>OX381686.1:10007500-12407500 GCA_947462355.1 Caradrina kadenii | reverse complement strand
CTAACTAAGGGGTATCGTGTTGCCCAGTAAGTGGGTTGTGGAGATCAGATAGGCAATCGCTCCATGTAAAATACTGGTATTCAGCTGCATCCGGTTAGACTGGAAGCCGACCCCAACATAGTTGGGAAAAGGCTAAGTAGATGATGATCATGACTACTGGACCGATTTTAACCATTGTTTCACCAATAGATATCTACAGTATTCCTGAGTAACATAGGCTATATAACATCACGCTACGACACACGGGAGCGGAGCAGTAACGGAGGATGTAACTTAATGCGGGTGGAATAAGAGATGCGGACGAAGTCGTGGGCAGGTCGCTAGTACTCGTATAATTAAACTGAAGAGTTTTTTGAATCTACCAATCGGATTAGAAAAAGTCTTTGCATTAATAGCCAAATTAATGAGATAATATAATAGAAAACATCATGCAGTTACAAACGGGAGCGGAGCAGTATAAAAAAAACCACTCGGATGAAGTTACTGGCAGAAGCTAATCCAGTGTTTATTTGCAACAAATGAATACCAACACACCTATACACAATACCAGACTGCGTCGTTAGCCTAGTGGTCCAAAGCGTGACCGCTACGCTAAAGGTATTGGGTTCGAATCCCAGGTCGAGCAAAAAGTGTTTCTGGGTTTTTCTATGAAATTCTCAGTAACAGCACGGATTAAGGATTTGTGCCCGGTTAATGGCAATAGGCTCGCCCCCTATTACATGGGACCTAAACATACCGGCGAACTGCGGGTGTACATTGTTACACCTCTGCCTAACCCTTCGGGGAATACAGGCGTGATAGTATGATGGTATGTGTTCATATCTAAAATCTAAAACTAGTCAATTAGATCACTAATCACTTTAACATTAATATTAGCATCAAATAACAGAAACTAACACCGTATCTTCTGAGCTTCATATTTCCCCATCTATTCACACAATTTCAGCCATGACGTAGTTCTGGCGACTACATGATCTCAATCTTTAACTGATAAATGAAATTGTAGACCATTTTGAGTTGCTACTATTCCGGAGGCGATACGTAACGTATTTAGATAAGGGGGAAAACTTTCTGAGCATCTGTTTGGGGATAAAGTTTAGGGGCAGGATGTTTGAGTTTGAAGTCCGACTACATGTTTATACAAACGAACAAAATTGAAGTGTTTGTGACATCTTTTTACAAAAAACACAAAATTAAAATTTTTAAGTAACCCCCGAAAGAAGAATTAAAATTCCTACCGCCGCTAACAAAAGAGCTGATAACTTTGAAACCGCTGAACCGATTTCCATCAAACGTAGCTAAGAATACTCCCGACTAATTCACCTTTCAAACTCAAAAAACAATATCAAAATCGGTTCATGCTTTCGGGAGCTACACTTTATTTTATTAGTAGTGCCATCTACCCAAACATACATCTAATACGTGTAGGGTATTAGAAAAACAATCAATATCGACCCACTTAACACAAAATCTTATTTTATCTCAAAAGCATCAATAAAATAAACAGCACTACAGAAGCGCGATCGGTGATAAATATTATTTCCCTGTAGATTCTTTCGTGGAATTAATGATTCGCGACCTGGGAAATCAACGCGGATAATATTATAGTGACACTGTGCCTGCGAGGTTTGGCAGAATTGAAGTTATTTCGGGTTTTCTGTTTCGTTTGATGTGCAAAGAGAATTGGTAAAACGATATTTGGGATCTGCTCAAGATTTCAATTGTCATGAATGTATGAAGCCGTCGCTAAAGAAGGTTTTTATAGAATTTATTCTTAACTAGCTCATACCCGTATCTTCGTGGATGTAGGTATATGAAGTCGCGGAAAGAAAAGCTAATGTTCTTTCCTATGATTTAAACTTACCCCGTACTATATTTAATCAAGTTGATTCAGTGGATTAGTTGTTGAAGCGCAGTAGACAGACAGACAGAATTATTTTCGCATTTATAATACTATTATGGATTTCATTCTTTTTTATTATTCGAGATTGATGGCTCTTGACTCTAATCTGGGTTAGAGGTGACAAAGACATTCTTCGTATTAATTTACATTTATTGACAAACCATAATGTGTGTATTATTGTCCAACAGCAAGCCAAAGGCCTCTTCTTATACAGGCATGAGCATTGATTACCACGCTTGACAAAGGTGGATTGGCATTTTCTTATCATTAACTAAAAACCCGGTTCCCTCACGATGTTTGCCGTCACCAATGTCAGTAATATCAAAGCTAATCTTTGATTTGTTTTTCTATGTCATTGCAAGCAAGCGTTACGACGGTCCACCTGATGTTAAATGGTCACCGCTGCCTATAGACATCTGTAATACCAAAGATCTTGCAAATGCGTTGCCATCACGGAGACAAAGTTGAAATGCCTCATGTGCCTGTAATTACACCGACACCCTTCGAAACTGAACACAGCAACGCTGCTTTGCGGCAGAAATAGTTATGGTGGTGGTAATGTGGTAAGTCACACTGGTACTGGCCCGGATTCGTATCTACAAGCTCATTAATGAAAGGCGCCTTAGCCACGAACAACGCCGTGGCGACGGCACGTTCGTGTTCCACGTGCGCCTCAACCAGATGACAGCAATTCGAGGGGCTACTCAGGGCGGATGCCTGCCGGGTTTGCGGGTTGGTCGTAAGAGATACCGCGCCCCCGGAACGCAAAGGGCACTAGAAAGAACATGGGTGGGTTTTAGTCAGTAAAAGTCTGACACTCCCTACCGCCCCCTCCAGGGCGGGGGAAGTCAATTGATGATTTTCCATCCGGAACCAAAAAAAAAGCCACGAACAACACTCGATCTTTTACTACTTCACCTTTTTCTAAGAAAAGCCGTTTTTTTTTTTCATTTTTCAGCTGGCTATGTAAACATCCAACATCGGTTATTTGAGTTCGAACAATGGTTAACAACAAAGACTAGCTCTGGACTACAACGGTTTGATTTGTAGCGTAAGTACACTTTTATTGTTGAAAATATTTTGAATTCAAACACAGCGCTTGATTTTTTATTCCGGTTTTGTTCTGGTTTGCTTTCTGTTTAACCCAGATCTGCTTTCCTTGATTTATTTCTTTGCTGTGTTTCGTTGGAAGTTGGAAAAAACGTTTGTAGTTTTGATGTCAATTAATATTGTGTTTCCAAACGGCGAAACGGGACTAATCCTTGCCAGTCAGTCTGTTTGTCTGTAACAAGGTTGTATCTTTTGAACTGTAATAAACTTGAAAATTTTCCCTTTTTTAACTGAGAAAGGCTACATTAACAACAAATAATTAAAATAAAGTAAAAGAAATTAAGGATTAAACGGTTTTTTCTATGCAGTGTTGATATTGAGCGGAGGTACGAATCCCTTCGTATATATTTCCTACTCGCATTTGGTTGGTTTTTGGCTTTTACTATATAGATTTTTAATTGATCTCTCAACGAAACAGAAAGAACATAAAACTTGAAAAATGAGTAAGGTATCTTTTTTACACACACACATACCATCACGCCTGTATTCCCCAGAGGGTTAGGCAGAGGTGTACCAATGTACCCCCACAGTTCGCTGGTTTGTTAAAGTCCCGTGTAATAGGGGGCGACCCTATTGCCATTAACCGGGCACAAATCCAAACTCCGAGCTGCTACTGAGAATATCATAGAAAAACCCAACAACACTTTTTGCTCGACCTGGGAATCGAACCCAAGACCTCTAGCGTAGCAGTCGGCCTTAAGACCACTAGGCTAACGAGGCAGTCTTTTTTACCTGATACCTGAAAAGGGCCAAGCAATAATACCTAAGCATTACTATACCTCTGGCCTGTGGACGGTGAGCAATGGGTAGCTCACCGTCCTTACGTTGCATAACGACAGGCCGTGTCGACGGCGCGTTCGTGTTCCACGCGCGCCTCAAAGAGATGTCAGCAAAAGGAAGGGGCCACTGAGGGCCGATGCCTGCCGGGGCTGCGGGTTGTTCGCAAGAGATACCGCGCCCCCGGAACGCAAAGGGCACAAGAAGGAACATGGGTGGGTTTTAGTCAGTAAAAGTCTGACACTCCCTCCCGCCCCGCCCAGGGCGGGAGAAGTTATTTGATGATTTCCCACCCACCAAAAAAAAAAAAAAAAAAAAAGCATTACTATACCTAAGTATGTTTATTTTTTACTACATATTCCTCTATTTCTTTTCAAAATTTCAGCCATGATAAAATTACGTAAGGGACACTGAAATGTCAGTCTATTACGTCAAAAATTTTAAGTAACATCTGAAAAAAAAAAGTCCTATCGCAGCCAATAAAAGAGCTGATAACTGTGAAACCGCTGAACCGATTTCCATCAAACATAGCTAAGAACACTCCCGACTAATATACCTTTCAAACAAAAGAAACTAAATCAAAATCGGTTTATGCGTTCGGGAGCTACGATGCCACTGACAGACACACACAAACACACACAAACACGTCAAACTTATGTCACCCCGTCGTTTTTGCGTCGGGGGTTAATTAATTAGCAAACGCAAATTTGGTACAAGTGAGCTTTACTGGTCTTAGGTTTTAATTTCTTTTGATCAAGATAAATCAAACATATTTTATACGTTCACCAAAATAAAATCACAATATGGAGTTTAGTACTAGACTCCATGTTTAGAAGTAGTGGAGAACTGCCTCTTTGGCCTAGTGGTCCTAAGCGCGACTGCTACGCTATAGATGTTGGATTCGATTCCCAGGTCGAACAAAAAGTGTTAATGGGTATTTCTATGAAATTCTCAGTAGCAGCTCGGAGTTACGATTTGTGCCCGGTCAATGGCAATAGGCTCGCCCCCTATTACATGGGACCTAAACATACGGGCGAACTGTGGGAGTACATTGTTACACCTCTGCTTAACCCTTCGGGGAATACAGGTGTGATGTTATGATGGAGTCTATTTTTTTTTAATTTCACAGCAATTATTAGATCTAAACTAGGAAAATCTTTGCTTAAATAACCCTTCGGGAAATAACAAATTATCTGATGCAAATCCTGTTTCAACTGGATTACTTATCTATTCTCATCATGTTTCATGACCCGAATGTTTTTACTCGCCCGCTTTAGTGAGCTTTTGAATGAGTTGAATTTAAAATACTCACCAATTGTATGTGCAGAATTTATAATGATTCTTGTAATACAAAATCTATGAACTTATGAACTAAAATATGGTCTACTGGTATCTGCCCGCGATTATCATAACCATACAAGTGAAGCTATGAGTGTGGTGTCGCTGTGTGTGTGTGAACGAATTTTTGTGATCTTGCCAGTACTTCACTTTACTACTACAAACGGAAAAAAAATAGGGTAATAACATTTTACAAAAAAAAAGTCCAAATGGTCATCATCATCAGCTGCAAGACGTCCAAAAGTACCGCTTCCCACCGGTCCTTTTGGAAATCTATGGGGGAGGCCTATAATCAAAATAATCGATAAAAATCGCTACGCTTGCAGCAAAACAGTTCAATGTATGTACATCTCAAACATAATATGCTTAAAATACATTTATGTGTACAAAATTACTACAATTACTTTAAAAAATGTAATATCACGTGGATTCGTTGATTTTGGCAGTACTAAACCCAATTTAAAAAAAAAACTTAAAAGTAGTAGAAGATAATATTTTCAGGGAAACATTAATCTTAAAAACATCACCCTCCTTCTAGGCAACCGCAGTTGGGTAAACAGGATATTGGTACTTTTAGACGAACTGATTGATTACTCCCGACGCACCCCAATGATTAATCAATCAGAAATCACCTTGATTTATTATCGAAAATATTGTCAATCTCAACCTTAGCGCTGTATACTTAAGCATCTCCGTTACCTACTCAAAAATACTAATGGATGTAGCTAATTACCCAGTATGAGATGAAAACCAGCTGCGTCTCGGAAGCCTAACACGAACACGCTAATGTACAAGATTTCGCTTTGAGTCGATTTTAGAACCAATATTCTTAATTCCTACAAATTCACGAAATTAACACAGGAAACGGATGCCCTAGAAAGACCTACATAGGCCTTATTGGTGAATGAAATTATCGGGAGGGAACCTAGACTTAGAACTAGTCTGAAATCGCCAGTCCGCCTTCAACAAGGGTGACGATCAATGCTCGTGCCTTCTCTTTATGAGAAGAGCCCTGTCCCCAAAAGTAAGACAATATTTACATAGATTTAAATCTATGTAAATATTGTTTTTTAATATTTACATAGATTTAAATTTATGTAAATATTGTTTTACTTTTTGCTTAAGCAAACTGTTTATTTTATTGTAATTTGGAATAAATTTTATAATTTATTATTCATTTATTTATTATACTTATTAAATACATTTTTAAATAATTATATAAATATAAAAAACATTAAAAAAAATAGTAGCCCACTGGTATCAAGAACAGGGTCCAAACTACCGGTGGTCAGGGCTCCTGAGAAAGGAATCTCCTAACAATACGTGCCGTGTCTAGGAGTACCGCTTTCTGAATCAATCCCTTATTATTTTGTAATCAATCGAATTTACGTTACATTAACTCCGCACGTTCATGCTTGGCCCTCCATTGTGTTTACAGAAAAAGAAAAAAAGTAGCAAAAAATAAATTTCAATTTACCGAGATGTTGACAGTTTCTAACGCAATAAGAATGTTCATCGTCTCCTACAGATATTAAGAAAACAATTACTTTTTGTGAGAAAAACCGCGTAATACAATAATGTTTTTATCAAGACTGAGTGCAACTAACTTTTTTTATTTGTAACTTGTACAAGCAGTGCCTTCGAAGAAACAAATTTAAAATGGCGGGGTTTATTATTGTTGTCTCACTCACTCGCAATACTGTGCGAGTGAAATGGCATGATAAGCTATCTTGTTTGGCCGCCATTTTAAATTTGTTTCTTTTATGTCGCGAATTATATTGTGTAACGCCTATTGTTATCTGCAGTTCCACAATTACCGTGGATATACCTAAAAGTGTTATTGGGTTTCTCCAATATGAATTTCTCAGTAGCAGCCCGGAATTTGGAAGTTCGTGGTGTGACATCCCCGTACTTCGTAAAGCACATAGAGCCGTCGGTTCTGCGCCTGATTTCTCCCCGATTACCAGATTGCCGTCTCATTCTACTATGAGAGTAAGGAAAGAGGGATTACACCTGTCTTTGCGCACACACTTGAGCACTGTAATATCGCCTGCGTATTTAACTAGTCTCCATTAGGATTAAAGGCCGTGGCCGACATTGGTCTGGAGAGTGGTGTTATTAATACATACTGAACTCACGCCTTTTTCTCATTGGTGTAGGCAGAAACCACAAAACGCCAACTGCTATGATCCTTACATACTCCTTTCGCCTCGTTCACCTTCATACATCTAGTCACACAAGCACGCCAGTTATGAGTATGCGACCGATTATTATAAGAACTATGCTCAAGATTTAAGTCTGATGTTTATATGTACACCTTTGAACCTTACTGTACCTTTATCTTAAAACCAAACAAACCACTTTCAGTTCCAATCAATTCACAACTCAGCACATTTTGACCGAACGGTTTCCTCAGCTTCTTGTGGGTCCTGCCTACCCAAATTAATACAAAACACTATGACGTGATGACGTCAGTGATTGCCATGATTGATGACGGTGGTTACCATGGAAACTCGAAATTGTAATGGAGAGAGAATTTGAAAGGGAAGTATGGAGGGGGGATGAAAGTGATATTTACGAATGCATTATGGCTGGGATTTCTCGAACTATTGTTTGTTCGTTTGAGCTTGAAGGGTAATTCTCGTAACTTGGCTAACTATAACTTGATTCAATATTTATTCATTTATAATACACATAAATACATTTTTAAATATTAATATAGAAAATAAAAACATTAAAAAATATAAAAAATAGTAGCCCACCGGTATCGGGAACAGGGTCCAAGCTACCGGTGGTCAGGGCTTCTGAGAAAGGAATCTTCTAACAATACGCGCCGTGTCTAGGAGTACCGCTTTCTGAATCAAGCCCTTGATCCAACTGCCCAACGAGGGCCTCCTGAGGTTTTTATTGGTCGAGGTTCTTGGCTATTACGCTATTGGCCGTTAATATTATTATTATATCTCTTGTAAATGACGATCAAAAGTGCTTTTCTAACCTTTGAGTGTCGCTTGACGCCGCATAGGTACATGACTGCATAGATACTTAAAAGCAAGCTTATCGTTCGACGGGTCTTATTGATATTGAGGCGCTGGATTGCTCCCAGTTTATTCAAAGGAAACTCTATTCCAGTTTGTATATAATTTGTATGTAATTTGTTTTGTGGATCACAGCAGGAACTGACGTACATTAAATACAAACAAAAGAACAAAATTATTTTTTTTAAGTAACCCTCGACAGAAGAAATGGATCACTACCGTAGTTAACAAAACAGCTGATAACTTTGAAACCGCTGAACCGATTTCCATCAAACAAAGCTAAGAACACTCCCTACTAATTAACCTAACAAAAGTTGCTGTTTATGATGATAGTAATACAGTCCTACAAGGTTGTCACTGTTTTACAAATAACCCTGTAAACTAGTGTCGACCACAGACAAACAATACACATTAGGAAAGTGGTTCGCCACAATATAAATGATTTGATCATAAAAACGTTTAAAATTTTGCATTTATCTCATCCCAACGACTATCTCTGTCAAAAAAATGACTAAATCGTAGGCGATTGGTTTTATTAACAACCACGAACTGTGTATAAGTTATTGAAACCATACTGCGGTTGATTCTGTAAAAAAATCCCTTTGATGATTTTCGGTGAAGTGACCTTGAGGTGAGTTGTCAGTACGTAGTATCAGTAGTAATATTCTAGAAAAGTCTTCCTCTCTAAACATCGGTAAAGTGAGCTTTCGGCGAGTTAGCAATGAAGATTTTTTCAGAATAGACCAGCTGTGAACAGTTTATGGTCGTAAAGCCAAGGGAATCGATATCAAGACCCGCGGCACATCGGGTGAGATAAAATTGAAGTTCAGCCGACACGCGCCATGGGAATATAACATTTAACAAGATATTTTTTCTTTATAAAATCAAAGCACGTTTTCCTTTCGTTAAAAAAATGAGTCAGTCATGTTACCATAATATAATGGATGTAAAAAAACTTGAAGAAAACGATTTTTCTTTCCCTTACATACATAAACTTACACCCCTTTCTCATGGGGGTAGGCAGAAATCACAGAACGCTAACTGAAACGATCCTTACATACCTACTTCTTTCGCCTCGTCCACGTTCATACATCTAGTCATACAAGCACGCCGGTTACGGTTACCCGACCTTTCTGAAGAAGCTCTGGTCTATTCTTCTTATTTTTTATTTCTAGATTTTACCAAATTGTAATATTATTACTTTGTTAGCTAGGTGTTAACTTTATTTTGTGCATGCTGTGGTCCTATAAGTGAGTACAGAGTACACCAAACTTTTTGTTGACTATGTCATGATTTGTTGAAGATCCTGAATAAATGAGGTAATTGACCGTTGGTCCCGTTGGTCTCGTGGTCGCAAGCGCGACTGATGAGCATGGAGTCCTTCGTTCGATTCGCAGGTCGAGCAAAGTGTTATTGGGTTTTTCTATTAGGAATTTCTCAGTAGCAGTTCGGAGTTAGGATTTGTGCCCGGTTAATGGCAATAGGCTCGCCCCCTATTACATGGGACCTAAAACATACCGGCGAACTGTGGGTGCACATTGGTACACCGCTGCCTAACCCTTCGGGGAATATAGGCGTGATGGTATGTTATGTGATGGTATGTAACCTGGAATTCTTCTGGTTAGGGAGATATTGAAGGGCAAACTTCCAGCTACTTTTTTAAAGACAAGTTTTTATTCATCAAATCTTTTAAATGTATACCTCTTTTTTGTTAATGATGGGAAATCATCAAATGACTTCTTCCACTCTGGGCGGAGCGGAATGGAGTGTCAGACTCTTACTGACTAAAATCCCTATGTGTTCCTCCTTACGCCCTATGCGTTGACTCTTCCAAACAAATTCTTCAACCCCGGTAAATGTATACCGCTATAATGCCTCAGGTGCCAGTACACCCTCAAGTACAACGATTTGCGCTTCAATAAAAAGTTATTCTTCACACCGTAAATAAAAGTGAATTCATACCAATATTTTTTATTCAATGTTTCTTGGTTTGAAGAACAGAATGCGCAGTTCTATTGTGTGTCTATTTACACCCCATATAAATGGTGAAAAGAATTCTCACCGAAATACACGTTAACATCAAAAACATTATCTGCCTTTACTAAAGGGAAAAGTCATCTCCTAAAATAAACCCTCGACCAACCCAGAAAATAACCTCAGAATACGGACCCACTACGTAAAAACCGACAAGGTCAAACTCCACGGATTTCCTTAACTTTCCCGTCAAGTCTAAGCGATTCTTGCGCAAAAATTCAAGAAAATAAATAATATCAAATTGCTGGGTCGTTAAAAAGTACTTAGGTTTACTGGTTTTTCTTTTTTTTTTTTACGGAATGGGCAGGTCTCCAAGACACGTCAGAAACACGTATGAACGTTTTCTAGGCTAAGTGAGACATGAGTATTTCTTATTTTTTTATTTAGGTTACGTAAAACTGGAGTTTTTACCCATGCCCAATTTTTTAAACAATTTTCTACTACACTAGCATTTTGCTCGTGACTTCGACTCCCTTTTGGGCCTCTTTTTGAGGGGTAGTTAACAAATCTAATTAAGTTCCAAATTTCAAGTAGATAATGCAAAGTAATGAGATTTTTCGTACAATCTAATCTCCTTTTACCCCCTGAGGTGTTGAATTTCTAAAAATCATTTCTTAGTGCTCACCTACGTTATAAATGAAAGATGTATCAAAAATGTCACGTTCCAAGTAACTCAAAATATATGGGATAAATTTTTTGTCGATTTCGGTGTCTACTCAACTCGATTACATAATATTTGGTCCCAGACCTCAGACATTCAACCTTAAAAGCGTCTGGCAAAAGTTATGGCCCACGAACAGTATCTGGAGATAATAAATAATGGATTTAAAAAGAGAAAAAATAATTTGTATCGGCTGAGGAGAAGATGGCGGGTCGACTTGGATGGCCTCCACAGGGATCAGCGAAGATGAGGCAAAACATCGAGGTCTGGGAAAGAAATAAGGGAAGGCCTTTACCCAGGAGTGGGACAACACAAAAAAAAATGCATAAATATCACTGCCCCTTACAGTACCACTATATATATGTATAATACATTTCAATACTAATATTATAAAGCTGAAGAGTTTGTTTGTTTGGTTGGTTGAACGCGCTAATCTCAGGAACAGGTTTGAATTGAAAAAATATTTTTGTGTTGGATAGTTCGTTTAACGAGGAAGGCTTTGGGCTTTACAACATCACGCTACGACCCACCGCACACGGGAGAGGTGCAGTAACCAAATACGTAACTTAACGCGGGTAAAAAATACCAAGCGAACGAAGTCGCACGCAGAAGCTAGTTACCATAATATAGGTACCACCATGATTACATAACTCAAGTACTGAAATCCCTACCACTTGAAGAAGTCGCGTGAAAACCTTTAACCCTATCGTTGCCACGATTTAGAGCCCCCAAACCCACGGTTAAAGCAACCCTGCTTACCGACCTATAAAATTCGTGTCATATCTGCCATCGCGACAGCATTGTCCCGACCCGTCAACTTTTTAGGGTTCCGCGTGTCAGATAAAAGGAGTGACCTTGTTGAATGTCAGTTGGAGTTATACGGAGTGGAATGGTGTCAATTCTTTGAAGCAATTGCGCTGTGATATGAAATGTAGGCTGTAGAATTTAATGTTTCAGTCGAGCAATTTCTTTGGCAGTAACAATGTCGCGTTTGTGTTAGGACAACTCGATCCCTTTGGTTGGCTCAATTAATCCATATCCATGCTGATATTATAAATGCGAAAGTAACTCTGTCTGTCTGTCTGTCTGTTACGCTTTCACGACAAAGCTACGGAACCCATTTTGATGATTCTAGCACGGAGATAAATTAGACCTTGGAGAAGGATCTATCTTATGTCGCAAGAAAGGGGTTGAAAGGGTTCAAATAGGGGAATAAATAAACCTTTGTTCAAGCGTTTAAAAAAAATATATATTATAAAAATAAAACGGTTTTCTCAAAGCAAACTATTCCATAAAGTAGCGAGCTAAAGCTAGTTTCTAATCATTATTTACATTTTAATATCAATGCCGTTTATTTTTTAAACTTTGGGTCTTATTCATGTTTTCTTAAATAACCTTTAGTAACTTAAGTTAGTGACTGCCCCGATGGTCTCATGTTCATCATGGTCCCGGGTTCGCTTCCCAGGTTGAGCAAAAAGTGTTAGTGGATTTTTCCATTACGAGTTTCTCAGTAACAGACCGGAGTTTGAAAGTCGATTGTGTGACACCCCCGTGTCTCGGAAAGCACGTAAAGCCGTTGGTCCTGCGTCTGATGTCTCCCCGGTTGTGTCGGATTGCCGTCCCATCGGACTATAAGAGGGAGTGCATCTGTGTTTGCGCACACACTTGTGCAATATAATATCTCCTGCGTACTTGGCTAGTCTAATAAAGACTAGCCGCCGTGCCCGGAATCGGTTTGGAGAATACATATACATAGTTAATTAACCTTTGTGAGGGTAGTGAGATACTCAACAGTCCCCTTTCACTAAGCAAAACGTCACCAACAACCGCGAACGAGAATTATTAATCCGAAAAAACTCATACACCTACAAAACTTTTAGTCACCCATTGTGCCAGTCATCTCAAAGAGGCGTGAAAATAAGTAATTCAATCCATATCAACGTCAGAAAAATTAGGCACGGAACCCATTTACCGAAGTTAGAGTCGGACGTCGACCTTTTTAAGGTCATTTCAGACGTAACAGCGCGTGAACATGCTCCTTATATAAGGGTATGTTATAAGTATGATGTTGTAATTTTGTTTGTTCATTGGTTGGTCTAAGTTGCGGAATAAGTCGCTTGTAATCGGGGTGATAAACGGCATAGAATCATTTAGTTTCACATTTTGAGAAGCAACAAGAACGATGTAACCAGGATTATGTAAAAACTTGGAAAGAGTTTCCGTATAGTTTCTTGCTTTATTTTCTTCTTAAAAATAAATATATATGGAATAATATGTATGGGATTATATTTATTATTTGGGATATTTTATTGGGATTATGGGATGTATGGGAGAAACAAAAAGAAAGAAAAGATTTAAATGGCATATGTGAGTGGCAACGCCGGGAGAGGACGCCTTAAAAAGAAAGACCCTGACCTTATGAGGTTCTTCAGAAAAGTCGGGTGCGCAGTACTCGTAACCGGCGTGCTTGTATGACCAGATGTATGAACGTGGACGAGGCGAGAGAAGTATGTAAGGATCGTAGCAGGTGGCGTTCTGTGGTTTCTGCCTACCCCCATGGGAAAAAGGCGTGAGTTTATGTATGTGTAGATCTACTTACGTTTTAGTATGAGGTATCCTCAACTTTTTGACTAACTGATCGATTTCCTTACAGTTCAAAAATTGCTGTAAATAATGATTAGATTGGAAACCCACCTAAACATTAGGAAAAAGTTAGGCAGATGTTGGATCCAGTCGGGGGCGTGGATCATGCGTGAAGTGTATACCCGGTTCCAGACCTCTAATAGAAGAAACCGTAGAGTATTTAGTCAATAACAATCAGACATAAAGACTTGAGGAATTTCCTTACAAAAAAAAGGCCGCAACTGATGGTCGCCGCCGCGTATAGCCATGATTTTACGAACAAACACATGAAACGAAGGAAAATATTAAACTAACCAGTAACTACACAGGAAAAACTAAGATCGGTAAAGACGCCACCTTTTCCTAGTGTTGATATTACAATTATCATTTTCTGTCTCCCAGTTTTTGTGTTGTCGTCATCCACTTTGCTAGATTATTGTCTGTAGCTCTCAGAGCGGGGCGGGCGCGGACAAAACGATATTTTGCTCTCTCTGCAACTCTTTTGTTTTGTTTTGCAATTACAGATGCGCGTTATAAATGGAATTTGTTATTACGGGGATGTTGAAGGTTTGTTTTGTGACGTTTGTTGATGAGGAAATAAGTAAGGTATCTACATATTTTTGTCAAAGTTGGTTTCGTTGTAATCTTCGTTTTGTCAAAGTGAGAAGAGTGTGACCTATCAAATAAAGAAAGAATCCTCAAAATTAACTCATAATTGACGGAATGAAACAAAAAAATAAATGTAACAAACATAGGTACAGTTGAATTTTCTTTTTTTTTTTTTTCGGGGCTGGGAAATCATCAAATAACTTCTCCCGCCCTGGGCGGGGCGGGAGGGAGTGTCAGACTTTTACTGACTAAAACCCACCCATGTTCCTTCTTGTGCCTTTTGCGTTTCGGGGCCGCGGTATCTCTTACGAACAACCCGCAGCCCCGGCAGGCATCGGTCCTCAGTGGCCCCGTCTCTATGCTGACATCTCTTTGAGGCGCGCGTGGAACACGAACGCCCCGTCGACACGGCCTGTCGTTACGCAACTTAAGGACGGTGAGCTACCCATTGCTCACTGTCCACAGGCCCGTACCTACGGTAGCCGGGAGTCGTCTCGCGGCTGACGACGTCAGGTACAGTCGAATTGAGAACCTCCTTTTTTCAGCTACAATTGAAGAAATAGTTTGTAAGGACAGACTTATAAATTATTGTCCGAAGTTTAAAAAAATCGATTGTTTTTAAAATCGAGGACAGCACGACCGCGTCGAATAAACATGACGTAAATTTCATCGATTTTTTAATTGGAAACACTCGTTACCCGGATTAGTTTCTTGAGTTCAAAGGCTTCATTCATGTCCTCAGGGCGATGCTTATTGTAATTGTAAAAAACTAAACCAAGATCCAAAAAAGAAGTCTAAATTCCAGTTCAATTCTACTACAACTAGATTCAATTCTTTATATTTTTCTTCAAAAGAGACTTATATTGGCATAATTTTATAAATGATTTGATTTTGATTTTAAGTTTGAAATTTGACTCGAGTTGAATAGTACGTTAGCTTTTACTAGACTTACAGCTCTTAAATAAATCGTATTTTGGACCAGTCAGAAGATCTATAAGGACCACATTCTGATTTCATCATAACGAAACATCTTGTGGACGAGTATAATAAATAATTCTTTATACACATTACACCGCAATTGCGATTCCCGGTACAAATATCACGCTTCGTATTAAACCGTGTGATTTCCCGTGTCAAATACGGCTGCCCGGCCCGGTCGCAGTCCGGGAATGATAAGGGGACGAGGTCGGGATTTTTATCGGGCCGGCACCCCTCCGGCGACGAGCGGCGTTTCTGTCTGACTTGTTTCACAGAATGACGATAAATGTATAAAAAAGAACAATGGCTCGGCTTGCCAGATGAAGCTGTATCCTTGCGGAAAATGTATAAGACGGAATTTTATTAATATCATTTTGTAAATAGGTATTTTTTAATATTTGTCGGAGATTGAAATGGTTGTGCTACAACGCAATCTGTTAATCAAAAGTGAAATTGAAAGTGAAAATAGATTATATCCCACATGTGGACTGGCTATAGATGGAGTGTCTATATGCCCTCTAGTGTGAACGAGAGTTCTAATGGAGTTAGTACTTTTGTGGGAGTCAATGACGCAGTGCTATCAAAATGCTAAGAAAGCAGTGCTAGACATGGCGGTCTAGGCTAGGTATTGTTAATTTATTAGCATGTAAAGCTAGGTAGGATTTTATATAGTAATTTGTTCATATTTTAGTTTGTAGATTTTTAACCCCCGACGCAAAAACGACGGGGTGTTATAAGTTTGACGTGTCTGTATGTGTCTATATGTGTGTGTCTATGGCATCATAGCTCCCCAACGCATGAACCGATTTTGATTTTTGTGTTTGAAAGATTAATTAGTCGGGAGTGTTCTTAGCTTTGTTTGATGGAAATCAGTTCAGCGGTTTCAAGTTATCAGCTCTTTTGTTAGCTACGGTAGTGATTTTTTTCTTCTGTCGGGGGTAACTTAAAATTTTTATTTTTGTGTTTTTAGTTACTTGTACTCATGTACATTTAAATTTATTTATATAATTACTTAGAGTTCTTCTATTTTATTTTAAATCTCAAATGTAGTTGTTATTCCCTGGTACATTTATTTACACCTGCCATGTTATCTCTTCACCACCTTTGGTTGACTGGTAGAGAATGCCTTTCTTTTTTTTTGGGGGGTGGGAAATCATCAAATAACTTCTCCCGCCCTGGGCGGGGCGGGAGGGAGTGTCAGACTTTTACTGACTAAAACCCACCCATGTTCCTTCTTGTGCCCTTTGCGTTCTGGGGTTTTTTTTTTTTTGGTGGGTGGGAAATCATCAAATAACTTCTCCCGCCCTGGGCGGGGCGGGAGGGAGTGTCAGGCTTTTACTGACTAAAACCCACCCATGTTCCTTCTTGTGCCCTTTGCGTTCCGGGGGCGCGGTAACTCTTGCGAACAACCCGCAGCCCCGGCAGGCATCGGCCCTCAGTGGCCCCTTCCTTTGCTGACATCTCTTTGAGGCGCGCGTGGAACACGAACGCGCCGTCTACACGGCCTGTCGTTATGCAACGTAAGCACGGTGAGCTACCCATTGCTCACCGTCCACAGGCCCGTATCTACGGTGGCCGGGAGTCGTCTCGCGGGTAGAGAATGCCTAAAGCGTTAAGTCCGCCTTTGTAATTTCTGTTGCATACAGTTTTAATAAATAAATAAAATAACTGAAGTAAAACCATTGTAAACCAATTCCATCTTTTGCTTATCCGAGTTACCTAAAGACTGAAGATACGCTCACGTTTCAACATATTTATATTTAAAGTCTTTTTGTGTTTGTTTCAGGTAAACTGATCCCTGGGCTACGACGTTATTGAGGACATTAAGGTCGTTATTAGGTATGTCGTGCCTATTCATATTTATTTTAGAAGGTAAATATTGTGCTTTCCGAATTCTCCATTGAGTAAGATTTATTTATGAATCTTTTACGTGTATATAGGTTTATTATGTACAAGGTTCTGCTCGCGACTTCGTGCGCGTCAAAGTCGATGTATTATCTCCCGGGAACCGTACATTTTTCTGGGATAAAAAGTAGTTTACATGCTTTTCCTGAATTCCGAAATCTGCGCAATCAATATTAGGAATATATAATCAAATCCCTTTCATGAAACTACTAATTCAGTCCTTCAATATTACACAATCATCATCAACCTAGCCTTTTCCCAACGGAATCTGTTTCTAGTTTAATCAGCAGCTAAATACATTTTACATGGGAAGAGGATGCCTTTTTGTGAGACTGATTGTCAGACTTTCGGGCTTCTGACTAACCGTAACGATTGTCAAAGATCTACAAATGACAACCGAGACTAACGGTTTTACTTGCTTTTCAATGAACGGGAGTATCACACCACCCACATCCAAATTCAAAATTTCTACAAGAATTCGCAATTATCTGCTTAGATTTTTCCCAACTAAGTTGGGGTCGGCTTCCAGTCTAACCGGATGCAGCTGAATACCAGTATTTTACATGGAGCGACTGCCTATCTGACCTCCAAAATCCAGTTAGTGGGCAACGCGATACCTCTTGGTTAGACTGGTTGTCAGACTTCCTGGCTTCTGACTATCCGTAACGACTGTCAAAGATCTACTAATGACAGCCAGGACCAACGGCTTTACATGCTTTATGAGGCACGGGGGGTCACACCACCAACTTCCAAACTCCAGGCTGCTACTAAGCAAATCCTAATGGTCAAACCCAATAACACTTTTTGCCCGACCTGGGAATCGAACCCGAGACCCCACGCTCGTCAGTCGCGCTTGCGACCACGAGACCAACGGGGCAGTCTACGAGAATTCGCAAGAAACTTCATAAATGAATACATTACTTACAACATCGCTCAATGTCACCAAAAAGTAGTAGGTCGGCGGAATTTTAAAATCGCCATGAATTTGTAAGATTTGCTAAGAGAACCAGTGTATAATAGACTGGGTTGGCACGCTACACCAGTTGGCGTGCCAACCGAGCTGCTTTTCAAACGTCTACGTGTGAATTTGCAATTTTTGAAATTCCAAGTCAGTTGGCTTGCATATCTACGACGTATTAAAAAGGGTAGTTTGGTATTTATGATTTGTTATGGTTTTTATGGCATGCCTGTTGTTATGCATGACGTTGTGGGTTTAATGCCGGACAAGTACGAATTACATTTTAATTTGAAATATATTTTCTAAGTTTATCGTAAATATCACTGTCATTGGTAAACCCCGCCCCGGGGGTTGGACTGCCCCGTTGGACTCGTGGTCGCAAGCGCGACTGATGAGCACGGGGTTCTGGGTTCGATTCCCGGGTCGGGCATAAAATGTTATTGGGTTTTGCCAACACGAATTTCTTAGTAGCACCCCGGAGTTTGGAAATTGGTGGTGTGAGACCCCCGTGCCTCGGAAAGCACGTAAACCCGTTGGTCCCGGCTGTCATTTGTAGATCTTTGACAGGCGTTACGGATAGTCAGAAGCCAGAAAGTCTAACAACCAGTCTTACCGAGAGGTATCATGTTGCCCAGTAACTGGGTTGTGGAGGTCAGATAGGCAGTCGGTCCTTGTAAAACACTGATATTCAGCTGCATCCGGTTAGACTGGAAGCCGACCCCGACATAGTTGGGAAAAGGCTAAGTAGATGATGATCACTGTTATTGGTAAAGGAAAACGTCGTGAGGAAGCAACGTCTTAAAACAAATATTAATCTAAAATCACCGATTCGCTATGATCAAAGGTGGTGGTGGTCAATGCTCGTGCCTTCAGAAAAGACACCTTTACAATAGGACAATAGTAGGCTAGTATTATTACACACATATACCATCACGCCTGTATTCCCGTAAGGGTTAGGCAGAGGTGCAACAATATACGCCCACAGTTCGCCGGTATGTTTAGGTCCCATGTAATATGGGGCGAGCCTATTGCCATGAACCGGGCACAAATCCTAACTCCGAGCTGCTAATAAGAATTTCATAGAAAAACCCAATAACACTTTTTGCTCGACCTGGGAATCGAATCGCAGTAGCAGTTGCACTTAGGACCACTAGGCTAACGAGGCAGTCTAACAGTGTGCTAGTATTATTATTTATTTTATATTATAGTGTCGTCAAGAGATATCAAGAAAGACAAAAATATACATTATAGATTAGCCAATTAAACAGGTTCAAAGTTAGTTAGGAAAATTAATTATGTACTCCTTCATTTATTCGAGTCGATACATACCATCACGCCTGTATTCCCCGAAGGGCTAGGCAGAGGCGTAATGTATGTACCAATGTACACCCACAGTTCACCGGTATTTTTTAAGTTCCATGTACCTAATAGGTGGCGAGTCGATGATTTTAGATAATCCTTGAATTTTTGCCCCCAGTAGATATTAATTATATACTACAAGACTATTAATGAGATAAGTAAATGAAACTGAACACGTAACTTCAATTCCCTTACAGCCTTGACCTTTGGCGTGATTGCCAAATAACTTTTGAAAATGAATTCTATGAGATGAATAACAGGGGCTGAATTTCAACGTCTTATGGGAAGAAGAATACAATATTTCTAGTAGATTGTACACAAAATTAAAAGTACCCTTTGCTTTTGTATATGATACGGTAATGTGAAGAATGAAAGCAAATTCTCTTCAGAGATGGGGCTTGCTTTCAGTAATGAAAACAGTCTAGTCTGATTAGATTAGTGTTAGAGTTTTAGTTTGACTCTGTTTATTTGTTTTTATTGACTGCCTCGTTAGCCTAGCGGTCCTAAGTGCGACTGCTATACTAGGCATCTTGGGTTCGATTTCTAGGTCGAGTGTTACTTGATTTTTCTATGAAATTCTCAGTAGCAGCTCGGAGTTAGGATTTGTGCCAGGTTAATGGCAATAGGCTAGCCCCTATTACATGGGACCTGAACAGGCAAACTGTCGGTGTACATTGGTACACCTCTGCCTAACCTTTTGGGGAATACAGGCGTGATGGTACATTTATGTTATGTTAGTTTTAATTTGGTTCTGGTTTTGGAAAAAGGAAAGGCAAGTCGATTAAAGAGAGATAGTTTTAATAATTAGAGGTACCGCCATTTAAACAGATGTCGATACTGCGCGTTTGGTCTATTTTAGCTACTTTCACAGCATTATGTCGTATGGCATCCTACTATGGGGTCGGGCTGCTGACATTGAATCCATTTTTATTTTACAAAAGCGAGCTGTCAGAGCCATTTATAATCTCCGTCGCTGCGAATCTCTTAGAGAACTTTTTAAAAATATTAATATTATGACAGTGGCTTGTCAATACATTTATGAAAATATTATGTTTGTAAGAAAAAATGTACATCTTTTTGATAAAACAAGTGATAGACATAATTTTAATACTAGAAATAAGGACAAAATAGCGCAGCCATTTTTTAGATTATCTAAAGTGCACACATCTTTCATGGGGTACTGTGTTAAATGTTACAACAAAATACCTTGTGATATATTAAAATTAAATGAAAATCAATTTAAAAAATGTATCAAAAGTACACTTTGTAAACAAGCTTATTACAAATTAGAAGATTATATTCAAGATAACAATGCTTGGGAACATGCTGGTCCTGCTCCATAGGACAATTTAAATTCTTGACAAAATCAATTGGTTGCTAATTTAATTATATAAGTACTTTGTTCTGATTAATTATTTTTCTCTTCGACATTAATTCTACATTTGAGTATTCCTCACACACTGATTCTTTGTCTTTGAAATGTATAAATGTATTTAATATTACAATTAACTTAGCTTTCATTTCTAATTTGTGGCACTGAGTACGTATTGCAGTACTTTGAGTGACTTTTTTTAATAGATCGTTTTGACATCAGTATAATTTTATGGAATTGTACAACTTATTGTAATACATTTTTTTTTATTTTTTTTAAAAGAGTATGTATGGAGTTTCTTGCCCGTTCTTCTCCATACGAAACTACCTTTTGGAATGGGCAACTAGATTCAATATTTTTAATTTAACATGTGATTGACGTTCAAAAGTGCCTTTTAATGGTCTAATTGAAATAAATGATTTGACTTTGACTTTAAAAAAAAATCTAGCAAGTTGTAGTTGTACTAAATACAGGCTGAATTTTAATGTACTACCCGTCTTGTAATGGGTGAAGGTACTCTTGAATATGTGTGACTTTAGTTACGGGTCAACTCTAAAATTTGAAAAAGTCCTGATCTTTCATATTTTTTGATCTAACAGCTGCATTTAAAAAAAAAATACCCGATTTGATAACCTTCTCAAAAGTCATTTTTTTCCAGCATTTATTTACAAAAACTCCATACGATTCACACAAAAAAAGCGATCTTAAACTTTTTCCCCAAAAATATAAAGATCATTTTTCCAGCGCCAGACCTGAGGTGTCTTCCGCACGATCAATCCATTTATATCCCCTTCTTGGCTAACGACAGTTCGTACTCACGTACCGAGGACCAAGTTGGTCGCCTTTAATACGTTTCCTATTGGTTTGATCTGTTATTGATGGGAGCCAAAGGATGTACTGTTACCCTAGACGCAGGTTACTTGTACCGAGATAAGCTATGTACGTCTGTGAAACACTTTTAGGTTATTATTTCGTAAAATTTAATCAATTATTTTTATCTAAACTATTGTATTGTAAAAACTGCCTTTTTAGCCCGGTGGTCCTAAGCGCGACAGCTACCTTAGAGATCGTGGGTTCCATTCTCAGGTCGAGCAAAGTGTTATTGGGTTTTTCTTCGAAATTCTCAGTAGCAGCTCGGAGTTAGGATTTGTGCCCGGTTAATGGCAATTGGCTCACCCCCTATTACATGGGACTTAAACATACCTGAACGAACTGTGGGTGTACACTGATACATCTCTGCCTAACCCTTCAGGGAATACAGGCGTGATGGTATGTTATGTTAACTTTACATACTAGCTTCTGCCAGCGACTTCGCCTACGTCAAATTTCATATATTATCCCACGGGAACCGTGAATTTTTCCGGAAAAACAGTATCCTATGTGTTATTCTACACTTCAATCTATCTCAATGCCAAATTTCATCCGGATCCGTTCCGCCGTTTAAGCGTGAAAGAGTAACAAACATCCATCCATCCCCATATAATATGATTAAGGAAAGATAAAAATTTAAAGCGTTTAAATCGTTCGGAAACAAATTAACATAATCAGCACGAAAATCCGTAACCCTATTAAGTTTAAGTAAGCCACGAATAAACTATTCTTCTTTTTATATAAGATCCTTTTAAAGCCCAGAAGAAACTACATTCTGCCGCATATCTCAGACCTTGTCCGGCACTTAGGTTGAAGTTTTTATCGGATATTTTAAATCGGCCTCCATCCCGGGCTCGGATTTGTTATTCATAGAGGTAACTCCGGCAAGAAAAGCACACTTTAACTTATTGACTTAGATAACAAGAAAAGGGAATTAAGAATTTAAAAAGTTTTTAAGTTGGAAATATTTGATTAGTTTTTTGGAATTGAATTTGATTTTAGAAATTGAACGATGTGTTTTTGTTTCTTTATTCCATAGAGGGTGCAATATTGCTCACCACACCACTATCTTCATCACATGACAGGAGCTTGTCACACATAACGACACCTCGTCAATAAACAGTAAATAAAATACGTATTAAAAAAAATACGTTAATAATAAAGTAAGTATTTTACTCTTGATAATATCAGAAAATGCGAAAGTTTGTAAGGATGAATATTGATGGATGTATGTTACACTTTCACGCTTAAACGGCTGAACGGATCTGGATGAAATTTGGCGCATAGATCGATTGTTGTTTGGAATAACACATAGGCTACGGGAAAAGCGTACGGTTCCTGTTGGACAATATATTAACAGTACTTGATATTTTTTTTGTTGTTTATGATTATCAGTATTTTAAAATACATCATTTCAAAGAACAGTGTCGCCCGGTGCATATGCGGTAGGCAGTGTCGGACAACTGTATCACTGGGCACGTGCGAGTTCATCTCCCCGCCAGTCTAGACCCAACGGCAAGACAGGCTAATTCGAAATAAAAAATCACGTACTAAATGAAAATTAAATAAATTCTACATATTTATAAGATACATATAAGGCTGAGTCTGCCGTCGTTCTGTCTGTCACCAGGCTGTATCTCATGACCCGTGATAGTTAAACAGCTGAAATTTTAACAGATGATGTATTTCTGTTACCGCTATAATAACTAATACTAAAAACTGAATAAATAATATTTAAGGGGCTTCCATATATGAAACGTGACTTTTTTGCCGTTTTTACGGATAATGTTACGGAACACTTCGTGCGCGTGGCCGACTCGCACTTGGCCGATTTTTTTTGATTTATTTTGAAGTAATTAAGTAACTGAGAGAAAGCTGTCATGTATTATTTTCCAAATACAACCCAAGGAGAAATGAAATGGATGATTTACGTCATACCATAGTCATTACCTATCGCGGGCCTGTTGACGGTGAGCAATGACGTCCGTACGTTGCATAACGGCAGGCCGTGTCGACGGCGCGTTCGTGTTCCACGCGCGCCTCAAAGGGATGTCAGCAAATTTTGAAGGGGCCACTCAGGGCCGATGCCTGGCGGGGCTGCGGATTGTTCGTAAGAGATACCGCGCCCCCGGAACGCAAAGGGCACAAGGAGGTACATGGATGGGTTTTAGGCACTAAAAGTCTGACACTCCCTCCTGCCCGCTCAGGGTGGGGAAGGTCTTTTCACGATTTCCAATCCCTAAAAAAAAACAGTCATTAACTACCTATAATTATACTGTTGCAAAATCCCCTAAAACGGCGTTCGTAAGTCTATCCCCTTTGGAAACGGATTGAATTGATTGAATATGATCGCTTTGCATTCATTATATCAGCCGGAAAACACCCACGAGTGAGCATGATTTCCCCCTTATCGAATGGAAAGCAATAGGGTAGCATTCGTAAATAGGTAACAGTCAATTGATTACGTCAATGCCTTGTATTATGCTTATGATTTGTAAAGGGAACACGTGATTTGGTTATGATTAATTCATGCGAAGGTAACTTTGTCTGTTTGTTACCTACATACATACCATCACGCCTGTAGTCCCCGCAGGGTTAGGCAGAGGTGTACCAATGTATACCCACAGTTCGCCTGTAATTTTAGGTCTCATGTAATAGGGGGCGAGCCTATTGCCATTAACCGGGCACAAATCCTAACTCCGAGCTGCTACTGTGAATTTCGTAGAAAAACCCAATAACACTTTGCTCGACCTGGGAATCGAACCCAAGACCTACTAGGGTAGCAGTCGCGCTTAGGACCAGTAGGCCAACGAGGCAATAGGCTCGCCCCCCATTTGCATGGGACCTTAAAACATACCGGCAAACTGTGGGTCTACATTGGTACACCTCTGCCTAACCCTTTGGGGAATACAGGCATGATGGTATGCAATTCTTAAAGCTTTAAATACTTAAATTAAATAAGAGTTGTGATTTTTTACATAATTCAGTTCGCAGTAAAAGTAATTCAATCTATTCTTTAAATTTTTTACCTAACTTTAATTCTGTTAGACTCTTAAATCTTCCAAAATTGGAAACTAGAATCCAATAAACGCACCAAATTAATTACCATCCCATCGACAGATTCCTTTAATCATCATGAAATCTGAACTTTTAATTGAACGAACAAGTCTGTCCGTAAAAAAACGTAAAACATGGGTTGTTTAAAATTTTGATAACATCCACAAAATACAAGGGTGTACAATAAAGTGTCGTGATTCGTAAAATTGTTTGGAAAACAAACTCGTTTCAGGATTCTGGATGCGGTTGGTACGTCCCTGTATAATCAATAGGGTGACAATGGATATATAAGAATGTAGTTCTCGCTTGCAGTCATCACGAATACGTGCTTCTCTGTATTTTGCGTTGATGATCTTACTAATATTATAAATACGAACGTTTGTGAGGATGTATGGGTGTTTGTTACTCTTTCAAAATGGTTGAGCTACATAGTGCTAATGCACGCGTCATGTTCATGAACGGGCGCTGTCAGTTGGGATAGGTCATCTCTTAACTGCCATGGGTTACATCTTTAGTACTATTCTTTTTTTTAAATTGTTTTATATTCATTTTCATTGTTTTCACATATAGAAGCAACAAGAATATTGTAACGAAGATTTTGTTAAAACCAAATTGGAAGAAAAGAGTGTCCATGGAGTTTCTTGCTCGTTCTTCTCCATAGAGACCTACGCTTTGTAACGAGCAACTAGCTTCAACTTTTAAATGTAACTTCTTGACAATTCAAAAGTGCCTGTAAATGGTCTAAAAATTTGGCACATAGATAGAGCATAGTCTGCAATAACACATAGGCTACTTTTTATCCCGGAAAAATGTACGGCTCCCGTCGGATAATATATCAACTTTGACGTGGACGAAGTCGGGAGCAGTAGCTAGTAATCTTATAATTTTTAGGCCAAGTAGGTGGCAACGTTTATTGCGGCATCAAAAGCGTTGTTAATGTCCTCCAAAGTGCAGGTGTAGGGACACAGGGTGCAGGGTTTGAGAGCTGTAGTAAGTGGGCCATTGTCTGTTTAGAAGCGCCGCATTTGCACTGGGTATCTGTGGGTAATATGTGCTTTCTAGTTCTTGTCCAAAGTCTGTACTAAAAATCTTACACTGGCCAATTCAGATAATGTTTTAGCGACATAGAACATTATGCTACAATCTTACAAAACACTATTTTTTACCCGCAACTTTGTCTACATAGAAGTCAAGTATGGAAGACATTATAGCCTATGGCACTCTGTAAAAGTTTAGCTTTCAATCAGTAGAAGATTTTTTGTAATCGGATGGGTGCTTCCCGATATTACTTCTCATTACAAACAATTAAACTTTACCTCTTTATAATATTGGTGTGAATTCTTCGGAACGATTCTTTCAAATTTTTGGTTACTTCAGCGACTCCAGAAATGAGGAAAATTCTGCCCTCCGACTATATATGAGAAGCTATCATACTTATAATAACTTATCATTTGAACGTGTATTTACTAATTAAGAAAAATAATGTGACAAAAATTTTTCAAGTTTTTCAAGTACTCTCAACAATATTTTTTTACATATCAAACCTAGGAGTTTCTTTTAAATCGTGGATGCGTTTACAAAAACAGTCAGACGCGGAAAAACTATCTATAGGCCATACAAATAATTATTCACCCGCGACATGCAGCAACTAATCGCTCAGCCACTGCGTTAACCGTGTCGTCAACTAAAAGTATGAGTCTGAATACGCCAATCCGCCTTAAGCAAGCGTAGAGATCGGAGCTCGTGCCTTCTCTAAGTGAGAAGAGGCCTTTGTACTGCAGTGAGACAATAATATGGTGGTATTATTATTTTACAAACGCGTTCTTTCAAACTACAACCTACAGTACCCAGGCCCAGGCCCCTTCGTCGCCTAGTAGAGGCATACAACATTTATTTCATGGAGTTGGACATATTTACCCTCTCAAACCATCTTTTTAAGAAACAGGCCATAGATATACTCTCTAAAATGGACTATTGTCATGGTAATGTTAATGTAGGCTTGTTTAAATTTAATAATACTACACACACAATTGTGCTTGTATACGTTTTGTTTCTTTGTAACTTCTACTTTTTTTTTTGTTAATATGTGGACAATGTAGAGGGTTACATGTTTGTAATTTAATCTTAAGGACTTATTGTATAGCTTTTAACATGTAACTGTTTTTTGTCCCCTTACAAATAAAATAAAATAAAATAAATAAATACAGTAACTGTAGCAGCACATGTGCTAGTACCTACATACGTTACATGCTGCCGAACTAACTGATTAAACTCATTTGTCAGCTTTAACGACACCCCCGAGCAAGGAGGCGGTATCAGCCTTCTTAGCTTGAAGAATCGGTTCTAAAATCAATTATACCTTGAAATAGTGCCTCAAAATGGCGTGAAACTTATCTCAATACTAATCCCAGTAAATAAAAACGTTTAAAATCTAGTCACTATCTCATTTCAGCGACAATTTTTGTCAATAAATTGACTAAATTCAAATTAAAGTAGAGGCATTTTTGATTGATTGTGAGTGAGATTGTTCTTGAAATACAAGATTTCACACGATGCTGCCCAAATTGATATAATAAGTTGCTTCTAAAAAAAATATTGTTTTATTAAAATAATTGCTTGAATTTTCTTTAACGTGTTCGCGCAGATTATAAGCAAAATGCAGAATTCTTTCCCCTATATTTTTACTCCTAATAAATTCCAGCTTGTAACATCCTATTTTACAAGCTAGAATTTATTAGTACCTATTCTTAAAATATTAAAGAGTAACAACCATCCATCCTTACAATCTTCATTTATAATAATAGTAGTGAGATAAGATAGCACGATTAAAGATAAGTATTTATCCATCTTCATGAACAAAATAAAGGCAACACGAATCAACCTTTTGTCTCACGCAGCTCGCTAAAAATAAATCCTTGAATTTTCCCGAATCATGGCCGCAGTACCGCAGTACCAAGAGTTTATACAGCGTGTCATCCGTAGAATAATGACGTCACCACTTCGGTAACTCGGAGACAGTAATAAAGTTAGTATTCACTGCGATACGCGTTAAACGCGTGGAAAGTGGTTAAAGTTTTGACGGTTTCGAGAGAATGCTTTACACAATTATCGTGGTAGTATTTTTTGATGGTTTATAATAAATTGTTTATAGTATTTTTAAGTTGTTGGGGCTTTACGGGCCTTTGTTACATACACTTAAGCTTAATATAAAATAAAAATGATTCTTTATTTTTTATTTTTCAAACACAAATCTTTTAAATAAATGTACAATTTATAAAAAACAGGAACCTGTCAATGGGACAAGTGCCTAAAAGACTGGCAGTGTTGCCACGTTGTATGGCAATGCTGATTCTTTGGCTCAAAAAAAGGCCAGCCCGCTGGTCACGTAAAAAGTCGATTAAAATACATTAGTAATGTAATCAATGACTGCCCCGTTGGTTTAGTGGTCGCAAGCGCGACTCCGACTGTCCCGGGTTCGATTCCCAGGCAAAAAGTTTTATTGGGTTTTTCGACTAGGATTTGCTAAGTAGCAGCCCGGAATTTAGAAGTTGGTGGTGTGACACCCCCGTACCTCGGAAAGCACGTAAAAGCCGTTGGTCTCGGCTGTCATTCGTAAATCTTTGACAGTCGTTACGGATAGTCAGAGGCTAGGAACTCAGACAACCAGTCTAACCCAGAGGTATCGTGTTATCCAGTAACTGGATTATGGAGGTCAGATAAGCAGTTGCTCCATGTAAAACACTGGTATTCAGCTGCATCCGGTTAGACTGGAAGCCGACCCCAACATAGTTGGGAAAAGGCTAAGTAGATGATGATGATGAGTAATGTAATCAATGTTTAGCATCATTTTAACTTGAGTAAGGATTCATCTAATCCAAAAGATACATTGACACGCTGTTTCTATTATTACGATCATTTTTTTACTTTATACTATACCTGGGAAATTTCTGATTAGGGAGATATTGAAGGTCAATATCGAAATTTTCACTCCCACAACTCCTGTGGTGTTGGTTTAACCCGTAAACACAATGTTTTGCTTGCGTTTTTCACATTAAAAATAAAACTCATTTCCCAGCAAAATTGCTTAGTTTGATGGCCAGTATTCGCAGTTAACGACATAACACAAACAACATCACAAGACTTGAAGGGGCCACTCAGGGCCTGCCCGGGTTGCGGGTTATTCGTAAGAGACCGCACCCCCAGGACGCAAGGGCACAAGAAGGAACATGGATGGGTTTTAGTTGGTAAAAGTCTTACACTTCCTCCCGACCCGCCCAGGGCGGGGCAAGTCATTTGTTGATGTCTCATCCGTAAAAAAAAAACAGTATCACAACTCACCTTCTTTTTTAACCCCCGACGCAAAAACGACAGGGTGTTATAAGTTTGGCGTTTATGAGTGTGTGTCTGTGGCATTGTGGCTCCCGAACGCATGAACCGATTATGATTTTGTTTCTTGTGTTTGAAAGGTTAATTAGTCGGGAGTGTTCTTAGCTTTATTCGACGGAAATCGGTTTAGCGGTTTCAAAGTTATCAGCTCTTTTGTTAGCTGTGGTAGTGGCTTTTTTCTTCTGTCGTGAGTTGCTTAAAATTTTTAATTTTGTGTTTTTTACGAAGACACCTTGTTTCACTCCGTATACTACGAAGACAATATACGGGTTTTAAACGAAAATTAAGGAATTTTCAACTCCATCAAAAAGGCTTTTTCAAGGCTTTACAGCGTCTGACGTCATACTCACTGAAAACTTTGTAGGCCTTTAATAAATTAGCTAGCAGGCTATACTCTTGTTGAAGAATATTATTAGTTTTAAGACAAACCTTTTTTTAATTAAAAGGCTAGAAAGGCTATGTACAACACTGGCTTGAAGGGACATCGTAATGAAAACTTTAACCATAGATTCAGCACATTATTCTAGATTCTCTAGGGCTAACATTTTTTAAAGGTTATTAAAAAAAACTGCTTGTCTATATAGACAGTGTAGGTGTTGTACTTTTGGATAGAACAGCAAACTTTTTCTAGTCGCGAAATTAAAAAAAAAGGGCTCTTGAATCATCTGTAAAAAAATATTCTCTAGACTGATTTCGGCATTGGCGGCTAATTCAATAATAGTACGCAGGAGATATTATAGTGCACAAGTGTGTGCGCAATCACAGGTGCACTCTCTCTTCCCTAACTCTCATAGTCCGATGGGACGGTAATCCGACACAACCGGGAAGAGATCAGGCGCAGGACCAACGGCTTTTCGTGCTTTTCCAGACACAGTGATGTCACACCACCAACTTCCAAACTCCGGGCTGCTACTGAGAAAATTATATTGGAAAAATGCTGTTACACTCTTTGCTAGAACCCAGGACCCCACGCTCAACAGTCAAATCCATGGTAAAAGTTTTAGCTTCGATTTCTTTTTTATCTAATATTTATCGCGAGACGACTCCCGGCCACCGTAGATACGGGCCTGTGGACGGTGAGCAATGGGTAGCTCACCGTACTTACGTTGCATAGCGACAGGCCGTGTCGACGGCGCGTTCGTGTTCCACGCGCGCCTTAAAGAGATGTCAGCATAGGGAAGGGGCCACTAAGGGCCGATGCCTGCCGGGGCTGCGGGTTGTTCGTAAGTGATACCGCGCCCCCGGAACGCAAAGGGCACAAGAAGGAACATGGGTGGGTTTTGTCAGTAAAAGTCTGACACTCCCTCCCGCCCCGCCCAGGGCGGGAGCAGTTATCTGATGATTTCCCACCCCCCCAAAAAAAAAAATCCCATATTTATCACAAAATACATAATGCGATAATAATAAAAAAAAGTTCTTTAAAGTATCCATTAAAAAAGTCGCTAATATTAGAAAAACCGCGTCCCAAAGATTATCCTACTTGATGGACATGTGGATAGAATGTTGATGACCTTTTTTGTTCGCGAAGGTTTTTACCACTAAAGAGGACCGTTCTTGCTAATAATGTCCTAAAAAGTAGCCATTTGAGTGGAATGACGTCGGCCTTTTTTCAGTTTCAGAGACGGAGGAAAAAGTTTTGATGTACTTGAGAACATTAAACCTATCTATACTGAATACAAGAAGTTTTAGGTTTTTACTGCTTGCTTGTTTAAACGCGCTAATGACTCGGATTTTTAATATATAGGTAAGCACCCCCTTTAATTTTTATATACATACCATCACGCCTGTATTTCCCAAAGGGTTAGGCTTTTTTTTTTTTTGGTTTGTGGGAAATCATCAAATAACTTCCCCCGCCCTGGGCGGGGCGGGAGGGAGTGTCAGACTTTTACTGACTAAAACCCACCCATGTTCCTTCTTGTGCCCTTTGCGTTCCGGGAGCGCGGTATCTCTTACGAACAACCCGCAGCCCCGGCAGGCATCGGCCCTCAGTGGCCCCTTCCCTATGCTGACATCTCTTTGAGGCGCGCGTGGAACACGAACGCGCCGTCGACACGGCCTGTCGTTTTGTTAAACGTAAGGACGGTGAGCTACCCATTGCTCACCGTCCACAGGCCCGTATCTACGGTGGCCGGGAGTCGTCTCGCGGCTCCCGACGTCCGGAACGTCTACCGCGGCGGCTGGGACGCGAGAACCTCTGTCTCAGCCGTCCCGCCGCCTCCTTCTCAAGCATTACTGCCTCACAGAAGGAGGCGACTGCATCCCATTCCCTCTCGCTCCGGACCATGGCTTGCACCAGTGCCGGACGCGAGAGTTCGCCGCCGCCGATGGCCGCCACGAGGACTCGACGATGCTCCGTCCAAGCGTGTCCTCGGGGCGATCCACACAATGGTGACACCCGGAAGTTTCCTCCCGCCCGATGAGGTGCAGGAACCTCCCAAAACACCCGTGTCCGGTGAGGACCTGCGTCAGGCGGTAGGTGAGGGCGCCATGGCGCCTCTCCAGCCACTCCTCAAAGAGGGGACTTACCGCCTCTATTAAGGCGAGCCCAGCACGAGGTTGCGACAGTCGCTGTATCCATGCCGCCATGAGATCGAGCCGGAGGTCGGCCCGTCGAGCGGCAATTTGCCGCAGTGGCGGACTCTCCCCCCGGCCTAGTACCTCCACGCGCCACTCATACAGGCGCGCGAGGACCAGCGCCTCCAGATTGGGATCTGGAGGCGCAATCCGGCAAGGAGGCTCGCCGCCTCCCCCGAGATCGTGCGGTATCCTCGGATGACCCTTATGGCGATCACCCGTTGGGACGCAATAAGGTAGTGGGCGGCAATTCGCCTCAACCCCTGCGCCTACACCGGGGCCCCGTAAAGGGCCATCGACCGCACGACTCCGGCGTGGAGCCTCCGGCAGGAGGCGTTTGGTCCCCTCAGGTTGGGTAGGAGCCGTCTAAAAGCAGCCCCAGCCCGTTCCAGTTTGGGGGTCAAACGTCGGAAATGCTCCGCGAAGTTCCACCGGCTGTCGAGGACGAGTCCCAGGTACTTCAAGTGTACATTGTTACACCTCTTAAATTTTTAATTCAATTGAATTTTTATTAATTGCTTTACCCTCGTAACTAATTATAACTGCCTCGTTCGCCTAGTGGTTCTAAGCGCGACTGCTACGCTAAAGGTCTTGGGTTCGATTCCCAAGTCGAGCAAAGTGTTATCGAGTTTTCTATGAAATTCTCAGTAGCAGCTCGGAGTTAGGATTTGTGCCCGGTTAATGGCAATAGGCTCACCCCCTATTACATGGGACCTAAACATACCGACGAACTGTGGGTGTCCATTGGTACACGTCTGCCTAACCCTTCGGGGAATACAGGCGTGATGGTGTGTGTGTATTTGTTTTAGCTGCATTAGAAATACAGACTCCGGAACACTTTGAACTCTCTACCTACTCATTATCAGCCTACAACAGTCCACTGTTGGACATAGGCCTCTCCCTTCGCACGCCACTTAGCTCGATTCTCGGCAACTCTCATCTAGTTGCCACCAGCAGCCTTACAAAGATCGTGTGTATTAAGGTTTATGAAATACAGTCCGATGACAGCAGACAGACGAACAGCGGAGGCTTAGTAATAGGGTATTTCGGGACCCTTAGGGTACAGCACCCTTGAAGCTAATTTATTTTTAGAACCTCCCTTTGTTCTTACGAAAAAGTTTGTTTTAGCAAATATAAGTTCTGCTAACTCAAACGAGCAGGTACAATTTCTACCACCTAGCAACTTTGCTGTGTTCCATTTTTAAACGGTAATGGCCGCCGGTGAAATTACTGGCACATGAGACTTTGCTGAAGTTTGCGCTTAGGTTCGAAATTTATCGACAAACGCCTAGGTGTTGGAGATTTTAACTTTTAGTCAGGTTTTGGGGCTGAATATATGATACAAATTATAAATTACCGCCCTATTTTTGGCCAGCTAAAGTAAAATAAATTATTATCTGCAAAGCAATGTTGCTGTGTTCCGGTTTGAAGGGTGTGGGTGTCAGTGTAATTACAGGCACATGAGACTTTTCAACTTTTTCTCTGAAATGGCAACGCATTTGCAATACCTCTGGTATTGCAGATGTCTATAGGCAGCGGTGACCACTTAATATCAGGCCGTCGGCTTGTTTGCCATCCAATGATATATAAAAAAATCTTCTATTTTTAAATTTAGATTCAATTTTTTTTTGTAATAATATTTAAAAGTGCCTTTTAATATTCGAATTGGAATAAACGATTTGAATCTTATGCAATTTTTGTATCCGAGAGAACCACTAATCAGTAGCCTACATCGGCGGAGCCCGACCTTAGATAAGCTCTCACACATACAAAAATACCTTCACTCATAGTCAAAAACTCCAAGACATTGTCCCCGTCTCAAAAAAGCAGGTCTAAAAATATCTCTCAGGTACCTAACAAAACATTTTTCATTATTCCCCGTATCAAAGTTTCATAAAGCGACCGACGATGGTAAGTAGCAGTCACCAAGTGCGGGGCTCTTAAGTTAAAAGCTTTCTAGAGCTGTTCTGAACACCTGCTCCTCTTAACAGCTACTTACAATGTCGCATGCGTGTTAGTTACTGTGTCCCTTTACACGAAGATATTAAGAGTTGCCGTGTGTTTTTGTGGACCGTTTTATTGGAGACGTAATGGGCTTATTTTGGTTAAATGTTCCCGGATAAGGATGAGGCGGGGAGCCTTTTTGTTTGGGTTGATGGATTGAAGAAAGAATATGCTTTGTTAAACACCAGGAGGCTTCCATGATAAAAAATCTGGGGACAGTTACGTATGAACGACATACAGATAACCTGATTTCAGAGCGTTTGATATGGCTTTCTTCTAGTTTTTATGTCACTACATCACAGTGGTCAACTTTAATGTAGACTAAGTAGAAGAGTTATAGGAGACAAAAGTCTACGCAAACATATATGCGCTCCCTCTTTCCTCACTTTCAAAGTCTGATGAGAAGGCTTACACGACCAGGGGAAGATAAGGCGCAGGACATTTCATACCTTCCGAGACACAGGGGTATCACACCGGGAGACGCTCTGGGCGTCGGGAGCCGCCCAGACGACTCCTGGCCACCATAGATGCGGGCCTATGGACGGTGAGCAATGGGTAGCTCACCGTCCTTACGTTACATAACGACAGGCCGTGTCGACGGCGCGTTCTGTTTCACGCACGCCTCAAAGAGATGTCAGTCAATCAGAGGTTCCAGTCAGGGCCGATGCCTGCCGAGGCTGTGTTGTCGTACAGGTGGTTGTTCGAAAGAGATACCGCGCCCGCAGAACGCAAAGGGCATAAAAAGGAACATGGATGGGTTTTATCAGCAAAAGTCTGACACTCCGTCCCGCCCCACCCAGGGCGGGAGAAGTCATTTGATAACTTCCCATCCGAAGCAAAAAACTAAAAAGGGAGCATCACACCACCAACTTCCAAACTCCTGTCTGATACTAAGAAAAATCTTATTGAAAAAGCCCTATAACACTTTGCTCAGTCGCTTGTAAACATCAAATCAACGAAGCTCAAAATACCACTGCACCACTGTATCAACACCACTGCTGGACAACCTCTCCTATAGATCGCCGCAATAACCGGTTCTGCGCTGCTCGAATCCAGCGGTTTCCCGATAATAATAAAGAACACCAACCTATGTATGAAAAAATAAATCCTTGTGATATTAAATAACATAACATACCATCACGCCTGTATTCCCCGAAGAGTTAGACAGAGGTGTACCAATGTACACCCACAGTTCGCCGGTATGTTTAGGTCCCAAGTAATAAGGGGCGAGCCTATTACCTACCCGGGCACAAATCCTAACTCCGAGCAGCTAGTAAGAATTCCACAGAAAAACCCAATAACACTTTTTGTTCGACCTGGGAATCAAACCTAAGACCTCTAGCGTAGTAGTCGCGCTTAGGACCATTAGGCTACCGAGGCAGTTGTGATATTAAATATGTCTACAAAGAGTTGTAGTTACTACCATATCCTCTAAGTCCGGTGTTTAGAAGACACATAGTCCCCGATGTGTACTGCGTTTAATGGCGGACATTTTAAGGCATCTTTATCGCTTGAAAATGTATTTTAACTTGCACGGACATCGGAGTTTCATGCTGTTATGTGTATTCAGGAGTTTAGTTCAGGTGAACTTTCCTATTTTCATATTTCCCCAACGCGCTACAAGACTAAAACTTTTGGAGGGTCAAACTTGGATTATTCGCAAATCATTTACGTAACATCTTGTTTGGATTCCCTGAAGATAGTAAAACCGGTCAAGTGCGAGTCGAACTAGATTTCAAACGATTTCTTACCGCTTATTTTACACACACATCCCATCACGCCTGTATTCCTCGGAAGGGTTAGGCAGAGGTGTGCCAATGTACACTCACAGTTCGGCGACATGTTTAGGTCCTATGTAATAGGGGGCGAGCCTATTGCCATTAACCGGGCGCAAATCCTAACTCCGAGCTGTTCTATACAGTAACTGCCTTGGCAGTCTAGTGGTCCTAAGCGCGACTGCTACGCTAGAGGTCATGGGTTCGATTCCCAGGTCGAGCAAAAAGTGTTATTGGGTTTTTCTATGATATTCTCAGTAGCAGCTCGGAGTTAGGATTTGTACCCGGTTACTGGCAATAGGCTCGCCCCTTATTATGTGGAACCTAAATATACCGGCGAACTGTGGGTGTACATTGTTACACTGCTGCCTCACCCTTCGGGGAATACAGGCGTGATGGTATATTTTTGATGATATATTTTTGTTCTATACAGTTCTATTCCAGAAAAGTAAATTATGTTTAAGCTCATGACATAGACGGCAAGTCTTATGTCATTACGAGCACAAATCTAGACGTAAATCTTCTACATGGAACCGTAAATAATATGTAATATGGAGTCTGTAATATATGAGAATTCCACATTCTTGTGTCTCAGTAAATTCTAAATTTTCTCCTAGTGTGAGTAGCGTGAAATTAATACTGGCTGAAGCAACCGACTCTGTCGCATTGTATTTTCTCTTCCTGTCTAAATATGGTCTAATACAAGGGTGCTTTCAAAATACGTATAACCTTACAAAATTATGTTACTAACCACAACTTTTGTTATATGACTTTTTCTTACTCATCATCATCATCTGCTTAGCCTTTTCCCAACTATGTTGGGGTCGGCTTCCAGCCTAACTGGATACAGCTGAGTACCAGTGTTTTACATGGAGCGACTGCCTATCTGACCTCCGCAACCCAGTTACTAGGCAACACGTTACCTCTTGGTTAGACTGGTTGTCAGACTTCCTGGCTCCTGACTATCTATAACGACTGGCAAGGGGGAGAGATTAATGGCTTTACGTGCTTTTCGAGTCACGGGGGTGTCACACCACTAACTTCCGAACACCGGGCTGCTACTGAGCAAATCCTAATGGGTAAACTCAATAACACTTTTTGCCCGAACTGGAAATCGAACCCGGGACTCGACGCTCATCAGTCGCGCTTGCGACCACGAGACCAACGGGCATGACTTTTTAATAGTACAAAACATAATCATTAATTTTCATTTACCAAAAATTTTACTTTCAAATCTATACCTATTATTTTTTTTTTTTTACTAAATTTTATATATGACATACCGTCACGCCTGTATTCCGCAAAGGGTTAGGCAGAGGTTTAACAATGTACACCTATAGTTCGCCGGTATGTTAAGGTCCCATGTAATAGGGGGCGAGCCTATTACCATTAACCGGGCACAAATCCTAACTCCGAGCTCATACTGAGAATTTCATAGAAAAACCCAATAACACTTTTTACTCGACCTGGGAATCGAACTCAAGACGTAGCGTAGCAGTCGCGCTTAGGACCACTAGGCCAACGAGGCAGTTCCGCAAACACAAATAAATCAATCGTCAAAACGCTCAAATAAATCTTAAATTCTTTCCTATTTCCACTTTCCTAATTAACCTCATTGAAAATGACCTTCGGAATAAAACTGACCCAGAAACATAAGACGGGGAAAGAATTGTTTTATACGAACCCAATGGTGGAGGTCGTATACGTGATTCCAATACTAAACGGTAGGTCGTTCTATCGAGCAATAGACCTCGATAGACCTCTATTTTCTAATAATAAATTGGTTGTATCAGGACTAGATCTGAGTTTAAGTTACCGTTATATAGGGAGCAAGAAGGGTCTAAATATTATGGGCTTACGTTTTTAAATAAATCGCGTTTATTTGTCTCTTGGGTAACGTTTAAGGTGACAAATTGTGTGTTTGTTGTAGGTTGGCACCTGTTTCCACCTTTCTGTAAATAATTAATCATTTACCTTAATTTTTATTGTGCCGTTAGTTCAGTGGTTGGAAGCGCAACTGTTGAGTTGTGAGTCTTAGTTTCGATTTTTTGTTTGGATAATGTGTTGTTAGGTTTTTCTATTAGGAATATTTCAGTAGCAGCCCAGAGTCTAGAATTTTTTTGTGTGACAGACCCGTGTCTCGGAAATCACGTGAAGTCGTTTGACCAGCGCTTGATCTCTCTCTTATGTCGATTAGTCGCTAGGCAGTAGTTTTGGGATTAGAAATTTCTTAATAGCAGCCGTGGTCCGGAGTTATGTCGGATTATAAATTCACCCGTGTCTCATAGGACTTCAACTAACTAGGGATCCTATTTTACATCTCTACCCACCCCATAGGGCAATACAAGCGTGATTATAAGTTACTTTACAGCTTTGCTAACTGAACGGATTTCGAACAACCAATATTAAAATATTAATGGACATTATTGCGACATACATACTGTAAGTACCAATTTAACGTGCAAATGAACTAAATATCAAACGTGCATTTTAATGAGTAATATTGCTTTTGTTTAGAACTTCATGTCAAATAAACCGGTTAATTAGCTCACAATTTGCATGTTCCATAAAACAAGTAACCTTAATTTCGACATTATATTGTAATGAATTTACCAAATAGGTAAATTCAATACAGTTTGTGATACATGGTTGTAATTTATCATTTCAAACCGAATTATATTCTGTGCATGAATTTCGCTGAAATTTTAAATAACTAGCTTCTGCACGCGACTTCGTCCGCGTGTTTTCTTTTCACCAGTGTTAAGTAACGTCATTGGTTACTGCTCCACTCCCGGCCGTCGTAGCGTGATGTTATGTAGCCTATGTTACTCAGGAATAATGTAGGTATCTAATGGTGAATAAATTGTTGAAATCGGTTCAGTAGTTTCGGAGCCTATTCATTACAAACAAACAAACCAAAAAATCTTTCCCTTGTATATATAAAAAGTAAAAATATAAGTATAGATTATTTATAATATACTACTACTAATTTACACTGACATCGGTGAGGGAAAACAAAGTAAAGAAACGTGAACTTAATTACTGTAATGACCAATTTACCTTGAGCAAGCATGGTGATTAATGTTTGTATCTCTGTTTCAGAATAGGCCTCTGCCTTGAAGTAGGACAATAATACTAGCTCTTGCCTGCGACTTTAGAATCGTTTCATAAGTTTGGGAGCTACGATACCACAGACAGACACACACACACACAGACACGTCAAACTTATAACACCCCGTTATTTTGGCGTTGGGGTTAAAAATAACCTATGTGTTAAACTAAACTAGCATTTATATGTGTGCACAATAGCAGTTAATTTCGTTCAGCCGTATACGTATGAAAGAATAACAAACCTCCATGCATCTACCCTCGCAAATTTTCACGGTAGTAATAATATATAATAATATATTTATATTAATAGTTAATTAATCTCATTCAATAAGCGTACCATGTTTTCTCGATGGGAATTCCTATCCTCCATCCACCGTGACCGTAATAAATACACAATTTCTTGCTCGTAACGAGTTCAGACATTAGCATCCAGGTGGAAATTAGTTACCATACCGCGCCATCATTAATCTGTCTGCCAGGCGACAGTCGGCCGAAGATAGTGCCCTGCGGCACCCCGTGAGTTTGATCATTATTCAATTTGGAAAAATGGGAATATTGTCAGCTTTCTAGAAATATGTTCTATTAACAGAAATGCGGATGAATTGTTAGATGTCCTATGAGATATTTTCCCCCCTTTTTATTATACATGTACTTAGAGCCACTTGCAGCCAATTATACCAATCTCTATATTATTAAGCTTAGGCTTAGCCCTAAAAGCTACTAAACTTATATGGCATAAAAGGAGTCTTGCACATCCTAACATTACGTTCAATTTAACTAATTTAAGATTTGGCACAATAATATAACTGCCTCGTTAGCCTAGCGGTCCTAAGCGCGACTGCTACGCTAGAGGTCTTGGGTTCGATTCCCAGGTCGAGCAAAAACTGTTATTGGGTTTTTCTATGAAATTCTCAGTAGCAGCTCGGAGTTAGGATTTGTGCCCGGTTAATGGTAATAGGCTCGCCCCCTATTACATGGGACCTAAAGATACCGGCGTACTATGGGTGTGCATTGTTACACCTCTGCCTAACCTTTCGGGGAATACTGGCGTGATAGTATGTATGATGGTATGGCCTTTATATCCTTCGGCCGCCACTCATTCTTTACGTTCCGTTTTCAATTGAAAATGTAAGTCAATACAATATTGCGTAGAAAGAAAATAAAGCTGCGTCCAGATACGTTCTTATGTCCTTACCATACGAACACGGTAAACGAAACGGACAGAAGAACATAATATCTGGTCACGGCATATTGTGTCAGATTTGTTTTGAGGCTCACTCCGACCTTGTCTTTGTCACCTTTGATCTAGACTAGAGTCAAGTACAAACTCTTTTCGCAGATAAAAAAAAATAAAAAAATACGTTAATGTAATCTATCGTTATAATCAAAATTTAACAACTTTAAAGGTCCTATATTCCAGTATATTTTTTATATTTGTTTACATCGAAACTTAAGCTAAATCAATGTGCAAGACGTTAAGCGCAGTCTAAGCTTGAATTGAGTTTATTTTATGTTCAATCTGCAAGCCGCCCTTAGTTTTATTACTCTTTATCTAAATTCAAATATTTTTTTGATTTTAAAAGCGTGTTCGTGGAGTTTCTTCTTCTTTTCTTCTCCATGGGAACCTGTTGTTTGGAACGAACATCTAGCTTCAACTGTCTGACTGATTCCTTGACAATTCAAAAGTGCCTGTGAATGTTACATTTGAAATCAATGATTTGGTTTGTTTTAGGTCATAACACAAGTATAGGTGGATAATTACACGATCTATTCGAAACTAAATTGACCACCGTTTACTTCCTCAAATAACAGTATTATTGACCTACTTAAGAAAATTTAAGGGAGATGCGTATCTTATTTTAAAAGTCAAAGTCAAATCATTTATTTCAATTAGACCATTAAAAGGCACTTTGAAGTCAATTACAAGATAAAAAATTAATAATATTGAATCTAGTGGTCTTCCTAAATGTTTGTAACCTCATACCTCTGATATTTCTCAACCGATCTCGATAAGTCTTTATCTTTTAGAAAACTGTCTCTACTCTAGGGCATTCAATTAACACGGACATCGGACATGTTATTTTTAATCAAACTCGGCAATTCCCTAAAGCTCCACATTTCTTTCATTTTTCACCAAAGAGAAATTGGATCCAAATGTTTTCAGATCTGTACCGTTTAGTACCGAGATATACAATAAACGTGATTGAAATAATTGAAGATTATTATTGTGTATATTGAATCTATTATTTAATCTAAACTAATATTATAAAAAAAAAAGAAAAATAGTTTTATTTTTGACGGATAAACTTAAAAAATGACTTGACATATTTAAAAAAATATTTCACCTATGGAAAACTACATTATCAGCGAGTAAGATAGCCTATATATTTTATTTACAAAAAAAATTAAGGGTCGGAAAGAGTTCATGCGGATCAAGTCTTCATAAGCTTTCATAGGCTAAATCGCATCGCGTGGCGCACTATCAACCCGTTCTTAATTCAAAAAGCAAAGTTTACCTCATAACAATAAAATAACGAAATAAGGTTTGATATGGCTGAACCAGACAGAGTCTCTACAGTACCTACCTACTTACGTAAAAGGTAAGGCAATTAATCCAAACTCCCTCTTCCATCTATCATCTGACCTCATAAACCAAGAACCTAAAGCACCCATAAAAGAATCACCCCCTCAATAAAATGTTAATACAGTCCCCTTTGATTAAGGTTCACGCTCTCCAGATATTACCGGTATAAACTGGTATTTACCAATTCGAGCCGGTATTTTCCAGGTGATTGGAAGTGCCATCTCTTTTATTTCGAGTATGTGGGAAAGAGACAATAGTACGGGGAAAAGGCAGCCGACCGATAAGTGCCGTATTAATTGCGAACGATATGAAATTACTGGTATTCAGAAAGGGTCGAGCTTGTTATTTATTTACAGGTTTCGTTTTGGGGTTGGTTGTAAAGTGGGGCTATATATTAATATGGTTCCATATAAGTACAGTCAGCAAAACAGGTTAGTAACCAGTGTTGTCATATGGTTGAAGTTATTTTTTTTATCAATGGACATTACCGGATTAAATTTTTTTTAACTATCTGCCTAGTTTTTTCCCAACTATGTTGGGGTCGGTTTCTAGTCTGATCGGATGCAGCTGAGTACCAATGTTTTACATGGAGTGACTGCCTATCTGACCTCCACAACCCAGTTACTGGACAACGCGAAACCTCTGGGTAGGGGTCCTCAGAACTTTCTGGCTTCTGACTATCCGTAACGACTGTTAAAGATCTACGAATGAAACTTATTACATAATAGAAAGCATATACACAAAACATATTTGTATGGGGGTGGGAAATCATCAAATAACTTCTCCCACCCTGGGCGGGGCGGGAGGGAGTGTCAGACTTTTACTGACTAAAACCCACCCATGTTTCTTCTTGTGCCCTTTGCGTTCCGGGGGCGCGGTATCTCTTACGAACAACCCGCAGCCCCGGCAGGCATCGGCCCTCAGTGGCCCCTCCTTTGCTGACATCTCTTTGAGGCGCGCGTGGAACACGAACGCGCCGTCGACACGGCGACTCTGCAACACCCTAAGGTAGACTGGTGGAAAATGCCTAGGGCATTAAGTCCGCCTTTGTATGGTGTATATTTTATTTACATTTGTGCATAAGGCTTTAATAAATAAATAAGTAAATAAAACAAATAGTTCTTTGTTCATTCATCATGTCATGATGGCCCAATAGTGAAAATGCCTGCCTATCATCCATGATATTGTAGTTTTAATATAGAGCAAGTGCAAATGTAACTTTTCTTATTTATTTGTAGTTTCTAGGCTTATCTTGGACGTCACTAACATTGGTAAAAGACAACATTGTGAGGGAACTTGAAGTTCGAAATTCGCTTCAACCAAGCGTGGTGGTCGATACTCGTGCCTTATCTGTATGTATTAAGGTCTATTTTATCCTACAATGGAATAATAATGGGCTGGTATTACTGCTATTATACAAACAGCTCTTTATATTTGTAGAAAGATTTGTTTGTATGTTTGTAACGTATAAACTCAAAAACTACTTGACCGATTTCATAAATTCTTTCTCCATTAGAATGCTACATTATCCCTTATTAACATAGGAAATATAACATCACGCTACGATACACGGAAGCGAAGCAGTAACTAAATACATAACATAACGCGGCTGAAATAAGCAACGAGGGCAAAGTGATTACCCATCCTTAAAAAAAAACTCTACGAGATAAGTAATACTCTTTTGTTGACTGTACCTATAATTATGGTATTTGTACAAAGCTAAGGGCCATTTTACAGTTACGATCTGTTCAAAATGCCTTAAATTTCATAAATTTTTGACATTGACTGTCGTTGAAATGAGATTGGGACTACATTTTCCGTGTTTTTAATTACGGGAATTAGCCTTTTGCAACAATCAATGTAAAAATCTTTTTACACATTTAAAACACATAACATACCATCACGCCTGCATTTTTTGGAGGTTTAGGCAGACGTGTACGCCCACAGTTCGCCGGTATGTTTAGCTCCCATGTAATAGGGGGCGAGTCTATTGCTATTAACCGGGCACATATTCTACCTCGTCGCACTTATGACCGCTAGGCTAAAGAGGCAGTTATTGTTGTTGTTCACAAATTTAGGTAAAAAAACAGAGGCATTTTTGACAGATGAGGACAGAGATTAGTTTGTAATGTCCCTAAAAGTTTGTAGAATTACCCCCTCATGTTTATTGTTTCATAACAAATGAATGTTAGATAATTCATCATTTGTTTTAGTTGACGTAACAGGTGATACTCGAATATTAGTTGTACCCTTCTGAACTAATGATATCATAATTTCTCATGAATATTCTATCTATTACAGCTTGCTCGTACATCGTAAAATAATAATATATTATGTCCGGAATATGGTAGTGGTATTATCTTGTGCCAGGCTGCAGACCAAGTAAATTGCTCCAATATTCTCCTTGGATAAATTTTTAGTAGTCTAGGGAAAATTCCACTTTATCATTATAATAAAATCAGCCTATTATTGAGTCATTGCAGGGCAAATGCTTCTTCTCATACAGAGAAGGCAATTGTTATTTCAATTTTTTTACCAAGCTATTAAACCAATTTCGATCAAATTTATATGGGACCACCTTTGAAGTATGAACTATCAAACAAAAAAAGAAATAGTCGAAATCGATTCATAATTGGCGGAGTTACTGCGCAAAACACATGCAAAAAAAAAGACATACAGTCGAATTGATAACCTCCTTATTTTAAGTCGGTTAAAAATACCAGTTTATCTTAATAAAAATACCAGCGTATTATTGTCCCATAGCAGGATAAAGGCTTTTTCCCATATAGAGAAGGCACGAGCACGATTAATCACCACACATACTCAACGCGGATTGGCGATTTGAGACTTATATTCATTTTAAGACCTGGTAAAGGTCGCGGGGAATCGCTGAATGCGGGCAGCGTATGACCGGTCATTGTGGCCATCTTTAGGAGAGGCCTATTTCCAGAGGTGGACGTCGTTCGACTGAAATGAAGATGAAGATGAAATTCAAGTTTTCTCACGATATTTTTCTTTGCTGACGTCAGTGATGTCTAAAATGTACTTAGAAAGAACCATCATATCATCACGCCTGTACTCTCCGAAGGGTTAGGCAGAGGTATAACAATGTACACCCACAGTTCGCCGGTATGTGTAGGTCCCATGTAATAGGGGGCGAGCCTATTGCCATTAACCGGGTACAAATCCTAACTCCTAGCTGCTACTGAGAAATTCATAGAAAAACTCAATAACCATTTTTGCTCAACCTGGGAATCGAACCCAAGACCTCTAGCGTAGCAGTCGCCCTTGGGACCACTAGGCCCACGAGGCAGTTTAGTCGTGGTGGCTTAGAAAGGCATAATAAGAAATAGAAAAAGTTACATTGGTACTTACCCGTGACCGGTTGCGAACCCACAGCCTACAGCATGACAAGCAGGTGCGTTAATTACTGGGCTGTTACGACGATTTAAACCCATTATCATAATTATATTTTTAATTAAGGCACCAAAATCATCCAGCCACACTTCGACAATAAACTTGATTTCGATAAAATCTAAAGTTAAGAAATTACGAAGAAAACTTTGCAAATAACTTTTATTTCTAAAAATCAAACTCCATTTTGTATATCACTTAAAAGCTTTACAGAACCATTTCACTGAAATTTCAGTACTACAGTGTGCTGTTGTACTGAAGATTGTTTTCGTCCAATAACATTTGAATTCAAAGTTTGCCAACTTCGTGATCGTAGCCCGCTTTCAATGAAACATTAATTTTGTTTCTGTGTTATTTCGAATAGCACAGAGTCTTCGCTAAATTGTTTGTAAGTGATATTTATAATTTGTCAGTGAGATTTTCCATTAATTTTAATTGGGTAGCTCGGTTTTGATGGTGGCTCGTTTTTTAATGAGCTTTCTCTTTATTTTGCGTATTCTATTTTATATTTTAAATAATTGGTGTCACTAAAAGTCGTTTCAATTATACCGTTTTATTTAATAAATTCGGAGTGCAGCAAAACCAAATCTACACATACCATCACGCCCGTATTCCCTGAAGGGTTAGGCAGAGGTGTAACAATGTACACCTACAGTTCGCCGGTATGTTTAGGTCCCATGTAATAGGGAGCGAGCCTATTGCCATTAACCGGACACAAATCCTAACTCCGAGCTGCGACTGAAAATATCATTGAAAAACCCAATAACACTTCCAAAACCAAATCTATACAAATATAATAAAGCCGAAAAGTTGTTTTGTTGTTTGTTTGATCAAACATGCTTCTCTATGGAACTACCAATCGGATTAGAAAAATTCTTTGACATGCTTGGCCTACATGCCATGACGTTGCGACACAAGGGAGCGTAGCAGTTACCAAAGACGTAGCTTAACGCGGGTGAAAAAGACCTAGCGAGCAAAGACGCGGACACAAGCTAGTTATCGTTCAAACTTTTACTTAACCTACCTTAATAAATTCTGTTTATATTATCAACAAAACGTCTTTATATAAATTAATAACGTAAAAGCGAAAAGTCATTTTGTCACTGAATAAATACAAATTCACGAAAACTTATATAAAGCGAAATATTGTAAAGCTGAAGAGTTTGTTTGTTTGTTTGAACACGCTAATCACCGGAACGACTGGTCCGATTCTGAAAATTAATTTGCTTATAATAAGCTTTGTTGTCCTTGAGTGCTGTATTTGATTATTAACTAGCTATTGCCCGCAACTTCGTTCGCTTTGCCCTCTTTTTGAATAAAAATGTCTAAAATAAAAGTAGTCTAAGTTACACCTTATAACATCACCTATCTGCGAGTGAAAGTGCCGTTTCAGAAATTAGCCGGAACAAACAGACAGACAGACGAAAATTTTAAAAATTGATTTTTGATGTATGTACCGTATATACTTTCATATACATTTAGTGAAAAGCTGTTTATTTGAAATTACAAACAGAGACTTCAATTGTATTTAGTTGTATAGATTAATAATTAGAGATGCAAATAGACGGCACGGTTGGCGCAGTGGCTGAGCGATTGGCTGCTGCCCTGCGTGTCGCGGGTTCGATTCCCGCACAGAACAAATATTTGTATGGCCTGCAGATAGTTGTTCCGGGTATGGCTGTTTGTGTATGTGAGTTTTATATGTTTGTAAACGCACCCACGATACAGGAGAAAGTCCTAGTGTGGGGCTACGTTTAAAAAAAAAAAAAAATGCTAGTTAAAAATATATTTTTTTTTACTAAAAAATGATTAATCCTTCAGCTATGATAAACAAACCTAAAGCAAGTTAAAAAGTTGATATCATTAAGAGTAATGGATGGAGTTTATAAGGAAATTCCAGCGTATGTCAGAAACGTGGATCGATCTCAATTAATATCTGCGGAAGATCGATGGTTGTACTCGCGGGAAATGAACAAGGAAAAAATGTAATATGATAGGTGAAACACCAGATTTTCAATCTGTTTTAACTATTTTAAACAGCCATACAAGTTTATACATTATCCCATATGTGTGTAGGTTTAAATTTGAATGAGCACTACTGAAAATTCAAAATCATGGGCAGCAGTTTGGATACATTATTGCCCCGTTGGTGTCGGGGTGGCAAGTACATCTGTTGAGCATGGGGTCCTGGGTTCGATTGCCAGGTCGGCCAAAAAGTGTTATTGGGTTTTTCCATTAGGAATTTCTTAGTAACAACCCGGAGTTTGGAAGTTGATGTTGTGAGACCACTATGCCTCGGAATGTATGTAAAGCCGTTAGTCCAACGCCTGAACTCTCGTCTTCCCATCGGACTGTAGTGACACTTTTTAACGTCAAAAAGCGCCAGCTATCCCAGTCCTGAGCAGCCCGCAGCCATCTGCTGGCCACCACCTTCAGTCCACCATGCAGCAGGGCGTCCCATACTGGGTTTGCCTAAATATGGTCTTCGCTCTAACACGTTGCTTCACCAGTGTCTCACCGATCTCTGTCGGCGGCCTTAGTTCTGTTTGTTTTTTTGTGTTGCCACCAACTTCCAAAACGTAAAGTTAATTTTCCCTTTACACTAGGGCCATGGGGTCCAAGCGCGCATTTAGTTTTTCGTGAGATAGCCAAGCGACTGGTCGACTCTTCACGTGACCAAAGGGCTGGCCTTTTCTTGAGCCAAAAAATCAGCATTGCCATACAACGTGGCAATGCTGCCAGCCTTTTGGACACTTGTCCCATTGACAGCGGTGGGGATGAGTTTTTTGATGCCATATAAGCTTCTTTTTTCGCATTTTATATTACCTGTACATACTCGTAGTTTGTAATCTTATTATTATTTAAGTAAGTTTTATGTTTGAAGTAAATAAAAGCTATATATATAAACTAATATAAATTTTCCCTTTTAAGTTTATGAAGGCATTTGTCATTTTTATTTTTCGCTCCGTTCCTTCATGGATTTTAGATAATACAACACATCACTTAAAATTCAAAAGTAAGCAGAATATGCAGTTTCGTTTACTTGGATGACATATATTTTCAGTTATATAAGTTATATATTAATAAACCAAACGAATTAGTCAATTTCGATAAAACTAATTTGGAACCACCTACCAAAAAAAAAAGAATCATCAAAGTCTATTCATAATTGGCGGAAGTATCGCGTAACAAACATACAGACGAATTGAGAACCTCCTTCTTTTTGAAGTCGGTTAAAAACCCAATAACACTTTGCTCGACCTGGAAATCGAACCCAAGACCTCCATTTCAGCAGTCGCGCTTAGGACCACTAGGCTAACTAGGCAGTCCATCCAAACAGTTATGCGAAAATGACGAGATCTGTTGACTCTTGGTTCTTAGTCCATTTTCTTTCCCTCTTCACAATTTTTACGATGAATAAAGTATATTATTCTGTGCATTTATCCGCTTACGCCAAGTTTTTTGGCAGCCCGAATAAAAATGTAAACTAGTGGTGTGCCTAGTCAATATTAGTTTTGTACCAACATGTAAATGTTCGACAGTAGGAATATTCAGCTCTCGAAATTCAAGAGTTGTACGTACACTGTTGATTTTAGAATGTTGGTGGATTTTTTTGACGTAGAACTGTTCAAACTACACTTGCTGTCAAGTGGTACAACACAAGCGAATACAAAATTGTGGGGTTGAAATATTCGACCAAATTCTCTAAACATCTCAAAAAAATACGTTGGTACATTTTAGAATTTCTTCATGTGGAAGTTAAAACTAATGTTAGGTATAGCTTTTAGGCATAAAAAACGAAACCAATATTTGCTGCTTTTATTATTTTGAATTATAGATACAGATCCACATGATTATGATCGACTATCTTATTTCCCGCGATTTCATCCATATGGAAGTCAAAAATACCATAAAATACAAACACACGACCATGAAGTACATTCTCTTTAAAGAAATCATTGATATTATAAAACAACATAAAAAAGCTAATACCATAAACTTCCTTAAAGAACCACAAAGCCCAATCAAACATAAAAAAAAACTGAAATAACAATCAAAGAAAATGTAACTTTAAATCATGGGCACTTAAACACAAATTTTTTGTAAACTTCCCTTTTACAATTGTAACATCTTATAAGAATTCGGAATCAGCTGGTATTTCCCACTATCGTTTTAGTTCTGAGTGAGGCAAAGGAACTAGGTTACAGCCGTGTCGCCGTCGACCTGACATCGTCTAATGCGCTTACTGAAAGTCATTCAACCGAAGAGTGTTCAAGTGTTACAGAATTTAACTGTATTGCACTTGAGTGAGTTGTATGTGGTTAGTTTAAGTTGGTTATGGAACTTTTAATTTTAACGTTATGAGAATAAGAATAAAAATTTTAAAGCTTAATTTGTAGTTGTAAATATAGATACATTTACAGTGGTGTTACATAAATAAGTAGGTGCTCTATGTCTTGTCTATTTGGAATACAAACTTTTATCGATCAACTACTTGTAAGCCATACAAAATATTGTTTTCGTGTGGGAATCGAACCAGAGATACGCAGCGCTATTACTTAAAACAAAAGAAAAAAGCCATTTTTACTAATAAATCTATTATTTTTTTACTTACCATCACGCCTGTATTCCCCGAAGGGTTAGGCAAAGGTGTACCTATGTACACCCACAGTTCGCCAGTATGTTTAGGTCCCATGTAATAGGGGGCGAGCCTATTGCCATTAACCGGGCACCAATCCTAACTCCGAGCTGCTACTGGGAATATCATAGAAAATCCCAATAGCACTTTTTACTTGACCTGGAAATCGAACCCAAGACCTCTAGCGTAGCAGTCGAGCTTAGAACCAGTAGGCCAACAAGGCGGTCAAAGAGTTTATTTTATTCTCAAAAATAAAAACCTTTAAAATCTAGTCGCAATATCACCGGAGCATTTGTCGCTCCATCTCTCATCGTTGTCATTTTGACAACGATGTCAGAAAATTTAAGAATTTTTTTGATATTTGTTTAGACTGGCAAACATTTTGGGTACCTATATACCTTTCAATCTAAAATAGTAGATATAATTTATCTTTGAGGAACTGTAAGATATTTTAATAATTAGGGTTATCCACCTAAGGCCTAAATTGTACTACCCGAAGCTGATTATGTAGTAAACTTTAACTATTAGAAACAAGGATTATTAGTTAATTAATTATTATTTTAGTAAATGAACGGGTTAATAAGCTTCCAAGACACGAGGAAGGATCAAAAACTTGTCGTATCATGTCATCAACTTATTAAGGATGTTATACCAAATACACCTTGCTTAGACCTCACAATTTTAATCCTAACATCTTAATTAATTAATTTTAATCTCTACCGACATAGCTGCTTACGACACCCAAGGGATTTGGACAATCTTCTCCATGGGAGGTACCATCCCCCAAGCAACAAACGTGGCTTAAAATATTTAAGTCATCGTATTTTCCTTGGAAATTTCATCTTCTACGATATTAAGTTTTTCAACTAAAGGAATTGTGGGAAGACTAAAAGCTTCCTTGCTTTTAAATTTATTATCAAAAGTAAATTCAGTTGCAGGTTCTAGAGTGCATGTGACATCATAAACATTTAACTTGACGTGCTCTCTCGGAGTGACGAATATACTGCATACAACGATTTTGAAGAGGCTTTGAAGTTGGCGATTTGATAAGTTGAAACGGGAGCGATTATAGAAATTATTGTCGTAAAGACTTATGTTTTTTTAAGTTTGTTTATAACTTGTATTGCAGTACTTATTGATGTCACTATTTCTCATGATGAGAACCTCGTGATAACTCAAAAGAAAAAGATAAAAAAAAATTAATAAGAAGAAAAAAATCACTACCGCAGCTGACAAAATAACTGATAACTTTAAAACCGCTGAACCAATTTCCATAAAACAAAGCTAAGAACCCTCACGACTAATTAACCTTTCATATACAAAAAACAAAATCAAAATCGGTTCATGCGTTCGGGAGCTACGATGCCCCAGACAGACACACACACAGACATGTCAAACTTATAACACCCCGTCGTTTTTCCGTCGCGGGTTAATAAAATATCAAGACCTGGCTCACGAGATTTCCAGAATATGGAATGTCAATGATTGAATATGATACAATTATTGTGCTCATCGTCTTCAGGTTTGTAAAATTTGTAGGTATACATTTTGTCGAAACATGAACCTTTCCAACGGAAAATATTTGTCAAAAAATTAAGAGTAATCTAATTTATATGTATATGTAAAAATGTATATATAAAAATCTACTTACTAATCTTACATACATACATACATAAACTCACGCCTTTTTCCCATGGGGGTAGGCAGAAACCAAAGAACGCCATCTGCTACGATCCTTGCATACTTCCTTCGCCTCGTCCACGTTCATGCATCTGTTCATACAAGCACGCCGGTTACGAGTACCTTTCTGTAGAACCTCACCAATTAGGTCAGGGTAGGTCTCTCTAGGGCGTCTTCTCCCAGCGTTGCCACTCACTCACTAATCTTATTATAACATACCATCACGCCTGTATCCCCCGAAGGGTTACGCAGAGGAGTACCAGTGTACACCCACAGTTCGCCGGTATGTTTAGGTCCCATGTAATAAGGGGCGGGCTTATTGCCATTAACCGGGCACAAATCCTAACTCAGAGCTGCTACTGAGAATTTCATAGAAAAACCTAATAACACTATGCTCGACCTGAAAATCGAACCCAAGACCTGCAGCGTAACAGTCGCGCTTAGGACCACTAGGCTAAAGGCAGTTCAATCTTATTATACGCTATTATAAATGCAAAAGTTTAGATGGATGGATGTTTGTTACTCATGGTAGAACAGCTGAACTGATCTGGAAGAAGTTCCGGCATAGAGAGAGATTCAATTCAGAAATATAACACTTAGCTGTAACACATAGGTTACTTTTTAATCCGGAAAAATTTACAGTCCCCGTGGGATATTATCTCAACATTGACGCGGACAACGTCGCGGCAGAAGCTAGTTATCAACAAACATGACTTTGCGTATAAAAAAAATTACAAACTTTTCAATTACAGTTAGGTACCTAAAGATCTACCTACTAATAATTCATGAACCCATTTAGCCGACGTTCGTTTGCCAAGTTCACAAACATTTGGTTCGCCAAGTTAACCTCGCAAGATACATAGCACATGACATCATAAACATTTATTTGAGAAGCACTCGCCCGAAATAACAGAAACATACCCTTGGGTAGTATGTGACGCTTCTGACAAAGCTTGTGAGAAAGCTATTTCTAGAGTTTAGCAAATTCCGAGAGACGTTTGAATAAATGTTTGTCTACAGGTTAACTCTTCATTCACCTATTATATTTCAGGGGGTGAAATATTCATGAACGACTTCAACTTCGTCCGCGTCAAATCTATAATATAAAAATGAATAGCTGAATGTGTTGCTAAGCGCAAATCTCGAGAGCAGCTGAACCGATTTAGGTAATTCTTTTTTTTTAAACATTTCTTGAAGTACGAGGATGGTTCTTACGGAGAGAAAAATTTAAAATTTTGCCTAAAATTACAAAAAAAAATGAATCGACTGTTAGGCGGTACGAAGTTCGCCGGGTCAGCTAGTTAATTATAAATTATCTTAAGGAAACCGTGCATTTCTCCGGGATAAAATGTATTCTATGTGTTTTTCCACACTTGTCTACCTCAGTATGTAGATTCAATTCTTTTTTATTATGACGTTCAATAGCACCTTTTAATGTTCTAATTGAAATATTTTTTTTTTCATACATACTAATAATATACCTAAAGATAATGACTACGACAATCAATAGGAAGACTTTCTCAAAGACATGTAATTTAAAACAATCAACGCGCAAATCGTAAAGAAAGACATTCTCATTCAATTCGATTCTCAAATAAAAACCCACTCACCTTCAATAAAAGTCGAAATAAATTAATCCAAGGTAATACAAACAACAATACGAGGTAACCAAACCGTCCAGATTGGTTTCAGGGCAATAATTGATGGCATTTGTTTGTGGGACCCTCAGAACGTCTATTCAATTTCGTTACGCACCGATTACTGCCATTGTATCGGTTGGGGAAAGAAAGATGGAGGTACGTGCGAACTCAATGGTACCACCAATCCGTCTGACCATAAATAGTTGGGGAAAAGTAAACAGGGTGTATATTTTTTTATTCCAGAGAAAGTGATTCAGATAGGTTAAGATTTTTGGACCTGAACGGTCATGAAAAGGCTCCTTTTTCAAATGAACCCAACTAATCATTTGAAAAAGGAATCTTTGGTGAGTAAATAATAAAAAATCTTTATGTGTTATTCATTGCGGTTTCTTTACTCTTATTTTGGGACCTAAAAAAGACGTCAGGATTGGTTTAAATGGAAAAAAGATTAATGTACCTGTACAACTCATCGAAAAACATTTTATTTTTATGTAGACGTATGGAGTTTCTTTCCCAATCTTTTCCATACGAAACTACATTTTGGAATGGGCAACTAGATTCGATATAATTATTTTTCTTCCTTTCTTTTAAATGACGTACAAAAGTGCCTTTTAATGTTCTTATTGAATTAAATGATTTGATTTTGACTTTACAAAAACAATATTTTTTTCAGTTCACTGCTACGGTCTTCATCGTTGCCTGCCAGTCTTTCCCGTGTGTCTGTGTGCCCTCTTTGGCCAATCTCCCAGAAACGTTTCCAAAACTCATTTTACATTTTTTTTTTTGCTTTTTTTATTGGGTTGGCAATACTAAATGGTACTAAAGAGATTGTATGCAAAGCTCTAGTGCTCAGTTTCAATTCACTTGCTTTGGAGGAAGTGTATTGAAACTGAATACCAGCGCCATTACATTTTATACTAGTTCTTTTGGGCTTATTTCAAACTAGCCCTAAGCTTAATAATCTTTTTTTCAAAATAAAAGTAACCTCAGTTACATACATACATAAACTCACGCCTTTTTCCCATGGGGGTAGGCAGAAACCACAGAACGCCACCTGCTACGATCCTTACATACTTCTTTCGCCTCGACCACGTTCATACATCTGTTCATACAAGCACGCCGGTTACGAGTACTGCGCACACGTCCTTTCTGAAGAACCCCACCAATAAGGTCAGGGTAGGTCTTTCTAGGGCGTCCTCTCCCGGCGTTGCCACTCACATCTGCCATATAAATCCCTTTCGTTAGTCGCCTTTCACTCATCCTCTCAACATGACCGAACTCTTTTACAATACCAGCTATCAGCCAGTGTCTCGTCAAAAGTCCAGTCGATGCAGCCGTTTTGGAGATTAGCTGAAACAAACAGACAGTCGGACAGATAAAAATTTTAAAAACCGATTTTTTTTTCATTAGTATCTTGTATAAGCTCTCATTTGCACTCAGACACAAACATACACTTCAAATTCATTTAATTACATTGCATACAGATCTCTCCACCATTAAAATTGTAACACAATTTATCGAAATGCCGTTGTTCATCTCCAAATCTAATGTCTTAACAAATTCAGTTCAGTTCATAAATTACTGGTTGTGTTGCCAGTGGTAATCGCAGACGACCGACGAGAATTTATTTATCGTAATTTACTGAATAACGTTCTTTATTACACGGACAATTAAATTGATTTTCAAATAACAAAAAGGTGAGCAAAATATCATAAAAACTATTCGAAGTGGTAATGAAAATTGAACTTTGTGAGATTTAGTTAAGGGTTATAATCGCATAAAGTGTCGATTTTAAATTTCAATTCATTGATAAGGTCCAGCTTTAAGTATTATTTCCGGATCTTTATTTCAAAAAAAAGCTCTTTTATATTTTAATGAGCAAGCAACAGGCTGCTCTGCTTTAGTCTTCGTAATTGTCATTTTAGCTTAGTACTGCCAAAATGAGCCAATCCACAATCTCCCAATAGTTACGGTAATTATATCAAACTAATTAAATATGCCAACTGTAATATAACGTAACATAATCCAGACCTAACAATTTAATGTGAGTCCCAAACTTATACTTAAAATATATTACAATTTATCAGTGTTAAGTATATCCAAAATCATTACAATTACTTCTAAGGTGTCAACGATGTTATCCGAAATCTAAATTGTCCAAGTTTGAATTTTCCATAATATTTTTTTACTTACAGATTTTCATTTGAACTACCTTATGCCCGCGACATCGTCGTGATAATCGATCGGATGTATTTTTAACCCCTGACGCAAAAACGACGGGGTGTTTTAAGTTTGACGTGTCTGTGTGTGTGTGTGTGTGTGTGGCATCGTAGCTCCCGAACGCATGAACCGATTTTAATTCGTTTTTTTGTTTGAAAGGTTAATTAGTGGGGAGTGTTCTTAGCTTTGTTTGATAGAAATCGTTTCAGCGGTTCCAAAGTTATCAGCTCTTTTGTAAGCTACGGTAGTGAACTTTTTTTTTGTCCGGGAATTGAGTGAATTTTTAATTTTGTGTTTTTGTAAAGGGACACTTTAATTTAATTTATTTTTATAGAAATAAGACAAAAGATGTAGCCGTATTTGGTTGCTTTTTTTTCAAAAGAATAACCCTATTTTACTGTTGTAAGCATATTCATTCATAAGTAAAAACTTCAGCTTACCTTGAATTCACTCAAATAATTTTATCATTTTTCTCAAATTGTTTTCCGAGGTTTTAAATTAAAACCACTGCCGACCTTCTTATCTTTAAAAACAAAATTACCTACTTGCAATTAGCCCCGTGGCTCTTAATTAGGGAAATTTCGTTTATTTGCTTTCCTTTTATTTACTTCCTTTGTCATGTTTTTTTTTTAATTCCCTAATTTTATTATCACATTTTCGTAAATTACTCCTTCTCTGTAGATAAACAAATAGAATTATTTATTTTACTATCGAGGTCATAACCCTATGTTTTGATATTAATTACATATAAAAATGTACCAGGGAAGTAGAACTAAATTTGAGATTTAAAAACTCAACATTTAAAATTTTAAGTAACCCCTGATAGAAGAATAAAAATCCCTACCGCAACTAACAAAATAGCTGATAACTTTGAACCCGCTGAACCGATTTCCATCGAACATAGCTAAGAACACTCCCGACTAATTCGCCTTCCAACCAACAAAAACTAAATCAAAATCGGTTCATGCGTTCAGGAGCTACGATACCACAGACACGTCAAACTTCACCCCGTCGTTTTTGCGTCGAGGGTTAAATATACACAAGCAAGATTAATTGTACACAGAATAACGTATAAGACACAAAAAAAAAATATATACATTGTAATTTTTTTATGTGTTCAATTTTATTCTGTATTTAATAATTTTCTTGTATTTTAATCACAATACAAAAAACAAAGATATTTTTTGTGACTTTGTGGTCTGTACAAAATCTACAGCTGAACATTAACCTACTTCCGTGTGCAAGTAGGCATTGCATTTGCCATGCGGTCTTACATCAACATAGAAAGTGGTACCGCCAACATGTATGTTTGTATACTCAGTGTACATTGTTGAGTTCAGCGTTTCTCAACATTATAAATCGCCGCTTTTGTGGACCGGGTTCAAAGTTAGACTCACGTGCGCTAGCAAGGACCATGTCGGGGTTTAAACATGTCTGTCTTAAAAGTAGAAGAGAAACGATTTTATAAAACTTAAGATTATTGTTTCTGGTTCTGTTGCTTTTCATTATATGAAAAGGTCGGTCTAATTTTAGGTAATATCGGCTACTATTAGCAGGTAAAGAAGACACTATTTTACCTTTTTCTAAAATTTGGTTTATGGAAATATCTACTGGCTAGAAGCATCTGTACTGAACTGAAGCATTATTCCACTTTGATCACCTGAGTCTTATCACCCAGGTGACCACAATGGAAAACTCTGGAAATAATTTACCCTAGGTGAATTTAATTCGTCATAATTGGTGTACCCAGGTGATAAGGGGCGACATTTTTAATATTTTTATGGAGTTTAATCACCTTCATACAACTATTACGTAACATTAATTAAACTTATATAATTATCTATAAAATATACTAATTTTGTATATAACTTCAATGTACTCTCATGCACTACTTATCTGACTTCCAATGCTATTTTACTTCAGAAATAAACTGTCTTAGAGCGGGCACACACTACACATATATTTAAATACTCGCAAAGACAATAAAAAAACTTAACGAAAATGTACCAAAAAGCCAAAGAAAGATGCTGTAAAAATAGCATCGCAGCTCTCGCTTGCTTTTACATCGAAAGAAGCTTTTAGAAACGTCGATAGTATATTGAATTTGGGGTACAGTCCAGTGTATGTCAACGTTATGAATCGCCCCTCTTCCAGCGTATACAGTAAAGGAGTTCACGTGCCGTACCGGAATGGGTTCCGTCCATGTCCTCAGTAATGGAGATTGGTTCGCCTTTTAAAACGTCAACCCGTCCGAATACGGGCGTAAAAGTAAAGAGTGGTATTTTTGTTTTTAAGTATATTTTTAGTTTAGATTTAGGACTGGGGTATTTAAGAATAGACTGTATTAGTTACTGGTTAAATATAAATAAAATTAATATTTTAAATTTTAGGGGCCCACGCCTACGTCCGATTTTTTGTAGGACCGATTATCTGACCGTTGAATAGATTCAATTTCGTGGAACCGACTTTTTGTGGGGCATCTGCGTTGGTTTATTAGAATTCATATGTTTCATTTTCTCCAATAAAAAAATCGGTCACCGATTGTCTGGTTTTAAACAATCTTGCTTACAAGACGCTACGTTAGTTTCGAATGCACACACAATAATACCATTCATGCCATCACGCCTGTATTCTCCGATGGGTTAAGCAGAGGTGTAACAATGTACACCCACAGTTCGCCGGTACATACCGGCGAACTGTGGGTGTACATTGTTACACCTCTACCTACACATGTAGGTCCCATGTAATAGGGGGCGAGCCTATTGCCATTAACTAGGCACAAATCCTAACTCAGAGCTGCTACTGAGAATTTCTCGACCTGGGTATCGAACCCAACACCCCTAGCACAACAATGATAACCATGACTAACAATACAATAACATAATTTATACACAATAACATAATTTATTTTATTTTTGTATTTTTAACCTTTTTTATTATTGTTTATTTTGTCAATAAACATTTATTCTTTTATCATTCTTAAAAGACACACCAGTCTTGTGTTGGCACGCAATGCAACACACCAAAAACCGGTGCTTCCAACAGTACAGAGGAGTTTAAACTTTAGCTAGAAGATTTTAAAGTCGTTCTTGTAATGGAATAAAAATAAAACCTAGGGGTTTTAACCTGTTTATATTTCTGATGAAAAAAAATCACAATCACATCTTTACAACACATTGTTCTACTCTTGTCAGTGCATTGCTTTACGCGATTTCCCCTGCGAGGAACAAAGGAAAAGTAATTGAAGTCGTGGAAGAAAACCATGGGCTTACAACGTAATAATATTGTACTGTTCATATTCCCAGTAAGACTGCCTCGTTAGTCTACAGGTCTTGAGTTCGATTCCCAGATCGAGCAAAGTATTATTAGGTTTTTCTATGAAATTCTCAGTAGCAACACGGAGTTACGATTTGTGCCCGGTTATTAGCAATAGGCGGGCTCGCTATGAAATGGGACCTAAAACATGCATAATGTGTGTGTACATTGGTGCACTTCTGCCTTACCCTTCGGGGAATACAGGCGTGATGGTATGTTATGTGTTATTCCCAGTAAGATTGTAGCCAACATCCAGTTTAAATTAATGTTAAGGGAGTTCGCGCTACTTGGTCAGGACCACTGTTGTGGGCAAAGACCCTGATACTACTTTTGTGAATTGCGGCTTGTATTAAACTTTTAGGATTAGACCATAAATTTATGGTCAGATGACCCGTATAACGATGACGTCGTAATTAAAATAGGATCATAAATTTCATGTAAAATATATAATGTCGGAGACGGTCAATAGTATAGACACGAAACGAATCGCCCGCTAGTTCCGAGTGGTGGCACCACCGTCGGGCCACTGAGGGGCCACTGAGGGCCGATGCCTGCCGGGACTGCGGGTTGTTCGTAAGAGATACCGCGCCCCCGGAACGCAAAGAGCACAAGAAGGAACATGGGTGGGTTTTAGTCAGTAAAAGTCTGACACTCTCTCCCGCCCCGCTCAGGGCGGGAGAAGTTATTTGAGGATTTCCAACCCCCAAAAAAAAAAGGCTACTTTTATGTTAGAAAAAAAATAGGTTTCCTCACAAAAAAAACTCATGGTACCCGACATTCACGCGAACGAAGTCAGCGGGTATAAGATAGTTCACAAATAAGAATTCTGCATAACATCCCGATGCAAGAATCTAGGTCAAATAACTTACCTTAGAATGCAGTATCCTACTCCATCAAACGAAATCCTTCTTTCGCAGAACCATTTTAAATGCAAAGACTACTATTGTATCTCGCAATGATAAAACATGGCCGTTACTCAAAGCTCTAACTATCGTAAAAATCGCTTTCTTTTTTAAAAGTTCGCCATAAATAATAACCTACGGTTTTAATATTCGCTGTAGTTCGGAAATTGTACCTTTTTTGGGTTCTGTGCCCAAAGGGTTCATATGGAGCAATACTGTTAACGCTCAGTTGTATCTTTTAATCTCTAGGAAAACTTGAAATTTTGAGTGTGTTATTGTGATCGCGAAACAAATTAAATTCTAAAATTAATGGGAGTTCCATACAAAAATAGTGTATTTTTCGGCGTTTTTTTGCTCGAACAATTTTCCGTGTACTACAAAATTTAAAAATGAAAAGAGGTTTACCTAAGGGCATTAAAACACTGGCGATTTAAACGCGTGCTCATGGCTAGTCGAAACCGCGGCGAGCTTGCGAGCTTGAAGCTATTTAGTACATTCGTGCTTCACAGCTTGCCCCTTAAAGTGGGAATATGCGACCATCCGTGTCGTCGCATGCTCGTCGCGCGCCGGCTGCGAACTTACAGCAAACCCTCTGCAACCTCGCCATGCTTCAAAAATCGTCAGTGTGATAACGTTCTTAGAGAAAGTGCTGTGAAAACACTCCTTTTCTGTATAAAGTCCTTTTTCTAATTTAGTACAGGATGATAGGGTAACTCTCTAGGGGAACTGCCTCGGTAGCCTAGTGGTCCTGAGCGCGACTGCTACGCTAGAGGTCTTGGGTTCGATTCCCAGGTCGAGCAAAAAGTGTTATTGGGTTTTTCTATAAAATTCTCAGTAGCAGCTCGGAGTTAGGATTTGTGCCCGGTTAATGGCAATAGGCTCGCCCCTTATTACATGGGACCTAAATATACCGGCGAACTGTGGGTGTAGATTATTACACCTCTGCCTAACCCTTCGGGGAATACAGGCGTGTTGGATAGGGTAACAACCCTATATAATATTACCTTCACTCTCGTCATTTTAATGCCCCGTATAAACTGTACTAAAGACTGCACATTTCACTCCAGACAAAAGGTACTCGCACACCATAATGATAAAAGCACAAAAGGCATAAAAAGGCACAAACCACAACTACACACGTAAAATTTTGCAGCACACTTACTTTCCTAGTGAAAACATTACCAACTCTCGCTCTTACATAATAGAGTAGTTTTTCCAATAAAAATCCATCTTCATGTATTAGTGCACTGTCAGATATGGCCTCATAAATATAGACCTCTAAATAAATAAGAGTTATATGCAATATCTTTCATCGCTTTATGTACCGTATGGTCGGCCTATAAGGAAATGAATATTATTTATGAATAATAAATATCAAAGATTTGGGATAAATCTGGTGGTTACTGGTTTTTTCTTGAGGCAAATAAAAATGTACAGTTGATAAATGAGATTAGTGTGTAGGCTCTACTTTTTTTTTAACTACTTTATTTTGTACACGCTGATACATCATGACACATACTTTTACTTGGATTCTGTACATGATTCCAGATACCTCGGCAGTAACATTTTTAGATGATAATAAAAAAAAAGCAGTTCTTACCCTAAAAGGCCAAAATGAATAGAACAGCTGATATTATGGTAATGTTTGTGGTCTGATGTCTCATAAACCGCATAGGCATAGCTAGTGCGCTGCGATTTTTAACGATGTCCCTTTTACCGAATATAGGTAGTGAAATGTGATACAGCACAATTTAAAAATCGCTTTTAAATACATTTTCCTTATAACTTAAACCTAAACGATTTTACATAAATCCGTGTGTCGCCATTCTCCGATTACATTATCCTTTGGAATAAAATCGCACTGCGCACTCGCTCTTAAGATTGTTCACCAGAGCGTGTCAAAGTTGGAACAAAAAAAAACATTTTCGAGTAGTGAAACCGTAAAACACATATTTCGTGCTTGTATACTTAACTGTTTTGTTGAATGTACATGTAAGGGGTATTTGCCTATTTGTTTTAGTGCTTAAGTGTACATTAAGTTGTAGGTCGCAGTGAATTGTGTGCTCGGCTGTACAAATAAAACATTTGCAGGTTGTAAGTACAAGAAGTGCAAACATGGCAATGGTTCTTAAAGTTTAAGGTTGATATTTTAATGATATACAATAATTGAGTTTTTTTTAAAACAATTTTTATTTTATTTTAACAAAATGTATATTTGTATAATTTCATTGAGGGTAAGCGGGTCAGTGATGTAAGTGTGACGTAAATCTGATCGATTTTAAAAATAGCCATTTTACATAATTATAATATTTATTTGACTGCCTTGGAAGCCTTGTGGTTCAATTCCTAGGTCGGGCAAAAAGTGTTATTAGATTTTTCTATGAAATTATCAGTAGGAACTCGGAGTTACGGTTTGTGCCCGGTTGGTGGCATATAGGCTCGCCCCTATTATATGGGACCTAAACATACCGGCGAACTGTGGATGCACATTGGTACACCTCTGCCTAACCTAATCTTCGGGGAATAGAGGGGTGATGTGTAAAATATTTATTTAGTTAACAAGGTTTTTCAAATTAATGACTGACACTAATTGTGTTTGTTGCTCACTTGTCGTATAAAATGATATATATTTCAAAATTCGAAAATATTCTCACGTTACATTAGAAAGTGTTTGCTAGACGTACCTACTAATAATTAATATGCAATACTTTACGACTTTTACCTACATATTAATTAGCGGTTCCATTAAAAACATTCAAACGAAAAATAAAAGTAACATTTTTCGACAGCCAATATAAAATTAAGTAAACAAACGTGTAACTAAACCCCTTTACGACTTTTTAATTAAACTTTTGTTTTTATATTTCTGCACTCTTTCAAGCACTGAGCGCTTTAAACTCCCCCCACAAGCTCTACATTAAGCTTAAACTCAAAGCGAGTTAAATTAACCATGAAACTAACTTCGATCGAGCTCAAAAAGTTTAATATAAAGCCCTTTAGGTCGATATGCCTAGTATTCAAGTGGTTATTTTTAACCTCCGACGCAAAAACGACGGGGTGTTATAAGTTTGACGTGTCTGTATGTGTGTGTGTGTTTCTGTCTGTGGCATCGTAGCTCCCGAACGCATGAACCGATTTTGATTTAGTTTTTTTTGTTTAAAAGGTATATTAGTCTGAAGTGTTCTTAGCTATGTTTGATAGAAATCGGTTCAGCGGTTTCAAACTTATCAGCTCTTTTATTAGCTGTGGTAGGGATTTTTAATTTTCTGTCGGGGGTTACTGATCATTTTTAATTTTGTGTTTTTTTAACGTTGCCACACACTAGGAATTTCAATGTTATAGTGTTTGCTTTTACGAATACATATTGAAAGTCACAAACAATAACCAGACTCAAAAATACTGCCTGTAAGCCATAAAAATAAAGTCAAGGTCAGATCACTTATTTCAATTAGACCATTAAGAATGACTTTTAAACAAGAAAGAAACAATTGTGAGCCGTGTGCGACGCCTGGCAGATGTGAAACATCGAAAGTATTTTGTACAAGTAATATACATAAAAGAACAGATTACCACAGGAACTAAATATGGCATAACGTAATAAAACCACAAATTTAAAAATTTTATCTAACACCCGACACGAGAAAAAAGACACTATCGTAGGTAACAAAAGAGCTAATAACTGTGAAACCGCTGAACCAATTCCCATCGAACAAAGCTGCAGCAAAGCAAGAACACTCCCGATTAATTAACCTTTAAAACAAAAAAAAAACAAAATCAAAATCGGTTCATGCGTTCAGGAGCTACAATGCCACAGAGAGACACACACACACAGAGACGTCAAACATATAACATCCCGTCGTTTTTGCGTCAGGGGTTAAAAATAAAATAATACGATATATTTCCAGAAAATGATGACTGGGTATTTAATAAACATATATTTTTATCATATACAAACATTTAAAATTCAACAATTTATCACAAATTGGCGATGCGTCGCCACAGCATGCGTCGCCACGCCAGCAATCGGTTTTACGTGCGGCTATAGACGTTTCACATCAAAAATATAATAAAATTTAATCTAGTCGCCCATTTCAAAAGAAAAAAAAACAGAAGATTTTTATTGTTATTATGTCCATTGTCTAACCAAGTGGACACACCAATATATTGATTTTATAATACAAAGCAGTCTTTTGAAGGTTTACGCGGGGTATGGGTCTATCAGACCCTTTTATTGCCCTAAGTAGCTATTTTGTAGGGACTTTTATAAAATTAATCCCAACATCAAACAATATCGTTCAGGCTATAGTTTCTGTAATGTATTTATACATGGTTTACAGTTTCAAAACTCAAAGGTATTAGGGTTGTTTTCAAAAGGGCCAAAAAAATTGTTATTTCAACATACCATCACGCCTGTATTCCCCGAAGGGTTAGGCAGAGGTGTACCTATGTCCACCCACAGTTCACCGGTATGTTTAAGTCCCATGTAATAGATGGCGAGCCTATTGCCATTAACCGGGCACGAATCCTAACTCCGAGCTGCTAGTGAGAATTCCATAGAAAAACCCAATAATACTTTTTGCTCGACCTGGGAATCGAACCCAAGACCTCTAGCGTAGCAGTCGCGCTTAGGACCACTAGGATACAGAGGCAGTTAAATGGATTCATTAACTAAAAAAACATAATATGACAGTCAACGATATCCCGGCAGTGTTAACATAACAAAACAAGTGCCAACTTATTTTGTTTTTTTAACATTGTCGGGAAACTTGAAGAAAATCAGAATATATTTATTTTATTGCAATTAATGTATGAACTTATTATTTTTAAAGGACTACGTATATCAGGTCCCCCGGCAGCTAATAACATTCAACAATTCTTACCTACTGTGAAATTAACATGGCCATACATATGATAAACGCCAAAACGTTATTTTCGTCCAAGACACACTATGGGGCAGCCCACAATTAATTGCATCCTTCCCCTGGCCCCTAAGTGAACCCTTTTCCCCTTAGTGACACCGTAACGACCATCTGTTACTGAAAGCCATTTTTGTCAGATATTCTTAGATAGATAACCAATTATGATATCCTGTATGGTAACTGTCTCGTCGTATCTAAGTTTATTTAGATCGGTGGGAGATGAGACTTAAGATTATTTACGCGATTGGCTATCTCATTAAATTTTTTTTATGTTAAGTTGAAGAATTTAACGTAGTAAAATACAACTGAATTGATAACGTTCTCCTTATTGGAGTCGATTAAAAATAAGTTTACCATCACGCCTGTATTCCCCGAAGGGTTAGGCAGAGATGTATCAATGTACACCCATAGTTCGTCGGTATGTTTAGGCCCCATGTAATAGGAGGCAAGCCTATTGCCATTAACCGGGCACTGAGACACACAGCTGCTACTGAGAATTTCATGGAAAAACCCAATAACACTTTTTGCTCGACCTGGGAATCGAACCCAAGACCTCTAGCGTAGCAGTCGCGCTTAGGACCACTAGGGTGACGAGGCGGTTCAGTTTTCTAAAAATAAGTTTAGACAGGGCTAAATCAACCAGAGTAAATAAATATATTCTCCTGGCCGATTTCGGTCACGGCGGCCATTCATGGAGACTAGCCAAGTATGCAGGAGATACTTTTAGTATGCAAGAGTACGCAAACACAGATACTCTCCCCCTTCCCTACACTGTCAGTCCACAAAAGCGGAGCGAGGCTGCGGAGCAGAGAAATGGAGAAATATTAGTCCGCAGACTCGCTCCGCTTCTGTGGACAGGCGGCCTTAGTCCCATAGTCCGATGTCGGAAAATCGACACAACAGGAGAAAGATCGGGTGCAAGACCAACAGCTTTACCTGCTATCTGAGGTACAGGTCACCAGCCAGGATATGCAGTACATACATTAGATTCATTTTTTTAAGGCGAGAGACAAGAACGATAACGAACCATAAACACAACCAATTACTCTCACAACAAACAGTAGGTATAGTAACTGCGACGAGTCGTCACCACAAACGTCAAGTTAATTTGGATTCGGACTTGGAGTTTTGTGCTCACGTCTCGTGGCGGTTACTATCCAATGTTCGTAATTTCAAATTTGTAATCTGAACCAGCGCGGCAAGGCGTTACAAAGCTGAAGCCAAACTAATAATCGACTTTACTATTATTTGACCCAAAACTCTTGATCCCTAGTAAACAATAAACGTTGATTGATGAACAGATTTAAGTTCAACAAAATGTTTGCCCAACTAATCTTTGTTTACATTAAGACCGACATTTGTTATAACCGAGCGTGGGGTCTTGGGTTCGTTTCCTAGGTGAGACAAAGTGTTATTGAGTTTTTCACATTAGGAAAATACTTAGTAGCAGCCCGGAGTTTAGGAGATGGTGGTGTGACACCCCCGTGACTCGGAACGCACGTAAAACAGTTGGTCGCGGCTGTCATTTGGAGATCATTAGTACTCCGTACGGGTCTGACAGCCTTGCCTAGGCGTATCATGTTACTCAGTAAGTTGTTCCGCAACCCAGTTACTGGATAATACGACTTGCCGGTCAGATAGTCAGTAGCTTCGTGGATAACACAGGTATTCAGCTACGTCCAGTTAAATTGGAAGTCGACCCCAGCATACTTGGAAAAAGGCTAGGCAAATTATGGAGATTTCGTGAAACAATCAAGTCATTAAATATTGACAACTGAGCCAGCATCTATTAAATTAAATGGAAAATTCAATATTTTACGGGAAACATTATCCGGGAAATTGGTTTCAGTGAAATAACGTTTTGACGTAAATGATTTGGAAATGTAACAATGTTTGTTACAAAATGGAATTAAATTGAAAATTAATAGTTGATGGCTATGTGATGTTTCGGTAATGGTGAGGAGATGTGGAGAAGGTGGTTGGGTGAAATGTTTCGGTCATGTTGAGAGGATGAGTGAAAGGCGACTAACAAAAGGGATTTATATGGCAGATGTGAGTGGCAGCGCCGGGAGAGGACGCCCTACCTAGAAAGACCTACCCTGACCTTATCGGTAGGGTTCTTCAGAAAGGTCGCGTGCACAGTACTCGTAACCGGCGTGCTTGTATGAACAGATGGATGAATGTGGAAGAGGCGAAAGAAGTATGTAAGAATCGTAGCAGGTAGCGTTCTGTGGTTTCTGCCTACCCCCATGAGAAAAAGGCGTGAGTTTATGTATGTATGGCTATGTGATGTGTTTTTTTACATCTCGTTTCAAAATTGGTAACTATTTTTTTTTTCTTACTGTATCACTGTTAAAATCTCTCAATAAAATAAAAACACATCACAGTTAAAGTCCCCGTTGGTCTCGTGGTCGCAAACTCGACTGATGAGCACGGGGTCCTTGGTTCAATTCCCGGGTCGGACACTAAGTGTTATTGGGTTTTTCCATTACGAATTTCTCAGTAGCAGCCCAGAGTTTGGAAATTGGTGGTGTGACACCCCCGTGGCTCGGAAAGCACGTAAAGCCGTTGGTCCCGGCTGTCATTCGTAGATCTTCGACAGTCGTTACGGATAGTCAGAAGCCAGGAAGTCTGACAACCAGTCTAACCAAGAGGTATCGTGTTGCTCAGTAACTGGGTTGTGGAGGTCAGATAAGCAGTCGCTCCATATAAAACACTGGTACTCAGCTGCATCCGGTTATACTGGAAGTCGACTCCAACATAGTTGAGAAAAGGCTAAGTAGATGATGATGATCACTGTTAAAGTCCCCGCTCTTCATGTTCTTTTTATAGTTTATCTTAGACTTCTTTGACTTCGCTGAAGGAAAACATCGTGAGGAAACCTGGACTTATATACGAGTATAAGTCTGAAATCGCCAATCCGCCTTGAGCAAGCGTGGTGAACAATCCTCGTACTTTTTCTGTATGAGAAGAGGACTTTACCTTCCACATCCCAGTGCAAGGAAAAATAACTGGCTGGTATTTTTTTTAATTAAATTTTGACGTCAAATTTCTTTCTATAATAATATTATAAAGACAAAATATTTTTTGTTTGTTTGTAACGAATGGGCTCCGAAACTACTGGACCGATTTTAACCATTTCTCCATCATTAGATAGCTACATTACTCTTGAGCGGAGTAGTAATCAAAGACGTAACTTAACGCAGATGAAATAAGCAACGCGGACGAAGTCGCGAGCAGTTCGCTGGTTAGAAATAAGTTGCATTTACATTACTCAGCTTCATACATAATTGTTTTGAACTGTTGATAAGTTTGATATTTTTGCTTATCGAAAACTTTGAGAGCCAGTGCCCGCTCTCTACGGCTACATTCGTAACGTATACTTCGTTTGAATTATATAAACAACCTTCGCATTTTGCACGGCACAGGTTAAAATTGAGGCTCCCAAGGATTTTCATTTATTTAAGGAGTAATTTTAGTATAATTGAGCAACGTGATAGCAGGTGCCAACCGCGCTGTAGTTACATTTTCATACTTAATTCTTGGTGTTAAGATTTTAAGGAATAAGCTGATTTATTGAGACTATGACGCCTGTATTTTCTGATGGGTTAGGCAGAGGTGTACCCATGTACACTCACAGTTAAAAACCTAACTCTGAGCTCCTTTTTTTTTCTTTTTTAACGTGGGGAAATCCTCATGGACTATCCCCCGTCTTGGGCGAGACGGGGGGGGCGTGCCGGACTCTTACCGGCTAAAACCACCACGGTGTTCCTCGACCGACCTTCGGGCTGGGGTACGGGGTCGCTCGCGCATTCTACCGCGCCCCCGCCAGGCCCTGACCCGCCGGTGTCATAGGCGAGTCCCGTCTGCGTCGGCGGTCTGACTCTGAGCTCCTACTGAAAATTTCATAGAAAAGCCCATTAATACTTTTTGATTGACCTGGAAATTGAGCCCAAGACCGCTACCGTAGCAGTCGAGCTTCGGACCACTAGACTAACGAGGCAGTAATCGTCACATTCCAATTAACAATTTAATCGGTTACTTAATATTAAGTTAAGCCCGGACTAACAGAATTAAACTCGACGACTAGTCTTGACCATTAATGCCTAGTGAGATTAACACACATTACGTTACTAAGCCACTGAAACTGTAATCGTTAAGCCAGACTTGGCTTAACTAACAATATATTAGGTCAAGTTACAAACTTTGTTTAATCCCTAGATTTCACTTATTAAATGTCGGTTAGGATGCGTACACACGGGGTCTGAATCGGAGAAATTTGGTATAACTACTAGACGGTAAATTTGTTTTAACTGCCTCGGTAGCCTAATACTCCCAAGCGCGACTGCTACGCTAGAGGTTTTAGGTTCGATTCCCAGGTCGAGCAAAAAGTGTTATTGGTTTTTCTATGAAATTCTCAGTAGCAGCTCGGAGTTAGGGTTTGTGCCCGGTTAATGGCAATAGTCTCGCCCCCTATTACATGGGACCTTAACATACTGGCGAACTGTGGGTGTACATTGTTACACCTCTGCGTAACCTTTCGGGGAATACAGGCGTGATGGTATGTACCTTATAAATCAAAGAAAACTGATCTGAAAAATTACTGCTTTGTCTATACTTCGGCGCTTACACAACACTTTGTCCAGAGAGTTTAACACGTACGCACCCTTTGTTTTACCAATTTCAGGCGAAACTTTTTTAAAATTCCGCTGAACTAAATTCTATTAGTTTGGACAAATACAGGGCATGTAACTAGTTTATTGGAAAAGTTTACGTTACATAAATAAGAACTGTCCAACATTGATGAAGTTTGAAAACATTAGTTAACTTTAACAGTCCGGTTCAGGTCTGGTGGGTAAAGATAATCTCATATGTTTATTTTGGAACGTATAACACAAATAATTAATAAGTTCACTTATATTTAAGCCTAGTGGTGATTCCTAGGTCGAGCAAAGCGTTTTTTGGTTTTTCTATGAAATTCTCAGTAGCAGCTCGGAGTTATGATTTGTGCCCGGTTAATGCCAATAGGCTCGCCCCCTTTTACATGGGACCTGAACATACCGGCGAACTGTGGGTGTACATTAGTACACCTCTGCCTTACCTTTTGGGGAATACAGCCGTGATGATATGCTTTAATTTAATGCCTAGATTATGCCCGCAACCTCGTTCGTGTAATGTTGGTTATCCTTGTCGGCGATATTTTTTCTTATATCTATTATTTGTCCATTTTATTCTCACTTTACTTAGAAATGTCATTTATGTTCAGTCTTGTAGTCACAACTGCACCTACTGTGCTAGATCCTCGGATCGATTTCTACGTCGAGCAAAGTGTTATTGGGATTTTCCATTAGCAATTTCCCAGTAGCAGCCTGGAATTCAAGCACCGGAGTTGGCGGTGCGGCATTCTTTTGTCTCGGAAACCACATAAAGTCTCAGGTCTCACACCCGATATCTCCCCCCGTTGTGTTGTTGATTGCCGTCCTCTCCATAAATGCATACATGGGCTAGGCAGAAACCACAGAACGCCACCTGCTACGATCCGGTCATACAAGAACTGGGTACCTGACCTTTATGAAGAACCTCACCAATAAGTTCAGGGCAGGTCTTTCTTGCCTCTCACATCTGCATAAAAATTCCTTTTTGTTAGTCGCCTTTCACTCATCCTCTCAACATAACTGAACCATCTAAGCATACCATCTTTTCAACCTTTGTCACTACATCCTCTTTTAATCCGCAACGTTCTCGTATACGAGATTATGTGAAGCGGGAGTGCACCTGTGTTTGAGCACACAGCTGTGCACTGTAATACCTCCTGCGTACTAGGCTAGTCTTTATTAAGATTGACCGCCATAACTGAAATTCGTTCGGGGGAATATTATAATTATTAGATCATTAATGTAAATTACGCGGATAAGCGCGTTATAATGAAAAAGGAAATGTTCAAAAGGCCTGGACGCACCTACTTGGCTCCAAAATGTAAATCAGCTACCCTTCTAACCGAGAAAAGCGTAACTTAAAAATGTCCAACTGATTTACATAATTATGTTTTCAACAAACCTAAATCACGATTAATTTTTTCTTATTTCTTATAATTAAGGCACTGACGGAAGCAAATGTTTACGCACACGTCACAAAATGAGTTTATTAACAAAAGTGACTGGTTTCAATCTTGCAACTGGGCCTTTTACTTCATAAAACTATCATCTTCTTCTACTTCTTAGCGAATCGATGGCAAATATAGATTAAATTATATTATTTTGTAAGTGGACTGTTTGGCTCTGAGGAGAGCTGATTACAACTTTTCTCATCGTAGTGAAAGGATTAGCCAATCGACAGAAGAGTTACGAGAGTATGTTGCTCGGGGAGGCTCCTTTCACTTACCAACACATAAAACCAACTGAAATATTAAATAAAATGTCAAAATTACCTTATTTTTTCAAAAGAAATGGCCACGCTACCCGGAGCTGCCAACTTTACTGGACCATTATATTATACTTCCCTACAAGCCCGTATTGTACCGTTTCTAGGAAATTCCGACAGTCTTGAACGCTGTTGAAAGTTTTCAAAGATTTACGAGTTATCTTTTCTATGGGGGCATGTGCTTCTTTTAAACTTTGGCGCCTTTTAAAAGATGCCGTGGGGAATATTAATAATGGCGGCTTTTGTTTTATTGGGTGGTAGTGTATGTAAATTTTAATTTTGGAAACTAAAATAGTTATTGATGGCTGATTTAAAAAATTAATATCTTTATTCTTGTCAGGCCGTCTTGTACTAATGTTTTTTAAATAAAATATATATTATTTTATCAAAATATTGTTTAAGACACCTAATTAAAGAAAAGACTAAAACAGAATTTCCGGGAATCTCCATTTAAAGCGGGAATCAGCTTTTATCTTAAACAAAACATAACAAGGAGATTCTTTTGATTTATAAAATATGACGTCAAGCATCGTTAATTATTTCATCTCTTTCTTACTGAGAGTTATTCTATTTTAAATATGACAAAACCAACGTCTTGAATAAAAAGAAAATGATTTTCATGATGAGAAGATCCTAATTTTGATTTTTAAACGCACCTCGCTTGTTTTATAATGACGTAATTTATTTTAAATTTACTTAGAAAAAAAAAAATCTTTGGCCGTTGAGACTACAGAATGTGTAGTCCCAACGGCTTGAAGGATTTTAGCTTGAAAGGTGTCGTTAGATTTGTCTTAATTGTGAAAGTGACAGCGAATACAACAAAATTATTAAAATTAAAGTGGCCGATTTTGGCGCCATTTTACATGTCATAATTCTTTTTTTCTCAAAACCCATCGATTGGGTTATTCAAATAAAGAGTTTTTCATTAAATAGGAATTTGAAAATTATCTTTAAGTTTTCCTTAACATTTTTCATTTAAAAGATCATTTGAAGCGGTCTAGATTATGAATGGGTCCCGACATTGGATAGGCAGAATTGGCGAGTTCTAGATTACTGGACTTGTATGTTCATGTTTCTACACAGTCGGGTTAATTGTAAAAGAGTTCAATACGATTCCCTTACAGCCACCTATGCACCAGCTAACTACCCTTCCAACTGTTATAGCTGAAAAAAGTCAAAGCAAATCACCAAACTTCTACATTACATACAAAATTAAACTTAAAAAAAGGTTCTCGATCTGTGTTTGCGGAATTTCACATTCAGATTTGGTCCGCAGGCATTTCCTCAAACATTCGTAGAATTAAACTTTTGGCTTTCTGAAGAAATTAAATGTTAACATAATTAGCACTTTGCCACAAGTTTTAAGCGAAAGAAGGAGCTGGTGATTTATTAAATGACATTTCACATTTAAATCTTTTGCATTTAAGTCATAAACAGCAGAAAAAAGAAAATGGTTATTGTTAAGTTGCGCTCCCTAAAAAAACATACCGACCATGTCAGTAGGTAACTAAAAAGCGGCTTAAACTTTTAGCGCTTAAGGTTGAAGTCAGCGAGACCAAAAGCACTAACTAATAAGGAGCTAGTTATTAAAACCAGTGCCTAATTAACAAGAAAGATATGTAAATATTCTCGCAGAAAAAATATTATGTCATGGCATATTTAGTTGAGAATTAGTCGAATAGCGGCATTTCTACTAAAAATATAATATTTTTATGGTAGAAAGAACACTGAGACGTTAACAGCTTTTCCAATAGAATATCCATACATTTTGGTCGTGTAGATTATTAATTCAGGGGTAATTCAACGCTTCGTATCGAAAATCATGTGCTTATACAAATGTATGTACAATGTACAACATGTCCTTTACACTGGAATATTTTTCTTAATTATACAAAAAAGTTGCCACCACAATACCCTCCGCCTTATCCTGTCCGCCTTTGTACGGTGTACTTTATACATACATACCATCACGCCTGTATTCCCCGAAGGGTTAGGCAGAGGTGTAACAATGTACACCCACAGTTCGCCGGTATGTTTTTAAGTACCATGTAATAGGGGGCGAGCCTATTGTCATTAACCGAGCACAAATCCTAATTCCGAGCTACTACTGAGAATTTCATAGCAAATCCCAAAAAACACTTTTTGCTCGACCTGGGAATCGAACCCAAGACCTCTATGTTTGACGTATAAAACTGTCAATTAAGTCTTTGAGATTAAAAAATAAACATTAAGTAAGATTTATTTATCAACCGCTGTCTCTCATCACCTGCCCCACCGTCATAGCGGGTTGTAAAGAGTTAGAACAAAGGACGACTAGAGGTTAACGACCGGAACGAGGCACAATTACAAATGAAACCTTGTACCGTTGTATTACTGTTGATAATGCTCCCCTCGCCCTTGATGAGGACTTACCAATTTACGTACTGACATTTTTTGCGGGTGAGATTTTGAGATAAGCTTCGCCTCAATTTCAAGCGTTGAACAACTTTAATTAAGGTTGGTTGTACATTGGTCTTTGGTGGCAAATATCTTTATTAGACTGCCTCGGTTGGTTAGTGGTCCTAAAGGCGACTGCTACGCTAGAGGTCTTGGGTAAGATTCCCAGGTCGAGCAAAAAGTGTTATAGGGATTTTCTATGAAATTCTCAGTAGCAGCTCAAAGTTAGGATTTATGTCCATTTTCAGGCTTGCCTCCTATAACATGGGACCTAAACATATCGGCGAACTGTGGGTGTACAATGGTACACCTCTGCCTAACCCTTCGGGAAATACAGGCGTGATGGTACGTATGTATCTTCATTAGATGTAATTCATAAGGTACATAATTACCACGCGTAGATCTTATTTCGGATATCATTTAGTTTTGAAGATTCTGAGTTCGGATTTCAAATTTAGAAGTAGTAGATCTCTTTGTGAAGGAAGTACTGCCACCATACCTATTTTTGCAGCAAAGAAAAAGAAAAAAAAAACGGAATTCTAGGAATAAGAATCTATTTGTAGGTAATAGTTAGCAAACTGAAATTAGCGAAAAATGAGCCCCAAAATCAACTTTCCATATTAAAAAAAACTTGTATTTTAACCAGTACCTATGTCTTTTCAACTCCGTCTTAGGTACATTATTTGCAGTAAATTTCCACCACAGTTCCGACTCGGACGGAACCGGAGAAAAGAAACGCCGAAACAAAACAGGAGGACCGCTGTTTCTAACTTTTAATTGCTGAAGCTATGTCCAAAGACAGTAACTTTCACACAAAAAAAACTCGTTATTTTTTACGGCAAGTCTACTTCTCTAGAATGATTGACGGTTACCCTAGTAACTAAGTTATTTTAACGTTTTTATTTAAATTAAGATCTGGCGAAACTTGGGGCAGGTGGCGAAAAAAATTTCATAAAATTCTGCGGCGGCCTTGAGCAATGTTTTGGAATAATAAAGTCACAGGTGACAAAGAGTAAAATTTTAAGGTATAATAATATATTCTGGGTGTACTTAGACGTCATAAATATTATGTTACACTGAGTGATTCTAAAATAAGAATCTTTGTTCAAGCTAACTGCCTCGTTAGCCTAGTGGTCCTAAGCGCGACTGCTACGCTAGAGGTCTTGGGTTCGATTCCCAGGTCGAGCAAAAGTGTTATTGGGTTTTTCTATGAAATTCACAGTAGCAGCTCGGAGCTAGGATTTGTGCCCGGTTGATGGTAATAGGCTCGCCCCCTATTACATGGGACTTAAACATACCGAATAACTGTGAGTGTACATTGGTACACCTCTGCCTAACTCTCCGGGGTATACAGGCGTGATAATGGTGTGTGTGTCATAAGATGTATGTATGTACATTTAACTTCCACGTGGACGCAATCACGGGTAAAGGTAATAGGTAATAATTATGGACAAAACAAAAATTACACAACATTTTTTACTCGAAACATAATAATATCGTCAACTTCTAAGAATTCTTGTGAGGAAAATTGTTCAACGTAAAAAGAGGGAGTAGGAGGGGAGAAGGGGGGATTTACAAGAGAGATAAGACAATTAGGCTAATTGGCGATGTTTTGTTTCGGAGTACACCTTCAACGCTAATATCAAAGTAAAACACAGGAACGAAGGGTTTTGCTTGCTTATCATAGCTTGTAAGCTGTTAACTCGATTCGGATAAAAGGGTCTTTTTTGTTGACATTTTTAGCTGGCTTTTGCCTAGTGGAAGTACCAGTCGAAAGACGTACTTACAAACTGCCTAATAGGTGAAGGGCTTTTCGAGATTTCGTATTGACTCAGTGATTAAATACCTCGAACCAGAGGCATATAGCGAAGTAGCCAATCACCCTGCCACTACGCCCACCACAACACAGCATACCATCACACCTGAATTCCCCGAAGGGTTGGGCAGATGTGTATCAATGTACACCCACAGTTCACCGTCATACTTAGGTCCCATGTAATAGGGGGCAGGCATATTGCCATTAACCGGGCACAAATGTAACCCAGCTGATACTAACAATTATAGAAAACGCTACCATATGGGCAAATTTTGACGTGTATTTCTATTTGTTTCAGATTATGAATCCCTGCGGGGGGCAGAGCCTCGTCCAGGCGCTATGTGGAGTGCGAGCGTGTTCTTTCTTACACAAATAGTCGTTTGTCAATTTACAACAGGTTAGTCCTGGAACAGTTTTTTTTTAATGATGGCAAACTAGCCGACGGCCCACCTGATGTTAAGTGGTCACAGCTGCCTATGGACATCTGCAATGCCAGAGGCCTTGCAAATACGGTGGATGCTTATCTTAAGCTTAGTGATACAGTGTTGCAACGTGATGGTCAAAATCGAATCTTAGTTATTGTTACGTTACAGACGAAAGGTACTGGTGATGATCGTCTATAAAGATTTTTTTTGAAATTACAAATAACATAGGTACCATCACGCCTGTAATCCCCGAAGGGTTAGGCAGAGGTGTATCCCATGTAATAAGGGCCGTGCCTATTGCATTTAACCGGGCTCAAATCCTTACTCCGAGCTGCTACTGGGAATTCCATAGCAAAACCCAATAACACTTTTTGCTCGATCTAGGAATCGAACCTAAGACCTCTAGCGTAGCGTAGCGTTTCAAATCTTTCCGCACATTTAATAGATGCTTCAAATTTTGCTTTGCACATCGTAAACTTTTCTTGTTCGCTAATAGATTGATTAAATATAAATAGGTCCAAATAGCGGTTTGACAATCAGCATGACCTTGAACCATGAAAAATTGTACAGGGTTACACGTGCAACACGTACTGTTTGATTTCCGAATTTCCTAAAAGCATAACACCTTTTTCCTTATTTCATTTTGACTCGATTTATAAATGGGTAATATGAGGACGTTATAACATTTGGGGTTAATTTTATACGACAAGCAGAATAAAATTAATATCACTCATTATTTAGAATACTCCCTTAAAACTAAATTCATATTATGTGTGATTATTTCCAGTCTAAAAATCCATCGGCAATTTATCCGATTCTCCACTGTATTGAGTCTTTCTCATTTATTCCTCAATTTTCTCTGTTTCATCCCAAAAACAGACATGTAGTGTGAATTCATTGGAAACACAGTTGAAAAACAATTGCGCAACATGAAAATATTTCTGAAAACATTGTTGATCAGGCGGCCTTTTTTTTAAGGATACCACCAACTCGTCAACAGTATTTCAGTTGTTGGGTTTTCAACTCTCAGCGCTAAGCCGACCATTGAAAATCCAATAGTAAAGTAATATTAAAATAATACTATTTTAAAATATGATGGAAGGCCCCAGCTTTCGTTTCCCAACGAATATTGTCAATAGTAAATACAGGCATTACTAACCTCCACTCTCTTTTCAACTGCCCCTATGCCATCTACAACCCGACATAACCAAACATCATCTTTTTTCCCCAGAAAACCCACAAACAACGACTACAGAGGAAACTCAAACAGTGACAACATTCTATGCGCTCAGTACAGGTATAGTCCCTGCGCCGGTAATGCTAAGGCTTGGCAACTCAACCATAGACAGTACCAAGTCTTTCAAAGTACCACAGCCTTCCCAGGACCCTGCAACCTCGAAGCCTATGAAAATAGACATGGTACCACATGTGGTTTTGAAGAATACGTACTTCGATCATGATAGGAAGTATGGGCCAAGTTTTGAAGATGCTCCAGATGGGAATATAACTAAGATTACTGTGCAGTTGGGCGAGGATGCGCATTTGAACTGCAGGATTAGTTTGCTGCAGGATAAAACGGTGAGTGTGCGTGTTTTTTATTATTTTCTGGCTAATATTGGCCCCACGAGGTGGACCGATAACCTGGTAAAAGTAGTGGAAAATTGCTGGATGCGGGCAGGGCAGGCCCGGTCATTAACTCACTCTCATAGTCTGATGGGACGGCAATCCCACACAAACGGGAGACCAGGCCCATCACAGACAACTGGTGTGGTAAGTAATTTAATCTTGTCATATTTTGGGCATCATCATCTTACTATATATACGCCTGTATTCCGCGAAGGGGTAGGCAGAGGTGTAATTGGAACACCCTCAGTTTGCCGGTATGTTTTGGTCCCATGTAATAGGGGGCGAGTCTATTGCCATTAACAGGGCACAAACCCTAACTACTGAGAACTTCATCGAAAAATCCAATAACACTTTTTTGCTCGACCTAGGAGTCGATCACAAGACCTCTAGCGTAGCAGTCGCACTTAGTACCACTAGGCTAACGAGGCAGTATTTTGGGTAATACTTTATTTTTTTAGATTAACAGTACACTAACTTTTGCCCGCAACTACGTCCGCTAAATGTCGGTTTTTGCGGACGCAAACAAAGTCGCGAAATAAACAGTAGCCTATGTCCTTTCTTGGGGTTCAAACTTACCCCAAACCAAATTTAAACAAAATTGATTTAGTGGTTTAGTAGTGAACGCGTAACAGACAGACAGACAAAGTCTCTATCGCGTTTATAATGTTAATATGGACTTGAGTCCAATGCGGACGAAGGTATGTTGACTATCATTTCATAATCACTTTTGGGTTTAAAATACAATTTCTAACAACGAGTCCATTGCGTGGGTCAGTACTGTTTCAGCCACTTTGGGCTAGCGTGTGTTTCCCCATCCAAGATAACGCGGGCTTTTTCTTTTAAGCGGATACCATTTAGATTGTAGTACCCCATAATTTGGAAGGCAGCTAATCTACTTAAGAGTGGTGGCGTGTTAACAGCCGTTTTGTTCACCAACTGCCTATTATTCACTTTGGTAAAAACTGCTTGATACACTTAGATTTGGAGAGAATTAATTGAGGCAGTTTTCATGGTTTGTTTACACAGTATTTTGAAGTCTAGATTTTTGATAAGCTAGATTTATAGAACGTTTTGTAAAATATGTTTTACTTTACGCTTATTAGGCATAGTTTTTTTATTTGTTCCTGGGTGAAAAATCCTCAAGCCCTGCGTTCAGAAGGTAGGTAGGTCTGACTAAAAACTACTCATGTGTTTATTTCTATACTTACGCCGAGGATCCCGGTAGCGTACGCGTCTTCTGCAATCCCCTACTGAACTCCTCTTATAGCTGCGCTTACCTTGGCAAGGAAAGCACGAACGAAGTACGAATTCGCATAGCACAGCTTGTTTTAGGATATCAGAATTTGTGTTTGCCTCATCGTTCCACAAAAGTATGTAGGTACATTTAGTGCTCAGTGTACAGTCAACCTAGTTCATATTCAATAGCTCAAACATTTTTTCCTGTGTTTTAACGTATTTTTACAATAGAAAAGACAAAGAAAGTATAGACAGGCTTGTTTACGAAAAATTTCCTGAAAAAATATAGTTGGTACATTAGCTATCAGTTTGTTTAGTGACTCTCCTGTGTTTATAATAGGAATACTGACCGATAAAAGTAATTGTACATACCGACTGCTGGCTCCATAAAAAGTAATCAAAAGAAAGTAGTACATTTTGGCCAATAAGTAATTAAACTCGACCTTTTCTTTGACAAAATAAGGTTACGTATGTCTTATGGTTAATCAAGTTTTTGTCGAATAACTTAAATTGTTCTATGTAAAAAACAAATCATGGAGTTTAATTTTCCAAAATATTATATAACTAGCCACCTGACCGTGACTTCCTCCACGTGGTTTATTTCACCTGCGTTAAGTTACGTCTTTCCTTACTGCTCCGCTCCCGTGGTTCGTAGCGTTATGTTATATAGCCATTGTTACTCAAGAATAAAGTAGCTATCTATTGGTAAAAAATGGTTAAAACCCGTCCAGTAGTTTCGGAGCCTATTCGTTACAAACATAAAAACAAACAAAAAAATATTTCCTCTTTTTAATATTAGTGGAAATCTAGATTAACTGCCTCGGTAGCCTAGTGGTCCTAAGCGCGGCTGCTACGCTAAAGATCTTGGGTTCGATTCCCAGGTCGGGCAAAAAGTGTTACTGGGTTTTTCTATGAAGTTCTCAGTAGCAGTTTGGAGTTAGGATTTGTGCCCGGCTAATGGCAATAGGCTCGCCCCCTATTACATGGGACCTAAACATAGCGGCGAACTGTGGGTGTACACTGGTACACCTCTGCCTAACCTTTCGGGGAACACAGGCGTGATGGTACGTATATCTAGATTACTTTTGTATGGAGCTGGCTTTCGACAAAATCTTCTTTAAGAATTCATAAAGCATTCATTATAATATGCTAAAATAGTGCTATTTTTTCTCGGTACGTTGAAAATTATCGGTATATTTTAATCATATTAGGGAGGAAGCATATAACCGGGCTCATGAATTTTTATCACAACATTACCTAAGTTATTTAATATTTTTATTATATGAGCGGTTAAGTAAAAATTTTATATCCCAAAATAACTTATTCTCCTTCTTGAAGAGTCTACAAGTTACGAAATTTTGTTCTACATTTATACGAGAAGGTATACAGGCCGTTCCTGAATTTGTGTAAATATTATCAAACATACCAATTTTATACAAGATAAACAATTACTGCTTCGTTAGCCTAGTGGTCCTAAGCGCGACTGCTACGCTAGAGGTCTTGGGTTCGATTCCCAGGTCGAGCAAAGTTATTATTGTTATTGGGATTTTTAATGAAATTATTAATACCAGCTCGGAGTAAGGATTTGTGCTCGGTTAGTGGCAATAGGCTCGCCCCCTATTACATGAGACTTAAGGCGTGATGGTATGTTATAAAAAATAAATAAGTAGGTATCATAACACATAACATAACATACCATCACGCCTGTAGTCCCCGAAGGGTTAGGCAGAGGTGTACAAATGTACACCCACGGTTCGCCGGTATGTTTAGGTCCCATGTAATAGGGGGAGAGACTATTGCTATTAACCGGGCACAAATCCTAACTCTAAGCTGCTACTGAGAATTTCACAGAAAAACCCAATAACACTTTTTACTCGACTTGGGAATCAAACCCAAGACCTCTAGCATAGCAGTCGCGCTTAGGATCACTAGGCTAACGAGGCAGTTATAAGTAGGTATCAGTGTATATTAAAACAATGTCACGGTTTCATGCACCATCAACCGTCTCGTCTTACTTTCATTAATTATTTGTGACCTAATGGGACAAATACCCAAAAGACCAGGAGCATTGCCACGTTGCATAGCAATGCTCATTCTATGACTCTGGACCTCTAAGGACCAACCACAGTATACCAGTAGCAGATAACGTACTCAAAGACATTATATTTAGAACCAAAAGGTCGGGTGCGCAGTACTCGTAACCGGCATAGTATGACCAGATGTATGAACGTGGACGAGGCGAAAGGACTAAGTAAGGATCGTTACAAGTGGCGTTCTGTGGTTTCTCCTACCCCCATGGGAAAAAGGCGTGAGTTTATGTGTGTTTATTTAGAACCATCCTGTATATTCCTCATGTTATGTTCACGTTTACCTTTAGGGCTTTTGATGTAGCTTGTAGACGAAAATAAGAGCCTCTATTATCCTACAGGGATTTGGTATTGTTGTGCCTGAAATAAATGTATTCAGAGGTTTTTGTACTTAATATTATAATAGCAGCTATATTCCTATTGTTTGGTCCTTCTATAAGAATAATTCTTTTGCATGTTGTTTTTATTGAATATAATAAAAAATACGTGTCTATTGTCCCACTGCAGGACAAAGCCCTCTTCTCAAACGGAGGAGGGAGGAGCATTGATCACCATGCTTGAAAATAAATTGTGAAGATGGATGAATGTTTGTTACTCTTTCACGCTTAAACGGCTGAACGAATCTGGATGAAATTTGGCGCATAGATAAATTGTAGTCTGGAATAACATATAGGCTACTGTTTATCCTGGAAAAATGAACGGTTCCCGTGGGATAATATATCAAATTTTACGTGAACGAAGTCGCATGCAGAAGTTAGTTCAGTATATTAATAGATTTTGTTTGTGAAGGAAAAATGGTTTGTAATTTTAACATTACAGTTGCTGTTGTATGCGGATTATCCTGTAATAACCAAATGTCAAACTTGAAAGACGTTATTTATGTTATACCCTAAGGGCCTAATATGAGCGCGCGGAGTAAAAGTATCGCACATCATATGTATTGATTGAATTTGAAGGCTTCATTTATATTCATCTACTTAGCCTTTTCCCAACTATTTTGGGGTCGGCTTCCAGTCTAACCGGATGCAGCTGAATACATTACATTTTACATGGAGCTACTGACTATCTGACCTCCACAACCCAGTTACTAGGCACTGGGGTGTCTAACCACCAATTTCCAAACTCCGGGCTGCTACTGAGGAATTCGTAATGGAAAAACCCAATAACACTTTTTGCCTGACCCGGGAATCGAACCCAGGACCCCGTGCTCATTAGTCGCGCTTGCGACCACGAGACCAACGGGGCTTCATTTATATTAATGTGCGATATTAAATAAGCTTGTTATCTATACTTACTATCTATAAAAATATTATAACTGCGAAAGTAACTCTGTCTGTCTGTTACGCTTTCACGACTAAACGACTGAACCAATTTTTATGGAATTCGGTACAGAGATAGATTAGACCTTGGAGGAGGCCATAGGCTAAATATTGATGTGAGAAAATAGGTTTAAGTGTTTAAAACACGCGTTTTTGGAAAATTTGTGTCATAAAAATAAACATGGCTGGTCTAAATAATAACTCTACATGGATGAAGTCACGCGCAAAAGCTAGTATTAAATAAAATGAAATGGTCTAAGATAGTTGTATTCGAAAATCGACTCAATGCAATATACTTTTACGGCAGTACGCTCTTGCCAGATTCTCTGAAGTGTCAAGCTCAACCAAAACCGGTTGGTAAAACAATGAAATTGACATTATCGAACATACGACCCGCACAACAGGATAATCTGGCGCCATGTTCCTTTTCTCCCAAATCAGCTTTAACGAAATGTAATTAATTATGTACCAGAAAACGGCCATTATTTATTTAGCCACCAGCCTTTATACGGAGATACGAAGTGAGCCGAAGAGATACGGAGTTAGTCGAACGAGCCAGACTATTACTTTTACACACTTCGTTAGTCGCCGCCATTAAACAACATGACGTTTTACAAAATCTCATTCCAAAGCTTTTTCGTTTACGACACTTTTAAACTTGTGACGTGAGTAGTTGTTGGAACATACCATCACGCCTGTATACCCGAAGGGTTAGGCAGAGGTGTACCAATGTACACCCACAGTTCGCCGGTATGTTTAGGTCCCATGTAATAGTGGGCGAGCCTTTTGCCATTAACCGGGCACAAATTCAAACTCCGAGCTGCTACTGAGATTTTCATAGAAAAACCCAATAACACTTTTTGCTCGACCTGGGAATCGAACCCAAGACCTCTAGCGTAGCAGTCACGCTTAGGACCACTAGGCTAACGAGGCAGTTGTTGGAATTTTCACTATACATTAAAATGCCTACTTAATTTTCGGGTGATGCTTCAAATTTTTGTTGCCTCATATTTTACGGGCTTGTGTTAATTTGAAAATATTGTGCCTTTATTATATTTTGGTGTCGTACTACCATGCAGTATAAGGAAAATCATCAATAATTTAATCATGCATAATTTTGATAACATCGTAAGGAAATCTGGACTTATACTGAATACTAGCTTGTGCCTGTGACTTTGCTTGCGTGTTTTTTTTTCAAAGTTACGTCTATGTTTGCTGCTCCGCTCCCGTTACGTAGCGTGATGTTATAATATATAGCTGATACTATTTCCTCATGAATCTAGCTATATATAAGAGTGTCCATGGAGTTTCTTGCTCGTTCTTCTCCATAGAGACCTACGCTTTGGAACGAGCAACTAGCTTCAACTTTTAAATGTAACTTCTTGACAATTCAAAAGTGCCTGTAAATGGTCTAATTGAAATAACTTCTTTGACTTTGAGCTATCATATATATAAATATTTTTATTTCGTCTGGTATTTCCAGAAATTCGTTCGAACAAACAAAAAACACTTTTAAATTTGTTATAGACTGTCACGTTGGTCTCATGGTCGCAAGCGCGACTGATGAGCGTGGGGTCCCGGGTTCGATTCCCAGGTCAGGCAAAAAGTGTTATTAGGGTTTTCCATTAGGATTTGCTGAGTAACAGCCCGGGCTTTCTTAGTAGGTGGTGTGACACACCCGTGTCTCGGAACGCACGTAAAGCCGTTGGTTCTGCGCCTGATCTCTGCCCGGTTGTGTCGGATTGCCGTCCCATCGGACTATGAAAGTTAGGGAAGAGGGAGAGCACCTGTGTTGCGCACACACTTGTGCACTATAATATCTCCTGCGTACTTGGCTAGTCTGAATAAAGATTAGCCGCCGTAGCCGGAGTCGGTCTGGAAAATACATACATACTCTTGCCCACAATTCCATTCACTCAATCAACAAGCAGAAGTTTCCATTCATCTACACTTAATGGAGCGATCAGCACAAGTACGACTTAAAATTCGTTAATGGCGCCAAGAGCGACCATTGTTGCGACAGTGGCGCCACCTAGACTCATTATTGGAATTGTTACAGCCATTGTCTACAAAGTGGTCGTCCTGGGAGCTATTAAAAAGGATTATTAATCGGCTGCTAAAATTTATACGAGAAAATTATCCGCACTTTAAATATTGGCTGGATTAAACCCCTGAAGGGTTGTGTGTATTAATATTTTAGAGTTAATCTCCTAGCTAGGGGATAAGTTGAATATTATAATTTATGAAATAGATGATAAAGTTTTTAGAAATGATTCGACACTTAACATAGCGTTTAATATAAGGTAACCAATGAGTGGCTGTCTTATTAAAGAGTCCGAAGGCCAATATCAGTCATTAAAAATGAACGAAATCTAGTCTTATCATTATTATTTCATAGCGATCTCATCTCAGCAGATAATAAATTAATGTCAAAAAAAAATTGACAGATTGTAACTAAGCTTGGATTGCAATTTACAAATTTTGGAGTCTCTCTGAGAACGAGGACCGAGGTGATCCGACAGAAAACCAGAGTTGTCAACTTATCTCACAGGATAAATAAGCTGAAGTGGCAATGGGCCGGCCATTTTAGCTGTAAAACCAATGACCGTTGGGTTACATGTGTAAGAACACGTCACACTAACTATAGGTATACTAATATTATAAAGCTGACGAGTTTGTTTGTTTGTTTGGTTGAACGCGCTAATCTCAAGAACTACCGGCTTGGATTGAATTTTTTTTTGGTGTTGGATAGTTCATTTATCGAGGAAGGTTATAACATCAAACTACGAACAATGACGACGGAACAGTAACCAAAATCGACTCAATGCGCAGAGCAGAAGATAGTTTACCGATAAATATCTACCTAAATGTAATTATTCTTTAGGGCAACATCTAACAAAATCTTAAACATTCACGACCTATCCATTTCGTGACATGAAACAAAACACCTGATTCTCGCATGCACAAATAGCATCAAAAACTTGCATAAAACACGTAGATGCAAGTATAATTACTAAATACGAAGTTAAATTCTTCAAACATTCAGGAATTGTTTGGCAGTAGTACGCAAATACTTGAAGATTGTAATTATGCATCCATTAACAAGATTCTGCGCATTGTTTGTATTCTATTTTAGCTTCTACTTACCGCTGTTTGTGTTCTAGGTACCAAATATTTCGTAAAACTGTCTATTTTATACCTAGGGTTTTTTTAAGGATGGGAAGTCATGGAATTACTTCTTCTGCTCTGGCCGAAACGGAATCGAGTATCAGATTCTTACTGCCCAAAACCCTGCCGTGTTCCTCCTAATGTCCTTTGCGTTTCAGGGCCGCGGTGACTCTTTCGAACAAATTCCGCAACCCTGGCAGATACCTAGGGCTAAAAACCGTACAAGATTACCCAAAATTGCCATAATTTTTGGAAACCCCTTTCGAACTACCCGCGGGTAGTCCGGAAGAGGATTTCAAAAAATTAACACTTCTTAAGCCATTACCGAATAAGTAAAATCCACTTTAAGTACTTGTACTCAAGGCTCTTTCAATGCGGTAGTAACTGCGGTGCAAATATAAAATCACTAGCACTTTGCCCATGACTTTGTCCGGATAGATTTAAAACTTTCTCCTATAAATTCAACACCCCCTTAAAAAGGGATGATGGGTAATTATTAAAAAATATCACACTATGTACACTTGGATTCGAATTCAGTCGAGTTTTAAATAACACAAGAAACAAGATTTTTCATAAAAACGCCCCCTTCAAAAAAACCTCTCTTAGTGCCCGCCTACATTACAAAAGAATGCCGTATGCAAATACAATAACAGTCAGATTATCTTTTTATATACAGAAAGATGTTACGAAATTAGTTTCTAGAAAATGTTTTCGTAAAATGAATTGTTACGCACTTAGTTCCATTACAAGAAGCCCAAATGTTTTTAACAGCTCAATTTAGTACCAGATTCAAACTATGCCGCAGAACAGCTGATAAAGACGCAAGGAGGTTCTAATCACTTAACTTTTCACAGAGTATTTCATTTTGAGAAATTCCGTAACGTCATGGTGGACCATTAAGAGAAAATTTAACGAGGGAACAACAATTGATGCTTCGTTTGGTTGATGGGTTAATCACCTGAGGATTAACACCGCAAATGTAGTGATTTTCATACAAATGTTAATGGGCGAATCGTTTTACTGGTAAAAGCATTATTGGGATTTATTTTGTTGGCGTATAAAGCGGTTAAGTGGTTGTTGTTTGTTATGGATTACTTCTTATTTTTATTGAATACTAGCTTTTGCCAATAGCTTCGCTCACGTATTTCGTCGCTATGTAACAATACTTTTTGGGGTTGAAAAGTACCCTTTATCCTTTACCGTACCCCTGGTTAAGTGGTTAAGGCGTGGAAGTGTATCAAAGAAACAAACTTATAGTATAATAATTACTTAAAATTTAATAATTTATAGTTATTTCTTTCTTTTCGTGTCGAATGACTCGCTCCAAATTTTGTCCGACCCGTATTTAGCAACCTGTACAGCTCTATCATTGGTCTGGTTTAGATCTTGGATGGTGCACGTAGTTGTCCATGACGAGCAACTAAGGAGGTGACGCATGCCCTGTGATAGTGCTCCACACTGGCACTGCGTTTGAGATTGGTGAAGAATGCCACATTTGGCTAAATTTGTTGTACTGCGGCTAACCTGGGTCCGTAATCAGTTAATAGATTTCCAGATTGGCCACTGCCAGATGACTCAATTTATAGTTTTTTTTTTTTACCGATGGGAAATCATCCAATGACTTCTCCCGCCCTGGGCGGGGCGGGAGAATGTGACATTTTCTATTTCATTATATTCTTTCTAAGTAACCCCCCACAGAAGAAAAAAAATCTACCATAGCTTACAAAAGAGCTGATAACTTTGGAACCGCTGAACCGATTTCTATGAAACAAAGCGAAGAACACTCCCGACTAAATAACCTTTCAAACACGAAAAACAAAATCAAAATCGGTTCATGCGTTCGGGCGCCATAAACACACACACACATACATACGAACACTCACAGACACATCAAATTTAGCGTCGGGGGTTAAAAACCTGAACCGCCTTGAGCAAGCGTTGTGGTAAATGCTCTTGCCTTCTTTGTATGAGAAAAGGCCGTTGCCCTGCTGTTGGACTAATTGGCTGTTTTTTTTTTATTAATTCTTTGAAATTATTTGTTCTCAGGTATCCTGGGTCCGTCGCAGAGGCAAGGATGAAATGCCAGAGCTCCTCACAGTTGGAGCCGTCACGTACGCTCATGACAACCGGGTGACAGTCGCCCGGAGGTACCCTGGGAACTGGAGGCTCCTCATCAGGGAAGTCAAGCCTGATGACGAGGGTGTATACGAGTGTCAGATATCGACTCATCCGCCTAGAGTTAGCAGGACCTATTTGCATGTTAATAGTAAGTGGTTTTGGTAATAAAAGATTTGTAGATCAGAAATTAAACTTGGGCCTGACGCTGGTTTTCAACTGGACCTCGGGAGTGACGTGCGGATGTATAGTTTTACATAAAATTATAATGCGATGTACTTATTTATTACAAAGTAACTGCTTCGGTAGCCTAGTGGTCCTAAGCGCGACTACTACGCTAGAGGTCTTGGGTTCGATTCCCTGTCATTCGTAGAACTTTGACAGTCGTTACGGATAATCAGAAGCCTGAAAATCTGACAATCAGTCTAACTAAGTGTTGCCCAGTTATTGGGTTGTGGAGGTCAGTTAGGCAGTCGCTCCATGTAAAATATACAGAAACCACTAGTATCCGGGACATTACGAGACTACCCTCAAAAAAAGAAAACCAAACATCGAATATAACAGTTGAGTTTACTAATACACTGATGAAAACGAAATTTCTTGCTGCTGTTAAAGATTACAACAAACGTAATCCCAAAGACAAAATTAAATCAACGCATCTAAACATAAAAGCTGCACTGGAAACACCCATTTACATCGCTGAGCAGTTAACAGCAAATTCCAGACGGTTATTCTATCTTGCAAGAAACCACGCTAAACAGCACCAATACAACTTCTGCTGGACGTCTAATGGAAGAGTTATGCTAAAAAAGATTCCGGACAGTCAGACTATCTTGCTAAAAAGTGAAGAACAACTGAAACAGCTGGCGACGACTGGCACAGCCTGACTACCTATATTTAAGTATATCTTGCCTTATCTAACGTATTACTTATTTGCATTTACGATTTTCTCGAATTGCCCTGTTACCACACCAAATACATACACAAATAAAACTCTTTACAACTTACTCTCATACATAAATTACTTAACACCTCACAACCATCACAACTGCACACTGTCACCATCCATAACCCTCACATGTACTTGCTTTCACCCCTACAATTGCCTATATACCTTGCCCAGCCACTTCAAAATCTTAAATAGTCGCCTTTCATATTTGTTTCCCCCGCTAATATGCCTCCTACACATTGCTAAAATGGATACCTCCCTAGTTCCCCAAAGCCACTATCCTACCCTTACTGAACCGGAAAAATGACTACTATCATAAACAATTTAATTGACAAAATCGACGAACTATCTGTATCAAATATCTATACATGCGCACCTGAGGAAACACTTTCCATTGTGAAGTGTCCTAATAACTACATTAAACTTCTGACACAAAACATACGCTCTATAAACCGTAACTTCCTAAACTTGCAAACGCTTTTGCACCGGATTTCTTTCGATTGCGACATAGTTGTTTTGGCTGAATGTTGGCTGCCCTGCGCTAGCAATATCACTATCCCGAGTTTGAAGAACTATACCGCGTTTATGACAACTAAACATATAAATCAAAGTGACGGTGTTGTGGTCTATTCAAGATCGGACCTTTTTGTTACATGCGAAGAACCAGATTTCCACGAATCGGCATCTGGTCTTATTATAAAAATCAACCTCGATCTGGCGATAATCTGTATTTATCGATCGCCATCAATAGACAAAATAAACAACTTTCTCACAGTCCTTAACAACATTCTTCCATCGCTGTACGGATTTAAATCGGTAGTTATGACAGGTGACCTAAATATAGATATCAAACCTACTACATCTGACATGCGCACCCACGAATATTTAAATTGCCTTGCCTTTCACGGTTATCTTCCTGCCCATACTCTCCCGACCAGGGATGGTAATTGTTTGGACCACACGTTCTTGAAAACAACCTCCCCCTCCACTACATTTGTCTTAGGCTCCACAGTAACTGACCACTACTCCACCTTACTTTGCATTCACGATAAATGCTCGCGAACAGTAGCTAACTCCCTCATAACCAAAATTGACTATGAAGGGCTTGACAAATCGATATCACAGCTAGATTTTACCTCTATCTTTAGCTTAGGAGACGTAAACACAGCTACCGATAAACTATTAAAGCTAATGACCGTATCCATTTCTGAAAATACCTCAATTAAAAAGGTATCTTCAAAAAAGAGAATCCTTAAACCGTGGATCACACCTGGCCTACTCCGGTGCATAAGAAATAGGGATACGCTACACAAGAAGGTCAACAACTCCCCAGGTAATGAAGTACTAAAAATCACCTACACTAGATACAGAAATTTTTGTATTCGTATTCTAAAGAAAGCTAAGAGGACTTATGATACAGAGGAACTAAAAAAAGCTAGCAATAACCCAAAAACCCTATGGGAAACTATAAAAAGAGTAACCAATACAACTAAAACTATAAACACATCTGCTCAATTATTCTCTCTGTCGTCGTCACCTGTTGAGTCTTGCAATATTATAAATTCATACTTCGTCAACATTGGCGAGAAACTTGCAAATGACATTTACATTACCTCCACGCAACCAGGGACACTCGATCAAACCATATGTAGTAACTTATCGACTTCATCGTTTGTCCTCGATTCTACAGACATCGACGAAATTACTACAACTATACACTCACTGCGCTCTGATGCTGCTACTGGTTGGGATGGCATATCACCCTACATCCTAAAGAGATACTCAACCGCTCTGGCACCTGTCCTATGCCATATTTTTAATCTAAGTTTCGAGACTGCCATCTTCCCCTCTTCATTCAAAAAGGCAATCATTCACCCAGTCTTCAAGGGAGGCGACGGGAAGTTGCTAAATAATTATCGTCCTATAGCGGTTCTGAGTGCCTTATCTAAGGTACTCGAACGTCTGATTAATAAAAGACTTATAGACTACCTAGAACAAAACGAACTTATATCATCGCATCAATTTGGCTTTCGCAAAAATAAGTCAACTTGTGACGCAGTTCAGGAGTTAACTAACAACATCGTACATAATTTGAACACCAACAAAAAGGTCCTAACAATATTCCTAGACCTCGCAAAGGCATTCGACACCGTTCCCGTCCGTACTCTCTTACTCAAACTTGAAAGGATGGGTGTCAGAGGGTTGCAACTTGATCTCCTGCAAAGTTATCTCACAAATCGTTCCCAAATGGTCAAAATCGATCGACTCAGCAGTAATGAGCTCCCAATCTATTATGGCGTTCCGCAGGGAAGCATATTGGGTCCCACATTGTTTTTAGTTTTTATAAACGAGTTATGCAATCTTAATATCCCAAATGCTAAGATAACATCCTTTGCAGATGATACCGCTATAACTTTCGTCGCAGACACTTGGATTGACCTCGAGCATAAAGCACAGTATGGCTTCGATGTAGCACTAAACTGGCTTTATTCTCATACGCTTACACTTAACACCTCCAAAACCAAGTTCATTACCTATTCCATCAGTTCTGCCACCCAACCGAACCAACCAATATCACTTAAAGCTCACACATGCAAATTTCAAAGACAAGTCCCGTGCCATTGCGCACCCATATTCTCTACTGATCATATCAAATACTTGGGTATAATGTTGGATAAGAATCTTAATTTCAAATTCCACATAAATGTCCTTACTGGCAGAGTTCGCAAACTAATATATATCTTTAAAACCCTAAGAAATATTGCTAATCCCAGAATTATACGTAATGTTTATTTTGCCTTATGCCTATCTATAATTACCTACTGTATCCCCTGTTGGGGAGGAGCTGCAAAAACTATCCTTAAACCATTAGAAGTTGCTCATCGAGCTGTACTGAAAGTAGCTACCTCTCGTCCAATTTTATTCCCAAGTAATCAGTTATATAAAGATTGCAATGTCCTCAACGTGCGTCAACATTTTATCCTACAGACAATCCTGTTGCAACACCGCATAACTCCTTATCGTATAATCAACAAACGACGAAAAGATATTATATGTACCCCACCACAAACCCGCTTGTCTTTTACTAAAAGATTCTTTTATTTTCTAGGCCCATCGCTCTACAACAAAATAAACAAAAAAATTCCTATATATAAGTTATCTAATCATAATTGCAAAAAGACTGTCCGCTCATTCCTCCAAAATAAAACTTACGACGAAACAGAAAATTATTTAACCTAAGTCGCGCTAAGCTTGTACATTGCATCACTCACTAAACAAATAGACCCACACAAATTCACTCACCTTACACTTACGCACACACGCTTACACCACATGCACGCAAACTCACGTAAACACATGCACACACACACTCACACGAATGCACTCGCTCACATATCTTTAAAAAAAAAAAAAAAAAATTAAGTAATTGTTAAAATTGTAGCATTTATAGTCAAGATTTTTTAGTACTAAGTAGTTATATATGTATAAAGGGGTTCGGAACTGTTACTCCTTAATACAGGCTACTCTGTAGCCTAGCTAGGAGACCAGCACTTCACCCACTTGATTGAATATGTTACATATTATTATGTGCTACACACCCTTGTATAAAAAATGTACTACAATCTACCTTTTATAAATAAAGATTTATTATTATTATTATTAAAACATTTGTATTCAGCTGCATCCGGTTAGACTGGAAGCCGATACCCAACATAGTTGAAAAACGGCTAATTAGATGATGACGTATCTAGTTACAGTTAAAAGTATAGGTAACAGAATATAAATGACAAATAGCGATCCTGCATCCTCGATTTTGAACTAAGAATACAAAAATCAGCTGCTTTCTGTTTCGATTTCGTTGGCTAAGGGCGAGGTCAAATTAAGAGCTAAATTGCTATTTGATTTACGAAGTCTACATAACAAACTTTAGGTAAGTACCTAGTTGTTGAATTGTGAACTATCGAAATTTCAGCTTAGCCAGAACAACTTATATCTGATCGCTCGGAATTCGACTTGTACAGATCTATAGGCGTGACCGCGACTTGCTTATAAAGCAAATAGCTCTTTGAACATATCTAAATCGACCGATTTAGACTTTGACAATCAGTAACTATCATGCTAAGTTCTCTTCAACAGCTTAAATTGAACTACTGCTGAAAAACTATATCTCTTTAATTGGGTAGATGACACCACTAATCAATTGACGTTCTTTTTATGAGCTGTCATTACGCGATCCCCCATAGATTTTGTACGACAATACATGAAGATGACGTCACTTTTTTGACATTTCAATTTACAAACTATTTATTGATTTCAAAGCAACTCGTTTTGTTATTTAAAAATTCATCGGGGTTTCAGGGCTAAAATAAATTGATCTTTTTGTGAAGTTGTGTTTTGGAATTATTGTTTGAATGGTGCCTTGTAGCTAATTTTATTTACTTTTAGCTTTTCCCGCGACGTCATCCGCGTGAATTTTCTTACAGATCCCTACTATTTATGTAAAATAAAATATCGGTTAAGTTACTCGCGGATAATGTAGCTTTCCATAAGTGGAAGAATTTTTAAACTCGGTTATGTACTTTTTCTGTTACAGTATTCATTACAAGCAAGAATACAAATCCTTTCTCTGCATAATATTAGTTTAGACGAAACCATTTTGAAATGGCTACTTACACAGCAAAATGAAATAAAAAAAACGGGCCTTAGACAAAAATGTTGGGTAGCTTACATATCATCGCCCGGTTTCTTTAAGGCCAGCTTCACACATTGTTCCCAATGTATGCACCAACGCCACTCGCCCAACATGTAAATAAAGAAAATAGAATTGGCTCCAACATTTGCTATGCCATTTTCCCGTCTACGTAGGGACCAACGTATGGAGTCGGGATAATAGATACCAAATTATCCACCCTCTTATCCATGTCTGCCTTTGTGTTGCGAATAGTAATACAGTTTCTTTTAAGGCTAAGTAAAACCCAGCAATACTGTAGGTACATGAAAATGGGTAAAGCTTATGTCTAAACCTATTTCAGTACTACCCTGAAATAAAACCAAATGTTCCTATCATTTGTTTCCCTTCTAAGACGAAAGCGGATTATCTAAAAGCTAAGTTACTGTTATTCTTATAGCTTAGTGGAATGTATGTGATGCATATTAATAAAGTAGTTTAAACTGCCTCGTTGGCCTAGTGGTCCTGGGTTCGATTCCCAGTTCGAGCAAAGTGTTATTGAGTTTTTATATAAAATTTTCAGTAGCACCTCGGAGTTAGGATTTGTAACCGATTGATGGCAATAGGCTCGCGTCCTATTACATGAGACCTAAAACATACCGGCAAACTGTGGGTGTACATTGGTATACCTCTGCCTAACCCTTCGTGGACTACAGGCGTGATGGTATGTTATGTTAATTTACTCTACAATAATAATGGTATTAGTTAGTTCTAGAATTTTGAGATGGCTGTGGGGCCAATTATTGCCTATTATTATCGCAATGCAAGAGAAAAGGTGACAAAAGGAAGGTGGGCAAGGGTGGATGAGGTTCTTCAGAAATGTTGGGAGGGCAGTACTCGTAACAGGGGTGCTTTTATGTCCAGATGTATGAACGAGGCCAAAGGAGTATGTAAGAATCGTAACAGGTGGCGTCCTGTTGTTTCTGCCTACCCCCATGGGAAAAAGGCATGAGTTAATGTATTAATGTGTGCAGGGCAAAGGCCTCTTTTCAGACAGAGAATGCACAAGCATTGATCACCACGCTTGCTTATGATGGATAGGTGATTTTAGACTTATATCCAAATCCAGGTTACCTCACGATGTTTTCCTTCGCCGATGTCAGTTATGGCAAAGATAAACTTAGAAAGTACATCATCATCATCTGCTAAGCTTTTTCCTAACTATGTTGGGGTCGGCTTCCAAAGAAACCGGATGCAGCTGAATACCAGTGTTTCACATGGAGGGACTGCCTATCAGCGACACAACCCAGTTACTGGGCAGCACGATACGTCTTGGTAAGACTGGTTGTCAAACTTCATGGATTCTGACTATCAAAGATCTACGAATGACAGACAAGACCAACGGCTTTACGTGGCTGGTACTTGCCCGTGCCCGGTTGCGAACTAATGGTCTCGTGCATAAGAGGCGGCTTAACCACACCGCGACATCAGAGCCCCTTACAATAATAAAACTCACAAATTATTCTCGTCACGTTCCGTATATGACGACATAATATTCCGAGAATAGACAAATTAAAATTCAGCTCAGCTTTAATCTCGAAAACATAGGTATTACATAGAAAAGCAATTATAAAGCTAATCACGTCCCTATTCCCGCCTCCATCATCTGTAGGACATACTCATAAATAATTTACGTGGTGTGGCCCCCAGACGGTCCTTTTACCGGAATACGGCCGTCTCCGGCGTAAAGGTCAACTGTGAGCCTTTTTAAGAGCCACTTGGGAAATGCAAAATCTCACGGTTGCTATAAGATTTGATCGGTTGAGAAAATCTTAAAGGAAGGTAGTTTAATATATCTTCTTTTTTTTCGAATCGATAGTTTTTAACCTCCGACGCAAAAACGACGGGATGTTATAAGTTTGGTGTGTGTGTGTCTGCGGCATCATAGCTCCCGAACGCATGAACCGACTTTGATTTAGTTTTATTTGTTTGACAGGTATATTAGTCAGAAGACAAGTCAAACTTATAACACCCCGTCGTTTTTGCGTCGGGGGTTAAAAATATTTTTTTTCCATTAATCCTAATGCATACACACACACTTAAAGACTTGTACACGACAGAAAAGGTAATTTCTATGAGATCAGAAGACCAATTCTACTAATTAAAAACGTTCAAAATCTATCCGCAATCTCATCTAAAATGAAGGTAAATTAGAAGCATTTTGATAGATTTAGACTGAGATAAGATTGCAATCGCTTCTGTAAGTTAGTAGGTTTGCCCCCCTGATATCCGTGCTTATAGTTATGGCTCCCATTAAATTGCCCAAAGCGTTACCTTTGATGTTAAGAGAAACAAGATCACGTATTAACATGAGCACCCTGAAACAAATTAACTTTCATGAAGGTTAAACCAGTAATGTTGTGCGAGATAATATTTATGTTTTGTTTGTAAAGCGCCGTTTAGACAGAGGCGGTGGCGATAGCGGTCTGTTGGATATAATTAGGCATTGAACACTATTTATTTTTAACCAATGATTCGAAGACGCAATTTCTGTAAAAAAAAAAACATTTTGTTTTAGCCCTACAACCCGCAATCGCCGAGAAAAAACCAATGTCTGTTCATATTCAAAAAAAAAATTAAATAACCCCCGACAGAAGAAAAAAGTCACTATCGTACCTTACAAAAGAGCTGATAATTTTGAAAACGCTAAACCGATTTCCATCAAACAAAGCTAAGAATACTACCTATTAATTAACATTTCAAACACAAAAACTAAAATCAAAATCGGTTCATGCGTTCGGGAGCTACGATGAGACAGCCACATACACACAGAGACACGTCAAACTTATAACACCCCGTCGTTTTTGCATCGGGGGTTCAAAATTACTTTAACGCACACGATTTAAAGATGTAACTTGAATGGCAAATTATTTACTGCGTCGGGAGCAGTGATGTTATAATGTGCGGCTACTAACAGTGTGTTAAAATTTTGGTTGCCTTGAAATTAATAAAATACTTTTTTAATGTAAATAGTCACATTGGACGTCTCAGGATATGTAGTACAAAATCTTCAGGGGAATCCTGTTTTGGAAGCCCATGAAAAGTAAAGGCAAATATTTGGTAGTAGTAATCACACAATGGATCCCACCACATTAACTGTCAATCTGACATTATATCGTAACGGTACAATTGTGTCTGGCATTTGACTATACCACGCACCATCATCTCAGTTTGAAGGGCTCAAAATTTTGTTTTTACTTGGCATTCGTTCGTTCTTACAAAACTTGTCATTTTCACATTATAATCAGTATTTTGTACATTTTATTTTTGTAAAATGCCAGGCTTATTAAAAAAAGCTTGATGGCTTTTAACGGCGGTTCTATTTATAGTAGATTGTTTTTTGGTAGATGGCTTTCGGACAAAAATAATCTTTCAGGAAAAACATTATATACAGGCGTGATGGCGCCTGCATTCCCCGAAGGGTTAGGCAGAGGTGTACCAATGTACACCCACAGTTCGCCGGTATGTTTAGGTCCCATGTAATAGGGGGCGAGCCTATTGCCATTAACTGGGCACAAATCCTAACTCCGAGCTGCTACTGAGAATTTCATAGAAACACCCAATAACACTGCTCGACCTCGGAATCGAACCCAAGACCTCTAGCGTAGCAGTCGCGCTTCGGACTACTAGGCCAACGAGGCAGTTAAAACATTGAGTTGTTAAAATCATTATTTTACTCTTACATTTGGAAGTAAGTAAGTCGGGGTTCATACATCAGCAATAAAACCATCGTCAAACAATATCAACTTTAAAGTACTTAAACAACATTAATTGAAAAGTCACAAAGACTACAGCCTACAATAATTATAATAATATTGTTTTTAATTACAAATATGTTCATAAATAATTAAAACCGCCGTCAAACATACCCAACGTTGAAGAACTTAAACAAGATTAATTGAAAAGTCACAAAAATTACAAACTTCAATAATTCACATACCACATGAAAATAATGTATTCAAATACTTGAAGAGGATTAGTGAAACGATAAATAATGATGTCGAGATCGGTCTGGGAAAGGCTTTAAATTCGGTCTAGAGGTCTTATTTGCATAAAAATGTATTAAAATTCAGTTCAAGCATATTTTTTAGACAGTAATAAATGGCTTAGTTGATGTAGGGGAACTTGGAATAAAGGCTATCGAAAGATAATCTCTGGGCGTTTGAATTATGATTGAAAAGGGATAAATTAAAAATTCCTTATTATATGTACCTACTTTTTAAGTTTACCTTGGACATCACTGACATGGTTGAAGGGAAACGTCGTGAAGAAATCTGGACTTATGAAAAGAGCAAGTGTGAAATCGCCAATTCGTATATATATTAGAAGAGACGTTTGCCCTGCAGTGGGACAATAACAGAGTGGTAATACAACAACAACATACCATCACGCCTGTATTCCCCGAAGGGTTAGGCAGAGATGCACCAATGTACACCCACAACTTACCGGTATGTTTTTAGGTCCCATGTAATAGGGGGCGAGCCTATTGCCATTAGCCGGGCAAAATTCCTAACTCCGAGCTGCTACTGAGAATTTCATAGAAAAACCCAATAACTGAATGAAAGAAATGTTTGGGTAAGAAACGTCCATCAAATCTTTCTCATTTACATACATAGGTACATAAAAATTGAATTCGCAAAAGTAATATTGTTTACATTATGCTAAAAACAATGATCTTTATGTATCGTGATATTTTATATGTAAGTATTTTGTACTTTAATTTTAAGTTTGTGTTTGTGGTTTGGCGATCGCATTAGGTTACAACCTGTAATGATAGTTTTTAAGGCATTTCAATAAATAAAGTCACATCTTTTTCCCATGGGGCTACCCCCATGGGAAAAAGATGTGGCTTTATTTATTGGCTTTTTTGGTGGCATTTTGTGGTTTCTACCTACGTAGAAACCACAAAATGCCACCTGCTCAGAACCTTACATACTCCTTTCACCTCGTCTACGTTCATACATTTGGACAAACAAGCACACCGTATATTAGTAGTAATAAGTTTGATCATAAAACGTACAGTGTCCATAAGAGATACATATTAAAGCCCATTTATCTAAAGCCAAAAATAAAGGCCTATCGTCTAGGCATAGACTCGATTGATAACCCTTATCTATCTTCTCACTAGACTAAAATCTAGGCACCTTTTTCATCGAAATCATCCCTTATACATATTGGTCTTACTCCTTACATTGAAGATGTTATCTAGAGACTCGACCTTCGGCCAGAAACGAAGGTTTCCGAAAAATTGTCGGCTGTAATCGATATTTCGGCATTATTAATGTCTAGGATTTTACGGTACTCCGTCCGTACCGGATATCCTGTAGAAGTTTCTTCTACTTATATGTTGGTAAGTTTCTTGTATCTCGTGAGAATAATGTCCAATACTGATAGGAGAATTTTTAACATCACTACATTTTATTGTTGGCAGACCTTATACACTTAAATAATAAAGTTTAAGAGATTTTTGGTCAGGTTAAAGATTAATCTTTGGAACTGTCGTGTCGAAGGCGCGTCCGTGTCCCATGCGCACCTCAAAGAGATGTCAGCAATTGGAGGGACCACTCAGGGCCGATGCTTGCCGGGGCTGCGGGTTGTTCGAAAGAGATACCGCGCCCCCGGAACGCATAGGGCACAAGAACATGGGTGGGTTTTAGTCAGTAAAAGTCTGGCATTTGATGATTTCCCATCCGGAACAAAAATAACGTCTTTGGAATTACAAGTCGGTTTTGAAAAAATATTTTTGTGTAGGTTAATAGTATAGGACATTACGCTGTAACCCATGGCAGTGGAGCAGTAACCAAAAATACAACTTATGGCGGGTGAAAGAAAAATTGGAGTTACATTAAATAATGGAATACAGAAACTTGATTATCTGAATAGTTTTTTAAGTTATTTATATACCTATTATTATATGTGTGTAAAAACTAGCTTTATTATTGGTCGATTTTTCACTGGATCGTTATTAATTCAACAAAAATATCCCAAGATTATTTATTAGCTTGATGCAAGTACCTGCCTACCCCATTATCAGAAGATCCTTGTTATTATCCACTTATACATACATAAACTCACGCCTTTTTCCCATGGTGGTAGGCAGAAACCACAGAACGCCACCTGCTACGATCCTTACAAACTTCTTTCGCCTCGACCACGTTCATACATCTGTTCATACAAGCACGCCGGTTACGAGTACTGCGCACACGACCTTTTTGAAGAATCCCACCAATAAGGTCAGGGTAGGTCTTTCTAGGGCGTCCTCTCCCGGCGTTGCCACTCACATCTGCTATATAAATCCCTTTCGTTAGTCGCCTTTCACTCATCCTCTCAACATGACCGAACCATCTATTAAAGTAAACCACTTATCTATTCTATAAACATATATATCCCCAGTTTCAAGAACGATGACATCTCACTTCACCTAATATAAACCGAAGTAAATTGTTACAGAATTAAAACGTCCATTTCTAAATGGTTTTACTTAATTTTTCTCTAAGCCTTTCCATCTGTCTTAATTACAGGGAACAGAAGCTTTCCAAACCACTCTCAAATTACACAAACTCGATTATAATCCACCTCGCATCGTTATTAATTGGAGAACCCTTTACTGAGGGCACAAGTAATCCATACTTTATTAATATTATATATGCGAAAGTTACTCTGTCTGTCTGTTACGCTTTCACACCTAAATCACTGACCCGATTTTTATGAAATTTGGTACGGGGTAAGTTTGAAACCCAATGATGGTCATAGACAAGTTTTTAGCCCGTGATATTGATCTTCTTCTTAGCGTTTCGATGACAAACTATAATATAGGTATTAGTTTGTTGCGACCAAGAATTTGGCTACTTTGACTGCGCTATATTTGTTATTAGCGACCTGCTTGCAACTTTGTCATCGTGGCCTATTTCACCCGCGTTAAGTTACGTTGTTCGTTACTGCTCCGCTCCTGTAGGTTGTAGCGTAATGTTTTATAGCCTATGTTACTCAGGAATAATGTAGCTATTTATTGGTTTTTTTTTTTAAATCAGTCCAGTAGTTTCTAAGCTTATTCGTTACAAACAAACAAAACTTTCCTCTTCATAATATTAATTTATGATGTTATAGTGTAGATTGATGAAACTTGGTCAAAGTCTAATTCAAAGCATTTATTTTTTAATTAGACCATTTACAGGCACTTTTGAATTGTCAAGACATCAGTCAGAAGGCTGCAGCTAGTTGCTCGTTCAAAAACGTAAGTCTCTATGGAAGAACGAGCAAGAAACTCCACGGACACTCTTTTCAATTTGGTTTTTACAAAATACTGGTACAGAAATAAACAAGACTTCGAAAAAGGACATAGGCTACCTTTTGTCTCGAGAAAAAGGCTTCAAATAGGGGATGAAATTTGTAAGGGAGTCCCCCATTTTGTTCAAGCGTTTTTGAAAAAATTTTATGTTAAAAATAAAAATGGCTGCCTAAAGGGAGTCTTCCATGAAGACGAAGTCGCGGGGAAATGCTATACCTACATAATATAATACGGAACTCCTCGGTTTGTTATCAATAGGGAACATGGAAGTTTTAATGAATCCCCTTCGACGAAGTGTACAAGTGTTATGGAGTTAGTTAATTTATATGAGGACTCAATGGAAGGTGTTACTCTGAAGTTGGATGATATTAGAGCGTAATCAGAAGACTAATCAACGAATGTCATATATATCAACGAATCAATAATCAACGAATGTAGAAATAAATAATCATTTATACAAAACAAATTAATCTATACTAATATAAAATAGGTGAAGGGTTTTTTGTATTTGTTATTTTAAAAGCGTTATTCTCTGAAACTACCAGTCGGATTGGAACAAATCTTTTTATATATGATAGCTACATTTATGGTGAATAGTATAGGCCTATAACATCACGCTGCGACACATGGGACCTGAACAGTAACCAAATAACGCAGTTTAAATAAACTATGAAACTAGTTTGATTATAACATTGATTGTTGGACGATAGTTCGCTGAACTCTTTCATGTTTTCTTTAACTTCCTATTTACTATGGGACTGTATTTTTCTAATAAAAAGTTGTCATTAAGATGTCCCTTCCACGCGTTGCGGCCACTAGTTAAAAGCTCTCAATTTGACCACGACTTTATTTTGTTTCAATAAAAAGTGAGCGAGCATTTCAACTTCACTGACTAAACTTTTACATTGGAAGATGTTGCTTTATCCTCTTGGATGTGAGCGATATCTTTATTTAATCAGTTTATTTATTGTGGTTTACAAAATAAAAGATTGATTGATTGATTGAATAAGTTCCAAGGTCCTAAAGTATTAACACGTATGTGAATTTGTCATGCCTGGAATTTTGATAATTTATAGAGAAATAGTAAAGAAGTATGCGTTCTTGCTAACTTTAATACTGAGGTCTTTTGCGAGAATAAGGCCCCAAAGCTACCTTCCTGATTACTTTCAAATAAAAGAAGAAAGAAAAGTGAAGAAATGACCCAGGAAAAGTGCCAGACACTTTTCCTGGCCACTTCTCCAACTAGTCGCTTTAAATTCGAATCTTTAAAGCGCCTGTAAGCGTATGTAAATTATATCATTAAAATTATAACATGTCTTTTGTTCCGCAGCCCCACAAGTGTGGGTAGTCGATGAGGCGGGAGCCCCTCTACTGGAGAAGTACTACGAAGCTGAGTCAACACTGGCCCTCCTCTGCAGAGCGAGGCACGTGGAGACTCCTGCGCTGCTGACGTGGCTGCATGAAGGCAGGGCTTTGAATGCTGATACCACTCGAGGAGGGATCAGGTGAGATACCATCACAGCATCATATGTCAGCCGGATATCGACTGCTAGACATAGGCCATACCTAAAGATACAATGACCGGTCCTGCGCTACCCATATCCAACGATTTCCTGCGACGTTTCTCAGGTCGTCGGTCCACACAAAACTTTAATCAATACTTATATTTGTCAATAAATTAAATCTACTGTCGCGCTGAGTTTATGCTTGTTCAGGCTGATCTCAGAAACTACTGTACGTTTTTCAAATGGTTTTTATCAATAGGAAGAAAAATCATGAGTTTGTAAAAGATAAGGTTTTCACAAAATAAATATAAATGTTTACACGCCACTCACACGAAGAAACCAGTTAATAAAATGTTTGTCTGTCTGTTTGTTTGTTTCGGATACTCACTGAAACAGCTGGGCCGATTATTTTAGCTAATTGTAAAAGGACGCCTAACATAGGCTATTTGTATTTTAGAAAAATATTTTGGGTTCCGCTTAAAAAACGTGGTAACCGACACTTATCTAGACAAAGTCGCAGGCATAATCTAGTGCACCGTCATATAGTTTACACTTTAGTTCACGCTCAAGCATTTTCTGATCGCGTTCATCAAAGCATACACTTTTGTCAGCAAATTTTCTAGCTCTTCAGACCCGCATGCAGTATTATAATGAGGTCCCGACTATTTCAATTTAAGTTCTGTTGATGTGTTTTAGGAGAGAAAATCTACTCAAGGTATAAGGATTATTAATTCTGCTGGGACATGTTCTCTAGGCTAAGCCGGGTTCTAAATTAAATTAAAATTTACTTGCTGTTTCAAAATTTTGAAGTAAGTCAAAACTAAATAAGGAAAGGAAATCGAAAACAGTTTACCAGACATAGTTATTATCATAAATCTATACTAACATACCATCACGCCTGTATTCCCCGTAGGGTGAGGCAGAGGTGTACCAATGTACACCCACAGTTCGCCGGTATGCTTAGGTCCCATGTAATAGGGGGCGAGCCTATTGCCATTCACCGAGCACAAATCCTAACTTCGAGCAGCTACTGAGAATTTAATAGAAAAACTCAATAACACATTTTGCTCGACCTGGGAATCGAACCCAAGACCTCTAGCATAGCAGTCGTGCTTAGGACCACTAGGCCAACGAGGTAGTTAAATCTATACTAATATTAATATCATTATTATGCCCATTTATTAAGTGTGCAAGTCACCCGCTGCCATGTTATCGTGTCATATAAACATTGTCAGGCAGGGGCCATAGTCATCCCATAGAACAAGGTAACCAGTCCACATAAGTAACCCAAACCCATAGTCCAATAGGTATTTTATTTCCATATCCTGCAATAGTCCTGCGCCAACCGCGGGTTATCATTGGATGCATTTATAGTGCATACAGGGATAATTGTCGGTTGGTGTTTCATTTCATCCTGAAGCTGTCTAAGGGGCGAGTTGGTTTCGGCTCCTCGTATGCTTTTGAAAGGTCTGGGACGCTAGAATATATTTATGAAGAGGTACAATTTATTTTCTCTTTTATTGACGAGTGTCATAGTAAATGTTTTGTGGTATATTTGACTTTCACGAGGACAGAGTCGAAGGCAAAAGCCAATTCACTAGATATATTCAGCGTGTTACTGAAAGGGTATATACATATCAAAGGCACGGATTCTTTTGGTGTTAACAAACCACATAGCAACATTTTTTTAATACCTATACTCACAAAATTATATAGTTAAGAAACATTGAAGTAAAAACAATAAAATGTTTCTAATTAAATTCTGTACATCACTACACCAATTCAGCTGATCGGTGTCAATAAACTACACATAAAGAAACCACTCCGTAGAAGATTTGTTTCTCCTGACACGTTTGTTAATAAATAAATATTATAATACTAATAATAATCTTAAATAAACTAATAATAATAATACTCATGTATAAGATTGATGCAACTCTACGCGCCTTCCTGATGTCGTGTATGGGGCAGTGGAGAACGGTCCTTCGCTATCCGGGATGTAGACAAATCCAGAGGATAAGCGAACCGATAAGGATTGAGCGAGGTATATTCCAGGGCGATAGTTTGAGTCCGCTTTGGTTCTGCTTAGCCTTGAATCCTCTAAGCACACTGCTGGAGGATTCAGGTCTGGGCTATCGGTTGAAAAGAGGAGGTCAGGTAATATCTCACCTTCTTTACATGGATGACCTGAAACTCTTTGCCCCTAACCGGTTGCGACTGATGGAGTTACTGAAGGTAACAGAAACTTTCAGTAGCGCCATCAGGATGGAATTTGGTGTGGACAAGTGTGCGGTCATGCATGTCAAGCGAGGGGAGATTGTGGAGTCTGAGGGAGTTCAGCTCTCGGACACCATAAACCTTAGATCCCTTTCTTCAACTGAGACCTATAAGTATTTGGGTATGTCGGAAGCGTTGGGCATCAATACTGTTGACGTGAAACAATCGTTGAGGGAGCGCTTCTTTGGCCGCCTGAAAAAAGTATTTAATAGTCTTTTATCAGGTGGAAATAGGGTGCGCGCCTTCAACGGGTGGGTCATGCCGGTTTTGATGTACTCTTTCGGCATACTGAAATGGACTCAAACGGAACTTGACGCCCTGGATAGAAGGGTCCGTTCATTGTTGACGGCATATCGGATGCATCACCCACGGTCATCGGTGATGAGATTGTATATTCCGCGGAAGTGTGGAGGTCGTGGCTTCCTAAATGCTAAGACTCTCCACAACCGCGAGATATGCAATCTCAGGGAATTTTTCCTCGAAGCCGACGTGGGGATGCACCGAGATGTGGTGGCAGTGGATAAGGGCCTCACCCCGCTCTCCTTGGCTAAAGAGAACTGGCGCAAACCAGTAGTACTTGAGGCTAAAGATCGTGAGGAGGTATGGCAGAGTAAGGAGCTTCACGGACGCTTTTTCCGGGCCTTGCATGGGCCCGATGTAGATCTCTTAGCGTCCGTATCCTGGCTTCGCTTCGGTGACCTATTTGGGGAAACCGAGGGTTTTGTCTGTGCAATTATGGATGAAGTTATTATGACGAATAACTACCGGAGATTTATTGTGAAGGATGGCACGGTTGACATTTGTCGGGCATGCCACCGGCCGGGCGAATCAATCCGTCACATCATCTCTGGATGTTCTCGTCTAGCTAACGAAGAGTACTTGCATAGGCACAACCTTGTGGCCAGGATTATCCATCAGCAACTTGCTCTAAAATACCGCCTTGTGGAATCGGAGGTACCATACTATAGGTATGTGCCCGACCCAGTTCTCGAAAATAGCAATGTCACATTGTACTGGGACCGATCCATCATCACTGATAGGACTATTGTAGCCAATAAACCTGATATAGTGGTGGTGGATCGCTTGGAGAAGCGCGCAATGATCGTTGACATAGCAGTCCCACATGACGTGAACCTCGTGAAGGCCGAGAATGACAAGAAAATCAAGTATCTAGACTTGGCTCGCAAGGTTGTCGACATGTGGGATGTGGACTCAGCGATCATTGTGCCGATTGTTGTTACAGCCAATGGCTTAATTGCCAAGAGCCTCGACCAACATCTAAGGAGGCTCACGTTAGGCAGCTGGATCAAGGGCTTGATTCAGAAAGCGGTACTCCTAGAGACGGCGCGTATTGTTAGGAGATTCCTTTCTCAGGAGCCCTGACCGCCGGTGGCTTGGACCCTGTTCCCGTCGCCGGTGGGCTACTATTTTTTATATTTTTAAATGTTTTTACTTTTATAACAATATTTAAAAATGTAATTAATATGTATATAGTAATGAATAAATGAGAATAATAATACTCAATAAACTGCCGAAATAAAAAAATATTATGCATTTTCAAAGTTATTGCTTTTCAGCTGAAATTTTGTATAGAGATTCAGTACTGGATACACTTTTCATCCCGTTTGTATTGATATACCCTTTTCGTAACACGCTGTATAGTATATCTACTATTAAGGATAAGGTAATAAGCGAAAAGAAAAATGGTAACCTTGATAAATCAACTTTCATATTCACCTACCCACATCATGTCTTGTCAAAATCGAATTGACACCAATACAATTTACATGTAGAAAAATAGTGTTCTTTTATTTTACTTCAAAATAAACTAAAACATAAAAGAAAATTCTCATTAGTCTGTTTCGGAGAAAACGTCTCTAGTGTCCATTTTCTGTCTGCAAAAAAGAATTTGCCAGCCAGTATTTTGATAATAGACAAAGGGTCAACAAAATACAAGAGAACTTTTGAAGTAGGGACCTACTAGAGGTCTTAAACTTGGGTGAAATAAGACACAATTCATATACAAATTATATGAATTTATATAACAGAACAGCTCATGTTTTACAATAATTATTTGACAACTTTTATACCCAATTGTTTGTGACATTCGAGTCTAGAATTTTATATGACGCTTTTGCCCGCGTCAATATAGATTATTCCAGACGAAGGCGAAGAAAAAGTAGCGTATATCCTTTCTTAGGGTTTAAACTAGTCCTGCACCAAATTTCAGTAAAATCGTATCAAAGCAAAATTTTGCTACTTTGGATTTCATTATTGAAATTTTATTAAGTAAATGATAGCCTATTTTACTTTTTGGTAGTTTAGCTATGTATTGGTGAAAACATGTTTGAACTTGTTCGAGTAGTTCCGGGGCTTATTCGGCACAAACAAACAAAAACTAATTTACAATAGCAGTGGGGAAAAAAAATGCAAATTCCTCATCGGATCCTCAAATTTTCAGCCATTTAAAAATGATATAATTCTAACGACGCTACGATCTTGGTCAAAAAACAATAATGGTTTATTTTACATTCTATCGGAACATTATTGTGTAGGTACCTACAGAAAAAGGGAACAAGCCGGATTGCTGATAAATATACAATGTAAATGGGACGGCCCACGCAAACGTGAAACTTGATGGCAAGCCAGACATTTATGAAATTTTAAATAGACTTCGCTCAAAACTCGCTCGTTGACAACAAGCTAATGAGAACGTTGATGTTGTAAAAATTATTATGTACTTTCTTGGGAAGTGAACGGAAATGTATACTAGGTATTTTATTATTAAACACGTGAGATATTTAAAAATATTAGATATATTAAGATTTGCATATGAGATTTACATACCAACACGCCTGTATGTTTAAGTCCCACGTATTAGGGTGCGAGCTTATTGCCATTAACCGGGCACAAATCCTAACCCCGAGCTGCTGCTGAGAATTTCATAGATAAACTCAATAACACTTTTTACTTGACCTGGGAATCGAACCCAAGACTTCTAGCGTAGCAGTCGCGCTTAAGACCACTAGACTTACGAGGCAGTTGATTTGAATATAATAACAATAATAATAGCTTTTGGCTTAATGGCCAAGAGCCTCGACCAACGTCTAAGGAGGCTTTCATTAGGTGGCTGGATCAAGGACTTGATTTAGAAGACAGTACTTCTAGACACGGCCGTCATTGTTACGTTCGTGACTCTGGAGGTCTGACCTGTGTGACCTTGTTTCTGTTATCGACAAATTACAATTCTTTTTATTATGTTTTTTTAAGATTAAGTATTTAAAAACGTCATTTCATAAAAAAATCTATGAATGAATAAAATAATAATAATACCTCCCTATTAGTGTCCCACTACAGTTCAAAGGCCTCCTCCTGTTCAGAGAAAGCACGGGCAATGATCACTGCGCTTGCACATTAACTTATAAGTCCATGTTTCCTTAAAATATTTTTCTTCATCGCCGTCGGTGATGTCCAAGATGAACTTGAAAGTCCATATTTTATTAACCGACTTAAAAAACATACCATCACGCCTGTATTCTCCGGAGGGTTAGGCAGAGATGTACCAATGTACACCCACAGTTCGCCGGTATGTTTTAGGTCCCATGTAATAGGGGGCGTTAAAAAAATTAAAATAACTAAATACAAAAAATGTATGTCATCCAAGTAAACGAATTAGCGTATTCTGCTTTCTTCTGACTTTTAAGTGGTGTCTTGTTAATTTACATAGAATTACTGTTCGTTCAAGGATTTGGATGTCAGGAAGTTGAAACTAAAAGGCGAAAAATAAAAACTATTTACAAAAAAGACAACCGCCTTCAAAAATTCAAAAGTGAAAAATAACTTTAGCATTGGAAGTCGGTGGCAATACAAAACAAGAAACAGAACCAAAGCCGCCGACTTCCAAAGCTAAAGTTATTTTTCACTTATGAGTTTTTGAAGGCTTTTGTATTTTTTGGAAAAAGTTTTTATAAAAACACTTGTATTATTACTTGTCCGGTATCGAACCGGCAACCCAATACACTTGTTCACCACAACATATTATCATATTACGTACTAGACGACCCGGCGAACTTCGTACTGCCAACAATTTTTAAAGTATTAAAATGAATATAGTATGTTATCCTTAGGAGATAGACATATGCTATCGCGGACTTTTCTGTACACCTATATAAGATACATAATTCCACTATACATTATTTTGTTATATCTCAAAGGGTTTAGGTAGCGTTTTCGTTGAAAGCTTCCAGACGGCTTATTTTTTCCGACACCTCCAACAAATATCATTATATTTTAGCCAATGTATACAAAACTTGACAATTTATATACTAAAACCTTCCTCGAGAACCACTTTATCCATTTGTGAAAACAGGTTGAAAATCGGCGCAGCAGTTTTTAAGTTTAACGCGAACATAGGGACAAACAGACGCGGCGGAGGACTTTATTTTATAATATGTAGTGATAATTATGAAGTTTCTCCGTCCAGATGCTCCTATCAAAACTAAATGACATTTTCTTTTACAGCGTGAAGACAGAACAGGTGCCGGGAGGCGCTGACAGCCAGCTGCGGTTGGCGCGCGTCAACAGCAGCGACGCAGGCAACTACACATGCGCTGTACGCGGCGCTAGATCACACACCGTGTCGGTGCATGTACTCAACGGTACGTATCGTGGACATTTATGAGAAAAAATTAACTTACACATCTTATTGATAAACAAATAAAGTAAATGCATACATACCAACACGCCTGTATTCCCCGAAGGGTTAGGCAGAGGTGTACCAATGTACAATCACAGTTCGCCGGTAGGTTTAGGTATCATGTAATAGCGGGCGAGCCTGTTGCCATTAACCGGGCACAAATTCTAACTCCGAGCTGCTACTGAGAATTTCGTAGAAAAACCCAATAACACTTTTTACTCGACCTGGGAATCGAACCCAAGACCGCTTGCGTAGCAGACAGAGTAAATGATTGTCTGAATTCTGGCCCAAACAAACATTTTCAAACAAATATTTGATTTAGTTATTTTTTTTTGTTTATTCGCCATCGATACGCCAAAAAGAAGAAGAAACATGATTCCTTGCCCAATACACCGTACCACACCATGACAGTGCTATGAACGTTTCACAGGCAGAGAAATTTTGAAGACAAAACGGAAATGTATCATGTACGGTCAGCGACAAACGACATTTAAAATTTTGGTTTTTTAATTCTAATTATTGAGCACAATACTAAAGTAAATACTCAATGGATATAAAAATTAAATAAAATGACTTTTAGCTATTACCTGCAAATATAAAAATTGTGCATCGTAATATTACATTATTATCTAATTAAGATGACAATACACGACACGGTCTGTGCAGTGGGTGAAGGGTTGGCTGCTGCGCTGCATGTCGCAGGTTTGATTTACACACGGAACGAATATTTGTATGGCCTACAGAAAATGGTTCCGGATCCGACTGTTTATGATTGTGTATGTGAGTTTATATGTTTGTAAACACGCCCACGATAAAGGAGAAATGCCATGTGTGGGGCAGGGTTTAGGTCAAAAAAGTATAAAATGTGAAATTGACATTTGTTGATCACTTTTGTTGCTTACTGTATCTGTAAGCGACAACGCCCATAGTCTTTCAAGAAACAAGTATTATTAGCACGAACTTCACATCACAATTACTGAAAAGTCTAAAACAAAACAAAGTAACCGAAGATCAAGAATCAAATATCAAAATTCAATCTTTGATATTGATATTTGAGCCGAAATATTTCGAAACTTTGATCTCAACTCACAAAATGATATTATTATGCAAATAAAGAACATCGAACTTTTATACGAGTATCACAAAAACTGATTTAAGTAGTATAAAAGAAAATTTCAAAGTCGAAGTCGCGACTGAAATAATAATGCTCCCGTTTCTAGAAGTTGGTACACTTACTATTGAATTTTTTTTAAACAAGATAGTATAATAAAACAACCAACTTCTTTAGACATCAAAGTGAAATAGATATCTAGCAGATACTAATTTCTGTTCGGTAATTCTTGTTAGGGTTCTGTACACAAAGGCGTCAAACTACCACTACTACTACTACGCAAGCACGACTGATGAGCACGGGGTCTTGGGTTCGATTCCAGGGTCGGGCAAAAAGTGTTATTGGGTTTTTTTTCATTACAAATTTCTCAGTAGCAGCCCGGAGTTTGGAAGATGGTGGTGTAACACCCCCGTGTCTCGAAAAGCAAGTAACGCCGTTGGTCCCGGCTGTCATTCGTAAATTTTTGACAGTCGTTACGGAGTCAGAAGTCAGAAAGTCTGACAACCAGTTTTACCAAGAGGTATCGTGTTGCCCAGTAACTGAGTTGTGGAGGTCAGATAGGCAGTCGCTCCATGTAAAACACTGGTATTCAGCTGCATCCGGTTAGACTGGAAGCCGACCCCAACATAGTTGGGAAAAGGCTAAGTAGATGATGATACAAAGGCGTCAAACGGGATAATATTATTGTTAAGATTACGCCCTCTGTCTGTCATAGGGCTGTATCTTTTGAACCGTAAAAGGTAGACACTTGTTTTCACAGAGTGTGACTCTTCACGCTAAAACTAATAATCTACGGAACTATAAACAAAATACTACCTCGTTCCGTTTTTTACTGCCTCGTTAGCCTAGTGGTCCTAAGCGCGACTGCTACGCTACAGGTCTTGGGTTCGATTTCCAAGTCATGCAAAAAGTGTTATTGGGTTTTTCTATGAAATTCTCAGTAGCAGCTCGGAGTTTGGATTTGTGCCCGGTTAATGGCAATAGGCTCGCCCCCTATTACATGGGACCTAAACATACCGGCGAACTGTGGCTGTACATTGGTAGACCTCTGCCTAACCCTTCGGGGAATACAGGCGTGATGGTATGTGTGTATAAATAAAATTTTGTGTTAAATATTATACGGTGGTACGAAGCACTTTCCGTGCGAGTCTGATTTCTGAATATGTGACTGTATAGTTTTGTGTATTGGTGAAGGGTGATCAAGAATCCATAACGTAATTCGCAAGTCACAGCGGTAACCATAGGATTACTACCATTTTAGAAGTTAAAAAAAAATTTAAACCTCACGTCACCATACCGTTACCCTGAATGCAGTGGTATACGCACACACATAAATTCTCTGCCCATAAAATCTCCAACATAACTACATTACCATCTAATTCTTCCACTAACCCATCCCATTTGTTCCAGAAGAAAGCCTAGCGGAACTGCACGCCGGGACCCATCCACTGCATCCACCGACAGTGACGACCCTCATCATTCTTCTGACTTTACTCTTCTTAGCAGAAGAAGCAGTGTCATTGAAACCAGTGATTATTTTCGCAGCACTAGCTCATATAATACAGGTCCAAGGCCCACCAAATGAACTTTATATATTGTTACCGACGTGATAAAAAGCGTTAAGAATTATGTAAATATACGTTTCATTTATAAATAAAGATAAATTATGAATAGTTATTGGGAAATAAAATTTCATTATATATTTTTGTTGTTTTATTGTTTTGCTATATTCGATTTAAATATACCTTCACGCCTGTATTCCCCGAAGGGTTAGGCAGAGGTGTAACAATGTACACCCACAGTTCGCCGGTATGTTTAGGGTCCCATGTAATAGTGGGCGAGCCTATTGCCATTAACCGGGCACCCATCCTGACTTCGAGCTGCTACTGAGAATTTCACAAAAAAGCCGGGACCAACGGCTTTACGTGCTTTCCGAGGCACGGGGGTGTGACACCACTAACTTCCAAACTCCGGGCTGCTACTGAGAAATTCGCAATGGAAAAACCCAATAACACTTTTTGCTCGACCTGGGAATCGAACCCAAGACCTCAAGCGTAGTAGTCGCGCTTAGGACCAATAGGCTACCAAGGCAGTGAATAAATAACGCCAAAATAACGGCAGTTATCTATACAAATAAAGTTAAATTTAAGTGTCTGTTAGTAATGTCAAAGAAAGCTGCTTTTCAAAATAAATAATTATGAATCTTTACACAATACTTTCAGGAAATAAATATTTTTCTAAATGTTTGTCGGTCTGTCTGGACTGATTTCGACGGGATTTTCATTAGCAACTGATGCTATTTTATGTAGTAACTTATATTTGAAAAGTACGTGATGAACGACATTAACCCGAACCAAGTCGAATTAAATAGTTGTGTATATTTTATCATGAAATAACAAAGCTTATTTACGTAAATACTGAACTGCCCCGTTGGTCTCGTGGTCGGAAGCGTGACTGATTAGCACGGGGTCCTGGGTTTTGATTCCCGGGTCGGGCAAAAAGTGTTATTGGGTTTTTTCATTGCGAATTTCTCAGTAGTAGCCCGGAGTTTGGTAGTTGGTGGTGTCACACCCCCGGGCCTCGGAAAGCACATAAAGCCGTTGGTCCCGGCTGTCATTCGTAGATCTATGACAGTCGTTACGGATAATCAGAAGCCAGAAAGTCTGACAACCAGTCTTACCAAGAGGTATCATGTTGCCCAGTAACTGGGTTGTGGAGGTCAGATAGGCAGTCGCTCCTTGTAAAACACTGGTATTCAGCTGCATCCGGTTAGACTGGAAGCCGACCCCAACATAGTTGGGAAAAGGCTAAGTAGATGATTTACGTTAATACTGAAATAACAGTAATATTGTAACGTTATTTTTCTCCTGTACATATATATTGAAGGTATGCACCATACCTTTATAGATTAAAAAGTTTTCAAAAACCGCTGATTTTGTAGGTTGTTATTCCGAATTTTTACGACTTCTTGAATAACTCTTGACTTGGTATCAAAAAACCTTTTAAAAACTTCGGTAATAAAGTTGGAGCAGTATCTGAGTTCTCGGGAAATAAATAAGCAGGTACAACCCTATTTTTATAAGTGGCTGACTGAAATTCCAAAACAGGAGAGGAAAATTTTATCTTTAGTATCAATCCGAAATAAAATATTCACTTTTACTTGAAAACGAGAGTTGGCAGATGTGAGTGGCAACGCAGGAGAAAAATCTACACTGACTTCATTGGTGTGGTTCTTTAAAAAGGTCGGGTGCTCAGTATTCGTAACCGGCGTGCTTGTATAACCAGATGTATGAACATGGACAAGGCTAATGGAGTAGGTGCATATGTAAGGATCGTAGTAGGTTCTGTAGTTTCTGCCTACCCCAATAGGAAAAAGACGTGAGTTTATGTATGTTTGTTTGTATGTGTGAAAAAGAGAGAGATCAAATCTCGGTTTATCAAACGAAAAGCTAAAGTGCCAAATAGTCAAGCGCACTTTAGCTGTCGTGATTGGTTGACTCAATTATCAACTACCAATCACAGCAACTTATGAATGCTTGACAATTTGTCACATTGACTGATAAATAATAATATACTGCCTACTGAATTTCGTTCACTAATTTTAATGAAGACTAGTCGAGTACGCATGAAATTGAAAATGAATTGGGTATAAGTTTGGGTGCACAGGTTTTGGTAAACAGGTGTACTTCCCTCACTCTCATAGTCCAACGGTACGAGAATCCGACAAAACCGGGGAGAGGTCAGGCGCAAAACCAATAGCTTCGTGCTTTCCGAGTAACGAGAGTGTCACACCACCAATTTACAAACTCTTAACTGCTCCTGAGACATTCCAGATGAAAAAAAAACCAATCGCACCTTTCCTGACCTAGGAATCGAAGTGTGAGACCGCCGGAGCAATCAAAATGATTGATTATAAGTCTCTGTAAGATAATACACCTACATAAAATTCTGATACCTAAAAGAATATCTTTACCTTTCGTGAAAGGTTAACAAAGATAATAAAAGCTAAAGAAAATATTTGCAAAATACCCTTCTGGAAGATAGGCAACATTTTGACAGACTTCAAAGCCACAAAGAATTGGCTCCGATATTTTTTGTATTGAATATTTTTTCAAGCAACCTTGATGGAGGGTAAGTCATGTGGCATTTGGTAAACGAAAATAGACGCTCTGTAATATCTATCAAAGTTCATAATGTATGACCTTTATAGTTTCGCCATGTCTAACGTTTTGTCTGTCTGTCTGTCTGCGGCTTAGCTCAGTGACTCTTAGTGCTAAAAAAAAGCTAAAAAAAAACTAGAATTAGAAAGCTAGAATTTAGCATGGGTATATATATACGCCAACGAAGATTTTTGGATCCACCCTGTTCTTTAAGTGGGTTTTTTTTTCTCGTATGAAATCACCAATCCGCCTTTAGCAAGCGTGGTGATGGATGCTCGTACCTTCTGTGTATGAGATGAGGCCTTTACCTTGTAGTGCGACAATAATAGCCTTTTTTTTGGTTTTGCGATGTCATTGAATGACTTCCCCCGCCCTGGGCGGGGCGGGAGGGAGTGTCAGACTTTTACTAACTAAAACCTATCCATGTTCCTTCTTGTGTCCTTTGCGTTCTCTTACGAATAACCCACAACACAGTAATAGGCTGGTATTATCATTAAACGAAAATGCTCAGAAATATAATAAAACGGAGCATTTAAATCGCACCCGATATTAAACTCAAATGTAGTACAAAACTTGTCTGAAAAAATTCAGACTTCAGTGTTCTATCGTTTTGGAAATATTTCCAAGTGAACGCCGTATCATAATTGAATTTCGTGCGTTATCGTTAAAATATGGTTCGTATTCATATTCAAGGCAAAGCACCATATGCTTGCACACGTACCTATGTACTTATTAAGAATTTTATGAACATCACGGATTATGGATAAGTAAGTATATTTTTTAGGGTACTGTTCATTTTATAACCTAAATCGAAGGATACTAAAATTTCTAAGAACCTCCTTATTTTGAAGACGGTTAAAAAGGTACTGCCACGGTAGCCTAGGTTCGATTCCCAGGTCGAGCAAAAAGTGTTATTGGGTTTTTCTATGAATTTCTCAGTAGCAGCTCGGAGTTAGGATTTGTGCCCGGTTAATGGCAATAGGCTCGCCCCCTATTACATGGGACCTAAACATACCGGTGAACTGTGGTTGTACATTATTACACCTCTGCCTTACCCTTAGGGGAATACAGGCGTGATGGTATGATGATGGTATGTTAAAAAGGTACTGAAGGTGCAATCATATTTATAATCAACTTAGGTGTTCATTCTGATAGTAGTAACACATGATGAACCATCTCTCTATACTTTTTACTTATATTAATATTACAAATAGTCAAGAGTGGTTTGTTTGTTAGAGCAGAATAAGCTCGGAAACTATTGAACCGATTTTAGACAATTTTCACCAGTAAATAGCTACATTATTCATGAGTAACATAGGCTATATAACATCACGCTGCAAAACACGAGAGCGGAGCAGTAACCAAAAATGTAACTTAATGCGGGTGAAATGAGCCACACGGGCGAAGTCGCGAGCAAAAGCTAGTGTTCCATAAAGTGATATGAGCGAGTTTTCACCTCAGCATCATCTTATCTGTCGTGTTATTTCGTAAAAGTCTCCCCAGGTAAATTTACGTAAAGCGAGCATGAAATAAGCTGTCATTCAATCAGCAATACTATTCTGTAACAATCTCCGCCAGTGAACTCCAGGTGAAGTAAGCAGTCATCCAACCCGATGCTAGGGATCAAAGAATTTATAGTTCACCTCAAGCTCACTTCACCTTAACTCATCGAGGGAGATTTTTACAGTGTAAATGTATTCTCCAGACCAATTCCGGGCACGGGGGCAAATCTTTATTAGACTCTTAGTGCACAAGTGTGTGCGCAAACACAGGTGCACTCCCTCTTCCCTAACTCTCATAGTCCGATGGAACAGCAATCCCACATAACCGTCCACACCACCGACTTCCAAACTCCGGGCTGGTACTGAGAAATTCCTAATGGAAAAATCCAAAAACACTTTTTGCCCGACCTGGGAATCGAACCCAGGACCCCACGCTCAACAGTCGTGTTTGGCACCACGGGGCAGTCAACAACTTGAGAACTTTGAGACCAACGGGGCAGTCGGCAACTTCACAGCAGCACGGAACTTTTACAGTATAGACCAGTTGAAAACATCATTTTGGAAATGATAAGAGGATATTCAGCATTATCTAATAGACAATTCCTCTTAAGTCCAAACATCAATGATTCAGAAAGTTCGATAGCACTTTACCAAGGGTAGGTAATTAAGACAGTGTTCGTATAGTAATTTACAAACAAATTATTTTTTTCTTTTCGGAACGGCATCTCGCAGTTCAACCTAGGAGGAAGTTTCCTGCCTAACCGGGCTTTCCTGTGGATGCCTCGACAATTAAGGCCTCCAGCCAGGGCTTACAGATAAAAAATATATATATGTATTTATAATATAACCTAGCCTATACATTTTCGATAGCACTGGTAGTGTTGATGACACAATTTGAAATATTGGTCTATCCAATCACGAGCAAGCTGTGGAGTCGTAGGCCGTAGGACCTCGGTGCGGTGACGCGGCAGTCGCGGCACGTACATATACCGCGCAATCGGCGCGGGCGCTTTAGTGTCCGCTGCGCGCGCTTTCGCGTGTGGTAGTGTCGTTGATGCTTGCAGGGTATCCGGTACAGCACAATGATTATGCTTCCAGTATTCCTATGAAGCAATTTTGCAAAACAAAACTTAACTCAAACTTACTTAAGTTTGAGTTAAGTTTTGTTTTAATGACGTTCGTATTAACGACTTTGTTAATACGTTAAATTGCACTAAATGTCATACATAATGGGCACGTTTTATCGACTGACTCGGAGTCAAAAGATATAAAAGACTAAGGGAATTTTTAACCAGGGAGAGAGAAAATAATCCTTTATAATCCCACCTCTGACTAGTAAAAATACACCTGCAAGTAAAAATAAGTCTTCGGAACTATGAAATAGTTTTCCTTTTACAATGTACGTGAAAATACTAAGAGAATGTCTTCACCAAGCTTGAAGACATAAAGGAGAAGATCAAATCAGATTCCGTGTTCTTACAAATACATATTTGGAACTGAGATGTGCTTACAGTCTCTTTTATTTGTAAAAAGAAACTGCAAAACGGATTACAAGACGAAGTCAGTAATGTATTTTGGATGGATGTATGTTATTTACGCAACCACGCCAGAATCACAGAACGGGTATGAATGAAATTTAGCACAGAGATTACAGTCTGAAATAGAACATTGGCTACTTATTACCTTGAAAATAATTACTGTTCCCGTGGGATAATAAATTAACTTTAGTTATTGCTAGAGAAAGAGTGAACGTAACGTAAATTTGATCGATTTTTGACTTCCCAGTAAATGGCAATAGGCTCGCCCCCTTTTACATGGGACTTAAAACATACCGGCAAACTGTGGGTGTACATTGGTACACCTCTGCCTAACCCTTCGGGAAATACGGGCGTGATGGTATGTATGTATGTCTAAAATGTGGTCATTGTGAGTCACGGTGAGTCTAGTAACATAAACTGAAGGCTAATTTGCCGGGGTCGCGGTTATTCGAAAGAGATACCGCGCCTCCGGAATGCAAAGGGCACAAAAAAGAACATGGATGGGCGAGTCAGTAAAAATCTGACACTCCAATCTGAACTAAAAATAAGAATACCCATTTCGAATATTTATTTTATTAGATTGTTGGTTTTACTCATTTTAATTTATAATAATACTTATTGTGTCTATCGTATAAAATATCACCTTATAAGTCGTATTTTTTATTTTCAATAATAATTTTTATTTTCAATAAAAAAATTAAACGAATCTAATACTTTTACTTTTGCGCACTTGTGTCAGCAGTAGGTCAACTGAGGTCCTTTTTCAAAAAGTAGGACACAATCATAATAGCTTTACAAAAAAAAAAATACTTCTGACTAAACGAATTATTGTACGTCACTAATTGTTAAGAAATTGACCTCACGACTAAGACCGTACTCAAATCAATAAACTGTTTCTAAAATATTGAAGTTGTAATCTCACGCCTTTTTCCCATGGGGGTAGGCAAAAACCACAGAGCGCCACCTGCTACGATCCTTACATACTTCCTTCGCTTCGTCCACGTTCATACATCTGTTCATACAAGCACGCCGGTTACGAGTACTGCGCACCCGACCTTCCTCTCTCTCTCTATTTCTCAGTAGAATAGCATCGGGGAGAAACTGCTAACTCAATTGTCTAACTATTAATTGATTTCAAAGCAACAAAAATGTACAATTAATTGAAATTTAATCGTATTTTAAAAGCTGAAAAACACGAAAGACAAATTATTTCTCAAAATTATTGGCTAATAGTGTCTACACTGGAATTCAAGACGTTGCCACTTACATCTGCCATATAAATCCCTTTTGTTAGTCGCCTTTCACTCATTCACTAAAAACGAAACCGCTTATCCCAAAAACGTAAAACATCCCTAAAGTATAATATATAATGTCAATATAGACAAATTCTATAAAATTCGAAGTTCGTCTCGGCTGTATAAAAATACAAAAAAAACATATTCGTATTTCTTATATTTTTTTAAACTTCGTAAAGTAGGCTTCCCCAGTTATTACCAGGAAATCAGAAATTCGAAAGAGTTTATAGCACCTAGTGCGGCTGTTAAGTTGATATTACGTAGCAACTTATCCTCGTCAAGTGGTTTGGTAGCTTTATAACACTTTTGTGGAACGTTTTCGTGAGATCTTGTTATGTCATGTTTGCCTAGTACTTTTTATAGAATAGCAGTTTATTTTTGCTTACTTTTTTGTGATTTTTTGACGCGGAGCTGTTTACTGATTGATGTCTCACATCTAACTGCCTCGGTAGCCTAGTGGTCCTAAGCGCGACTGCTACGCTAGAGGTCTTGGGTTCGATTCCCAGGTCGAGCAAAAAGTGTTATTGGGTTTCTCTATGGAATTCTCAGTAACAACTCGGAGTTAGGATTTGTGCCTGGTTAATGGCAATAGGCTCGCCCCCTATTACATGGGACCTAAACATACCGGCGTACTGTGGGTGTACATTGTTACACCACTGCTTAACCCTTGGGGGAATACAGGCTTGATGGTATGTTATGTCTCACATCTCTCGCATTGAATGGTGTTCGTAAAAATTAAAGTGCATCATAATTTACTCAAAAGAAATTTAGAAAAAATATGTTGAATAATTTGCTAGATAAAACAATACCATTAGAAAATAATTACTAATAGCCTATTAAAAATTTAACTCAACATCAATACCCCGCCGCGTTATACGTTCCGGGCGTCGGGAGCCGCGAGACGACTCCCGGCCACCGTAGACGCGGGCCTGTGGACGGTGATCAATGGGTAGTTCAACGTCTGTACGTTGCATAAGGACAGGCCGTGTCCACCCACGCCTCAAAGAGATGTCAGCAAACTTTGAAGGGGCCACTCAGGGCTGATGCCTGCCGGGGCTGCGGGTTGTTCGTAAGAGATACCGCGCCCCCGGAACGTAAAGGGCACAAGAAGGAGCATGGATGGGTTTTAGTCAGTAAAAGTCTGACACTCCCTCCGGGCCTACCCAGGGCGGGAGAAGTCATTTGATGATTTCTACTCCCTAAAAAGTCAAACAGTCCACTAACAATAAAATATTATTTAATTTATATTTGTCATCGATTCACTAAGAAGCTTCTGCACGCGACTTCATTCCTATCAACATTAATTATGCCACGGGAATATTTTAAAAAGTATATCTATCTCTGTGCCAAATCCGTTTAACCATTCCGGCGTCATTGGGTAACAAACATCCACCCAAACTTTTGCATTTATAATAATTAATAGTAAGACATATTATTTTTCATTAATTATCCCATTCATTATCATTTAATATCAGTTATGTTATGAAGACCCTATTTTAAGTAAATTTAATATTTATTTCTACCCTACAGATTGAAAAGTGGTTGGTAGCCAATTTTGAACTTTCTGGTACACTGTTAGAAGCTATAAACTCTGATTAACATGGCAAAAATAAGTTGGTTTAACATCGTTTTCAAACATGGCTGAAAGTATCCGAATGAATTTAATTATTAATTAACTTGAAGCAAGGATGTTAATAAATTATTAATAGAACAGATTTGTTTGACATACATACACGATTTATATTAATTCATTAATCATTATAATATTCTTCCCTCGACCAAATTTCAGTCCTGCAGCCAATCTCAAAGGAGACTAATTAAGGGGCTATTCGAACACAGGACACCGTAAAACACACATTTTTTGTTTCATAATCTGGCGTAGTGGTACATATTACAAGCCTGAAAAAAATTGAGTGTATTATCAAAGATTTAAAGAAAAGACTTATTTATAAATATTTCTTGAAAATATGACCAAAATATGAAATAAGAGCGTCATAGTAAACAAAATTGTACAGGAGAACATACATTTTTTTTTCGTCCGATGGATCTCAGAATTTTGAGCGTAACCTATATAATTTTATGTAATGACATTATAGAGAATTTTATGAACTAAATACATACCTATAAAATATTTCAATGTACACAATTATATTTTTTTTACAATTTAAAGAAAACTCCAATATTACTGTTATTTTTGTGGTTATCCGATTCAACTAACATCAAATGTATCACTACTTTTGACTTATTTGTTGCCGCGATGCGTTATTGTCAATTATCTAAACATTTACTTAGGACAGGGCCTTAAGTACGCAAGAGTGTCCGCAAACACAGGTGCTCTCTCTTTCCTCATCAATAAAATATCACGCCACTAAACTCAGCTTTCTGAAACTTAAATCAATACCGCTTTGCGCTGCTACGTAACTATCAGGTCAATTAATTAGATACTTAGCATATTCTTCTCCAATAGCTAAGTCTAAATGGTGACATAAAAACAAAATTAAATTGTTAACCAAGTCGTAATTTTGAATTAACGTTTATTACCACATAAACTGTTTTACAGCTACGTTTCAATCGCAGGGAATCTTATAAAATCCTGCTACACTGTTTACAACTCGTGAAACGTTCAAGTTTATGCGTACATTTAAGTACCTAGATCTTTAATAAGGATAAAATAAGAAGAAGAAGAAATGATTGATCTATTGTTACAAAAACCTCATTAGCCTAGTGGTTCTAAGCGCGACTGCTACGCTAGAGGTATTGTGTTCGATTCCCAGGTCGGACAAAAAAGTGTTATTGGGTTTGTCTACGAAATTCTCAGTGGTTATTACCATCATGTCTTCATTCCCCTTTGGGGAATACAGGCGTGATGGTTTGTTTTTATCTTGCTACTATTACAAATGCGAAAGTTTGGATATTTATGGATATATTTTGTTGCTCAATCACGTTAGAACGGCTGAACGAATGTGAAAGTTACTCTAGACACCTCTTTTTTGGTGCACGGTGGAAATCCTCATGCACTTCCTCCGTCATGGGGGTGACGGAGAGCATGCCGGACTCTTACCGGCTAAAACCACCGCCATTATCGAATCCCGCACCTCTAGCCAAAGACAGAGGTGCGGGATTCGCATAAGCATTCACCGTTCTCCCGACAGGCCCTTAGGGTCCCCACTCTCCGTGCAGCCCTAATGGCCGCGCCGACTCTCAACTGCAATGCGTGGAATACTCTGCCATCTCTAGACTAACCTAGACAAAACATTCCATAAGAAACTCCCCATTAAAAAAACTACAACTCAAAACTACCAACAACAAAGTCTCGCAGAAAACCCAGCTATTACATCAGTTTCTCAACCATTTGTTCAACAAGATAAAACTATTACTTTGCTCGGCGTCTCCATTCCGTGCCAACCGAACTGTTTCACTATGTTTAATATCCACTAAATTTGAGGCTTACTACAGAACTAGGAATACAGGAGAACAGCTTGTGGAGTAAATTGCGAAATTACTATCTATACATTTTGGTAAGTACATCTCAACTGCCTCGGTAGCCTAGTGGTCCTAAGTGAGACTGCTACGCTAGAGGTCTTGGGTTCGATTCCCAAGTCGAGCAAAGTGTTACTGGGTTTTTCTATGAAATTCTCAGTAGCAGCTCGGAGTTAGGATTGGTGCCCGGTTAATGGCGACAGGCTCGCCCCCTATTACATGGGACCTAAATATACCGGCGAACTGTGGGTGTACATTGGTACACCTCTGCCTAACCCTTGGGGAAATACAGGTGTGATGGTATTTTGGTAAGTCTATTAGTAGCTTTATTCTATAAAAATGAAAACTTCAAAAGTATCCTCTCAACTGTCAGCCAGACTAATAAAAGGCAATAGTAATTGTCTAATCAAAATTTGAGAGTCAACCGCTTATATATTCTCGCCATCTTGGCTGGGAACATCATGGCTTATCTACACGAAACGGTGCTACTTTGAAGCCAATCTCAAGATAATTAAGTAAGTAAAGAAATATACGATTCACGTGGGATAATATATCAAATTTGACTCGGACAAAGTCGCGGCAAGAAACTAGTATAATTATAACATAGCATGGCACTCAACCATAGTGCAACTGTCTATCAATAAAACAGAAGTTTTGTAATCGTACTAAAACTTCTAGATATCACCTCTTACAAACAAACTAACATTACGTTTTTATAAAGTGGTTTAGACATCAAAAAGACATTCAAACATTCGTTAAGTCAAAGTCAAAGTCAAATCATTTATTTCAATTAGACCATTAAAAGGCACTTTTGAACGTCAATTACATGTTAAATTAAAAATGTTGCATCTAGTTGCCCATTCCAAAAGGTAATTTCGTATGGAGAAGAACGGGCAAGAAACTTCATACATACTCTTTTAAAAAAAAAAAATGTATTACAATAAGTTGTACAATTCCATAAAACTATACTGATGTCAAAACGATCTATTAAAAAAAGTCACTCAAAGTACTGCAATACTTACTAATATTAAATACGTTTATACATTACAAATGAATCATCAAAAAATTGTTGAACAACAAACCGGCTGGAATCAAATTGGCGATCTTAAGCTCAAAAGCCAATCTTCCAGTTACTGCGCCAATCACGCTAACAAAAATATGGCCCTACTGAATAAGTTAAATCATCCAAACAGTACTTAATGTACTGTTGTATGTTTATTTCGACTTGATATGTGGAAGGTGACCTTGAGAGAACGTTTTATGTAAACGTATGTCTTTGTTTATGTGCTTTGTATGGAAATCATTTATTTGTATCAGCATTTTATTTGGCAAGCAACCCGGATAGGCAGGAGAATGAACATGTAATTTAAAAGTTTGTATAAACTTTTTTTTTTATAACTGAAAATTGCTTTTGGAATACCTTTTTTATTTACATCCTATGCTATCCTACTGCTATCTGACTACTATTATAAATGCGAAAGTTTGGATATATGGATGTTTACATACATACATACCATCACGTCTGTATTCCCCGAAGGGTTAGGCAGAGGTGTATCAACGTGCACCCACAGTTCGCCGGTATGTTTATGCTTTTTAATAGATGTTTGTTACTTACGAACGGCTAAATCGATCAGGATGAAATTCGGCTCATATAATATATGAAAAACTAGCCTATGCTTACTAGTTTTTATCCCGGAAAAATATACGACTCCCGGGGAATAATATTATATCAACTTTGATGCAGATGCAGTCGTGGGCAGAAGCTAGTAATACATAAATGCAAAAGTTTCTAACTACAAATAGATAGATGGTTTTTTTTTTCGTACGGCAAATCATCGAATCGCCCACGCCCTGGGCGGAGCAGGAGGGCGTGTCAGACTTTTACTGACTAAAACCCATCCATGTTACTTCTTGTGCCCTTTGCGTTACGGGGCCACGATATCTGTTTCGACCAACTACAGCAGTTATCGGCTCTGACTGGCCTTTCCGATTTGCTGACACCTTTTGGAGGTGCGCGTGGAACACGAACGCGCCGTCGACACGGTCTGTAATTATGCAACGTACGGACGGTGAGCTATCCATTGCTCACCGTCCACAGGTCCGCGTCTACAGTAGCCGGGAGCCGCGTCGAGGCTCCCGACACACGGTACATCTCCCGCGGCGGCTCTCTCTCTAGCATGACTGCTGAAAATGTGATAGATGGATGAATGTTTGTTTGAATTAGCTGGAATTTAGCACACAAATAGATCATTGATCTAATTTAACACAGCATATTTTTTGTCCTGTTTTACGTTTATATAAGAGGAGAATAATATTATACGTTAAAACAATAATTACAAGCTTAAATGATTCATTTGTCTTAACCGGTCAAAGGAATATTGGGTTTTTCTTTTACGAATTTCTCAGTAGCCCGAAGTTTTAAAGTCGATGGTGTAACACTTTAGTGCCTCGGAAAGCTCGTAAATCCGTTGATCCTGAGCGTGATCTCTTTTCGATCTTATCTGACCATGAGAGTGAGGAAAGATGGAGTCCACGTGCATTTGTGCACACACTTGTGTACTATAATAATATCTCCTGCATACTTGGCTAGTCTCTATTAAGATTGGCGTCCATGACCGGAATTCGGTAGAGAAAATTGCAGTTAGTTTTGTCTGTAGGTAACTTCTTGAAATGTTGTGTGGAGCTAGTGCCAAATATAATGTTCAGTGTAATTTCGTGACATTGCTCACGCATACACTGGCACACTCACAAAAGCGTACAAGTTGAGTTTACTTTGCTAAATTCCTTTCACATGCACGCGTGTTCGCACATACGGGGACATATTTGGAGCACGTCAACTGTAACTGCCTCGTTAGCCTAGTGGTCCTAAGCGCGACTGCTACGTTAAAGGTCTTGGGTTCGATTCCCAGGCCGAGCAAAGTGTTATTGGGTTTTTCTATGAAATTCTCAGTAGCAGTACGAAGTTAGGATTTGTGGCCGGTTTATGGCAATAGGCTCGCCACCTATTACTTGGGACCTAAACATACCGGCGAACCGTGGGTGTACATTGTTACCCCTCTGCCTAACCCTTCGGGTAATACAGGCGTGATGGTATGGAAACAATGTAGGTGAAGGCAATTTAATAAAAAAAAACACAAAATTAAAAATTGTAAGTAACCCCCGACCAAAGAAAAAAGTCACTACCGCAGCTAACAAAAGAGCTGATAACTTTGAAACTGCTCAACCGATTTCCATTAAACAAAGCTAAGAACACTTCCGACTAATTAATCTTTTAAACACAGAAAACAAAATTAAAATCGGTTCATGTGTTCGGGAGCTACGATGCCATACACACACAGACACGTCAAACTAATAACGCACCGTCGGGGGTTAAAAATAACTCTGTAGATAATCCTCTGCAGCGTGCTTGTACAGATTTAAGCCCCGTGTATCCCCCCAACATGAAACGTTTAGCGTGCCTCACGCGAATTCCCAGCTCTATTGAAGTGGCATAATGTCGTACTCGGATCGTTTCCCACTAATGTAACATATAAGGCAACAGTGATCTAGGTATGTGCTTTTTGTTAAGCACTACGAAGCAATCGATCTTCAATTTTATTGTGAAGCAATAGAATTGAAAATTGATTGATTGTGGTGTGTCAATTTCGAAGTAATGAGTTTCGCTCTGCTTTTGGTTGTTTCTCGTGGTGATTGATGACGGTGGAGTTTAATGAAGATGTTTTGTGTTTGAGATTGGTTTTAATCTTTCACTTTGACTTAGGTTTTAGATTAAGACTCGGCTATACTGATGTTAAACGGCACACCTTATAAAGAGACTGGTCTCGCTTTATTGTGAAAATGAGTTCTCGATGCCGCGATAGATGGTGCTGTACTATTTGATATTATTTCTAGATCGCGGTGTCGAGATTCTCCGGCGATAGTATATAAGTACCCATGTATTTTGAATAATTCTCTTAGTTAGCGAATATACACTGTTGGAACAGGTTGCTTGTGTTTTATTGGCACCCTGATTCCATCCGAAGCCCTACGCAGACCCTGGCTGTACATCAGCAGGTCGGACAACTGATATTATAAAGAGGAAAGATTATTTTGTTTGTTTGTTTATAACGGATAGGCTCCGGAACTACTGGACCGATTTCAACAATTTTTTCACCAATATTTTACATTATTTCTGAGTAATATATATACCAGGAGGGGTCCTGGTATGTTACTCAGAAATAATAGGCTAACGAGACAGTTTTCTGAAAAACATCTTTTTTTTTATGGTAATGCATTGTGCATGTTTGTCCTTGCAACAGTACCAGGGATCATGGGAGCATTTAAAGTTTAGTTATAACATTTAAAAACAAACACACACAAACACACCACATACAACCACACACCCACACCCGCCCCCCGCACTCAAACATACCAGCGAACTGTGGGTGTACATCAATTTCTGCCGTTCTCTTCGGGGAATATAGGCGTGATATATATGTGTGTTAAAACTTGATTTCGTAAAAAAAGGTAGATGAAATTTTAAAAAATCCCTTTGATATTCCTTTTATCTCGATTCCCACAGACGAGTTTTACAACCGCACATAAAAAAGTAATTTCAAGAAACTTCAAATCACATTTAAATCTAGCCATTATCCTAAATTGATATTCACACACGGGAAACTCATACATATTTAAATTGTGGAACCCAAAAATAAAAATGGAGGATTTTAATTAAAATGTCATTAAATTGTTCCACATTTAAATCGCCACGCGTTTTACTGCTAAGCGAAAAACGGTTCATGTCCACACATTACCACAAAATAAAAGAACAGAAAAGCTACTGATATCTGCACCGACAGTGTGGCAATAAGGTTCATTATACAACATTATTTAATGACTGCCCCGTTGGTCTCGTGGTCACAAGCGCGACTGATGAGCACGGGGTCCTGGATTCGATTCCCGGGTCGGGCAAAAAATTATATTAGCTTTTTCCATTACGAATTTCTCAGTAGCAGCCCGGAGTTTGGAATTTGGTGATGTGACACCCCCGTGTCTCGGAAAGCACGTAAAGCCGTTGGTCCCGGCTGTCATTCGTAGATCTTTGACAGTCGTTACGGATATTCAGGAGTCAGAAAGTCTGACAACCAGTCTCCCCAAGAGGTATCATGTTGCCTAGTAACTGGGTTGTGGAGGTCAGATAGGCAGTCGCTCTATGTATTACACTGACATTCAGCTGCATCCGGTTAGACTGGAAGCCGACCCCAACATAGTTGGGAAAAGGCTAAGTAGATGATGATGATACAACAGTATTTAATGAAATAGCTGTCTTCTATAAATATTTGTGTAAATTGGAAATGTTTTTCTATTTTAAAATATACAATTCATTTTGAACTTCTGAGCATCTGAAAAATGTTAAACTTTTTTTTTGTTTTATCTTTGACAAGCCCACGGGCCACCTGATGTTAAGTGGTCACTGCTACTGATAACTGCCTCGGTAGCCTAGTGGTCCTAAGCGCGACTGCTACGCTAGAGGTCTTGGGTTCGATTCCCAGGTCAAGCAAAAAGTGTTATTGGGTTTTTCTATGAAATTCTCAGTAGCAGCTCGGAGTTAGGATTTGTGCCCGGTTAATGGCAATAGGCTCACCCCCTATTACATGGGACCTAAACATACCGGCGAACTGTGGGTGTATATTGTGCCTAGCCCTTCGGGGAATACAGGCGTGATGGTATGTGATGGTATGCTACTGATAGACATATGCAATACCATAGGCCTTGCAAATGCATTGACATCCCAGAGACAAAGTTGAACCGTCTCATGTGTCTATACTTACACCGGCACCCATACCCTTCAAAGTAAAATTAAAACCCTCATTAATAAATAATAATACCGGCCTATTAATTTTTCTCGTAAGATCCAAATTATGAACATTTCTAAGTTTATCTTGGACATCACTGGCAAAGAAAACATCGTAAAGAAACCTGGATTTATAATAATGATAAGTCTCAAATCGCCAATCTGCCTTAAGCAAGCATGGTTATCAAATCACGGAACGGTTCGCGCAGTGGCTGAACGATTGGGTGCCGCACGCGCTGTCGCCGATTCGATTCGTGCGCGGAACAAATATTTGTATGGACTACAGATAATTATTTCGGGTCCGGCTGTTTATGTGTTTATATGTTTGGAAACGCACCTACGATGCATCAGAAATTCCTAGTGTGGGGTAACTTGAAAAAAAAAAAACAATGCTCATACTTTCTCTGCATGGGAAGAGGGGCTTTGCCCTGCATTGGGACAATAATAGGCTGGTACTATTAATATTATTCACGTTACGAATAGCTCTTCTGTATAGCTTTGTTCAGTGGTATGACGGAATACCGTACGCGAGCTGAATTCAATTGTAAGACATTTGCCGACAGTGCCCGGGTATCACACTCCAACGGTGTCGCTCTCGCATCAAAAAGAATTCGCTTTTTATAAATATATATCAAAAGATAATCTACATAATACGCCAGAAAGGCAGATCGAGTTACTGCGTTAAGTGATGTGAGAGAAATAGTTTAGGCTTTTATTGCATAAACTTAGGCTGTTTGATGGCAATAATAATTGACGGCACGGTTGGCGCAGTGGCTGAGCGATTGACTGCTGCGCTGTGTGTCGCGGGTTCGATTCCCGCACGGAACAAATATTTGTATGACCTACAGATAGTTGTTTCTGGTCTGGTTTTTTGTGTATGTGAGTTTATATGTTTGTAAACGCACCCACGTCACAGGAGAAATTCATACGAGGGGCAACATTTAAAAAAAAAAAAAAATTAAGACCCACGTCAGGGTCTCTATGCGAGATCGAATCAAAAATGAGGAGTTCCGCAGAGGAACTGAGTAGCAATTTGCAGGGCTCATAGCCCAGTGTAAGAAGGCCCCCCACGAGATGGACCGACAACTTGGTAAAGGTCGCGGGAAATCGCTGGATGCGAGAAGCGCAGGATCGTTCATTGTGGTTATCGGGGAGGTCTATGTCCAGCAGTAGATGTCGTTCAGCTTATATGATGATGATGATGCAGGCCCATTGGCACCAAAAACTTAATTCAGCGTTGTTTATTTATTTATGCTTTATACAACTGTTAACTGCCCCGTTGGTCTCGTGGTCGCAAGCGCGACTGATGAGCATGGGGCTCTGGGTTTGATTCCCAGGTTTTTTCATTTGGAATTTCTCAGTAGCAGCTCGGAGTCAGGATTTGTGCCCGGTTAATGGCAATAGGTTCGCCCCCTATTACATGGGACCTAAACATACCGGCGAACTGTGGGTGTACATGTGCCTTGGTACACCTTTGCCTAACCCTTCGAGGAATACAGGCGTGATGGTATGTTGTAGTTGCTTTATACAACTAACGATACTAAGGCGAACGTAATACCTAAGGCATTCTGTCTAAAGAAATAAAGAAAGAAAAACCATTGATCCTTTTTCATTGACCTTCTTCAAGCCCTAGACAAAAAATAAGTTGGAATAAAATAATTATTAAGAAACAAAAAAGAAAAAAATCAAATAAATATTGTCCAAGACAGAATTACCGTGCAACCAAAGGTGGTGAAATAATAATATAATTATGCTTCGTGTAAAATATAGCACGAGCCTAAAATAGTAAAATTATAAATAAAAAAAACTCAAATACAATAATTACATACGTTGTGGAAAGGAAACATTTACCAAGCGATAGTTTGGTTGTGTTGTATATCCAACCTTATGTATAGGGTTATACAAAAAGTTATCATTTGTACTATTAACTAATACTAATAATTTTTATCATGACAAGGTAAAAAAGGTGACAGCTTGCGGGTGGAGCTCTGGCAACTAGCGGTTGAATTTTGATGCGATTCCAGCCAGCCTTTGCTGTCATTATGAGCGACAACCATACAATTTCACGTAAGCAAAACCGCGGGTAAGTTTGTATAAACAAAAAAAAAGGAAACTCGAAAAGCATGTACCTATACTTATTATTGTGTAGGTATTGTTCCACAAGGTCGCGTGCAACTGGCGTCTAACAAATTACTTCCGTGTCGATATCCACCGCGCCATTTATCTTATGTTCAGCTTCCATTATGCGTGCTTACCCACCTGGAGACAAAGCGAGAACTTATAATTGACTTGTATTACTTATTGGGTCCGTTATCTGTATAAAGATTAGCACTCTTATAAACGATGCATAAAGTTAAAACTCGCTTAAAGTCATCGCTTATTAAAAACTACAGCTCCGGCAAAGCGAAAAAATTAACAATCAATTTTGGGCTTTAAATCATGTGCTTTAGTTTTTATAATGGCAAGATAAAAAAAGGTGGCGGCTCGCGGGCCGTGCGCTAGCATTTAATGGTTGGATTTTATTTATCCAGGTCGATGTCGTGTCGGGCCGAGCGGTGCTGTAAGGGACTAGTTATACTTATTCAGCTTTTGTCTTTAGCAAACGCCAGTTCAGTATAGCAACCGTTCAGACGCGGAAAGCTGAACACATGCATTTCCATACAAGACTAGCGTTATCTATGGACAAAAGCAGAATTGAGCTGAATATTGTGCCCCTTAAAATGAACTGCAATAAGCTGCTATGAAATAAACTGAACACAAGTAGCAATAAACGAATCACCAAAAATTATCATTACTTACGTATTTTATGTATATTTTCTTTGGACTGATTCCGGCCACGGCGGTGAATCTTAATGCAGACTAGCCATGTACGCAGGAGATATTATGGTGCACAAGTGTGTGCGCAAACACTGGCGCTCTCAATATTCCTTAACTCTCATATACCAATAGGACGGCAATCTGACACAACTGGGGTGTCACACCATCAACTTCCGAAATCCGGGCTGTTACTGAGAAATTCCTGATGCAAAAACCCAATATAAAACTTTTTGCCCGACCGGAGAATCGAACCCAAGACCTCACGCTCAGCAGTCGTATTTTATATTCACACTAGCTTCTGCTCGCCACATCATTCTCATAGTTTTTTTACCCGCGTGTGGAGCAGTAACCGAAGACGTAACCTAATACGTCTTCGGTTACTGCTCCACTCCCATGTGTCGTAGCGTGATGTTATTATAGCCTATAGTCTTCCTTGAAAAATGGTATATCCAACACAAAAATAATTTTTCAATTCAAACCAGTAGTTCCTGAGATTAGCACGTTCAACCAAACAAACAAACTCTTCAGCTTTATAATATTAGGATAGATACACATTTAAAAATACGGAAACAACAAAATGGCTGCCACACAACCGTTTTTCGGTCGTCATTTGCATAAAACCATACATCGTCCTCTTTCATGCGTTACCATGATTTATGTAGATATAAAATAAATATATATTTGGTACACATTACTAACGGCTCTCCGTTGAATGTTATGGCTGCAGCCCATGAGAGGTATAAAACATGAGTAAAGTGTGACTCTTACAAAGATGTATGGTTCTGGAGAAAATGGGATAGGTACAAACATTAACACTTTCGGTGTCTAGAGCCCATGTTTAAATGTTTACTAGAGACGATGTACACAGGATTTCGGGCAGAAATGAAAAAATAAAGACTTATTTTTGATAAAATCCTACATTATAATCATTTTTCATTTTGTAGTTTGAGAGGCGGTTGTTTTGCCTGTTAAAAAAGATTTTAATTTTCTATTTTATAGTATCGATAAAAAAATGGCCAAATCACAATACGTTCACTTTCCGTTTCTGAGAAGTTCCATTGTCTACCTCCAAAGGCCAGACCTTCACTAAACCAATATGGGACCACCACAAAGTACCTATATTCTTTACCGCAACCAAAAAGACTCATTAACTACCTCAGTCGCCTAGTGGTCCTAAGCGCGACTGCTGCGCTAGAGGTCTTGGGTTCGATTCCCATGTCGAGCAAAAAGTGTTATTGGGTTTTTCTATGAAATTCTCAGTAGCAGCTCGGAGTTAGGATTTGTGCCTGGTTAATGGCAATAGGCTCGCCCCCTATTACATGGGACCTAAACATACTGACGAACTGTGGGTGTATATTGTTACACTTCTGCCTAACCCTTCGGGGAACACAGGCGTGATGGTGTGATGATGAAAATTAAATAACATATAGATGAACATACATACAAAGTTACAAACATAGAAGGTCCTTTTTTTGAGCCTGATTATAAAGAAATCAGTTTGTGACAAACGAACCAATACATATTTGTCAAAAAAAGTTTGACCTTTAATTCAAGAAAATTCCCATAATGGTCCAGTACAATAAAAAATCGCAAAGACGAAAACCAAGCGACATTTAACTTTATCAAAAATCTTTTTACACCCGAAATTAAACTCATAACCCTTGAACATAACTCACTTTGACACCAAAACCTCACACATTACCCTCAATACATTACCTATCATACTCCGAAATAACTTCGCAAATAGTTTCACACTACAAGCCACGGAACCCTAAACCTACTTCACGTTGTTCGAATACCTCAATTTATGGGTCACTAAAAATTTATGTCGGTGATTCCTTTTCAGCTGACTTTGATGTGTCAAGACCCTAATATCCCATGTAATGACGTCATAATCGTCGTGGACGTACTTTTGGCCTGAGAAAAAACCATAAAGGTCATTTGAAGGGTAACATTTGTATATGCTTGTCTGGTCATTTTGTTGACCCTCACCCAAACCATTTATTTAGTGTTTTATTTTGATTCTTTTGTGCATAGTTTCCTGTAAAGGGACGGATTTCAAAAGCAAAGTTGACCTTATAAACAGGTTTAAAAAAAATCGTGAGCCATCATAGGACGCCTGGCAGATGTGAAACATCGAAATTATATTGTACAAGTAATAAATATTGTAAATATGGCAGAATAAACGTAAAAATAAAATATTGTTTCCAGAAATTGATGACTGTTTATTTAATAAATATTTCATCATCTGCTTAGCCTTTTTCCAACTATGTTAGGGTCGGCATCCAGTCTAACCCGATGCAGCTGAATACCAGCGTTTCACACGGAGCGACTGCCTATCTGACCTCCACAACCCAGTTAGACTGGTTGTCAGACTTCCTGGATTCTGACTATCCGTAACGACTGCCCAAGATCTAACAATTGACAGCCGAGAGCAACGGCTTTACGTGCTTTTCCGAGGCACGGGGATGCAACACCACCAACTTCCAAACTCCGGGCTGCTACTGAGCAAATCCTAATGAAAAAACCCAATAACAGTTTTTGCCCGACCTGGGAATCGAACCCAGGACCCCACGCTCAGTAGTCGCACTTGCGACCACGAGACCAACGGGCAGTCATCTTTAACATCTAGAAATATTGAAGTAATCAATGTTAAAAGAAAGTAATGTTTAAGGAAAGCATCCCTTAAATAATAACATCACCGCATATGCACACGTTGTCTTCTTCCAATCTGTGCTATCAATCGTCATGCTATCACTGACTCCCTTCTCTTTCATATCACTCTTAGCACAACCGAAACATCTTTTCTTCTATTTTCTACTCTCTCTTCATCTCCCTTCATTCACATTCTCCAAAACAATTACTTACGTTGTAAATAATTTCAATGTAACACGCAGCTTCATAAAATGCCACGAATGCGTAGACCGCTCGTAGCACATTGCTACGCCGTAGCTCAACGCGTAGCGGCGATTACTACGGTAGTAATTTTCCATTCATTTTTATATGTAGGCTCAAATGTTACGAGGTTGCGTTTACTTCCTCATATACCTACATAAGGGCTATAGGTTCGAATATCCCAATCCATTTAAAAGGGTACCGCCATTTTTGTGCTGTTTCTGGTTATCTTTTCCTTTTATCTTTTACTGAATAAGCAAGTTTGGTTGAAGCAATGTATGCGCATATGTATGTTGGTTTATCGGAAACTTTGTATTAACGATTTGTTTAGTTTTTCATTTGTTTATCGACTTTTTCGACGTTGTTTCTTCGATCTATTAAAAGTCAGACATGGTAACAAGTTACATATGGCTGTCTGCAATTTGAAGCTAGTTCCCTGAAAATATGTGTTTATCATACAAATTGTTGCCCGCGACTTCGTTCGCGTTGTGGTTATAAAACGTAGAGAACTGCCCGCCACTTCGTCCGCGTGACTAATTTCACCCGCCTTACTTAACGTCTTTGGTTACTGCTCCGCTCCCGTGGGTCATAGCGTGATGTTGTGGCTTTCTATAGGTAAAATAATTTTTAAGATCGATTCTGTAGATCCAGGTATTACCCCCTACAACCTCACAAACTTTACTTCTTAATATTAGTATAGATTATTTTCTGCTGTGTTAAACAGTTTAAACTGTTAACTGTTTAAGTTGTTAACAACTTTACAAAAATTAGGTTGTATCACCTTTTCACTATAAAGTATCACTCACATAAAACACTAACTGCCTCGTTAGCCTAGTGCCTAGAGCCTAAACGCGACTGCGCTAGAGGTCTTGGGTTTAATTCCCAGGTCGAGCAAAAAGTGTTATTAGGTTTTTCTATGAAATTGTCAGTAGCAGCTCGGAGTTATGATTTGTGCCCAGTTAATGGCAATAGGCTCGCCCCCTATTACATTGGGACTTAAACATACCGGCGAACCGTGGTTGTACATTGTTACACCTCTGCCTAACCTTTCGGGTAATATAGGCGTGATGGTGTGTTGTTGTTGTTGTTGTCAGATAAAGCACTAACATAATAATTAAAGCGAGCTCTATGTACTAGTTGTTCTGCAATACTGCACTGCGTCTCCTATGCATGTTTTGAGAGTTAAATAACTATCTAGCTTAGCGGAATAGGATGCGGGACTTTATCAAATATAAATAATCGGGAATCTCTACAGGTTTCTAACCCCCGACACAAAAACGACGGGGTGTTATAAGTTTGACGTGTCTGTGTGTGTGTGTGTGTCTGTCTGTGGCATCGTAGCTCCCGAACGCCTTAACCAATTTTGATTAAGTTTTTTTTGTTTGAAAGGTGAATTAATCGGGAGTGTTCTTAGCTATGTTTGATGAGAATCGGTTCAGCAGTTTCAAAGTTATCAGCTGTTTTGTTAGCTGCGGTAGGGATGTTTATTCTTCTGTTGGGGGTTACTTAAAATTATTAAATTTGTTTTTTTTTTATTATTAAAACCTAATTTAACAATCACAACCACAAGACTTGTAAAAGGTCTAAGATAAGAAACTATTATCGTTTTTTATGAGCTCAATCCTGCCTAAACAAGCCATCCAACAATCTGTGAAAACTAATACAATAACAATATTACAATCGCCTTGTTTCGGCTCGTACATTAAATGCCCGAAACGCCAAAACGTCATTACGTTATTCAAAAAAGACTACCGCCTTCAAAAACTAAAAAGGGAACAATTATTTTAGTTTTATAAGTCGGTGACTTGATTTCTCTCTAACGTGCCTATTACCTCTGACACAGATTAGTTATTTTTGTATCTAGCAGTTGGGTCGTCTTAGGAAATAATGCCTATTCCTTATTGTCAATTTTATTATTTCGATGGCTCCTAAATATACTGAGTAAACTAACAAATTTCCACATTTGCACTCTTTTGTATATTAACAACAGTTAAATCTAAGAAAATTCTATCCCTTTAAATAACTGAAAAAAAATGGCGTACACTCGATAAAGTACACAATTTATTTATTTTGCAAATGATACACCGTGTTAGCAAATAATGCCAATTCATTATTGTCACTTTTATTATGTTACTAACATTAACTGCCTTGTTAGCCTAGTGGTCCTAAGCGCGACTGCTACGATAGACGTCTTGGGTTCGATTCCCAGGTCGAGCAAAAAGTGTTATAGGGTTTTATATGAAATTCTCAGTAGCAGCTCGGAGTTAGGCAATTGACACGCCCGTTATTACTTGGGACCTAAACATACCGGCGAACTGTGCGTTTACATTGGTGCACCTCTGCCTAATCCTTCGGGGATAACAGGCGTGATGGTATGTGTCATTAACATATTTAAAATCAAAAACGAATGAAATCGTGGATCTTTAAGTTGCTTACAATAAAACGTTTTGATTTTAATTTAATTCTATAGAATAATAATAAAAGCAATCACAGTACAGCACCCAAATCCTCAGATTAAAAAACACAGTGGGACACGTTCAGTCGATGTGTACACAAACCCTGTTTACAGAGCCCAGGTGTTCCTCGCAATGAAATATAGTAATTCCAGGGAGTACAGACGCACACAATATTAATCGTATTTACGTATGATCGACTGTTGTGTACAACTGTAGGTGTTTTTTAATGTTGTATTTTTGGGCGTGAATGATACGGTAGTAAGTAGATTTTTTTTAAACATACTTAGATAAAAGAAAGCATCGTGGGAAAACTTGAACTTAAATTACCATCACGCCTGTATTCCCCGAAGGGTTAGGCTGAGTTCTACCAATGAACAACCACAGTTCGCCAGTATGTTTAGGTCCCATGTTATATAGGGGCAAGCCTATTGCCACTAACCGGGCACAAATACTAACACTGAGCTGCTACTGAGAATTTCATAGATAAAGCCAATAACACTTTTTGCTCGACCTGGGAATCGAACCCAAGACCTTTAGCGTAGCAGTCGCGCTTAGGACCACTTGGTTAACAAGGTAGTTACTTTGATTACTAAACTCATTTTCGAGTAAATCGATAATAGCTTCATATTTTGTATTCAATTGCAAGCGTTATGTCACCACCCTTCTCTTTCTTTTCTATTTAGTCTGCCAGAGACCGCACTTCAACTATCTGCGGTTTAACTATAAAATATTTCGCAAGGTAAATAACGTGCAGAATTATAAATATTCCACAATTATCTCCATCTCGAACTAACGCAGAAATTATTCCAAATATTTAGATTTGCATAGCTAGGTCGCTTCTCTAAGAAAATTCAAAACATCTTGTGTCTACAAAATCTGTGTCGCCTAATAGAGTTCATTAAGTATTTAATCTCACAAAGAGAATTTTAAGCATTTTCTTTGATCAAATAATTTGATTAATAAATGTAATGTTTCTGATAAGCTTTTATTGACTATGCTTGACGGAATGGCGCAGACGTCAACTTGACACTTTAATGCAATTGAGCAGTGGAACCCACGTCAAATTTTCCTCCGTCTCGAAGTAGCTGTAAATATTTTGAATATTTAACGTTGATTAATTTTAAATTTATTCTAAGCAATAAGTTTTCGATGTAAATTGAACTGTCATTGGAGCTACTGGATAGGTAGTGGGTGTATTTTAACATACTTGACATATTAAATTCATTTGGCGTAATTGGGTCGCTGTTAGACAAAACTAAGCTCAAATGTCGTGGGATAAAAGTGTTTGACAAATACAAAGTGTTAGTTCAAACAAGGGGCATACTTTAAGGGTGTATAGTGCTTATGAAAATAAAGGACTTTCACTATGAAAGAAACATAACATTGCAAAAAAATCGGCTATTCCTTACATGTTGTCGAGTTATGCGAACATAAATGTATGGAGCAGTTATTTTTTTTCGATTTTGCGGTTCATATTATAGTAAAATTTGCATATCTTCATGAGAACTGCCCTTGAAGAAAGTCCCTCGTTTACCCTAACACCTTGTATAATATCAAAAGAATGAAATATTGAAGGACAAATTACCTGGTTCCTATTGTGACAAAGTTCACACACACCGACCTCTCTCAGTCTAAAGAAGACGTGCTTGAAGACATTGGCCGTTGCTTTTGCAAGTAAAGGAGGTAGGATTTACCTACTACGTACATAGCAGACCCAACGTATTATACAATATTTGTGTTTCAGATTAACAAAAATCGTTTTGTCAATGTTATTTTTCTATTAGTCAAAAAGGGTTTTAAATAAATTCCGATAATTTTTCACATATTTTCCTATGAGGAAACCGTTCATATCAAAACAGCCTTCAGCTGCTGAAAATCACTGAAATGTAAAATAAATACGAAATACGTTTTATTAAAAAATATCACAAACGGATTGTTGAAACAACAACCCACAGAAATTTTACCCCATTTTTTCTGAATATTTTAATATAAACTGTCATTCCGTCATCCATCACTCGATCGCTATCATGTTCTCCTGCACTAACAATAAATGTTTTCAACATAATATGTTGTAAATGTATGTAAATCGATGTTAATGCTATGCACTGGAACATTATGCTTCTGTAACTTGCATACACTATGTTTATTGAATTATTCATGCAGTATTGTTGGATGTTATTAAGCGGTTTTTTGAACTGTGGCTTTACTGGCTTTCAAGATAAGTGGGTAGTTTGAATTCAGTGGGTGTGTTTGAGATTATCAGAATTTTTATTGCAGATTTCTTTTGTTTTTCAATTGAATTAAATGTTAAAAGCAATAGTATTGGACAAAGCAATATTTTATTACATAGTAGACGGAGGATTTTATTCAATTTTTTTGTAGATCGTGTAGGTATAGAGAGAGAAACCGCGGTGGTATTCTGCAAAAAAAAATGTCTCGATGAATTTGGGTGATGTCAACCTGAGGAGAGATGAGTTGTCCATTCCGTGTGTGTGTGCCGTGTGCGCCTTTTTTTTCACTATTTCAGGATTGTTCTCATACTAAAAGTTGTTCTTAATAAATTCAAACAAATTCTGGCTCGCGTGCCCCTCTTCGTCGCCTGACGAGCAATTGTAATAAGGATTTTTGTGATTTAGATCTGTTTGCTTTACCAACAAGAAAATTCAATGCAATTAATGTTTTTTTTTTCACGCTTAAGCAGCAGTATTGTTTGTTAAAAACTTTGTAATTTATTGTATTAGCTTTTCGCTTTCTTTTTTTTTAAACAATGCTTGTCAAACCAAAGTGTCTCGTGGTTTTATCTGTAGAGAACGCGGTTGATATCACATTTGTAAAATTTTTTTTTTTTTTTTGGGACAAGCCCGCCACACTATTCCCATCCACTGCAACTTCTGTAAGCCAGAATCGACAGTGGAGACCGCCAGAAGAGCGCCGAGGCAATGAAGCTCGACGAGTCCCGGAGAAACGATAAAACTGTCTTGGATCCCGCAACGAAATTAATCAGAAAAGATTAGCGGTAAAACTTTTGTAAATTTTTCCTTTGTGTAATACTCAATGTGTTATTTTTTGTTTTCGTCAATATAAAAAATAAATAATGATGAGTACAATGAACCCTTTAAGTGTCTGGTTAATAAAAAAAGATTGTATAATTAGATAGGAACATTTTATTATCGGATAGCAGGTACTGCTATATAGCTCACCTCAAGGCTCACTTCACCTAAATTATATTATATAGATATTTAAGCCGAAATGTTAAAGTGTAATCTTCTATCTAGACAGTCAATGACAACCTGCTACCTAATTTCCCTGAAGAAATTCTACCGCGATACGAAAATGACTGACACTTTGTGTCTGAAAATTGCGTTCCACACCCGATAAGAATAGAAATAAAGAAATCTGTTTACTGTATCGTATCATACTATGAACGCATCAGACGCGGTATGAATTATGACACGCGCTATTATGCCCACTAGAACGTCATCATCATCATCTGCTTAGCCTTTTCCCAACTATGTTTTTTTTTTTTTTTGGGGGGGTGGAAAATCATCAAATAACTTCTCCCGCCCTGGGCGGGGCGGGAGGGAGTGTCAGACTTTTACTGACTATCCCAACTATGTTGGGGTCGGCTTCCAGTCTAACCGGATACAGCTGAGTACCAGTGTTTTACATAGAGCGACTGCCTATCTCACCTCCACAACCCAGTTACTGGGCAACACGATATCTCTTGGTAAGACTGGTCGTCAGACTTTCTGGCTTCTGACTATCCGTAGCGACTGTCAAAGATCTACGAATGACAGTCGAGACCAACGGCTTTACGTGCTTTCCGAGGCACAGGGGTGTCACACCACCAACTTCCAAACTCCGGGCTGCTTCTGAGAAATCGTAATGGACACACTTTTTGCTGCAACGGAGACCAACGGGGCAGTTGTATGCCCACTAGAACGTATCAATTGATAACTGTTGACGCTCCGTACATGGCACGCGACGGTGTTGGTCGATAACGGATCGGTCTAATGGGAATAGTCTCATAGTTTTTAACCCCCGACTCAAAAAGAGGGGTGTTATAAATTTGACATGTCTGTGTGTCTGTCTGTGCCACCGTAGCTCTTAAACGGATGAACCGATTTTAAGGCGGTTTTTTAATTTGGAAACAGGTTTCCTAGCGATGGTGCTTAGATCTATCTATCTGTTTTATCAAAATCAGTTCAGCCATTTCAAGGTTATCACCTCTTGTTAGCTGCGGTAGGGACCTTTAATCTTCTGTAGGGGTTAATTATTTTTTTTAATTTTAATACTTGACATTATAAAGAATATTTTTATGCCTGACATGTTACAGTTTTATTTTTGGAGCGCTTTATTTATTCTTATGGACTTCTTCGTCATGGAGGTGACGAAGGGGCATGCTGGACTCCTATCAGTAAAAACCACCGCGGTGTTCCACCTCTGCTAATGGTCAGGGATGCAGGATACGCATATCATTGTCATGGTATGATACGGTGTAGTGGGCAGACATCTTTACAATAATTTCAACATCAAGTGACTTTGAACGTAGATACCTAAATCTTCTACACTAATATTAAAAAGAGGAAAGATTTTTTTGTGTGTTTGTTTGTAATGAATAGGCTCCGAAACTACTGTACCGATTTTATCCATTTCTTCACCAATAGATAGCTACATTATTCCTGAGTAACATAGATTATATAACATCACGCTACGACACAGGGGAAAGGAGCAGTACCGAAGGACCGGATGAAATAAGCCACGCGGACGAAGTCGCGGGCAGGTCGTCTAGTATTAAAATAAAAACGTCACATAAAATGTTAGCTTCAAAATCACACATTTCTTTCTTCTGCCAGAATTTTTCTCTTTGCATTAAAGAAATATTTTTTTTTTAAATATTATCATCTGAAAAATATCACGTTCCGCCCCACTGGGGATCACCTATATCTGTCAAAGATAAAAATTCCCATCGTAATGTTAGCTATCATTTGTCATATTCACTCCACCCACATGAATGTTTGGCCACGCAGTACGCTAGTTTCATGGGTGGCAGGTAAAAATGAAAGTTGTAATAAATAATTCTAGTAGATTTTAAATATAATTGTAATTAATATAAGGCATAATTAACGGGTGTAAACAGACATAAAAAAATCACATGTACTTTTCATCATTGCAACATTTGGACCTTAGCTGGAAAGCTTTTGAATACGGAGAAAATGTTGGTCAAAGTTAAACTTTTCACATTTTTTTTTTTGGAAAACCAATTTTTAAATTGTATACTTAAACTTTAAATACACACTATAACCCCACTACTATTGCACCCGTAATCACAATATATAGCGTGCGTTACATTGCATGATACGATAAAAAAGTGATTGCTTGCAAAAATATTTAGTTTTAAATCCCTATACACTTCCCGCGACCCAAAGGCTTTTTTTTTTTTTTTTTTTTTTTTTTTTGGTGGGTGGGAAATCATCAAATAACTTCTCCCGCCCTGGGCGGGGCGGGAGGGAGTGTCAGACTTTTACTGACTAAAACCCACCCATGTTCCTTCTTGTGCCCTTTGCGTTCCGGGGGCGCGGTATCTCTTGCGAACAACCCGCAGCCCCGGCAGGCATCGGCCCTCAGTGGCCCCTTCCTTTTGCTGACATCTCTTTGAGGCGCGCGTGGAACACGAACGCGCCGTCGACACGGCCTGTCGTTATGCAACGTAAGGACGGTGAGCTACCCATTGCTCACCGTCCACAGGCCAGTAGCGACCCAAAGGCTGGCTTTTACTTTGGCCAGAGGTTAAGCATTGTCACCAAACGTAGCAATGCCGCCAGTCTTTTGGGCTCATTTCCAGTAGAAGGCGATGCGGAGGAATTTTTTGATGCCATTTAGTTTTAGTTTTTTTTTAAGAAGTTCTAATTTTAAGGCTGTAAATATAAATGTTAAATAATAAAGTTCATAAGGTCACTATACACTGCTATTTATGAACTTTTTGAAAAAAAGCATATATCATACATAACTCAAGTGAAAGCAAAGCAATTCTTTCATGACTCTGTCTTCTATAAATCGTAAGCGGAAAACTGCATACGCGCTCATGAAACTCGCTGACTTTAGCTCCCCCCAGCGAGATATATGGCGATGCTTTGTAAATCATAATACCTTTTTGTTTCACGTAGAGAATTTATTAAGTGCCCCTGTGGGTGACAGATTGCCCTTTCAGATTGTACGTGGACAGGGCAACGTGTGAAGATTGTGCTATAGGCTTATCACGAGCGCGCAACGTAAAAGTATTCGAATTGAAATCATATTTGAACTTGGAATAGAATTATCAGTGCCTCGGAAAGTACGTAAAGCCGTTGGTCCCGGCTGTCATTAGTAGATCTTTGACAGTCGTTACGCATAGTCAGATTCCAGGAAGTCTGACAACCAGTCTAACCAAGAGGTATCGTGTTGCCTAGTAACTGGGTTGTGGAGGTCAGATAGGCAGTCGCTCCATGTGAAACACTGGTATTCAGCTGTGTTCGGTTAGACTGGAAGCCGACCACAACATAGTTGGGAAAAGGCTAAGTAGCAGATTTATGTAGGCACGTCATATTTCGCATGAATATCAGCTAAGGTAAAATCACTGATTCAAAGTCAACATCGAAGCATTTATTTCTATTAAACCAGGCATTTTTGAATCGTCAAGGAGTCGCCCAATTAATAAAAACTTTGAAGCTAATTGCTCATTCTAAAACGTAGGTAGGCCTCTATGGAGAACGAAGAGCAGGGAAACTCCATGGGCACTCTTTTATTTTATACGACTTTGTAAAATTGTCTCTACGATCGGATAAGCGCTTATAAAAGACTTTAAATTAACCTCCTCGTTAGCTTAGTTTTCCTAAGAGCGATTACTACGTTAGAGGTCTCGAGTTCCAGGACTTGGTAGCAGCTCGGACGTAGGATTTGTGCCCGGTTAATGGCAATAGGCTCGCCCCCTATTACATGGGACCTAAAAACATACCGGCGAACTGTAGGTGTACATTGGTACATCTGTGCCTTACCCTTCGGGGAATACAAGCGTGATAGTACGTGTGTGTTAAATAAACCGACAGTAAGATAGACCTACTGTCATTTAAATTTTATTGTCAGTGTGCGACACGAGTATTTTGAATTCGTACAAATTGAGGTCGATACAGGAAAAAGCCCTAGTGTAAAAAAAGAAAAGAAGATTGAGTTGGATTTATTTGGCATCTCACAAAGTATGCTCTTTTAGGTCAACGGGATAGGCTTTATTTGTGACTTGACTTGTAACAACTTATGGTGGTAATGTGGTTCTGTGTCCCTACTTTCAGCAGAATATAGAACTGGTTGCCCAACCGAACGTATCTAATAGAACAGCTACCGACCGGTAGCTGTCCTATTAGATACGTCTCTGTGTACCGTTTCTAGGAATACAGGGTATTTAGGTCAGTCTGGTGGCACAGTGTAGTGAGAAACTGTGGCAGAAATTGGCATGAACGTTAGAGGTTTACGCCAAACAGTGTTCCAAGGTTTTGGCACTGCTAACGTGTTTAAACAAGATGTTACGTGTATGTATCGGTGTACTAGAGCCTTATATTACAAAGTAATGTCAGTTGATGTTAAGCATTCACTATGGTTGAATAAAATACTGATAAATCAAGCAAGGGATGTAATTTCCTGATGGCCCAGTGGTAAAGGTGCCAATGTGACTTTTTGAATACTTTTTCTTTCTCTTAGCGTATCGATGGCAAATAAAAGAATATTAACAAAATAAACTAGGCTAAGTAACTTCGTTAGCCTGTGGTCCTAAGCGCGACTGCTACGCTAGAGGTCTTGGGTTCGATTTCCAGATCGAGCAAAAAGTGTTATTGGGTTTTTCTATGAAATTCTCAGTAGGAGCTCGGAGTTAGGATTTGTGCCCGATTTATGACAATAGGCTCGCCCTAAACATTGGACCTAAATATATCGGCGAAATATAGGTGTACATTGGTACACCCCTGCCTAGCTCTTCGAGGAATACAGGCGTGCTGGTATGTATGTACCTATGTATAATTTTCTTTTGTTTAGCCCAAAATTCAGCAACGGCAATCCGATGACGCAGTCATTAGGTTCTCACATATGCAGGTGACCGTACTGTATATGATAATACTTATGTACTTTCTAATTCCATCTTGGACATCACTCACATCATTTAAGGAAAAATATTGTAAAGAAAACCTGAATTTATAATTAATTTAACTTTGAATTCGCCAATCTGCCTTGAGCAAGCGTGGTGATCAATCCTCATGCCTTCTCCGTATGTGAAGAGATATTAACCTAGCAGTGGGATAACAATAGAATAGTACTATCCCACTAATATTATAAATGCGAAAGTTTGTGAGGATGCATAGATGGATGGATGAATGTTTGTTACTCTTTCACGCTTAAACGGCTTAACGGATCTAGATGAAATTTGGCACTGAGATAGATTGTAGTGTGGAATAAAATATAAAATACATTTTATCCCGAATAAATGTACGGTTCCCGTTCGACAATACAAATTAGACGCGGACGAAGTCGCAGGCAGAAACTAGTAATTATTATTAAGATATAACAAAAGACTAGCATTTGCCCGTGTCTTCGTCTGCTTACAAGTCAAAGACCCTCTTAAATCCAATATTCATTCTTGGCTGACGTATCCTACCTATAACCTAACTACCTCCCAAATTATAACTTGGATCAAGTTGTGTATGACATTTCGTATTTAGTCAGTAAATGACGGAGTAACCTTTTCCTTTTATATATAGAGTATATTAAGCAATGTGAAGCTTTATTCTGCAATATTAAGGTTCTTTTCTTTCTTCCAGAAATCCAACTTACAAATCAAATATCTTGGCAATTACATAAAAAGATAATGACTGATCAGAAACACGTATCTCGCAGACTTATCAACAGATGCCCGTGACGTAATCAGCCGGTTTTACTCAGCCCTTATTCTTAGATCAGTGGCGAAATTAATTAACCGATAAGACTACTTTGGAATAAAGAAATTACATACAGAAGTTTGGCTTCGAACAATTAACTAAAACAGATATGCAGACGTGTGTGTAAAGTCTGTTTAAATAAAGGTTCCAAACGATTATATCCATATCTACTTTACGTTCATGTAGGAAAAATAAGAAGATTGCTGAACGATTAGTCATTTATCCAAACTCATATAATTAATTGTTTGCAAACTTAATTATAAACGCAGTTTATGCATAGATTCAACGGTAAATAATGTAATATTATTTTATTTAAAACTACTCGCATTTCTCCATGGCAACCTACTGTTTGAAACAAGCAATAAGCTTTTATTTTTTGGCTAAGCAACTCCTAGATAATTCACAAGTATGTTTAAATATATTCTAACATAACATACCATCACGCCTATATTCCCCAAAGGGTTAGGCAGAGGTGTAACAATGTACACCCACAGTTCGCCGGTATGTTTAGGTCCCAGGTAATAGGGGGCGAGCCTATTGCCATTAACCGGGCACAAATCCTAACTCCGAGCTGTTACTGAGAATTTAATAGAAAAACCCAATAACACTTTTTGCTCGACCTGGGAATCGAACCCAAGACCTCTAGCGTAGCAATCGCGCTTAGGACCACTAGGCCAACGAGGCAGTTATCAATATATTCTACTACTAATAAAAATGCAAAAGTTTGTTATTCCTCCACGCTTAGACAGCTAAAGGGAATTAAATAAAATTTTGTACACATATTAATCAAGCTTTGCACATAGAATAATTTGTATCCCGTTTTTGAGCTCACACGTAACATGACATACCATCACGCCTGTATTCCCCGAAGGGCTAGTCAGAAGTGTACCTATGTACACCCATAGTTCGCTGGTATGTTTTTAGGTCCCATGTAATAGGGGGGGAGCCTATTGCCATTAACCGGACACAAATCCTTACTCCAAGCTGCCATTGAGAATTTCATAAAAAACCCAATATAATAACACTTTGCTCGACCTTTTTTTGTGTTCCTATAAGATAATGTAGCACTTCATTCTGAAGTTTACCAGACTGCAGTCAGAAATGCGAGCACGTAACTAGTTATAAAGATCTGTTTTTGACTTCGAGTCAACTAACCTTCTGCACATATCTATATTGTGACTTTGGCCAAGACTTCCAAAAACTCACAGACTTTTTCTGCTCCCTAATCAATCAGCTTTTGTCTAACTAATCCCTTTCTAGCGTCTAATCACTATAATTGTCAGTTAATCTTACATTTTGGTGACAAATCTTCCAAGTACTGAACTAACTTAAAAAAACGGGCGGGACTTTTGTACTTACAATTTGAATTAGAGAGTAGTTTTGACGATTTTTCTTAATTTTAGTATTGTTGAAGTAAGATTTCAGTCTAGCAATCTTGTTAGAAGTAAAAAACAAAGTATTGGGTTACTATTAACGTCAAGGTAAGTCATGAATTTTAATTTAGAATTCGTTTTTAACCCCCGACGCAAAAACGACTGGGTATTATAAGTTTAACTTGTCTGTGTGCGTGTGTGTGTGTCTGTCTGTGGCATCGTAGCTCCCAAACGCATGAACCAATTTTGATTTAATTTTTTTCGTTTGAAAGTTGTATTAGTCGGGAGTGTTCTGATCCATGTTTGATGGAAATCGGTTTAGTGGCTTAAAGTTATCAGCTCTTTTGTTAGCTGCGGTAGGGATTTTTATTCTTCTGTCGGGGATTACTTAAAATTTTTAATTTTGTGTTTTACACAATATGTAGACATGTACCGACGTTTTATATCATTTTTATATCTTTATGATCCAACAAATTCATATTGAATAATGATTTTTCCCTAATCTAACTCAATTTTTTATGTACTCAGGATAGCTTTAATCCTCCGTTTAATAGAAAAAATCAATACAAACCTGATTGATTAAGACTAGGCGAGGAGTCAGGGTTTTATAGCCTTCTTTATTCCCTAAAGCACCTATAAACAATTGCCAATCGCTATCGGGAGAGATAAATTTTAAATGAAGTACCTACTTAATTAAAGTAACAGATTTACAGTATTACAAATTGTTTTTTTTTGTCGGATCTGTCTTATTGGCTGTTTAAAGAGCACATTGAATATAGAGTAGGATTAAGTTGAAGATGTACTATGTTGAAAAGCAAAAATAAATTAATTACGTTAGATTTCTTTGTATGTTGTGCAAGTATGAGAGCGGTGAACGAGAGTAGAAACTACAACTATATTACAATAACTGTTATTGCTGTGTAATACATGCCATCACGCCTGTATTCCCCTTGGGTTAGGCAGAGGTGTACCAATATACAGCTACAGTATAGAGCCTATTGCCATTAACCGGGCACAAATCCTAACTCCGAGCTACTAGTGAGAATTTCATAGAAAAACCCAATAACACTTTTTACTCGACCTGGGAATATAGCCCAAGACCTCTAGCGTAGCAGTCGTGCTTAGAACCATTAGGCTACTGAGGCAATTAATAAATTGTACGTATATAATTGTTTAATTTTTAAAAGATTGTGGGATTCAAGACAGTTGTATCTTTTCTCCGGGGCTTGTAAGCTTCATTGTCTCGGCGCTCTTCTGGCGGTCTCCACTGTTGATTCTGGCTTTCAGGAGTTGCAGTGGTTAAGAATAGTGTGGCAAGCTTGTCCCAATAAAAAATAAAATTACTACGATTATTACTAGCATAAACAGTAAATTACTATTTAACGTCGGCACATTATTTTTTTTTTGTGAATATTCGCTTTTATTGTTCCACTTGGTCCATATTGACTGAACTAAGCACAATTTGAATTCGAGTAAATAAAAAATCAATGCTAAGTTAAACTAGGCGAGATTTTAATATATTATAATTTACTGCAGTTGTATTTATAACTGCGGGTTGTTCGCAAGAGATACCGCGCCCCCGGAACGCAAAGGGCACAAGAAGGAACATGGGTGGGTTTCAGTCAGTAAAAGTCTGACACTCCCTCCCGCCCCGCCCAGGGCGGGAGAAGTTATTTGATGATTACCCACCCACCAAAAAATAAAAGTTGTATTTATAAGGACCATAAGCATAATATACAAAAATTCTAAATTCAAACAATAATCCCTACATCCTTTTCATTTAACAAAATCCCACAACAAATATTTAAAAGTAAAACAAACTCTATTCCGCTCGCTCTTAAGCTTATATTTTTAATAAAAACACTCAAAACAAAATAGAATTCGGTTAACCGGGTCACGTAAGCACTTTTTTAACATCAGACCATCAAAATCGTACCTGTATTATCAACAGAAACTCAGCTACAGATTGGACGTTACATCCGGAAAATCTCTCATTTATACCCAGGTCGTACCCACACGGATAAACGGGTTTACAGCACTTTGTTGAGGTTTTGGACATCAATAGGATTAGATATTCGGGCGAAAAACCTAATCCGGATAATAATAATATCCTGTCGACCGAATTTTAGTCACGGCGACGTTTTAACGAAGATTAGTGATGTGTACTTAGGAGATAATTTTGCACAAGCCAACTTTTCAATAGTGCACAAGTTTGTGCGCAAATACAAGTGCATTATTTCTTCTCTTACTCGCAAGGTCCTATGTCTTCTTATTCTTCTTTTTAATAAAAACGTTGCCCCACACTAGGAATTTCTCCTGTGTCGTGGGTGCGTTTACAAACATATAAACTCACATACACAAACAGCCAGACCCGGAACAACTCTCTGTAGGCCATACAAATATTTATTCCGTGCGGGAATCGAACCCGCGACACACAGCGCAGCAGCCAATCGCTCAGCCACTGAGCCAACTGTGCCGTCATGAGATTAAGATCTATGTATTTTTCATATCTTTATCAATCTATTTTTTGTCTAGTATTTTTAACAATCTATGATTGGATCAATTAAGATTTTTTATTTTATTTATCTATAGCATAACATGTTGGCCATTTAATTTTTACACTTAGCCCAACACCTTTGACTAAATACACAATTTTTTTTAAACGCCATCTTGCACTAGAAATTTCTCTCCCAGCTGCCGCAGTAGACGCTCCGGGCGTCGGGAGCCGCGAGACGACTCCCGGTTACTATAGACGCGGGCCTGTGGACGGTGAGCTCACCGTCAATCGGTAGCTCACCGTCCGTACGTTGCATAACAACAGGTCGTGTCGACGGCGCGTTCGTGTTCCACGCGCGCCTCAAAGAGATGTCTGCAATTTTAGAAGGGGCCACTCAGGGCCAATTCATGCCGGGGCTGCGGGTTGTTCGTAAGAGATACCGCGCCCTCGGAACGCAAAGGGCACAAGAAGGAACATGGATGGGTTATAGTCAGTAAAAGTCTGACACTCCTTTCCGCCGAGAGTCATTTGTTGATTTCCCAATTCTAAAAAAATATATGTTTCGTGCGTTTACAAACATAATACACTCAGATACACAAACAGTCAGACACAGAACACCTATGTGTAGGTCATACAAATATTTGTTTCGTGTCAAATCAAACACGCGGCACTCAGCGCAGCAGCCAACCGCGTCGTCATTTGTTTTACAAACATTTTCTTTCTATCTTTTACAGAAGTTCTTGTTCTACTCAAATAAGTAATTTTGAAAGTATATATTGCTCTTAAAATTTTCCAATTCTCTGAATAAAAGTTAGTACCAAACTTCGCTAGGTAACAGGATACCTGTCTGCCAAATTTTACCAATATCGGTACCGTATCTTATCCTTTAAAATGTTTTGGGCAGACAGTGACTGTCGCGTTTCACCTTAGTATTAAAGAAATTGAATTTTATCAGAGTGAACTACAGGCAAAGGCATGGAAGTTACAATTTTGTCTTAAAGTCTTGTATTATCTTCAGCTTTTGTCCAAGTTATCTCTTAGCAAATTGGTGTAATTTGAAAGGTTCAATGATCGTAATTCAACATAAATAAAGTAGACGTTTAAATTAAAATAATACTTTTTACATATCACGCCTGTATTCCCCGAAGGGTTAGGCAGAGGTGTACCAATGTCCGCCCACAGCTCACCGGAATATTTAGGCCCCATGTAATAGGGGGCGAGCCTATTGCCATTAACCGGGCACAAATGGTAACTCCGAGCTGCTGCTGAGAATATCACAGAAAAACCGAATAACACTGCTCGATCTGGGATTCGAACCCAAAACTTCTAGCATAGCAGTCGCTAGGCTAACGAGGCAGTGACATTATTTTGTATTCTTGTATTTTCTATAAAAGTTGTTTTTGTTCCTTCCCATAAGGCCCACTAGTGATAAAAACTTAACTCCTAGCTAGTTGCTAACATGAGTTTAAATTATTAATTGTAAATTATGTTTGACATTTTGTAACTTAATCTTTTGATAGCAACTTATTTTGAGTTAAGTTACTTGGTGTCAGTGGCTATAATGCTTTTTGTTTTAAACAAAAGATAAATAGAAAAAGAACTTAAAAAAAACGCTAATTACTTAGTTTTAGGCAAATGTTTTTAATGTAAGTATTTAGTTCATGTAAAATAAATTCATCATCATCTACTTAGCCTTTTCCCAACTACGTTGGGGTCGGATTCCAGTCTAACCGGATACAGCTGAATACCAGTGTTTTACATGGAGCGACTGTCTATCTGACCTCCACAACCCAGTTACTGGGCAACACGATACCTCTTGGTTAGACTGGTTGTCAGACTTCCTGGTTTCTGACTATCGGTAATGACTGTCAAAGATCTACGAATGACAGTCGAGACCAACGGCTTTACGTGCTTTCCAACGCACGGGGGTGTCACACCACCAACTTCCAAACTCACAAACAGGGTGATTACTTACTTAGTAGTTCGATACATTCCTTTGGGGGGGATTTCAAAGGGAGAATAAATGAAAAAAAAAAACACTCTATGGTCACCAAGTTATCAGGTTTATTGCAAATTAGCTCTAGTTTATACCCTTTCAGGGAATACATAATATTTACAATTACCGTAAGTAATATTAATTTACTTTTTCAACATACAATTTCTTTTATAGTAATTGTCCTAAAATCAGGTATACTTTTTAAAAATTTACAAAATTAGTCGCAATCTCGGTAGTGTCAAATATGCCTTTATTTTTTTTTTAAGTAAAAATGTAGGTACATTAGCGGCATTTGTGACAGAGACTGAGATTAGATGCGATTGTTGCTAAAAGTTGTAGAATTGCCCCCTGGTCTCTTTAGACCAGTCTCTAAACTCGCAGCGTGGAACGATTCCCAGCTATTTCATTGGCATGTGGTTTCCGTCCAAACTATCGTACCGTCAGCGGAAGAAATCGTTTAACACTGACTCATTTGACGTCACGGTTGGCGCAATGGCTGAGCGATTAGCTGCTGCGCTGCGTGTTGCGGGTTCGATTCCCGCACGGAAAAAAAAAAAATTATGGGACAAGCCCGCCACACTATTACCAACCACTGCAACTTCTGTAAGCCAGAATCAACACTGGAGACCGCCAGAAGAGCGCCGAGGCAATGAAGCTCGACGAGTCCCGGAGAAACGATAAAACTGTAAAAAAAAACTAAACAAACTGTAAAAAAATATTTGTATGCCTACAGATGTTCCGAGTCTGGCTGGTTGTGTATGTGAGTTTATATGTATGTAAACACGTCCACGATACAGAAGAAATTCCTAGTGAGGGCAAGGTTTTTTTTAAACAGAAATTTATTTTGGGCCTCACTATTATCGGTGTAGAAAAGTATCATGAGGAAACCTCTACTATGCCGTGGGCAAGCGTTGCGATAAGTCCTTGTGCCTTCTCTGTAGAATAAAGCAAATTAAATAAGGCAAAGAAAATTCCTAGTGTAAGGCAAAGTTCTTAAAAAACAAGAAACATAAAGCTTCATACTTGTTAATTCTAATTGTTGGGCACAATATTATGGGAAACATAGCATGGTTACGAAATTAAGGCAAAATAACCTGCCACCTTACATCAAATACCGAAAAGCATGGTATATTAATCACATACCATCACGCCTGTAGTCCCCGCAGGGTTAGGCAGAGGTGTACCAATGTACACCCGCAATTCGCCGGTATGTTTAGGTCCCATGTAATAGGGGGCGAGCCCATTGCCATTAACCGGGCACAAATCCTAACTCCGAGCTGCTACTGAAAATTTCATAGAAAAACCCAGTACCTAACACATTTTGCTCGACCTAGGAGTCGAACCCAAGTTCTCTAGCGTAGCAGTCGCGCTTAGGACCACTAGGCCAACGGAGCAGTTCATGGTATATAATATTATTTCGTATTTATTTAGATGAAAATGTAGAAGCAACAATGCCAATCTACTTTATTTGCTGACGGTACGTATGTACTGGTTCCACTGCACTACAGGGAGTACGCTTTGTAATTTGCGTCTCGTACTGGAGTTTAGGCCGAAGGGAAACATGGAGGTGGTATAGACTTTAATCTTGGTTGTAGCTTTTTGTGGGTCTCTTAGTCAAAATTTTGTTAGAAGAGTTGGTTTTGCTAGGTTACGTAATTAGGCCTGATTAGTACGTTTCTATTTATTTTGCACTGTAGCTACGGGTTCCTAGCGAAAATCAGCAAGGTACCGCAAATTATATTTATCACTAGCTGTTGCCCGCGGCTTCGCTCACGTCGACCTAAGTGTTACTTAACTAAATAAGTATTGAATACTATGTTATCAAAATCTTCCAAGCAGGTCAAATGGTTGATAAAGTGACTGCTAATAATTACGACTGTAGGTTTAAAGAATTTATCTGTAGTCGCTTGAAGTCTGGATTTGTGCACGGCTGGTAATAGGCTTACGCCATACCTGGGGCTAAAACATAATTGGCGTAAGGAGAGTATATGTGGTTTTACTATCCCTTTAGATAATACTATGATGTGGTGTCAAAATTTACTTACTTTTCTTTCTCAAACCATTAAACAGCATCTTTAATAGGCACTGCTTTAACATTATACCTCACATTGTAGCTGCGATCTGTCTAGTATTAAGACCGAAGAAATGAATCTTATAATCAGAGCAACAGCCAACAAAATTTGAGCTTCGTGTTAGAACCAAATTAATGTAAAGTTTTTGGGAGAAAGTGTGGGCACAAAACAGTAAGCATAGGACTTCTTAAAAGACTAAGCAAAGTTTTACCTCACAAATTATCCCTTATCTTTGGAACCGTAAACTACACAATAAATTTCCATTTAAAGAAAATATTTAAGCATGTAGAACATCTTCTGTTTATAGTACCTACCCATAAGAAGAAATTTCGAATGCGATGCATAATTCATGATTGATGCTTGATTCAACTTGCATCCTGAAAGCGTGAAGTCTGTGAGACATTCAACGTCAGAAGAACGACTGTCACGGAATTTTTTTATAGGTGAAATTGATTTTGGTACAGTTTCTGTTGTTGCTAATCTATTTCTGTTTTGCCTTTTGAATATAAGTACACTTTTTGGTGGCGGGGCTCAGGACAAAAGTTAAAATTTTGGACAAAAAACGTTTGCACATAAATCGTTCAACACTTGTATGAAGTGTCGAAGTTGGGAGGTCCCTTTTTTAAGCATGAGATGTCGTCAAATGATTTTTTCCTTTCTAGTGGAAAGGAGTGTCAGACTGTTATTGGCTAAAACCCATCCGAGTTCCTTCCAATGTCCTTTGTGTCCCAGGGCCGCGGTGAGTCTTTCGAACAAATTCCGCAACTGTGCTAACATCTCTTTGAGGCGCGCGTGAAACACAGTACGTCGTCGACTTGGGTCTGGTTCTGGTTGGACGGCGAGCCACACAACGGTAGCCGACCGCAAGCCCACTCCGACGGTGGTCTGGAATCGCTCTACGACTCTCGACACCCGGGGCATCCCCTTCTGTTCTGGCGGCCGGGGTGAATGGTTGACCTCTCCCTCATGCGTTTCGCCTAATCCTTCGTTGGCATTACTACTTCGCAGAAGGAAGCGATTGCTTCCCATTCTCCCTCGCTCCGGACTATGGATGAACCAAGGCCGAACGCGAGAGGTCGCCGCCGCCAATCGCCTTTATGAGAACACGCTGATGTTCTGCCCAAGCAGGGGCATACCTCCACCGTACACTCCTTTGTGATCCTACAGTGATAACACCAAGGCGTGTCCTAGCGCCGAAACCGAAACAGTTAGCTCCCGAAACAACTGTGACCAGAGAGTACCTGCGTCAGAGAATCCTTGTGGTGCGGCGATCCTACTATCGATATAAATTGGTAACTCTTTAAGTTTCTGAGGTGCTGTTTTTTATTCATGAAAAATATTCTTAGGGTAGCTAGAATTTGTGGGCCAATCTGTCGAATTCTGTTCTATTCTTCTTCAGTCGACGCATGCAAATTTTCAAAGTTATGTTAAGTTTATGCTTAAACCTATTTTATTATAATATTGAAATCATACCATCAAAAATAAAAACAATTCAATTAGGTACCAATTAAAATAATGACAAAAAGTAACAATCAATTGGGATCGAACTCACACAAAATATCTTACATGGCTTTCATTAAACACCGAAGCTATTCTCTAAACAAAGTAAATAGCTTAATAATAATAAAAAAATATAGCAATTCCCACACCATGTTATAATTGACTGCTTAACTCCTTGTGGCTAATGACGTCATGTTTTTTATTTCATAGGATAAAATATCTCCCACTGTCTTTCATAGGAACTGCCACGTTAGCCTAGTGGTCCTAAGCGCGACTGCTACGCTAGAGGTCTTGGGTTCGATTCCCAGGTCAAGCAAAGTGTTATTGGGTTTTTCTATGAAATTCTCAGTAGCAGCTCGGAGTTAGGATTTGTGCCCGGTTAATGACAATAGGTTCGCCCCCTGTTACATGAGATCTAAACATACCGGCGAACTGTGGGTGTACATTGTTACACCTCTGCCTAACCCATCGGGAAATACAGGCGTGATGGTATGTGTAATATGTAACTAATCTGCAGTATTGTGTGTATTTTATAGCAATCCAAAACATGTCCAAGAACAATAATGCTTACCTAACCTCATTATTTATTACAAATAGCGAAATAGCCTAACTATTAATTACAAAGCCCACCACCCAAAGAGCAAAGCAGATTGTGTGAAGGAAGATATCCAGCACCTCATGACTACTTGAATTAGTGAGACTACCTACCTCCCGGTAGTGAACTTCAGTGATGTATCTGGAAGGCATTGAATAGATTGCGCATTTAAGTAGGCCGCTGCAAACATAATTTGGTAAAAGAGGGCATCATACACCCGTCTGAAACTCAGTGCAATTGACGCATCAGTAAAAGCGGCTACCTACTTTTCTTAACCGGTGTAAATTATTGTTAGGGGTATCATCGATCCCGGGTCGGTGGTGCGTAGTGTTCCACGTGCGCCTCAAAGAAATGTCAGTACTGTAAGATGGGGCCCGCCAGGGCCAGTGTCTAACAGGGTTGCGGAATTCAAAAGAGTCACCGCGGCGCTGGTACGCAAAGGGCATTAGGAGGTACACTTTGTGTTTTAGTCAGTAAGAGTCTGACACTCCCTTCCGTTCCGCCCAGAGCGAAAGAAGTCATTTAAAGATTTCCCATCCTTAAAAAAAAGGGGTATCATTGATGTGAAAAGAAGAATTTAAATCGCGCAATAATACAGTCATGTGTTGGCCCGACATTTATAGACTATTTTGTCAAAATTAAAGAGTCAAATAGACATAAATTCTTTAACAATACGTATATTTTCCGCTCTGCTATCGTTTGCACACCTATCAGTTTCTATTTTTTCGATGAAAACTTTTGACTTCAATTTGCTGTTTTTTAGTAACTATGTATTATAGACGTTCTTTTCTGCAAAAATAATAAAGAAAAAATAAGCAAGCTAAGCGTTACTGTATAAGAATGACTACTTCTATTTTATTATTGTTTGAAAATCTTCTAGTATTCAAAAGAAATATTTAAAAAATCACAAAAAGTAAATCTTTATACCGGGACCGAACTCAAGGCCTGCGATTCGAAAGGCGGTCATCAAACCATTAGACTATTTAATTCAATAGAAAAAGATTTGAAATTGCCGTTCTGTTTTGCCATGATTGGCTGTTTAGCTTCTTAAAGGTATAGCGTGATGATAATTATTTCAGCAGTTCAATCCTCAGCCATCTAAAGTGTTGTTATATTTTGTTTCATCTTTTTTGAAACCCGTCGTAATCTGTATCATCATTGTTCATCCCCCAAAGTAGATAGCGCGACAATTTATAGCTTACGACCAACTTTGGCCTATGATGAATATATACAATACAAAAATTGAACGGAATCTGTCCGGCAGTATTTGCGTGATGCTCTAACAAACAAACAGACAAACAGACGAAAATTTAGAATCGCTTCCCGACCCCGTAGCAATCACTTTTTTTTAAATATATTAAATGTACAGTTTTGACTTCGCTACGATTTTATTATAAGTATAAATAGACTATGTACAGACATTATTTTCTGCTTTAATATTAAAAGATTAAAAAAAATAAGTAAGCAAATCAATGTTATGGCAGAAGTTATGCATACTTTTATTTTATTATTGTTGAGAATCTACCTGTACGAAAAAAAATGTTTGAAAAATCACAAAAAGTAAACCTGTTATTGAGGACCGAACTCACGATCAGCGATTTGCAAGGCGGTCATCAAACCATTAGACTATTTACTACTTCGGAAATAACTCTAAAATAGCCGTTCTAGTTTGCCATTATTGACTGCTTAACTCTTTGAAGGTATAGCGTGATGATAATTATTTTAGAAGTTCAATTCCGCAGCTATCTACAATATTCTTACATTATATGTCGTTGTTTTCAATCCCGTGAGAATCTGTAGAAGAACTCGGACATAATGCAACATTGCTCATCCCCCAAAGCAAATAGCGTGATAATTTATAGCCTAAGTTTTAAGTGGAGCTTACCGCAATACATTAGTGAAAACCGCATTCAAATCGGTTAAGCCACGGCTGAGATTAGCGTGTTCAAACGCACAGACAAACAGACAAACAGACAAACAGACAAAAATTCTAAAAACCATATTTTCGGCATTAGAATCATTACCCGACCTCGTAGCAATTACTTTTTTTCAAAAATATTAAATGTACAGTTTTGACTTCGCTACGATTTTATTATATGTATAGATTAGGTAAATCGTTCGATTATTAAAATAAAAGAGCTTTGTTAAATGTTCCGTTGCATTAAAACTTCGGGAATCATGGCACTGCACTATACATCGTATTAAATTGCAAGGTTTTTATTTAGTTTCTGTAGTGTGATTGGTTCACTAAAGTGACATCATTAAAAGGTAACAGATTAACAATTAATAAAAAAAAAAACACTAAAAACTCTATAATTTAACAAATTTTTTATTGATAGACAATTTACATGTTAACATATCATACCATCACGCCTGTATTCCCCAAAGGGTTAGGCAGAGGTGTACCAATATACACCCACAGTTCGCCGGTACGTTTAGGTCCTATCTAATAGAAGGCGAGCCTATTGCCACTAACCGGGCACAAATCCTAACTCCGAGCTGCTACTGAGAATTTCATAGAAAAACCCAGAAACACTTTTCGTTCGACCTGAGAATCGAACCCAAGACCTCTAGCGTAGCGGTCGCGCACAAATTAAAATTATGAAACACTTACTTCTGCATGCGACTTCATTCATAGAAGACAAGTACCTATACCATAAAAAGACCTAAGACACTAAGCAACATTATCGTATCTATCTATCACTGAAAGAATTATTGTAATCGGACTAGTACTTCCAAGGATAACCTCATACAAACAAAATGAAAATAAAAAACTTTACCTCCTTATCATATTGGTAGGTATAGATTACATAAAATTAAAAATTTTAAATAACCCCCGACTGAAAAATAAAAATCCCTACCGCAGCTAACAAAAGAGCTGATAACTTTGACACCGCTGAACCGATTTTGATCAAACATAGCTAAGAACACTCCCGACTAATATACATTTCAAACAAAAAAAACTAAATCAAAATCGGTTCTTGCGTTCAGGAGCTACGATGCCACAGACAGACACACACACACACAGACACGTCAAACATAGAACACCCCGTCGTTTTTGCGTCGGGGGTTAAAAATCAATAAAATAATAAACGTCAATCCAACACCATCTTTCATAATTTAACCCCTTAATTAAAACAAACTCGATTCCCTGACCTTTACAACACCCGAAATGTTCCACAAAACAAATAGATCAAACGCTAATAGAGTGGCTCGCAATACACGAGAGAGTGCGGGCTTAATTGGCCCACTCGTTCGTAGCACTAATTGAACCGTCTTCTTTACGCTCCGCCTATGTCAGCCTTAATTCCTGTATCACTTTCAGTAATTATTATTCTGCGGTTTCAATGGCGCGATTGGCTTTTTGAATTGGATGGTTTTAATGGAAAGGGTTGTGTTTCTGTTTGTTATGAATGACAATTGGATTAAGTTATTTTTGTAAGTATTTAAAAAAAAAATGAAAGTGTTTTTTTTTTCGAATAAAAAGAAATACGTATTCGTGTGACTTGCGGATAAAACTATTCTTTATAAAATAATGCAAGCTTTTAAATCCATATTAATATTATAAAGCTGAAGAGTTTGTTTGTTTGGTTGAACGCGCTAATCTCAGGGACTACTGGTTGGAATTGAACAATTATTTTTGTGTTGGATAGTTCATTTATCAAGACAGGCAGGCACATCACGCTATGACACTTGACATAGGAGCAGTAACCAAAGACCTAAGTTAATGCGGGTGGAAAAAACCACGTGGTACTAGCTGCTTCTGGTATGGATATGAAAAATAAAATTCGTGTGATTTGCAGATGTAACTGTATAGCTATGTATTTTAATTAGCATTTTGTAGACAAAATGACAAAATAAATAAAAATGTCATTATCATAATTGGAGTACTTAAGTATAACTCACGTTATTTCTCTCATTATTCAAAGCTAATCATCATCTATTTAGACTTTTCCTAACTATGTTGGGGTCGGCTTCCAGTCTAACCGGATGTAGCTGAATACCAGTGTTTTACATGGAGCGACTGCCTATCTGACCTCCACAACCCAGTTAGTGGGTAACACGATACCTCTTGGTTAGACTGGTTGTAAGAGGTTCTGGCTTCTGACTATCCATAACGACTGTCAAAGATCTACGAATGTCAGCCGGGACCAATGGCTTTACGTCCTTGCCTAGGCACGGGGGTGTCACACCACCAACTTCAAAACTCCGGGCTGCTACTGAGAAAATCCTAATGGAAAAACCCAATAACACTTTTTTGCCCGACCTGAGAATCGAACCCACATAAACCCTCACGCACATCAGTCGCGCTTGCGACAACGAGACTAGCGGGGCAGTCATTATTCAGAGCAATTTTAATTATTTTGTATATTTCATGCTGATTTTTTTTGTTGCCATACTTATATTGTACTGTTAGAGTAATGTACCACTTTTGACATTTTTTACTTTTAATAGAACGAACATTAATTATTATACTAGCTGCAGCCAGCGACATCGTTCGCGTGGTTGTTTCCACCCGCAATAAGTTAGGTCTTTGGTTACTGCTCCTTTCCCGTGCGTCGTAGCGTAGTTCAGTTATAGAGAAAGGTTATAGGATATATAACAATATATCCTATAACCTTTCTCTATAACTGAACTATCCAACACAAAAAAAAAAATCAATTCCAACCACTAGTTTCTGAGATAAGCACGTTCAACCAAATAAACAAACAAACTCTTCAGCTTTAAAATATTAGTATTGATAAGCAACATGTTCACTGTTAGTCATACACCACACCGTGTTCCGCCATGGAACGGGTTGGAGGAGTTTCTCAGCTACGACTTGAACTAAAATCGAGGTGTAATTCACCTTTCATCAAGTCAGAAGAAAGGTAACAACTATCAGTCCTACATTACCCCATCCAGCGAACTTTCTTCTATAGTAACAATTAGCTTCTGCCAGCGACTTCTTTCGCAAGGTTTTTATTACCCGCGTTACGTTTTTAGTGGCTGCTCCGCACATTTTGGTCGTAGCGTGATGTTATATAACCTATAGCCTTCCTTGATAAATTACTATTCAACACAAAAACTGCCTCGGTAACCTAGTGGTCCTAAGCGCGACTGCTACGCTAGAGGTCTTCGGTTCGATTCCCAGGTCGAGCAAAAAGTGTTATTGGGTTTTTCTATGAAATTCTCAGTAGCAGCTCGGAGTTAGGATTTGTGCCCGGTTAATGGCAATAGGCTCGCCCCCTATTACATGGGACCTAAACATACCGGCGAACTGTGGATGTACATTGTTACACCTCTGCCTAACCCTTCGGGGAATACAGGCATGATGGTATGTGTGTCAACACAAAAATATTTTTTCAATTCGGACCAGTAGTTCCTGAGATTAATTAGCGCGTTCAACCAAACTAACAAACAAACTCTTTAGCTTTACAATATTAGTGTAGTTAAGTTAGATACTCATTTAGACCATTTTGAGTTCCAACCCTTACAATGAAAGATAATTATAGTCTAATTAGACGTAGAAATGTAAGAAAAGGTCCGTGTAATCTGAAAACTCTCAGTCTAAAGTTGCGCTTTTTTCTTAGACTGAAGGCTAATTTTTCCGTGCTAGTTCTTTTGCAATTGAAACTAAACGGAATTAAATGAGTTGGCGAAATGTTAGACGGAAAGCCTTTGTGAGTCAGCGACTAATTTGTGGGTAGGTTAAAACCCCGCAGTATTTGTTCCAGAGAAATTAGACTGAGCCATGTTTTCTGGAAGGAAAAATTTAATTAAATTTGTTGACGAATTTATGTATTACAAGCTTTAGCACGCGACTCTGTTCTCACGAAAGTCAAATGTATTATAAACTATAATAAAATCCTATGACACCCGGCAATAATCTGTGAAGCTTTTTATCAGAGATTTCTTTTTTTGAATATGCAAGTAAGTAGTAAGTAAAATATGGATACGCCTAGTAATGATTGAAAAAAGTAATCAATTCCATAACAAATCAAATGCGTATTTACTACAACCTTGCTATCTTTTTTTTCCGTTAGCATTACCGAGCTTGCTTTTTAACATATTTTTACACACATATCATCACGCCTGTATTCCCCGAAGGGATAGGCAGAGGTGAACCAATGTACACCCAAAGTTTACCGGTACGTTTACGACCCATGTAATAGGGGGCGCGCTTATTGCCACTAACCGGGCACAAATCCTTACTCCGAGCTGCTACTGTGAATTTCATAGAAAATCCCAGAAACACTGTTTTGTTCGACCTGAGAAACGAACCCAAGACCTCTAGCGTAGCAGCCGTGCTTTGGACCACTAGGCTAACGAGGCAGTCTATGACATAACATATTTTCATACAAGATAAATCAACTAAAGCCAACACCTGAAGTTATATAATAAGAATAAAAAATCGGTATGTTTGAATGTCTATCACCACTGTTGTTGATAAACTCAGCAATTACTATATTTTCATAAAAAAACTCATTCAATTTTCAGTTAATTTGAGAACTTTTAATAAAGTTTACACAACTGTGTGTAACATTTGCATTTCTATTATTTTTTTTCCATTTACTGTTCACGGTATTATGTTCCGCGGCCATTTTGAATACAATCGGTTTCATTACCGTTCTTGTATTGAGTTGGGTCGAAATCAATTGAATATTTTCGCTGAGCGTAGATTTTTGACGTAAATCAAGTAGTTTTTTTTTTTTTTATAGTGATAGTACTTGAATTAGAAGAATATAATTTTCTCTTCAAAGTCTTTGTGTTAAAGAAAATTGATTTTCCTCCATTTTATTTGAGAATAGATTGAAAGAATTTGTTAATTTAAAAAAGCAATTTTGTGAGCCGAGGCAATGTTAATGAAAATGATTGTGAAAGTGATTTAGGAGGTGGAACAGTGTTCTTATTTTATCTATAGTTATCTATATCCGTAGTGTTTTGTAAAAGTCTTTATCGGTGAATTTTAATGAAATTTAATGTATTTTTCCTTACAACATAAACATACCATCACGCCGGTATTCCCCGAAGGGTTAGGCAGAAGTGTAACAGTGTACACCCACAGTTCGCCGGTATGTTTAGGTCCCATGTAATAGGGGGCGAGCCTATTGCCAATAACCGGGCACAAATCCTAACTCCGAGCTGCTACTGAGAATTTCATAGAAAAACCCAATGACACTTTATGCTCGACCTGGGAATCGAACCCAAGACCTCTAGCGTAGCAGTCCCACTTAGTACTACGAGAGTCGTATGATATTACTCGGCTTCATTACTCTCTCGCCTTAGGCTTGCATAAGCTTAATCCACTTGTATCATAACGTACTATTGTACAAATTTAATACAGACCGACAGACCGATTCCTATCTAACAAAAAACAAATGACGATCAACAGAAAAAACTATTACGAAGAAAAAAAAAAACAATTTTCAATCACAAATGTTAATGATTTAAATAGAAACGTGGACTGGGTTGGTTTTCCTGCACGCTAGTTGATATCTGTCTGAAAATTCCGATTTGAAAGCGGGACAAAGGGAAAGCACCGTCAGCATTAGCACTACAGTGTAAATTGACACCTCGGAAGCTCGTTTCGCTAAAGATTCGCTTGCCGCCAAAGCCAGTGCAGTATATTGCCATCGCATAGTATTCAGATAAAAATACAAAAGCTAAAAATGGTATCTTAAAATTTGGATGATCGGAATTTTTTTGAGGAAGATTTTTATTCAGGAAAGAAAAGCTAGCTTTATCTTTAAACACAACTAGCTTTTGCCGATGACTTCGTCCGCATGGATATTTTCACATGCGTTAAGTTACGTCTTTGGTTACTGCTCCGCTCCTGTGCGTTATAGCGTGATGTTATATAGCATATGTTACTTTCTGATAATTTAGCTTCTATTGGTGAAAAAATGATTGAAATCGCTCCACTAGATTTGGATTAGTAATACTCCAACGCTGACGTTTCCTTAGGTTAAAATAATTGTAATATTACCTATCATGGTCTGTAGGGCCTCGTCTCATACAGAGAAGGCATGAGCACTGATCATCACGCTTGCACGAGGCGGATTGGCGATTTCAGACATATTTTTATATTATTTAAGGTCGATTTTCCTAACGATGTTTTTCCTTTACCGATGTCGGTGATGTCCACGATAAACTTAAAAAGTACATGTGAAATGAAAATGTGACATTGGTATTCCGTTTCATCAGTTATTCAAATAATTTGCAGCAAGAATAAAATAATTTAACTTAGAATGCGTAATGGTAGATTTTCTTTGTTGTGAGTGGTTTAAGAATATTTTATGTTAGTGCGGCGATACAAAAAGAATAAATTATGATTTTACAAAGAAAAATATTTTAGTGACAAATACTTCTAGATATTTTTATCAATATTTAGTTTTTAGCTGAACCAATGCTCTCCGTCGCTTGCCAGCGTTATTTCTTTGAAGTTTTTATACCCATTTTCTTTTTTACTTTACTTAGCTTTCAGGATTCTTTTCATAAATTTAAATATAGATGTTTATTGATATTGTTTATACAAATAACATGCAGTCGAAGAGTACATGAATTTCCTTTTTCATAAATATTATATATTTTGCAGACTCTCTGGCTCTATTTTATTGAAATATTATTCAAAACATTCACGTATTGTAGTTCTGTTACTTTGTACTAGCTATATGTCAAGCTGTGTCACCCGCATTTAGTTTTATTTTTGGTTACTGCTCCGCTCCCGTTCGTCGTAGCGTGATGTTCTATACGTATAAACCTTCCTCTTTAATCACTCTGTTTATTGATGGAAACTGCATTAAAATGCGTTGCGTAGTTTAAAAGATCTAAGCGTACAGAGGGACAGACGGCGCGAAGCGACTTTGTTTTATACTATGTAGAGGTTTATAGCAAAGTCAAAAAAAAAAAAAAATGTGGCCAACCAACCAACTTGCTTTTACTCTATAGGACCGGCGCCCGGCACGACAATCGATTAATAGGTAAATAGAAATAAACTCTAACTTCATGACATTAAAGATAACATTTCAATGTACATGGTAATAGATAAAATATTCGTTTGCTTAGATGACCTTACAACGTCGAATTATGTTCACGTTCTCTCATTTGTTTTAACACGAACACATCAATTTATCTGAAATTTTAATCTTTGAACAAAACAACCGCGCACAAACAAAATCTTTACCACCATAATATATTCGAAGCAAAGGCAGCAAAGATGGGAAAACATAAGCTAGAGATTGTCTGTCGCATCGGATATTTGCTTAACAATATGTGTTCCCAATATGCAGTATATACAGTGTAAGGCTTGACGGTGCCGTAAAACGGAATATAGCTGGATATATCCGCTGTACCTTGAATATCCGAAGGGGTTTATCCGCGCGGCGGTTGAATCCGCGCCCTGCTTATGTTAGACAATGTGGCGACGATTGTGGTTATGTCTTTAGTGTGTAAGCGGTAGCGATTTGTGGGAGCGGATTGGAGTTCGATGTTTTTTTTTTTTCAGAACTGACAAAGTCAATGTCGACGATGGAGGGAGCTTACCCAGGAGAAGCCTGTTCGCTCTGACTTTAAACAGATTAGGGTTGAATGCGTTCGGAAATTGAGACATGTAGAGACTTCCACTCCTTTGCAGTGCGCATTGTAAAAGATGTTTGATGATCATTCAAATTTTAAAAGTTATTTACTAAAGCAGCCAGTACTTGAAGCTATGTGTTCGTTCTTAAGAGGTCGCTAGTATAGAACTGAATGTGTACAGAACAGGCATAAGTTAAAGAAATAATAAAAGTTCCATCCTTGTTGTTACACCACACAACGGTTAGATTGTGATAATGCACTTTTATTTAGGACCACCAACAAAAGGTATACACAGATGAAGACATATACAACAAAAGATATTACGTGGGTACTCCTTCACTTATAGGAGACCAAAGCATGCACAATAAAGTAAATAGCTAGCTAATATAATACTAATAACAACATTTTGTAATATCTAGAAACAGGAATTATATTATAATCTATACTAATATTATAAAGAGAAAATATGTTTTTGTTTGTTTGTTTGTAACAAAAAGGCTCCAAAACAATTGGACCGATTAAAAAAAAAAATTCACCAATAGACAGCTACGTAATTCTTGAGTAACATAGGATATATGCCAGAGCAGTAATGAAAGACGTAACTCAACGCGGGTGAAATAAGCCACGCGGACGAAGTCGTGGGCAGATCGCTAGTCTTGTATAGGAATCATTTCGTATTCAATTCTCGCTATCTGCTATGCACTATATTCAAAGCCTTACCTTCTCAGTCCAGCTAACAGACATGATATAAGGTCTTGCACCAATGCATACCGCCTATGCGTCCATTCTACCGTGTCTTCATCTCTTAGCCTAGTGGTCCTAACCGCGATTGCTACGCTAGAGGCCTTGGGTGCGATTCCCATATCGAGTAAAATGTTATTGGGTTTTTCTATGAAATTCTCAGTAGCAGCTCGGAGTTAGGATTTGTGCCCGGTTAATGGCAATAGGCTCGTCCCCTATACATGGGACCTAAACATACCGGCGACCTGTAGGTGTACATTGGCACACCTCTGCCTAACCCTTTGGGGACCACAGGCATGGTCAAAAAAAAATCATCTTTTTCCATAAATTTAGACGTGTGAGTATTGCACTTTTATATGGAACAGCTGTTTTTTTTTTTTTAAATTAATGAATAAAGTTTATAGCACGATTCGTTCCACCATGTATAAGCAACGTCAATATAATAAAAAGCATCAAATATCCCAATGAACAGACATAACATAGAATTGTTTCTGCTGTCATGAATTTTTATTGGCCCAATACGTCTCTATACATATATACAGTCTGGACCAATCTCAGAGATTATGAAGATAATGTCAGATATTGACTATACATAGACAGATTGGAGCGAAAATATTCGATACTCGCAAGGCTTTCTCTGATAAGGCTGAATTATTTGTATAGAAATATTTATGGTCTGCTTACGAATAAAATATACAATACTTTGTTATTTATTCATGAAAGAAAGTCGATGAATTTATTAGCCGCGTCTAGTAGTAGTCAAATAGTATTGTGAAAAGGGCAAAGGTATTAAATACATAGGTACTAATTAGGTACGGTATCATGGTTGCTTGGGTTCTTGGGTTCTTGGGTTCAATTTCTAGGTCAGGCAAAGTAAGAATGAGAATGAATTATTTATTGGTCCATAGTTACAAAACTAAAACAACAATATCTCAGGACCCTAGAGCCCCGGACCTTCAAAGGGTGTACGAGGAGCCGAAACCAACTCCCAGAGGCCCCTTAGATAGCTTTTGGATGAAATGGAATACCAACCGACAATTATCCCTGTATGCACTATAAATACATCCAACGACAACCCACGGTTGACGCAGGACTATTGGACTATGGAAATAAAGAACTGGACTATGGGTTTGGGCTGCTTATGTGGACTGGTTATCTTGTACTATGGGAAGACTATGGCCTCTGCCTGACAATGTTTATAATACATTACTTATTATTATATTATGCTATTAAGACAACTTTAGTTATGTAATTATATATATTTTATAAAATGTGTTATTAACTTTACGGCGGTCCCCAAACTAGGCGGTGTCTATATCTCGGGGGCCAGCGTTAACTTAAGTTTTAAATCAAGTTAAAATAAGTTACTTATGCCCTACAAGCTTCCTTTTTTGTTTTTTATATAAACTGTTCATACTCGGCATTTGTAATCTAGTTATTATTTAAGTAAGTTTAATGTTTGAAATAAATAAATTTCCCAGTTAAAGTATTTAGATGTTTCCATCACGGATTTCTTAGTAGCAGCTCGGAGTTTGGAAGTTGGTGGTTGACACCCTCGAGCCATTGTAAGTACGTAAAGCAGTCCGTAGGATTTTTTATTAAGTGGATGTTTTATCTATCATAATTTATCAGTAAGACAGATGCACACACAGACACACATACACATTTTTCAACTGAAAACAATGGACGGCCGATATTCATGCAAAATTCGAATCGACCATTTCAAATTTCAAATGCGGGCCCAAAATTCATGACCGTCTCCACAACGGATCAAATCAGCTACCGTCATTGGTGGAACCGTTCTAGCCGGACATTTGAGAAGTTGTGAAAATATTCCATATTCCATATTCAAATCTGGGAAAAACGTATTTGGTTTGAGCGGTTTTGCGAGCAAAGAGGTTATGATGTAAAGGGAAAAACTATAGACTTTTTATATTTTCTATCTGATTTTATTTTCAGAAAAGTGGAACTATACTCAGGAATATCGTTCCTAAAACAGTATATAATATACTTATAGCTATTTCTTCAAATAAATATAATTGGTTATTTTGAATAATTATGTGGTCTGTCGAACCCCATATGCATTTTCTGGACTCTCTAGTTTTATTGAAAACCTCATTAATCGCTTTACATCAACCGATGTCCAAGTCAAGAACAGACGGCGTTCGTGTTCAAAGAGATGTCAGCAAAAGGAAGGGGCCACTGAGGGCCGATGCCTGCCGGGGCTGCGGGTTGTTCGCAAGAGATACCGCGCCCCCGGAACGCAAAGGGCACAAGAAGGAACATGGGTGGGTTTTAGTCAGTAAAAGTCTGACACTCCCTCCCGCCCCGCCCAGGGCGGGAGAAGTTATTTGATGAATTCCCAACCACCAAAAAAAAAAAAAAAGTCAAGAACAGACCCATTCATCACCACCGTCATCATATCAGCCGTAGGACGTCCACTTCTAGACTTAGGCCTCCCCCATAGATTTTTAAAAGGACACGTTCATTAATCTAAATTTATACCAATACCTATTATAAAGTCGTTTGATTTTTTGTTTGAACGCGTTATTCTAATTACTGATTCGATTATATAAACTCTTGGGTCTTGGGTTCGATTCCCAGGTCAAGCAAAAAGGGTTATTGGGTTTTTCTATTAAATTCTCAGTAGCAGCTTGGAGTTAGGATTTGTGCCCGGTTAATGTCAATAGGCTCACCCCCTATTACATGGGACCTTAACATACCAGCGAACTGTGGGTGTACATTGGTACACCACTGCCTAACCCTAAATCGGAATCCGTAAAAAAATTCACACAAACGGATTCGTACTAAAAAGTAAACGCAAGACTAACTCTTAAAATCAACCTTCGATTCTACTGAACCGATTGAGAACGTAAAGTCAGTGAAAACACCACCTAAGCTAGGTGGTTTGCTTCTAAAAATAGACGACCCTTTCCTAGGTAATGAATACTTTAGCGATTGGAAAGCAATGACGCATACACTCTGGGTGTTCTGCCCACTATAATGCATGGGTTTATTGACAGTAACCTCATTATACCTACCTCAATAATGAACGGTTAGAATATGGTTTGCAAATGACAGTGAATAGACTAGGTTTACATAAACAATGGGAGTTCTTTAGAAAATAATATTTTTGTGAATATACACAAACCTGTCCGGTGTAATTACAGGCACATGAGACATTTCAACTTAGTCTCTGCGATGACAACGAATTAGCAAGGCCTCTGATATTGCAGATATCTATAAGTAGCGGTGACCACTTAACATCAGATGGCCCGTTGGCTAATTTACCATCCAATGACAAAAAAAAAACAAATAGACAGCTCATCTCAAACCAATTTCACAGAAATTCACCGAGGGAGATTTCCGCAAAATAGACCGACCGTTCTATATTCTTACACTACCATCTCTCACAAATACAAAGAGACATGAACAAAACACAAATCATCTATATTCCTCCCAGGATAGCGCACCGCGTGAGCATTTGTGCGACATAGCTGCCGCTTCTACACGATCTGCAGGATACCTCATGAATATGAATGTCCTATACAGGCCATTGAGACAGTCTACACGGCGAATACTAGACAAATGGGGCTTTAAATACCAATTCTGTGCTTGTGGCTTTGTAATTGTAAAAGGTAACATGGGTTTATTGAAATCACGGTAATAAAGGTAGTAAGTAACCGTAGTTTCTTGTAGACATTTAATTTTATTGGTTAATTTAATAGCTTGTGCCCGCAATTTCGTTCACGTGAATGTCGGTTATTACTCTGTTTTATAATTATTACGTGGAACCCTAATTATTTTTCTAAAATTATAATAGTCTAGTTACTCCTTATAATATCAGCTGATAGCCAGTGAAAGTCCTGTCAAAATCGATCAAGGCGTTTTGAAAATTATCCGGAACCAACAGAGACCAAAATTTTGAAACTTTGTGTTTTCTTGTACGTACTGTGTCTACTTTCATATGCGTTTAGTAAAAAGCTGTTAGAGTGACATTACACACAGATACTACAATTTAATTTATTTGTATAGAAGTAACTGCCTCGTTAGCCTAGTGGTCCTAAGCGCGACTGATGAGCATGGGGTCCTGGGTTCGATTCCCAGGTCGAGCAAAAGTGTTATTGGGTTTTTCTATGAAATTTTCAGTAGCAGCTCGGAGTTTGGATTTGTCCCCGGTTAACGGCAATAGGCTCGCCCCCTATTACATGAGACCTAAACATACCGTCGAACTGTGGGTGTACTTTGTTACATTTCTGCCTAACCCTTCCGGGAAAACAGGCGTGATGGTATGTTATGTGGTATGTGTTGTATAGAAGTTGGTTTCGACATGTATCTTGTAATTTATGCTGCCAGGCAACTGGGCTTCGGCTAGTTGAAAACATCTCTTTGAGCCTATCATTGATATAGCTTTGTTCTGTCTCCTGCTTAAAATGCAGGGGAAAGAACATTACGTATTTTCTTACTCCACCCCTGTTCCTTTCTGATTAATATCGTTGCTGAATTCTTGCGGGATCCAAGACAGTCAAATCGTTTCTCGGGGAGTCTTTCACCATAATGAAAGCCAAAAACAAAATGAAATAACTGTAAACCTTTGTGCCCAGTTAATGGCAATAGGCTCGCTCCCTATTACATGGGATCTAAACATACCAGCAATCTGTGGGTGTACATTGATACACCTCTGCCTAACACTTCGGGGAATACAGGCGTGATGGTATGTTTAACTAGATAAACGGAATTTTTATATCATTTTTTCTTCCAGGTGATAAAAAACTGCAAAATAAACATAACCAATTAATACATTCTGGTAAAATTGAATAAACCACAAGTAACGATTGAAATTGTTTGATAAAGTTAATGAATTCAATTAATCAAGCTCTAAGTTAATTGATTTTCAAGTGATCTACATAATTGCATCGCGCCTTTTTCCTGTTACGAGATCAGTAAGAATCTATTTCTCAATTAAAATTCGCTAGATTAATTTAATAAAATGTTTTAATTTTGTCTATGAGTTCGTATTCATAAGAGGACACATACACGTACTATCTCGCCTGTATTCCCCGAAGGGTTAGGCAGAGGTGTTACAATGTACACCCACAGTTCGCCGGTATGTTTAGGTCCCATATAATAGAGGGCGAGTCTATTACCATTAACCGGGCTCAAATCCTTCCGAGCTGCTACTGAGAATTTCATAGAAAAACCCAATAACACTTTGCTCGACCTGGGAATCGAACCCAAAACCAGTAATCGTAGCAGTCGCGCTTAGGACCACTAGGCTAACGAGTCAGTTACTTTATTTACACCTAAATTAGATTACTATAATAATAGATATGATACTTGCAAAGTAACTTAAACCGTATTCTTGATACATTTAGATCTACTCAACAAAAATTAACTTAAAATTGTTAGGACGATATTCTCCACGTTACCGTTCTCACGTTATTTTCGCATTAATTCTACTACTTGTATTATTATTTCGCTGAACTACTACTATTTTCTATTTGTAAGAATAATTTTGGAGATAGAAAACGGTTCTTGACGTCTATTTTCTATTAGTAGACTTGGTCTTTAGACAAAATGTTGGATATTTCCATTAAAAATTACTCAAAAGCAGCCCAGTGCTTTGGAAAGCACGTAAATCCGTTAGTCCTGCACATGAACACCAACCAGTCGTGTCGGATTGCCGTCCCAAAATACGACTGTGGAGTAGGGAAGGAGGGAACCTTAAATGAATTGTACATATTTTGTAATTTAATCATTGTTAAAAAAAAAATTAATAGGTTAATTATTGAAAAAGTAATTTTTGTTCTATAAAATAAAATACATACATACATTAACTCACGCCTTTTCCCATGGGGGTAGGCAGAAACCACAGAACGCCACCTGCTACGATCCTTACATACTTACTAAAATACCTTAATTATCTATGGTTAAATTTTTATAAGATTTTGATGTAAATGGATATAAAAGTAAAAAAACAAGCCATTGAAGCTATTTTTAGGGGAGGCCTATGTCCAGCGGTTGACGTCGTTCGGCTGATTTGATGATAATGACGAAATAAAATAAAAATTGGCTTAGAGACTAGGTCTCTAGGCCAATTTTGAAATCAATATTTGAAATCCATGGCCCTGGGCTAGTATTAAACTATATTATAGAGACCTGCGCCTGATCTGGTCTGGTGCGTATCTTGTTTATATATTATTTTCTTTTGTTTTCTTTGGATGACGTACAAGCCCACCGTCCGCCTGATGTTAAGTGGTCACCGCTGCCAATAGACAGCTGTAGTACCAGAGGCCTTGCAAATGCGTTGCTATCCCAGAGAAAAAGTTAAAAAGTTTAATGCGCCTGTAATTACACCGACTGACTGCCCCGTTGGTCTCGTGGTCGCAAGCACGACTGATGCGCATGGGGTCCTGGGTTCGATTCCCAGGTCGAGCAAAAAGTATTATTGGGTTTTTCCATTTGGAATTTCTCAGTAGCAGCTCGGAGTTAGGATTTGTGCCCGGTTAATGGCAATAGGCTCGCCCCCTATTACATAGGACCTAAACATACCGGCGAACTGTGGGTGTACATTGGTACACCTCTGCCTAACCCTTCGGGGAATACAGGCGTGATGGTATGTTGTTGTAATTACACCGACACCGCTGCTACGTGCACTACACAATTATTATTTCCAGCGTACTTGGTTAGTCTCCGTCTCTTGTGATTGGGCGTCGTGACTGAAATTCGGTCCGGAGGATATTCATATTATATTTGAAATTCATTGTGCTCTGTAACTGGCTAAACCTTTGAAATTCAGAACAGAAATTCGGTCCGTGCTATATTCATTCATTTCTCAGGACACAGAAATGGAACGCCATTGTCCTCGTTTGTATCATAAGTCGAATAATAGTTTTTGTGTCATATTAAATTACTAGCTCATTCCCCCGGGTTTCACCCGCATAAATATTGGATTTGGGATTTTAATAATTATTTTTCTAAAACAAAACTCGCCTAAATTACTCCTTAAACATCGGCTATCTGCCAGTGAATGTCTTGTCAAAATCGGTCCAGCCATTTTCAAGATTAGCCGGAACAAACTGGCAAACATACAGGTATTTTTTTTTTGTTATATGTACCGGGTAAACGTTAATTATCATTTAGGAATGAGCTGCAATTTTGACATTACAAATATACACTTCAATTTTATTTATTTGTGCAGATTCTAAAATCGATCGTATTTTCATTACATTTTAGACACTACTTCTGTTTATATCTCCCGGATAACAAACTCGTTACCGGTATTCTAATTATTTTTAGAAGCATTCGCTATTGTAGCCCTAATAACATAACTTCCAAGACATTCCTAAGACACTGTTATGAGACAACGGTCAGTTCAAACTTAGTTTAAACTTGAGACAAAACCTCTCAGTATCCCTATGGTCCAATTATAACTTATTCTCTAAGTTTCTAGACTTCTAAGCGATGCAATGCATATACAATGTAGTCTCTAAGCTTACCACTATGCATAACTTGTGAACAAACTTCCCTTTAAAATATACTAGGTTTTTCCCGAGACTTCGTCCGCATAAATGTCGGTTATATTTAAAATTCAATCATAATTTTAAAGACACGTGGCGCCATCTATAATCATAAGAACGTTATTGTTGTTTTCCTTAAGGAACAGTACTTTTTTCGACATTAAAGGTACCCTATGTCCTAACTGTATATCTGACAACGTATAGGCAATATTTCAGGATGATCGGTTCAGTGGTTTAGGCGTGAAAAGGTAACAAACAAACAAACTTACTTTCATATTTAAAATATTAGTTAGGATTCTGATTTGATGCTTAGACTCCGTTTGCGAGGAGAGAATGTTTCTCTAACGCTTGGTTTAAGTAAATAAGTTTTGCAACGGGTAATTGGCACAGTTTGAAACTAGCCTATACAGTATTGGGCTGGAAAGTGGGCTAAGTTGATGAAACTGCTTTTTGGGAAATATCCAAGGTGTCTGCACTAAATAAATTATATGATTTTAATAACTTACTAAGCTATTGAGTTTAAAATTGCATGTATTCTAAAAATAACAATATTATTATTACCTGTCACCGCCTTATTTCATTTGTATTGAAGGCCAATTTTCATAATTAAATACGTCCAAAATCTAGTCGCAATCTCATCTCAACGATAATCTATGTCAAAAAATGTGGGTGAATTAGAGTCATTTTTGACAGATTGAATTTGAGGTTAGATTGCGATCGTTGCTAATAGTTGACATAAATGTCAGACATATCAAAATAATAAGTGACCGCCACTGATTCTGTCTAAACTAGGATTTATGTAATAATTACTTGTAAAACGTCCGGTTGAGAATATTGTTGAAAACATGCACTACAATATCGTGCCACAAGCAGCGAGATTGTTTTCTAACTAAAATGAATAGGTGCTTAGCTTGACTTAATTATTGTTATAGCCATGTCCCAGAAAATTTCATTACAAATAATAGAACGCCTATTTCTTTTAAAAAGAAACCAATTCAAAAATACTGACGTAACAAATTCTACAACAAAAGTGTCAATCATAAAAATAATAAACCGTTCATTTCAACACCAATGTTTTGTTACCGAACACGGCTAGACGCCCGCCATAATTGTTTTCTTAACAATTTGACAGATGTCAAAATGCTTTCGGGCACAGGCACTGACGCAGACTGCCAACATTTTGAGGTTTGGAATGTCGTGGACTTCCGAATTAAATGGTTGAAAATGATTTCGGTGAGTGCTTTTCAAATTTATTATTTTATTGTGCTTCTACGATTGACATTGTTTTCTTGATTTGACAACGGCTGCCGGAGTGACAATGGTTGCGGGAAATGGATGTGCCCATTTCTGGTTGAATACTTAAATAAACCGCGTTGGGTTATTAATTTGTAAAAATGTTACTTTGGTCGTGTTTATCGACAATGGGATTAATAATTTAATCCTAAACTTAGAGTAAACAATTCTTTTTGAGTCGTTTGAGTTTGAAACTCTCTAGGGCCATGAAGACCGAGTGCTCAACTTATTTTTCGGGACATCATTAAGTGGTTGGTCGACACTTTAACCAAAGGATTTGCCCATTTTGGGCCATAGAATCAGCATTGCCGTCCAACTATGCAATGCTGGCAATTTTTTGGACACTTGCCCTATTATCTGCAATGCTTCTAAAATATTTAATTTCTTATGATCAATCGGTAAATTTTCAAAATGTAATGTTCACCAATAATTCTCATTTTACTCATCCAAATATTCTTCTTCCCATACAGTGATCCAAACACGTCAAGTACATCTAAATAATATACAGAATCTGTATAAACCTATTACTCGTACACCCAAAAATAAGCAAGAACAGACGTTTGAAATCAAGCATATTTTATTTAAATTCAGAACCCGAGTGGGACAGAAGTTTTCGCACGACATCGGGAACGTTCGGCTAATCCTCCCGAGGGATGCCGACGATAGGTGTCGCCATCGTACTGTTTGAACTTGCTTTGAACTGAGAACACAATATAGGATTGGATGGCGTTGTTTTATTGTTTGTCTGTAGGGAGTTCCCGTGGACGTGTTTGCGACTTTGAGTTTTAAAGTGATGATGAATACTATGGATTTAAGTAATATATTGTTTTCTTATGATATTGAATGGCTAATGTGAAAATGGTTACCGCCGCATATAGACCTCTGTAATACCGTAGACTAAGCAGAGCGTTGAGAGAGCAGAAATAGGAATGATGATACTTCTCCGGGTGAACTCCTTCACTAAGATCTCTTTCCGTCATTTGATGGCAAACAAGCCACCTGATGTTAAGTGTTTACTGGTGCCTATATAGACATCTGCAATACCAGACGCCGTGCAGATATGTTGAATTCCCAGAGACAAATCTGAAATGTCTTTTTAAATCGGAACTCAACGCTGTCTTGTAGCAACAATAAGTACGGTGGTAGTACTTATCCAAACGGGCCATTTAACAAAGAGATTTAAAGCCTACTACTAACATACCTTGTTATAGTTGCTATTCGTGTATGACCAGCCTAATACTGATATCATTTTCAATGTCTGCAGCTAAGGCTGTCCGCACACGTCAGACAATCGGCCGTGGCGACCGATTTTTTATCGGAGAGAATGGAACGTAATTATGAATTCTATCTCTACTCGCGTTCTCAAAAAATGGGTTCCGCGAAACTATGGATTTATTGAACGGTCCGATAATCGGTCCCACGAAAAGTCGGACTTGTGCGCGTGCGGGTCATAGAGATTTCTTGAACAATCAAGACGTGACGAGAACCAACAACGCCACTTTAGATTTTACGATGTTAGGATTCCAACAGAATCTACACTATTCTGAATAAAAAAAATTAGATATTCGATTAAGTTATACTTAGGGGATTTGTGCGTGTAGACGTACCTTTTTGAATTTGTTTTTTTAAGTACATATTTGTTGATAGGATTGTCCACACTACGTTTTGTTTATTTGGGTTCTTAGCAGGGATTGCTTTTGCCCGACTGCGAAAATAAGGCGTTGTGTTGAAAATTTATTAGTACCTAACTATAAAGCAAAATTGTTTTTCGTGTCTGCTTGTTTGACCGCTTCAATCTTCATTGCTAGACTGGATTTTCGATAAGTAGTTTTTATATAAAACATATTCCTTAGGTTGTCATAGCTGGTGGATTTAAATATGTTTATTTCTCTGTCGTGAGCGTCATTTGTTATTTGTAAATCAGTTAGACTCCTAATGGCCATCGCCTGGCCACCATGGCCTGTATTCCCCGAAGGATTAGGCAGAGGTGTACCAATAATATAGATAAAATAGAGGAATGTTTAACAGATTAAGACTACGATGTGAATGCGAGTGTTCCTAAAAGTAACTAGAATTGGCCTCTGTGTTTAATAGGGTACACTTTCAAAAATATTTTTTTTACATAACATAACATACCAACACGTCTGTATTCCCCGAAAGGTTAGGCAGAGGTGTACCAATGTACACCCACAGTTCGCCGGTATGTTTAGGTCCCATGTAATAGGGGGCGAGCCTATTGAACTCCTAATGACGTTTTCTAATAATAATCTTATCTGTATAAGGAGAAGTCTTTGTTATGGAACATGGCCTTGGATTTTTTTTCATCATTTACAAACTAATCAAGGCTCAAATTTCAGACGAACATTGTTATCCCAAGATAATTATTTAACATATTGAATCAATTTGACGTAATTAATTTAATTACTGAGAGATTATTGTAGGGTAGTTCCTTGACAGAAGTGAGCCCAAATATGAGCACAAAGTACCTACTTACTTCCTTTTGAAATTTTACACCTCAGCGTTCTTCAAGGCTGCAGTTCACCAACCGCTAACAAGCACAATGAGAGCAGCGTCTCCGCCATTTGTTACGTCACCGACTCATCACGTACCAGGTGTAGACATTTATAGAGACAAATTGCTCTGCGATTTGCAACTTTATGCTTAGTACGGCAATTGTCAGTTTAAGTTTAGAGCGGTTTTGGTTTTTTTCAATTGAAACTATTAAGTACGAAAGTTTGTGCGGTTATGGATAGATGGATGGATGTATGTTTGTTACTCTTTCACGCCAACAAAGTAAATTATATTAAGCAATAATTACGAAAAAGCGACTTTTATTATTAGTGTGTTTTAAAAAAACTAGTTGTGTATGTAGGGGTTTAGGCGACCACCACGTGCATGAAGTTTGGGGTTCGATACCAAGCAAATACCACTGTGACTTTATCAATTCAAATGTACTTTCTAAGTTCGACTGCTGTGCTGTGGGTCGCAGGTTCGATTCCCGCACACGACAAATATTTGTATAGCCTACAGATATTTGTTCCGGGTCTGGCACTTTGTGAGTTTATATATTTGTAAACGCACCAACAATACAGGAGAAATTCCTAGTGTAGGACAAGGTTTTTTTTTTAAATAGAAGTTTATTTTGGACCTCACCGTCATCGGTGTATAAAAGTATCGCGAGGTAACCGATACTACGCCTTGAGCAAGCGTGGCGATAAGTCCTTGTAGTTTCTCTGTATGAGAAGAGGGTTTTGCCCTGCAGTGGGACAATAATAGGCTGGTACTATTATTTTTTTATGATTATGTTGATTCAATCGAGTCACAATATACCTAACACAAAAACAAATCGATTCTTCGACGGACACTTGAAACTGAAGGTTCAGAAACAGTTCAAGAAAAACGATATCTGCCAACTAGGCTACAAACACAAGGCTAACGAAGAGAGAGTACTTGAAAGTTCCCTCTAACAAAAATATACCACCATTTTCTACAGTCAATGACTACTCAAGAACTCACTTCAATATTTTCCTACTTATACTCCAAGATCGTAGTGTCGCCAGGCGTATGTCACTTGAAGAGCTGACATTTTGAGGGTATTTTTTTTTTAGGAATGAGGAATCATCAAATGACTTCCCCCGCCCTGGGCGGGGCGGGAGGGAGTGTCAGACTTTTACTGACTAAAACCCATCCATGTTCCTTCTTGTGCAATTTGCCTTCCGGGGGCGCGGTATCTCTTACGAACAACCTGCAGCCCCGGCAAGCAGTGGCTCTTTCTAAAATTGCTGACATCTCTTTGAGGCTCATTTTGAGGGTGGAAAGAGCAGTTCGAGACGCGGATCATGCGTAAAGTGTATTAGGGTTACCAAATCATGTGTTAGAAGGATCCGTCGGGTTTTGGTCGGTAAGAGTCTGGCATAACCTTCTGTTTTTCCCAGATGGAGGGCATTTATGAGCATTTTCCCCCCTAAAAATTGGTAGGTACGGTCACAATTTCAGCCAGAAGATTTAAAAGTAGGAACTTTAAAGCGTCTATCTATGTATACTCCACGCCGATTCCGCCCGGCAGACTAGCCAAGTGCGCAGGAGATATTATAGTACACAAGTACATGCGCAAACACAGGTGCACTCCGCTTTCCTAACTCTCATTGTCCAATGGGACGGCAATCCGACACAACTGGGCAGAAATTAGAGGCAGGACCAAACGCTTTACGTGCTTTCCGAGACGCGGGGGTCACACCACCAACTTCCAAACTTCGGGTTGTTACTGAGGAATTCCTAATGGAAAATTCCAATAACACTTTTTGTCCGATCCGGGAATCGAACCCAGGACCCCACCCTAAACAGTCGTGCTTGCCACCATGAGACCAACGGGGTAGCGTGTAGCCAAAGTTACAAGAGACGAAAAGTGTCTGATAACAACAAATAATGGTTATTAACAATATCCTGGCAACAAGAATCTGGAATCAACACATAATTATTTTTAACAATATCCTGTTTCTGTTCTTGTTTGTATTGTTTTTAATATAAAACCAGCCATATCACTTGAACGTATGTTAATAAGTTATATTAAATATCCGGTACCTGAAAATGACACCAGCTTTTAATCTAAATTTTCTCAACGACATTTATCCTCAAAACTTCAGCCAAATTAAAATGATGTAGAGTTGAAGGCTCTGGGATCTCAGTCCATTAGACCTGGGCCAAAATCTAAACATTATTTTCGTAGTACCTATCTAGTGCTTAAACAAATATAAGTATTCGAATATTGCTTGGCAAGTCAGCAAATATTGGAAGGAACCAAATACTTCCGACTTGAAAACAAATCTAGGATAAAATTGAATGAACTATGCTGGTACTATGTTTTATTTGGTTGATTTGAATGTAAAGGAAGAGAAAGGGATAATATGAGAAAATATTGTTACTAAAACATACCATCACGCTTGTATTCCCCGAAGGGTTAGGCAGAGGTGTACCAATGTACACCCACAGTTCGCCGGTATGTTTTAGGTCCCATGTAATAGGGCGCGAGCCTATTGCCATTAACCGGACATAAATCCTAACTCCGAGCGGTTACTGAGAATTTCTAGAAAAACCCAATAACACTTTTTCCTCGACCCGGGAAAGAAACCCAAGACCTGTAGCGTAGCAGTCACGCTTTGGGCCACTAGGCTATCAAAGCAGTCCAGTCCATGTTAGTAAAATTTAAACGTAAGTATTTAATTAATAGAATTGACCTTCTACGTTTTGTTGGTTTAAAATATTCATGACACTGAAAATTCCCGGGAAACTAACACTGGAAGAATACTTAACCTCGGGCAAGATTTTTCTAAGAAATTTGCGTAACACCTATTTGTATTCCGTCTAGGGAGAAGAGAGGGTTATGTAAGGCAATTTCAATGGAGACTAGCCAAGTACGCAAAAGATAGTATAGTGCACAAGTATGTTTACAAACACAGGTGCCTCTTCCTTCGCTCTCATGATCTGATAATACGACACGACTGAGGTCAGGTCAGTCGCAGGACTAACGGCTTTACGTCCTTTCAAATCTCAAATCTTTATATGAGAGTATTACACCACCAAAATATGTTTTGATCCCATGTAATAGGGGGCGAGCCTATTGCCATGAAAATGAAAATTTCCAATAATACGTTGCCCAACCTAGGAATCAAACCTAGGACCGACGATGATGAGGCAATGGGGAGTGAAGCTAATATCCATACTTATCCATACTTATATCATGTTACTTTTAATTTTACAAATGCGAAAGTAACTCTGTCTGTCTGTCTGTTACGTTTTCACTACTAAACCACTGAAGCGATTTTGATGAAATTTTGTACGGGGTAATCTTGAACCCCAAGAAAGGACAAAAGCTACTTTTTATTCCGCGGTTTCGTCTGCATCCACGATAAATGACATTTAGGTCGCGGGAAAAAGCTATCTTACTACGTACTAATATTATAAAGAGAAAATATTTTGTTTGTATGTTTGTATCGAATAGGCTCCAAACTAATGGATCGATTTTAACAATTTTTCACCACTAGATAGCTACATTATTCTTGAGTAACATAGACTATAAACATTGCGCTACGACGTACGGGAGCAGTAACCAAAGGCGTATCTAAACAGCTAGTAACTGATAACATCTCCATTTCACACAAAGAGAGTACTGACACACATTTAGGATAGTTTTGAATTTTTTTTAGTCTGTAAGTTTCTGTCTTAAATCATTTAATTTAATTTTAATTCCTTTTTTAATGCAATCTCTGTTTTTCTTGTGTTATAAGTATGTACATTAAATCAAGGGCTCACTAAAATATGTAATTTAGTACAATATGTAACTCAGGGGGATCGGCGTTGAGGGCTGGAACACAGGCTATGCCTAGTTCGGCCTCAAATGCTAATACTTTTGTGTACAATTATCTGTAGACTAAGCACTTAATTTGTGAAATAATGTGCAACTTTTTCGTGAATAAACATTATTATTATATAGCTAGTAGGTTGCCCAGTCATCGAAACTAGGGGCAGGAGCTAAATGACATGCGATTAAGCCAGCTATGCCTGGCAGCACATGGTGTAATGCAACCAAATTCGCAAACTTCGACAATTTGCCGATATTATAATGTCATGCACGTTTTAGATCCAATTTCACATTTTACTGCTTTTGTATTTGGAATATTATAACATAGATCACGCCAGAATAGTTTATTCATTTGATTATAGATTCATGTAGAATTGCTAAAAAGTCTTATTTTTTTTAATTAACTGGATTGTGCATGGCTTAAACTCTTACTTTTTATTTTATTTGTAACTAGCTGTTGCTCGCGACTTTGTTCGCGTTCATTATTTTATTGGTTTCAATTTTGTTTTCGCATAATCCTTTTTTTTAATTTAAGTAAATAAAAATAGCCTAAGTTACTTCTTATAACATTAACTGCGAGTGAAAGTCCCGCCAAAATCGGTCTAGCCATTTCGGAGATAAGCCGGAACAGACAGGCAGACAGACAGACAAAAATTTAAAAAATTGTTTTTTTTTATGTTAGTACCGTACATACGTATGCATTTAGTGAAAAGCTTATAATTTGAAATTACAAACAGACACTTCAATTTTATTTATTTGTATGTATAGATTAGACTTTGTCTGCTTTAATGTCGGCTATCGCGAAAGCAAAGTTGTGGATTATAAAGTAGCTTAAGCATGTCCTTAGCTCGTTATCCCTGGATAAAAACCTACCCAAGCTACACTGGCTTAGGCCGCCCTCGCTCTAACAATAAGTATATATAGTACAAGTAAATCTAACTTTGAACTAGTCCCAAGTGCACTGTCCAGTCAAACATTACGATCGGTTCAGTAGCCTTGCCATGATGAGGTTACAAATTGACAGACAGACGGAATTTAGTATGGTTCTGTATTTACAAAATTGCATTTCATTAGAAATCCATCACTCAAGAGACAGAAGATTATTTCCATTCTCTGTTGTACAACAAATATTCTAGTCTGGAAATAACCTGAAAAATCCTACTCAAAGAAAGGTACATTTCAAATAACCTTTTATTACTCGACATTCCCCACAATTCTGTATAACCAATACAAATAACTGCGAGTTGCAACTGGGACTCGTTTAGGTATCTCGCTTCCTTTGCTCTGTTCACGCACCGCCGCTCCGCTCCGTTTCGCTCACACAGCTCTATTTGCAAGTACGGATTAATTTGATTCTCGCTCTTCTATGGTGGCTTCGAAGGCTTGAAGTATATTGTAACACGTTTTGAAACATTGTGAAGGTTCTTTGTACAGGTAAGTAACTGAGAATATTGGTCGAGTTATTAGTTTGCAATTTCTTTTTGATAATGATGAAGGATACAATTTTACTTTAAGTGCATGTTTTTTTTTATGGATGGAGTGGAAAAAGGAGGCCTTAGAAAAGGTGGATGGATTGTGTGAAGAATGATATGAAGGAGAAGGGAGTCAGGGAAATCGTAACGGTTGATAGGACGGAATAGAAGAAGAGAACCTGGTGCACTGACTCCAAGTAATACGGGATATGGGCAGGAAGATGATGAATATTATTATTTTCATAACTTTTGTGACAGCTCTGTTCTTCTCGGGAGGTTCAAACGGAGACTGCTGCGCGTGTGGTCTTGGGTTCGATCCTACATACTAGCTTCTGTCCGCGACAATCTATCATTTATCAGTGCAAAGTTCTGTTGTAATCGGATACTCCGATAACTCAGTACTTGACGAATTCCAACAAGCAGGAGACAGAACAGAACTAGGCCAATAGGCGCAAAGATATGTGGTCACCGCTACCTATACATACCAGGGGCTTTGCAAATGCGTTGCCATCCCAGAGACAAAGTTGAAACGTCTCATGTGCCTGTAATTTCACTGGCACCCATCATTCACGGGAATGCAGCAACGCTGCTTTGCGGAGGAAATAGGTATACCTCCTCCCCCTATATAAGTGTACCTCCCATAAACAAAAAAAACAAACAATATTTAGCTCCTTGTAATAATATTAGTCGAACTAACTTGAATTTAACTTAGAACTGGTAGTAATAGGGAGTGAATTTCTAAGATAAATTGTCGCCATCTTGTCTGAACTCAATGGACCTCTAAATTAAACTGATTGTAACACGATCTGCATTGAGGAGCGAACTGCATTGGAAACGATTAAATTTTGAACTGACTATTGTTAGGTTCACAGTACGTATTGTCAATGCTGATTTAGTTTATTTGTATCGTGGATGCGATTACTGAAGACCGATTTCTACTAATTAAAAACGATCAAATTCGATTCGCAGTTTCTTCTTAGCGAATGTTCATATCCAAAATTACTATCGTCCGCCACCGGCAATACTATTCTGTAAACACTTTCTCTTTATCTTTTTTATCCGAGCGGGAATTAAACCCACTAAGCAGCAGTAAATATTTTCTTAGCAAACTTTCTCTTTTAAAGATTTGCTGATGGAAGATAACAGGATCAGAGAAAGCTGTCTTGAAATAGATAAGACTCTTGTTCTTTTTAATTATAATATGCACTTTAATTCAATCGACCTTCTGACGAGTTCGAGACGAGTTTTGTTCCAATACCTCCTCCTTAGAATATAAGAAGTTCCTCTTTTCAGTTTGTTTAATAAAATCCATTGTAATGTTACTTAAGGTTCAATCCATCATTTTTGGGATGATCATCCATCAACATCCTTTTCAACTCGCTGCATCGCGTAAGCCTACCTTTTATGACATTATTTCCTGTGTTCTGTCAATATTGTCCAAGTTATGTTATAAATGTAATTATGCAATTATGTCGATAAGTGTAATTATGTTGTCGACTCTGTTTGTCATCGGCCTTTCTTGAGAGAGAGAGAGAGACGTAATAAAAAAATGAGTCTCAAATAAACACTCAACTCTTATAAATCGACCAGCTTCTGCCCGCGCCTTCGTCCGCATTTTAGTGAAATCCATAGAATTTTATATCTGCGGGTTGTTCGTCAGAGATATCGCGCTTCGGAACGGTAAGGGCACAAGAAGGAACATGGATGGGTTTTAGTCAGTAAAAGTCTGACACTAAGGGCGGGGGAAGTCGTTTGATGATTTCCCATCCCAAAAGAAAAAAAAAATAGTATTTCATCTACAATAATATTATAAAGAGGAAAGATTTGTTTGTTTGTAACGAACAGGCTCTGAAACTACTGGACCGATTTTAACCATTTTTTCCCTAATAGATAGCTGCATTATCCCTAAATAATATAAGCTATTTAACATCACGCTACGAACAGCGGGAGCGGAGCAGTAACGAAAGACGTAACTTAACGCGGGTGAAATAAGCTACGCGAACGAAATCGCAGACAGAAGTTAGATATTATATAAATGCAAAAGTAACTCTATCTGTCTGTTACGCTTTCACGACTAAACCGATTTTCATGGAACGTGTGGGATTAGTCTGAAGCCCAAGAAAGGACGTAGGCTACTTTTTAAGTACGCGAACGAAGTCGCAGGCAGATGCTAGTCCAATATAATTAAAGAAAAATCGTATTTCTATTCATTTTGTGAACGATCGACGTGAATTCCCAAAATCAGGCCTGTTTTTCTAATACGGAAATCGAACCCGGCACCAATTCCAAATGCTCGCCACTATACAAATGAAGCGTTGAAACCAAAGATGTAAGAAAAAATACAGATATAAGATAGATATGCCGAGAGAAAATATGGATATATATTGGTATAATTGATATAATTTTTAAAAGCAAAAATCGTTCAAATGCATTTTTTAATTAAATATTTTTTTAAAAGCAATGCTGTATGATTTGTAAGTTTTTGGTGTGATACCTCTTACCTCGGAAACCTCAAAAAGCCGTTGTTCCTACACTTTCCCGGTTGCATCGGATTGCCGTCTCATCGAACTACGAGGGTAAGAGAAGAACGAGTACACCTATGTTTGCGCATAAAATTGTGCACTATAATATCTGCTAAGTACTTAGTTAGTCACCATGCAGTTTGACCGAAAGTCGGTCTGGCAAACATGGTAACAATATACGTTCTACTTACTAACAAACTGTGAATGCCTACACCTTTTTTATGGATGGGAAATTATCAAATACCTTCTTCCATACTGAGTTGAGAGTGTCAGGCTGTTACTGACTAAAGCATATCCGTGTTCCTTCTAATGCCCTTTGCGTTCCAGAGCCGCGGTGACTTTTTCGAAAAAAAGCCTGCACCTCGATTCAAGCCTCGAAGTCGTCTCAGAGAGTAGGTTCACGAAGGTAAAGTGCCCTCAATTTACCAGCTTATCCCTCCTGTTTCTACGATCCGAGGTCCAGGCCAATTTTACGTGCAATTTATCACGGATTAACAATTTACAATCTGCGTGAGGCCAGAGGCCGCCACTCGTCATAAATCCACGTTCACAGACGATTGGCCCCGGCAGGCCATCGGATTCCTCGACTCTGAGAGTGCTTATCTTAATGATTTACATTTGGGCAGTCGAGTTTATTTTATTTCAGTGAATTGGTTCTGTCGTTAAGAAGTCGCGGTTTTGTTAATTTAATAAAAATGTGTCTCCTTTTTTTTTGTTTGATAGATACATTTTCAGAATATTAACTTGATTTTAGCTAGATAGTTCAATATAGACATTCATACATAAACTCACTCCTTTTTCCCATGCGGGTAGGCAGAAACTACAGAACGTCACCTGCTACGATTCTTACCTACTCTTTTCAACTCTTCCACATTCATACATCTGCCATTCATACATTGCCATTCATACATACAAGCATGCCGGTTACAAGTACTGCACACCCGACATCTCTCTCTCTCTCAATAGAATAGAATCGGGGAGAAACTGCTAACTAAATTGTCTAACTATTAATTGATTTCTAAGCAACAAAAATGTACAATTAATTGAAATTTAATCATGTTTTCAAAGCTGAAATAAGTGATTTCTTAGATAAATTATTTCTCGAAATTATTGGCTAATAGTGTCTACACTAGAATTCAAGATATTATCAATCTAAGAGCATGCACTAACTCAAGTGTCAGTCGTTGTCGTGAATGCACTCAATTTGTCTATGTCGCACAGTAGCTAATGCTCAACTAGATAGACGACGCGAGCTATTGGCAATCTCGGAGTATCTATTATGTTGTACTTATATGTACTTGTTACCAGATAATTTATAAAGATGCTTAGATAGATTCATTAATCTTTCACATAATGTAATTAACATCTGCCCGCGGCTTGGTCCGCGTCAAAGTTGATACAATATCCCATTTAAAACGTGCTAATTTTCGGAATTATTATAATTATGTCAGATAACAACAAATGTTTAGATTTGTCCAGATTCATAAAGAATACTATTGTTTATATAAAAAGCTGTTATTTTACATTACAAACAGACACTTCGATTGTATTTCCTACTCATATTTTAAAAGCGAAAGTTTGTGAGGGTGGATGTTTGTTACTCTTTCACGATTAAACGGCTGAATGGATCTAAATGAAATAAGGCACTGAGATTCATTGTAGTGTGGAATAACACATAGGATACCTTTTATCCTGGAAAAATGTACGGTGCCCGTAGGATAATATATGAAATTTGTCGCGTAGAAACGCGGGTAAAAGCTAGTATTTACATAGATCTATCGTTATTTCGTGTGTACATTGAAGCATCGCCACTTGTGTTGGTTTTCTTATAATAAATTAGTGTCTATAACTAAGATCGTTGATGCTAACACAATATTTGTAATTAATCACTAAGTTATCGAGTAATATCAGCATATGCTCACATATGTCTTGTGAAGGCAATTTGGCTCCGGCTTCTATTACGTATTGTGATTTGTATCTGGATAATATTGAACAGCCTTCGGGTGAATTACAGCGCATTGACCTATATGCTTTTAAAATGAGTATTATTTTTAAGGTTATCAATTCGTCTTTATGGTTTTGGATGTGTGTTAGGTGATAACTCCGTTAATTATGAATCGATTTTGATGATTATTTTTTTATTTCATATGTCATATTTCAAAAGTAGTCCCATATAAATTTTATCGAAATTGGTTCGGTAGTTTTGTAATAAAAATTAAATAACTGAAAAAAAATATGTCATTCAAGTAAACGAATTAGCGTATTCTGCTTTCTTGCGACTTTTAAGTGGTATCTTGTTAATTTAAGTAGTATAACTGTTCCCTCATGGATTTGGATGACAGGAAATTAATATTAAAAAGGGATAAATAAACTTTTTTACAAAGCAGACAACCTCCTTCGAAAACTAAAATGTGGAAAATAACTTTAGCTTTCGAAGTCAACGGGCTCAGGAAGGAGGTTTTCTGTTCTTGTTACAACTGTTTCAAGTATTTGCATTTATTCAATTAATAAATACTACCTACTACCCGCGACTTCGTCCGCAGGTTTTTTTACCTGCGTTACATTACGTCTTTGGTTACTGCTCCGCTCTCATCGGTCGTACCGTCATGTTTATGCATGTGATTCTAAGCTCGACTGCTACGCTAGAGGTCTTGGGTTCGAATCCCAGGTCGAGCAAAAAGTGTTATTAGGTTTTTCTATGAAATTCTCAGCAGCAGCTCGGAGTTGGGATTTGTGCCCGGTTAATGGCAGTAGGCTCGCCCCTTATTACATGGGACCTAAACATACCGGCGGCCAATGGGTGTACATTGTTACACTTCTGCCTAACCTTGCGGGGAATACAGGCGTGATGGTATGTATGTATGTATCCTACTAATCCTTTCCTACTAATATTATAAATGGGAGAGTTTGTAAAGATGGATGAATGTTTGTTACTCTTTCACACTTAAACGGCTGAACGGATCTGGTTGGAATTTGGCATTGAGATAGATTGTAGTGTGGAATAACACATAGGATACTTTTTATCTTAGAAAAATTGTACGGTTCCCGTGGGATAATATATTAACTTTGACGCGGACGAAATCGCGGGCTGAAGCAAATATATACATATTTTTTACAATCCGACTTTTTATTCAGAGATAAGCACGTTTCAGCAAACAAACAAATAAAAAGCTCTGGTGCTTTATAATATTATATAATTACTAGCTGTTGCAAGCGACTTCGTTCGCGTGGTTTTTTCCACCCGCATTAAGTTAGGTTTTTGGTTTCTGCTCCTTTCCCGTGTGTCGTAGCGTGATGTTATATAGCCTATAGCCTTCCTCGATAAATGAAGTATCCAACACAAAATATTTTTTCAATTCTAACCAGTAGTTCCTGAGATTAGCGCGTTCAACCAAACAAACAAACTCTTCAGCTTTATAAAATCAATATAGATTTAAATAACTTTGACGCGGACAATCGCAGACAGAAACTAATACATACATATCTTTTACAATCCGACTATTTGTTAAGAGATTGGCACGTTTCAACAAACAAACAAAAAGCTCTTCTGCTTTATAAGATTAGTTTAGATCTAATTCAAGCCGTTGCTACACAACACAAGACAAACATATACATGTATGTACATCTGATAACTGAATGATTAACTGCAAATATTAGTTGGTATTAATGTCCGGGTGTGGTTCAAACTTAGTTAATTTATATTTCAGATTGATAACCAACCCTTTGTGTAAACGCGACATTTGTGTATCGCTTTAACAAATTGAACATTAATCATTATATTATAGCTTTTGCCCTTTGAAATCAGTCGTAGTTGAATTCGGGACTCAACAATGACAGGTACAATGAACAGTCGAAGTACTAACCCTTTGAGCATGCTTGACAAACGGATTAATAATACCAACCTATTAATTCAATGCAAAGGTCTCTTCTATCAAGAAGCCACGTGTATTGATCACCTTGCTTGCTTGAGACAGATTGGTGATTTTAGACTTTATGTCTATACACATACATAATTATATCTAAATTTATATAACTCAAAGGTGACTGACTGACTGACCTATGTCAGTCAGTCAGTCACCTTTGAGTTGCCGGCTGTGCGTTGATAGATCACTATTGATCTATCAACGCACAGCCGAAACCACTAGACGGATCGGGCTGAAATTCGGCATGCAGGTAGATGTTATGACGTAGGCATTCGCTAAGAAAGGATTGTTATAAATTTCACCCCTAAGGGGATAAAATAGGCGATGAAAGTTTGTATAAATCTTCTTAGATTTTCTACTGATTGAACTGAAATTGCGGTGCACGCGGACGAAGTCGCGAGCAGAAGCTAGTAATATTATAAAGCTGGAGAGTTTGTTTGGTTGGTTGAACGCGGTAATCTCAGGAAATACTGGTTTGAATTAGCAAATTATATTGGATAGTTTCTTTATCGAGAAAGGTTTTAAGCTTTATTACATCGCGCTACAACACATAGAAGAGGAGCAGTAACCAAAGGCGTACCTTAACGTGGGTGAAACAAACCACGCGAACGAAGTCGCTGGCAGAACCTAGTTAATTATAATTATAGGTCCAAGTTTCTTTACGATGTTTCCCTTCATCGATGTCAGTGATGAAAAGTCATATTAGTACATGCCTGTTCCCGAATCTTGTTCACAAAAGGCTACAAGGCCAAAGCTTTAACCAGTGGACGATCACGTTTTGGAAAAATATCAAGATTGCTGACAGTTCTTTTTTTTTTGGGATGGGTTTGCTCTTGACTCTTGTCTAGGTCAGAGATCACAGACAAGGTCAACGATGAGCTTACCCAGAAGAAGCCTGTCCACTCTAACTTTGAAGAGATTAGGGTTGAATGCGTTCGGAAATACAGACATTTTATTTTTATTTTTATTTATTTATTTAACAAACCTACAGCTATCATTACAGTTGCCCAATGCGATAGTGTATACAGTAAAATACAATAATCTAATACAATTAGAATAAAAATAATAATAATAACATCCAATACAATTATCTAATTACAATTAATAGAAATAACAATAATCTCATATCTACTAAATAATCTAATACCAAATAATAACCACATACACCATGATTACAAACAACATAATTTGTTGCTAGTAAATTTCGCGTTCTATCAATTTTAAGTTACATATCATTTTGATGGGAAACTGACTAACCCACGCCTAGTGTCTTCCTATCTACACAATTTGGTCCAGTTTCATAACTTATTGACCAAATTAATAAAACAAGACACTTTTGTATAAAGCGCGCTCAAGGTCAGAAGTCAACATTGAAAGGCACTCTTGAACGTCAATTAAAAGGTAAAAGAATAAAAAATATTGAATCTAGTTGCTCATTCCAAAAGGTTGTTTCGTATGGAGAAGAACGGGCAAGAAACTCCATACATACTCTTTTAAAAAACGTATCACAATAAGTTGTACAGTTACATTCATCATCATCTACTTATCCTTTTCCCAACCATGTTGGGGTCAGCCTCCAGTCAAACCGGATGCAGCTGAATATCAGTGTTTTACATGGAGCGACTGCTTATCTGACCTACAACACGATACTTCTTGGTAAGACTGGTTGTCAGACTTCCTGGCTTCCGACTATACGTAATGACTGTCAAAGATCTAGGAATGACAACCGGGACCAACGGCTTAACGTGCTTTCCGAGGCACGGGTGTGTCACACGACCAACTTCCAAACTCCGGGCTACTACTGAGAAATTCTTAATGGAAAAACTCAATAACACTTTGCCCGACCCGGGAATCGAACCCAGGACCCCGTGCTCATCAGTCGCGCTTGCGACCACGAGACGGGACAGTTAAGTTCTACAGTTACATTAATTCCAATTAAAAAAAATACTAATGTCAAAACGATCTATTACCAATAAAAGTCATTCAAAGTACTACAATACGTACTAAGTGCCACAAATGCGCGCGCTATCACGATACTTCTCTTAACATGTCCAAATCCCTGTCTACAAAGTCCCTTATCAAACCAACCCTCCAAATAACGTATTCATACACAACACAGTTAAACAAATCGCGAATATAAACAGCAAATATCCCAATACAATACAATACAAATACCAATGTTTTATGCCAACAAACCAATCAGTGAACAAAACATGATTGTTGCCTCGTACATGTATCGAAAATAGGTCGAGTTGCCATTTCTTATAAACGTCAGACGTAAGACATATTGGTATTAGATAGCGTCCTGGGAATTATATCAATGTTCTAGGATCCAAATGCCAGATTACGTTATTTCTTATTTGCTAATCTATTGTGTCTAGATGACGGGCTAAAAGTTAATAATAGCACGTTTTTACTAGCTTATACTGGCGACTTTGTCTGCGTTCCCTTGTCTAAAATTACAAAGAAGGTGCATAAAGCACTACAGAATTATGACGTAACAGTTTTCTGCCCACAACTTCTTCTGCAAGGATTTTAGAATTAAGCTAAAATCCTAAATTGGATAAAAAAATTGTTCTATGTGTTGAAGTAGATCAATATCTAGATATATTATGTGTGCCAAATTTCAGATAATTCCGCTCAGCCGTTTATGAACATTTAATTTTTTTTTTTTTTTTTTATTAACGAGGTGCGGCTTTGGTTGTAACGCTTGTTTGGTTAGAGATCGCCGCCAAACCCTGCAGCTGTAATGAACTGCAGGATTAACTTTGGGCCAATCTCCATTATTAATATCCCAACATACAAACTTCTGCGGGTTGTTCGCAAGAGATACCGCGCCCCCGGAACGCAAAGGGCACAAGAAGGAACATGGGTGGGTTTTAGTCAGTAAAAGTCTGACACTTCCTCCCGCCCAGGGCGGGAGAAGTTATTTGATGATTTCCCACACACCAAAAAAAAAAAAAAAAAAACATACAAACTTTCACATTTATAATATTCGTATGAGCATACTCTGCTCACAAGTAGTGGCTGATAAGGAACCCTGACCTTTATGGATTGAAGAAAAAAGCCCAGTAGTTTTATTTTTCTAAAAAATCCGTATCACTATCCACAATCTAAGCTTGGTTGGAATTTTTAATTTCCTTAATTTTTGGTTGGATGGAGAGGAAGTGGGAAAATGAGAAAATGTGTTGCGTTGACCCCTAGTTACATGGGATAACCCATGTTACTTAGGGTCGGCGTAACACAATTTCTTCCCCCATTCCTTCCAGTTCACCGTTACGATATCACTGACTCTCTTCTCTTTAATATCATTCTTCACACAATTCATACATCTTTTCTTTGGCTTTTTCAAATATATGTCGGGGAATGAAATCTTATTGCTACAACGCCATCTGTTATTCAAAAGTGGAACTGAAAGTGCAATGAGGTTGCATCCTGTCTGTGGATTGGCTTTGGATGGAGTGTTTAAATACGCCCTCTAGACATTCGACATATATGTATTTAGAGTCAATAATCTCCTTGAATCGCATGCAGGTGAAGCTAATAATCACCTCAATTCCAGCACTTTTGGGTAGGGCTTAACTTCTACCTATGAACAAAGTTCAGAGCCCCGAACAGTCGTGTTAATAATAAACTATTTAGCCATTTACAACCGTTATTTACCCTTTGTCGTAAAGGATTAGTTTAATTTAATTCCACGTGTTGGGTCCCTCGTAAAACAGTAATGCTTATAAGACTAGATTTTTGAAACTTGTTCGTTAACGTTTGAAATAGTGTTCCAAGGAATCCATACATTTACAATCTATTGACATTGTGAACTGAGATCCTAGAGTCCTTAGATCTACGTCATATTAACACGGCTGAAATTTAATGTACTGAAGTTGGTATGCGTAAATGCTGGTTACAAAACTGGGCCATTTTTCAGGTATCAGGTACAAAAGGCGTCTGCTTAGCCTTTCTATGTTGCAGTCGGCTTCCAGTCTAACCGATAAAGGTAAAGAAAGATACCTTTTCTATTTAATACAAAGAGCCTAGCATTCATCATTAACATATCAGCCGTAGGACGTCCTCTGCTGGACATAGGCCTCTAACATAGATTTCCAAAAGGACCGGTTTTAAACCCAGCATTCTTAACAACATAATCCTTTATCCATTCTCAAGATGTCAGCCATATTGAAATGACGTAAGTGTGTCGGCTCCGGCTCCTTAGATCATTAGTATACACATCGCAAACATTCCCGACCGTAGAATTAGCATTTGTCGTATCTCTACGGGCAAAAATGCTAAGTGGAACGCTTGAAGATGTGTTCATCCGAATACTTGAAACAGGGATACTTCAGTTAAGAGTCCTCGGCGCAGTATGAGGACCGAGGACACCCTGGAGGGACTTGAATTTGAATAATTTTAAGGTTATTTCAAAAATAAGAAGGATTTTATTGTTTTGGCGTTTGTTGGAATGTTTTGGTATTGTTTGGAGCTAGAAATGCGTGATTAAATTTGGATTACGCTTTAAATAATTTGAATTTTCAGAGTATATTTCAGTCAACAATGCAATACCAGTCTATTATTGTCCCACTGCAGGGCAAAAGCCTTTTCTCATACAGAGAAGGCACAAGCGTTGATCACCACGCTTGCTTAAGTCGGAGTGGGGATTTTAGACTTACATTAACTCCTAGCTGATGCTCGCACCTTCGGTCACGTGGACCTAAGTGTAACTTAGGAAATTAAGTATTCAATGCAATGTCATCAAAATCCTCCAAGCTCGTCAAATATAGCAAAGGTGACTGCTAAAAGTTATTTTTTTGTCTGTAGACGCCCAGAGTCTTGATTTGTGTGAGGCTAGATTTCCTCACGACGTTTTTCTGTCCAAGACAAACTTACAAAATACATACATATAACTTGAAAAAGCCATATTGGTGCCTGTCCGGGTTTGAACCCACAGTCTCGTGTATGTGAAGCAGGCGCCTTAACTACTGAGCCATCGTAACTTAATAATATCAGTTACTTGGTTCTAAATTGAATACAATTTTTATCATAAAGATTGTAATGGCAATGAAAATGCGAATAAAATTTTAGCATTTAATCGTACTAGGCTTTGTCGAGAAGGCTTTTCTTGTGGCTATATACCACCTACAAAAAATATGTATGAAAACTGTATAATTGGGAACACAGCCAAAACGATGTATTTTTACATTAATGCTTTGTCTGTCTCATCAAATTCTACTAAACGGATTCAAATGAGAGTCTCCGGTAACCTTTTAAAGCCACTATAATAATATGGAAATAGGTTAGATTATATTATGTAAATGTACCATGTTAAGTGCAACTGCTGAGCTTGGGGTCCTGAGTTCGATTTTTGGGTCGGGCAAAGTGTTATTGGGTTTTTCAATACGAATTTCTTAGTAGCTGCCTGGAGCTTGGGTGGTGGTAAGACACGCCCGTGGCTTGTAAAGCTACGTGCTTCACAAGCCACGGGCGTGTCACACTACCTATTACTACCTAACCAACCACACAACCTACCTAAAGCTGTCCTGCACCTGATCTCACCCCGGCCTATTAGAGAGAGAGAAGAGGGAGTGCACTTGCAGACTTGTCCTCTATAATACATTCTGTGTACTTGAGACAGCCTGCTGGGAAACAAAATTTGGTCTGAAAAAAAAGGCCTGAAATTATTGTTGCGCAAGAACCTTCTAAAAGGACTGCCCCGCTGGTCTCGTGGTCACAAGCGCAACTGATGAGCACGGGGTCGTTGGTTCAAGACCCGGGTCAGGCAAAGTGTGTTATTGGGTTTTTCCGTTACGAATTTCTCAGTAGCAGCCCGGAGTTTGGAAATTGGTGGTGTGGGACCCCCGTGTCTCGGAAAGCACGTAAAGCTGTTGGTCCCAGCAGTCATTCGTAGATCTTTGACAGTCGTTACGCATATTCAGAAGCCAGGAAGTCTGACAATCAGTCTTACGAAGAGGTAACGTGTTGCCCAGTAACTGGTTGCATCCGGTTAGACTGGAAGCCGACCACAAAATAGTTGGGAAAAGGCTAAGTAGATGATGAACCTTCAAAAAGGTCACCAATATAATTAAAGTCATATTTTTAGACAGGTAAATTTATTTCATTTTAATATACGGCTGTTTATTTTAATAATAAATACCGGAAAGATTCCGTAGGTTGGTATCTCGATTTTAAACTGTCGTCCATATTATTCGTCTTGCAAAATTTTTAATATAAGCTCGGGACTATTTGTCAAATATTCTCTTTATTTGTCGGTGCTTTATTACATTGTTTAGGATGCCATTCGTGGAGAACGATGGTAGTAGACAGCATTCCATCAGTGAAATATAAAATGGTATGTCTTTAATAATTTTATTTTAATAAATGCCTCGGTAGCCTAGTGGTCCTGGCTGCGGGTTGTTCGTAAGAGATACCGCGCCCCCGGAACGCAAAGGGCACAAGAAGGAACATGGGTGGGTTTTAGTCAGTAAAAGTCTGACACTCCCTCCCGCCCCGCCCAGGGCGGGAGAAGTTATTTGATGATTTCCCAACCCCCCAAAAAAAAAAAAACCCTAGTGGTCCTAGGCGCGACTGCTATGCTAGAGGACTTGGGTTCAATTCCCAGGTCGAGCAAAAAGTGTTATTGGATTTTTCTATGAAATTTTCAGTAGCAGCTCGTAGTTAGAATTTGTGCCCGGTTAATGGCAATAGGCTCGTCCTCTATTACATGGGACCTTAACATACCTGCGAACTGTGGGTGTACATTGGTACACCTTTGCCCTGTGCTCTTGCACTATAAAAATTACCCATAATGATTTCTTAGGTCATAGTATCTTACAAAAATAGGCCCATCTTATAAGTCCAAATTTCCTCACGATATTTTCCTTTACCGATGTCTGTATTAATAATGATAATGAGGAAAGTACATAGAGAATAATAAAATCAATTTACCGCTTACCCCGTCTAAAAATCCAGTTCCCACACACTTTTCCCAGAACCAACACTATTTACCCACTTTCACTAATTTTACCTACACAAATTACTAAATGAATCAACAATATAGACCACACCATCTTTGATGGACGCGTACCGCTATCATCAAACGCTAACTACATCATAATTGACTTTTGACTATTACTCCCCTTTTCCACTAACTTCATTATCGCTCAAAGGATTTAAATTAGAGGAAGGGATGTTAATGTAAGCGAATTTATTTTAATTATCAAAGGGCGGTTTTGTAACGAGTTATAATTTTATTGTGATTTTTTTTGGTGGGTGGGAAATCATCAAATAACTTCTCCCGCCCTTGGCGGGGCGGGAGAGAGTGTCAGACTTTTACTGGCTAAAACCCACCCATGTTCCTTCTTGTGTCCTTTGCGTTCCGGGGGCGCGATATCTCTTGCGAACAACCCGCAGCCCCGGCAGGCATCGGCCCTCAGTGGCCCCTTCCTTTTGCTGACATCTCTTTGAGGCGCGCGTGGAACACGAACGCGCCAATTTTATTGGGATAGAAGTATGATTTGGTTTTTTTTTAGTGTAATGCTGCCTGCTCGTTCTTTAGGTAATACGTAGGTACGTGTAAACGTTCTGTGGGTAATTGTTCTTTAGGGCGGACGTTCTTCGTGTAATTGTTCTTTAGGGAGTACGTGTTTTGGGCAATTGTTCTTTCGGACGAACGTTCTTCAGACCACTGTTGTGTCAGATGAACGTACTTTTAGCAATGGTTCTTTCGGGCAAACGTTCTTTTGAGCAATTTTTTTTTGGGCAGACATTCTTTGAACAATCATTTTTTTAGCAATGGTTATTCCGGGCGAACATTTCTGAGGCAGAAGCAAAGTTCGGTCAAACGTACCACACACCTATTAATTACTTTTTGATTAAAACTGGGTGATCAAAAGTATTACTCAAAAAAAAGTACTATTCTCAGTAGAAAACATATTTAAGAGACCTACTAGCCGGACACAGGACACCGTAAAATACACATTTTTGTCGCATAGTCTGGCGTATTTGTACATATTACATACCTGAAAAAAAATCAGTGCATTATCAAGGGTTTAAAGAAACGACTTATCTGTAAATATTTCATGAAAGTATAATAGTATCTCGGTAAAAAAAAAAACGTAAAAGAGAGCATACATTTTTTTTGTCGCATTCATCTCAGTATTTCGAGCGTAAACTATATAATTTTATGTAATGACATTACAGGGAAATTCATGAAATTAAGATATATCTATAAATTATTCCACTGAGCCATGTATTTTTTTCACAATTTAAAGATAACTTTAAAATTACTGTTATTTTTGTGGTTATACCATTTCATTAACATCAAACGCATTGCTATTTTGAACCTTATTTGTTGCTGCGATGCGTTATTGTCAATTACCTAAACATTTGCTTACGACAGGGCCTTAAGATATTAGAAGAAATATTCTATCAAATTATTATCGTGATAATATCATTGTTAGACCAATATAGAGGCGAGCTCGTTTCGCACAAAATTAATTATCTAAAATGATGTGACGTTAATTAATTTCAGAAGTAATGAGTGTAATTATAAATGTATTTGTATTTTATCTTTGTCTAAATTAATTTGTTGTCTATTTTGAGATCCTTTAGCCGTAGCTTATTACAAGGAATAAACTATTTGGTTTACTTTTCCTCGTAAATTAATGTTTATTTTCCTTATCCGTAATTTTACGATTAAAACTAAACCGTTGTTCATAATTAAAAAGTATAGCAAACGGTCATATTATCTTGGACGTCACTAAACCTGGACTTATAATAATTAACGTTATGTCTGAAGACGCCAATTCACCTTGAGCAGGTGTGATGATCAAGGATCATGCCCTCTCTGTGAGAAGAGCCCTTTGCCCTGCAAGGGGACCATAACAGTTAGTTATTATTGTTTATTATTAATTATTTATTTATTAAAACCTTTTTGCACATAATGTAAATAATACACTGTACAAATTCAGACTTAATGCCTTAGGCATTTCTACCAGTCAACCTTAGGGTGATGCAGAGACAAAACTTAGTAGGTGCAAGGAACAGAAAGTTTCCAGGAATAAAATATAATAAAAACATATACATACATACAAACAAAATATACAGAGTAGAAAAAGCCAAAACAAAATACATAGGTGAAGAAATATAAGAAACTTATTGTGAAACAAGTCTGCCAACTTCATAAGCGAGTGTTCACGAGCTTTTACTTTGAATGTGAAACGACTGGTAGCCATAATGATATTCTGAGGAAGCGCATTCCAAAGAAAAACCGCCTGGACAATTAATTACTCATTAATTATCATATACCCTCGTTATCCTAGTGGTCTTGGGTTCGATTATAGGTCGAGCAAAATATTTTATTAAGATTTTCTATAAAATTCTGAGTAGCAGCTCGGAGTTAAGATTTGTGCCCGATTAATGGCCCTCTATTACATGGGCACTGAACATACCGGCGAACTATGGGTGTACATTGGTACACCTCTGCCTAACTCTTCGGGGAATACAGGCGTGGTGGTACGATATGTTATTTTATATTGCATTTTTTGCAAGACTAATCTATATACATATAATAAAATCGTAGCGAAGCCAAAACTGTACATTTAATATTTTTGAAAAAAAGTAATTGCTACGAGGTCGGGTAATGATTCTAATGACGAAAATATGGTTTTTAGAATTTTTGTCTGTTTGTCTGTTTGTCTGTGCGTTTGAACACGCTAATCTCAGCCGTGGCTTAACCGATTTGAATGCGGTTTTCACTAATATATTGCGGTAAGCTCCACTTAAAACTTAGGCTATAAATTATCACGCTATTTGCTTTGGGGGATGAGCAATGTTGCATTATGTCCGAGTTCTTCTATAGATTCTCACGGGATTGAAAATAACGACATATAATGTAAGAATATTGTAGATAGCTGCGAAATTGAACTTCTAAAATAATTATCATCACGCTATACCTTCAAAGAGTAAAGCAGTCAATAATGGCATACTAGAACGGCTATTTTAGAGTTATTTCTGAAGTAGTAAATGGTCTAATGGTTTGATGACCGCCTTGCAAATCGCTGATCGTGAGTTCGGTCCTCAGTAAGAGTTTTACTTTTTGTGATTTTTCAAACATTTTTTTCGTACAGGTAGACTCCCAACAATAATAAAATAAAAGTATGCATAACTTCTGCCATAACATTGATTTACTTACTTATTTTTTTAAATCTTTTAATATTAAAGCAGAAAATAATGTCTGTACATAGTCTATACTTATAATAAAATCGTAGCGAAGTCAAAACTGTACATTTAATATGTTTAAAAAAAAGTGATTGCTACGAGGTCGGGAAGCGATTCTAAATTTTTGTCTGTTTGTCTGTTTGTTTGTTAGAGCATCACGCAAATACTGCCGGACAGATTCCGTTCCATTTTTGGATATTATTTTTTTATTATATTCATCATAGGCCAAAGTTGGCCGTAGGCTATAAATTATCGCGCTATCACCTTTGGGGGATGAACAATGATGATGCAGATTACGACGGGTTTCAAAAAAGATGAAACAAAATATTACAATACTTTAGATGGCTGAGGATTGAACTGCTGAAATAATTACTATCACGCTATACCTTTAAGAAGCTAAACAGTCAATCATGGCAAAACAGAACGGCAATTTCAAAGCTTTTCTATTGAATTAAATAGTCTAATGGTTCGATGACCGCCTTTCGAATCGCAGGGCTTGAGTTCGGTCCCGGTATAATGTTTTACTTTTTGTGATTTTTTAAATATTTCTTTTGAATACTAGAAGATTTCCAAACAAGAATAAAATAGAAGTAGTCATTCTTATACAGTAACGCTTAGCTTGCTTATTTTTTCTTTATTATTTTTGCAGAAAAGAATGTCTATAATACATAGTTACTAAAAATAGCAAATTGAAGTCAAAAGTTTTCATCGAAAAAATAGAAACTGATCGGTGTGCAAACGATAGTAGAGCGGAAAATATACGTATTGTCAAAGAATTTATGTCTATTTGACTCTTTAATTTTGACAAAATAGTCTTTAAATGTCGGGCCAACACATGACTGTATATTATTACGCGATATAAATTCTTCTTTTCACATCAATGATACCCCTTTTTTTAAGGATGGGAAATCTTTAAATGACTTCTTTGGCTCTGGGCGGAACGGAAGGGAGTGTCAGACTCTTACAGACTAAAACACAAAGTGTTCCTCCTAATGCCCTTTGCGTACCAGCGCCGCGGTGACTCTTTTGAATTCCGCAACCCTGCTAGACACTGGCCCTGGCGGGCCCCATCTTACAGTACTGACATTTCTTTGAGGCGCACGTGGAACACTACGCACCACCGACCCGGGATCGATGATACCCCTAACAATAATTTACACCGGTTAAGAAAAGTAGATGGCCGCTTTTACTGATGCGTCAATTGCACTGAGTTTCAGACGGGTATATGATGCCCTCTTTTACCAAATTATGTTTGCAGCGGCCTATTTAAATGCGCAATCTATTCAATGCCTTCCAGATACATCACTGAAGTTCACTACCGGGAGCTAGGTAGTCTCACTAATTCAAGTAGTCATGAGGTGCTGGATATCTTCCTTCACACAATCTGCTTTGCTCTTTGGGTGGTGGGCTTTGTAATTAATAGTTAGGCTATTTCGCTATTTGTAATAAATAATGAGGTTAGGTGAGCATTATTGTTCTTGGACATGTTTTGGATTGCTATATAATATACACAATGCTGCAGATTAGTTACATATTACACATACCATCACACCTGTATTTCCCGATGGGTTAGGCAGAGGTGTAACAATGTACACCCACAGTTCGCCGGTATGTTTAGATCTCATGTAACAGGGGGCGAACCTATTGTCATTAACCGGGCACAAATCCTAACTCCGAGCTGCTACTGAGAATTTCATAGAAAAACCCAATAACACTTTGCTTGACCTGGGAATCGAACCCAAGACCTCTAGCGTAGCAGTCGCGCTTAGGACCACTAGGCTAACGAGGCAGTTCCTATAAAAGACAGTGGGAGATATTTTATCCTATGAAATAAAAAACATGACGTCATTAGCCACAAGGAGTTAAGCAGTCAATTATAACATGGTGTGAGAATTGCTATATTTTTTTGTTATTATTACGCTATTTACTTTGTTTAGAGAATAGCTTCGGTGTTTAATGAAAGCCATGTAAGATATTTTGTGTGAGTTCGATCCCAATTGATTGTTACTTTTTGTCATTATTTTAATTGGTACCTAATTCAATTGTTTTTATTTTCGATGGTATGATTTCAATATTATAATAAAATAGGTTTAAGCATAAACTTAACATAACTTTGAAAATTTGCATACGTCGACTGAAGAAGAATGAATAGAACAGAATTCGACAGATTGGCCCACAAATTCTAGCTACCCCTAAGAATATTTTTCATGAATAAAAAACAGCACCTCAGAAACTTAAAGAGTTACCAATTTATATCGATAGTAGGATCGCCGCACCACAAGGATTCTCTGACGCAGGTACTCTCTGGTCACAGTTGTTTTGGGAGCTAACTGTTTCGGTTTTGGCGCTAGGACACGCCTTGGTGTTATCACTGTAGGATCACAAAGGAGCGTACGGTGGAGGTATGCCCCTACTTGGGCAGAACATCAGCGTGTCCTCATAAAGGCGATTGGCGGCGGCGACCTCTCGCGTCCGGCCTTGGTTCATCCATAGTCCGGAGCGAGGGAGAATGGGAAGCAATCGCTTCCTTCTGCGAAGTAGTAATGCCAACGAAGGAGGAGGCGAAACGCATGAGGGAGAGGTCAACCTTTCACCCCGGCCGCCAGAACAGAAGGGGATGCCCCGGTATGTCGAGAGTCGTAGAGCGATTCCAGACCACAGTCGGAGTGGGCTTGCGGTCGGCTACCGCTGTGTGGCTCGCCGTCCAACCAGAACCAGACCCAAGTCGACGACGTACTGTGTTTCACGCGCGCCTCAAAGAGATGTTAGCACAGTTGCGGAATTTGTTCGAAAGACTCACCGCGGCCCTGAAACACAAAGGACATTGGAAGGAACTCGGATGGGTTTTAGCCAATAACAGTCTGACACTCCTTTCCACCAGAAAGGAAAAAATCATTTGACGACATCTCATGCTTAAAAAAGGGACCTCCCAACTTCGACACTTCATACAAGTGTTGAACGATTTATGTGCAAACGTTTTTTGTCCAAAATTTTAACTTCTGTCCTGAGCCACGCCACCAAAAAGTGTACTTATATTCAAATGGCAAAACAGAAATAGATTAGCAACAACAGAAACTGTACCAAAATCAATTTCACCCATAGAAAAATTCCGTGACAGTCGTTCTTCTGACGTTGAATGTCTCACAGACTTCACGCTTTCAGGATGCAAGTTGAATCAAGCATCAATCATGAATTATGCATCGCATTCGGAATTTCTTCTTATGGGTAGGTACTATAAACAGAAGATGTTCTACATGCTTAAAAATTTTCTTTAAATGGAAATTTATTGTGTAGTTTACGGTTCCGAAGATAAGGGATAATTTGTGAGGTAAAACTTTGCTTAGTCTTTTAAGAAGTCTTATGTTTACTGTTTTTTGTCCATACTTTCTCCCAAAAACTTTACATTAATTTGGTTCTAACACGAAGCTCAAATTTTGTTGGCTGTTGCTCTGATTATAAGATTCATTTCTTCGGTCTTGATACTAGGCAGATCCCAGCTACAATGTGAGGTATAATATTAAAGCAGTGCCTATTAAAGATGCTGTTTAATGGTTTGAGAAACAAAAGTAAGTAAATTTTGAAACCACATCATAGTATTATCTAAAGGGATAGTAAAGCCACATATACTCTCCTTACGCCAATTATGTTTTAGCCCCAGGTATGGCGTAAGCCTTTTACCAGCCGAGCACAAATCCAGACTTCAAGCGACTACAGATAAATTCTTTAAACCTACAGTCGTAACTATTAGCAGTCACCTTAGCAACCATTTGACCTGCTTGGAAGATTTTGATAACATAGTATTCAATACTTATTTAGTTAAGTAACACTTAGGTCGACGTGAGCGAAGCCGCGGGCAACAGCTAGTATAAATACATAAAAATGAATCATTCATAAAATTTCAAAATAAAATTCCACAAAAATGCAAAAATGTAGGCTCAGATGGTTCATAAAATTATTTTGGAATACTAAACTGTTCTACTAATAATTATAAAAACAAACAACGAAACATTTTGCCAAACTATGTTCTGTTTAATAAACAATGCTTTGACGCATCCTGGAAAACATGAATTTCTACCTCAATATTTAAGCTTCAAAAAGTTGAAAACAACTCTGCTGAAATATATACTTATTAAAGCTTTGTCTACACATTTTGTTTATTAAAATGCATTCTGAACTAGCTTATAAACAAGCCATCAAAGGCCTTTGTTTAAAGGTGTTTGCACATTGAAAGAAGAATGGCATTTGAAAGAGCATTTTATCAGATTTTCGGAATTCTAATTGGAAATGAATATTGTAATTAATATAGAATAGATACGAAATAGAAGTGGTGTTTGGTTTAGTTGATATTGTATCTGCCCTAACTGAACACAAACACTGAACTGCCTCGTTTGGTGTCGTGGAGCAAGCACGACTGTTAAACGTGGGGTTCTAGGTTCTATTCCTAGGTCTAACAAATAGTGTTATTAGGTTTTTCCATTAGGAATTTTTTTTTTTTTTAAAAACGTTGCCCCACACTAGGAATTTCTCCTGTATCGTGGGTGCGTTTACAAACATATAAACTCACATACACAAACAGCCAGACCCAAAACAACTATCTGTAGGTCATACAAATATTTGTTCCGTGCGGGAATCGAACCCGCGACACACAGCGCAGCAGTCGATCGCTCGGCCACTGCGCCAACCGTGTCGTCAAAATTTGTAGTGGAGTAACCGCCCGGAGTTTAGAAGTTGGTGGTGTGACACAGCTGTGCCTCGGAAAGCATGTAGAGCCGTTGGTCCGGCGTCTGATCTTTTTTGGGTTGTGTCGTATTGCGGTTCCATGGGAGTAAGAGAGTCAGGGAAGAAAGAGAGCACCTGTGTTTGTGCACACACTTGTACACTACAATATATTACTACCCCTGTGTACTATTTTTTTGGAAGTATTAGTGAATAGATTTTTATGAAACTATTTTGTTGAGTTTCTGAAAGTGAGTCAGAGGAAAATACACACAGCCCAAGTCGCGGGAAAAGCTTGTATAGGTACCTACTATTATAAAGCAGAAGACTTATTTTGTTTTTCAGAGTCTCGTAAACAAAGGGTAAAACGGGACCCTATTAGTAAGACTCTGCTGTCTGTCTGTCTGTCTGTCACCAGGCTGTATCTCATGAACCGTGATATTTAGACAGTTAAAATTTTCACAGATGAGGTATTTTTGTTGTCGCTATAACAACAAATACTAAAAAACAGAATAAAATAAATATTTACGGAGGCTCTCACACAATAGACATGATGTTTTTGCTGTTTTTATAGATAGTACGGAAGCATTCGTGTGCAAGTCCGATTAGCACTTGGCCGGTTTTTTATTTATTTGAACGTTATGATCTCCAGAAATATTAGTCTAATTCTGAAAAATATTTCTTTAATAGGAAGCTTCGTTGTCCCTTTTTTTAAAAGGGACAAACCTTCTTAAAGCCTTTTTTTTTTTCATAAAAAGCAATTGTTATTTATAAGAAAATTCACGCTGACAAAGTCACGCACAAAAGCTAGTCTTTCACATTATTATAATTGCCTAAGAGCATTAGGCCATAAAATGAGCCAACAACGTGTGGATTATGGAGCGTAATGACGCCACAGATGATAATTACATCATATCGTGTCCTAATTCGTATCGAAATAATGATAGCCGCGGTATCGCGGTAATTACCTATATTCTCATTATTTCGGAACTAGAGGAGGGTTCATGCAAGCGAGGAGGAAGTTGCAAAGCTATAGATATTATTAGTTTATTTGGGCCATTTGCACCAAAACTTACTCTAAGTTGGGTTAACGCGAGATTAAATTACAAAATGTCACGCATAATGGGCACGTCGTATTAGCCACTATCATCATCTACTTAGCTTTTTCCCAACTATATTGGGGTCGGCTTCCAGTCTAACCGGGTACAGCTGAGTACCAGTGTTTTACATGAAGCGACTGCTTATCTGACCTTCACAAATCAGTTAGTGGGCAACAAGATACCTCTTGGTTAGACTGGTTGTCAGACTTCCTGGCTTCTGGCTATCCGTAACGACTGTCAAAGATCTACGAATGACAGCCGGGACCAACGGCTTTACGTGCTTTTCGAGGCACGGGGGTGAAACACTACGACGCTCTTCAGTCGCACTTGTGACCACGAGACCAATAGGGCAGTCCCCATTAGCCACTATTGTGGGTTTAAAACATAACCTTGGCTTGTGTAGGTGGGATTTTTTGTAACTCCGAGCTGCTAGTGAGAATTTCACAGATAAACCCGATAACACTTTTTGCTCGCCCTGGGAATCGAACCCAAGACCTCTAGCGTAGCAGTCGCGCTTAGGACCACTAGGCTAACGAGGCAGTGACGATATTTTTTTATATTATTCTGTTATTTTTTTTTTATTTTTTAAGATTACTGTTTACCTTATATATTGTACTAAATGGGAGGAAAAGCATTGACACCCAAAGAAAAAGTGGCTTATACTACATACATACATACATAAACTCACGCCTTTTTCCCATAGGGGTAGGCAGAAACCACAGAACGCCACCTGCTACGATCCTTACATACTTCCTTCGCCTCGTCCACGTTCATACATCTGTTCATACAAGCACGCCGGTTACGAGTACTGCGCACCCGACCTTTCTGAAGAACCTCACCAATTAGGTCATGGAAGGTCTTTCAATGGCGTCCTCTCCCGGCGTTGCCACTCACATCTGCCATATAAATCCCTTTTGTTAGTCGCCTTTCACTCATCCTCTCAACATGACCGAACCATCTAAGCATACTCTTTTCTACTTTTGTCACTACATCCTCTTTTAGTCCACAACGTTATACTGTACGTGTTTTGTTATACGTTATTGTTAAGCTCATACTATCAAATTCGTCTCACCATCATCATATCAGCCGAAGGACGTCTACTGCTGGACATAGGCCTCTCCTACAGATAGCCACAATGACCATCTCATATGAACTAAGCTTAATATAAATTGAATACGACACATTGATACAACTCGCGATAATTTACGAATTATATGTTATCTGTCATACACAATTTGCGATAGTGCTCATATTTGTTTTGTGGCAATGCGGCGATATGAACACTGATAGAATTTCATATATTTATACAAATATAAATAAAATTGACGTGTTTGTTTGTCATGACAAAATAACAGCTTTTTCCGAAAAAAATATAATTGTTTACAAGATAAATACACGAAGAAACTACATTTTTTTTCTGTTTGTCTGTTTATTCTGGCTAATCTCCGAAACGCCTCGACCAATTTTGACGGGGCTTTGGATTTTTCCATTAGGATTTGCTCAGTAGCAGCCCGGAGTTTGGAAGTTGGTAGTGTGACACCCCCGTGCCTCGGAAAGCACGTAAAGCCGTTGGTCCCGGCTGTCATTCGTAGATCTTTGACCGTCGTTTCGGATAGTTAGAAACCAGAAACTCTGATAACCAGTCTAATCAAGAGGTATCGTGTTGCCCAGTAACTGAGTTGTGAAGGTCAGACAGGCAGTCGCTCCATGCAAAACACTGGTACTCAGCTGTATCCGGTTAGAATGGAAGCCGACCCCAACATAGTTGAGAAAAGCTAACCTAGATGATGAACTTCGCTAAAAAAACTCAGTATTATACACTTAAAAACCTATAATTTTTTTAAATTACTATAAAATTAGATTTTTAGTTGCTTTGAAATCAATAAATAGTTAGTGGATTGAGATGTCAAGTATAGTATTGTGTTACAAAATGTATGAGGGAATCGTGTTTTGACAACTCATAAAAGTATGTCAAATGATTAGTGGTGTCAACTGCCCAATGGTAAAAACAAAACTTCATGCAGCAGTTGCAGTATGAACCCGCATGTCTTCGCTGGTCAGTTCGATGCCACAAACATTTAAAATAATAATAATTTTATAAAACCATCGACAGAAGAATAAAAATCCCTACCGCTGTTAACAAAAGAGCTGATAACTTTGAAACCGCTGATCCGATTTCTATCAAACATAGCTAAGAACACTCCCGACTAATTTACCTTTCGAAAAAAACGAAATCAAAATCGGTTCATGTGTTCGGAAGCTACGATGCCACAGACAGACAGACACACACACACGTCAAACTTATAACCCACCGTCGTTTTTGCGTCGGGGTATAAAAAGTATTTTTAACGTTTATTGAAATATTTATTTCCAATAAATTAATAAATTACTTTACGTTCACGATGCATTTAAAATGCACGTATTTCGTATTTATTTGGAGGCTTGTTTCCCATTCGCATACAAATCATTCATTTCTGTATAAAAATACGTTTGTTGTTGGGTAGAATCGCACAAACAGATCGGCAGAACATATTTACTTTTGTCATTACAATTTATCGTCGAGCCCTGTATTCTGTTTTATACTGAACGCTGGATTGCATGCAGTTTTAGTTGTATTTGCAGATTAAACATAACATACCATCACGCCTGTACTCCCCAAAGGGTTAGGCAGAGGTGTACCAATGTACACCCACAGTTCGCCGGTATATTTAGGTCCCATGTAATAGTTGGCGAGCCTATTCCATTAGCCGGGCACAAATCCTAACTCCGAACTGCTACTGAGAATTTTACAAAAAAATCCAATAATACTTTTTGCTCGACCTGGGAATGGAACCCGAGACCTCTAGCGTAGCAGTTGCGCTTAGGACCACTAGAATAATGAGGCAGTTACATGCAGATTAAATAACAAAGTATTTACGTTTTCTATGTAACTGTGTCTGTATTTGCTTTTAATATTTTTTGGCAACCTAATCTAACTAATATATATACAGGGTTATTTGTAAAACAATGACAACTTCTCAGGACTATGTTACTAACATCATAATCAACAACTTTTGTTCTATGACATTTAAAATTTTTTCATATTTTAGTTCATCAGATTTTCATACAAAAATAAAAATATTTAAATTGAACGCTCTAAATGTTACGAAGTCTATGCGAAGCAAACGAAAGCGATAGTAAAATAGCGAGGGGAGCGGGGTTAGGGCGGCGGGTGTGTTTATACTTGATCTATTTACAATTTTACGGAAATCCTTCAGTCGGTCATTCGCTTCAATGCGCTTGCGTTGCTTGATTCTGTAAAAAATTATAGAACAAAAGTTGTGGTTTATGATGATAGTAATACAGTCCTGCAAGGTTGTCATTATTTTACAAATAACCCTTTATACACAGAGTATTTTATCGAGTTTTATGTATAACCCCCGGCTCAAAAAGAGGGGTGTTATAAGTTTGACGTGTCTGTGTATCTGTCTGTGGCACTGTAGCTCTAAAACGGTTGAACCGATTTTGCTAGCTCTGTTGTTAGCTGCGGTAAGGATCTTTATTCTTCTGTCGGGGGGTACTTAAATCTTGTCCCATATTACATGGGACTTAAACATACCGGCAAACTGTGGGTGTACATTGGTACACCTCTGCCTAACCCTTAGGGGAATGCAGGCGTGATGGTATGATTTTAATTTTATTATTATTATTTTGTATGTAATAATATCGTAATGATATCGTAATTGACGGCACGGTTGGCGCAGTGGCTGAGCGATTGGCTGCTGCGCTGCGTGTCGCGGGTTCGATTCCCGCACGGAACAAATATTTGTATGGCCTACAGATAGTTGTTTCGGGTCTGGCTGTTTGTGTATGTGAGTTTATATGTTTATAAACACACCCACGATACAGGAGACATTCCTAGTGTGGGGCAACGTTTTTTTAAAAAAAGAAGAAAAGAAAGAATGGGCCAGCGCCGCCTTTTTCATTCCGCCAAAGAAACCCAAAAATTAACTTGAAGTTTGTGCTCACGGCTCGTGCCGATCACTATATGAAAAAGTCACACACATGCACATATTCATGCATTCACCCCACTTACAGATTTTACCATAAAATAGAATTTATTACGTCAGACTAAAACCGTTAACCCCTCATTGCTGGGGCACCTGCACATCACGGCCTATTAAGGTCATTTGTACCTGCGTGTGTTGATTTATTCCCCTGTCGCGTTAGGGGGTTGGCACGTTGACGCCGGCACAAATAGACGTCTTAATCATCGTATTCAAGGAATATGTAGGGTTAAGTTTAAAGAATTTATGTTAAACGGTGTTAACTGCCTCGTTGGCCTAGTGGTCCTAAGCGCGACTGCTACGTTAGAGGTCTTGGGTTCGATTCCCAGTTCGAGCAAAAAGTGTTACTGGGTTTTTCTATATAATTCTCAGTAGCAGCTCGGAGTTAGGATTTCTGCCCGGTTAATGGCAATAGGCTCACGCCATATTACATGGGACCTAAAAATACTGGGTGCGTGTACATTGGTACACCTCTACCTAACCCTTCGGGGAATTCAGGCGTGATGGTATGTACGTGTTAAAAGACACTTAATGAAGCCAAATGTTATATGTTGTTCCTATCATTGCAATTATGGAAATATTAAAGGTCAAACTGACACGTTAGCCTAGTGATGCTAAACGCGACTGCTTCGCTATAGGTCTTTTGTTGCGTCCACGGGTCGAGAAAAGTGTTATTGGGTTTTTCTATAAAATTCTCAGTAGCAGCTCGATGTTAGGATGACAATGAAATGATTTTGTAGTAATGGCGATAGGCTCTTCCCCTATTACATGGGACCTAAACATACTAGCGAACTGTGGGTGTTCAGTAATATTCTCCGACTCCGTAATATTTGTTCACTTTCTAGCATTTAAGGGATTTCCAATTCAGTCAGCAATTTTGGATCTGTCATGTATGTAATACGGTGCGACTTGTGAGAGTCATCGACCAGTAACAGGAACTTAATTCAAGCTGCTCTTGAAATTATTCTTATATTTTTAGGAAACATTTTTTTAACCCCCGACGCAAAAACGACGGGGTGTTATAAGTTTGACGTGTCTGTGTGTGTGTGTCTGTCAGTGGCATCGTAGCTCCCGAACGCATGAACCGATTTTGATTTTGTTTGTGTTTGATAGGTGAATTAGTCGGGAATGTTCTTGGCTATGTTTGATAGAAATTGGTTCGGCGGTTCCAAAGTTATCAGCTCTTTTGTTAGCTACGGTAGGGAATTCTATTCTTCTGTCGGGGGTCACTTATTTTTTTTAATTCTTCAGGCAATAGAATCAAACCTAGCACTAGCGACAAGTCAATCAGTTTTCTTTGCTATATTGAAAAATAAACTAAATGTAGGTTTTCTGGACTTAATAGAAAGTTCTTCAGACGTTTTTCTGCATTTGTCTCGACAGAATTCGCAAAAAAAAAGAAACTGTTCAATTTAATGTCTTTGTTGTACTTTTCCCATCTAAACCGTTGTCTAATCTATTTCTAACTTACTTTTAAGTACTAAAGAGAACTAATTGTTTCTTTGCAAAGCTCATTTTAACTTCCTTGAAAACGACAGCTCAGAGAATTTAAAGTTTTATTCCACGTTGCTAACTATCTTTGGTGATCATTATGATAAAGTTATTAATAGGATACCATCACGCATGTATTGCTCAGAGGGTTAAGCAGGCTTATTATTATTAGTGAGACGAATACTGTTGCTTGAATAGTTATACGTGTTTACACGCACATACACACCCACAATCTATCTTAATTTGTAGTACTTTATACAAATTACTATTATAAATGTGAAAATTTGGGTGGATGTATGTCACTCGATCACGCTAAAACTTAATGAATCTAGAAGAAATTTGATAGGAGGCTCATCAACTGCCCCGTTAGCCTAGTGGTCGTAAGCGCGATTGCTACGCTAGAGGTCTCGAGTTCGATTATCAGGTCGAGCAAAAACAGTTATTGAGTTTTTCTATGAAATTGTCAGAAGCAGCTCGGAGTCAGGATTTGTGCCCGGTTAATGGCAATAGGCTCGCCCTCTATTACATGGGACCTAAAAACATACCGGCGAACTGTGGATGTCCGCTCTGCCTAACCCTTCAGGGAATACAGGCGTGATGGTATGTTTATGTTTATATTTATCTAGTTTTGACACCTCAAACATCAATAACACACATTATTTGCAAACTTCGTAACATGCGAATCTTTTTCGCATTTTTCCGAAATCACGCTCATCCCTCGTCACGCGTTCGGAGCCGCGTCTCTCATTGGTCTATCTATACAAATCCTTAACAGGAGGTTAAGGCTTCGTATTTGACGGGTTAAGTTACACTAAGCCGTTACTGACGAGGTTTTGTGTTTATATCAAAACGTATTGGGGTGTTTCATAATATAAAAAAAAATATACACTCACGCCTGTATTCCCCGAAGGTTTAGGCAGAGGTGTAACAATGTACACCCACCGTTCGCCGATATATTTAGGTCCCATGTAATAAGGGGCGAGCATATTGCCATTAACCGGGCACAAATCCTAACTCCGAGCTGCTACTGAGAATTTCATAGAAAAACCCAATAACACTTTTTGCTCGACCTGGGAATCGAACCCAAGACCTCTAGCAGTCGCGCTTAGGACCACTGGGCTACCGAGGCAGTTTTGTTTTTTTGGGGTGTTTTGTGTCGTCATATTACGTGTATATGATAAGTTAACTATATGACATTCAGTATTATGCAGTTTACTTAAAGATATTTCCAATTTACAAAATAAATATCTTTTATTATTATTATTTGGTATATTTAGTTTATGTAGTTTTACTTATTGTAATACATTTTTTTTTTTTAAAGAGTATGTATGGAGTTTCTTGCCCGTTCTTCTCCATACGAAACTACCTTTTGGAATGGGCAACTAGATTCAATATTTTTAATTTAACATGTAATTGACGTTCAAAAGTGCCTTTTAATGGTCTAATTGAAATAAATGATTTGACTTTGACTTTTGCCACGAGTCGTGAGCAGAAATGTCAAGTTAATTTTTGGGTTCCTTTCGGGGTTTTTTGGGGCGCGGACGCTGCACGCACTCGGTCCAACTGACGGATCAATCGCGTGCAGCGGCGGCCCACAAAACCCTGACAGGAACTGCAGGACTGCTACATACAGGCAATTAACGTGCAACTTTAAAATAATGTTATTAGTATGTTGACTAGAGAATTATTTTATATCTGTACACTAAAGCAGGTTCACCATAACCTTAAAAATATATTAAGTACAGTATTGCTACAACTCGGTAACTGCCTCGGTACCCCAGTGGTGCTAAGTGCGAGGGCTACGCTAGAGGTCTTGGGTTCGATTCCCAGGTCGAGCAAAAAGTGTTATTGAGTTGTTCTATAAAATTCGCAGGAGCAGCTCGGAGTCAGGATTTGTGCCCGGTTAATGGCAATAGGCTCGCCCCCTTTTACCTAAAACATACCGCCGAACTGTGGGTGTACATTGGTACACCTCTGCCTAACCCTCCGGGGAATACAGGTGTGATGGTATGTTATGTTAGAATCTTTATTGTTTCTCAAAACAATTACATTGGTATTCACTTACATGCGACAATCTATTGTTGATATTTTCAAAGTCAAAGTCAAAACATTTATTTCAATTAGACCATTTACAGGCACTTTTGAATTGTCAAGAAGTTACCCATACAAAAAGTTGAAGCTAGTTGCTCGTTAACAACAACCGTCGGGCAGTAGCTCACCAGACACAACACCCGTCTGGTCGGAGGATCATCCCTTTTCCATGGAAGATGAGGAACTTTACACCCTGTTTCTCATACCTCTAAACACTAAATGGCTTGTCCACTATACCGTACAAACGAATTTGTAATAAATTTCTTAGCACTAAAAACTGACCGACAGTTTTGCCTGGAAAGTATCATTGTACACCTCCAAAGGGTGTGTTCTATTAAGTGCTGAAGTGCCGCTTTGCAAGTACCCTCATATGGGTATGAGGGTACTTGCAAACCGGCACTTAGGTGGGCCTAAATACCTCACAAACCGGGCCACAGCTGCCACACAGAAATAGGAATGGTGGTAGTGGTAGTAATTGGATGAGCCTTTTCACATGAAACTGTAATAGTCATCGCAGACGGAAAAACAAATAAACTGTTTTCAGTTTTTAATTGATAAAAAAATATTTAGATAGAGCTGAAAATGGCGTCAGATAATAATTGTGCATACAATTTTTTACTTTAAATTTGGTAAAACTTTTAACTTTCAAATTTGGTTTATTTACATAGTTGGTGAACCTAATAACACACATACATACTATCACGCCTGTATTCCCCGAAGGGTTAGGCAGAGGTGTAAAAAAGTACACCAACAGTTCACCGGTATGTTTAGGTCCCATGTAATAGGGGGCGAGCCTATTGCCATTATCCGGGCATAAATCCAAACTCCGAGTTGCTACTGAGAATTTCATAGAAAAACCCAATAACAGTTTTCGTTTGACCTGGAAATTGAACTCAAGACCTCTAGCGTAGCAGTTGTGCTTAGGACCACTAGGCTAACGAGGCAGTAACAAAATAAATCTTTATTATGTATCATTTTAAAGTTTAATATTGCGTAAATGGAGCATTAAATACAAAAATAATTTTAGCAATCCCCAAATCAATATAGAAGACCTATTTAACGATACCCCACACGATGGGGTAGACGACGAAAAAAAAATTCATCCCCACTTAACATGCTACCCTAAAAAAAAATATTTAATTTTACCACTTTGTCGGCATAATTGATATACACACTCCTACTAAATTACAGCTTTCTAATACCGGTCACTTAGCAAACTCTCGGCCAGACAGACGCACATGACGAAACTGTAAGAGTTCCTTGTTAGAACTATAAAAAAGTACTGCCTAAAAACTGTACCAACTGTTAGTCAGAATCGTTCATAAATAGTTCTAAATAATCTATCTAATATTTGGCCGCGCGTGTGACCGATTTTACATAATCGAAATCGGAATCGGTCGGATTACATCATTACTATCACCATTGAGATCGATCAACAGACGGCGAAAAAAATACCATTCTTGTGTGAGACGTCTATTAATTTTTATACATAACATACCATCATGCCTGTATTCCCCGAAGGGTTAGGCAGAGGTGTAACAATGTACACCTACAGTTAGCCGGTATGTTTAGGTTCCATGTAATAGGGGGCGAGCCTATTGCCATTAACCGGGCACAAATCTTAACTCCGAGCTGCTACTGAGAATTTTATAGAAAAACCCAATAACACTTTTTGCTCGACCTGGGAATCGAACCCAAGACCTCTAGCGTAGCAATCGCGCTTAGGACTACAAGGCCAATGAGGCAGTTCATTAATTTTTATCTTTATTTTATTTTTATTATTTGAGGTTTTATCGGTCATAATAAAACACACTCTGTGAATATTTCAAGTGTAATAGGTACCAATTACGGTTTAAAAGGTACTGACCTGTGACAGATACATAGACAGACATATGGACGGATGACCGGGAACAATATAAAAATATAGAATATATAAAAACAATATAGAAACACTAAAAAAATTGTTATTAATTTTTATCTTTACCTAAAAACCCCACCTAATGTCATCATTTGTTGTAGGCTGAACAATGTTAATAAGCGCAACCAAAGTTCAAAAACGATTGAACCGTCCAGGTCATAAGTTCAAAGCCCGGCCCACTGAACTTCTATTAAGTAAATATCAAAGGAACATACGAGTATCATATCAAGTTCCGACAATCACCTACGAGGCTACGGCGCTACGAAATTCGTAGAACCCGGTCGATACGCTACGCCTTTGCTATGAACAGGCGTAGCATAGATTACATCGTAGACAAGACGCAGGCATTTTGACACCATTAAAACAATAATCCCGAGACGTAACTTCCCTAAAGGAATACTCTATTTTAGTGCTGAAATCTCGATAAATTTTCAAGAAGCTGTAAAACTAGATTTTTAAATGCTTTGTAATTAATATATAGTCAATTGAGTTGGTAAAAAAGTGACCTCACAGTTGACTTTTGTCGTATAACGTTTATGGGGGTATCGCGTATTGACAGGTTATAAAAAGTACGTCAATTTATTGGTGGTATCTAGTACTCAATTCTACTAACCTCTGGGAACTATTGCAATTGAATTTCAGTCTCCAATTTGCCTAAATTTTTTGACATTGATTGTCACTAAGATGAGTTGGAACTAATATTTGGACGTTTTTCACTACTAGAATTGGTCTTCAGAACTTCATTCGATTTTCAAGGCCACTGTATAACTGCCTCGTTAGCCTAGTGGTCCTAAGCGCGACTGCTATGCTAGAGGTCCTTGGTTAGATTCCCAGGTCGAGCAAAAAGTGTTATTGGGATTTTCTATGAAATTCTCAGTAGAAGCTTGGAGTTAGGTTTTCTTCCCAGTTAATAGCAATAGGCTCGCCTTCTTTTACATGAGACCTAAACATACCTGCGAACTGTGAGTGTACATTGGTACACCTCTGCTTAACCTTTCGGGGAATACAGGCGTGATGGTATGTGTACAATAATAACTCTCCATCTTGTCTCTCAACAGCAACAAAAAAAGTCATCAAAAATCTCACAAAAATCAAACTTTTCATAACAAACCCTTCCACGAATTCCTTTACGAAATAGAGATTTTATTGCCAACATTAATTATTCGCGTTTCAAATAACCAACAGGCTGTTTCTTTAACTGCTGGCAATGATTAAGTGGCTATAAATAAATGTAATTAGGCGCTTTCACCGGCATCGTAAAACCTTCAGCCGTAATCGTTTTACGTTGTCTACGAGTGTTTTAGTGTGTGTGAAATGTGTATTAAGTCATTTGGAGACGAATACTGTTGTTTGAATAGTTATACGTGTTTACACGCACATACACACCCACAATCTATCTTAATTTCTAGTACTTTATACAAATTACTATTATAAATGTGAAAGTTTGGGTGAATGTATGTCACTCGATCACGCTAAAACGGCTTAATGAATCTAGAAGAAATTCGATAGGAGGCTCATCAACTGCCTCGTTAGCCTAGTGGTCCTAAGCGCGACTGCTACGCTAGAGGTCTTGGGTTCGATTCCCAGGTCGAGCAAAAAGTGTTATTGGGTTTTTCTATGAAATTCTTAGTAGCAGCTCGGAGTTAGGATTTGTGTCCGGTTAGCCTAACCCTGCGGGGAATACAGGCGTACAGGGTAGGAGACTCATCGTAACATTACGCCTGTATTCTCCGAGGGATTAAGCAGAGATGTACATCCACAGTTCGCCGGTATGTTTAGGTCCCTTGTAATAGGGAACTACGCTTATCATGCAACAATAATAACGTAACCAGAATTGTCCGTGGAGTTTTTTGCAAGTTCTTCTCCATATAGAACTTACCTACATATTGGAACGAGCAACTATCTATTGTCACGTTTAGAAGGCATATAAATTGCGGGTCAATTCTGAAAAAATGAGAATTTAGATGAAGTGAGTTTAAGGTGAGGTGTCAAGGTTTTGAACTCACCTAAAACACACCCTAATTCACCGAAGGTATTTTTTACAGAATAACACAGCAGGAATTCTAGTTAGGTACATCGACATGCAGTTAAATTGCAAAGGGCACAAGAAGGAACATGGGTGGGTTTTAGTCAGTAAAAGTCTGACACTCCCTCCCGCCCCGCCCAGGGCGGGAGAAGTTATTTGATGGTTTCCCACCCCCACCAAAAAAAAAAATGCAGTTAAATTCTCCCAATGTTTAGACGAGACAAACCACAGCATCTTATATGCCCACAAAAAATAAGCCCCGTCGTATCCCACCAAGCAGAAATAAACCCGCGTCCACATGACACAGAACTATCAAATAAACATAAAACACAGCAAAACATGTGACATTTAAAACATAAACATAAGGAACCCACCACACTGGCAGTACTATAAAAACTTTATCGCATCCATATAAAAAAATGTCGCCAAACATTTACGACTGTTTGGATATTTAGATAAAAAGCAACATGTACTCATTTATCATTAGTATAGCGTATGTTTTGGTTGTGCACGGGATTGAAGAAAAAAGGTAGATGTGATAATGAACGACGTGACTACACAGTTGGCGCGGTGGTTGAGCGATTGGCTGCTGTGCTGCGTGTCACTGGTTCGATCCCCGCACTGAACAAATATTTGTATGACCTGTAGATCGTTCTGGGTCTGGTTATTTAGGTATGTAAGTTTATATGTAAATAAACCCACGATGCTTTTTTTTTAAAAAAAAAGGTCCACGTGGAATAAATATTTTGCAAAATAAACTAAGAATGAACGGCTATCTAAAAAATGTTCTATTCTCAAGTATTTTTATCACGGTGTTAAATCTAATTCATTAGTTTTCAAATGATGACGATTCGAGATTTCTTGTCTTATTTCTTACTATCTTATGTTATTTTACTTCTTACTAATATTATAAACGCAAAAGTTTGTGAGGATAGATGTTTGTTACTCTATCACGCTTAAACGGCTCAACGGATCTGGGTGAAATTTGGCACTGAGATAGATTGTAGTGTGGAATAACAAATAGGATAGTTTTTATCAAAAAAAAATCTACGAATCCTGTGGGATCGCGGACGAAGTCGCGGGCACAAGCTAGTATGAAATCAAAAAAATAATAAGTCGAAACAGTGACCAATTGAGATTATTTTTCAAATAAACGACCCCTTAGTTTTTATTTGAACAAGAGAAATCGTCAGACTTTAAAAACTTTTCATGTCCGAATCTGAAAGCTTATAGTTTTAATGACTTTCTGAAATTCGAAGTTTAAATAATGGGCTAGGTTCGTATTACAATTTTTGCCATGTTAAAATAACTAGTACGTTGTTAAAAGGATTTTGAGTTCAATGGTACACGTCAGATGATCACTTTTTCTTTGTTCGGTGTACACATTACATAGCCGTTAACTACTCATTCTTTCCACAAAATTAGGCAACATTGAGGAAATTTCTGTGAAATGACTATTATTTTTGCTGCAAGAAATCAATGTTTGTGGTAGCCCGCTATGTAATGCACATAAAAGGTTTTGCTTACGGAGACAAAGGAGCACTGAAAGTTTTAATAAAAGATTTAAAATTCATTTTAAAACAAACATCAGCCTTCAATTTTTACGGGACCTGAAAGTTTCCAGGTATGTTTCAGATCAAAAAATGTATGGTAGCAATGTTGGGTCTGCCGGGGCTGCGGGTTGTTCTTAAGAGATACCGCGCCCCTGAAACGCAAAGGGCACAAGAAGGAACATGGGTAGGTTTTTGTCAGTAAAAGTCTGACACTCCCTCCCGCCCCGCCCAGGGCGGGAGAAGTTATTTGATGGTTTTCCCACCCCCAAAAAAAAAAGCAGTAATGGGTAAAACAGGTTACCCTTGACTTTGTTAAGTGAAGAAAATCAATGGATCAATGGATGCATAGGATCAATGGATGAATGGATAGAAATCAATGGAAGCGCAGGACCGGTCTTTGTGGCCATCTTTAGAGGAGGCCTATGTCCAGCAGTGGACGTCTGGCGGCTGCTGGTGATGATGATGAGTGTCTATACATCGGTTTTTATCGTTACTAATAACCCCCGACAGAAGAAAAAATCCGTACCGTAGCTAACAAATGAGCCGATAACTTTGGAACTGGTAAACCAATTTCCATCAAACATAGCCAAGAATATTCCCGATAAATCACCTTTCAAACACCAAAAAGAAAATCAAAATCAGTTCATGCGTTCGGGAGCTACGATGCCACAGACATACAAACACACAGACACGTCAAACTTATAACACCCCGTCGTTTTTGCGTCGCTTTGCGTGCTTTTAAATACTCTATTTGAAAAGAAGGAAGCATTTTCGAAAGTTTCAATTTACATAAAAGAGGTCTTATCTTCCTTCCTTCTAAGATCACTGGCAGGTTTTATCGTTCATTCAATCAGTCATTACTCATTGGTGTCACGTGGAAAAAAATATTTATATTCTCAGTTGATTTTTCTCGTTTGAAACGAGACTTTGTTGGGCCATGAAACAGGCGGCTTCAGTTCTGCCAAATTAAGCCAAATCAATTATTACATTGATTATGTCCTACTGCAGGGTAAAGGCCTCTTCTCATACAGAGAAGACACGTGTATTGATCGCCACGCTTGCTCAAGTCAGATTGGCGATTTCAGACTTATATTTTTTCTGCCTGCGCTTTCGCCCGCGTCAAATTTGATGTATAATCCCACGGAAACTGTACATCTTTCCAGGATAAAAGTATTTTATGTGTTATTCCACACTACAGTAATTCTCAGTGCCTAATTTCATCTGAATCCGTTCAGCCGTTTAAGTGTGAAACAGTAAAAAACATCCATCCATCCATCCATGCTCATAAACTTTCGCACTTTTATATTAGTAGGATAGTCTAGAATTTTTCATGATGTTTTTTTTTCTACCGATGTCAGAGACGTTCAAGATATACTTAGAACATACCATCACTCCTGTATTCCCCAAAAGGGTTAGGCAGATGTATACCAATGTACACCCCCAGTTCGCCGGTATGTTTAGGTCCCATGCAATATGTGGCGAGCCTATTGCCGTTAACCGGGCACAAATCCTAGCTCCGAGCTGCTACTGAGAATTTCATAGAAAAACATTTTTTTTTTACACACTAGCGTAGCAGTCGTGCTTAGGACCACTGGGCCACCGAGGCAATTAAGTTACGTTATATACTTAGAAAGTACATATAAACAGAAAAAGTTACGTTAGTATCTGCCCGAATTTGAACCCACATTCTCTGCCATCCTCGTATAACCGCAGGGCCATCACGGCATTCGTCATATACAAAAATAACTTTTTTTTTTTAAGTGACGCATGTCGTGATTGCCCATTTCAAAAAGCAGTTAGTAGTAGTTTAATATGTAAGGATAGGTTTCTCAGCTTCCAATATTCTCGGAGCCCCACACTATGAAACAAAAACCCTCTTAATGAAGAAATGTTTGCATAGTTCACGAACGCGTCTTCATCGAACGGAATTAAATTTAGATGAAAGCGGCAGACTTGGACCCCAAGATTCAACTTAGTAAAGAAATCGGCACAAAAAATGAAATTATTTATAGACTGGCTGTGAAAATCTGCTCCGTTGGTCTCGAGGTCGCAAGCGCGACTGATAAACGTGGGATCCCAACTATGTTGAGGTCGGCTTCCAGTCTAACCGGATGCATCTGAATACCAGTGTTTTACATGGAGCGACTGCCTATCTGACCTCCACAACCCAGTTACTGGGCAACACGATACCTCTTAGTTAGACCGGTTGTCAGACTTCCTGGCTTCTGACTATCCGTAACGACTGTCAAAGATCTACGAATGACAGCCGGGATCAACGGTTTTACGTGCTTTCCGAGACACGGGGGTGTCACACCACCAACTTCCAAACTTCGGGCTGCTAGTGACCAATCCTAATGGAAAAACCCAGCAACACTTTTTTGCCCTACCTGGGAATCGAACCCAGACCCCACGCCAATAAGTCGCGCCTGCGACCACGAGGCTAACGGGGTAGTTCAGTGTAAGTAAGTAAGCCAAAGTTAAATGTTGCTGCACTATATTGAGTAAATAAAAACAAAAAAAAACTCGGTAGCCTAGTGGTCCTAAGAGCGACTGCTACGCTAGAGGTCTTGGATTCGATTCCCAGGTCGAGCAGAGTGTTATTGGGTTTTTCCATGAAATTCGCAATAGCAGCTCGGAGTTAGGATTTGTGCTCGATTAATGGCAATAGGCTCGCCCCCTATTACATGGGACATAAAAACACACCGGCGAACTGTGGGTGTATATTGACGCATCTCTATCTAACCCTTCGGGGAATACAGGCGTGATGGTATGTAATGATGTAAAAAAAATACTAGCCTTAGTGGCATATCCAAATGCGTCGTATGACTGAATCTAAAGCGATATCGATCGTTTAGTGTCTTCGGTGCTTAGACGATAACATATTGGTCTGGCAACTTAACATCATACCACATGGGAATAACGATGCTATATCGCTTGTAATACGGTTTAAACTGTAACAGTATAATTTAATGACTTTAGAGGTTGTGGAAGGTTTCACTTATAGATTTTGAGACTGTGCACATTACAAAACCTTAGTTTTGTTAACCGTGAGTGTGCTCGGGGTTTATGAATTCATTGCTTTTGTTTCCTGTGATTAAGTGTAGTTTTTAAGTGCTCTAAACAGACCTTCCTTGCTGGTTTAAGATTGACTAAATTTTACAAGCGCCATCATTCAACGGGTACACTGCCTCGCTAGCCTAGTGGTCCTAAGCGTGACTGCTACGCTAGAGGTCTTGGGTTCGATTCCCAGGTCGAACAAGTGTTATTGGATTTTTCCATGAAATTCTCAATACCAGCTCGGGGTTAAGATTTGTGCCCGGTTAATGGCAATAGGCTCGCCCCCTATGACATGGGACCTAAAACATATCGGTGAACTGTGGGTGTACATTAGTACACCTCTGCCTAACCCTTCGGGGAATACAGGCGTGATGGTATGTGTGATCATTCAAAGGGGTCATTGAGCTAATCGTCATATAATTAACTTTTACGAAGGTATCAACCCTAAAAAATAGAAAAATATCATCATCCATACACGAAACTGAGTTATGCGAACTTAAATATATAAATGAATGGATCAGCTGTTTTTTTGTGATTTTAGTTTTACTCGTATACAATAACCCCTTTTCAAAGCTTGGGTAATTTAGTAAACCTAAAAGAAAGTAGGTAAAGATTTTTTTTAAAAGCCGTAAAATGTTCATTGAAACCTCATGAATAATGTCTGGATTTACAAACAAACTACAACACTCAAACATAGGGAACAAAAAAAAAATAAAAAAATATACCATCACGCCTGTATTCCCCGAAGGGTTAGGCAGAGGTGTAACATTGTACACCCACAGTTCGCCGGTATATTTAGGTCCCATGTAATAGGTGGCGAGCCTATTGCCATTAACCGGGCACAAATCCTAACTCCGAGCTGCTACTGAGAATTTCATAGAAAAACCCAATAACACTTTTTGCTCGACCTGGGAATCGAACCCAAGACCTCTAGCGTAGCAGTCGCGCTTAGGACCACTAGGCTACCGAGGCAGTAGGGAACAAAAGAAGAAAAAATAATCATAAACCCCGAACACACTATCGTAAACGCGCTCAACTGTTCACGTAACAGAAAAATGTCATTTGTAACGTTAGTTGAATACGTCCCACACAAAATCGTGTTCAATGGACGCGTGACATATCACCTGAACGAAAGCAAGATTGATGAGTAGCGCGCGACCGATAAACGCTGACGTGGCCACACCTTTATTACTAAAGGTGTTCGCGGTTCCAACACGCTGTATAGGCGTAGGGTGTGTATGTGTTTTGGAAAATAAATTAGGACATTATTTGTATTTTTTTTGTATTTCTTCAAATTTTATTGCTTTTGAGAAAATGTAATGAGTAATCAGGAATGTCCTAAAATGTGCCTTGTAGTCGTTCCATTACAGAGTGAATGGATGTTTTCCTATTTGCTTGTTTCCTGTGTTTTCCACAATAAGTAGACAAGTACCATTTTTTTAGAGCATTTGTTTAAGCAGTATTTTATTAGGCATATTTTAACTTACAGTAAAGGAACCCGCAAACTGCCATAAAAATCACTACACCTATCTCTGTTTGTTAGTCACGCACAAACTACATAAGCCAATTTTCTGAAATTATCTTTTAATATGGCTATGGTACTGAGTAAGCTTAAATCCTAAGAAAGGACATAGGCACTCTTTTTAACTCGAGGCAAGACATTCATGCTAAAATTCATTCAGGCAAAGCTAGTAAAAAATAATAAAAGGGGACTAGTCCCATAACACTCGATTGCATATCCACCCCACAGCGGGCCTTCAGACAACTTCATCTAGTGTCATTAGGGCGTTATTCTAGATAGTGTTAGTCAAGAATAGGTCGTTAGCGAATCTCAATTATAATGGAGTTTGTCGAGAAGTTTCTGCAAAAAATGCTTGCTTCTATATACTGCATCTCGCGACTTCGTGCGCGTAGTTTATAGGATTCCGTACCCAAGGGGTATAATGGGACCCTATTATTAAGACTCGGCTGTCCGTCTATCCGTCCATCTGTCCATCTGTCCGACTGTCACCGGGCTGTATCTCATGAACCATGATAGTTAGACAGTTGAAATTTTCACAGATGATGTATTTCTGTTGCCGCTATAAAGATACCATACAACAAAAGTGATTTTTTTGCCGTTTTTATAAATAATGGTATGGAACCCTTCGTGCGCGAGTCCGACTCGCACTTGGCCGGTTTCTTTTTACCTGCATTAAGTTACGTCTTTGGCTACTGCTCCGCTCCCGTGGATCGTAGCGTCATATAGCCTATAGGTATTTATTTCTCATGAATCTAGCTATATTAAACAAAAAGATTTTTTTCAAACCATCTGGGAGTTCCAGAAATAAGCGTGTTTAAAGAAACACACAAACAAACTTCTTTAGCTTTATTATATTAGTAAAGATAGCCTGCCGGGGTGCGAGTTGTTCGTAAGAGATCCGCGCCCCCCGAAACGCAAAGGGCACAAGAAGGAACATGAATGGTTTTTAGTCAGTTAAAGTCTGACACTCCCTCCTCACCCAGGGCGGGGTAAGTCATTTGATGATTTGCCATCCCTAAAAAAAAAAAAGTATAGATAATATGTACTTAAGGGTTTTCGAATATTGCGGGATTGTGAGGAGATTTATTAGTTTAGTTTTCATTAGGAATAGTCATTAAAGTTTAATTAGAAGTATTCAAATGGTATTGAAGACATTATTTACTTATTTATTACTCTTTGATTTTATTAACTGGGTTGTGCAGGTCAGACAGGCAGTCGCACCATATAGGGTGACTGGTAATTAGTGACCGATATTTAAACACGTGATTGTACTCATGATTACAAACAACTTTCTTAAAGAAACTTTTTTTATATACTCATTAGTTTCATTTTTATCACTATATCATACTTAATGGCGCGCGTACAAAGTTCAACGCCCGATCAGCTGTTAGCGGCGAGCCCCTAAAATACTAGTCTTGGATACCTATTATTTTATCGAAACATGTAGGTGCATTGCCTACGCGTCGAACGGCCTCGCCGCTAACAGCTGATCGGGCGTTGAATTTTGATATAGTGATAAAAATGAAACTAATTAGTATACAAAAAAAGTTTCTATGGGAAAGTTGTTTGTAACCATGAGTACAATCACGTGTTTAAATATCGGTCACTAATTACCAGTCACCATATATAAAACACTGGTATTCAGCTGCATCTGGTTAGACTGGAAGCCGACCCCAACATAGTTGGGAAACTGAGGGCCGATGCCTGCCTGGGCTGCGGGTTGTTCGCAAGAGATACCGCGCCCCCGGAACGCAAAGGGCACAAGAAGGAACATGGGTGGGTTTTAGTCAGTAAAAGTCTGACACTCCCTCCCGCCCCGCCCAGGGCGGGAGAAGTTATTTGATGATTTCCCACCCACCAAAAAAAAAAAAAACATAGTTGGGAAAAGGCTAACCAGATGATGATGACTTATTTATTTATCTTATGGACGTTTTTTTTTACTTTTTTGGGTATTTTTTCCGTCTGAAATTTAAATTTATTAAAATTCTGGATTTTGGCACGAAGAAAACTAACCAACTTTCGACATTTACTTTTTCTGATAATTTAGAATAACATATTACACACATAATGAATCTTAATCATCATTTCTTGTCCAGGCGGTTTTCCTTTGGAATGCGCTTCCTCAGAATATCAGGATGGCCACCAGTCGGTTCGCATTCAAGATAAAAGCTCGCGAATACTTCCATAAAAAGTTGGCAGACTCGTCCCACAATTAGTTTGTTATATTTCTCCACCTATGTATTTTGATCTCTATCTACTTTGTATATATTGTTTGTATGTATGTATATATGTATTTATTATTATATTTTATTCTTGGAAATTTTCAGTTCGTCTTCCTTGCACCTACTATATTTTGTCTCTGCATCACCCTAAGGTGGACTGGTAGAAAATGCCTAAGGCATTAAGTCCGCCTTTGTACAGTGTATTTTATTTTACATTTGTGCATAAAGTTTTAATAAATAAATAAATAATGTACTTACTCCGGTGTATATTTTTTTGCTACTAACAAAAAGGAAAATACTAACCCAGTATTAATAAATAATCAACTTTCTTGAAAGATACGTATTGTAAATGTACTTTGTGTTCTATATTCACGGAATTTGATGTGAAATACAACTTTTTACCTATCTACATTTAATACAAATACTCCTGTATTCACTAGGGGAATGAGATGTAATGTAACTGATACAATTTTTATTTATAAATTCTCATGAGTCTGTCTAAATTATATAAATTTGAAGCTTGTTGTCAGCCATCGGGTACTTATCTAGACTCTGGACTGCAAGGTAAGTTTAAAAAGCGCAAAATTATTCTGTAATTATAGAACTCACTCAGGGCCGATGCCTGCCGGGGCTGCGGGTTGTTCGTAAGAGATACCGCTCCCCCGAAACGCAAAGGGCACAAGAAGTAACATGGATGGGTTTTAGTCAGTAAAAGTCTGACACTCCCTAGCTCCCCACCCAGGGCGGGGGAAGTCATTTAATGATTTGCCATTCCTAAAAAAAAATATAAATAAAAAAAATAATAGGTATTATGTGAACTTGAAATATCTAGGTAAACGAATTGGCTCAAAATATTAAGTAAATATTCAGCTGCTCGTCCGTATATAAAGCCGCGTACAGACGCCTATTATATGTAATGTAATGTAAGTGAACTCTTTGTGAACGACAAACACACAGTCTCAAAATCGGTAAGTGAAATCTTCTACAACCTCTAAAGTCATTAAATTATACTGTTACAGTTTAAACCGTATTACAACCGATATAGCATCGTTATTCCCATGTGGTATGATGTTAAGTTGCCAGACCAATATGTTATCGTCTAAGCACCGAAGACACTAAACGATCGATATCGCTTTAGATTCAGTCATACGACGCATTTAGATATGCCACTTTAGCGGCTAGTGTTTTTTTTACATCATAACATATATTCCCCGAAGGGTTGGGCAGAGGTGCACCAATGTACACCCACAGTTCACCGGTATGTTTTAGGTCCCATGTAATAGGGGGCGAGCCTATTGCCATTAACCGGGCACAAATCTTAACCCAGAGCTGCTATTGAGAATTTCATGGAAAAACCCAATAACACTTGTTCGACCTAGGAATCGAACCCACGACCTCTAGCGTAGCAGTCGCGCTTAGGACCACTAGGCTAACAAGGCAGTTTAAAGAATGGAAATGGCTTATATTTAGTTTTTTTGTTACGTATTTATTTCCGTTTCTATTTACAATAAAGCTATAGACGTCATGACCGGTCGATTCGCTAAAGCTTCGATCTCATAAACAGCATCAAAGCATTTATTTCAATTAAACCATTTACAGACACTTTTGAATTGTCAAGAAGTTATACAGAAAGTAGATGCTAGTTGCTCGTTCCAAAACGTAAGTCTCAATGGAGAAGAACGAGCAAGAAACTTCACGGACACTCTTTTCAATTTGGTTTTTACAAAATTTTGGTTACAATATCTTGTAGTATACTTGTTGTAACATATTAAATGTCATGAGCTTCGATGTAATGGACCAAACCCCAAAGACACAGTGTAAAGAAATACGTAAAACATAACGACGTTAAGAGTAACGTTTAGAGCAGTTGTCCCATTTCGAATATCATAAACGTCCCTAAAACGCATTTCTGACAAAACACTGCACTATATTACCCTACTTTTGAGGTCGACATAATCATGTATGACACACTACCCACAAAGATATCCTCTAACACAGCCATGCAAAAATCACCTTAATTTCCATGGATTTACAGTCTTCTAAATCTACATGTGATTAGTTGGGAAACCAATAGACTGAAAGCAAGTGGCTTCATATGAATCAGAAATTATTAATATCTTGTGCAGATTTTTTCCTCAATCGAAAAATGCATTATTTAATTATTTAATTGGGACAAGCCCGCCACACTATTCCCAACCACTGCAACTTCTGTAAGCCAGAATCAACAGTGGAGACCGCCAGAAGAGCGCCGAGGCAATGAAGCTCGACGAGTCCCGGAGAAACGATAAAACTGTCTTGGATCCCGCAACGAAATTAATCAGAAAAGATTAGCGGAGGAGTAGGAAAAAATATTGTTTCCAAAAAACAATAAAAAAAAAAAAAAAAATGCATGGTAATAGGAACAAGTTTTTTCGATTGGCATAATAATATAAATATCCTTTTGTGTACCTACCGAAATTATATTACAGACTAGCGACCTGCCCTCTCTGCGTGGTTTATTTCACCCACGTTAAGTTACGTCTTTCATTACTGCTTCGCTCCCGTGAGTCGTAGCGTAATCTTATATAACCCATATTACTCCGGAATAATGTAGCTATCTATTGTTGAAGAAATGGTTAAAATCGGTCCAGTCGTTTCGGAGCCTATTCATTTCAAACAAACAAAAAAATCTTTCCTCTTTGTTATATTAGCATACTTTCCTATAAGTAAAATTCTGTCCCAAATCAGAAACACTTGACACTCCACTACGACGACAGAAATTCTTAAGATATTTTCAAAGAAAAGACAAATTAAGTAATAAAAGTTCAAAACCGAACAAAATTTGAACATTTGTAATGAAAAGCAATTAAAAAAAGTGCTTTGGACACATTAAGCGGGCAGCTCCATCCACAAGTTTGCTCAGATCCCACGCTCGAATCAACTATGTTGACGCAATCATACATTCAGGATAGGTTGACAAAGTTTTTGGTTTATACAAGGATAGATTCCTCTGTAACTTTAAAAGAGATAATGTCGGTCTTTTGAGAAATTAACAGAGGGAGAATTTTACTAACTTTTAAGGAACGATCGCAATCTAATTTCAATGTGAATCTTTAAAAAATGCCTCAAATTTACCAAAAATTTTCAACATCGATTATCGCTAAAATGAGATTGCGACTCCATTTTTAAACGGTTTTAATTAGTAAAATTAGCCTTTCTTTATTTTTTTTTAAAAACATGTATATATCTAGTTTTTAGATGCATGTGATATTGTATTTCTTCCTAATTGATTTCTAAAGCAATTTAAAAAAATTAAGTTAATCTAAAAACAATTAACATGAGAGGTTCTTAACCACTGAGCCAGCACGACAATAAATCAAAAAAACACTCCCAAAACAAAAATCTTCAATCTATCAAATATCTTCTTATAAATTCTTCTTACAAGAGAAAATACAACAGCTACACAGAAACTTAACTTTCACTGAACAAATAAAAACAAAATAGATTTGTAAAACACAAATATTGTTGTTTCAAAGTTCAAGTTTGAGATTTCTCCTTTTAGCCGGCTCGTACAAAACAAACTCAAGTTCAAGAATTTAAAATTACTTTTTACTGTTTTCATGCGTTTTTGTACAAACGTGTTTATAGACAAGGTATGGCTGTTTATTTGAAAGATTTCATTGCAGTGTATTTTTTTTGTTTAGAATGGGAAATCATTAAATGACCTCCCCCGCCCTAGGCGTGGCGAGGGGAAGTGTCAGACTTTTACTGACTAAAACCCACCCATGTTTCTTCTTGTGCCTTTTGCGTTTCGGGGGCGCGATATCTCTTATGAACAACCCGCAGCCCTGAGTGACCCCTCCACTTGCTGACATCTCTATGAGGCGCGCTTGGAACACAAACGGGCCGTCAACATGGCCTGTCGATTTGCAATGTACAGACAGTGAACTACCCATTGCTCACCACAGGCCCGCGTCTACGGTGGCCGGGAATCGTCTCGCGGCTCCCGACGCCCGGAGCGTCTACCGTGGCGGCTGGGACAGGAGACTCTCTGCCTCAACCGTCCCGCCGCCTCCTTCTCTAGCATAGCTGCTTCGCAGAAGGTGATTGCAGTGGTCAGGTAAAAGAGAGCGAAAATGCGACAGAAATAAAGTTTAAAATTGCGTATAATGCCGCGCGTTATTTTATCAGCCGAAGGACCAGAAGCAAGATATAGTATTGTACAACACTATATCTAGCTTGTATGTAATTAATTTTCTCAATGTTTCAATGGTGATGTATTTTTAGTTACCTAACCGTTCACTTACACTTTTCGTAATAGTAGTGGTACTAGTATAGTTGGATTTTTTCGCTGATAAAAAACGACTTTACTACTTTGAATTTCACGCCAACGAAACCGCGTGCGAGAGCTAGTAATATAAAGTTAAAGAGTTGATTTGGGAAAAACTGTTAATTTTTAACGAGGGTATTGGTAATGCAGATTCTCATTACGAGTGTTCATAAAAAAATCATTCTTGAAATGTGTGTTTATTCACGTAAAAATTCCTATGTGTTACTGAGCAGTTACATTTTCCGATTTTAATAAAAAATAACAACGCAACAGTTTATTTTCTTGTTAAATTAACATTACCTTTATGATAAGCCATAATATAACGTAAGTGAAGCTTCAGGCCAGAGGCTCACAACCTTTGGTCTACGAAATATTCTATTTACATCCTGAGATTAGACAAATGTTGTCAATTTTAATTTAGATTTCAACAAAATCGTTGATATTTTTAATTGAACTTTATTTTGAGATAGATTTAGCTTACATTTTGCTACATTTATACTGATGTTTGGTCTGAAAAAAAAGGTTGAAAACCACTGCTTTAGTACATACGCGTACCATTACCATCTACCACATTACAGAAAATGAACCTTATCGTTATTTGTCGGCTTTAAAAATCCTGTATAGGTTTCTCAGACTCCGCGGTTTCTTAGAGCTGTAATGAAAAGAGTACATAATATTGTTTATGGGTAAACATGGAGATTTTTTACGGTTTTCCCCCTCCAGAGATAAGTGAAAGTCTACGATGTAATAACATAAATTCAACGTGTAAAAGCAACGTGTATGTTGAACCATTTGTTTTTATTTGACTAAACGTAAACATTTGTAATTTGGACTTTATTAAGAGTGTGATAAGGTGGGTGTTGTGATTTAATTTTTTTTTTAAATAGTGTACATTATTGAATTAAATTAAACTGAAAAGTGAATGCTAAACTGCAAAAAAGTTTTCTTTACATCATTTTTAAGTTTTAATTACGTTGTCTGAATTTTTTTGACGCCATATTGCTATGTTAAATTGTCTTAACCTAATTATATCTTTAAAAATACCATCGTTTTAATAAGATATCTAATAATATAAATCTGAAAGTTTACTGCGACTCTAGAGGTCTTGGGTTCAATTCCCAGGTCGAGCAAAAAGTGTTATTGGGTTTTTCTATGAAATTCTAAGTAGCAGCTCGGAGTTAGGATTTGTGCCCGGTTAATGGCAATAGGCTCGCCCCCTATTACATGGGACCTAAACATACCGGCGAACTGTGGGTGTACATTGGTACACCTCTGCCTAACCCTTCGGGGAATACAGGCGTGATGGTATATATATATATATCTAATAATATAAATCTGAAAGTCTGTCTATTTTTTAACCAACTTCAATAAAAGGAAGAGTTTCTCAATTTGTCTGTATGTTTTACGCGATAACTCCGCTAATTATGAATCGAATTTGGAGCTTCTTTTTGTTGTTTGGTCATACTTCAAAGGTGGTCCTATATAAATTTTATCGAAATTGCTTAAGCAGTTTGGTAAAAATACTGAAAAATTGAGTCGTCCGAGTAAACGAATTAGCGTATTCTGCTTTCTTGTGACTTTTAATTAAATTTAATATAATTTATTTTCATTTTGCTTCCTTCATGCATTTGGATGACAGGAAGTACCTACACACTAAAAAGCGAAAATTAAAAACTTTTTTTTAAAAAAGGAAACCGCCTTCAAAAACTAAAAAGTGATAAATAACTTTTGGTAAATAACGTCGGCAAAACAAAACAACAAACAGAATCGACTTCCAAAGTTAAAGTTGTTTATCGCTTTTTTGTTTTTGAAGACGGTTTTCATTTTTATAAAATAGTTTTTATTATATTTCAACGTGCTAATCTCTGAAACTACTCGAACTATTCAGAAAATTTGCTCACCAACAGAAAGCTAGGTTATACTTACAAGAATCAAGTATACAAATAAAACATTCAAATAATCTTTTAGTTTGTCATTCTCAGAGTAACACGTTAAACAGCATTTCATATTTTCCAGCAATAAATCCGAAAAAGTACTGACGATTCTTTAATACCTAGATCCCAAAGTTTTCGGATATCCTAACTACAATTTGAACATGGAAACCCTTAGAGAACAATTTACTTCGTTCAAACGCGAATCTGTCTCCTACGAGCACAGATTACGGTCTGGGCAATATCGAGCTATTTGCAGTGTGTCTAACATTAATTACTTTTAATTGTCCAACGTAATTAATGTGTTAAATGTTTATTTGTATTGCAATGTGCAGTTGAGTGTTGAATAATTATTAATAATGGCTGGAATGACAGTAACTGAAAGTTTCACCATGGATTTTTTACATAATTGGGTAGATGACACCACTAATCAATTGACGTACTTTTTGTGAGCTGTCAAAACGCGATTTCCCCATAGATTTTGTACGAAAATACATGATGATGACGTCACTGTTTAGACATTTCACTTTTGATTGATTTTAAAGCAATTGAAAATCGAATTTTATAGTTATTTAAATTCATCGGGTTTTTAGAGCTTAAATAAACTGTTATTTTGTGAGGTTGTGTCTTGGAATTATTGTTTCATCTACCCAATTCCAAAGCATATTTTTTATCTTAAAAACTGTCCTAAATGGACAGTTTTAATGGACATTAAACACACTATTTTCAAGACGAATACATAAAGTTGTTAAGATCAGTTTCTGAGATTATTAGATGCCCTTTAGATCGTGCTAATCTATATCAATATAATAAAGCTGAAGATTTTTATGTGTGTTTGTTTACACACGTTATTCTCTGAAAATTCCAGGCGGATCAAAAAAACTTACTTCATCATCTACTTAGCCTTTTCCCAACTATATTGGGGTCAGCTTCTAGTCTAACCGGATGCAGCTGAATACCAGTGTTTTTCATGGAGCGACTGCCTATCTGACCTCCACAACCCAGTTAATGGGCAAGACGATACCTCTTGGTTAGAATGGTGGCCAGACTTCCTGGCTTCTGACTATCCGTAACGACTGTCAAAGATCTAAGAATGACAGCTGGGACCAACGGCTTTACGTGCCTTCCGAGGCACGGGGGTGCTTACACCACCAACTTCCAAACTCCGGGCTGCTACTGAGCAAATCCAAATGGAAAAACCCAGTAACACTTTTATTTATTTATTTATTAAAACTTTATGCACAAATGTAAAATAAAATACACCGTACAAAGGCGGACCACCCACCATTACCATTACCATTTACTTTTTACCTGGGAATCGAACCCGGGACCCCACGCTCATCAGTCGCGCTTGCGAACACGAGACCAACGGGGCAGTCCAAAAAAACTTATACTTGTGTAATTATGATGACCAGATTCATTAGGAAAAGTATAGCTGTATATCATCACGCTACGAGTAACGAGGGTGGAGCAGTAATCAAAGATGTAATTTAATGCGGGTGTAAAACTGCCTCGTTAGCCTAGTGGTCCTAAGCGCGACTGCTACGCTAGAGGTCTTCGGTTCCATTCCCAGGTCGAGCAAAAAATATTTTTGGGTTTTTCTATAAAATTATCAGTTGCAGCTCGGAGTTAGGATTTGGCCCAGTTAATGGCAATAGGCTCGCCCCTTATTATACACCGTGGCGGTGTGCCCCATCGTAGCAGTTGCGCTTTAGACCACTAGGTTAACGAAAAAATATATAATTTAGGATATATATATATATTCTACGTCAATATGAACTATTGAACTGAAAGGGTTTGCGTTCAGTTTTTAAATTCCACGAACCTGGGTTTGATAGGCGCTTCGGGCGAAACGTTATTTGATTTTCCATTAGCAAATTCACAGTAAGAGCCTAGCGTATGGATTTGTGCCCGGGTGCTCGGATAATGGTTCTAGGATTATCCCGTCCTCTTCTCATTTTACACGCTTGTTTTAAAAATTTGGTTTAAAATTACAAACTACAACTCAACCATTTTTTCGGAATAAACTTGCTATAGCACAAATACAAAAATATGTTTTTTTCAATGAATGTGTACTTTCCAAGTGTGTATCTTGGACATTACTGACATTCGTAAAGTAAAAGTTTGTTAGAAAATCTAGACTTAACATTATACGATATCTTTCGTAGATTATTAAACTAACACAAAATGAAACATTTTAAGTAACCCCCGACAGGAGAATAAAAATCCCTACCACAGCTAACAAAAGAGCTAATAACTTTGAAACCGTTGAACCGATTTCCATCAAACATAAGACAGAACACTCCCGACTAATTCACCTTTTAAACAAAAGAAACTAAATTAAAATCTATTCATGCGGTCGGGAGCTACGATGCCACAGACAGACACACACACAGAGCCACATCAAACTTATAACACCCCCGCTGTTCGCTGGTATGTTTAGGTCCCATGTAATAGGGGGCAAGCTTATTGTCATTAACAGGGCACAAATCCTAACTCCGAGCTGCTACTGAGAATTTCGTAAAAATACCCAATGATACTAAATACTATATTGTTACATACCATCATTACGCCTGTATTCCCCGAAGGGTTAGGCAGAGGTGTAACAATGTACACCCACAGTTCGCTGGTATGTTTAGGTCTCAGATAATAGGGGGCGATCCCATTGCCACCGAGGCAGTTAATAATAATATAATAATAACAATATAGTAATATTGTACAATTGCCTCGTTGGCCTAGTGGTCCTAAGCGCGACTGCTACGCCTGAGGTCTTGGGTTCGATTCCCAGGTCGAGCAAAAAGTGTTATTGGGTTTTTCTATGAAATTCTCAGTAGCAGCTCGGAGTTAGGATCTGTGCCTGGTTAATGGCAATAGGCTCGCCCCCTATTACATGGGACCTAAACATACCGGCGAACTGTGGATGTACATTGTTACACCTCTGCCTAACCCTTCGGGGAATAAAGGCGTTATGGTATATGATGGTATGTAATATTGTACTTATAAAAATAAGTACAATATTAACTGCCGGTATGTTATATCTAACTTAAAATACAAGATTTCAGTTAAATATAATATACCGTAGATATCTAGAATATTCTAGACTTTGCTAGGTCGTTAGCTCCGTACTGAGTTGACTGGAATTTAATTTAGCCATCGCTTTTTGCGTTCGCGTGCGCTTAGAATTTGTCGAAATGTGGTATATGTCTCGTGAAACGTAACTTAAGACTAGATTTATTATTTTAAGTGGTTTTGGAAATCATAGGGTTTATGCTTCACAGGTCTTTCTAGAGATCTTTGACAGTCGTCACGGATCAGAAGCCAGGAAGTCTGACAACCAGTCTTACCAGAAGTATTTGTTGTGTGGGCCAGTAACTGGGTTGTGGAGGTCAGATAGGCAGTCGCTCCATGTAGAACACTGGTATTCAGCTGCATCCGGTTAGACTGGAAGCCGACCCCAACATAGTTGGGTAGATGTTTACTATTTCACGAAATTTAAAAAAACTTTTTGTCCTATGAAACTATAATTACGCTAATTTTTTTATTAAAAAAAAAAAACATAATTTTGTACAATAAACATATCATCACGCCTATATTCCCCGAAGGGTTAGGCAGAGGTGTAACAATGTACACCCACAGTTCGCCGGTATGTTTAGGTCCCATGTAATAGGGGGCGAGCCTATTGCCATAATTTTGTACAATATTTGTTATTTTTCCTTTTTGTTATACAATTTAATTTATTATTTTTTGCATGCATTTTAAGACAGACATATTTATGATTTTGTAATAGATGGAAACATTAATCTTAGTCCACGACAATGAGTGCCCTTATTTGTGTTTATCAGAAGTATAACCTATCGTAACACATAAAAAATATCAAATATTCAGACCCTTAATTTTAACCATACAAACACCAAAATCCAACACCACTTCCTACTTAAATTCCAACATACAAAGTAAGAAGTTTCAAATAATCTAACTTCTTCTCTCTAACTGCCGAAAATTGTTGAAAAACAATTTTATACAAAACCTCCTTCGGTTTTTCCAGCGAACTCTTTGGACGCGCCTCTGTTCCACAAAAGAGAATGCTCTATTCAGTGGTTTATTTAGGTAATTATCTTGCCACTGCCTAGTTCCCTTCCAATTTGGTTAGGTATTCCAAGCCCCTTTGGCATTCTCTAGGGTCAAAGCAGACTGGCTACTTTTAGCATCGGCGATCGGCGATTTGAAACCCATCAAGAACACAACAGAAATAGAGTTGAAAATCACGTGCATGATACACATTTTTCGTTGGGATTTGGTTTTCAGTCTTAGTCCTTTATGTTGGACCATTGTGCGTGAATAATTCTGTGCGGTATGTAAGTTATCTTGCATGCAATTTTCTACTCTATTTCTGTTGAATTTTAGTTCGTTATCAATTTATCACGTTAATATTTTCAAGCATATTGCATTAACACTTAGTCGATATTTGAACGCTCTATCCCGCGGCGATTGAGTCGCTTATACAAGGTAAACGTAGCCACTTACTAAAATGCGCGATTTCAGTTCAGCAGACACACACATCTATATTACCTATTTCTTTTATTTTATTTAATTTTATTTCTTTTGTTATTTTTGATAAGCTGTTTTTAATATTACTTATTTTTATGTGTTGTGCCAATAAATGATTTTACATTCTTTCTTTCGGAAAATCGCCACAGCATCGATGCATTCGCAAAATCGGCGACAGTCGCAACTAAAAGTAGCTAGTCTGCATAAAGCCCTAACCAAACAGTGTATTCCGAGTAGGCCTTAGTATCAACGCTTTAATTTCAAGACAATTTTGTTTCTGTTATTTTTAAAACGGAATATCTTGAGGCGTTTTCTGTGGGTAGCGGATTGAAATATAATTTTGGAGTGGATACCTTTATTTTTAGAAGAGAATTTTATCATTTATTATTATGAGAGATTGAAAAATAATTATGCGATCCATTAGAAGGGGTCCTTAGGTAATTATTTATAATGATTGTAGATAGCTAAATAGGGCATTTGATAAAACTTGGATAAAAAATTGGTTTTAATGACTAAACGATGACGATGATATCAATTATTGTTAGGTATCACAATATTGATTGAAATTCATAGAAAAAGCCAAAATCACTTTTTGCTCGACCTGGGAATCGAACCCAAGACCTCTAGCGTAGCAGTCGCGCTTAGGACCACTAGGCCAACGAGGCAGTTCAATAAAATGTTAACAAAAGTTGTTTTAAGAATGCCGAACTGAATAGGCCGACTCGCTTAAGTGTATAGCGTCAAGCCTTTTGAGTTACAATATTATTGAAAGCCAGGTAAAAAATAATTAAAATCAGATGGTGGTGCCAATTCTTTTGTCCACAAACGTATTTTAAATTAAAGTGTTGTCATCTCTTACTGACAGATAGCTAAAGAGCAGGACGGTGACAGATGAAAAGTTAGAGAAGTCAAATTAATTTTGCTTAAAAATTCGTCGTATTTTTAAATACGTTTTGCTATGCCAACTATATACTATGCATGAAAATTTTACAGTTTCTAAAATTTACAGCTCTTATTAATATGGCCGTCCCTTTCATGTTTTATTAGAGAGATAAAGACAGAAATAGCCTAAATTACGGTTAGGTTGTGCATAACAGAACTGACACAAGCATTCACTTCACTTACCACCCACAGTAAAACAACCCTACACCCACACTTTATGACCCTCAAAAATAATAAACAGTAAGGTAAAATATGTATTTTCAACCCAGATAATTTTTAACTCTATTTTTCTGCATATAAAGTTCAAATTACTTTGTACTCTCTGAGTTATTATAAATTATTTGACACACACACACTTCATCATGAAAATTACTCCATTTCATTTACAAATAATTATTATGAAGAATAAAATATCAACAACACATTATTATAATGGGTAATGTTGCACATAAATTCTCTGTCACATAAATTACTAGCTTCTACCCGCGACTTCGTTCGTGTGGTTTTCTTCACCCTGTTTGGTTACGTCTTGGTTTACTCCTCCACTCTTGTAGGTCGTTTTGTTAAGTCTTTACTCATCATCTGCTTAGCCTTTTTCCCACTATGTTGGGGTTGGATTCCAGTCTAACCCGATGCAGCTGAATACCAGTGTTTTACATGGAGTGACTGCCTATTTGACCTCCACAACCCAGTTATAGTAATCGCCACGAGTCGTGAGCACATAGGTCAATTTAATTTTTGGATTTTTTGGGTTCCTTTCTAGATTTTTTCAACCGCCGACGCTGCACGCCATGGTTCCAACAGACGCACCAATCGCATGCAGCGTCGGCGACCCAAAAAACTCAGAAAGTAATCCAAAAATTTAAAAACTAACTTGACGTTTGTGCTCACGGCTCGTGGCGACTACTATACTGGACAACACGATACCTCTTGGTAAGACTGGCTTGACTTCCTGGCTTCTCACTATCCGTAACGACTGTCGAAGATCTACGAATGACAGCCGGGACCAACGGCTTTACGTGCCTTCCGAGACAAGGGTGTGTCAGTCTTTACAATTGCTCATAAATCTGGTTACCAAATACAAAAAGTAGTTTTTTGACTGGACTGTTAGTTGCCACGGTAGCCTAGTGGTGCTAAGCGACTGCTACGCTAGAGGTCTTAGGTTCGATTCCCAGGTCGAGCAAAAAGTGTTATTGGGAAATTCTCAGTAGCAGCTCGGAGTTAGGATTCGTGCCCGGTTAATGGCAATAGGCTCGCCCCCTATTACATGGGACCCAAAACATATCGGCGAACTGTGGGTGTACATTGGTACACCTCTGCCTAATCCTCCGGGGAATACAAGCGTGATCGTGTTATGACTGTTAGTTCCACAGATGAGCTCGATTAATAAACCATACAAACAAACAATCAAAAATCTCTTCAGTTTTATTATATTAGAATAGAAATATAGATTATTATGAAGTCACACAAAAATTATTACATGAAATTCATAACAAATATGAAGAAGTCAAGTTTGTTCGTTTGTATGTTTTTTTATTTGTAACACGTTATCTCTGAAAGTACTGAACCAATTACAACAATTCTTTCACTGATAAAAAGCTACTTTATCACTGAATATCAAAGGCTATGTTTTAAGGTACACATGTCTTCAATGCGGACAAAGTCGCATGTACAGAAATAATCACAGTCGAATTTATTAAGACTGAGCTGAAAATGTCTTTACCGCATACTAAACATTAATCATGATGGAATGCTTGGTTTAACAAAGAAAATATAGTACGTATGTAACATGAATTATTTTATTCCAAGATAGAAAGAATTATTATAATGGCTGACATTAAATTAGTTGTCGAAATAATGAAATATATTGTAGGAAAAAATATATCTATATTGTCATGTTAAAACTGCCTCGTTAGCCTAGTGGTCCTAAGCGTGACTGCTCACCTCCTTCTGCGAAGCAGTGATGCTAGAGACCGCCGCGGGTTTGATTCCCGCACGGAACAAATATTTGTACGGCCTACAGAAAGTTGTTTTGGGTCTGGCTGTTTGTGTATGTGAGTTTATGTTTGTAAACGCACCCACGACACAGGAGAAATTCCTAGTGTGGGGCAACGTTTTTTAAAAAAAAATAACTTTTATGCGGATTCATTCATTATTATTCTAAAAGATACTGTTATCTTTATTTTATCTGCAATTATGGACCTACCGTTTTCTCTGAATGTGCAAGTCAAACAAACATTGATCAAGCAGGGCCCACAGTCCTTTCGTAGCACCATGTAACCAGTCCACTTTCTTTTCGAATAAGAAATCATCAAATGAGTTCCCCCGCGCTGGGCGGGGCAGAAGTTAGTGTCAGACTTTTACTGACTAAAACCCATCCATATTTCTTCTTGTGCCCTTTGCGTTCCGGGGGCGCAGTATCTCTTTCGAACAACCCGCGGCCTATCGTTACGCAACGTAAGGACGGTAAACTACCCATTGGTCACCATCCACAGGCCCGAGTCTACGTTGGCCCGAAGTCGTTTCGCAGCTCCCGACACCCGGAGCGTCTACCGCGGCGGCTGGGACGGGAGGCTCTCTGCATCAACCATCCCGCTACCTCCTTCTCTAGCACAACTGCTTCGCAGAAGGAACAGGTCCACTTAAGCCACCAAAACCTACAGTCCTATTATTTGTTTCCATATCCTGCAATGCTCCTGCGCCAGCCGGGGCTTGTCCTTTGATGCACTTGCATAATGCATACAGGGATAATTATCGGGTGGTGTTCCATTTCATCTTGAAGCTGTATAAAGCGAATCCTAAGTTACGTAAAATAGATATACAAACATAAACAAAAAACTTATAAATACCATTAAAATTGTAAACTATATAAAATTTGTAAAAATACATGATAGAATGCTAACCAAGAATTACCAAACACTTCATAATATTGTGAGCCTTTGTTGTATCACACGGAGTATTTTAATTATTATTTACTCATTGTTCTTTAGCACCTAAATTAAATGTAAATACGTTTTCAAACGTAATTTAATGGAGTCATTCGTGCGTATCTATTCAATCAGGTAGGTACTGTAGCGGTGTAGGGATCTATCGACTATTACCCACGTTAATCAACTTTAAATTTCGTGTATTCACGTATTTAATATTATTATTGTATTTTCGTTTTAATTTTTTTAGATTTAACTGCCTCGTTGGCCTAGTGGTCCTAAGCGCAACTGCTACGCTAGAGGTCTTGGATTCCCAGGTCGAGCAAAAGGTGTTATTGGGTTTTTCTATGAATTTCTCCGTAGCAGCTCGGAGTTAGGATTTGTGCCCGGTTAATGGCAATAGGCTTGCCCCCTATAACATGGGACCTAAAAACATACCGGCGAACTGTGGGTGTACATTGTTACACCTCTGCCTAACCCTTCGGGGAATACAGGCGTGATGGTATGTTGGTGGATGGATGGATGGTGTACCAATAAACATTGTTGCGTTATTTTTATAGTAACCGTTGAAGATAACAGAAGAGTTTGTTCGCATGTTTGTTCGAACCCACAAATCTTTGTAACTACTGATACAATTAAAAAAAAAATAAAAAGAATGAAAAGAGAGAAAAGAAGGAAAAGAAAGTAAAGAACATTTATTGACATAATAACTTGAGACACAGAAAAAACTAATCTAAAAAACAGCTTAATAAAAATATCAAACGAAATAAAACAAAAGATATACGTATCATAGATGATGATATGTGCTAAAAGCTATAAAAAAACAAATTCTAGAACACGAAACCAAACATTCGACATCAAATATTCTGTTCTGAAACCAGAAGACATCCCCTCGGTAAAGAAAAAAAAACACATTTTTTCCTTAAAAATATTTCAAGCTTCTTGGTCATAAATTTTAAACATCACTTAGTGTAACACCCCACCCTGTATACACGTAAGGGGTGTTAATATTCACGAGGGACATAGAACGTAATTAGGGGTGCGTAATTTAGATTACAACCCTTACAATCTGATTAGCATTGCGTCGCATTATGGGGTTGAAAAATGTATTTTTATGTTCAAAATAATGTAAAGATGTGGCATATGTATGTTTGTAAGGAACATATGAAAGGAGATAAAAAATTGGTGTTTTATACATTTTAGGGTTGAGTTTTTATGGAAGGGTTGTGATTGTTTTATATTATAACATTCAACTTGAGTATAAAATTCAATTTATATTGTACTAGCTTTTACCCGCGGCTTTGTTTGCGTTGATTTCGGAAATAAGTCAGTCCTTAATTATCTAAAGAGAACTTAAGAAGCAAGAAGAATGTTTTAACCAAGATTCTTGTAAAAACCGAATTGAAGAAAAAGAGTGTCCATGGAGTTTCTTGCTCGTTCTTCTCCATAGAGACCTACGTTTTGGAACGAGCAACTAGGTTCAACTTTAAACTGTAACTTCTTGATAATTCAAAAGTGCTTGTAAATGGAATTATATAATTGAATTAAATGCTTTGACTTTAAAAACAGGATAAAAACCATTATATTATGTATGAAGCTAGATCAATATCAATTAGCTAGATTAATATATGGGTGGTAAATATCAGTTAATTTCGTCCAGCTGTTTGAGCTTAAAAGAGTTACAAATAAAAATCCATTCATTCATTCATTTATCCGTTTACGTTAGGATACGACATGGATTTTTAGCCAGATCTATTAAACTTTAAGAAGAGATATTTTTGAATAGGTAAGTGTTTAATATTTATTAATATTTAAAATACGAAAAAAAAAATATTTTAAGTTTATGTACAAATGACACCCCTTTCCAACTTTTTGTAGGACCGATTATCGGACTGTTCAATAGATCCATAGTTTCATGAGACCGACGTTTTGTAGGACGTATGCGTTGGTTTATTAGAATACGTATGTTCCATTCTTTCCGACAAAAAAATCGGTCACCGATTGACTGACATGGGCAGACAGCCTTATAGTTAGCAAAATTGGTCCACTACTAACTTCCCCCCATAACTTCAAAAACTTCATCACTTTGACACTCCAAAAACTCACACACATACCATCACGCCTATATTCGCGACTGCTACGCTAGAGGTCTTGGGTTCGATTCCCAGGTCGAGCAAAAAGTGTTATTGGGTTTTTCTATGAAATTCTCAGTAGCAGCTCGGAGTTTGGATTTGTGCCCGGTTAATGGCAATAGGCTCGCCCCCTATTACATGGGACCTAAACATACCGGCGAACTGTGGGTGTACATTGTTACACCTCTGCCTAACCCTTCCAAAAACTCAGTCACTTGAAAATGACCGGCCATTCCCATAGTATGTAAAACCCATGACACAACATGAATAAAACATAACGCCTAGTTGCGCCAAAAAGATAACTTAGAGTTAGTTGCTAACATTAGGTTTAATTACAAATATGTCATACATAAGCACCGTGTTAGCAATTAACTTGAAGTTATTATGATAACTTTGGATGGCGCAAGCGGGCCTAAAGGCGTGTTCACACGAATGCGCACGTACGTTTCATTTGTCATAGACTCATACACTACTGGACATAGGCCTCCCCTAAAGTCGGGTCATGCGCTGTCGGCAGCCAGCGGTTTTTGGCAACCTTTATCGAAACACCTCATAGGCCTTAAAAGTATTAATACCAGCCTATTATTGTCCCGCTGCAGACCAGAGGCATGTACAGAGAAGGTATGAGCATTGATCACCACGCTTGCTCAAGGCGGCGATTTCAGACTTTTATCAATGATTCTCAGTCCAAGTCTCCTTACTATGTTTATCTACGCTGATGTCTGTGATGTCCAAAATAAACTTAGCATATGAATTTAAAGTTACATTGGTTTTGGCCGGTATTGAAACTGCAACGTCATGCATGAGAGGCGGGGCTTAGCCTCGGGCCCATATTGACATTTTCCCAAGGTAATTTTAAATGTAGAACCGTTATTCTTCTTTTGTTTTTAATCTATGGTAATCTTATAATTTTTTGCCCAGTTGGTGGCCACGTTCATTACGGCATCAGTAGAGCTGTTAATGTCCTCCAAAGTGCAGGTGTAGGGACACCTTGGGCACTGTAGAAGATAGGGCATCGCACCGAGTATCGGTGGGATCTATAATCCTCCATTTTGCTAGAATATATTTGCAATAGCCCACTTGGTTGCATAGTCTATTAAACGCTTCCCATGTAGAACCGGTAAAATTATGAAATCTTTTGTTTAAATGTCAGTGGACACTAGCATATGTAACTTAACGAGGTGGTTAACAAAACGCGTCCTAGGAATACAAACTACATTTACAGCCTTTGTGCTCTATGGGTTGTGCTACCATAAACAGTGGCACATGTCCTTTCCCATAATTTGAGTGCGTCATTATTTAGGACGGGGACAAAGAGGTATACTTATAAAGATTCCATTAATTTCTAAATGTATGAAAAGGAAAACAATCAAAATGTATCGTGATTGGAACAAGGTTCATATTCGAATGAGACGCGGCAATGTTGTGTTAAAAGGCGGTAGTTTTTTTCTTTGGTAGTTAATGCCCGTCCATAGATATAAGTCAGTGGATGGCGGACAGCGTTGTAAATACAGATTATACACAATGGGAGGCAAGCGTATGTTGACATTCGGCCTTGTTGGAAAGCATAAGTGGTCGGAGACAATTGGTATTATTTTCTTGGAGTATTTTTTTTACCCTTTCTCGGAAAAATATTTAAACTAAGAATTTCATAGACTCACGGCTATTTTTCTATGAGTTTTGTTTTACTTGGTTTGGTTAAATAAAACTATTTATAATAATCATGTACTGCCTCGTTAGCATAGTGGTCCTAGGCGCGACTGCTACGCTAGAGTTCTTGGGTTCGATTCCCAGGTCGAGCAAAAAGTGTTATAGGGTTTTTCTATAAATTTCTCAGTAGCAGCTCGGGGTTAGGATTTATGCCCGGTTAATAGCAATAGGGTCGCCCCCTATAACATGGGACCTTAACATACGAGCGAACTGTGGGTGTACATTGGTACACCTCTGTCTAACCCTTCGGGGACCCTATTATACACCATTTATTGGATGTAAAAAGTCACATTACATAGCTGTTTACCCATTCTGCCGAAATATTCAACAAAAAAATATTTCTGGAAAACCATATAATTCTGTTTAAAATATTCATGTTTATAGTATCGCATTATACAATACACGCAAAATATTGAGCTGTTTATAAGTGCATCTAACAGAACAAAGGTCGTGGGGGAATTTAAAGTTTAAAATAGGATATTTAAAACTAATTTACAAGAAAAATAAGGTAAAAAAAGTTGTAATTTTGACCTTCAATTTCTCCATAACCTGAAGGTTCCCAGGTACGACGCAGAAGAAAAAAAACCAGCGAAATGCGAGTCGCACACCCACATGAAGGGTTTCGTACCATTATCTATAAAAACAAGCAAAAAAAAAAATCGCGCTTGTTGTATGGAAGCCCCCTTAGATATTTATTTTATATCCTGTTTTTTTGTATTTGTCATTACATCTGTAAAAATTTCAACTGTCTAACTATCACGGTTCATGAGATACACAGCCTGGTGATAAGCAGACGGACGGACAGCAGAGTCTTAGTAATAAGGTCCCGTTTTACACTTTGGGTACGGAACCCTAAAAGTGATCGCAATATTGGAAACAACATGAAAATTTCGGCTTCTTTTTACACCCGTTAGTAGTTAATACCTTTAATGAAGGAATAAATCATTGAGTGGACAGGCGTATGTACCCGTTCTACTTTATTCTTTTCTAGGGTAAAATCAGCTATTATTTAGCGGTTCGTCCTAAGTGTTTTTGGCCAAGCGTTTCTAATAGGGAGGCGAAAAGTCGACTTTTATGAGTACTTAATGGAAATACTTCAGGCGTGGTCTTAGGAAGCAATTTTTTTTTACTACACTACTTGTGTTTTGTATCTAATCTTATTTAGCCCAATAATAGAAAGGTTTAACTACCTTGTTGGCCTAGTGGTCCTATGGGCGACTGCTACGCTAGAGGTCTTGGGTTCGATTCCCTGGTCCAGCAAAAAAGGCTGTTGGTTTTTTCTATTAAAATCTCAGTAGCAGCTCAGAGTTACGATTTGTGCCCGGTTAATGGCAATAGGCTCGCCCCCTACTACATGGCATCTAAACATACCGGCGAATTGTGGGTGTACATTGGTACACCTCTGCCTAACCATCTGGGGAATACAGGCGTGATGGTATGATGATGATTTGGAAAGGTTTAAAAATAAATAGTAATAAAACCTTGCTTGAATCTGTATTCACTAATTGATATGATATTAGCAGTGGCTATGTCGAATATTTGACATTTAGTGCAATGCCAAAGTAGTGGGATATATTATTAAACAAATAGGATTGCCATATATACCACCACGCCTGTATTCCCCGAAGGATTAGGTAGAGGTGTAACAATGTACACGCACAGTTCGCCGGTATGTTTTAGGTCCCATGTAATAGGGGGCGAGCCTATTGTTATTAATCGGGCACATATCCTAACTCCGAGCTGCTACGGAGAATTTCACAGAAAACCTCAATAACACTTTTTGCTCGACCTAGGAACCGAACCCAAGACCTCTAGCGTAGCAGTCGCGCTTAAGACCACTAGGCTAACGAGGCAGTTATAGGAATGCCTAAATGTTTTTTTTAAGTAAGAATTGAATGCTAAAAGCATTCGCAGGTTACGTCCAACTATACTAAGGACAGATTCATCAATCGACAAATAACAAAAAAAAATATGACTGCTTGACAGCTACACACGTCAAACTGACATATTTATTTTTTAAATAAAAAATGACTAGCTATTAAAAAATCAACCCTAAAATGAAAAGTCACCAAATAATTTAGCCAATATCCTATGAAAAGTCGTGTAAATAAACGCCATTCCCATCCTTACCCTCAGAGTCCTCTCAAGAACAACATCTATCATGTCAACCCACACACAACTGTTATGAAATTAAGAGGGTCCGTTTGTCACATCTAGCAGTAAATTGATAAATTATCCTTAATGCTCCGTTGTAATTATAATTTATCAGACGTAAGTGACATTTTGACATTTATTATCTGTACTAACATTATGATAACGGTTAACGTAAACAGAATAGGCTGAATGTGGCTGTTCCTATTATTTAAAGATCGTTAGTGGCTGCCAATAAGTATTTATGTGTCGTTGCTAGCCTTGTGCCTGCTCGGTTATTTTGGAGATCGCTCCTTATTAGTTACCATCACGCCTGTATTCCCAGAAGGGTTAGGCAGAGGTGTACCAATGTACACCCACAGTTCGCCGGTATGTTTAGGGCCCATGTAATAGGGGGCGAGCCTATTGCCATTAACCGGGTACAAATCCTAACTCCGAGCTGCTCCTGAGAATTTCATATAAAAACCCAATAACACTTTTGATGTTGATGTCCTTATTAGTTCATTTCGGACAGTAAACTAGTTCATTCTATTAGTAATATTAGCTCGTTTCGGTCTTTGCTCTCGGCCAAAGGCGGACTTAATGCCTTAGACATTCTCTACCAGGAACTGAACCAAAGGTGGTGAAGAGATAACATGACAGGTGAAAATTAATGTACGAGAGAAGAACAACTAAATTTACAATTTTAAATTCATTTACAAATTTGCGATTCCCAAAATAACGAAAGCTAAAAACCATTTTGCTGTTATTTATAATATGTAACGTTAAATTGAAGCCAATCGTTGAATGATATAACACAAAATGAAACTTAATTGGCAAAACTAACCTAACCATGAAGTATTTACCAAATTACCACGCTTACCACAAATTATTGGCAACCAGGGACACGTCGGTCAAATACTTTGTTATTTCAAACATAATAATATTTCAACAGCAGAAACAGTTGTAATAATGCATGAAAAAGGCAAAAGAATTTACTCCGTACGCTTTTAAAATCACACACACACACACATACCATCACGCCTGTATTCACCAAAGGGTTAGGAAGAGGTGTAACAATGTACACCCACAGTTCGCCGGTATGTTTAGGTACCATGCAATAGGGGGCGAGCCTATTGCTATTAACCGGGCACAAATCGTAACTTCGAGCTGCTGCTGGGAATGTTATAGAAAAACCCAATAACACTTTTTGCTCGACCTGGGAATCAAACCCAAGACCTCTAGCGTAGCAGTCGCGCATAGGAACATTAGGCCAACGAGGCAGTTAGATTGAGATCGTTCTTAAAACTTACTAAAATGATGCCCGACCCCCCCCCACCTTTATCGCTATTTGACAAAATTCCCCTCGATGTTATTATTAGCGAAGTCTACAACACATTATCATTTGGACAGAAAACAAATCAAAACAAATACTATCAAAGCATCTGTTTCACAAAACTATCATCTATTCTGTGGCAAACGTCAATCGTTTATCTGCGACGGCAACAAATCTATCTAAACATTCCGGACTGAACGAATCCCATCCCTACAACCGAACACTGTTCATACAATAGTGTCGTTCTCGCCAATCAATCAACACTGACGTGCTCGATATGATCAATCATAGTGTCAATAACGAATACTTTATTAATTCTCCTACTATCGGGTAAACAATATTTTTTGTTTCATAAATAATAGAGGCATCTGCCATATCTTGTAGTTAGTTTAGCTATGGTTAGCGCAAATAATATTCATGATTACTTAGTGATTAAGACGGTCTGTCATTCATGAGGGCAAGTACCAATGTGGCTGCTTCCAGAGGTTCCTGCACCTCATCGGACGGAAGGAAACTAACGAACAAACGAACTCTCCCGTCCGGCCCTGGTGCAAGCCATGGTCCGGAGCGAGGGGGAATGGGAAGCAATGGTCGCCTCCTTCTGCGAGGCAGTACTGCAAGAGAAGGAGGCGGCGGGACGTCCCAGCCGCCGCGGTAGACGCTCCGGGCGTCGGGAGCCGCGAGAAGACTCCCGGCCACCCTATACGCGGGCCTGTGGAAAGTGAGCAATGGGTAACTCACCGTTCGTACGTTGCATAACGACAGGCCGTGTCGACGGCGCGTCCGTGTTCCACGCCCGCCTCAAGGAGATGTCAGCAATCTTAGAAGGGGCCGCTAAGGGCCGATGCCTGCCGGGACTGCGGGTTGTTCGTTAGAGATACCGCGCTCCTGGATCGCAAAGGGCACAAGAAGAAACATGGATGGGTTTTAGTCCGTAAAAGGCTGACACCAAAGGGGCGGGGGAAGTCATTTGATGATTTCCCATACCTAAAAAAAAACCGTACCAATGTGATCCACGAGGCAGTAGTGATCGAGCTCTCGTGAAGCTCCGGGGAAGTACTACCACCATACATATTTTTGCCGCAAAGCAGCGCTGCTGTGTTCCGGTTTAAAAGGTATGGGAGTCGGTGTAATTACAGGCACGTCATGAGACCTTTCAACGTTGTCTCTGGGATGGTAACACATTAGCAGCGGTGACTTCTTAACATTAGGTGGGCCGTCGGTTTGTTTGCCATCCAATGATATTAAAAAAAATCGTGTTCGTGAACGGTCGCTGTTGGGGTTGGTCATCTCTTAACTACCTTGGCCTACATCTATATTATTATATTTTTATTGTTTCATACTCACATTCACTGTTTCCACATATAGAAGCAACAAAAATATAGTAAGCAGGATTTTTGTAAAAACCAAATTGAATAGAGTGTCCGTGGAGTTTGTTGCTCGTCTTTTCTCCATAGAGGCACACCTACGTTTTGGTACGAAGCAACTAGCTTTAACTTTCTGACTAACTGACCGAATAGTTGACAATTTAAAAAATACCTGTAAATGGTGTCATTATCTACTTCGCCTTTTCCCAACTATGTTGGGGTCGGCTTCCAGTCTGACCGGATACAGCTGAGTACCAGTGTTTTACATGGAGCGACTGCCTATCTAATCTCCACAACCCAGTTACTAGGCAACACGATACCTCTTGGTTCGACTGGTTGTCAGACTTCCTAGCTTCTGACTATCCTTAACGACTGTCAAAGATCTACGAATGACAACTGGGAGCAACGGCTTTACGTGCTTGCCGAGGCACGGGCACGGGGAACCTGTAATTGGTGTAATTGAAATAAATGCTTCGACCTTGACTTTGACTATTTTAATTAACTTTTCTCTCTTAAAAATAACGTTGAGATAGATGGTACGACACTTGGTACTATATAAACTGCGTAAATAAATTAGGTAACGAGATCTTTCCCGAAATTAATATTTACTTAAAATAAAAATTGTGGGTCCCAATTCAATTTAGTTGACAAATTAATATTATTAAGACAAACATTAGCATAAAATATTTTATTATTCGCATTAATTACTATTCCAAAGGGCGTTCACATTCATCAACAATTTATTATCGACTAGCTATATACCCCGCGGTGTCACCCTCGCTCTTATACGCCTTTGGTTACTGCTCCGCTCCCGTTGGTCGTTGCATGTTGTTCTATACTTATAAACCTACCTCTTGAATCACTCTATCTATTGATGAAAATCGAATTAAAAATAATAAGTTTTCAATATATAATCTGTCTGTCTGTATGTTTGCTCCGGCTAATCTACGAAATGGCTGTATCGATTTTGACGGGGCTTACACTGACAGATAGCTGGCATTATAAGAAGTAACTAAAGCTACTTTTATTTTTGAAAGGTAATTAGGTTTCGCGCAAATAAATTAAAACCCGCAGATACCCGACAATCACGAGGACGAAGTCACACGCGTAAGCTTGTACTTAATAAATGACATCACATATATTAATTACAAGCTGCTGCCACTGACTTCGTTCGCGTGGTACTGCTCCTCTCCTGTGTGTTGTACCGCGATGTTATAAAGCCAAACCCTTCCTCGATAAATGAAATATCCAACATTAAAATATTTTTTCAATTCATACCAGTAGTACCTGAGATTAGCGCGTTCAACCAAACAAACAAACTCTTCAGCTTTATGATATTAGTATAGATTTATTTGTAGTCCTACGAAACTATATATTCGCATAAAGAATAATCATAACAAATCTACGCGAGGTTTTTTTAGGTCGATTTTGTGATCATCTGTCCGGGCCCTAAGTAAAGACAACTGTTTCATTTTGCTAATGCAAAGGTGTCAATCAAACGTCGCGATCCATTATCACGCGAATTATTGCGAGAATTTGGCCCAAGTTTATTATTATTTTAGTAGAAATTATTTTTTTATTTATGATACCGCTGTATTTTTATTTATTAATGTAACGCAATATATATATAAAAATATGAATTATACAAATTATTTTTTTTAGGAAAGACTTCACACTGCCCTAGGAATTTCTATAGTATCATACTTTTTTTTTTTTTTTTGGTGGGTGGGAAATCATCAAATAACTTCTCCCTCTCTGGGCGGGACGGGAGGGAGTGTCAGACTTTTACTGACTAAAACCCACCCATGTTCCTTCTTGTGCCCTTTGCGTTCCGGGGGCGCGGTATCTCTTGCGAACAACCCGCAGCCCCGGCAGGCATCGGCCCTCAGTGGCCCCTTCCTTTTGCTGACATCTCTTTGAGGCGCGCGTGGAACACGAACGCGCCGTCGACACGGCCTGTCGTTATGCAACGTAAGGACGGTGAGCTACCCATTGCTCACCGTCCACAGGCCCGTATCTACGGTGGCCGGGAGTCGTCTCGCGGCTCCCGACGTCCGGAATAGTATCATACTTGCGTTTATAAGTACATTCCATAACAGGATCACCAATGTATGTATGCATACTTCATACAATATTATTTTAATTCAATACTTAGAAAAATAGATGATGTAAATATAATTATGGTTGTTTAGATCGGGTTCAATATTTTTTTTACTTTACCACTACATCTCAACAATTCATTATTTAGTTACATAAACACGCTTTTCGCATGGATTACGTACACATTTACTTTTTTAAAGGCCCTCTCACGGTCAACTATACACACACGACTATTTGTGACTATAGCATGTGCCCCGTATGCGACAAGTCTTACTATAATCGGCATAAATAAGCAAGTACAGTACTCCTCTAATCTCAAATGAAACGGAATGAGATATAGATCAGAGTCACTTCCTGGTTACTGTTTACACAAAACTTGGTTCATAAATATGAAATATATATGTATTAATAAATCTTGCTAATGCTATTAACGCGAACTTGCATGTAAATGTACTACTTATGAATGTTTATGTAAAGTGTAATGAGTTTAAGTGGATGAGGAGTGATCTTGAGTTTTCCTCTCTCTCTCTTAGCAATTTTTGGCCTTATAAATAACTAGCTTCTGCCAGCGACTTCGGTCGCGTAGTTTTTTTTTTCGCTTTAAGTTATGTTTTTGGCTACTGCTCAGCACCTATTGGTCGAAGCGTGATGTTATATAGCCTATAGCCTTCCTCGATAAATGAAGTATCCAACACAAAAAGATTTTTTCGATTCTTACCAGTAGTTCCTGAGATTAGCGCGTTCAACCAACCAAACAAATAAACAGACTCTTCAGCTTTATAATATAGATTATCTTTTGCCGACGACTTTGTCTGCATGGAATAGTTACTTTGGACAGCCTTTTTTTATTTTTCAAAAACGCTTGAACAAAATGTTTCCTTTTTTTTTGTCAAATGCACAAAAATAAATCGCTTAAATAAACTACTACGCTAGCTGTCTTGAGTTCGACTCCCAGGTCGAGCAAAGCGTTATTGGATTTTTCTATTAAATTCTCAGTAGCAGCTCGGAGTTAGGTTTTGTGCCCGGTTACTGGCAATAGTCTCGCCCCCTATTACATGGGACCTAAACGTACCGGCGAACTGTATGTGTTCATTGGTACACCTCCGCCTAACCCTTTGGGGTATATAGGCGTGGTTCTGGGACGTAAAATAATACACATAATGTTAACACAAACTTAAAACTATAATAACAATATAAAATTTAAATACTATTCTAAACTGATCAAATAAATAAAACAACAAGACATTTAAATTAAGACAATTAATTTTAAACATTACGAGAAACGTTCCTGCCACCCAGACTCGTTCCTAAATCTTCCATTGTTTGTAAATTTTAATTAAGATTCGCATTTAAATTAGATTTTACAACAAAAGTTTTGTAATAATCTCATTATGTATGGTGGTAAACATATTTATGAATGGGGTTATGAATGAATGTGCTTGTATGGCTCGTTAGGGTGTATTAGGGGAGTGTAATTTGATTAAGATGGGAGTTACTTACCGACTTTCGAGTAATAACCTGACTGTGTCAGAAGTAGGGCTATGTTCTTTAACACTTATTAATTGGTACGTATGACTTACTCTACACAAATAAATAAAATTGAAGTGTCCGTTCGAAATGTTAAAATAACAGTTTTTTTCTAAATGCATAATATGACAGTTGACATGGTAATTATTAAATTAAAATAATTTTACATACATACCATCACGCCTGTATTCCCCGGAGGGTTAGGCAGAGGTGTAGCAATGTACACCCACAGTTCGCCGGTATGTTTTAGGTCCCATGTAATAGGGGGCGAGCCTATTGCCATTAACCGGGCACAAATCCTAACTCCGAGCTGCTACTGACAATTTCATAGAAAGACCCAATAACAGTTTTTGCTCGACCTGGGAATCGAACCCAAGACCTCTAGCGTAGCAGTCGCACTTAGCACCACTAGGCTACCGAGGTAGTTAAATAATTTTGCTATTAATTTTTAAATTTGCTGTGCCCAACAGGGTCCATTACTGTTTCTATATTTTTTATTATTTACCACCTGTAAGTGTACATTATGGATTGCAATAAACAGTTTGATTTGATTTAAATTTTTGTCTGATGGTTGCGGCTTATCTTCGAAACGGCGTGATCAATTTTGACGAAACTTTCACTGGCAGATGTAGCTGATAGCTGATATTATAAGGAGTATCTTAAGTTACTTTAATTTCAGAAAACGAATTAGGATTCCGCGCAAAACAAAGAAAACCCCGCAGAAAGCCGACATTCTTTCTGACGAACGATATATATTATTGAGTCTTTTTCATGACAAGCTCTATAAACCATAGACCATTACTGTAAGGCCGGAGTCTTCAATTAATTTGTAACCACTACAAGACAGAAATGTTTTATTACCTTACTATATTAGTCGCCACGAGTCGTGAGCACAAATATTAAGTTAATTCATGGGTTTTTGGGTTCCTTTCGGGGTTTTTTGGGGCGCCGATACTGCACGCGATTGATCCGTCATTTGGACCGATCGCGTGCAGAGTCCGCGCCCCAAAAAATCCCGAAAGGAACCCAAAAATTTAATTGACATTTGTGCTCACGACTCGTGGCGACTACTATACTTATTCTTAAAAAAAATTATGTAACCTCTGACAGAAGAATAGATATCGCTACCGCAGTTAACAAAAGAGCTGATAACTTTGAAACCGCTGAACCGATTTCCATCAAACATAGCTAAGAACACTCCCGACTAATTCACCTTTCAAACAAAAAGAAACAAAATCAAAATCGATTCATGCGTTCGGGAGCTACGATGCCACAGACAGACACGTAAAATTTATAATACCCCGTCGTTTTTGCGTCTGGGGTTAAAAATAGACATACCAAATATTTGAACCGAATGCTTTATAAATTGCTCTCAAACATCTTTCATTTCATCTCGCGAGCTCTCCAAACTACCCCTTATGGAGAGTTGCATGGAACTCCTTAAGTTTCACCTGAGACTCTCAAATCTTAAGTAGCTCCGTGCAGAAACGTCTGAAAAGAACGTAGTTTCGGGATATCGCACTTATTCTTCAGTCCATAAGACTCAGTTTTCACTTTCTCTAAATATTAGCTTCAGTCCGCTACTTCGTTTGCGTGGATTGTGTATTGAACCAAACCTTTTCAATAAAAAAAATATAGCGTATTGCACGCAAATGTATTGGCCCATTTGTTAAGGCATCCGCGTCTCATACATAAGGATACGGGTTCGAAACCGGGCAAGTACCAATGTGACTTTTTCAATTCCTAAATACTATCCAAGTTTATCTTGGACATCATTGATGTCGGTGAAGGAAAACATCGCGAGGAAACCTGGACTTGTGTGTAATGAATATAAGTCTGAAATCGCCAATCTGTCTTGAGCAAGCGTGGTGAATATGAGAAGAGGTCTTGTGCCTGCAGTGGGCCAGTAATAGGCTAGACTGGATGCCTATAGCACTCAGGGATAACGTAGCTTCCTATTGGCTAAATCTAGAATAAAGTATGTACTGAATGAACCATGATCATTATCATGCTCATCAGCTGTACAATCAACAAAAGAGATAAGTAACCAGGGTTCAAGTTCATTTAGTACATTAATTAAACAGTTGATTCATTAGAAAATTTTATTCCGAAACATTTATCGGATCCCAAAGATACTTCAACTAAATCTAAGGACTCTGGTTACTTATCTCTTTTATTGACTGTACATAGTCCTCCTCTAAAGATCGCCACAAGGACCGGTCCTGCGCTACTCGCATTCAGCGATTTCCCGTGACCTTTGCGTAATGTGGAAGATAAGGTGGTCGGAAGCCATGGTAGAAAACCATTATTGTTACAGATGTTACCGCTACGCCTCCACGCCATTTCAATGTAACATTAGACCTTAAGGAAAAAAGCGTTCAGTAAAACTAATTCTTATCTTCCGCATCCCTGTAAACTTCCCCACTACCTGAAAAGTACACAATGTCGCCCGTAATACTCTTTTGTCACGTGACAAGGGTCTCGATCGTCAAAAGTGTCAATTTGTCCATGGAGAGAGGAAATTCTGGCTGTCGAATGTGCGGTATTAAAAGTGGCTATGTAAAAACGTACGGGAATTTGAACTTTAAGGTTTTGTGTGAAATATTTTGAGAACTGCCTCGTTAGCTTAGTAGTCCTAAGCGCGACTGCTACGCTAAAGGTCTTGGGTTCGATTTCCAGGCCAAGCAAAGTGTTAATGGGTTACTCTATGAAATTTTCAGTAGCAGCTCGGAGTTAGGATTTGTGCCTGGTTAGTGGCAATAGGCTAGTCGCGTATTACATGGGACTTAAACTGTGGGTGTACATTGGTACACCTTCTGCCTAACCCTTCGGGGAATACAGGCTTTATGGTAAGTGCATTTTGTGAAAAAAATACTACCCCGTTGACCTTATGGTCGTAAACGCGACTAATCAGCGGGTCCTGCGTTCGATTCCCAGGTCGGACAAAAACTGTTATTGGGATTGACACCTCCGTGTCTCGGAAAGCACGTAAAGCCGTTGGTCCCGGCTGTCATTCGTAGATCTTTTACAGATGTTACGGAGAATTAAAAGCCGGGAAGTCTGACAACCAGTCTTACCAAGAGGTATCGTGTTGGCCAGTAACTGGATTATGGAGTTCAGATAGGCAGTCGCTCTATGTACAACATTTGAATACAAGTGATGTGTGTTGCATTCTGTTAGACTGGAAGTCGACCAAAACATAGTTGGAAAAAGTCTAGGCTATAAAACAAAATCCAAGTTTTACTTTATAATATCTGACTATCTAGATATAATACTGTATATGAGGATAATATATCCAAGGGATTGACCTGCTTTCGTGTTACCGAAAAATGTTCCCGGAAATTGAAGCTCTGTTACATCAAAGCGGTATTGCGGTATACCGCAAAAGAGATGAAGGAATGAACTCGACAAAATAAATGATAGCTTCCCTGGTGGGATTACCTGGGATGCACTGAGCGGGATGTGGGCCGGGTTGGTACGGTAGCTAGCTCATTTAGGGGATTATCAATGGTTTAGCATTTTGCTGTGGTTAATTTGTATACTTATCTTGAGGTCACGTGAAGTTTTTTTTTCATTATCCGCGAGACTTTGAGATTATGATGATGACTTCTTCGGCTCTAAGTGGAACGGTTGTCAAACTCTTACTGACTAAAAATTATCTGTGTTCCTCCTAATGCCCTTTGCGTTCCAGGGCCGCGGTGACTCTTTCAATCAAATTCCGCAATTATATGTTACGAATGATGCTAAAACTCTTTGAGATTATTTCCTATTTCTTTAAGATTTACGAAACAAATTACTAGACAAATTTTTATAAGAACTCAGTCGGCACGGTTCGATTCCCGCACGGAACAAATATTTGTATGGCCTACAGAAAGTTGTTCCGGGTATGTCTGTTTGTGTATGTGAGTTTATGTGTTTGTAAACGCACCCAGGATACAGGAGAAATTCTTAAAAAAAACTTCTTAAAAACTTCACTTAATAACGACGTTCCAGAATGTAATAAATGATCATATTTCCCTGATTTTGCATTGCCCTTCTATAAATTGTTAGCTCTATGAGTTGGCTAATTTGCCAGAAACCACTCAAGTCCTCTTCTCATACATTTCCTTAAAGAAAACGAATATTCATCAACCATAAGTGTAGCCGGCCGAAAATAAAGTAAACGCCTTCCACTCAAGGAAAAGGATTCCCGCCGGCTTAGCCACTACACAATCACATCCAAACCTCAGCACACATCCAAACATCCAGACTCGGAACAAATGTCTTGAGGCCTGTAAATATTTGTCCTGAACAAATAGGACTCCCTGAAAGGGACACGGATCATCTGTGTAGGAAGAATTAATTGGGGGATGTTGTCCTGTTTATTCTTGGTACAAATACAGTTATCTACGTGTTGTATGAGTGAACTATGTTTATGAAGGCGATTTATATATTTCAATTCAAACTAATATAATTATTAATATTACTTTCAATTTCTACAATTATAATATTATTACCTTCGTAGAGTCTCCTAAGTATATGAAAAACCTGTGCTAGGAGCCCCGCTCCTAACAACTATAACAAAATTAATTAGGTTTAACAAGAAAACATTCGCCCGTGTCTCGGAAAGTACGTAAAGCCGTTGGTCTCGGCTGTCATTAATTAATCTTTGACAGTCGTTACGTATAGTCAGAAGCCAGGAAGTCTGACAACCAGTCTAACCAATAGGTATCGTGTTGCCTAGTTACTGGGTTGTGGAGGTCAGATAGGCAGTCGCTCCATGTAAAAGACTGGTACTCAGCTGTATCCAGTTGGACTGGAAGGGGACCCCAACATAGTTGGGAAAAGGCTAAGTAGATGATGATGAACAAGGAAACATTCATAAGAATAAAAAAATAATATGTTGTGATTTAATTTGGTTTGACTCCCGATGCAGGCCGCTTCCAATCAGTCCTTTTGGAAATCTATGGGGCTATGTCCAGCAGTGGACGTCCTGTGCCTGATATGATGGAGACGATGTGTTGTGATTTATGTGTGAGTAAATGCATGTGAAGTGTGGGTGTGTTTGATAGTTCGCGTAGGGGCAAGGGGTAGCAGAGAGATGATAAGAAAAGACAGTGTTCAAAATCCACACAATGCAGATTTTAAGATAAAAAGTTTGTACCTATATACAGATCATTGCGGGATGAGTCCCGGCCACCGTAGACTTGGGCCTGTGGACGGTGAGCAATGGGTAGCTCACCGTCCGTACGTTGCATAACGACAGGCCGTGGCGACGGCGCGTTCGCGTTCCACACGCGCCTTAAAGAGATGTCAACAAATCGGAGGGGCCACTTAGGGTCGATGGCTATAAGCGATACCGCGCCCCCGGAATGCAAAGGCCACAAGAAGGAACATGGATAAGTTTAGTCAGTAAAACTCTGACACTCCCACCCACCTCGGGGGCGGGGGAAGGCATTTAATGATTTCCCATCCAAAAAAAAAAGAAATGTACAGATCATATATAATTCTTGTAGAAGTACACACCATCACACTTTATTCCGAGTTCTCACAAATGTATCGTTGACCTAACACACAATATTATACTAAAAACAACACGTTTTCTTATACTCTGTGAGTCAATTATCGCCCCTTTGTACAGATGAACAGTCCTTCCATCATTTGACAAGCACTTCAAGTGTTTCCTGTATGGTCCAAGATCCTGGAGTCGCCAGACCTAGGTTATACATATAATTTATTATACATATAGCAGTAATTCGTTTAAAAATATACTTACGTGCACTTCCTAGCTCGAAAATTGAGCCGTTTTTAACCGACGGAAAAATCAGAGGAGGTTCTCAATTTGACACGTATATTATTTTTTATCAGGTATCAAGTTCAGAAGTTACCTTACTCACTTACATTCGAATTGGATGGTTTTTATAAATGTTTTAAAAGATGTTCTCTAAAATCGACATACATTATTGCCAGATACTTTCTCTTAGATATAACTTCAGCCAGACGTTTTAAAGATCGGGACTTACGAACATATTCAACTGCCCCGTTGGTCTCGGGGTCGGGTCCCGGCTGTCATTCGTAGATCTTTAACAGTCATTACGGATAGTCAGAAGCCAGGAAGTCTGACAACCAGTCTAACCAAGAGGTATCGTGTTGCCCAATAACTGGGTTGTAGAAGTCAGATAGGCAGTCGCTCCATGTAAAACACGGGTACTCAGCTGCATCCGGTTAGACTGGAAGCCGACCCCAACATAGTTGGGAAAAGGCTAAGTAGATGATGACTTACGAACATATTCCTTTGTCTAGCGTCAAATTTACGGCCATGATGAAATGAAGTAAGTCTGTCGACTCTAGGGTCTCAGTCAAATAACATTGAATACAAGTGTAAAGGTACACTGTACCCGACGCACTCATATTTCAGTTTCTTACTGGAGGTGTGGTCGCAACAACCAAATGACCTCAATTTATCATCGACAGGTGCAAAAGTGAGTATTTATTTGCCAGCCACCATGGTGTAAAAATAATAATAATAGAGGAAAGTAACCAAATATGGAATACCGTATTGTTTTTGTGTTATAAAAAAAAGATAAAGAAAACCAGAACTGCCTCGTTGGTCTAGTAGTCCTATGCGCGACTGCTACGCTAGAGGTCTTGGGTTCGATTCCCAGGTCGAGCAAAAAGTGTTATTGGGTTTTTCTATGAAATTCTCAGTAGCAGCTCGGAGTTAGGATTTGTGCCCGGTTAATGGCAATAGGCTCGCCCCCTATTACATGGGACCTAAACATACCGGCGAGCTGTGGGTGTACATTATTACACCTCTGCCTAACCATTCGGGGAATACAGGCATGTGTAAAGAAAATCAAAACTTTTATTCTTAGTAATTATCAATCATATAGTTGCGCTAAACTTAATAACAGTCTTGTGTTACTTATATCAATTTTAAGTACAGATTTTTCTTCAAAACCCAATCAACATAAAGACCTAATTATGCAATAGGTACCAAAATATAGAATACATAACATTTACATATAGTATAATCTAATCAAAACAGCCTCTTTACATTTTTTCGTTAAACACAATCAGACAAGAAAATACCTCTAAAACCTTCAAATAATTGTGTAATCAATGCATAATCACAATTATACAAAAAAAAATTACAATCACACACACATACCATCACGCCTATTTTCCCCGAAGGGTTAGGCAGAGGTGTAACAATGTACACCCACAGTTCGCCGGTATGTTTAGGTCCCATGAAATAGGGGGCGAGCCTATTGCCATTAACCGGGCACAAATCCAAACTCCGAGCTGCTACTGAGAATTTCATAGATAAACCTAATAACACTTTTTGCTCGACCTGGGAATCGAACCCAAGACCTCTAGCGTAGCAGTCGCGCTTAGTACCACCAAGCCAACGAGGCAGTTAATAAAAAGTTACAACAACGAGGAAGTTTAAAAATTACAATCACGTATCAAGAAATACTTATTTTTGCGTACCTAAAACTTTTTCTAATATCGTCAAAAGGAAACACTCCCAATGCGGCCACAACAGTCGCTGGACTGACAAGTCAACACCAATACGCGAATTTAATGATAAAATATATAGAAGATCAATGTTTTTTTGGACTAGGCGTATTCGTTTTTGAGTAATGGCGGTTTTCCATATTTGGATACTTTCGCCCTAATAATCTCCTGACCGAATTCCGGTCTGTTTCGAGAGAGACTAGCCACTTTTGAGGAGTACAACTTTGTTTGCGCACACATTAGTGCACACAAAACACGGCGGCCAATCTTTGTTGAGACTTACTAAGTGGCTAGTGTCATCAGTCTCGTCACTAAATTTCGGTCAGAAGAATTATCATTTTTAACAATGCACTAACTCCGGATGTTAATTTTAGATTAGACTGCATTTGCTTAAATTCAAGTGATCTGCATTCTTGAGCTGCGGCTAACCGCACCTGATTGAAGAGTCTAAGTTATTCCTATTGCAACTCAACTGGTATGCACGTTGCTTGCTTACTAATTTGCATCGCAAACTTCTTGATTAAAAGCATTTCTGTTTAAAATGTTGCTGGGTTTGTGAATGGTCAGGAAACTTGTTTATAGAATTCAGTTTATTTGATAAATTTAAAAGAATATTCAGAGAATAAAATCCAAGAAATCGTATTTTTCTTTTTATATAAAAACGTTGTCCCACACTAGAAATGTTTTCTATATAGTGGGTGCTTTTACAAACATATAAACTCACATACACAAACAGCCAGACCCGGAAAAACTATCCATATGCCAGAATTATCCCTACTTGTATGTGATATCTCGTGAAGCGCGCGGCAAGTGTCTGTTATTGGGTTTTTCTATAAAATTCTCAGTAGCAGCTCGAAGTTAGGATTTGTGCCCGGTTCATAGCAATAGGCTCGCCCCCTATTACATGGGACCTAAACATACTTGCGAGGTGTGAGTGTACATTGGTACACCTCTGCCTAACCCTTCGGGGAATACAGGCGTGATGGTATGTGTATATGTGTATATCGAATCGATGGCAAGTCACCGCTAAGTTTTACTGTCTTGAGGACTAACGTCACTTGTAGTTATTAGGACATTATTATAATAATACAGTTGTGTTTGAAAATGAAGTAAAAGTAATAATTATTTTAGGTCCCAAACACACATCAGCAGTAACATTCCAATACAGCGACTTCCAAAAACATTTTCTAAGAAAGGCTTGAAAGCTGTTATCTCAACGTTCAACAAAGGGATTGATAGTCCCAGCATAATGTTATTATATCAGTCATCCGAAGAAATCTGCTTTCTCACTAGTAGTAAGTGAAAATCTGGGAAAAAAATATGTGTGACGTTCCTTCTCGGAATTTTTATCCAAAAAAGTTGGAATAGGTACCACTATAATAATCTCGATATATGTTTTTCCTAGTATCTTAAAAAATAAGCTACGTGTTGGTTCGATTAAAGTGATTCGTAAGAACGTAAAATTGCATTATCCAATTATGAAGTTCTCAATAAAAGCCGTTGTCTAGCCTTCCTGTGGTCGGTAAGCAATGGGTAGCTTATGTTGCTTGTTTTATATTCATCTTCATTGTTTTTACATAAGCAACAAGGATATTGTAACCAAGATTTTGTAAAACCAATGTGAAAAGAGTGTCCATGGAGTTTCTTGCTCGTTCTTCTCCATAGAGATCTACGTTTTAGAACGAGCTAGTTGCTCGTTCTAAAACGTAGTAGCTTTAACTTTTTGTATGGGTAACTTCTTGACAATTCAGAAGTGCCTGTAAATGGTATAATTGAAATAAATGTTTTGACTTTGACAAAGTCAAAGTGACTTACTTAGTCAATTTGACTTACCGTCCGCACGTTGCATAATGACAGGCCGTGTCGACGGCGCGTTCGTGTTCCACGCAAGCTCAAAGAGATGTCAGCGATTTTTTGAAGGAGCCACTCAGGGCCGATGCCTGTCGGGGCTGCGGGTTGTTCGTAAGAGATACCGCGCCCCCGAAACGCAAAGGGCACAAGAAGGAACATGGATGGGTTTTACGCCTTTATCACATGATTCTTAAATATCCTGTCAAAAATTGTTGTTACATACATACACTCATCGTCCTTTTTCCCATTGGGGGTAGGTAGAAACTACAGAACGCTACCTGTCACCATCCTTATAAACTCCTTTCGCCTCGTCCACGTGCATACATCGGGTCACACAAGCACGCCGATCACAAGTACTGCGCAACCAACCTTTCAAAGAACCTCACCTTAAAAATTGTTGTCATACTGTTATAATGGATCTAAATAGACACTGAACGGGAGTTTCACGAGAACATAGTGGTCCTTCCCATCGGTGTAATTATTATCTTGGTCGAAACCATGCCTTCTGGTTACGGAAATATTGAAGGTTTAAGTTCCAACATTTTTACAAAAGCATGTTTTGAATTTTAAAACTAAACTACAAATATCGCCATGAGCCCTGTACTGCTGCATGTACTTGTAAGCACAATGTTTTGCGTTACAGAAATTCTTTCAGTGATAGTAAACTACATTATTGCCAAGTATATGTTTTCAGATACATAGCGTTTGCCCAATATTTTTTTATAAATAAAACATCTTATTTTACCCGCTGATAATGTCGCTTATTATAGATGAAAGAATTTTTAAAATCGGTTGCGTGGTTTTCTGCCCGCGACTTCGCCCGCGTCAAATTTGATATATTATTATTATCTAACAGGAACCGTACATTTACTGGAATCTATAATATTAGTAAGATTAGTTGGACAAACAAAAATACAACTCTTTTCTCTTTACAATTATAGTAGGTAAGACTAGACGAAATTGCGTTCAAAAGCCAGTCTTGAGACATTTTATTTAAAAAAAAAAAATCCATCACGCCTGTATTCCCCGAAGGGTTAGGCAGAGGTGTAACAATGTACACCCACAGTTCGCCGGTATGTTTAGGTCCCATGTAATAGGGGGCAAGCCTATTGCCATTAACCGGGCACAAATCCTAACTCCGAGCTGCTACTGAGAATTTCATAGAAAAACCCAATAACACTTTTTGCTCGACCTGGGAATCGAACCCAAGACCTCTAGCGGAGCAGTCGCTCTTAGGACCACTAGGCCACCGAGGCAGTAACTAGTTATTTATATTTTAAATATATAAAGATATTTTTCAAACAAATTACTTTTGCCATTATTTAAACCATGACCCAAAAATGATATACGAGTCAGAATTTGAAGTCAAACTCAAATCATTTATTCAGACGACAGATGTCAAAGACGGTGCCGAGACGCTACGCGTTATAACTTAGGAGAAGAAGTGAACGCAATCAAGTAACTATCGTCAAATGCGACCCAACTGTACTGGGGTAGAGTTCGCCTTACTTGGAACTTTTAATTTTCATCTTGTGGAACTGGGAATGTACCTACTAGTGTACGCGATGAAAGGACTGTATGTTGTGGTTAAAAATGTAATAAAATTTTAAACCGAAATTGGAATTTCTAATGGCTATAAAGTTGACAATGAATAACAAACAAAAACAAAAGAACTTAACATCGAACGTCAAATAAAAAATACTTTAAAATAACCAGAACCAAAGAGAATATGAACAGGTTAATTTTTTATTTTTTTTACTTTTATTTGAGTTTCAATGAGCAAGATCGATTAGTTATCTATTGTTATTCTAGAAAGTCGTCAGATTACCTAAAATGGCAGAATGATAAAACGTAAAACACTATTACTTTTTACAGACTGTTTATTTATAACCTCACTTTTTTAAACTTGCCCTTCTAACCTTCACGAACACATACCATCACGCCTGTATTCCCCGAAGGGTTAGGCAGAGGTATACGAATGTGCACCCACAGTTCGCCGGTATGTTTAAGTCCCATGTAATAGGGGCGAGCCTATTGCCATTAACCGGGCACAAATCCTAACTCCGAGCTGCTAGTGAGAATTCCATAGAAAAACCCAATAACACTTTTTGCTCGATCTGGGAATCGAACCCAAGACCTCTAGCGTAGCAGTCACGCTTAGGAACACTAGGCTAACGAGGCAGTAACAAAGACAATTTAATGGATAAAAAGGGAGAATGAAAAATAAACAAAAGAACCAAATTTCGAACGTCAAAATATAAAATACTCATAAAAAATAACTAGAACCAAAGAGTTCGCAACAAGTGTTCGAAATATAAAAGGTTATTTTTTAACGTTCAATTTGACTTTCAGTTAGACAGGTGGATTAGTAAACTATTGTGTTTCCAGCCAATCGTAGGAAAATTTAAAATGGCAGAATGATAAAAAGTAAAACATTATATTTTTTTACAGACTGATTATTTGTAACCTTACTTTTTTAAACTTACCCTTAGTAACTTTCACCAACCATACGTATATTATTTTCAAAATTAGAATTCAATAAAGCTAACAATTATAAAGCCACTCAATAATTTCCTTCACAAAACATCTATGACAAAAAAAATCTACATAAAACCAAAAAGCTATTTTTAACAACCCAAAACAAGTCCACGTCAAAAAAAAAAGAAATTCACAAATAAAAATAAAATGTTTCATCTGAAACACAAAGAGATCAAACCAATCACAGCAAGGACCAGTACAAAGCAATATTTCTATTCCTCAACAGCGATCATTAACTGGAATGGATACAAAAGGAACTGCCCCATCTCCTTTGAAAAGAACGTGCAAATCTGGGGCGAAAGAAAATTTTCAGTGAATTCTGAGTTATCGATCGCACCCGGTGATATCGAATGCCTATTTTTCTTGCTGACAACACAAGATTGTATAACAGTAGGTTCAGTGTTCAGAATGTGTCGTTGTCCGACGTATAGTAGACAGACGCTGCATACGATTGGTCCGTCTGTCGGACTGATCCCGTGGAGCTTAAGTGCCCCAAAATACCCAGAAAGGAACCCATAAACGAAAAAATAAACTTGACATTTGTGCTCACGACCCGTGGCGGCTAGAAAACTCTATTTGATATAACGTTAGTAACATAAACGTTACAACGTTATCGTTAGTTCAACGTTAGCAGTAAGCTGTACTTTATAAGTGAGGTCCTGTAATTGGCTGTTTGAAGTGTAAGTCTTTCATAGATAATTAAATAAATAATAAGCATCGTTATTTGAAATGCAATCATTTGAGCATTATCACTCTCACAATAACTGCCGTTATTTGATTTTCTATAGAATGCAGTAAAATGTATCTGAAAAATATTTTTTTGGAGTACCGACCTAAGAATATATGAAAAAAGGTGTACCACTGAATTAATGATATCAAATTCATGGATTTACTTTATTTATTTGTTTCACATATAATAATGGGATCCCACAGTCCCGCTGCTGGGCAAAACCCTCTTCTCATACAGTGATGGCACGAGCATTGTTCACCAGTTCACCACACTTGCACAAAGCGGCAATCTATACTTTTATACTAATATTATAGAGAGGAAAGATTTTTAGTTTGTTTGTAATGAATAGGCTCTGAAACTACTGGACCGATTTTAACAATTTTACCAATAGATAGCTACTTTATACCGTAAAATAGGCTATATAACATCATACTACGACTCACGGGAGCAGAGCAGTAGCCAACGACGACACTTAACGCGGGTGAAATAAGCCACGCGTGCAAAGTCAAGGGCAGTTCGTTAGTTTATTATAAGTTTAGATTTCCTCGCGATGTTTTCCTTCACCAATCAGAAATAAATAAATGATTAATTTATTTCTTTCAATTATTTATTTTAGAAATCGTAATCTTTCATTAACCCTCTGAAGACTACCATTAGAAATGAAAACAAACCATTTTTGGACACATATCACTCAAAATTAATAGGTGAAACTTTTAACCCCACAAAGCTGTATTTCATAATTATTATCAGTAAAACTTCTGGTCCCCCTGGCAAGTCGTTATCAACGCGATGGATGACGTCACAGCCTGACGGCCATTTGTCTCCGTCCGACGAACAATTAGGGTGAGGCCGCGAATTTAGATTTTTTTTTTCTCTTTGGCCACGCTTGTGTTGTGCAGGTAATTAATTTATATTTATGATTGGGTCTACCTCTGCTAAAATGAACTAACCCACAATCTCTCAATGTATACTATCAAATAAAACTGAAGAGTTTTTTTGTGTGTTTGTTCTACCGCGCTAATCTCTGGAACTGCCAGTCGAATTTGAAAAATTATTTATGTACTTATATATGATAGCCAAATTAGGAATAGTATAGGCTGATAAACTGTAATAAAATATCTATATTACAGTTTGTCATCGAAACGCTAAGAAGAGGTATAGGCTATATATTTTCATGCCACGATTCACGGGAGCGAAGCAAAAACCAAACTCAACAAGGGTAAGAAAAAAAATCATTTAAAAAAAAAATACCCGACTGCGTAAAACATGGACTTTAAAAAAAATCAAGTCCAAGTAAGTCTGGAATTCTGTTAAGTAACAGTCGGGCCCTATTATTAGGACGATTTGAGATGGTCTGCATTTTTAAACATAACCGCACCTTGGCAGTCGGGTAAAAACACGCTGACGATCTCGCGGGCAGTAGCTGGTTATTTATGTTTATATCTATTAATCTCTCAATAACATACCATCACGCCTGTATTCCCCGAAGGGATAGGCAGAGGTGTACCTATGTCCACCCACAGTTCACCGGTATGTTTAAGTCCCATGTAATAGATGGCGAGCCTATTGTCATTAGCCGGGTACAAATCCAAACTCCGAGCAGCTACTGAGAATTTCATAAAAAAACCCAATAACACTTTTTACTCGACCTGGGCATCGAACCCAAGACCTATAGTGTAGCAGTCGCGCTTAAGACTACTAGGCTAACGAGGCAGTCAAACAGTAATCAGTAATATCTCAATAATTAAATAAATAACGTCAAAATAAGTCAATATGTCTGATGTGTTACGTTGTAATAAATTTATTCCAGCACAGATTTGGGACCCATTTTTTTTTTTTTGGTGGGTGGGAAATCATCAAATAACTTCTCCCGCCCTGGGCGGGGCGGGAGGGAGTGTCAGATTTTTACTGACTAAAACCCACCCATGTTCCTTCTTGTGCCCTTTGCGTTCCGGGGGCGCGGTATCTCTTACGAACAACCCGCAGTTGGGACACATTTAGTCTAACTTCTTTGTACCTACCCCATTTTGTATTGCTGTGGGATAACTCAGGACATGACCACCATCGCCATCATGTCTGTATTCCCGAAAGGGTTAGGCAGAGGTGTACCCACAGTTCGCCGGTAGGTCAAGACATTCGCTTAATTCTGAAATATATGTAGACGAAGTCGCAGGCAGAAACTAGTTTCAAAAGCTGTTACAGGATTTTGTGTGTGCCATAGTTTATTGCAAAGCCCTCGTTTAAAATTTGCCCCAAACTTGTATTAGCTTTGAATTAGTGAAGTACATTGCATAAGGCTTGGAGTGTTTCATAACTATATTATGAAGTTTAGATATTTTGATGAAAACGCACAGTAACATCGCAACTAAGGCTGACAACATACCAGATACATAATTTTTAGGTATCCAAAGGCATCTAAAGATGCCACACTGAACCTTATTCTGTCTATCATAGGGCTGTATGTTTTGAACCGTTATAGGTAGACATGCCATCATCACGCCTGTATTCCTCGAAGGGTTATGCAGAGGTGTACCAATGTTCACCCACAGTTCGCCGGTATATTTAGGCCCCATGTAATAGGGGGCGAGCTTATTGCCATTAACCGGACACGAATTCTAACTCCGAGCTGCTACTGAGAATTTCATAGAAAATTCTAATAACAGTCTTTGCTCGACCTTGGAATCGAACCCATGACCTCAAGCGTAGCAGTCGCACTTAGGACCAACGAGGCAGTTATATGTAGGCTCTTGATATTTTTACAGAGTATGTATTACTATCCTCAGATAAAGTCAACGTTTCATAGAAACGATTGAGATTATTCTTTCTTTCTTTTACAACTTAAATCCAAAACAATTTTCAAACAAAACAAATAACTTATGAATAAAAATACAGTTATAAGGTGGGTAAAGTGTAAGAGGAAAGCTCATAGGGCATCTTAAAGGGCGTCCGCATTGTTGTGTATAGATAAAGTGCCAAAAAGGGTAGCATTGTTGCCACGCAGCTGATTTTTTACGTATAAAACAAAATAATTTCCAGCTGTCTGTCCATCTATACTTTTTGATCTTATCTTCCACACAACGGATTTTAATGTATTTTCATCAATACATAGAGTGATTAGGAATGTTTATTCATAAAAAATATCACGCTTTACCCAACGGGAGTGGAGCAGTATTCAAAGACGTTACTGTACACGAGTGACAGCCAGTGTATAGCCGGTCTTCTATATAATTATAAATCTCTTTTTAACCCCCGACTCAAAAACGACGGGGTATTAAAAGTTTAACGTGTCTGTGTGTGTGTCTGTGGCATCGTACTCCCGAACGCATGAATCAATTTTGATTTTGTCGCTTTGTGTTTGAAAGGTCGGGAGTGTTCTTAGCTTTGTTTGATGGAAATCGGTTCAGCGGTTTTAAAGTTGTCAGCTCTTTTCTTAGCTACGGTAGTGATTTTTTTCTTGACGGGGGTTACTTAAAATTTTATTAATACGGGATCTAATCTCTAAAACGTTTCTTGAGCAAAGAAATAGTCGATAGCTACTCAGTTTCTCGTCGACAGTAGGACAAGGAGACCCAGTTAACTAGAGCGAAAGCCATTTATAATATTTTAAGCGACGAAATTTCTCAACGAGCTTCCAACGAAATAAATCAAGTGCCATACATTACCACCGTATAGTATAATTACACATAATATCTATACAAATAACCAAAATTGAAATGTCTGTTTGTAATCTAACTGCCTCGTTGGCCTAATGGTCCAAAGCGCGACTGCTACGCTAGAGGTCTTGGGTTCGATTCCCAGGTCGAGCAAAAAGTGTTATTGGGTTTTTCTATGAACTTCTCAGAAGCAGCTCGGAGTTAGAATTTGTGCCCGGTTAATGACAATAGGCTCGCCCCCTATTACATGGGACCTAAAAACGTACCGGCGAACTGTGGGTGTACATAGATACACCTCTGCCTAACCCTCTGGGGAATACAGGCGTGATGGTATGTGTGTGTGTGTGTTTGTAATCTGCATATATAAAAGAAAGTCGTGTTAGTAATACTATTTATAACTCAAGAACAGCTGAACCGATTTGGCTGAAAATTGGTCCAGGTGAAATTGGTGAAATCTTAGGTCCAGGAGACGGACATAGCATACTTTTTATGCGGGCGCGGCAGACGTTGTCCTGCCCTGAAAATCGGCACAAAAAATAACTACCTTTTCCTTCATCCCTAAATCTATGTTACCCTGATACCTCTCCACTGCGAAGAGCCACATTGCAGGGTCGAGTGGACACGAGCCAGGTAGGTAGATAGGGTAAGTAAGTAGGTAGATAAGTAGGTACAGTTTGCTAGGGTAGGTAAGTACCGATGTAGGTAGGTGGGGTAGGGTAGGCTGGACCTGGATTTTTGTACCGATTTTCAAGCCAGGATAACGTCTGTCGGGCCCGCTAGATTCAAATAACAGCTTTTTACTGAATGCATAATAAATATGAAGTTAAGAGAGAGAGAGAGGAAGAGAAAGAGGGAGAGAGAGAGAGAGGAAGAGAAAGAGGGGGAGAGAGAGAGTTAAAGAGTTTATGACATGGCAGCGATAACAGCGCTGTCTATGCCAGTTAATCTCCGAAACGGCTGGACCGATTTTGACGGGACTTTCACTGGTAGATAGCTGGTGTTATAAGGAGTAACTAAGGCTAGTTTTTATTGTAAATATAGAATAAGATACCGCGCAAAAATATTAAAGTTCATAAAGTGAACAAAATCCCATTCAATGGCGTTCGCGATAATCGACATTTACGCGGACGAAGCCACGGTCATAAGCTAGTATAGAATATGGACCGATATATCAGCCATCCACCCAAGCCGTTGTAACCGCGACCTATCCTTACAACAATGTATGTGCATACATTAATCAACTTCCTATACGTCACGTCGTATCTGTTATGTAACCTTCTCACATAATTCTAAATCATTGTTAACTAGCTCTTGCCGGCGACTTCGTCCGCGTAAATATCAGATTTTTAGGACACAAATGGAGTCGCGAAATAAAAAACACAAAATTAAAAATTTTAAGTAACCTCCAGCAGAAGAATATATCACTACCGTAGCTAACAAAAGAGCTGATAACTTTGAAAACGCTGAACCGATTTCCATCAAACATAGCTAAGAACACTCCCGACTAATTAACCTTTCAAACACAAAAAACAAAATCAAAATCGGTTCATGCGTTTGGGAGCTACGATGCCACAGACAGACACACACATACACAGACACGTCAAACTTATCACACCCCGTCATTTTTGCGTCGAGGGTTAAAAAGTAGCTTAATGTCTCTTGGCGTTCAAACTAACCCCGTACCAAAATCGGTTCAGTGGTTTAGTCGTAACCGCTTCACAGACAGACAGCTATTTTCACATTTATAAAATAAGCAATAAAGTATGGATTTGCTTTAAAAAATTAATCCTCATTCGAGTAATAAACAGTTTAGTAAAACAATTTTTCGTATAACTATGAAATTAAAAAGATATAAGCCATTGAAGATTTATGCCTATCTCTTTCGGGCAAAATGAAATGTAACATGGAGTTCATGGCCGTAGTGACATGTGACGTCACATTTCATGTCGGATCTCTCTGTCCAATCGGTGCGTTTTAAATTAAAATTTCTTGTTATTTTTTTTTCTTGTAATTTTTTTGCTTTGTTAATTTTTGAACTGCCTCGGTAGCCTAGTGGTCCTAAGTGCGACTGCTACTTTAGAGGTCTTGGGTTTGATTCCCAAGTCGAGCAAAAATTTTCAGTAGCAGCTCGAAGTTAAGATTTGTGGGTGTACATTGGTACACCTCTGCCTAACCATTCGGGGCTGGTATGTTATGTTAATTTCACTTTTTGCCATCTCTACGACGGTATTTTTAAATGTTGTTAATAAATGCGATTAAAACAATTAAATCATGCATTCAATATTGTCGGTTGATACGCTGAGTGAGATAAGTACTTATATATGTTTATTTCCGTGGCTGATACGTTCATAGTACGGTCATGGTATGATACGGTGTAGAGGGCAAATCTCTTTAGTGTGAGTGCAGAGGCCACACACGTCCATAGTATAGGTAGACTTCTTTAGGCATTATTATAATCTTCTGCGTACTTGGCTATTGTTATTTTCCCCCATGACCAAAATTCAGTTGAAAGAATATTACTATTATTAGGCACAGTGGAATGAACAGCTCAAATTAGTTTTTGTTGTCCACAATTTTCTTTAGAAACGACCTGCCCACTATAATATAATTTATTGTTCCCTACCCGAGGCATTGTGTCAATCATAAAGTTACTATTCTAGTACTATAGGATAACAATCAAACAATGGTCCTAAGTACACTCTTGAACAAAAGCAGCCCACCATTATTTGTTGAACAAAATCCTACTAATATTATAATAGCGAGTTTGTGAGGATGGATGGTTGTTTGTTACTCAATTACACCAAAACGGCTGAACGGATCTGGATAAAATTTGGCACAGAGATACATTATAGTCTGGAAGAGCACGTACGCTACTTATTATCTCGGAAAAATTTACGGTTCCCGTGGGATAATATCAGCTTTGATGCGAACGAAGTTGCGAGCAGAAGCTTATTGTTTATATTTTATCCCGTGGGAGGAACAGTGCTCGTGTGTGTTCGTTTCAGGTCTTTTGTCAAATATTTATGGAGACCAAGGTTGATGTTTTATTTAATGGTAAAACAATTGAGGTTTGTTTTAAGTTCTTCGACCTTTTGAACCCTTTTTTTAAGGGAACTGTGCTAGCAGTGTTTTGTCAAATGTTGCCTAGTTATATTTTAGTCAACAAATAATTAAACTGTATGAAATGTTGTATATAGGTTGAGGGCGGTATATACCTATATTATTATCAAGCTTCGTGGTAAGTCAAATGTGTTCGTCAAAATTTCGTCAATTTGAAACACGATGGCGAAATGTGCCTATGCACTTAATATTCTCCTCGGCCTCAGTAGCCTAGTGGTCCTACGCGCGACTGCTACGCCAGAGGTCTTGGGTTCGATTCCCAGGTCAAGCACAAAGTGTTGTTGGGTTTTTCTATGCAATTCTGAGTAGTAGCTCGGAGTTAGGATTTGTGCCCGGTTAATGGCAATAGACTCGCCCCTATTACGTGGTACCCTAACATACCGGCGAACTGTGGGTGGTACATTGGTACACCTCTGCCTAACCCTTTGGAGAATACAGACGTGATGGTATGATGGCACTTAATATTATTATGTAACATCTCTGAACCTTCACGACATGTTAGACAAACAAATGATTTTAATGTTTTACATTTTGGAAACCAAACCTTTCCTTTTCCTTCTTTTACCTGGATAGTTTATTTATTTATTCAATGATTGTAAACAATGTACAATCGACCTTCACAGCTTATTAAACTCGTTCCTTTTAAAAAAAAACCATACTCCACTCTCCAAAGAAACTCTTCCAAGATCCTAGTTTCCGTAGATATGTACCCTCACACTAACTGAAATCAACAAACAGCTCTAGAACAATGAACTAACTATCCTATAATTAGATACTGCCGATACAGTCGAGCGAAGCTTATCCGGAAACCGGCTGTCCGGCCCACCGCCCCGGACACGGTTCAATAGAATGGTTTCTGAAACTGTGTGGCTGGCGTGATTCGGACAATAGTAAAGGGAACGGTTGTGAGGAAAAGTTGGTGGTAACAATGTTTTCTGATGTCTCAATTCTATGAGCATGGTGAATGAGAGCTTTGTCATGCTCACATAAATGTCTCGCTGATGGTGACGCGTGCGTTGGATCGTTCGGCTCCCTTCAAGATGGTTAAGCTAAATGCTGATGCACGCGTCATGTTCGTGAACGGACGCTGTCAGTTGGGATTGGTCATCTCTTAACTGCCATGGCTTACATTTTTAGTACTATTTTTTTTAAACATTTTTTATTCATCTTCATTGTTTTCACATATAGAAGCAACAATAATATTGTAACCAAGATTTTTTAAAAACCAAATTGGAAGAAAAGGGTGTCCATGGAGTTTCTTGCTCGTTCTTCTCCATATAGACCTACGCTTTAAAACGAGCAACTAGCTTCAACTTTTAAATGTAACTTCTTGACAATTTAAAAGTGCCTGTAAATGGTCTAATTGAAATAAATGCTTTGACTTTGACTTATGTTGGTTTTCACAAAAATATCCGGAATCGTTTATTTCTGAGTTCTTGTCGATCTCAAAATAGTTTTTTGCTTACCTTTTAATGAAAGTAAGAAAGCTTTGGTGTTTGTAACAAAATGTGAAGCTTGTGGTGTGTATATACCATCACGCCTGTATTCCCCGAAGGGTTAGGCAGAGGTGTAACAATGTACACCCACAGTTCGCCGGTATATTTAGGTCCCATGTATTTCATAGAAAAACCCAAATACACTTTTTGCTCGACCTGGGAATTGAACCCAAGACCTCTAGCGTAGCAGTCGCGCTTAGGACCACTAGGCCAACGAGGCAGTTAAGAGGCAGTGAAGCTAACTAAAAATGTCGTAATGGTCCAGTGGTTAAAGCTCCCACTTCTTATGCATGAGACCTTTGACACCGGGCAAGTATATACTTTCTAAGTTTATCTTGGACACCTCTGACAGCGGTAAAAAAAAATATCGTAAAGAAACCTGGACTTATAATTGGTATAAGTCTGAAATCGCCAATCAGTCTTGAGCAAGCATGTTAATTATCGGCTAATAAATTGTGTGGATCCGTGTAGATAGTAATTAATTAATTGCAATATGACTATAATATTGTACTGACTGCCTCGGTAGCCTAGTAGTCCTAAGTGCGACTGCTACGCTAGAGGTCTTGGGTTCGATTCCCAGGTCGTGTTATTGGGTTTTCCTATGAAATTCTCAGTAACAGCTCGGAGTTAGGATTTGTGCCCGGTTAATGGCAATATTACATGGGACTTAAGCATACCGGCGAACTGTGGGTGTACATTGTTACACCTCTGCCTAACCCTTCGGGGAATACAGGCGTGATGGTATGTATGTATGTTTTATACTGACATAAAAGGGGGAGGGGTAAATAATAGGCAGTCACGGGGACTGCCAGCAGAAGTGAAAACTTAACGTCACATGAGCGTGACGGTGACGCGGACACGCTCGCATGGCGGTAAAGCGAACCCATGAGTTTTACCCTGAACAAAAACACCTCAACGTGGCTAAAGAAGTTGACTTCAAAAATGCGATGGCATTTTTGAAGGCAACTTCTTTAGCCCCGTTGAGCACGTTGAACAGGATGCTGTTCCATATTTCCATACTTTAGGTATCATATCTTCAAACAATTTATCATAATAAAACAAATGAGAATCTCAAAAGAGATAATGATTAAAGTAGCCGAGTCCCTTTCCGTCCTTCTTCCTAATCTGACGATCAAAAGGCCTATCACGAGCGTGCGTGCGTGAATACCCGTTTTACATTTAACATTTTTTTTTTGACCGATTTATGCATATCAATGCGTCATGTTCGTGAACGATTGCAGTCAGTTGGGACTGGCCATTTCTTAACTCCTATATCTTTATTTTTTTAATGTTTGATATTTACTTTCATTGTTTTCACATACAGAAGTAACAACAATGTTGTGACCTGGATTTTGTAAAAACGTAATTTCAAAATAGGATCCGTGGAGTTTCTATCTCGTTTTCCTCCAAGAGACCTACCTACATTTTGGAGCGGGCAACTAGCTTCAACTTTCTGACTTACTGATGGACTCCTTAACAATCCGAAAATGCATGTAAATGGTCTAATTGAAAAAAAAACTCTTTAAATTTGATACTAATTGCTTTGTTGAGAGGATGAGTGAAAGGCGACTACCAAAAAGGATTTAAATGGCAGATGTGACTGGCAACGCCGGGAGGGGACGCCCTAGAAAGACCTACCCTGACCTTATTGGTGAGGTTCTTCAGAAAGGTCGGGTACGCAGTACTCGTAACCGGCGTGCTTGTATGACCAGATGTATGAACGTGGACGAGGCGAAAGAAGTATGTAAGAATCGTAGCAGGTGGCGTTCTGTGGTTATCTGCCTACCCCCATGGGAAAATGGCGTGAGTTTATGTATGTATGTATGCGCCTATCATACAAACTTTGGGCAAATTACTTTTAATGACGTTTAAATGTTTTTATTATTTTTAAAATGATTCTAATCAAATACTTTTACGTCTGCCACTCGTACTAGGCCTACGGATAGTATACGGAGGAACATTAAAAAGCAACGGTTCATTACCTTGCTTAGAAGCATGAAATCACTTCTGAAGATCATTACGAGTTCTTAAAAGTGGCGAGAATATTTTTATTAATGACAATTCCGGAGACTGTGGGGTCAGGTCTCGAAGTTAAAGAAAGGCGGGAAAACATTGACCCTATCTCAACAATAGCTAAGAAGCGTTTTAATTTCTTTAATTATTGGATTAATTTGTTTTCAGAGATATTGTTTATTCGTTAGCAATAACACGGTAGAAGCACTATCATTAAGTTCGAGGCCTGCTAGGGCCAGTGCCTGCTAAAGAGTCACCGCAGTTCAAAAACGCACGGGGCATTAGGAGGAACACGGATGGGTTTTAGTCAGTAAGAGTCTGATACTCGAAACTTCAAAGCGGAAGAATGCATTTGATAGTTTCCTCATCCTAACAAAAAGCTAGCTTGTAAATTCAAAAACAGACTCCGGACATTGTTTGAAGCAAGAAAACCCTGCTCTAGTCTGGAATCATCTTTAAATATGACTGACTCTTACTCTGAATGTGACTGAATCTTTAAACTGAGCACAGTTGAAAGTTTAAAGATGATTCCAGACTATAGTGCAAGTATTGTGCTGTTGCTTAAACAATTGGACATCTATTGTGTCCTGGGTGGCCTGGTCCTCCAAGCTTCAAAAATGACGGAAGCTACTGATAGCATGAAACTCATAGCCAATTTCTGGGCCAAGTCTATATATTGTGTTGATAGCTTTTACCATTGTTTTTTTTTTTTTTTTTTGGTGGGTGGGAAATCATCAAATTACTTCTCCCGCCCTGGGCGGGGCGCGAGGGAGTGCTGACACTCCCTCCCGCCTGTCTGAACTTCTACTGTCAAAGAAAAGTAAAGTCTGAACTTTTACTGACTAAAACCCACCCATGTTCCTTCTTGTGCCCTTTGCGTTCCGGGGGCGCGGTATCTCTTGCGAACAACCCGCAGCCCCGGCAGGCATCGGCCCTCAGTGGCCCCTTCCTTTTGCTGACATCTCTTTGAGGCGCGCGTGAAACACGAACGCGCCGTCGACACGGCCTGTCGTTATGCAACGTAAGCTTTTACCATGGAGTCAATATAATGATTCTAGAGCCCCAACAGATACCATCTGCAGTAGTTTCATACTTTATGACTGTCTCGATGCAATTTTGTAAGGAAAATGATATTTTGATAACCCACGAAAAAACATCCCTTCCTTCTATTATAGATTACCATCGACAGTTTTGAAGAAGACTCTGAAATCAACAATCTTATTAATATGAACAATAGTTTCATATCCTATGGCAGATGCGAGCGGCGACGCCGGGAGAGGACACCCTAGAAAGACCTACAATGACCTTATTGGTGAGGTTCTTCAGAAAGGTCGGGTACTCGTAACCGGCGTGCTTGTATGACCAGATGTATGAACGCAGACGAGCCGAAAGAAGTATGTAAGAATCGTAGCAGGTGGCGTTCTGTGGTTTTCTGCCTGCCCCCATGGGAAAAAGACGTGAGTTTATGTATATATGTATTTCCTACAAAAAGGTACCTACGGCAATTTACTTAACATCTACATTACAAATCTTCAATACCTACCCAAAATACATACACACAACAATAACACTCGTCAACAATTGTCTAAATACATCGTACACAGTAATACACCCACAGTACTTAACCTAAATGTTCCCAATGGGTAACTAACAGTGCCGGATTAGGCCAGCGCGGGGCCCCTAGCAAATTCTACAAGAGGCCCTTGGCATATAATCTATATATATAAAAGAAAGTCGTGTTAGTTACACTATTTATAACTCAAGAACGGCTGAACCGATTTGGCTGAAAATTGGTGGGGAGGTAGCTTAGAACCTGGAGACGTTATCCTGCCCTAAAAATCTCGGTGCCAAAAAATAATTACTCTTTCCTTCATCTCTAAATCTATGTTACCCTGATACCTCTCCACTGCAAAGAGCCACATTGCTGTGTCGAGTGGACATGAGACAGGTAGGGTAGATAGGGTAGGGTAGGTAGGTAGGTCGATAGGGTAGGTATGTAGGGGTGGGGTACGTAGGATAGGTAGGTAGGTTGATAGGGTACGTAGGCAGATAGGTAGGGTAGGTAAGTAGATAGATAGGTAGGTAAAGTTTGCTAGGGTAGGTAAGCAGGTAGGTGGCGTAGCGTAGCCTGGACCTTGATTTTTGTACCGATTTTCAGGGCAGGACCACGTCTGCCGGGCCCGCTTGTATATTATATACTTTTTAGATTTAATACAAACATAAACTTACGCCTATTTCTCATGGGGGTAGGCAGAAACCACAGAACGCCACCTGCTACGATCCTTACATACTTGTTTCGCCTCGGCCACGTTCATACATCTGGTCATACAACCACGCCGGTTACGAGTACTGCGCACCAGACCTTTCTGAAGAACCTCACCAATAAGGTCAGAGTAGGTCTTTCTAGGGCGTCCTCTCGCGGCGTTGCAACTAAAATCTGCCATATAAATCCCTTTTGTTAGTCGCCTTTCACTCATCCCTTGAACATGACCGAACCATTTTGGATTTAATATATACATAAACTCCCGCCTTTTTCCTATAGAGGTTGGCAGAAACTATGAAACTATATAACGCCACCTGGATTTAATGTGCGCAAACATAAAGATAACACTACTTTAACCGCTACCACTCTTTATGCATAAATTGGGACGGCCTCAGGCTCAGTGGAACGACGATAGCGGGTAGCTGGTAGCTACTGAATGAAAGATGCCGATAATCGAGCTAAGTAGCGTGCAATTGGAGAGGCCTATGTACAGCAGTGGACTGTATCGATTTCTCTGAACACATCATATTCAACATTTGGTGTAGTACAACACATAATTTGTGTGGTGGCCGGCGCTCACTTTTAGAAATATGTAAAAGTTTTAAATAGTCGTTGTATAGTATTTTAAAAGTAACGTTTTTCTATTGGCCTCGTTGTAGTGATAATATAAAAAATAATACCTATCTTAATTATTATTTTTACAATTTTTAACGCTCAAGTAAGCTCTGGTTCGTCCCCCCCCCCCCCGCTCATACCAGGGGGCCCGTAGCTAATCCGGTACTGGTAACTGAGGAGTTTCTTCAAGTGGAACTTGGACTGTAACTATTGTAGTGGACTACAGTTTAACAATAGCCAAGGGGATCAAATTGGAACGCACGACTGATCAGAAATTCGCACAATACTATGTTGTCAGTTATTTAGAGGAATATGTTAAGTGTAGTGTAAGAGGTAGGAGGGATCTCGAATCCTTTGAAGTTAAAATAAATCGAATGTGACGTTTGCATTAAAAATAAAATTGCATAAAAAATATGGTTTACACACACAGCATCACGCCTGTATTCCCCGAAAGGTTAGGCAGAAGTGTACAATTAATCTACGCCCACAATTTGCCGGTATATTTAGGTCTTATGTAATAGGAGGCGAGCCTATTGCCATACACCGGGCACAAATCTTAACTCCGAGCTGCCACTGAGATTTTCATAGAAAAACCCAACAACACGTTTTGCTCGACCTGGGAATCGAACCCAAGACCTCTAACCACTAGGCTAACGAAGCAGTTAGTTTGGACAATCTGTAATAAAGCTTTTGGTTTTTGTTTGTTTGTATAATCTCTAGAACTACCAGTTAGATTCATGACAAATAGTACATGCTGTATAAAACCACGCTTGTATAATATAACTAGTTTTTGGCCATTTGAGGCACCCGCCTCTCATTCACGAGGTCTTGGGTTCGCAACTAGCCACAGACAAGTACCAATGTAACTTTTTCTATCTCGTAGATTTACTAAGTTTTTCTTGGTCATCACTAACATCGGTGAAGGAAAACATAGCAAGGAAACCTGGACCTTAATTACTTTAAATGTGAAAACGCTGATCTGACTTGAGCAAGCGTGGTGATCAATACTCGTACCCTCTCTGTATGAGATGAGACCTTTGCTCTGCATTGGAACAATAATAGGCTGGAATGATTTTGCTAAGGGCTTGGTCCGTGTGAATATCGGTTATCCGGACGCAGACGGAGTTTCGTATTAAAAAAAGATTAAAGACAAAGGCAACGCATTTATTTCAATTAAACTATTTACAAGCACAACATTTTGACGTTTCTTTTTTTTGTAGAGAACTAAGCCCAATTGTCCTTGATTGTCTACCATCGTTTAAGACCTTTGTTCATATCTGTACGTTCACAGGCTTAAAATTATGACGCCCGAAATTGGTACATTCAAGGGAAGAACGGCGGAAAATTGGCATTACTCCGAATTCACGCAAATCAGGGTTCAGCCTTTCCCCCATTCAAGGGAAACTGCCCAAGTTTATTATTGCGCCACTCATCTTGCACTGTTCGCACATTTCCGCGTTGAAGGAGACTGACGTTTGAGGTCATTCCAAGCGATTCGGTTTTGGTGAATATGTGGGCAGACTGAGCGGTTTTTCACCCATTACCTAACAAGAGTTAAATACTAAAGGTCACGTCCTTGTGGAGATGTTTAGTGGACTTTCCCGATGGCACGCTCCATAAAAATTAGTCTAGCCGTTTTTAGTTTAAAAAATGATCATCATCATCATAATATCACCTAAATGATGTCCACTGCTAGACATAGGCCTCCCCTAAAGATAGCCACAAGGACCGGTCTTGCGGTGCCCGCATGCAGCGATTTCCCGCGACCTTTACCAGGTCGTCGGTCCACCTCGTGTCGAGGGCCTTCAAAATGATATGCTACTATAAATTCAATATTTCACGAGCGTGAGTCAATGCAAATTACAATGCTCGCTACCACTCGGACTTTGCCTAAAATCAATGATAGAAATTGTCTCACCCTTATCGCCACTGACAAAGAATAATATATGACAGGAGTTTCACATTCAAAAGTAAAAGCTCGTGAACACTTGCTTATGAAGTTAGCAGACTTGTCTCACAATTAGTTTCTTATATTTCTCCACCTACGTATTATTTCTTTTTTGGCTTTCTCTACTCTGTATATTTTGTTTGTATGTATGTATTTATTATATTTCATTCCTGGAAACTTACTGTTCCTTGCACCTACTATGTTTTGTCTCTGCATCACCCTAAGGTTGACTGGTAGAAAATGCCAAAGGCATTAAGTCCGCCTTTGTACAGTGGATTATTTACATTATGTGCAAAAAGTTTTAATAATTAAATAAATAAATAATATAAATTGTAATAACTTTTTATTTTTCGTCGAAAAAGTCTTGTACACAGATAAAAAGGATTTTTTTTAATATTTCTAAATAATTAATATAATTAGTGCTGATTTAAATAATTATTTTCTAATCGTATCATCAAATAGGCAGCAAAAAAAATACTTTTTCAAAAATAGAACCTTCATTTCACCACAAATCCTACAAATTCTGCACTTGACATACAATTCCGATTCGATATCGGCCTAAAATAAATATTATCGGACGTATGACGAATGTTCGCCATACATCACTCGTTATACAGTCATTCGATACGGCGCGTGTGATCGAATGGTATCGATAAATCTTTCGAAGGGATGGGGTCATGTTCATAATCGCATTTGTTTTTTTTTTCTTTTTGTTATATACATTGATATTGTTCTTTATAATGTTAAATTAAGTGTATGTATTATGTTAATTAATTTATTATATTTTCATCATCATCTGATCAGCCTTTTCCCAACTATGTTGGGGTCGGCTTCTAGTCTAACCGGATGCAGCTGAGTACCAGTGTTTTACATGGAGCGACTGCCTATCTGACCTCCACAACCTAGTTACTGGGCAACACGATACCCTTTGGTTAGACTAGATGTCAAACTTCCAGGCTTCTGACTATCCGTAACGGCTGTCAAAGATCTACGAATGACAGCTGGGATAAACGACTTTACGTGATTTCCGAGGCACGGGAGTGACACACCACCCACTTTCAAACTCGGGGTCGCTACTGAGCAAATCCTAAAGGAAAAACCCAATAACACTTTTTGCTTAACCTGGGAATCGAACCCGGGTCCCCACGCTCTTCAGTCGCGTTTGCGACCACGAGACCGACGGGGCAGTTAAGAATACATATTGTTTTATTTTAAATAAATATTATATTACTTATGTATGTTTCCTCGAGACTATATTTTATTTTTCCTTCAAAAATATCAATTGGGCCAATTCGAAAAAGGGTTTATCATTGAATAGGTATTTAAAAAATATATTTACGTTCCTCTAATCATTTTAAACTAGTCTAGATTTTTATTAGGTCCCGACAGATACTCCGATAAGGGCAAATACACCAAAAATATCCTAACATTAAAATAATAATCCAATTTTTTGAAACTTAATATTACATTTCGGTAATAAATTATTCAGAATTAATATTTTCATTTTATGTTCACAGTTTCCGAATGAGGTCGTAAAAAATTCACTCACTCGTGGCACCTGGGCTTGACTTTTCGGTAATTAATTTTCTTTTAATGAGCTGTTAAAAATGTTCATGTACTTAATATTTCATTTATGTAAGGTATGGAGAATTAAACCAATCTTGAATTGTATTCTAAAATCTATGAATTTCTATTTTATCTTGTATTTTGAGAAGATTGGCGTTGAAATTCGAATTGCATACCATACCATCATACCATCACGCCTCTATTACCCGATGGGATAGGCAAAGGTGTATCAATGTACACCCACAGTTCGCCGGTATGTTTAGGTCCCATGTATTAGGGGGCGAGCCTATTGCCAATAACCGGGCACAAATCCTAACAACGAGCTGCTACTGAGAGTTTCATATAAAAACCCATTAACACTTTTTTCTCGACCTAGGAATCGAACCCAAGACCTCTAGCGTAGCAGTTATTTTTACCCGCGTTATGTGACGTCTTTGGTTACTGCACCGCTCCCACGATTTATAGCGTGTTATATAGTCTTTACAATTTCTCATGACTCTGGCTATCATATACAAAAATATTTTTTTCAATAACTGCTTCGGTAGCCTAGTGGTCTTAAGCGCGACTGCTACGCTAGAGGTCTTGGGTTCGATTCCCAGGTCTAGCAAAAAGTGTTATTGGGTTTTTCTATGGAAATCTCACTAGCAGCTCGGAGTTAGGATTTGTGCCCGGTTAATGGCAATAGGCTCGCCCCCTATTACATGAGACTTAAACATACCGGCGAACTGTGGGTGTACATTGGTACACCTCTGCCTAACCCTTCAGGGAATACAGGCGTGATGGTATGATGGTATTTATTTCAATCTGATGTATTCCAGGTTAAAAACAATGTAGATTATTATTATTTTGAATTGTTAAGAAGCCGGCCTTTTAGTCATAAAGTTTATGCTATTAGTCGCCGTTCTAAAACGAGTTTTCTATAGTGATGAACGGGAAAAACTGCATGAGCATGGACTCTTAGTTCTTTCAAGTTTAATTGCATGTCTAAAAGTCAAAGTCAAAGTCAAATTATTTATTTCAATTAGACCATAAAAAGGCACTTTTGAACTTCAATTAAAAGGTAAAAAAAAAAATTAAAAATATTGAATCTAGTGGCCCATTCCAAAAGGTAGTTTCGTATGGAGAAGAACGGACAAGAAACTTTATACATACTCTTTTAAAATATGTATCACGATAACTAATAACTACCTCGTTGGCCTAGTAACTGCCTCGCGGTTGGCCTAGTGGTCCTAAGCACGACTGCTACGCTAGAGGTCTTGGGTTCGATTCCCAGGTTGAGTAAAAAGCGTTATTGGGTTTTTCTTAGTAACAGCTCGGAGTCAGGATTTGTGCCCGGTTAATGGCGACAGGTTCGCCCCCTATTACATGGGACCTAAACATACCGGCGAATTGTGGGTGTACATTGTTACATCTCTGGCTAACCCTTCGGGGAATATTGGCGTCATGATATATTATGTATCACAATAAGTTATACAGTTACATTAATTCCATAAAAGAAAATACTAATGTCAAAACGATCTACTGTTTTCGGCTAAAAGCCTGCCATTTAACATACATGTTGTTGAAACCCTCTTTCTTTGAAATATTTTAATCGAAATAACATTCAAAACACGCGCCAATATCGAAAATGCAACAGAAATTACAATTCAACGAAAACGGTACACAATACCGAAATATATTTGCGAAATACAAAATATATAACCGCGTACAGCACATAGAAACGAAATGGATTTTAAAATGAGTTTGCGGGAAACATTTGCCGGGATTGAGTAGTTGTCCCACCGCCGGCGAGGAAGGGACTAGCTATCAGCTGTTTTCTGACTCAAAAAACACAGATCTACATTCTGTGTAAACAAAAGAGATGCATAATATTAATAGGCTTACTGTTTACAATGCCGGCGAGGCCTTGCTCTACTAGATTGTCAGTTATCAATGGTAAAACTCGCTCAGCGATACTCGCCTAACGGGCAGTACACTCGCCGAGACTTTTACTAGGTCGATCGCATACCAGCGGTGGAGACCGAGCGAGTGATGCGAGTAATTCGCACACTCCAACAATCGCTTATATCCCAGTGACACAACTATCGGAACTACACACTCGCTTCTCGCTGCCCGCCATGTTGTTTCTAGTTTCTAACTCTACTCGCTTCTCGCTCAACGTTGGCAGTGGGACAAGTGCCTTGCTACGGGTGCCGACTGTGCTGCGCTTAGTCGCTCGTCTGAACATTACCTTAATCTTAGTGCCTCGTTTACTTGCGTTTAGTGACGTCTTAGTATAGTTTATGATCAGGAAAATTACTCTGCAGCGGCAGATTGTACGCTGAATGCTGGAATTTCTATTGCTTATTACTGGTTGAGCTAAATAGCTTGTGTAGGAGTGAAAGTAAACGATTTTTTTCTTTTTTGGGTTCGGTACTCAAATTATGCCAACGGAACCATATTACTAAGGCTTCGCTGTCTTTGCATCTGTAATAATGTTTGTCATAACAATAAAATAAAGTTAGAAATTAAAAGGTCGTAAAAAATGGTTAATATTAAATATTGCAAGATATTACAGAAACCTATTGTGCGAGCGTGACTTACTTGGCCGGGTTTTTTTAAAAAAGCGAGTTTTATTTTATTTTCTTGTATATTATGACGTTCAAAAGGGCCTTTTAGTCGCTTAATTGAAATAAATAGTTTGACATATTGAAAATAATCATGCTCTATAAAAAAAATTCAAAACTACTCTTTGCTCGGTAACGAAACTGTGCGTTCATACCAGGCATTTGAGTTTCCATATTTCAATCACATCCACGACATCTCTAGATCAAAGGAGGGATATTAATATCTGCCTTCCTGTACATGTATACAAATAAATAAAATTAAAGGGTCTGTTTGCAATTTTAAATTAACAGCTTTTCACTAAATCCATATGAAAGTGTATACGGCACTAAATCCAAACAACCAAATTTTAAATTTTTTGTCTATCTGTCTGTTTGTTCCGGCTAATCTCTGAAACAGCTGGACCGATTTTGACGAGACTATTACTCGCAGGTAGCTAATGTTATAAGGAGTAACTAAGACTAATTTTAATTTAATAAGAGTGTTACGTGAAATCAATATTGAAACCAATGAAATAGTGAACGTGTACAAAGCCACGGGCAACAGCTAGTTTTTTAATAAAAATAATGGAAATATTCTCAATCTCATTAATTTTCTTTCGCATCATATTAAAAATAGTCTTGGAAGAGATTTTTAATTAGTTTGCTAGAATATTACAAAGTGTATTTATCTTTGTGATAATTACGTCAATTAATGTACAAATAACTTAATATCTTGCTTTTTTTGACATTTTTAAAACAATATTTTATTAGAATAAATAAAGTTGAATCTGTTTGTTGTGTCAAAGTAACAGCATTTTATAAAAAAAATATAAAATATTTACACGAAAAAAACCAATATGTTAAATTTCTATTTGTCTGTTTTTTCAGGCTAATCTACACTGATTTTGCCAGGACCTTCATTGGCAGAGAAACGATGTTATAAGGAGGAACTAAGGCTATTTTTATTTTAGAAAAAAAATTAGGGTTTCGCAACATGAAACCCCGTGTTTACGGACATTCACTGTTGTTCACAGACAACAAGCTAAGCTAGTTTGAACAATAAAATAGCGAAATTCTATTACAATATTATTTAAAAATATATAAATAAACAAGATCCGTGACAGCCTCAATACCTAAGCTTCCTACTTCAAAAAAGGAACACTCAATATTAGCTGCAAAAACCGGTAGCCAGTGTCCATATATTAAAATTTTCGTCGCATGGAATGTTCCTAGATTTTTTCAAAGTGATCGTAAAAAGTAAAATACTGCGGTGTACTTCCGCGTTGGGTTAGCGGGACGTTATTTTTTTAAATATGGCGGCGCTTGACTAAGTTTTGCATGGATATGATGGTATTTAAGAAAAAAATTGCGGTGTTTAAATATTTTAAAATGGGACAGAATGCAAACGTATAAAAGTAAGGACAACAGAAAAATATTTTCAAGTTTCAAATTCGAATTTCAAACTATTGCTGATGCATTTAAATTCTGTTTGTTAGCTTATTTTAAAACAATGCTTACGTTCCGAAGAGGCTTTCGCTAAATGAACCGAACACAAACTCCTTTAAGTTATTAGTTTGACGGCGTGGCGACGGCTGGTAAGTAAATAAAAATAGAAAATGTAATATAATACTGTTATTCTGATTAATAATTCAATACACGATTTACAAAACATAACGCGTATAAATCATAATATGAGTACGAGTGCGACATTTGCAGTACCAGTGGCTTTGCAAATGTGTGACCATCCTAGACACAAAGGACGGTGAGCAATGGGTAGCTCACCGTCCTTACGTTACATAACGACAGGCCGTGTCGACGGCGCGTTCGTGTTCCACGCGCGCCTCAAAGAGATGTCAGCACATGGAAGGGGCCACTGAGGGCCGATGCCTGCCAGGGCTGCCGGTTGTTCGTAAGAAATACTGCGACCCCGGAACGCAAAGGGCACAAGAAGGAACATGGGTGGGTTTTAGTCAGTAAAAGTCTGACACTCCCGCCCCGCCCAGGGCGGGAGAAGTTATTTGATGACTTCCCACCTACCAAAAAAAAAAAAGAAATCCTAAACACAAAGTTGAAATGTCTCTTGTGCCTGTAATTACACTGGCATACTTGCCGGCGCTGCGGGTTGTTCGTAAGAGATACCGCGCCCGATGATGATGATGATTTCCCATCGGTAAAAAAAAATCCATACCCTTCAAACCGGTTCACAACAACGCTGCTTTGCGGCAGAAATAGATATGGTGGTTGTACTTTCTTGAACGGGTTCCTTCTCAAAGAGCTCTACTACTTCTAGGTTCCCAGGTATGATCAAGAATAAAAACTTTCGATTTCCTAAAGTGACTATTTAAAACCGTTATTGAAGGGAAATATCGTCAATCACTATCTCACTACCGGAACCATTAAACTACCCTGAAATACACGGGTAAGTTTAAAATTTATGTTATCTGTTTGAAGATCAAGTCATGTCTAAGTCATTCTCAAAATAGCTCGTTTGTATGATAACATAACTCAGTGTAACGTAGATGTGAATTAATAATTTAAAACATAAATTAAAAAAAATTAAGTAGCCCCCGACAGAAGAAAAAAATCCCTACCATAGCTAACAAAAGAGCTGATAACTTTGAAACCGCTGAATCGATTTCTATCAAACAAAGCTAAGAACACTTCCGACTAATTACCCTTTCAAACACAAAAAAACAAAATCAAAATCGGTTTATGCGTTCAGGAGCTACGGTGCCACAGACAGACATACGCACACAAACAGACACGTCAAACTTATAACATCTCGTCGTGTTTGCGTCGGGGGTTAAAAACAAAAAAAAACATTAATATAGAAGTTCCGAGACTTTAGGCTAAGAAATTCCTAATGGAAAAAATCAAACACTATTTTGCTCGACATGAAAATCGAACCCAAGACCTCATGCTTAGAAATTAAGCAGTCTAGATCAAAATGCGCGGGAAGACCACGAGGTGGACGGCGACCCGGTAAAGGTCGCGGGAAATTGCTGGATGCGAGCAGACCTGAACCGGTAATTGTGGCTATCTTTATGAGAGGCCTATGTCTAGCAGTAGACGTCGTTCGGCTCTTAAGGTGATGATGATGATCAAAATGGCAATTTGTACCAGACCAGACCAGACGTATGTGACGTACGTGGACCAGATGTATGAACGTGGACGAGGCGAAAGGAGTATGTAAGGATCGTACTAGATGGCGTTCTGTGGTTTTTGCCTACCGCCATGGGAAAAAGGCGTGAGTTTATGTATGTATGTCGTTGGATGGCAAACAGGCTGACGATCCCCTGATGTTAAGTGGTCACCGCTACCTATAGAAATCTGCAATACGAGAGGCCTTGAAAATGCGTTGCCATCCCAGAGACGAAGTTGATATGTCTCGTGCTTGTAATTTCACCGGCACCCATACCCTTCAAACCGGAACACAGCGTCGCTGCTTTGCGGCAGAAATAGGTATGGTGGTAGTACTGCCCCAGACGAGCTCCTTCACAAAGAGCTCTACAGCTACTAATATTCATGTTTAGATGTTATTATGATGCTTTTGTTTTTGTTGTTTGGTTGATATATAATTATTGTACTCTGTCATGGGTAGTGAGTCTGTTATGTAGATTTATGTGGGTCTTGCAGATTTGCATGAAAGAAGGGAGTTTCAGTATGTATGTATGTAATAAATCTTTTAAATTATACTGCTCCAACAGAACAAAGTTGCACTTTTTAGTTCTTCGCTCCACAAACTTGTTCAAAGCATTTCATCACTTAAGCTGTGCTTGCAAAGTACGAATAACACGCTCTTCAACTTGCTATCGACTTAATAAAGAAAGTTCTTTAATTTCCTTAAACTTGAGTTATAAACTCACGTTTCTCTCGTCTAAAATTTACGCTGATTTGCATAAAACTGAAGGCTTAGCGGCTCATTTATCGAGATTATCGGTCTAGCTGCTACTATTCTTGTCTGCTTTACTTTAATATGGCTTCTGCCTATTTTTTTTTCTCGTGGCGAACTTCTCATGGACTGCCTCCGCCTCGGGGAAGGCGAAGGGGTGTGTCGGACTCCTACCGACTAAAACCCGACGGTATTTCTCCAACTACCAGTTGCGGTCAGTTGACAGAGTACGGACAAAGCGAAATCCGCGTGAAAACAACGCGATTAACGAGCGGATTAATCTTTTTACTGCATTTTTAGACCTAACTCATGCTGACACGAAAATAAAAAAAATAAAAAATATTCATATTAGAATAATATTCACTAGACCGATTTCGGCCACAACCAATCTCCTATTGACAATATTTCTTTCAAAGAAATATTATAGTGCACAACTGTGTGCGCAAACACAGGTGCTCTAATAGTCCGATGGGACGGTAATTCGAAACGACCTGGTAGAGATCAGGCGCAAAACCAACAGTATCAAGTGCTTTCCGAGGCACCATGGTGTCACATCACCAACTTCCAACCTCCGGGCTGCTACTGAGAAACTCCTAATGAATAAACTCAATAACACTTTTAGCCCGACCTGGGAATAAAACCCAGGATCAACACTCACCAACCACGAGACCAACGTGACTGTTATTCACATTATTACGAATAAATACTACTTACCTGTTATCAAAATCAAAACCTATTAACGGGCTAAGTACTCATAAAATGACTCGAACGTAAGTACCCAAACTTGACACAAAACAAAGTTTTTACATACCGTACAAGCAAATGAGCAAAACGTACCAATTTTAATCGTAATAAAACTTTAGTCACTCAAGTCTATTGTTACAAATGTGACCTAGTTTTACGACTTTAGGAACTAATAAATCTTTTTGTAGGCTAACTTTGACATTATGTAAGTAATGAATCTTGCTAGTGTGTGGTTGATAGGTACTTATCTACTTATTTATGAATTGGTTTATTACTATCACACACGTGGAGGCTTGAAATATAACCCTAATGGCCTATTATGCCACCTTGGAGTGTAATATTATGTTCCAGTTAATTTATTCTAGCAAATTATTTGATAAGGCTTATCTTTCATATCTACGAGTATGTGAACATATTATTATTCCAACACTGTTAAGCTTGGAACATTATTTATACTAATCTACATAAATATTATAAAGCTGAAGAGTTTGTTTGTTTGTTTGGTTGAACGTGCTAATCTCAGGAACTACTGGTTAGAATTAAAAAAATATTTTTGTGTTGGATAGTCCATTTATCGAGGAAGGCTATAAGCTATATAACATCACGCTACAACTTCTGGACGGGAGCAGTAACCAAAAATGTAACCTAATGCGGGTGAAAAAACTACGCGGACGAAGTCGCGAGCAGAAACCGGTAATATTATAAAGAGGAAAGATGTTTTGTTTATTTGTGTCGAACAGGCTCCGAAACTATTGGACCGATTTTAACAATTTTTGCAATAATCAGCTACTTTATTCCTGAGTAACATAGGCTATATAACATCACGCTACGACCGACGAGATCGGAGCAGTAACCAAAGACGTAACTTAACGGATAAAATAAGCTACGCGGACAAAGTCGCCGGCAGTTCGCTAGTTTATTATAATATGAACAAAGTCACTAAGCCCGCCAAGGCGAATGCCTGCCAGGGTTGCGGTATTTGTTCGAAAGAGTCTATGGCCCTGGAACACAAAGGGCATTAGGAGGAACACAGATGGGTTTTAGTCAGTAAGAGTCGGACACTCCCTTCCACTCCACCTAGAGCGAAAGAAATCATTAATTTTATTTGATTTCCTATACTTATAATGAAAGTATGGTTCATAACAAAAATGGTCGCCATGTCGGGAAGACCAATCATGTAATTCAGATTCGTTAAGGGTATTTTTAGCAGTTACCTCTGGTACTATTCGACCGGGTTGGAGAATTTTGAGGACATGGCATACAATACTTAATTTGTTAGTTACACTTATGTCCACGTGTGCGAAGCTGCGGGCATCAGTAAGTTAATAATTAAATCATTAAGGATTGGCTCATTTTGACAATACTAAACTCATACATACCATCACGCCTGTATTTCCCGAAGGGATAGACAGAGGTGTGCCAATGTACACCCACAGTCCACTGGTAGGTATCTTTAGGTCTCATGTAATAGGAGGCGAGCCTATTGCCATTTACCGGGTACAAATCCTAACTCCGAGCTGCTACTGACAATTTCATAAAAAAACCCAATATCACTTTGCTTGACTTGGGATTCGAACCCAAGACCTCTAGCGTAGCAGTCACGCATAGGACCACTAGGCTAACCCGGCAGTTCTAGTAGTCGCCACGAGTCGTGTGCACAAATTAATGTCAAGTTAATTTTTTGGTTTTTGCTGACGACGCTGCACGCTATTGGTCCGGCAGTCAGACCCATCGCGTGCAGCGTCGATGCCCCAAAAATCCCCAAAAGGAACCGTGGCGACTACTATACTAATGTAAATGCAGAACAAGAACAGTAGCATCTGAACTCTCATAAATAAGACTTATACGAACGTACAGACAGCAAAAGAGATAAGTAACCAGGGCTGCCTAATAAATCCAAAATTTTTAAAAACCGATAGATGTTTTTAAATGAAATTTAATAGAAAATGAACAGTATATTAATTAAATTAAATTTCATTTTAAAACGACCACTGGTTTGAAAGGAAACTTCAACCATATTAGACGATCTGGTTACTTATCTCTTTTGTTGGCCGTACATCTTCAGGCGTACGAGGACGTGTTCCGTAAAGTTGTACTTGTACTCGAATATAAGCCTTGTACTCTAGCGGATTTTACGAGAACAGTCGCCATGTCTGTGGCGCGTGTACAAATGGATCTTGTGTACCGTCACTGTTAGCCTAAGGCGGTATCAGATCCTCTGAAAGGCAAAGAATATGCATGTTTGAAAATAAATATGCCTTATTTATGTTTATTTTATTTTCTTAGGAAAAATCAAATAAATAAAACATTTTGAGATTGGTTTTATTACTAGTTTATACTGGTGGGAATTTTACACATGCACATATCACTATCACGCTTGTATTCCCCGAAGAGTTAGGCAGAGGTGTACTGATGTAAGTACACCCACAGTTCGCCGGTATGTTCAGGTCCCATGTAATAGTGGGCGAACCTATAGCCAATAACCCGGCACAAATCCTAACTCCGAGCTGCTACTGAGAATTTCATAGAAAAACCCAATAGTACTTAGCTTGACCTGGGAATCGAACCCAAGACCTCTAGTATAGCAGTCGCGTTTAGGACAACTAGGCCAACGAGGCAGTTTCTTATAATATAGGCTTATTTAATTCGTTCACTTTACATATTTAAGAACTATACTTCTTACTACGATGTACCAGATTGAACAAATATATTCAAAGTAATTCCTAACTCAGCCAAAAATCCCAAAAACTTACAAACCATTTACCTAATCCTACATCCAAAATAAAAAACGAAAGCCCGAATCTGTACATCCACACATCCATTAAAACACCCTCTTTAATTCCGCTGAGCTTTCGCGACATTTATCCCCTGCACGACATTCATTTCTGCTCACCTTTACGAACCGATTCGCGCCAAATCCCACATTTACGTTTACCCGGTAATGGACGATGCGATATACGCCTTGGCGGAAAATGAAAAGTGTTTGGAAGCCGATTTTCGGAGGGTTTTTAGTTTTTACAGTTCGTGAAATTGAGGTAGAAATGTAGGTGAAATTGACGGAGTGAGCCAACACTTAGTTTTTTTTGGAAATAACTTAGAAACTCGCTTGTCGACTTATGTCGTTTGTGAAATGGGCTTTGATGCAACTTTTTTTTTAATTTATATCGTAGGGAACGTTGAAAGAACAGTATTGTAAGCGGATCATTGGTCAGGATAGGCCAAGTATATAGGGTGGAAGGAATATCGATGTTACAACCATGTGTAGCTACTGCCACGAGTCGTGAGCACAAATGTCAAGATAATTTTTGGGTTTCATTCTGGATTTGTTGGGTCACTGACGCTTCAAGCGATTGGTCCGTCTGTCTGACCATCGCGTGCAGATGTTTGGTGCAGTTTCAGGATTACGTATGGATTGACTCCTCAGTTTTTGTCGTGGACAGTGTGATAGCTAAGCATGGGATTCTGGGTTCGATACCAAGGTCGGGCAAAAAGTGTTGTGAGCTTTTTCCATTAGGAATTTCTCAGTAGCAGCCCGGAGTTTGGAAGTTGGCGGCGTGACACGCCTGTGCTTCGGCTTAAAGCTGTTTGTTCTGCGCCTAATTTCTCCACGATCCTGTCGATGGGATGAGAGTGAGAGAAGAGGGAGTGTACCGATGCTTGCTCACACATTTATGTACTATAGTAGTGTTATTTAAATTAGTTAATTATTATAAGTAGTCTTAGGTATCGCATTAGGTTTCTAAACCTGTAATGGTAGAATAAGAGTTTTTTAAATAAATAAATAAAAAAAAAGTAATCCCCAGTATAGATATTTGTTTTTTTTATGTTATTGGATGGCAAACAAGCCGACGGCCCACCTCATGTTGACTGATCACCGCTACCTAGAGACATCTGCAATATCAAAGGCCTTGCAAATGCGTTGCCATCCCAGAGACAAAGTTGAAATGTGTCATGTGCCTGTAATTACAGCGGCACCCATACCCTTCAAACCGGAACACAGCAACGCTGCTTTGCGGCAGAAATAGGTATGGTGGTAGTACTTCTTCGGACGAGCTCCTTTACAAAGAGCTCTACTGCTACGGTTAGTCTTACAACATTTAAAAAAATGAAAGCTGCATACTATCACGCCTGTATTCCCCGAAGGATTAGGCAGAGGTGTAACAATGTACACCCACAGTTGCAAGTTTACCACTGACTGAGCCAAATAATTTGTGAAAGTGTTTTAGTGAACGGTAGAAAATATAGCACAGACATGATTATTTACCTAACTATTTACTTAAGCATATAAAAGTCCTGCATAAAAAATGTAGCCGTACTATAGGTACTGTAGGTTTGCTAGATGTACGAGACCGGTCAAGATCACCTTTTTCAAGATCTATTGTCAGTCATTTTATACATGCACCCTGTGGGTCAGGCATACGCAGAGGGCCTACAACGCTCTTCGTGTAAACTACAACAACGCCCTCCGGATGTTGTTGGGGCTACCGCGATTCTGTAGCGCGTCAGCCATGTTTGCTGAATCTACTACCGATAGTTTTTAAGCGATCATGAGGAAAAGAACGGCATCAATGTTACGCAGGATTCGTGGGGGTGCCAATGGCATCCTGAGGGTGATTGGGGATAGGCTGGACGGCGTTTTTCTGGAGTATTGGACCCGTATGCATTGCTACGGGTCTGATACTGCAGGCAAATACATGAATTAATATAATTGTTTTTTTTTTTTTTTAATTAATTGTAAGTACTAACATGGTTACGTAAGCTGTATCACTAACAGAGATCTATGGAGCAAATTTCCGAAATAAACGTTTTTATTATTATTCTCATTTATTCATCACTATATACATATAAATTACATTATTAAATATTGTTATAAAAGTAAAAACATTTAAAAATATAAAAAATTGTAGCCCACCGGCATCGGGAACAGGGTCCAAGCCACCGGCGGTCAGGGCTCCTGAGAAAGGAATCTCCTAAGAATACGCGCCGTGTCTAGGAGTACCGCTTTCTGAATCAAGCCCTTGATCCAGCTGCCTAAAGTGAGCCTCCTTAGATGTTGGTCGAGGCTATTGGCAATTAAGCCATTGGCTGTAACAACAATCGGCACAATGATCGCTGAGTCCACATCCCACATGTCGACAACCTCGCGAGCCAAGTCAAGATACTTGATTTTCTTGTCATTCTCGGCCTTCACGAGGTTCACGTCATGTGGGACTGCTATGTCAACAATTATTGCGCGCTTCTCCAAGCGATCCACCACCACTATATCAGGTTTATTGGCTACAATAGTCCTATCAGTGATGATGGATCGGTCCCAGTACAATGTGACATTGCTATTTTCGAGAAATGGGTCGGGCACATACCTATAGTATGATGTGGTACTTATTATTATTACTATACCTATCAAGATAATGTACAGTCCCAGCCAAACCGGTCACTTTACATAAAAATACGTGGTACAGTCGGATACAAAGTGAACTCGATGAATCACGCCTAACATGCACATATATTATTCTTTTGTGGGACAGAAATATCTATTCTTGTATTCGAGATATGTTTTGTTGGGGACTGTACACACTTGCGTCGAGAAAGCTTTTTCTTTTTTTTTAGTACGTATCTTATTTTTATGGAGCGTTCTACACTAATTTTCCTGAGTTCGTGAAGTTAGTTCAAGTACACTAAAATTGCGTTAAAAAATCTACACTTCATTATTTGTATGACAGCTGATATGGAACAAGTGTGATGATAAATAATGTGACTTTTTCTGTAACCTCAGTTACAGACACAGTTTTTCTGTAAATAGATAATTGTTTGACGCCATAATAATGTCACGCCTGTATTCCCCGACGCGTTAGGCAGATGCGTACCAATGTACACGCACAGTTCGCCGGTATGTTTTAGGTACCATGTAATAGGGGGCGAGACTATTGCCAATAACCGGGCACAAATCCTAACTCCGAGCTACTACTGAGAATTTCATGGAAAAACCCAATAACACTTTGCTCGACCTGGGAATTGAACCCAAGACCTTTAGCGTAGCAGTCGCACTTAGCACCACTAAGCTACCGAGGAAGCACTTGTAATAATGATTTTAACAAAAGCGTAACTTTTGTAAAAAAAAAGCTACAGCTGGAACAGTGTAAACTCACCCTTACAATAGATAAAAAGAGATCTCAAGCGCTTTTAGGAAAATAAAATGGTGGATGCTAGCAAAATGTTGGCAAGAAAAAATAAACGTGGATATACATCCACAGAACATTAGGTGTACGTAATAAATACTAGATCTGGACCAAGATTACCTGTACACCTTCTAGTGTTCTTGTTTATGATGATATATCTTTGTACTCAGTGGGGCTGCAAATTGTTTTGTTGTTATTTTATTGGACATTTTTATGTGTTTGCGTATCATTATTGCGGATTTTGTTAAAGGTGTAAGGTCATAGTTTGTGCTTGGGTTCTGTACAGTTCTATGGGGATTTTTACTCAAAATCTTAAATTTACTACTATTATAAATGCCACCAGGCTTAGTGCCTCATTAGCCTAGTGGTCCTAAGCGCGACTACTATGCTAGAAATCTTGGGTTCGATTCCCAGGTCGAGCAAAATGTTATTGGGTTTTTCTATGAAATTCTCAGTAGCAGCTCGGAGTTAGGATTTGTGCCCGGTTAATGGCAATAGGCTCGACCGCTATTACATGGGGTCTAAACATCCCGGCGAACTATGTGTGTACACCTCTGCCTAACCCTTCAGGGAATATAGGCGTGATGGTATGTTATGTTATAAATGCGAAAGTTTGTGAGAATGGATGGATGTTTGTTACTCTTTTACGCTTAAACGGCTGAACAGAATTATCTGTAATCTATACATATAATAAAATCGTAGCGAAGTCAAAACTGTACATTTAATATTTTTGAAAAAAAGTAATTGCTACGAGGTCGGGTAATGATTCTAATGCCGAAAATATAGTTTTTAGAATTTTTGTCTGTTTGTCTGTTTGTCTGTTTGTCTGTGCGTTTGAACACGCTAATCTCAGCCATGGCTGAACCGATTTGAATGCGGTTTTCACTAATGTATTGCGGTAAGCTCCACTTAAAACTTAGGCTATAAATTATCACGCTATTTGCTTTGGGGGATGAGCAATGTTGCATTATGTCTGAGTTCTTCTACAGATTCTCACGGGATTGAAAACAACGACATATAATGTAAGAATATTGTAGATAGCTGCGGAATTGAACTTCTAAAATAATTATCATCACGCTATACCTTCAAAGAGTTAAGCAGTCAATAATGGCAAACTAGAACTGCTATTTTAGAGTTATTTCTGAAGTAGTAAATAGTCTAATGGTTTGATGACCGCCTTGCAAATCGCTGATCGTGAGTTCGGTCCTCAATAACAGTTTTACTTTTTGTGTTTTTTCAAACATTTTTTTTCGTACAGGTAGATTCCCAACAATAATAAAATAAAAGTATGCATAACTTCTGCCATAACATTGATTTGCTTACTTATTTTTTTAAATCTTTTAATATTAAAGCAAAAAAATAATGTCTGTACATAGTCTATTTATACTTATAATAAAATCGTAGCGAAGTCAAAACTGTACATTTAATATATTTAAAAAAAGTGATTGCTACGGGGTCGGGAAGCGATTCTAAATTTTTGTCTGTTTGTTTGTTAGAGCATCACGCAAATACTGCCGGACAGATTCCGTTCAATTTTTGTATTGTATATATTCATCATAGGCCAAAGTTGGTCGTAAGCTATAAATTATCGCGCTATCTACTTTGGGGGATGAACAATGATGATACAGATTACGACGGGTTTCAAAAAAGATGAAACAAAATATAACAATACTTTAGATGGCTGAGGATTGAACTGCTGAAATAATTACTATCACGCTATACCTTTAAGAAGCTAAACAGTCAATCATGGCAAAACAGAACGGCAATTTCAAAGCTTTTCTATTGAATTTAATAGTCTAATGGTTCGATGACCGCCTTTCGAATCGCAGGGCTTGAGTTCGGTCCCGGTATAATGTTTTACTTTTTGTGATTTTTTAAATATTTCTTTTGAATACTAGAAGATTTCCAAACAAGAATAAAATAGAAGTAGTCATTCTTATACAGTAACGCTTAGCTTGCTTATTTTTTCTTTATTATTTTTGCAGAAAAGAATGTCTATAATACATAGTTACTAAAAATAGCAAATTGAAGTCAAAAGTTTTCATCGAAAAAATAGAAACTGATCGGTGTGCAAACGATAGTAGAGCGGAAAATATACGTATTGTTAAAGAATTTATGTATATTTGACTCTTTAATTTTGACAAAATAGTCTTTAAATGTCGGGCCAACACATGACTGTATATTATTACTCGATATAAATTCTTCTTTTCACATCAATGATACCCCTTTTTTTAAGGATGGGAAATCTTTAAATGACTTCTTTCGCTCTGGGCGGAACGGAAGGGAGTGTCAGACTCTTACAGACTAAAACACAAAGTGTTCCTCCTAATGCCCTTTGCGTACCAGCGCCGCGGTGACTCTTTTGAATTCCGCAACCCTGCTAGACACTGGCCCTGGCGGGCCCCATCTTACAGTACTGACATTTCTTTGAGGCGCACGTGGAACACTACGCACCACCGACCCGGGATCGATGATACCCCTAACAATAATTTACACCGGTTAAGAAAAGTAGATGGCCGCTTTTACTGATGCGTCAATTGCACTGAGTTTCAGACGGGTATATGATGCCCTCTTTTACCAAATTATGTTTGCAGCGGCCTATTTAAATGCGCAATCTATTCAATGCCTTCCAGATACATCACTGAAGTTCACTACCGGGAGCTAGGTAGTCGCACTAATTCAAGTAGTCATGAGGTGCTGGATATCTTCCTTCACACAATCTGCTTCTCTCTTTGGGTGGTGGGCTTTGTAATTAATAGTTAGGCTATTTCGCTATTTGTAATAAATAATGAGGTTAGGTAAGCATTATTGTTCTTGGACATGTTTTGGATTGCTATAAAATATACACAATACTGCAGATTAGTTACATATTACACATACCATCACGCCTGTATTTCCCGATGGGTTAGGCAGAGGTGTAACAATATACACCCACAGTTCGCCGGTATGTTTAGATCTCATGTAACAGGGGGCGAACCTATTGTCATTAACCGGGCACAAATCCTAACTCCGAGCTGCTACTGAGAATTTCATAGAAAAACCCAATAACACATTGCTTGACCTGGGAATCGAACCCAAGACCTCTAGCGTAGCAGTCGCGCTTAGGACCACTAGGCTAACGAGGTAGTTCCTATGAAAGACAGTGGGAGATATTTTATCCTATGAAATAAAAAACATGACGTCATTGGCCACAAGGAGTTAAGCAGTCATTATAACATGGTATGGGAATTGCTATATTTTTTTATTATTATTACGCTATTTACTTTGTTTAGAGAATAGCTTTGGTGTTTAATGAAAGCCATGTAAGATATTTTGTGTGAGTTCGATCCCAATTGATTGTTACTTTTTGTCACTATTTTAATTGGTACCTAATTCAATTGTTTTTATTTTCGATGGTATGATTTCAATATTATAATAAAATAGGTTTAAGCATAACCTTAACATAACTTTCAAAATTTGCATACGTCGACTGAAGAAGAATGAATAGAACAGAATTCGACAGATTGGCCCACAAATTCTAGCTACCCCTAAGAATATTTTTCATGAATAAAAAACAGCACCTCAGAAACTTAAAGAGTTACCAATTTATATCGATAGTAGGATCGCCGCACCACAAGGATTCTCTGAAGCAGGTACTCTCTGGTCACAGTTGTTTCGGGAGCTAACTGTTTCGGTTTCGGCGCTAGGACACGCCTTGGTGTTATCACTGTAGGATCACAAAGGAGCGTACGGTGGAGGTATGCCCCTGCTTGGGCAGAACATCAGCGTGTCCTCATAAAGGCGATTGGCGGCGGCGACCTCTCGCATCCGGCCTTGGTTCATCCATAGTCCGGAGCGAGGGAGAATGGGAAGCAATCGCTTCCTTCTGCGAAGTAGTAATGCCAACGAAGGAGGAGGCGAAACGCATGAGGGAGAGGTCAACCTTTCATCCCGGCCGCCAGAACAGAAGGGGATGCCCCGGGTGTCGAGAGTCGTAGAGCGATTCCAGACCACCGTCGGAGTGGGCTTGCGGTCGGCTACCGTTGTGTGGCTCGCCGTCCAACCAGAACCAGACCCAAGCCGACGACGTACTGTGTTTCACGCGCGCCTCAAAGAGATGTTAGCATAGTTGCGGAATTTGTTCGAAAGACTCACCGCGGCCCTGGAACACAAAGGACATCGGAAGGAACTCGGATGGGTTTTAGCCAATAACAGTCTGACACTCCTTTCCACCAGAAAGGAAAAAAATCATATGACGACATCTCATGCTTAAAAAAGGGACCTCCCAACTTCGACACTTCATACAAGTGTTGAACGATTTATGTGCAAACGTTTTTTGTCCAAAATTTTAACTTCTGTCCTGAGCCGCGCCACCAAAAAGTGTACTTATATTCAAATGGCAAAACAGAAATAGATTAGCAACAACAGAAACTGTACCAAAATCAATTTCACCCATAGAAAAATTCCGTTACAGTCGTTCTTCTGATGTTGAATGTCTTACAGACTTCACGCTTTCAGGATGCAAGTTGAATCAAGCATCAATCATGAATCATGCATCGCATTCGGAATTTCTTCTTATGGGTAGGTCCTATAAACAGAAGATGTTCTACATGCTTAAAAAAATTCTTTAAATGGAATTTTTTTGTGTAGTTTACGGTTCCAAAGATAAGGGATAATTTGTGAGGTAAAACTTTGCTTAGTCTTTTAAGAAGTCTTATGATTACTGTTTTTTGTCCATACTTTCTCCCAAAAACTTTACATAAATTTGTTCTAACAAGAAGCTCAAATTTTGTTGCCTGTTGCTCTGAGTATAAGATTCATTTCTTCGGTCTTGATACTAGGCAGATCGCAGCTACAATGTGAGGTATAATGTTAAAGCAGTGCCTATTAAAGATACTGTTAATGGTTTGAGAAAGAAAAGTAAGTAAATTTTGACACCACATCATAGTATTATCTAAAGGGATAGTAAAGCCACATATACTCTCCTTACGCCAATTATGTTTTAGCCCCAGGTATGACGTAAGCCTTTTACCAGCCGTGCACAAGCCAGACTTCAAGCGACTACAGATAAATTCTTTAAACCTACAGTCGTAACTATTAGCAGTCACCTTAGCAACCATTTGACCTGCTTGGAAGATTTTGATAACATAGTATTCAATACTTATTTAGTTAAGTAACACTTAGGTCGACGTGAGCGAAGCCGCGGGCAACAGCTAGTTACACATATATCTGTTGATGCAGCTTGATTTTTATCGCGGGAACACAAAATGTTCCTATGGTGTCATTTAGGATTTTAGCTTAACCCTAAAGACTTAGCAACAACAACCAACAACTTAAGACTAGTCTTTTGTATATCTTCAGGTTAACAAATCATTTCATTTTTACTTTTTTTAAATCGTTTCTCCTCACTTCTCGTGTGTGCGTTTACAGTCAAATAAATTCACATAAACAAGCAGCCAGACACGAAGCAACCACCTGTAGGACATACAAAAGTTTTGTTTTGTTCCGTGAACCGAACCCGCGACACGCAGCGTAGTAGCCAATCGCTTCACGACTACGCCAACCGCATCGTCAATATTATAAAGAATTATGTTGTTTTTCATGTGATTTATATTTGTATTTATTTTGTGAACGTATTGTCCCACGGGGACATAACACACAGATTCTCGTTTGACGGCGCTCGTACCACGTAAAATTTGTGTATTTGTACGAAATGATTATTTATGACGTCATAACTAGGAAGTACTTTCGTCGCTTTTATTAAGGGGAGCAGGGGTAGAAGTCACCGTAACGATGGTGTCGTGGTCGCAAGCGGAAATGCTGAGCGAGGAGTCCTGAGTTCGATTCCTAGATAGGGCAAAAAGTGTTATTGGGTTTTTCCATTAGGAATTTCTCAGCAGCAGCCCGAAGTTTGTAAGTTGATGGTGTGACCTCCGTGCCTCGGACAGCACGTAAAGCCGTTGATCCGTAAATTAAAGACATTATTGACAAATTGAGACTGAGATAAATCCTTAAAGTTAGTAGAATTTACCCCCTAAAACACAAACCTATAAGTAATTTCAGTCAGTCCTATCTTAACACCAATCGTCTTATTCACCTAAACCTAGATACCAAGCGGTCTTTCAACATGATAAAATGACCTACTTTATCAGGACGCGTCCTAAAACCTTCCTTCCTGGTCCCCTACAAATGGCTAGTGTAAGGACAAGTGTACAACCGAAATTGTTTATATACGGCCAGTGTTTCTGTCGCACTGGAGATTAGGAGACCCTTAGACAATCAGTCCAAGGCTTATAACAGAAGAGTAATTCTTGTAACTTTAAATATTCGCATTCTAATGTCAGTCACAATCTGACTAAAATATATCTAATTAAGTGTAGAGGAATAACTCCCATAAATCTGTTAGTTTTCTTTTTTTTGTGTGTATAATTTATAACGTTCGTGTACTCATAAGTTTGCATGCTTTAATTCTAAGCAAAACATGCTCGACCTTATATTTATTTTAACAACTTTGCATACCGTGTTTTTCGCAAATAAATATATTATTATTACATACTACAGGCATGATATTATTATTACATACTACAGGCGTGATGGTATGTATGATTATACACGAAATTGAAAAGTACTGGAGCTATGAAGCTATTTGCTATGGTTATAGGACGTCAACTAAGAACAAATTTTGAGACAGGTCTGAATTGAGGCGTTCTTTTACTTGTATGTAGACAAAGTCGTGGTCAGTAGCTAGATTACCTACACTTTTGACATATTTTATTTTCACTGGGATGAAATGGCGACTAGATATACAATATCTAGTCGCATGCAAATAATGTGAACGTGACCGTTTAAATTGTAAGATTTTTAGTTACTGAAATTGACCTTTAGATGTTATGGATGCAACTGGAAGTGTTCATGAGTTCACTTAAAAATCTATACTAATATTATAAAGCTAAAGAGTTTGTTTGGTTGAACGCGCTAATCTCAGGATCTAGTGTGTAGAATTGTAAAAATCGTTTTGTGTTAGATAGTTCACTTATCGAGGTAGGCTATAGGCTATATAACATTTCACCACGACCAATAGGTGTAGAGCAATAACCTAAGATGTAACTTGATTGAAAAAACTACGCGGACGAAGTCGCGAGTACAAACTAGTATGATAATAAAGATAACTGTTACAAACATACAAGATAAGTCACAAATTATGAAAAACCTCACCCACATCTAACAAACAAGCGAACAAAAGACGTATTTCTCGCTAATTCCGTGTTCATCACCACAACCACTTTCTCATTCAAGATTTCACTACATTAGATGACAAGGCAAAGTGCTCTTTACCGTACAACACTAATAGAGGTACAGCTATTACCCACCCGCATAGTTCCAGTACTGTGTGCCCAGTCTTTTATCAGCCGGACGCTGGAGTGCCGTCGTTTGCGTGATCTCAGCTATTTCGAGCTCATCTCCGACCAAATGCACAAGTTTAACGATACCCGCTCTTTTTGACCTCGTTTGGAGCTCGTTTGGTAGTGCAGACTGTTTTAGAAAGAAATTGCAAATGTTGATTTTTTTTTCTGTTTTTCGAAGTAATTTTAAATGATATTGGATTTTTACCGTCGTTGAATTTTAAATCTTAAAGTAAGTAAGTTAATCACTTTTCGCCCCTATGCTCTTAGTGATTGGGTTGAAAAATAATCAACCGCCATGGTCTCCCATTGTACATTTAATTGTTAAGAATAGTAATTTATTGAATAAGATATATTGTGGGTTGATTAACTTTCTATCTATTATTAAAATTTCAGCCATGCTAAGATGACTTAGCTTTGGCGACTCTGGAATTTTGGACCATAATACCAGCCATCCAAAGGTGGTGAGGAGACATGGCAAGTGCCCCACCGATCAGAAAGTAAATAATTAACTCAAAATTAAGTAATAACGTAACGTAAGTAATAAAACCATTTTCTTTTCTTTCTTTATTATCCTATTAGCTTCTGCCAGTGACTTCGTTCGCGTGGTTTGTTTCACCTGCCTTAAGTTACGTTTTTGGGTGCTGCTTCGCACCTATTGGTCGCAGCGTAATGTTATATAGCCTACAGCCTTCCTCGATAAATTTACTATTCAACACAAAACGATTTTTTCAATTCGCACCAGCAGTTCCCGAGATTAGCGCGTTCTAACAAACAATCAAACTCTTCAGCTTTAGAATATGAGTATAGATTACTATTTAAATGATAAGATTTGGATGGATGTTTGGTACTTAACCACGCCGGAACGTATCTTGATGAAATTTGGCACAGATGTAGATTATAGTAGGTAATTTTTTGTGTTCTCGAGGAAAAGTTAAGGACTTTAGTTTAATTGTGAATTCTCCGAACGAAGACGAAGACGAAGCCGGAGAACGAGCAGAAGTGAGTAATTCCTATATCTCACATTTTATAAATTGGCTTAGACATAATGATGCTGAGAACGGTACAGTGAATGTTAATCTCAATATCTGAGTATTGTTCTTGTAATTCTATATATTTTTATGGATATCAAGTGTATCGTCTGTCTACTGTTAATATGAGTTCCAATTCACTTGTTTGGTATAAAAATACATTAGTCTGAAAGGTTTTTATTGCTTATTTTGTTTTTTTTTTTTGTCCTGTAAAGATTAATGTTTATCTGAAATACTAGAAAAGTATTTTCATTATCTGTCAAAATAAGCTAATATTTGTTTCTGCAATTTATGTTGCGTTGTTTGTGGATTTTTTAATTATTGGGTTTAAAAATATACTTTTTGATTTTCATATACCATCACGCCTGTATTTCCCGAAGGGTTAGGCAGAGGTGTAACAATGTACACCCACAGTTCGCCGGTATATTTAGGTCCCATGTAATAAGGGGCGAGATTATTGATTTTCAGTTACATTTAAATAATTATAATTATTATAATATATTAATGGTCCTAAGTGCGACTGCTGCGCTAGAGGTGTTAGGTTCGATTCTCAGGTCGAGCAAAATGTTTTTGGGTTTTTCTATAAAATTCTAATTAGCAGCTCGGATTTAGGATTTATACCCGGTCAATGGCAATAGGCTCGCCCGCTATTACATGGGACCTAAACATGCCGGCGAACTGTGGGTGTACATTGGTTACGTACACCTCTGCCTAACCCTTCGGGGAATACAGGCGTGATGGTATGTTTATGTGTAGCTTAGGGAACAGTTTGTATTTTATGTGTGTGTTTATCTGACTAGACACGCCTCATGCCTTGGTGGCGCTATGATTGTTTATGTATAATTTGTATGTCTTTCGGTTGAAGCAAATTGCAATCAATGCGTCAATTTCAGTTATAAATACTGTGAAAGCGGTAATTACTGGAACTACCACCTATCAATCATCGGGGCTGACTATATAACCACCTATTTTACAACATACAAAATAAAATTTACTAGCTATATACCTCGCGGTATTACCCGCGTTCAGTTACGACTTGAATCACTCAATTTATTGATGAAAACTGCATTAAAATCCGTTGCCTAGTTTAAAACATCTAAGCGTAGATACAGAGGGAGCGACTTTGTTTTATACTATACTAGCTTCTGCCAGCGACTTCGTTCGCGTAGTGTTTTGACCCGCATTACGTCTTTGGTTACTGCTCCGCACCTTTTAGTCGTAGCGTTATCTTACATAGCCTATAGCCGTCCTCAATAAATGGACTTTCCAACACAAAAAGAATTTTCCAATTCGAACCAGCAGTTCCTGAGATTAGCGCTTTCAACCAAACAAACAAACTCTTCAGCTTTATAATATTAGAATAGATTAAAATCCAGTAGCATATTTTTAAAATGAGTCATTATACCATTTATATGAATTCTGGAAAAAATATATTTCCAAGTGTACAGTCTACATGACAAAATAAAATCTATAGTAATAGGTACGTTCCTTCCTCTTTGGTATGAGAAAGCTTTTTTTTTTTCTTTTTTTTTTTTGGCACTAACAATGCCAATACCTACTAGCTTTGCCAGACTATTACCAGCTAACCAATAAATTCGATAGACAAACTATGTACCTATTGTCTAGTCTAGACCACTCCAACCTGTCTAGCATGTAATAGGACTTAGACGTTGCCTAATATTTGAAAATCGAACTCATCACAAAATTGAAAGTAATTTTTCAATAATACTACCAAATATCTACGAGTATCAGTACTATAATCCTTTGTAATTCAAAATGCAATTAGGTACAGTCAACAAAGCTATTAGTTATACAGGCAGCATACCATCACGCCTGTATTCCCCGAAGGTTTAGGCAGAGGTGTACCAATGTTTACCCACAGTTCGCCGGTATGTGGTTTTAGGTCCCATGAAATAGGGGGCGAGCCTATTGCCATTAACCGGGCACAAATTCATCCGAGCTGCTACTGACAATTTCATAGAAAAACCCAGTAACGCTTTTTGCTAAACCTGGGAATCGAACCCAAGACCTCTAGCGTATCAGTTGCGCTTAGGACCACTAGGCTATCGAGGCAGTCACTCGTTAAAGTGTGTCATAAGTTGAAAAACTTAATACGCATACAATATTGGCAGTGTAGTAGAAATACCAATAAATTGGCCTGTATACCAAATAGTTTTGTTGACTATACCTCTGAAATCCCTTTCAAACGCCGTGCGTATTATTTTACCTACATAACCTGGTTGTCTTGTCTGTGTCAAATGACTGCTTGTGGCTGGCGTAATAGTTTGTAGCGGTTTTAGCAAATTACTATCTAATGACGCTTATGCCTTCTAAATAGAAACCGCCGGCGTCAAAGGGTGTAAGGGGGAGTGCATACAGGTAGCATGTAGGGCAGGATTTGGTTTATTTACAGTTGACTGCCATGGCTTGCATCTTTAATACTTTTTGTTAGTTCTTTTATATTGCTTACTACGCATATGTTTCGACATTTAGAAGAAATCCATAACATAAACCAGGATTTTGTAAAAACTTAATGAAAAACACAAAATTTAAAATGTTGATATCCCTACTGCACAGCTAACAAAAGAGCTGATAACTTTGAAACCGCTGAAACGATTTCCGTCTGACATAGCTAAGAACAGTCCCAACTAATTCATATTTTAAACAAAAAAAAACAAAAACAAAATCGGTTCATGCGTTCGGGAGCTACTATGCCACAGACAGACAGACACACATGAATAATACCCGCCTATTATTGTCCTATTACAGGGTGAAGGCCTCTTCTTATACAGAGAAGGCACGAGCATTAATCAAAACGCTCAAGGCGGATTGGTGATTTCAGATTTATATTACTTACATAAGTCGAGATTTCCTCACGACATTTTCCTTCAACAATGTCAGTGATGTCCAAAATAAACTTAGAAAGTACATATGAATGGAAAAGAGTCTACACGACAAAAACCTTGCTGACACTTCCTTCCCCTAAAAAACCCCGGAAATGGTTCACAATTTCTTTGGCGGATCCAATAAAACCATTATTAGGTAATTGTACCACCGATATTCGATTTTCCGGAAAAAGATTTCTTGAGCTTGTTTTGATATCCCATTTATGGTGACCCGGTATCAATAAATCGTTCGGTCCCTGGTACTGATTGTCATTTTTGACACACGTTTCCATGGCAACGTTCGATTCAGACCAAACGTAAAATCGCATTACAATTTATTTTTGTCACAAACCATTTTTTTAATGAGGGTATAATTTTCAGGGCCAATGCCACCATTTCTTAAAAACAGTACCATTTCAATATTACTTTGTAATTTCAGTTGCTGGGTTTTCAATACTTAACGCTGAACCGAACGTTAAAAATCCAACAACTGACATCACAAAGTAGTATTAAAATGGCCACCAGAACATATATCTTCACTAATATTGTAAATCCCAAGAGTTTATTTGTTTGAACATGCTTGTCTCGGGAACTACTGGTCCGATGTAAAAAAATATATTTTGCGTTAAATAGACATTTTAAGGAGAAGGGTTATGGGCGACTGCTACGCTAGAGGTCTTGGATTAGATTCCCAGATCGAGCAAAAAGTGTTATTGGGTTTTTCTATGAAATTCTCAGTAGCAGCTCGGAGTTAGGATTTGTGCCTGGTTAATGGCAATAGGCTCGCCCCCTATTACATTGGACCTAAACATACCGGCGAACTGTAGGTGTATATTGTTACACCTCTGCCTAACCCTTCGGGGCATACAGGCGTTATGGTATGGTATGATGGGTTATGGGCTATATAACATCACGCTACGACTCACAGGAGCAAAAATAACCAATGCCTTTACATAACGCGGATGAAACCGAAGGGTATAGCTAGTTTTATAATAAGTGCCTAGTACCACGAAACAATCATTTATATTTTTTAATTAACCAACTGTGATATATTAAATAATTTCAAAATAGTGCATTACAGTATTGTATGGCTAAACCATCGAAGCTTAACTAGGATAATATTAAATCAAAATAGTCGATTTTTCATTAAGTTTCAATAGTTGAATTTTTTGTTTATGTTAAACAAAAAAATTATAACAAAAATTGGAAGGACACTGAATAAATCACAAATGAATGAGACGTTGCTACTAAGGCTTGCAATTTGGGTACCCACCTAGGTAGGTACCTATTGTGATCAAAATAAATCACAGTCCTCTAAAGAGACGCTCACACACAAACTGTCGAGCGTCCTCCCCCAAGTGGGAAGAGGGGGGTCCTTTCCTCAAGTACCTTTTGTAAAGCTTTACGCAATATTTGACACACACACATTGTAGGAATTACTCGTAGGGGGTGTACGGGTCCCACACATAACCATTCTTCATTTTAAAAACCTCCATAGGTCATCATCCTTAAAAGACAAGACAAAATGCTACTTTATATTGATGACTAAGCGACAAATGACGAGGGTCAACGATATACCGCAATTTGTATTGTTATGCTCGTGTACCCGTAGCTTTATCTCTTTAGAAATTCACCTTAGTGCCTCGTCATATTTGAGATATGACGTCATTTTGGGTGACGCCTTTGTTGTGTACCCACCTCATATAGATTAGAGGGAGTATTGTCTTTGGAAAGTATAAGAGAGGTAGGGTTTTGAGAATGTGAGCGGCTGTAATTTTTATTTTCTTATTTTTTTTTTTGGTTTTTGTTACGTCATGGCGTCATGCTGTTTTTAAATAGTGAACTGAGAACATTCATTTGTTTTTCTTTTTTCAAATCGGATAAACACATACATCTGATACAACTGTTCCCTTAGCTACCTATACACACACATACCATCACGCCTGTATTCCACGAAGGGTTAGGCAGAGGTGTACTAATGTACACCCACAGTTCCAGTGCCGGTTTGTTTAGGTCCCATGTAGCACTATTTCTATGCTAATATTATTAAGCTGAAGAGTTCGTTTGTTTCGTTGGTTGAACGCGCTGATGTCAGTAAGTACTAGTTTGAATTGAAAAGTTATTTTTGGGTTGGATAGTTCATTTATCGAGGAAGGCTATATACATCACGCTATGGCCAATAGGTGCGAAGCAATAACCAAAGACATAACCGATAAATCGAGCAGAAGTTAGTCATAAATAATCTTTACTTTTGTATGTTTATCCTCGGACCCTTAAATAATCTTGAAAATAACATATTATTTATTTACCAGTATTGTGACGCAGAATAAAGATTTACAAAGAAATTTTCTTGAGTAAATACGTTGACGAAATCAGGGGCTTTTCCTGAGATGTTTACGGAAACAATATGGATTAAAAAACATTACCGTCTTTTTGGGCTTCTACGTCTAATTAGCCTTTTTCCAACTATGTTTGGGTCGGCTGCCAGCCTAACCGGATACAACTGAGTACCAGTGTTTTACATGGAGCGACTGCGTATCTGACCTCCACAACCCAGTTACTGGGCAACACGATACCTCTTGGTTAGACTGGTTGTCAGACTTCCTGGCTTCTGACTATCCGTAACGACTGTCAAAAATCTACGAATGACAGCCGGGACCAACGGCTTTACGTTCTTTCTGAGGCACCGGTGTGTCACACCACCAACTTCCAAACTCCGAGCTGCTACTTAGCAAATCCTAATGGAAAAACCTAATAACACTATTTGCCCGACCTGGGAATCGAACCCGGGACCCCACCACGCTCATCAGTCGCGCTTGCGACCACGAGACCAACGGAGCAGCAATAAGCTCGCCCCCTATTATATGGGACTATTACATTGGTACATCTCTGCCTAACTCTTAGGGGAATATAGGCGTGATGGTATGCACTGCTCCAACCGTGCCGCCATTGCCGATTCTCTGACCTAAAAGGCCAGCTCTGAGATCACATGAAGAGAGCTAACCTCTTAATATAAAATGTATAACGTGCTGTCCATATGAACCCTCATTCCAACCACATCTACGAAACCCCTCTACGATTTTGACCTCATGAGTAGATCAACGTATGCAGACATTGATAAATGAGGTATGCAGGTCCCAGCTTATAGGTCGTCTTATATTTTCTGCTTAACCTAAGATAAGGGATGGATGGTAGGGTCAGGGTACTGAGGGCGCTACGTGACTTATGGTCAGCAATATTTTTAGCACCTACTAGCTGCTGCCCGCGATTTCGTTTGCATCAAATCTATACTTTTATACTATATAATCTATACAAATAAATAATATTGAAGGGTCTGTTCGTAATTTCAAATTGAAAGCTTTTCATTAAATGCATATGAAAGTGTATACGGTACTAACATAAAAAAAACAATTTTTAAAATTTTTGTCTGTCTGTTTGTTCCGGCTTATCTCCAAAACGGCTAGACCGATTTTAACGGGACTTTCACTCGCAGATAGCTAATGTTATAAGAAGTTCCTAACTTAGGCTATTTTTTTAATTTAAAAAAGAGGGTTATGCGAAAACAAAATTGACACCACTAAAATAGTAAACGCGAACGAAGTCACGGGCATTAGCTTGCATAATATATAATAATATTATAAAGAGGAAAGTTTGTTTTATTTGTTTGTTTGTAACGAATAGTCTCCGAAACTCCTGGACCGATTGTAACCATATTTTCACCAATAGATAGCTACATTATTCTTGAGTAACACAGGCTATATACTATCACGCTACGTTGTCACGGGAGCTGAGCAGTAACGAAAGACCTAACTTAACGCGGGTGAAATAAGCCACGCGGACGAAGTCGCGGGCAGGTCGTTAGTTTGATATGTTATTAGAACCATTATTTTTAACGACATTAAAAGTATTCCATGTGTTATTCTACACTACACTCTATCCTAGTGCCAAATTTCATCCAGATCCGTTCAGCCGTTTAAGCGTGAAAGAGTAACTAACATCCATCCATCCATCCATCCTCACACACTTTAGCGTTTATAATATTAGTAGGATGTAAGGTACAGTTTGCCATTGTTATGACTGTATGAAGTAAGTGTTCGAGTTTGGGATCAAAGACCTAAGCAAATTGCATAGGTAGTCAAACAAAAGTAGTACTCCATACAACATTGAGTTGTATGCGACTGCTACGCTGGAGGTCTTGGGTTCGATTCCCAGGTCGAGCAAAAAGTGTTATTGGGTTTTTCTATGAAATTCTCAGTAGCAGCTCGGAGTTAGGATTTGTGCCCGGTTAATGGCAATAGGCTCGCCCCCTATTACACGGGACCTTAACATACCGGCGAACTGTGGGTGTATACGGGTACACCTCTGCCTAACCCTTCAGAGAATACAGGCGTGATGGTATGTATGGTACATGTTTAAAATATTGTGATCGTAGATCATCACTCCTGGTTGCGGAATCTGTTCGAAAGAGTCACCGCGGTCCTACAACATAAAGGGCGTTAGGAGAGACACGGACGGGTTTTAGTCAGTTAGAGTCTGAGACTCCCTTCTACTCCCCCTAGGCCGGAAGAAGACATTTGATGATTTCCCATCATCGATCCCTCCTAACATTTCAAAAGACTATAATTCAGTGTGTGAGCCATAGTAATCACCCTGTAGTGTACTCCATACAACTCAATGTTGTATGGAGTACTACTTTTGTTTGACTACCTATGCAATTTGCTTAGGTCTTTGATCCCAAACTCGAACACTTACTTCATACAGTCATAACAATGGCAAACTGTACCTTACATCCTACTAATATTATAAACGCTAAAGTGTGTGAGGATGGATGGATGGATGGATGGATGTTTGTTACTCTTTCACGCTTAAACGGCTGAACGGATCTGGATGAAATTTGGCACTAGGATAGAGTAGGACCACTAGGCTAACGAGGCAATTAAAATAAGGTTAAGGAAAATATACATATAATTAATTTAGCTTACATTCTTCAATTGGTAACAATTGGCATAGTAGTCGCCACGACTCGTGAGTGCAGATGTCAAGTAATTTCTTAGGTTCCTTTCTGAGTTTTTTTGGGTTGCACGCGATTGATTCGTCAGTCGGTTCGATGCAGCGTCGGCGACCCAAAAAACCCAGAATTAAACCCAAAAGTTAACTTGACATTTGTGCTCACGACTCATGGCGACTTCTATACCTATTGTAATATGTATTGATTTTCAAACATAACATAAACTCACGCCTTTTTCCCATGGGGGTTGGCAGAAACCACAGAACGCCGCCTGCTACGATCCTTACATACTTCCTTCGCCTCGTCCACGTTCATGCATCTGTTCATACAAGAACGCCGGTTACGAGTACTGCGCACCCGACCTTTCTGAAGAACTTCACCAATTAGGTCATGGTAGGTCTTTCTAGGGCGTCCTCTCCCGGCGTTAAGTAGGATTAATGCTGCGGAGATGCGTTCTTTGCGAAGTATGTGTGGTGTAACTTTGAACGATAGAGTGAGGAATGAAATTATACGAGAACGTTGCGGATTAAAAGAGGATGTAGTGACAAAAGTAGAAAAGAGTATGCTTAGATGGTTCGGTCATGTTGAGAGAATGAGTGAAAGGCGACTAACAAAAGGGATTTATATGGAAGATGTGAGTGGCAACGCCGGTAATGATTTTAATTTTTAATAAATCTACTTCACATTCATATAATCATTAAATTGATGTGTACCTGTACCAATTATTGAAAAACATTTGTTTTAAGGAGGATACCTATGTAAACTCACAGCCGAACTGTGAGTGTACATTAATACACCTCTGCTTAACCCTTCGGGGAATACAGGCGTGATTGTATGTACGATACCTATGTATGGAGTTTTTACCCATTCTCCATTCCAAAAGAAACTACCTTTTGGAAGAGGCAACTAGATAAGTATGATTGATTATACTAAGTAGTGTAGAAAATTTAATTGCAACCATTAGCGCTTATCTCCGGGAGACGTATAACATCGAGATGTTTTTGCTATCTTCACCATCACATCAGCCGAACGACGTCCACTGCTGGACATAGACCTCCCCTAACGATAGCTACAATGTCCGGTCCTACGCTGCCCGCCTCCAGCGTTTTCCCGCGACCTTCACTTACCAGGTCATCGGTCCATCTCGTAGGGGGCTTTCCCACGCTGCGATTATGATTGTTATGCTATATCCACCTTTATCATACAACACTTTAGCCATTAATGCCTAAATAATAAGAAATTTCTAGATTTAATCACAATTCAGAATGTTCCTCCCTAATTTACTAAAGAACCAATATTTTGATCGGAAAGCCCTCAATATTACTCGGAGGATTACGATTGTTTCCTCCTCAAGGGACTTAATTATTGATGAAGATTTTTCATTATGTGTACCTTATTAATTTTAGACAAGGAAAGAAAAAATTGAAAATATCTGAACATTTATTATTTAAAAAATGAAAAACAAAAATCTTTATAAAATAATAATATCAGCCTATTACTGTCTCACTGATGAGCAAATGCCTCTTTTTACCCAGAAAAGGCACGAGAATCGAAGCAAAGACCCTCCTGGATACAAAATATCAAACTGTAGAAAAACTACGCTATCAAGCCTTCTTCTTCTTCTCGATAAAACTCGACTTGAAGTCGATGATTTTAGATTTTTCTTAAAATTTTTAGGCCTAGTTTAAAGTCAACGTCAAGTTAAAGTCAAAGACAAAACATTTATTTCAATTAGACCATTTACAGGCACTTTTGAATTGTCAAGAAGTTACCCAAACAAAAAGTTGAAGCTAGTTGCTCGTTCCAAAACGTAGGTCTCTATTGAGAAGAACGAGCAAGAAACTCCATGGACACTGGTTCATCGCGGCATCAGTAGCATTGTTAAAAGTGCAGTTGCAGTTGTGTGACATCTGCTTTACAAGTCAGAAATCGATTCTAGGACGTCCCAACATAATACTGGGAAAAGCTAGTTTCTAATAATTTAGGACACTCGTCCTATTAGATTTAGATAACTCCGACGTATTGATAGCAAATGATATCTACAAATTTTCCTTCATAACCCAATATACATATTATAATGAAATCTAGAACTAACATTTAGTAGGGTCAAGTGACGTCACTCTGTTTTATATGGTACATGATAAATAAGCTTCATACGCGGCATATAGTTCGCGATATATTTTTGAATTTTATTAAGTTACAACTGTTTTAGAACCTAACGGCTTGGCTCGGAGACCGGACTCTTGAGACCGGACGGAATGTCTTTATTTCCTTATAAGATGGGTAGACCTTTAGTGTGAGACGCTACGTGTGTCGATACTCTTTCGCCATCCCATTTTCTTAGTTCAGCGTGCTGTGCTGGCACTGCTCGGCGTAAGTATAGTACCCTTATTCGTAACTATATTTTCGAGCCGTTTGGGGTGGAAACCCTTGAGCCGTGGGGTCCGTGTGCCCATAGCCTTTTTAGGGATTTATCTAAAAGGTTGGTTGTCACTTCCCGCGACCCAAAGGCTGGCTTTTATCTTGGCCAGAGGTTAAGCATTGCCATCCAACGTGGCAATGCCGCCAGTCTTTTGGGTACTTTTCCGGTTGACGGTGATGCGGAGGAGTTTTTTGATGCCATTTAGTTTTAGTTTCTTTTTGTTTTTATTAAGGATTTCTAATTTTAAGGCTGTAAATATTATTATGTAAATACTTTTTGTTGACTAATCATGAAATTATTAGAATACCCTCTTACTTACAAAATGAGAAGAAAGAGCTAAAATCGAATAATAGGATGATGGATGATGCCAACAGTATACCTGCTTACCGTTTTTTATAAAATATTCGATATAATATGTACGAGATTTTTCGTTTAAATAATATCTATACAAAAACTCCTGACAAAGATTATATCCATAAAAAACAGTATACGGAAATGCAACTACCAACATTATTTACTAAGAAATATTGTCATAATCTGACAGCACTTAAGAGTTATGCCTACACAACGTCATCATCTACTTAGCCTTTTCCCAACTATGTTGGGGTCGGCTTCCAGTCTAACCGGATGCAGCTGAATACCAGTGTTTTACATGGAGCGACTTCCTATCTGACCTCCACAACCTGGTTACTGGGCAACACGATACCTCTTTGTTAGACTGGTTGTCAGACTTACCGGCTTCTGACTATCCGTAACGATAATCAAAGATCTACGAATGACAGCCGGGACCAACGGCTTTACGTGCTTTCCGAGACACGGGTGGGTCACACCACCAACTTCCAAACTCCGGGCCGCTACTGAGCAAATCCTAATCGAAAAACCCAATAACACTTTTTGCCCGACCTGGGAATCGAACCCGGGACCTCACGCTCATCAGTCGCGCTTGCGACCACGAGACTAACGGGGCAGTCTATTCCTACACAACATAATATATCAATAATATTGACATATTTTAGCAGATCAGTTTGTGATCAAAATTCCGAATGGAGCCACGGGTCAAACTAATGGAGAATAAATCTTAATATTGTATTATATATCGATGAGATCGCATACGCAGTTACGTTGAGTTATGCTGGAAACACACGGATTGGCAGAAGGGACGGGCGCGCTTCAAACTTGGATACAGAGGATTGTTTATGACGTAATTTATGTTAAATCTTCATTATTTATTTTCCCTAAGAGAAAGAAAAAAAGAAATGGGGATAAAAAATGAAGGAAGGAAGAAGTAATGAAATAAAAAAGAAAAACATAAAGCAATGAAGAACGAAAGAAACAAATATAAAGAAATAAAGAAAAAGAAAGCAATAAAGAAAGAAACAAACAAATATAAAGAAATAAAGAAAAAGAAAGCAATAAAGAAAGAAAGAAACAAATATAAAGAAATAAAGAAAAAGAAAGCAATAAAGAAAGAAAGAAACAAATATAAAGAAATAAAGAAAAAGAAAGCAATAAAGAACGAAAGAAACAAATATAAACAAATAAAGAAAACGAAAGCAGTAAAAAAAGAAAGGAACGAAGAAAGAAAAAAAGAAAATATGTTTATTGATAAGACAAAGGTAAATAACACCAACATGCAATATCTTGCGACTAACTAATCCTTCAGAAAAACCAAGATTTATGTTTTACTATATTTTATTCAAAGTTTCAGATGAAGTAGGTGCATTAGCAACGAACACAGTAGTTCAAAGAGACTCGCCAGAAACAGTAAAACTTTTAGGAATGGTGACAGCACCCTCGGAGTATCTTGATTTAAATTCTGACTATTCAAAACGACAGTTCACACTTTCTCATACAAACTTACGACATTTCACTTGAAATTCTAATGCAGAGTATGTAATTATTTCTTATGAGCTAGAAGAGTAGTAGTACAGCTCTTTGTGAAAGAGCTGTAGGAGAAGTCCTACCACTATACCTATTTCTGCCGCAAAGCAACGCTGCTGTGTTTCAGTTTGAAGGATATGGCCCCGGTGTAGTTACAGGCCCATTAAATATTTCGACTTTATCTCTGGGATGGCAACGCATTTGCAAGGTCTCTGGTATTGCAGATGTCTATAGACAGCGATATATAAAAAATACTCCCTTCATGCACCCTTTTTATTGCCGTGGCTGGTACGTTCATAGCACGGTCTTTGTATGGTACGATGTAATGGACAGACTCCTTAAAGCACACGTAACAAATACGCCTTACGGTTCCGTCGCCCCGTTCCGACTTACAACCCATACATTTCCACCAGTCACGACTTCAGAGAGACAAACATTGGCATACGTACAAATTATAATTGTCTTGAAGCCCTGCCAATGTTTGTCAGCAGACTTGTATTGTCATACCGATGAGTGTGTATGTATGTACAGTATTGCGCTGAAACTGTAATGTTAAAAACACAACGAGAATGAAGGGTGTACACACGTATTGGTGGGAATAAAATGTCTTATTCTTTGTAAAACTTTTATTGATATGAAAGTCAAGGTCAAAGCCAAAGCATCTATTTCAACTAGACTATTTACAGGCACTTTTGAATAGTCAAGAAGTTACATAGAAAATTAAATCTAGCTGCTCGTTCTAAAACGTAGATCTCTATGGAGACTGCCAGGGTTGTGGAGTATGTTCGAAAGAGTTACGCGTCGAACGCAAATTTGGAGGAACACCGATGGGTTTTAGTCAGTAAGAGTCTGATCCGCTCCGCCCAGACTGGAAGAAGTCATTTGATAATTTCCCATCCTAAAAAAAAAGGTCTGCTACGCTAGAGGTCTTGGGTTCGATTCCCAGGTCGAGCAAAAAGTGACCTTTTTTTTACATAAACATACCATCACGCCTGTATTCCCCAAAGGGTTAGGCAGAGGTGTAACAATGTACACCCCCAGGTCGCCGGCATATTTAGGTGCCATGTAATAAGGGGCGAGCCTATTGCCATTAACCGGGCACAAATCCTAACTCCGAGCTGCTACTGAGAATTTCATAGAGAAACCCAATAACACTTTTTGCTCGACCTGGGAATCGAACCCAAGACCTCTAGCGTAGCAGTCGCGCTTAGGACCACTAGGCTACAATATAATATATTACCCAGAAGTACGCCTTTTACCAACCTTCCATTATTGTGCGTACTCCAATACGTAAATATAATACATACATACAATTAAATACAATTGAATTGTCTGTTTGTAATATCAAAATAAATGTTTTTAACCCCCGACGCAAAAACGAGGGGGTGTTATAAGTTTGACGTGTCTGTGTGTGTGTGTCTCTGTCTGTGGTATCGTAGCTCCCGAACGCATGAACCGATTTTGATTTCGTTTTTTTTATTTGAAAGGTAAATTAGTTGGAAGTGTTCTTAGCTATGTTTGCTGGAAATCGGTTCAGCGGTTATAAAGTTATCAGCTCTTTTGTTAGCTGCGGTAGGAATTTTTATTCTTCCGTCGGCGGTTACTTAATTATTTTTTTTACAAACTGAACACGAATGTTGACAAGGTAAAAATTTTTTCTAAATGTTTTTTGTGGCTAATCTCCTAGACGGCTGGACCGATTTTGACGTGATTTACACTGGCGGATAGCTAAAGATATAAGGAGTATCTTAGGCTACTTTAATTTTATAAAATGAATTAGAAAGAAAAACCGCTAACTACCTCGTTGGTCTCGTGGTCGCAAACGAGACTGATGAGCGTAAGGTCCCGGGTTCGACTCCCAGGTAGGGCAAAAAGTATTATTGGGTTTTTTCCATTAGGATTTGCTCAGTAGCAGCCCGGAGTTTGGAAGTTGGTGGTGTGACAACCCCGTGCCTCGGAAAGCACGTGAAGCCGTTGGTCCCAGGTTGTCATTCGTAGATTTTTGACAGTCGTTACGGATAGTCAGAAGCCAGGAAGTCTGACCGACCCCAACATAGTTGCGAAAAGGTTAAGTAGATGATGATGATGAAAGAAAAACCGCTGATAACCAACAATCTCTCGGACGGAGTCGTGGGCATAAGCTAGTACTCCAATGTAAAGCTTATAAATCAATCGGTTTTGATAAATTATACATACATGTGAACCGTGGTACAAGCCGTAAGACATTTTAAATCTAAAAAGAATAGGGTTCCTTTTTTATGAGCCTCTCGAATGAGGACGCTCGTTTTATTGATTTTCGTTTTACGTTTGAAGGTCTCTCGTAGACCATTTTCTTGGTTTTCAGTAGTCACGTTAGGGATGGTGATTTTCGCTGGGGATAGGGGAATGACTGAACAATGGGGGACTAATTAAAAAACCTGTCATGCATTTTAATATAAAGAAGGTAATATGATTATCAAAAAAGAATACATATGTATTTATTCTATAAAACCAGTTTTTCGTTTTCAGAAAGGCATCAGTCACCAAAAAAGTTTGAGAGCCACAGAGCTACAGTTAAGCCCGTAAAATCCAATTCATTCATCTCGGCTCAATACCAGCAGAACAACCATTAAATTTGTACTAAACGGGCTACCCGTTGCTTTCACCTGGAAGTCCAAATGCAGAAATCGAATCTATGTATGTACTTACAGACAGCGGTCATCAACTGGTTACCCCCTTTTCGAACAAATTGTGATGCAAGAGCTGTAAGAAATTGATGACGCTGTCTGTACCTATTTCTTATTGATAAAGTGTAGTGATAATGACAATTCACCCCCGCAGAGGGGGAGGGGCTCTGCAGACCCCGCGACTGCCCCATTATGCGTAATAAATCATATATATGACATTTTCAGTTAATAGGTACACCTTTACTTATACCATATCTACAAACTTGAAAACTTAAGGTACCACGAGCCCTTTACCCTTTTGGAATTCAGAGCCATAACTTTATATAGACTTAGGGCAAAGAAACTTCGTTATCTCTCTAGCCAGTGGCTAAAATAATGTAGGTCTCATGTTCATTATTGCGGAGCCATATATCTTCCAGTGGGTTCTAGACAAAGGCATTTTTCTCGCCGTTAGATAAGTCTGAACAACTGTCGCTGATGTACAGTCAACCGGCAATATAGATGGTAACATTTTGACCTTGAGTTGGTCTAGTGTGCGGCGGAGTTTTTGAAGTCAAAGACAAGGTCTAGTGAATTATTTCACTTTTGAAAGACACTTTTAAACGTCATTTACAAGAAGGAAAGCAAAATCTAGTTGACCATTACAATAAGTGATCGTATGGAGAAGAACAGGCAAGAAACTCCAACATTGAAAAAAAATGTTTTTTCAATTTTTTATTTTCTTTTCTATATACAGAACTAGATTCTGCACGCGACGTCATCCGTTTGGAAGTCATAGCATAAATCATAACCTATGACAATCGGCAATAATGTAACTTTCTATCAGTAACTTTTTATTTTTATAAATGGTCTAGTAGTTCCAGAGATTACCTTTTACAAACAACAAATGTGCTACGCTACGCGAGAGGTTTTGGGTTCAATTCCCAGGTCGAGCAAAAAGTGTTATTGGGTTTTTCTACGAAATTCTTAGCAGCGGCTCGGAGTTAGGATTGCTGGCCGGTTAATGGCAATGGGCGCCCCCTATTACTTGGGACCTAAACATACCGGCAAACTGTGGGTGTACATTGGTACAACTCTACCTAACCTCTCGGGGAAAACAGACGTGATGGTAACATAACATCACGCCTGTATTCCCCGAAGGTAAATGCGTGTGATGGTGTGTGTGTAAATATACAAAATCAACCAATCTTTACCTATTTATAACATTAATATAAAAGAAGCCATATTGTACCATATACGTGTTGATGACTGTACAAAACCAAAGATTCATAGATTTATTTTGTTTTTTTTTATTTATTTTCATACTTACCTTTTGAGGCAGAAACGAAGATTGGGATTTATTCCAATCGTGATATCCTTTTCCGTGGTAGATAGGAATACTAGGATATTAAGATAAATAAGTGTTACAAAAGTAGAAAGAAGAAAACCAAAAAAATTGTTTAATACTACCGTACAACAAATATGTTTAATGTTTAACTATTTACCGTTTAATATTTAATTATTTTTTTTTTAATCATACCATCACGCCTGTATTCCCCGAAGGGTTAGGCAGAGGTGTAACAATGTACACCCACAGTCCGCCGGTATGTTTAGGTCCCATGTAATAGGGGGCGAGCCTATTGCCATTAACTGGGCACAAATCCTAACTCCGAGCTGCTACTGAGAATTTCATAGAAAAATACAATAACACTTTTTGCTCGACCTGGGAATCGAACCCAATACCTCTAGCGTAGCAGTCGCGCTTAGGACCACTAGGCCTACGAGGCAGTTCTGCTTGGCACACTTTAGATAGAACAAACTAAAAAACAAAAGACTCTGTTGTACTCACAGGAATTGGCTTCTTTTTAGGGATGGGAAATCATTAAATGACTTCTCCCGCCCTGGGTGAGGAGGGAGTGTCAGACTTTTACTGACTAAAACCCATCCATGTTCCTTCTGTGCCCTTTGCGTTCCGGGGAAGCGGTATCTCTTATGAACAACCCGCGGCCCCGGCAACAGGATTTGGCTAACATAAACACAGCTACAAACATATTTTAATCCCTGTTATCCATTTATTGGATATTGCATTACTTACAGATTCAAATCACACTATATATTTTTGAAGCGTTGCCGCCACACTAGGAATTTCTTAAGTTACATCGTGGGAGCGATCACAAACATATGTATTAACTCACATACACAAACAGCCAGTCCCGGAACAACCATCTATAGGCCATAAAAATATTAGTTCCGTGCGGAAATCGAACCCAAGTCCCTCAACGCAGCAGCTAATCGATCAGCCACTCCGCTAACCGAAAAAATAAACTTTTAAATGTTGTAAATAACCCTACATTACTCGCGTCCACTCACAACCAGATGCAACTACACATGACCAACCCCTTGGTCACCAATACAACCCAGAAACACATTAAAACAATCGTACAAAGCTTAATAAAAGACAGAGCAGCTATAACACTTGGAAGATATAATTCTATGCATAAAATCGAAGTCACGAAGCTGTTCTCGAGTATTCCGTACAACTTTGTGTTATGTGAGTCACTCGGGGGGACAATATTGTAGGGGATTTAGACGTGGCGATGCGGATACGATACGACCACGACTAGGGATTTTTTTGGATTATAGATCCCATAACTGCCTCGTTAGCCTACTGGTTCTAAGCCAAACTGCTACGCTAGAGATCTTGGGTTCGATTCCCAGGTCGAGCAAAAGTGTTATTGGGTTTTTCTTTGAAATATCAATAGGCTCGCCCTTTACATGGGACCTAAACATACTGGCGAACTGTGGGTGTGCATTGGTACACCTCTGCCTAACCCTTCGGGGAATACAGGCGTGATGGTATGTATATATGTATAGATTTCGCCGATATCCAGTATGAATGCGGTACTTCCCGACCAGAAAATGGCCCGCTTACTACAGTGTCCAAAGTGTCCATACACACAGGTGTATGGACACTTTGGACTTCCTTTAGAGGACATTATCAATTCTACTGATACCGCGATAAACGTGGTCGCCTACTGGGCCTAAAAATGATAAGATTATCATCTACTTGAAAAGAAGAACAAAAGATACGCTTCTCCATTTTGACAGTAAGACAGTTGAATCGTTTCTCTGAGACTCGTCGAGCTTCACTACCTCGGTATTTTCTGGCGGTCTCCACTGTTGATTCTGGCTTTCAGAAGTTTTAGTGGACGTGAATTGTGTTGCGGGCTTGCTTCTAAAAATTTCACCTGTACCGTTGGTGCATTTACAGACAAACAAACACCGAGACTTAGAACAACTATTGTAGGCCATACGCATATTTGATTTGTGCTAGAATCGAACCCGAGACACGGTCAACAGCGCCGTCTATTATCAATATGTAACGTGTATGTAACTTCTAATCTCTCTCTAATTTATGGTCTAATCCGGATTTCAAAGCACAAACTGCTACCCGTAGATCGAATTCTTAGTCCATACCATCACGCCTGTATTCCCCGAAGGGTTAGGCAGAGGTGTAACAATGTACACCCACAGTTCGCCGGTAAATTTAGGTCCCATGTAATAAGGGGCGAGCCTATTGCCATTAACCGGGCACAAATCCTAACTCCGAGCTGCTACTGAGAATTTCATAGAAAAACCCACTAACACTTTTTGCTCGACCTGGGAATCGAACCCGAGACCTCTAGCGTTGCAGTCGCGCTCAGCTGTTGAGGCAGTTCTTAGAATTCTTAGTCGTCGGATGAAAAGGAAAACAGAATCCGAAAATTCTAAGATATAAAATGACATTCATCAACCGACACTGGGCCGGCATGGTGGACTATGGCCCACTAATAGAAAGCAGGCTGGTGTCCCAGTATAGGGATAATAAAAGACTGAATATGGTTATCTCCCCTTCTATCTAGTATTTCTATCTAAAGTATTTCTATCCAAATTGAAGGAAAAGAGTGTATGTGGAGTTTCTTGTTTGTTCTTCTCCATAGAGACTAACGTTTTTGAACGAGCAACTAGCTTCAACTTTAAACTGTAAATTCTTAGCAAATCCAAAGTGCCTGTAAATTGTTTAATTGAAATAAATGCTTTGACTTTCTCTTTGACTTCATGAGACTGAAACATAACAGACGCGGTGTTCCATATCTCTTTTTACAAGATCGTATGTGTATGTTAGTTGGTCTTCTGGTTAAAATGGTTTCGTTTTTTGTGAGGCTTGTTTCACAGAAACGTGCCATTTCCCTGATTTTTTTTAAAAATATACTTCGTTTGAAAAGTCAACAGTGAATGTCAAATTATTTCTTTCAATTAGACCATTAAAAGTCACTTTTGAAGATCATTTACAAGAGAAAAGAATTTAGTCTAGTTGCCTTCCCCCCCCCCCCCTCTTATATGGTAGTTTCGTTGAGAAGAACGGGCAAGAAAATTTATAGGAACTTACTCTTTTAAAATAAACTAACTCACACCCCGCGGAGTCACTCGGGTTCAGTTACGTTTTTGGTTACTGCTGCAGTTGGTCGTAGTGTGATTTTTACACGTATAACCCTTCCTCCTGAATCACTATCTGTTAAAAAACTACATTAAAATCAAAATTAATATAAAAGGTCTTAGCGTACAGAGAAGACAGACGGCGGGTAACAACTTTGTTTTCTACTATTAAAAGATGGAATACAATAATCGTTTTAAATTTTATATTTTGAAATGAAATTCATACGTCGTCAACGTCAATATAAAATCAGTTTATTCCTTGCCGTTCTGACAACTCTGCTATTAAACCGATTGATGTTTGGTGATGAAGTACCACAGTAACTGGACAAGGTATCAAATGCCTATTGGAAATTATCACATAAATACAAAAGCCTACACGCGCGTAAAGACGACAGACGATGAAAAACTAATTGAATGAATAATTCGAATTTTCCTTTGATATTTTCCTATTATATCCACATTATAGTTAAAATAATAAAGTTTTTTTGTGAAACTTTTTGTTGTAATCGTAGTCGAGTTTTGCTCGCTTCCCACCGTCTGTCCCTTCTGCACGCTTATAACTTTTAAACTTCGCAACCACCACGCCTGTATCCCCCGATAGAGATAGGCAGAGGTATAACAATGTACACCCACAGTTAGTCAGTATGTTTTAGGTCCTATGTAATAAGTGGCGAGCCTTTTGCCATTAACCGGGCACAAATCCTAACTCCGAGCTGCTACTGAGAATTTCATAGAAAAACCTAATAACACTTTTTGCTCGACCTGGGAATCGAACCCAAGACCTCTAGCGTAGCAGGCGCGCTTAGGACCACTAGGCTAACGAGGCAGTTAAACTTTGTAATGGATTTTAATGTGGTTTTCATCAATAGGGTGATTCAAGAGAAAGGTTGATACGTATCGAATATCTCGGCACGACTAACAGTTGCAGAGCAGTAGCCAAAGACGTAAATGAATGCGGATAACATCCCGGGGTATATAATTATGTAGCTAGTTTTCTATATATTATAAAAAATACATTTTTACTAAAAAGATAACCGCTTTCAAAAACTAAAAAGTGAAAAATAACCTTAGCTTTGGAAGTCGCGGCCTTGGTACTGTTTGTTGTTTTGTATTGCCACCGACTTCCAAAGCTAAGGTTATTTTTCCCTTTTTAGTTTTAAAAAAGTTTTTATTTTTCACTCTTTCATATCGACTTGTACTATGTAAATCCATGAAGGAAAAAAAATCATACAGTTGAATTGTGAACCTCCTCCTTTTTTGAAGTCGGTTAAAATGGGCCCAGCATTGAATCTAACAGGTACGTTTAACTTTTTAACCACATATAACCATGCTAGTTTGACGTAAGTCTGGCAACTCGAGGATCTCAGTCCTTGGCTTAAAACAGCATGACGGATAGCACAGGTGGCGCCATAGCTGAGCGATTGACCGCTGAACTGTGTATCACGGGTTTGATTCCTACACGGGACTTTATTTGGTATGGCCTACAATTAATTGTTCCGGGCCTGGCTCTTTATGTATGTGCGTTAATATATAAGTAAGCACACCCACGATACAGGAGAAATTCCTAGTGTCAAAAGAATGTTTATCTGATATTATGGGGAAAAGTATTCTGAAAACCAGTCGTGATAATATGATGGTCCAACACGATAACAGTAAGACTACCAAAATGTGATCCATTGCGGACACCATTGATATCATGAACGCATCTCTCTATGATTAGATTCAAAGGGTGGACGACCTCTATATGAGATTAGGTCGCCACAATATCCGAATGCAGTAATCTCGCACATTCCAACAATGTTGCAATTTACATATTTGACCCAAATAATTTGTGAAGAGTATAGATGCATTTTTATTTTGATTTTCGAAATAAATTTCTGGAAATTTCTTTTAGAAAGCATAGAGATATTTTTTTTTGACTTGACTGCCCGGCTAGTCTTGTAGTCGCAAGCGCGACTGAAGAGCGTAGGGTCCCAGGTTCTATTCCTAGGTTGGGCAAAAAGTGTTATTGGATTTTTCCATTAGGATTTTCTAAGTAGCAGCCCGGAGTTTGGAAGTTGGTGGTGTTTCACCCCCGTGCTTCGGAAAGCACGTACCGCAGCTAACAAAACAGCTGATAACTTTGAAACCGCTGAACCGATTTCCATCAAAGAATACTGCCGACTAATATGCCTTTCGAACAAAAGAAACTAAATCAAAATCGGTTTATGCGTTCGGGAGCTACGATGCCACAGACATACACACACACACAAATACGTCAAACTTATAACACCTCGTCGTTTTTACGTCTGTGGTTAAAAAAACATTCATCGATAGAAAACCAAGTATTTCCTTATGCAATAAGATTTGTTTATTACTCACCCACTTGACTTCTAAGCGTACGCAGTCGCCGGTATAATCTACCACGTGAAAACGGGGAAAAAGTAGGAGAAAGTAACTTTTTAAATAAATACATAACATAATATCACACGCTTGTATTCCCCGAGGGGTTAGGCAGAGGTGTACCAATGTACACCCACAGTTCGCCGGCATGTCTCGGTCCCATGTAATAAGGGACGACCTTATTGCCATTAACCAGACACAAATCTTACCTCCGAGGTGCTACTGAGAATTTCATAGAAAAACCCAGTAACACTTTTTGCTCGACCTGGGAATGGAACCCAAGGCCTCTATCGTAACAGTCGCGCTTAGGACCACTAGGCTAACGAGGTAAATAGATGACGTTTGTAATATCGTGGTATGTAAAGGGGATAACATGTACTTGTTCTTTTAACCGCTACCATTAAGGCCAAGTACTTATCTCGGTGCCTATTTCAGCGAATAGGAAACTAAAAGTGCTCACACTACGTATGGAGGTACCTACTGACTGTTATTTCTTTTGATTGTATGTTTTTATTCAAACACTAGCTTATACCCGCGATTTCGGTCGCTTTTTTTTGTTATGGTACCTAAAAGTACCGTGTAAACATTTAAATCATCATCATCTGCTTAGCCTTTTCCTAACTATGTTGGGGTCGGCTTCCAGTCTAACCGGATGCAGCTGAATACCAGTGTTTTACATGGAGCGACTGCCTATCTGACCTCCACAACCCAGTTACTAGGCAACACGATACCTCTTGGTTAGACTGGTTGTCAGACATCGTGGCTTCTGACTATCCGTAACGATTGTCAAAGATCTACGAATGACAGCCGGGACAACCGACTTTCCGAGGCACGGAGGTGTCACACCACCAACTTCCAAACTCCGGGCTGCTACTGAGTAAATCCTAATGGAAAAAACCAATAACACTTTTTGCCCGACCTGGGAATCGAACCTGGGACCCCACGCTCAGTAGTCGCGCTCGCGACCACGAGGATAACGGAGCAGTCCGTCTAAACATTTAAATGCATTTAGAAATAGGCTGTCATTTAATTACTAAACAAACTGTCACAACAAGCTGCCGTGCTGCCGTTACCTGCTATTGTTTGTTAACTGCCTCATTAACCTGGTGGTTCCGCGTGCGACTGCTTCGCTAGAGGTCTTGGGTTTGATTCCCAGGTCGAGCAAAGTGTTATTGGGTTTTTCTATAAAATTCTCAGTAGTAGCTCAGAGATAGGATTTCGAAGGGTGTAGGTGCACAGGGTGTGGTGAAATTACAGGCACATGATACATTATAATCGTCCCTGGGATGGCAACGCATTAGCGAGGTCTCTGGTTTTGCAGATGTCTATAGGCAGTAGTGACCACTTAACATCAGGTGGGTAAACGCAATATAAAAAAAACTGTTTCAAACTGCCTCGTTGGCCTAGTGGTCCTAAGCGCGACTGCTACGTTAGAGGTCTTGGGTTCGATTCCCAAGTCGAGCAAAAAGTGTTATTGGGTTGTTCTATGAAATTCTCAGTAGTAGCTCAGAGATAGGATTTCGAAGGGTGTGGGTGCACAGGGTGTGGTGAAATTACAGGCACATGAGACATTATAATCGTCTCTGGGATGGCAACGCATTAGCAAGGTCTCTGGTTTTGCAGATGTCTATAGGCAGTAGTGACCACTTAACATCAGGTGGGTAAACGCAATATAAAAAAAACTGTTTCAAACTGCCTCGTTGGCCTAGTGGTCCTAAGCGCGACTGCTACGTTAGAGGTCTTGGGTTCGATTCCCAAGTCGAGCAAAAAGTGTTATTGGGTTGTTCTATGAAATTCTCAGTAGCAGCTCGGAGTTAGGATTTGTGCCCGGTTAATGGCAATAGGCTCGCCTCCTATTACATGGGACCTAAACATACCGGCGAACTGTGGGTGTACATTGTAACACCTCTGCCTAACCCTTCGGGGAATATAGGCGTGATGGTATGCTGGATATAGGCTTTACGTCTCAGGAAGTTGTTTTATGTGGAGCAAAAGACTGCAGGGTACGTGATCTAAAGTACTACAAACGTACAAAATAATAAGTTTTTTCACAAAACACACGCGTATGATGACGCGTATGATGTCACATACAGCCAATGTTTACAAAAAAAAACCCTTTTCCGCCTCTAGGCCAAAGCAAATTAGACGTCAAAGTAAACTCAAATATCATTACGAAAATGTTCTGTTATTCGCATAACATTCACATTCTTATATTTAAAAGGTTTTGCAAAATACGAGGGAAAAATTTCCCACATTTCCGCATTAAAATAGTCTTTAAAAGATCTATCTTACTTTGAAAGAATTTAACATTTAAAAAGCTTAATAGCTCCACCATTGAAAACACAGATGTGCCTTGAAATAATCTTGAACTTTCTCCTTTTAAGCGAATAGGCTTTTGAATGGAGAATTAAAAATTTAATAAAGGGCCTCGGGAGACCCGTGAATTATTACCAGTTGCTTTTATCACCATTTTTGCGTGACAATGTTTATATTTTTATGAAAATGGATATTTTTATCTGGAAAAAAAAACGACGGGATGAAACGTTTTCGCCTTTTTAACTGTATTGGTCTTGACATCAATGCCGTTACACGCGCCATTAAATTTCAGAATTGAATACTGAAATTATTTTGTAAATGTATCTTTGACGAAATCAAGTTATTTCTCTTGATATTGGGGGTGTAAGATACCGTCTTCTTATTAACTTGTGGAAGGGATAATAGGGAGATGCGGAAATGAAGACATTAGGATAACGTTAAGTAGCTGATCAAATTGCCAAGTACTATATTCTATGGCAGAGTTTTGGTTTCCGCACTTAGTACTAATGTGGACCATTGTACGTGAGCCGTGGCGGCGTTATTTCAACCAGCCCACCTCCCTCTAGAAGCAGATTAGCCTTCCCGGTCTTCTCAGGGCGTCCGAAAGGGAACTTAAAGTACCAATGGTTTTTCCGCGGACCTGGGCGACGCCGGTGCACTTGAGGAGCATGCTTTGCACAGAGGGCTGTCAGTAATGCCTAGGGTGTGAAGGTGTGTATTCAGTGAGCAGTGTTCGGTGGTGGTCCCTGCCAGCAGTCGCAGGATATTTCTGTACAAGTGCAGAAGGCGTTTGATCAACTTGGTTGCCAAGTACTAGTATAGTTTGTAGATAACTAGATAAGTATCTTTGCCGTCATTCTCTTTCTTTCTGTATATTGTATTGTAAGAAAACATGGCATGGCAAACGTCATCAGCTTAGTTCTGTCAAAATGAGCTAAACCACAACCTTTCAATAATTAAATTAAAAACAATAAATTAATTTAATAATTATGCCAGACTTATTACATTATTGCCAGTAATCAAAGTAAATTTACCATTTTAAGGTTCATAGAATAGATTTTGAATTAATAAGCGCTAAATATCTAAAAAAATGGTTCGGTCATTTTGAGAGGATGAGTGAAAGGCGACTAGCAAAAGGGATGTATATGCCAGATGTAAGTGGCAACGCCGGAAGGGTACGCCCTAGAAAGACTTTCCCTGACCTAATTGGTGAGGTTATTCAGAAAGGTCGGGTGCGCAGTTCTCGTAACCGGTGTGCTTGTATTACCAGATTTATGAACGTGGACAAGGCGAAAGAAGTATGTAAGGATCTTAGCAGGTGGCATTCTGTGGTTTCTGCCTGCCCCCAAGGCAAAAAAGCGTGAGTTTATGTACTTATGTATGTATATATCTTAAAAAAAAAAACAATGATTTCGAATCATGGAAGAAATGTAAATTGCACATTTACGTAAAATTTCAACTAAATCGAAGATCGGGAAGAAGCTAAAATTTAACTTGTAGAATTTGATTAGCCACATACCGGGACAAGTGTAAGTAATTAAAGGCTTGCAAGAACCACAGATATTCGAACAAACACGTATGTCGATACAACACAGCGACCATATTTGATTGTGGTATCGATTGACAACAACCTGGTTTATCACACGAGCTCAACCTATACACGTTGTGGTTACAGGAGTGTATTGGAATACAGGAGAGATTGTTAGCCGTGTATTTGCGGACACGGTTTTCCAAATATCAATATTGAATGAGATGGACATCCAATGAACAGAAGTACTGACAAGGTGTTCCTATCCGATGCATTATTTCAAAATAATCATCATTATCAAAGGTGTTTGTTGATTCCGCCGTTATTGTTAGTCCCAACTATTGTAGATCATTGCTAGTCGTTATGGGTCCGGACATTCTGACAACCAGTCTTACCAAGAGATATCGTGTTACCCAATCGTTTCCCGTAAAACACTGATATTTAGCTCCATTCGGTTAGACTGGGCTGGACTGGGTCGACCCTCAACATAATCAGAAAAAAGCTAGGCATATGGTGAATGATGGCAATTTAACCAACTTAAAAAGGAGGAGGTACTATGCTCGTCATTATATTCACTTATTTTTTATTCAATTAACCTAGTGGTCTCAAGTGCAACTGCTACGCTAGAGGTCTTGGTTTCAATTCCCAGGTTGAGCAAAGTGATATTGAGGTTTTCTATAAAATTCTCAACAGCAGCTTGGAATTAGGATTCGTGCCCGGTTAATAGCAACAGGCTCGCCCCCTATTACATGGGACCTAAACATACTAAAGAACTGTGGGTGGACATTAGTACACCTCTGCCTAACCCTTCGGGGAATACAGGCGTGAAGGTATGTTATGTTTTTTAATCAATAAATAAGAAATCCGTAAGAAAAAGTAACACTACCGAAATAACAATAGACCATTTAAAATCATACACACGACAACTAGAAAGATGACAATCAGTCAACAGTAATTGCAAAGAAATAACAAGCATGGGTACCTTTGAAAAAGGTATAAAATTGAATGCTCACTATTTTTAGCACAACACTCCCTAGGCGAGTGTTGTGAAGAAAATTGTGTTTGAAAATTATCTATTCAGTAAGTTAACGAGTTTACTTTCCTCCATCGCTGAAGAAAAAATTCTGAAGGAACTATTCAAGCTCTTTTCTGTTACGTCAGAGGGGCGTTATTTACTGGCCTGTGGACGGTGAGCAATGGGTAGCTCACCGTCCTTACGTTGCATAACGACAGGCCGTGTCGACGGCGCATTCGTGTTTCACGCGCGCCTCAAAGAGATGTCAGCAAAAGGAAGGGGCCACTGAGGGCCGATGCCTGCCGGGGCTGAGGGGGGTTCGCAAGAGATACCGCGCCCCCGGAACGCAAAGGGCACAAGAAGAAACATGGGTGGGTTTTAGTCAGTAAAAGTCTGACACTCCCTCCCGCCCCGCCCAGGGCAGGAGAAGTTATTTAATAACTTCCCACCCACCAAAAAAAAAAAAAAAAGAGGGGCGTTATTATATAGGGGAACATCTTGAAGTTACCGTAAGTTTTAATCGTCTCTTTTATGTCTTTTACGCTTTTTCAAGTGTTTACTAATGAGACATAATAAATTGTTACGTTACTCCCGGGAGCCTTGCGTGTCTTTGTGAATTTAGGTGCCTAATCATTATAATATTTTTATTTAATTCAACTCAATTAATTAATTCAATAATGATTTTTATATCGTGTCTGAATTTCTATAACAAAATATAGTGATAGCATCATGCATGCAATCAATAATTTGAATAATCACATTCATTAGAATAAAAATAAAAATCAGAATAATAATAAGCAACCATAATATAAAATAAAATTAAAAGAATAAGAATATAAAATTAATGTTGTCAAGAGTTAATTAATAAAATTTTATAAAATTCGATAAGATAATATTGATTTCGACTATTGTATTTATTTATAATTAATCAATAGAATATTGCTATTTTTTATTTATTAATATTGCTTGCTTATGAAATTGGCAGACTGTCTCACAATTAGTTTGTTATATTTCTCCACCTATGTATTGTCTTTTTCTACTCCGTATATTTTGTATGTATGTATGTATTTATTATATTTTATTCCTGGAAACTTTCTGTTCCTTGCACCTACTATGTTTTGTGTCTGCATCACCCTAAGGTTGACTGGTAGAACATGTCTAAGGCATTAAGTCCGCCCTTGTACAGTGTATTATTAGCATTATGTGCAAAAAGTTTTAATAAATAAATAATATTGACACTTACTTACCAGGAATGTTTAAGCTTATACTGAAACCCACTTGTATATACTACTAGACTTTAAATAAATAAATAGGCAATAGGCTCGCCACCTATTACATGGGACCTAAACATACCGGCGAACTGTGGGTGTACATTGTTACACCTCTGCCTAACCCTTCTGGGAATACAGGCGTGATGGTATGTTGTTGTTGTATACTAGACTTTTTAATTTCTATACTAGCTATAACTCCACAATAATAATATCTCTACATAGTATAAAACAAAATCGCTTCCCGACGCCTGTTCATACGCTTACAACTTTTAAGCTACGCAACGGATTTGAATGCGGTTTTTGATTAACAGATAGAGTGATTTAAGAGCAACGTTTTACGTATAGAACATTACGCTACGACACACCGGAGCGGAGCAGTAACCAAAGACGCGTATTAAACCGCGGGGTAGGTACAGCATAACAGAACTAAATTGCCTAACACAACCGACTTATATGTAACAGCTACCAACACAGATTGTTTCAGTATTACTGTAATCTCTTCCAATAGTAATATGGACAGTACTACCAATCCACATGTTCGGAACCACGTTCCTTTTTATTTTGTACGAAAGCTGTCGATATTTTGCTTCATCGTTTAAATCCAGTGATAAATTGAGGACAAATACGTTTGAAAAGTGGAGTTTGAGTGTAACTGGTTTTAGTTTTTTCTTGTTGTGAGTGCTGGACACTTTAAAGGATTTTTTAAAAGCCACATATATTAATCCCCCCACAGAACTGTGTGTTTGTGTGTGTGTGGGCGAACTGTGGGTGTACATTTTTTTTTTTTCTTTTCTTAAAAACGTTGCCCCACACTAGGAATTTCTCCTGTATCGTGGGTCCGTTTACAAACATATAAACTAACATACACAAACAGCCAGACCTGAAAAAGCTATCTGTAGGCCATACAAATATTTGTTCCGTGCGGGAATCGAACCCGCGATACGCAGCGCAGCAGCCAATTGCTCAGCCACTGCGCCAACCGTGCCGTCATTGATACATCTCTGCCTAACCCATCGAGGAATACAGGCGTGATAGTATGAATGTTTACATATATTAATCGCCACGAGTCATGAGCACAAATGTCAAGTTAATTTCTCGGATTTTTGGTTCCTTTCGAGGTTTTTTGGAGTGCCCACTGACGGGCCAATCACGTGCAGGGTCGGCGGCCCAAAATACCCAGAAAGGAACCCGAAAACCCGAAAATTTTATTGACATTAGTGCTCACGTCTCGTGGCGACTACTATAACATTTATTTCACGTAAAAATATTGACAGTTGTATTCACTACTAGCTTAGCGACTTTGTCAGTCCCGAAATGAAAAGTAGCCTATGTATTTTATTGGAGTTTAAACTTACCCCGTTGCAAATTCCATCAATCGGTTCTGAGGTTAAGTCGTTAAAATGTAACAGATAAGAAGATAGGCTTACTTTGGCATTAAAAATAATAATTGTGGACTAGTATGTATAATGTCGACTGCTACGTTGTAGGTCTTGGATTTGTGCCCCGTTAATGGCAATAGGCTCGCCCCCTATTACATGGGACCTGAACATACTGGCGAACTGTGGATAGACATTAGTACACCTCTGCCTAACCCTTCGGAGAATAAAGACTTGATGGTAATGTATTTTTTTAGGAACCTAATCCCAAAAATTAACCTGACGTTGGTGCTCACGTCTCGTGGCGGCTACTATACTAATATAAAAACTCTCATACTGAAACAGCCAGAATCAGATCAACTATCTGTAAGCCATACAAATATTTGTTCCATGCAGGAATCGAAATTATTATTAAATTATTATTCTCTCGGAAACACATTGTTGTTTTTAAAATCCCTGAGCTTCAGTAGTACAACCAGCAACAAAATTTTGTTAAAAATAAAAACCGTTTTATTACCATAGTCCGTAAAAAAATGGAACAAATATTCCCTAGGTACTTTAAATACTACTGAACACTAAAGTGTGCAATAATTTCACGTCAATTTCGATAAAATTTGCTTTGCGTTTGTTGCCGACTGTACCCAGTTTCTTTTAAGATATTCTCGAACATATAACTTGATATTCTAAAGTGCATATAAAAGTACACATTGTGTGAGAAGGTTATCATATTTTCATTGTAACTTTGACTAAAGGAAATTGCTTTCTGTGTATTGGTGACGTCATATCTAGGCCGATACTGAGGGGTGGAGAGTGGAATGCTCTGTCATGTATGTATACTCCAGATCGATCCTGGCCACGGCGGCTAATCCTAATGTCGACTAGCCAAGTGCGTAGGAGAAATTACAGTGCACAAGTGTGTGCGCAAAGACACGTGCGCTCCCTCTTCCTTAACTCTCATAGTCCGGTGGGACGGCAATCCGACACAACCGGGGAGAAATCAGGCACAGGACCAACAGCTTTACGTGCTCCCCGAGACACGGGGGTGCCACACCACCAGCTTCCAAACTCCGGGTTGTTACTGAGAAATTCTTAATGGAAAAACCCAATAAACACTTTTTTGCCCGACCTGGGAATCGAACCTAGGATCTCACGTTCAACAGTCGTACTTGCCACCACGAGACCGACGGGGCAGTGGTCAGTCATAATTAGGGATCGAATAATCAAGCTAAAAAGAAATCGATTTTGATTTTTAACATCGTGCTGCGCCAACCGTGGCTCAATTATTATTTATTGATTTCAGATAAAGTCCACAAGACACTTCTCATTCCATTTCATTAAAATAAAAAACAGACATTTTAATAATTTAAACACAGTACAGAAATTATATTAAGGTACGTATTAAGATATATAGAGACCTATAAATTTCTAAATGTGCATTTTACAGATCGACTCGAATCACAGATACTTCAACATTTGATAGTTCCACTTTAAACAGTCGAAAATTTCAATAATTTTCGAAGTTCTGAAAATCGATGTTTAAAAGAACATTCTGAAAACGACTACCCTCGAGCTAAACTGAAAATTTTAATTAAAATTGAGACCTTTGGCACTGTATTCTTTACCTCAGTGTCAAAGACATTATTTCGAATTTCGCCGAATTTCGTATCGTGCAATCGTTTCATTTCCTGAACAAGTTTTGGTTCCGCCATCATTATTATTCATTTTCATGTTATCTTTTGTTTTTGGTCATTGAATTAAATAGGCTTAATTCTGACTACAATAACCAATCCACGTCTAAAATTTCTTCCAGTTCTAATGATTTTGGACGCTAATTAATTTTAAATTTTAAAACTGCCTCGTTAGTCTAGTGGTCCTAAGCGCGATTGTTACTCTAGAAGTCTTGGGTTTTATTCCCAGGTCGAGCAAAGTGTTACTTGGTTTTTCTATGAAATTCTCAGTAGCAGCTCGGAGTTAGGATTTGTGCCCCGTTAATGGCAATAAGCTCGCCACCTATTAAATGGGACCTAAACATACCGGCGAACTGTGGGTGTACATTGGTACACCTCTGCCTAACTCTTAGGGGAATACAGGCGTGATGGTATGTTGTTGTTCTAATTTTAAATCTATTCTAAGCATAAGTTTCAAATAGTACATTGATCTAGCTGTTTTTATGGGTAGTAAAAATATAATACATTTATTATATTTAATTCATTTGTTGACTGCCGCGGGGCGCAGTTTTGATACAGACCAAAAAATTATATGACTCACAGATAATTGCTCCAGGCATAGTTTGTATATAAACGTTATATTTTATGTTCATAAATGCGTCTACAATACTGGATAAATTCCCAGAGTGGAGTAACGTGTTAAATAAAAGTAGGAATTGTAGGTTAGCTCTTCTAACTGCCCCGTTGGTCTCGTGGTCGCAAGCGCGACTGATGAGCACGGGGTCCTGGGTTCGATTCCCGGGTCGGGCAAAAAGTGTTATTGGGTTTTTCCATTACGAATTTCTTAGTAGCAGCCCGGAGTTTAACAACATAGTTGGGAAAAGACTAAGTAGATGATGATGTTAGCTCATTTTGGCTAAACTAACCTCAAATGACAAATAAAAAACTAAATTATCCCAATTGTCTATAAACTGAACAATCTACTAATGTCTCATCACTCGACATGATGTTAATTATAACAGTCCTTTGTGATATAAAGTGGACGCGGTGTCAATAGCACGCGGTAATTGCGTGCGATGCGATACACGCGTGCGATGCGATAAATGCGTGTGTTTAATTCGTGCGATACGTTTGTACTGTTATTGGGTAGCGGCATGAATAGGCGAATGATTATGGGCTTAGATTATGTTCGAATATTAATGCTTAGTATGATTGGACTGCCCTGTAGGTTTTGTGGTCGAACACGCGTGGGGTTCTCAGTTCAATTCCTGGGTTGGATAAAAGTGTTTATTTTTTATATACCGATGGCAAACCATCAAATGACTTCCCCCGCACTGGATGGGGCGGGAGGGAGTGTCAGACGTTTACTGACTAGAACCCACCCATGTTCCTTCTTGTGGCCTTTGCGGACAAAAGTATTACGAGGTTTTTCAATCAGGATTGTCTCAGAGTTTAGAAGATGATGGTGCGACACCACCGTCCCTCAGAGAGCACGTAAAGCCGTTGATCTTGCGTCTGCACTCTCACCGGTCGTGTCAGATTGCCATTCTATCGGACTATGAGAGGGACGGGAGGGGGAGTGCATCTGTGTTTGCTCTTACAGTTGTGTACTTTATCTACTTCACTAACGTCTTTACTGAGATTGGCCGCCGTGACCGAAACTTGGTTAGGAGAATATTATTATTACATAGCTAGATTTGAACTGCCATATTGCTGATGAAAATGCTGCAATAGTTCGTTTAGTTAAATATTATATAATATTTTGTAGATTAATTCCTTTGAGAATGTAAAGTTATGTTATTCTAAGTAGGTATTATATAACATACCATCACGCCTGTATTCCCCGAAGGGTTAGGCAGAGGTGTACCAATGTACACCCACAGTTTGCTGGTATGTTTAGGTCCCATGTAATAGGGGGCGAGCCTATTGCTATTAACCAGGCACAAATCCTAACTCCGACCGAATCCAACCCAAGACCTCTAGCGCAGCAGTCGTGCGTGGCAGTTACCCAAGTGCCAATCAATCTTATTTATACAAATAACAAATTCACATTCGCCCAATCACCTAACCCAAACATGTTGAAGTTATAAATATTTCAATGAATTCTGGAAAAAAAAACAAAAGAACACCCAATATTCTTGAGATTCCGAACCCAAATCAGTCCGATACAATAAACGGGTACTTTTTAAAACACTCACTAGACGCATACATTTGCGAATGACGTAGGTAGCACGGAGTAGCGAGGCAAATAATGAAAATCTCTTTAGTACGTATTTACTGGTACCCTCGTCAGCCATCGACGGATTCACCAGCCGACTGTTAAATTGGCCTTTTATTTGTACACTTTTTGTGGGTATCTGGAGGTTTTTCCTGCGGTACATATCGGGAGCTAGCAATTGGATTTCTTCGTATAAGTAATTTGACTTACGATACGGTACGTTCAGTCTAATCAAATGATGTCGTTTTTTTTTTTGCTTTATATCGTAAAACTTAACTGTTGTGTTGGCCAAGAGGTTAAGGCCTTCCACGAAATCGGAGCCGAGAGGAATTGTCTCGTACACAACCAATAAGATACTGTGTTGTGTTGAAGCTAAGCGGTGAGATGTGAAAATAATGCAAGCCGATTGGTTGTAGGAGTCATCTTCTCTCCTCTCCGCATTAGTGGTGCCCTTGCTTTGGGCACCCGCCTCTCATGCTTGGGGTTATGGGTCCACAACCAGGCACAGGTAAGCATCAATATGACTGTTTCTTGGACATAACCGTCCGCTGACGTCGGTGAAGGGAATATCGTGAGGCAATCTACACGCCAATTTTACTAATTAAAAACATTCAACTGTGGTCGCAAACTCATCTTAGTGACAACTAATGTTGAAAATGTAGATAAATAGAAGCAGTTTTGACAGATTGAGGCTAAGATTAGAATGCGAACGTTTTTAAAAGTAGAATTGTTAGAATTGAAAGAAGGATTGGCAATTTTAGACTTATTTTATGTCCAGGTGTACCTAATAATAAGTCTAAAATCACCAATACTCCTTGAGCAAGCGTGGTGATCAATGCTCGTGCCTTCTCTGCATGAGAAGAGCCGTTTGCCGTGCAGTAGGACAATAAAAGGCTGGTATTATTTTTGTGTTTCGTTACAATTTTCCTTAATGGCTTCAATCGGGCTTTTAAAACAGCCTTGAGATTGTTTAACACGGAAAAGGTGTGACTGCTTGGCATGAACAAAAACAATTATTTAGTTTTACATTTCAGCTTATGGCTATCAAAACATTGACATACGACACAAAACGGTGACGACGAAGTGTTGAACACCGTTAACGCTGAGAGATTGGCTGCTGTGTTACGTGTCGCGGATTCGATTCCGCAAGAAGCAAATATTTGTATTACCTACAGATAGTTGTTCCGGGTCTGGCTGTTTGTGTATGTGAGTTTTTATTTGTAAACGCACTCACGATACAAGAGAAATTCCTAATGTTGGGTAACGTTTCACAAAATATACAAAGCACATTTAATTAGCTATAGCTACCTACCTACATCACTAAATACTTGGCTACAGTAGCCGCCAAGAGTCGTGAGCACAAACTTCAAGTCAACATTTCGGTTTTTGGGTCGAATTCAAAAACCCAAAAATTAAATTGACGTTTGTGCTCACGACTCGTGGCGGCTACTGTAACACCTCTAAAAATAGTTTAAAACTATTTTTAAAATCCTTAAAAACCATTTTAGATCCACACAAATGTCGATAAAACGATAGCAAACCTCCCCACATCTATAAAATCACGTTTCACTTAGCTGTATCTCACAATTTTGACACACACGTATCACGTCCAGTGTGGAGCGCCACTTAAAGGTGTTTGCACACTACACCATATCACACCATGACCGCGATAGACAGGTCCGAAAAAAAAATTTTTTTTGGAACGATCATGAATTGTTGTCCCTGGACTCATTATTTTTATGCATTTATGTAAATACTGCATGCCCGACCTTCCTGAAGGAACTTATCGATAAGGTCAGTGTAGGTCTTTCTAGGGCGTCTCCTACCTGCGTTGCTTCTCATATCTGCCATTTAAATAATTCCTTTTGTTAATTGCCTTTCACTCATCTTCTCAACATGACCAAACCATCTGATATTAAAATATAATATTCTGATTAATAACAACTCAATATTCGAAGTACCTCCACCTCCACAATACAGTTTAGTGCCCCGTTGGTCTCGTGGTTGCAAGCGCGACTGTCGACCGTAAGGTCCTGTGTTCGATTCTAAAATCGGCTAAAAAGTGTTATTGGATTTTTCCATTAGCAATTTTTCAGTAGCAGGCTGGAGTTTGGAAGTCGGTGGTGTGACACCTACGTAGCTCGGAACGCATGTAAAGCCTTTGGTCCTGCGCCTGATTTCTCCCCGATTGAGTCGGATTGCCGTCCCATCGGACTATGAGAGTTGGGGAAGAGAGTGTGCACCTGTGTTTGTGCAAACTTGTGCACTATAACATCTTCTGCGTACTTGGCTAGTCTCCATTAACATTAGCCGCCATGACCGAAATCAGTCTGGTGAATACATTTTTTTTTTAACCCGCAACGCTAAACGCGTGTGTATAAGTTTGACGTGTATGTATGTGTATGTGTTTGTCTGCGGCATCGTAGCTCCCGAACGCATGAACCGATTTTGATTAATTAGATATTTTTTGTTTGAAAGGTGAATTAGTCGGGAATGTTCTTAACTATGTTTGATTGATATCGGTTCAGCAGTTTCAAAGTTATCAGCTCTTTTGTTTTAGCAGCGGTAGGGATTTTTATTCTTCTGTCGGGGGTTACTTAAAATTTTTAATTTTGTGTTTTTTACACGGTGTGGTGGACAGGCTCCTTAAATTTAAAACCCATATTTCGCACGTAGCCACGTGGCCGTACGAAGCGTACGAACGTGCTTCACAGAACTGCCGTACGTGAAACGGTATTGGTGGATAATCTCTAGGAGTCGTATGTGGTATTTTATTTCAATTCAAATGGCGTTTATCTAGTTCTATGGAGGTTGTTAGTAGGGTGTATAATAAACTAGCTTCTGCACGCCACTTCGTCCGCGTCAACATTAATATTATATTATCCTACGGGGGACATTTTTCCGGGATAAAAAGTAGCCTAACTGCCTCGGTAGCCTAGTGGTCCAAAGCGCGACTGCTACGCTAGACGTCTTGGGTTCGATTCCCAGGTCGATCAAAAAGTGTTATTGGGTTTTTCTATGAAATTCTCAGTAGCAGCTAGGTTTAATGGCAATAGGCTGGCCCCCTATTACATGGGACATAAACATACAGGCAAACTGTGGGTGTACATTGTTACACCACTGCCTAACCCTTCGGGGAATATAGGCGTGATGGTATGATGGTATGTTAAAAAGTAGCCTATGTGTTATTCCAGATTATAATCTATCACATTTTTTGCCGCATAGCCTGGCGTATTGGTACAATTTCTTTGGATTTTAATTCCAGTTGTCAGTGATGTCCAAGATAAACTAACTAAGATTATGAAATAGAAAAAGCCTTATTGATACATGAACCCACAACCACGAGCATGAGGGCCAGACGCCATAACAACTGGGCCATCACGATATGAAAATTTTACAATCTAATAAAATTCATGTCATTATTTTTATAGAGTTTTCCCCATTTTATTTTTGTTTATTTATCCCTAAATCAAATTGCTATTCACGTGGCCAAAGTGTTGCGTACCTATAGGAGATAATATCTAACCAAAATTTAGGTAATGAATCAGTCTGCGTTTTCATTCAAATAAATACTTTTGTAAAACCATTCTGGTTACCCTTTGTTCCACGTTTCAGCGACAAAAAAATCAGAATCATTTTTTTAATTTCGCTGCTATCCGTACAAACGCTTCACCAAGTCTGTCCAAATATTCACAGTGACCTCCGCAGGTAGGGTCAGCACATTAACAGGACCATTTTGGGAACTGCGCAAGCGACCCGTAAAATTCGAAGCCTTAACCTTTTGATCCCGCTATTGTACTTGAGTTTATCCCTGAAGGAATCGACTTATTATGTTGGTTTCTTTCAAAGAATAGGACAACATGTGTGCGGTGGAAGACGACTAAAAGATTGTATCTGATTGTGTGATGGAAATCTAAAAAAATCTAATCAATACTAATATTATAAAGAGGTAAAGTTAGTGAGATTGTAGGGAAAATTCTTTTACCCATAGAAAGCTACGTTATTTATGAGTGATATTATCATTTATTCACCAATAGGTAGCTACATTATTCCTGAATAACATAGTCTATATTACATCACGCTACAATACACAAGAGCGGAGCAGTGACCAAAGACGTAACTTATTAACTAAGTAAGCCAAGTTGCGGGTGGAAGCTAGTATATTTTTATTATAAAGAACCAGGATGGCAGGATTAGATAGTAGGTATGTTTATGTACCTGTACTTATCCTCGGAACGTGTCGCGTCTCATATTTTATGTAAAGTCAGCTGGACCGTGCTTTGTTTGCAAATGGGAAACTAATTTAATTCAACACGGCACAATGGACTGGATTTTAACTCATTCTGAAATGAGACATTTATTTTAAGGCAACTTTACATTTCACACGTACGTGCACAATAACCAAATGTATACTTATATGTATCTTTTGGACTTCGTCCGTGTCAAATTTGATATATTATCACACGGGAAACGTACATGTTTCCGGAATAAAAAGTATCCTATGTGTTATTTCATACTACAATCTATCTCACTGCTAATTATCATCAAGATCCGTTCAGCCGTTTAAGCGTGAAAGAGTAACAAACCTCCATCCATCCATCCTCACAATGTTTTGTATTTAATTTTTTTTTTAATCCTAGTAGGATTCAAAACCATTGACATTTTTTTTTGTGTTAGGTGGAAATCCTCACGGGCTTCCTCGGTCGTGGGGGTGACAGAGAAGCATGCCGGACTCTTTTCGGCTAAAGTCAGCGCGGTGTTTCACCTTTGCCAATGACCGGGGGTTTGGGATTAGCATAAGCAATCATTGCTCCAATTTTTTTTTGCGACACTGAACCGCTGAGATCCGTCCCTCTGTACGCTTACCTACATTTTTTAAACTCCGCAACGGATTTTAATGCAGTTATTATCAATGGAAAGAATGATACAAGAGGAAGGTTTTTACGTATAGAGCGTCACGCTACGACCAACGGGAGCGAAACAGTAACCAAAAACGCAACTGAACGCGGGTGAAACCGCAGGATATATTAATTTCGAGTTATTTAATAGAGTACTGATATCCCCTTTGGCTCTGTAGGTACCCTAAAAACAAGTTTTGTAGCAAGTAAAATGAAAATTGTAACTTCAACAAGTTTTAAGATTACACAAAGGGCCTCGAAAATTGGTCGCTCCGTATTGGTGAGTGCAATTTTACTAAAATACTTGTTCTGAAGTTTCTACTTGAAACTTTGAGGTTGGCACAATGTGCGGCTAATTTCGGATAGACTGAACTTCGCTGGATTTAGTGACGAGATTTTAATTCGAATGGTACATTAGATAAATTTAGGATACGGCCCCGTTGGCCTCGAGGTCGCAAACTCGACTGACGAGTGTAGAGTCTTGGGTTCAATGCCCAGGTCGGGCAAAAAAAGTGTTATTGGATTTTTCCATTAGGAATTTCTCAGTAGCAGTTTGGAAGTTTGTGGTGTAACATCCCCGTGTCTCGGAAAGTACGTAAAGCCGTTATTCACGGCAGTCTTTTATAGATCTTTGACAGTTGTTACGGATAGTCAGAAGCCGGGAAATCTGACAACTAGTCTTGCCAATAGGTATCGTGTTGCTCAGTAACTGGGTTGTGGAGATCAGATAAGCAGTCGGTTTATGTAAAACACTGGTATTCAGCTGCATTCGGTTAGACTGGAAGCCGAAGCGAAGCGGTTAGCTGGAAGTGGAAGGGTGAAGAGCTGTGTGAGCGATCCTGCCCGCTGGAATGTAATTATGTCGTTGAAGAATTCCGTGTTTTAGTAGTTTAAACAGTGTTTCTTCAATGTTACGTTACGCTCTTAAAACTAATATAAAAGTCAAGTCTGCTATAAAGGTAAATATTAACTCAACTAAATTAATAGTCTAAGATCCTATGGGCGCCAAATCTACGTCATTTCAGCATGGCTTTTTTGGGAATCCGTAATGGAATATGTAGTTAACAAGCTATGTATTACGTCCATACTAATATTATAAAGTGAATAATATGTCTGTTTCATTGTTTGTTTAAACGCGCTAATCTCTGGAACTACTAGTCGGATTGGGACAATTATTTTTATATATGATAGCCTCTTTCATGAGGAGTAGTATAGGTTCAAATCACATCACGCTACGATCCACGGGTGTGGAGCAGTAACCAAAGACGTAATATAACGCGGGCGCATCTTTAGGCGTGATTTAAATATTTTGTAAATGAGAAATTATTTTATTTTAGAAAATATGGGCGTCATTATGACCAGGAGCTCGGAAAGGTGGAAAAATATTTCCGGAGTCTCGAGCATTCCGGGAGAATTGGCAACCTTAGACGTAGATCTCCTTGAGGTTCTCCCGTCCCAGCCGCCGCGGTAGACGCTCCGGACGTCGGGAGCCGCGAGACGACTCCCGGCCGCCGTAGATACCTTACGTTGCATAACGACAGGCCGTGTCGACGGCGCGTTCGTGTTCCACGCGCGCCTCAAAGAGATGTCAGCAAAAGGAAGGGGCCACTGAGGGCCGATGCCTGCCGGGGCTGCGGGTTGATCGTAAGAGATACCGCACCCCCGGAACGCAAAGGGCACAAGAATTAACATAGATGAGTTTTAGTCAGTAAAAGTCTGACACTCCCTCCCTCCCCGCCCAGGGTGGGGGAAGTCATTTAATGATTTCACATCCGAAAAAAAAGACATAGGTCTGGCGACACAGGGATCTCGGTCCACGAAATGCCATCCTAAAAAGTTATGTGTAGTCTATCCATATTAAATTAAGGTAGGAAAGACGCCGTTCAGTGATGCAATTAAGTGAAGAATCCTTCATCAAAGTTCAATATTTGCGGCTGCAGGCTGGGGGGGTGTAATATTAAGTTACTATTAGTTAGTACATAATAAAAGGGGATCGGATACTTGGAAGCTATATTTGCAGTGCTGCTATTTGTGAAGAAGGTCGACCGGGATAACAAAGCTAGTAGATAATTCCAATCAATCGCTGTTTACGGGCAGCTCAGGACCGGTCATTGTGGCTATCTTTAAGGAAGGCCTATGTCCAGTAACGTCGCGTGCTGATGATGATGAATCAATCGACAAATGACCTGTTAAAATGCGATCCTTCAAAAGATTTTTTACAACTATAGCAAACTATGGCGTCACTGGCTTGTCAACTTAATTGACCCAACTATTAATTGTTTTCAAAGCAATCTAAAATCTTATTTTAATTTATAAGTGTCTAATCGAGATTTCAGGGCTAAAAGACCTAACAACTATAATGCCCTACAATGGAACAATTACGGGTGATACAATTATTTTTTTATTTTGTTACAATGACAAGCCATTATAACATTAAGAATGGTAAATAATGAAAATGGAAAAAATAAAAATTGTATACCTAGCAGACCAGTAATTATAAGGTATTACCACACACACACAAAAAAAATCTAGGCCCAAATTAGCTTTCAAAGAAGTGTCTCGTACGTAAGTGTCAGGAACAGCCTGCCTTATTTAATTTACTATGATAGCTTTAAAATCCAGCCAATTTAACATGACTAAGTTTGCCGGAGGAATGTACCCTTTGTATGTGTCCTTTTTAGGTACCTAGAAATCTCGTTGCTTTTATTCCACACTTTTGCATACTCAATGCTGTCAGCACTTTGGGCACGTGTCTTGTTGACATTGATGTGGACGAGTTCACACATCATCACGCCTGTATTCCCCGAAGGGTTAGGCAGAGGTGTACCATCATTGTAAACCCACTGTTTGCCGGTATGTTTAGGTCCCATGTAATTGAGGGCGAGGCTATTGCCATTAACTGGGCAGAAATCCTAACTTCGAGCTGCTACTAAGAACTTCACACTTTTTGCTCGACCTCGGAATCGAACCCAAAACCTCTAGCGTAACTGTCGCGTTTTGCTGGGGCTGCGGGTTGTTCGTAATAGATACCGCGCCCCCGGAACGCAAAGGGCACAAGAAGGAACATGGGTGGGTTTTAGTCAGTAAAAGTCTGATACTAAGGGCGGGAGAAGTTATTCGATGATTTCCCACCCCCCAAAAAAAAAAAACTGTCGCGTTTAGGCCGGAGGCCTTTTTTTCTTTTCATCCAAAAACCCACAAAATATCTAATAATATCTACATCATCTAAACATCCAAGAGTTCCCACAATCTAAATCCACATCGTTCAATGTAATAAAGGTTCCGTACACCAGCGTTAAGATTATGATCAAAAGTAATGTCAGACGAAACGATTTCTTTCATACCTGTCCCATTATAAAGGATACATGGCAAATAAACTGGCGCAGATAACCGGGACCGGTTACAATGTGGAAATGATTAGATTTCTTGGTTTTATATGACTTTACTTGTGTTTATCGCGATAATTTTATATAAACAACACACATAAAACATACTATCACGCCTGTATTCCCCGAAGGGTTAGGCAGAGGTGTACCAAAGTACACCCACAGTTCGCCGGTATGTTTTAGGTCCCATGTAATAGGGGGCGAGCCTATTGCCATTAACCAGGCACAAATTCTAACTCCGAGCTGCTACTGAGAATTTCATAGAAAAACCCAATAACACTTTTTGCTCGACCTGGGAATCGAACCCAAGACCTCTAGCGTACCAGTCGCGCTTAGGACCACTAGGCTAACGAGGCAGTTATATAAAGTATTATATAAACATACTTTGTTTATTCAATTTGTTTATTTAAATATGCTATGCTATGTTATGTTTAAACTCATGTCGTTTATTTGCTTAATATGACAAGATAAGCAATTTGTAATAGAATTATTTTTATGTCATTGGGTGGCAAACAAGCCGACAGCCCACCTGATGTTAAGTAGTCAGCGCTACCCTACCCATCTGCAATACCAGAGGCCTTGCAAATGCGTTGCCATCCTTGAGACAAAGTTGAAATGTTTCAAGTGCCTGTAATCACACCGGCCATCGTACCCTCCAAACTGGAACAGCAACGCTGCTTTGCGGCTGAAACAGGTATGGTGGTGGTGCACGGGATTGATCTTTCAGTTAGTCCGATCGCGTGCGGCGTCCGCGCCCCAAAAAACCCCGAAAGGAACCCAAAAACCCACAAATTAACTTGACATTTGTGCTCACGACTCCTGGCGACTAATATATATATTTAATGCGCTACGCTACGACATGCAACTCACTGCTAGTTTAAGCGTGGCAAATATTATACAGGGTTATTTGTAAAACAATGACAACCTTGCAGGACTATCATCATAAACAACAACTTTTGTTCTATAATTTTTTACAGAATCAAGCAACGCAAGCGCATCGAAGCGAAAGACCGACTGAAGGATTTCCGTAAAATTGTAAATAGGTCAAGACAAACACCCCCGCCGCTCTAACCCCGCTCCCCTCGCTATTTTACTATCGCTTTCGTTTGCTTCACATAGACTTCGTAACATTTAGAGCGTTCAATTTAAATGTTTTTAATTTTGTATGAAAATATGATAAATTTTTAAACGTCATAGAACAAAAGTTGTTGATTATGATGTTAGCAGCATAGTCCTGAGAGGTTGTCTATGTTTTACAAATAACCCTGTATATACATATATGCTACGGCATAGCATAGCAGACAATACAACGTAAGTGATTCTGCAAGTTTGCCACGCTACGAGTTACAAAAGCTACACTTCTTTTAAAACACGCTACGGATTAAAGCCATGGCTATGGAACCTAAGTGTACTAAGAACTAAGGCGTTCTTTATTAAACCACATCGTAAACATTGGCTTCATAAAATACTAATATAACTTCATAGAAATCCACTTTTCTCGGAAGATCTTTATAGCTTTAGGGGGAAGATAAATACAGTATCTATCTACTTGCTTCTAGATTAACACGGTCAATATTTTCATTTTTATATCAAGCTGGGTTCTGCCTTCAATCTTGTCCGCGTGATTTTTTTCACCAGCGTTCAGTTACTTTTTAGGTTACTGCTGCGCTCCCGTGGATTGTATCGTGATGATATATATCCTATACTAATCTTCATGAGTCTGGCTATCATATACAACAATATTTTTTGTAATTCGACTGGCAGTTCCAGAGATTAGCTCGTTTAAACAAACAAACAGAAATAACTCTTTAGCTAAGTATAGACTAGTCTTTTGCCCGCGGCTTCGCTCGCGTCAATTTAGAATTTGAAAATTAATTCAGGTTTTACTCTGTTTGTGTTTGTAAATTTAAAAATTAAATCATTATTCGATAGACACGTGGCGCCATCTACATATAGTAATAAGAAAGTTGTTGTTGTTTTTCTTGGGATCAGTACCTTTTTTCGGGATGAAAGGTACCCTATGTCCGTTTCTGTACACCTGACAATACATATGCAAAATTTCATTAATATTAGTTAGGATTATTACTTCCTAGTAAAAATAAAACACGGTTCTGCTCAAAGCCAACCATCCTCTTTATAATTTTTCTTTAAGAACTAGAAGATTTTTTATTCCACAATCATTATTGTCAATTAACACTCGTTATCCTGCAAGCGATGAAAGCCGAGTGCACCCGAGTAAAACCGAAGACGGTTACCTTAATTACTCTGAGCGCAAGTAAGTTGATTTTGTACTCACTGCCGGTTTAAGGCAAGTCTTGGGAAATAAAGTCTAGGATTTTTATAAGGAATTTTGTATTAAATGGTTAGAGGATTTTTAACTGTTTCAGTTAGTCAGTTTGTGAATACTAGGTATCATCGTAAAGAAAATTTTTGGCATAGATCTTTTTTTAACCCTCGACACAAAAACGACGGGGTGTTATAAGTTTGACGTGTCTGTGTGTATTTGTCTGTGGCATCGTAGCTCCCAAACGCATGAACCGATTTTGATTTTATTTTTGTTTGAAAGGTGAATTAGTCGGGAGTGTTCTTAGATATGTTTGATGAAAATCGGTTCAGTGATTCCAAAGTTATCAGCTCTTTTGTTAGCTACGGTAGGGATTTCTACTTTTTCTGTTGGGGGTTAATTAAAATTTTTAATTTAGTCTTTATGTTTAATGATATTAGATGGTAAACAAGCCGACGGTCTACCCGATATAGACATCTGCAATACCAGAGGCCTTCCAAAGGCGTTGCCATCCCAGAGACAAAGTTCAAATGTCTCATGTGCACAGTAACGCTGCTTTGCGACAGGAATAGGTATGGTGGTAGTACTTTCCCGGACGAGTTCCTTCTCAAAGAGCTCTACTGAACTACTAATAAATGATAATAGAGCCCAGCTATGAACTTTTTGGGAATGTATAAAACAAATTACTGTTTTATACAAACGTGCAACAGCTGTCAAAATGTTCGAGACAGCTGATCTTTGTTGTTAGTACCGAAGATAAATCGTAATACAATATTAATAAAATATGGTTGATTCGCTTTACCCTTTTCATGTCATGGAGTAAACAATACCCAAAAAGAAGTAATTTCACTCATCATTATGGACCCCTTTTACTACCCTTAGTAGGTGCATAATAACTGCTTTTCGAGTTTTGAATAATAACATACAAACATAACATACCATCACGCCTGTATTCCCCGAAGGGTTAGGCAGAGGTGTACCAGTGTACGCCCACAATTCGCCGGTATGTTAAGGTCCCATGTAATAGGGGTCAAGCCTATTGCCGTTAACCGGTCACAAATCCTAACTCCGAGCTGTTACTGAGAATTTCACAGAAAAACCCAATAACAGTTCTTGCTCGACCTGGGAATCCAACCTAAGACCTCTAGCGTAGCAATCGCGCTTAGATAATTGACAAAATCTTACTAATATTATAAAGCTGAATAGTTTGTTTGTTTTGTGGAACTCGCTAATCTCAGGTACTACTGTTTGAATTGAAAAAATATTTTTTGTTGGATATTTCTATTATCGAGGAAGACTATAGGCTGTATAACATCACGCTACGACCAATAGGTGCAGAGCAATAACCAAAGACGTAACTTAATGCGGGAGAAAAACTACGCGGACGAAGTCGCGAGCAGAAGCTAGTTATTTTATAATACTCATACATAACAAAAACATTATGTAAATGTGTGTTAATACAGCATAAATTCCTATTAGAAACAGACGTAGGTAAGAAAAACGTGAAAAATTCATACATTCGGCTCAGACAAATCAAAATCGCGGGACGACTCCCGGCCACCGTAGATACGGGCCTGTGGACGGTGAGCGATGGGTAGCTCACCGTCCTTACGTTTAACAAAACGACAGGCCGTGTCGACGGCGCGTTCGTGTTCCATGCGCGCCTCAAAGAGATGTCAGCATAGGGAAGGGGCCACTGAGGGCCTGCCGGGGCTGCGGGTTGTTCGTAAGAGATACCGCGCCCCCGGAACGCAAAGGGCACAAGAAGGAACATGGGTGGGTTTTAGCCAGTAAAAGTCTGACACTCCCTTCCGCCCCGCCCCGGGCGGGGGAAGTTATTTGATCAAAATACTTTCCTTATTTCCCCCATTCAACTTCCACGGCTTCCAGTAAAATAAACGACAGATACATTCATAAAATGAGATATTGTCACCAACAGACATAAGCGCCATAATCGAATGCATTTAAATCCCCATTCAAAATTACCGTCACCTTCAACAAATGAAACTGGAATAAAAATTACAAAGGCTATGGTAAAGACGTCGTTTAAAATTCCTCTTTATGTTCTAACCTTTAGACGTCTTACAGGCAAAATTATACCTTAAACCCTTGAGTTAGGGTGTGATGTTGATTGGCCTGGATATAAGGCAATGTCTTTATCGTCACCTTCTAATTCGTTTGTGTGAATTGATGCGAATTTAACTGTTCTATTACTTTACCTATTGATTGATTAATTGGTTGTTTGTTGCCTAGCGACGACTGTTTAGCGTCTTTGATTGGAACAAACCAGGTGTGATTGGATTGATTATTAGATTGTGTAGGGGATAGTGAACCGGTGACACGCAAGGAAACACCAATAATTCACCCATAAATGTATTTAATCGAATCTTATTTGGAACAGCAGCCTTTATTCAATTTTGCTTTTATAAAAAACACACAATGTTAAATAACCCCCGACAGAAGAATAAAAACTGCCCCGTTGGTCTCCTGGTAACCTGGTTGGTCCACCATGCCTCAGAAAACACGTAAAGCCGTTGGTACCGGCTGTCATTCGTAAATCTTTGACAGTCGTTACGGATAATCAGAAGCCAAGTAGTCTGACAACCAGTCGAACCAAGAGATATAGTATTGGCCAGTAACTGGGTTGTGGTATTCACAGGTATTCAGCTGCATTTGGTTGGACTGGAAGCTGACCCCAACATAGTTGGGAAAAGGCTAAGCAGATGATGATGAGAAGAATAAAAACAAAAGAACTGATAACTTTGCAACCGCTAAACCGATTTCCAACAAACATAGCTAAGAACACTCCCGACTAATCCCCCTTAAAACAAAATAAACTACGTGAATATCGGTTCATGCGTTCGGGAGCTACAATGCCACAGACACTTCAAACTTATAACACCCCGTCGTTTTTAGGTCGGGGGTTAAACATAATCACAATGATGAGAAAAAAATTAACTGCCCCGTTAGCCTAGTGGTCCTAAGCGCGACTGCTACGCTAGAGGTCTTGGGTTCGATTCCCAGGTCGAGCAAAAAGTGTTATTGGGTTTTTCTATGAAATTCTCAGTAGCAGCTCGGAGTTAGGATTTGTGCCCGGTTAATGGCAATAGGCTCGCCCCCTATTACATGGGACCTAAACATACCGGCGAACTGTGGGTGTACATTGTTACACCTCTGCCTAACCCTTCGGTGAATACAGGCGTGATGGTCAGCTTCCTTAACACCCATTATTATTCCTTAACACGATCTTCCCACTCCATTTCTTTCCCACTTTATCCGTCACTTCTATCTGGACAGCGGACTAGACTTACAAAAATACTTTACACAATTAATCCAAGTAAATTGCATTTGTGCAAAAAAGATTAAAAGTTTGTAAGCAAAAAACTTGAAAAGACTTTGTGAAGACACTATCGGGAATTAAAATAAAAAGTGCATTCCTGAACAGTCTAGATATTCTTTTTGTATAAATTGTCTGTCTGTGTAACTTTGAAATAGCGAAGTAATCAACTAACTGCCTCGTTAGCCTAGTTGTCCTAAGCGCGGCTGCTACGCTAGAGGACTTGGGTTCGATTACCAGGTCGAGCAAAAAGTGTTATTGGGTTTTTCTATGAAATTCTCAGTAGCAGCTCGGAGTTAGGATTTGTGCCCGGTTAATGGCAATAGGCTCGCCCCCTATTATATGGGACCTGAACATACCGGCGAACTGTGGGTGTACATTGTTACACCTCTGCCTAACCCTTCGGGGAATACAGGCGTGGTTGTATGTGTATGTAAGTAATCACTTTAATTTTATTGGATTGGCGCATAAATTTACTAATCGTTACTCGGTAACAAAGACTTTTAAATCCAATATTATTGGTCACATTTCCAATTGATGGCGATGCGGGGGAATTTGTTGATGCTATTTGGTTTTTATTATTATTTGTTAGTTATAGATTATTTTGTTAATAAGTGTGTACTTATCTTTACTTCTTTAACTATTAACTAATATTAATATTTGTTTGTTTGTAACGAATAGGCTCCGAAACTACCGGACCGATTTTATCAATTTTTTCACTAATAGACAGCTATATTGTTCTTGATTAACATCGGCTATATACCATTACGCTACAGACCACGGGAGCGGAGCAGTAATGAAAGACGTTAGTTAACGCGGGTGAAATAAGCCACCCTGATGAAGTCAAGTTTTCAAAAGATATTATTTGTTAGTACTCTTTGAAGCATGAAAGGATTTGTGATGTTATTTTATAAGAGAAGAAGAGGTTCATAAAGAGGAATTTGATATTTAATACATAATACTACCTCCATCGTTTCCGAACGGAAAAGGAAAGAAAGAAGAACTTCTTTCTTTCCTTGTCTTCCTTTTCTATTTTCTTTCTTCACTACATGCCGTACATCTCATATTGAGTATACTTAATATCGTAGTGAGAAAACATGAACTTTGTATGCAGATCATAAGGGACTGAGATTTAGACCTTACTTAGAAGCCTATGTAGGCTTGTGGATAGTCAGGTCTACAAATTTTTATCAAGTTTAATTACACGTTATAGACCATAAAATGGTTAGTCTACTTTTGTCGGTAAACTCCGCCTAAAATGGATTAAAGAACTTTACTTACATAACAAACTCTTACTACCATTTTTGAATAAATTGTTCCATGAAAATAAAACGCCAAAAAAATTTAAAAAGGCAAGTGTGGCTAACAGAACACTTAGTAAAGTTAGATAAATTAACTTAACTTTTAAAACATTAGATAACCGACTCAAGTTATATAAGCTAACTTGAAGAAGGGGAGTATTTCACAATTTAGTAGGTACTTAGGTACATTTGTTTAAAAAATCTACTTACATGCTACATTTAAAATTTAACCTCAACGTAATATTAGGTATTAACTTTTAAAACTTATTTTAACTTTATCTGCCTTGTTAGCCTAGTGGTCCTAAGCGCGACTGCTACGCTAGAGGTCTTGGGTTCGATTCCCAGGTCGAGCAAAAAGTGTTATTGGGTTTTTCTATTTAGTTCTCAGTAGCAGCTAGGAGTTAGGATTTGTGCCCGGTTAATGGTAATAGGCGTGCCCCCTATTACATGGGACCTAAACATACTGGCGAACTGTGGGTGTACATTAGTACACCTCTGCCTAACCCGTCGGGAAATACAGGCGTGATGGTATGTTTAACTTTTAACTAGATCTAAGATTAATGACAAGATTTAGTGTATTACGCTTTTCTTTTTAATTGTTAATCCTTGTTCTAAAGTATAAAGCAGATATAGTGTCGCACCTGTATCCCCCTAAGGGTTAGGCAGAGGTGTAACAATGCACACTCACAGTTCGGCGGTATGTTTAGGTCCCATGTAATAGAGGGCGAGCCTATTGCCATTAACCGGGCACAAATCCTAACTCCGAGCTGCTACTGAGAATTTCATAGGAAAACCTAATAACACTTTTTGCTCGACCTGAGAATCGAACCCAAGACCTCTAGCGTAGCAGTCGCGCTTAGGACCACTAGGCTACCGAGGCAGTTTAAAGTAGTGTATAGTGGCAGTTCAGTGTAAAGTAGGTACCTTCCTAGTCCATATATACTTATCATGTGTCGGTCTTTAATTATCAAAGTAGTAGAGCTCTGTGTGAAGGAGCTCATCTAGAGAAGTACTTCCAGCATACCTATTTCTGCCACAAAGCAGCGTTGCTGTGTACTGGTTTGAAGGGTATGGGTTTTTTTTGGTTTTTGGTGGGTGGGAAATCATCAAATAACTTCTCCCGCCCTGGGCGAGGCGGGAGGGAGTGTCAGACTTTTGCTGACTAAAACCCACCCATGTTCCTTCTTGTGCCCTTTGCGTTCCGGGGGCGCGGTATCTCTTGGGAGCAACCCGCAGCCCCGGCAGGCATGAAGGGTATGGGTACCAGTGCAATTATAGGTACATGAGACATTTCAATTTTGTCTCTGAGATGGCAACGCATTTGCGAGGAGTCTGGTATTGCAGATGTCTTTAGAACAGTTATCACTTACCATCAGATGGGCCGGCCAGCCTGCGCTTTTCTGTCTCAAAAACAGCGAATTTCAAACCGAAAAAATAATCATACATGCATATATAGCATCTTCGCTCCTCCAATAATCGTCTTCTACGATGTCCTTCTCACCGCTCCGGTTTTCTTAAATCTTCATTTCTTGTCCAGGCGGTTTTCCTTTAGAATGCGCTTCCTCAGAATATCAGGATGACTACCAGTCGTTTCATATTCAAAGTAAAAGCTCGTGAACACTTGCTTATAAAGTTGGCAGACTCGTCTCACAATTAGTTTCTTATATTTCTCCACCTATGTATTTTTTTGGCTTTCTCTACTCTGTATATTTTGATTGTATGCATGTATATATGTATTTATTATATTTTATTCCTGGAAACTTTCTGTTCCTTGCACCTACTATGTTTTGTCTCTGCATCACCCTTTTTTTTTTTTTTTTTTTTTTTTTTTTGGTGGGTGGGAAATCATCAAATAACTTCTCCCGCCCTGGGCGGGGCGGGAGGGAGTGTCAGACTTTTACTGACTAAAACCCACCCATGTTCCTTCTTGTGCCCTTTGCGTTCCGGGGGCGCGGTATCTCTTGCGAACAACCCGCAGCCCCGGCAGGCATCGGCCCTCAGTGGCCCCTTCCTTTTGCTGACATCTCTTTGAGGCGCGCGTGGAACACGAACGCGCCGTCGTTATGCAACGTAAGGACGGTGAGCTACCCATTGCTCACCGTCCACAGGCCAGTATCTACGGTGGCCGGGAGTCGTCTCGCGGCTCCCGACGTCTCTGCATCACCCTAAGGTTGACTGGTAGAAAATGCCAAAGGCATTAAGTCCGCCTTTGTACAGTGTATTATTTACATACTGTGCAAAAAGTTTTAATAAATAAATAAATAAATATATTCTGGGGTTAGGCAGAAACCAGACAAAGCTGCGACGATCCTTATACACTCCTTTCTCCTTGTCTACGTTCATACATCTGGTCATACAAGCACGCAGGTAACAAATACTGCGTACCCGACCTTTCTCAAGAACCGCACCAATAAGGTCAGTGTAGGTCTGTCTAGGACGTGCCTTACCAAAAAGAAATATTTCTGAGTAATATTTTTTGCTCAAACTTGCCTAGTTTGATGGACAGTGTAAGCTATGTGATAGTCTTGTTACACATCTTAAGTACATAAAAATAACGTCGCTTTTGGCTTGACCAAAATTAAATTAACTTCATCTAGGTGCACAGTACTACTGTGTGGTGCTTTATTGTGCCATCTCCTCCGGTAGTACAAGGTACCATTGTGCGCGCAAGACTTACAATTTCATTAGTTGGAACGCAATTATCTTGTGTGGACGCTTTCCTTGTCTTTGTACTAGTTTGGATTAACCTATATGTGGATAAGAAAGTGTGTTTTAGAGCTAAATGTATCCAGTTATCCGCGTTAGCCTAGTGGTCCTAAGCGCGACTGTAACGCTAGAGGTCATGGGTTCGATGTCCAGGTCGAGTAAAGTGTTATTGGGTTTTTCTATGAAATTCTCAGTAGAAGCTCGAAGTTAGGATTTGTGCCCAATTAAAGGCAATAGGCTCGTATTATATGGGACCTAAACATACCGGAGAACTGTAGGTGTACATTGATACGCCGCTGCCTAACCTTTCGGAGAATACAGGCGTGATGGTATGTATGTATCCAGTATAGGGCCTGTAACTGCGTTGGTAAATTATATAACATGTGTTTTTCAATCCGTATGTACTTTCTCAGTTTTTTCAGAAATAACTGATATCGGATGGATGGATAGATGGACCGATGGATGTTTGTTACTATTTCACGTTTAATTGGCTAAAAGGATCTAGATAAAATAAATTTACAGTTCCCGTGAATTAATATATTGGCTTCGTCCGTGTTAAAAAGTAGCCTATGAGCTATTCTGAACTAGAAGCTATCTCCGTGCTAAAACAGATCCGTTCAGCTGTTCCGGAGTGATTAAGTAACAAACATTCATCCATCCAGTAAGATAAGTCTAAAATCTTCAATCTCTTTCATTCGTCAGGTATTTGCCCTGCAGTGGAATAATAATAATACAAATAGACACATATGCATTATTGAATCCTTGTCAAAAACAAAATGACAACTTATGTTGGAGCGCCTACGCAAATCTTATAGCAATAATTAATTACCATTACTTTTATTAATTGTCACTCAAAAATTAACATTATTTTCATTAAAAACCAAAACTCATACACGTAACTTGTACCTGGTGCATTTTTTATTATAAGCCCCGCTAATTTCCGCACACAGTAAGTCCAAACCGTTTCCAGTTTTCTATTATCCAGATCACCCACCAATAGCCGGTTGCTAAATAGCCTTCGGCGTCGACCCCAAACCCTAGCCTTACTGGGCTATAATAGGCGACTGCGCTTTGACGCTTCATCTGGTCTCCACACTCTTTGTCACAAGCCAAATGGTATTAAAAGGCTTTGTTATTGTAATTGACTTTAAATCCAGTTATATTCAAATGGTTATTCGGTTCAATGACTGTAAGTCGTTTGTATTGAATAGGTATATAGGGACCAAATCGGGGATAATGGGAGGTTGCGATTATTAATTTCAATAGTAAAGGTCCTGTCGTTAGAAAATGTTTAAGTAATTGACAATAACGCATCGCGGCAACAAATAAGGTTCAAAATAGCGTTATGTTTGATGTTAGTTGAATCGGATAATCACAAAAATAACAGTAATTTTGAAGTTTTCTTTAAATTGTGAAAAAAATACACGGCTCAGTGGAATAATTTATAGGTATGTCTTTAGTTCATGAAATTCTCTATAAAGTCATTACATAAAATTACATAGTTTACGCTCAAAATTCTGAGATCTAGGCGAAGAAAAAAAAAGTATGCATTCCTTTACGATTTTTTTACCGTGATACTTTTATTTTTTCATGAAATATTTATAGATAAGTCTTTTCTTTGAACCCTTGACAATACCCTTAATTTTTTTCAGGCTTGTAATATGTACCAATACGCCAGACTATGCGACAAAAAATGTGTGTTTAATGGTGGTCTGTGTTCGGATAGCCCCTTAATCTGTTAAGGTTAGGCAAGGTTTGACTGTACTCTATACTAATATAATAAGTCTGAATAGCTTTTTGTTTGTTTAAATGCACTAATCTCTGTTTGTTTTTGCTGTGGCCGCAGCTTCGCTCACGTGGACCTAAATAAGATAAGATAAGGTATGATCTATTTTTCTCACCACAATACATATGTAACAGTACATTTCGGTTGAGACAGTTAATATTTAGATTAGCAATACTTTATTGCGGGAAGACTGGTGCCTAAGCTGGATGTCTGTGTCAGGACACCAGGTCCCGCCCTTAGGTAATGGTGACATTTAAGTAATTTTTGTAAGTTTTGTAAATGCTCTAGAAATTTACGAAATATTTATTTATTTATTTACTTTTACAGAAGGCTTACTGACTAATTACAGTAAATACACAACATACATAGAAGACAAAGTTGCCAACGACAAGCCTCCACAGATAATGTCTATCTATCGTACAATTAAACAAAATAATTAATTATAGACAAACAGTTTGGGTGCCGCTACCTGCTAGAGGGCATCCAACAGTCCAAAGAGCACACCAACAGCCCACCACACCAAGGACGAAAATGGGGTGCTTTATGTAACGCGTACAAAGCACACCATTCCCAAAACTGATACGAAAAGCTGCCAATTCACTCCTCCAGACTATCAGATACTTACCCCTTAAGTTTCATGTTCAGTGAAAAAAGATTTAGCCAAAAGCCGTCTTACTAAACTCTAGAGATCAATGTCTAGACTTTTGGGTAGATTGTTAAAGCTAAGTGCACTACGAGAGAAAAATGCATTACGTCTATATTTAGCTGTTGCAATCGGCACATGTAGTAGTGGTGTTGTGGTGGTAATATGGTAAGTCTTACATTAATTGTTTGTATTGAATGCCATGCCATAAATTCTCCAAGCCGGTCGAATGGTTGCAAAAGTGCATTTTTATACAAAATAGCCAGATGAGGAATAGTATAGACAATATAACATCACGCTACGGACCACGGGAGCAGTAACCAAAGACGTAGCCCAACGCGGGTAAAAAAACTACTCCGACGAAATGGCGGGTGGGTAGAAGCTAGAAGATCAATCCTATTATACTATTGTAAACGATAAAGATTGTGAGAATGGATGAATGGATGTTTGACTCTTTCAAGCTTAATCGGCTAAACCAAAAAAGATGAAATTTAGCACACATATAGTATAGACTAGCTGTTGCCCGCGGCTTCGCTCACGTCGACCTAAGTGTTAACTAAATAAGTATTGAATACTATGTTATCAAAATATTCCAAGCAGATCAAAATTTTTAAGCATGTAGAACATCTTCTGTTTATAGTACCTACCCATAAGAAGAAATTTCGAATGCGATGCATAATTCATGATTGATGCTTGATTCAACTTGCATCCTGAAAGCGTGAAGTCTGTGAGACATTCAACGTCAGATGAACGACTGTCACGGAATTTTTCTATGGATGAAATTGATTTTGGTACAGTTTCTGTTGTTGCTAATGTATTTCTGTTTTGCCATTTGAATATAAGTACACTTTTTGGTGGCGTGGCTCAGAACAGACGTTAAAATTTTGGACAAAAAACGTTTGCACATAAATCGTTCAACACTTGTATGAAGTGTCGAAGTTGGGAGGTCCCTTTTTTAAGCATGAGATGTCGTCAAATGATTTTTTCCTTTCTGGTGGAAAGGAGTGTCAGACTGTTATTGGCTAAAACCCATCCGAGTTCCTTCCGATGTCCTTTGTGTTCCGGGGCCGCGGTGAGTCTTTCAAACAAATTCCGCAACTGTGCTGACATCTCTTTGAGGTGCGCGTGAAACAGAGTACATCGTCGACTTGGGTCTGATTCTGGTTGGACGGCGAGCCGCACAACGGTAACCGACCGCAAGCCCACTCCGACGGTGGTCTGGAATCGCTCTACGACTCTCGACACCCGGGGCATCCCCTTCTGTTCTGGCGGCCGGGGTGAAAGGTTGACCTCGCCCTCATGCGTTTCGCCTCCTCCTTCGTTGGCATTACTACTTCGCAGAAGGAAGCGATTGCTTCCCATTCTCCCTCGCTCCGGACTATGGATGAACCAAGGCCGGACGCGAGAGGTCGCCGCCGCCAATCGCCTTTATGAGAACACGCTGATGTTCTGCCCAAGCAGGGGCATACCTCCACCGTACGCTCCTTTGTGATCCTACAGTGATAACACCAAGGCGTGTCCTAGCGCCGAAACTGAAACAGTTAGCTCCCGAAACAACTGTGACCAGAGAGTACCTGCGTCAGAGAATCCTTGTGGTGCGGCGATCCTATCCCCATCGAAAATAAAAACAATTGAATTAGGTACCAATTAAAATAATGACAAAAAGTAACAATCAATTGGGATCGAACTCACACAAAATATCTTACAGGGCTTTCATTAAACACCGAAGCTATTCCCAAACAAACAGCAAACAAACAAAGTAAATAGCGTAATAATAATAAAAAAATATAGCAATTCCCATACCATGTTATAATTGACTGCTTAACTCCTTGTGGCTAATGACGTCATGTTTTTTATTTCATAGGATAAAATATCTCCCACTGTCTTTCATAGGAACTGCCTCGTTAGCCTAGTGGTCCTAAGCGCGACTGCTACGCTAGAGGTCTTGGGTTCGATTCCCAGGTCAAGCAAAGTGTTATTGGGTTTTTCTATGAAATTCTCAGTAGCAGCTCGGAGTTAGGATTTGGGCCCGGTTAATGACAATAGGTTCGCCCCCTGTTACATGAGATCTAAACATACCGGCGAACTGTGGGTGTACATTGTTACACCTCTGCCTAACCCATCGGGAAATACAGGCGTGATGGTATGTGTAGATTACTTATAATCTGCAGTATTGTGTATATTTTATAGCAATCCAAAACATGTCCAAGAACAATAATGCTTACCTAACCTCATTATTTATTTACAAATAGCGAAATAGCCTAACTATTAATTACAAAGCCCACCACCCAATGAGCAAAGCAGATTGTGTGAAGGAAGATATCCAGCACCTCATGACTACTTGAATTAGTGAGACTACCTACCTCCCGGTAGTGAACTTCAGTGATGTATCTGGAAGGTATTGAATAGATTGCGCATTTAAGTAGGCCGCTGCAAACATAATTTGGTAAAAGAGGGCATCATATACCCGCCTGAAACTCAGTGCAATTGACGCATCAGTAAAAGCGGCCACCTACTTTTCTTAACCGGTGTAAATTATTGTTAGGGGTATCATCGATCCCGGGTCGGTGGTGCGTAGTGTTCCACGTGCGCCTCAAAGAAATGTCAGTACTGTAAGATGGGGCCCGCCAGGGCCAGTGTCTAACAGGGTTGCGGAATTCAAAAGAGTCACCGCGGCGCTGGTACGCAAAGGGCATTAGGAGGAACACTTTGTGTTTTAGTCAGTAAGAGTCTGACACTCCCTTCCGTTCCGCCCAGAGCGAAAGAAGTCATTTAAAGATTTCCCATCCTTAAAAAAAGGGGTATCATTGATGTGAAAAGAAGAATTTAAATCGCGCAATAATACAGTCATGTGTTGGCCCGACATTTAAAGACTATTTTGTCAAAATTAAAGAGTCAAATAGACATAAATTCTTTAACAATACGTATATTTTCCGCTCTGCTATCGTTTGCACACCTATCAGTTTCTATTTTTTCGATGAAAACTTTTGACTTCAATTTGCTGTTTTTTAGTAACTATGTATTATAGACATTCTTTTCTGCAAAAATAATAAAGAAGAAATAAGCAAGCTAAGCATTACTGTATAAGAATGATTTACTTCTATTTTATTATTGTTTGGAAATCTTCTAGTATTCAAAAGAAATATTTAAAAAATCACAAAAAGTAATTCATTACACCGAGACCGAACTCAAGCCCTGCGATTCGAAAGGCGGCCATCGAACCATTAGACTATTTAATTCAATAGAAAAAGATTTGAAATTGCCGTTCTGTTTTGCCATGATTGACTGTTTAGCTTCTTAAAGGTATAGCGTGATGATAATTATTTCAGCAGTTCAATCCTCAGCCATCTAAAGTATTGTTTTATTTTGTTTCATCTTTTTTGAAACCCGTCGTAATCTGTATCATCATTGTTCATCCCCCAAAGTAGATAGCGCGATAATTTATAGCTTACGACCAACTTTGGCCTATGATGAATATATACAATACAAAAATTGAACTGAATCTGTCCGGCAGTATTTGCGTGATGGTCTAACAAACAAACAGACAAACAGACAAAAATTTAGAATCGCTTCCCGACCCCGTAGCAATCACTTTTTTTTAAATATATTAAATGTACAGTTTTGACTTCGCTACGATTTTATTATAAGTATAAATAGACTATGTACAGACATTATTTTCTGCTTTAATATTAAAAGATTTAAAAAAATAAGTAAGCAAATCAATGTTATGGCAGAAGTTATGCATACTTTTATTTTATTATTGTTGGGAATCTACCTGTACGAAAAAAAATGTTTGAAAAATCACAAAAAGTAAAACTGTTATTGAGGACCGAACTCACGATCAGCGATTTGCAAGGCGGTCATCAAACCATTAGACTATTTACTACTTCGGAAATAACTCTAAAATAGCCGTTCTAGTTTGCCATTATTGACTGCTTAACTCTTTGACGGTATAGCGTGATGATAATTATTTTAGAAGTTCAATTCCGCAGCTATCTACAATATTCTTACATTATATGTCGTTGTTTTCAATCCCGTGAGAATCTGTAGAAGAACTCGGACATAATGCAACATTGCTCATCCCCCAAAGCAAATAGCGTGATAATTTATAGCCTAAGTTTTAAGTGGAGCTTACCGCAATACATTAGTGAAAACCGCATTCAAATCGGTTCAGCCACGGCTGAGATTAGCGTGTTCAAACGCACAGACAAACAGACAAACAGACAAACAGACAAACAGACAAACAGACAAACAGACAAACAGACAAACAGACAAAAATTCTAAAAACCATATTTTCGGCATTAGAATCATTACCCGACCTCGTAGCAATTACTTTTTTTCAAAAATATTAAATGTACAGTTTTGGCTTCGCTACGATTTTATTATATGTATAGATAGATATTGATCTAGGTTAACACATTGTATACTTTTATCCAGTTTTTATGTTTCCTTGAAAAAATTGAACTGCCTCGTTAGCCTAGTGGTGCGACTGCTACGCTAGAGGTCTTAGGTTTGATTCACAGGTCGAGCAAAAAGTGTTATTGGGTTTTTCTGTAAAATTCTCAATAGCAGCTCGGAATTAGGATTTGTGCCCGGTTTATGTCAATAGGCTCGCCCTATATTACATGGGACCTAAACATACCGGCAAACTGTGGGTGTACAATGGTACATCTCTGCCTAACTCATAGTGGAATACAAGCGTGATGGTATGTATGTTGAAAAAATGTAACCTTTTGGCTGCCGCGTCAAAAAAGCAAAAACGTGCTCTCAGCACCAAGCTACGAAAATTCATCCCTTAATACTTACAAAATGGTAGTGAGTTCGAAATTATATCGATATTGTTTTACGAATTTTATTTCCGTTTAAAATTCTGTCATGGGATCGTGACCGTGGCGTGCTGGGCACATTTTGGTTTGTCATCTATACATGACTGGGGCGGTCAAAGGGTAAGACACTGGTTTAATTCTGAAATCTACGCAGACAAAATCAGGGGCAGAAGATAGTGAATCATATAGAAATAAACACTCGCTTCACCAATCCCTAAGGTACAAACGGAAAACTTATTTAATCCATTCTAGCAATTTGTACTCTGGTTTAACTCCATTCCCTATAAAACAAAATATTTTTATACCCCCTTATACCAAGGGAATAACAGGAACACAACACCATAAACTAACCGGTAGTGACGTCACGAAGTAGAGGCATTGTTTGGTGAACAACTTGATCCAATTTATCGCAACCACCTCCGGTTTATAAAAACATATCTAGCTATGTATCGTGGGAGCTCGTGTAGGAAGGCAACTTTAATTGGACCGCTAGCAGTGGTGGTGAGTCCTTACAAGTCGATTCTTACCCTGCCCTTCGGAAGTTCGAAATAATTGATACTCTACATTGAAAAGTGGAACCTACTAATAAATGACACCTACTAAAATTAATAAAATTTTGCTTTCGCTGACTTTCCTTTTAAGGGCATTGACCCTTCGCTACTGGGTGCTAAAATTCATTGACTATCACAGAATATATTCTTCCTATAGAATTTTGGTCAGCCAATCGTAATGGTGTTATTATAATGATAAGACGGTAATCCGATAGCGATTAACATCCGATCAACTGCCTCAGTAGCCTAGTGGTCCTTACGGGCCTGTGGACGGTGAGCAATGGGTAGCTCACCGTCCTTACGTTGCATAACGACAGGCCGTGTCGACGGCGCGTTCGTGTTCCACGCGCGCCTCAAAGAGATGTCAGCAAAAGGAAGGGGCCACTGAGGGCCGATGCCTGCCGGGGCTGCGGGTTGTTCGTAAGAGATACCGCGCCCCCGGAACGCAAAGGGCACAAGAAGGAACATGGGTGGGTTTTAGTCAGTAAAAGTCTGACACTCCCTCCCGCCCCGCCCAGGGCGGAAGAAGTTATTTGACGATTTCCACCCCCCAAAAAAAAAAAGCCTAGTGGTCCTAAGTGCGACTGCTACGCCAGAGGTCTTGGGTTTGATTCCCAGGTCGAGCAAAAAGTGTTATTGGGTTTTTCTATGAAATTCTTAGTAGCAGGTCGGAGTTAGGATTTGTGCCCGGTTAATGGCAATAGGCTCGCCCCCTAGTACATGGGACCTAAACATACCGGCGAACTGTGGGTGTACGTTGGTACACCTCTACCTAACCCATCGGGTAATACAGGCGTGACGGTATGTAGTAATCCGATACGACCGGAGAGAGATCCAGCTCAGGACCCACGGATTAAAGTGCCTTTTGAGTCACTAGAGTGTCACAACACCAACCTCTAAACACCGGGCTACTATTGAGAATTTTCTTATGGTAAAACCCATTAACAGTTTGCTTGAACTAGAAATCGAACCCAGGACACCACGTTCATCAGTCGCGCTTGCAACCTACAAGGCAGAAGTAGGTCATTGACCTTTAAATCAATTCTATTAAAGGCTTATATTTAAACTGCACTTTCTATGCTAACCACATTTCTATAAAATAAAAATGTCCGTAAAATATTGAATTTCCATAAAATATCCCGTCTGAGTGTACTGAATCATTAAGAGAGTGAGTACAACAATAACAAATCCGTCGTGCTCATTCAATTGTAGGACTGTGCAAAAACTGGGAGGGTTAAGAAATATTACAAGAGTCTTTTCGTGTAATATTTTTGAATTTAAATATTTTAACTTTCTTGGAACGTCACTCGTTAGAAGCTGCTGTGACAAGCAAAATATTTCGATATGTTTTTTGTTTCTGGAGAAGAAAAAAACTAGTGGTCCTAAACACTAGAGGTCTTGGGTTCGATTACCAGGTCGAGCAAAAAGTGTTTTTTGGGTTTTTCTATGAAATTCTCAGTAGCAGTGCGGAGTTAGGATTTGTGCCCGGTAAATGGCAATAGGTACTGTATATTGTTTCACCTCTGCCTAACCCATCGGGGAATACGTGATGGTATGTGTAAGAAAAAAAAAGAAGGTAATTATTTACCTTTATAAAACCATTACCCTTCTTTTGGCTTCTGGCTTCGCCGTTGTAGGATAAAAAAGGTATTTCTTATTTTTTTGTAATATTTGGTTGCCTTAGCAGTAATTTTCGCTAATACTTAGTTTGATGGGTAGTATGGGTAGTCAACGGTTAAGGGATGTCCTTTTGCACCCCCTACATCTGTATGCGTCGTATGTCAATCCCTTAGAACATGATGACCGCATAAGCTTAATTGGTGAAGTTTGTTTTTAGTTATTATACAGTACCTATACTCTATATAAAATAAAATAAAGCTGAAGAGATTTTTATTTGTCCGTATATTTAATCGCACTAATATCTGAAACTAGGGAAAAAATAGATTTGAATATAATAGTTAGATTCATAAGGAATAATATTGGGTATATAACATCACGCTACGACTTACGAGAGCGGAGCATTAACTAAAGAAGTTACGCGGATGAAAAATACCACGCGGCCAAGCCGCGGGCTGAAGCTAGAATCTAATATATTGCCCGATCTGGGATTTATATCCAAGACAAAAATACATATATGTATGTATATAATAGGTATGTACATAAAACCCACAAATCAACTTACCAGCGCGATGAATGAATTATGATTCACAACGAAAGAGTCCAAACAAACGTTTTCAAGAAAATAAAAGGATTATGTATTTATTCAGTAAAATCGTGAGACAACGGCGACGCGACACTTCGCCTTTTTAAAAGTTATGTTATTTTTATAGTTTTAAAGATTACTTAAAAACAACTGAACATGAATATTGAAACAAATCTATCTGAATATTGCATTAAAAAAAAGTCAATATTTAATATTATAAACTTTATGGCGTAACTTTTTGTATATTTGGTTTTTACTTTCAAGTTCAAGTGAATTGCCTCGGTAGCCTAGTGGTCTTAAGCGCAACTGCTACGCTAGAGGTCTTGGGTTCGATTCCCAGGTCGAGCAAAACACGTTATTGGGTTTTTCTATAGAATTCTCACTAGCATCTCGGAGTTAGGATTTGTGCCCGATTAGTGGCAAAAGGCTCGCCCCCTATTACATGGGAGTTAAACATACCGGCGAACTGTGGGTGTACATTGGTACACCTCTGTCTAACCCTTTGGGGAATATAGGCGTGATGGTATGTATGTATGTTCTTTCAAGTTTTGTTCTTTGTGTTGTTTCTTTCCTTTGTTATCTTGTTGTATTCATTGTCATCCTTTCACATCAATATAATTCTCATGTAATATTTTCATCTTATCCATTTCATTGTGCCGTGTCGACGGCGCGTTCGTGTTCCACGCGCGCCTCAAAGAGATGTCAGCAAAAGGAAGGGGCCACTGAGGGCCGATGCCTGCCGGGGCTGCGGGTTGTTCGCAAGAGATACAGCGCCCCCGGAACGCAAAGGGCACAAGAAGGAACATGGGTGGGTTTTAGTCAGTAAAAGTCTAACACTCCCTCCCGCCCCGCCCAGGGCGGGAGAAGTTATTTGATGATTTCCCACCACCCAAAAAAACAAAAAAAATCCATTTCATTGTGTTTTTCAGTTCAATGCTTTATTCCCACTCCCAACCACATCACACAATCCACTCATCTCATACAGACATCATATTTTATACGAGAAATTTGAAGTATTTTGTATTATTAACTTTTATATTGTTAGTTCGCAACAAAATTAGAGAAATAAAAACCAGTTTCTAAAATGAAAAAAATTTATGACAAATTGTCAAACGCGTATTAATTCTTTGTCTATCAATTGACAGAATTATCAACAACCAATCCCAAATTTGTGTAATAAATTGTCAAGCGCGCGTATACTGCCGTCAGTTTGCGGGCGCTTGACAATTCGTCGCACAAATTTTTCGTTCGAGACCCGGGGGTACGGATCGCCTACGCCTAGTCACACTCAAAGGCACTCTAAGCAAATCACACAAATGTCCACTGAATCCTTGAGAGCACACTGTGTACAGTCGATAACAGAATTTCGGAACAAAGACGGGTCTAAACCGATTAGCGACACATTGGACTGAGCACAGATATACATTTACCCATTTGTGTATCAATTGTGTATCTTGGGTTCATTGACAGTTTTTCTTTTCAAGCTATACTTATAAGTAATAAGCTTCTGCGCGCGACTTCGTTCGCATGTTTTTTTCACACGCGTTAAGCGCATCTTTTGGTTACTGCTCCCCTCCCTTACGTTGAAGCGTGATGTTATATGGACTGTAGTCCATATAACATCACGCTTCACGTTTCAGATTTATGAGGAATAGTGTACTGTATAGTGTACTATTCCTCATGAATTTGAATGTCATATATACAAAAAGAATTTTTGCTAGTTTCAAAATTTAGCGTGTTTAAACAAATAAACAAAAGAATCTTCAGCTTTTTTATATTAGTATAAATAGGTAGAGAAATTCCAAGTAAAGTAATATCCTAATTTGTAGTAGGAATTTGTTTGATTGAGTCATAATCGTACGGTTTTTAAACCCCGATGCAAACACTACGGGGTGTTGTAAGTTTGACGTGTCTGTGTGTGTGTGTGTGTCTGTAGCATCGTAGCTCCCGAACGCATGAACCGATTTTGATTTTATTTTTTGTGTTTGATAGGTGAATTATTCGGTAGTTCTTAGCTAGCTAGCTAGCAAAGCATTACTTTCTTCATCCCTTCCCATTACTTCAAGATTTCCTAGAAAACCACATATTTCTCAGCAACAAATTAGTTGGTATAACGAACATTTTGTCACACACATTGCCTGAATAGAACTAATCCTTAGAAAGCGGATTGCTAGGGATTTAGTGAAACGTGAAGTTGGTCCTACGGAACCCTGATTACTTATTCTTTGTGGCTTTTACATTTACCTACTACAACGTCTACCATACTTTTAGCTGGAAGCCAAAGCTATAGCTAAAGCGTAAAAGCTGATGCTTGTTTGAAGTTTCTGTTAAACAAGGTAAGTATTTGGTATTTAAGCAGCTTACTGATACCTGTCAGTTGTCAGTTTACAATTAGCTACTTATTAGCATCCGACGCAAAAACGACGGGGTGTTACAAGTTTGACGTGTCTGTGTGTGTGTGTGTCTGTGGCATCGTAGCTCCCGAACGCATGAACCGATTTTGATTTTGTTTTTTTTTTTACTTTAATGGTATAGTAGTCAGGAGTGTTCTTAGATGTTGATGGACATCGGTTCAGCGGTTTCAAAGTTATCAGCACTTTTGTTAGCTGCGGTAGGGATTTCACAAAAAGAACACTTTATTTTAGCCCTGGAAACCCTTTTTAATTGCTTAGAAATCAATAAATAGTTAATGAATTGATATGTCAGAAAAGTGACGTCATCATCATGTATTGTCGTACAAAATCTATGGGGGAATCGCGTTTTGACAGCTCATAAAAAATACGTCAATTGATTAGTGGTGTCATCTACCCAATTGTTCCTACACGTTACTGATATTACGAGGATTGGCCTTCAGAAATCGAACACGCCAGCACCCAAGACACAGACATGCTACGGTTTCATACAAGTCATAAAAAGTTTCATAATCCTAGCATATTTTAGTAGACGAGTTTCATGAGCCCTGGGAATGAATTCCAGGCTAGCGCATACACTTAGGGCTAAAGTTTAAGGACTTATCACTTTTAGTATGCCTATCTTGTTAGGGTCTCAAGGACAAGAGTCTCGGTCTAACGATATATTTTTTACCCGTCTGCCGAGCAGGCGACACAGAACAGGACAAACGAGACACAGAATACAGAGTATTCTCATCACTAAAACCACATCCAAACGCCGCCGGGCAGCTACTGAGAAATTCCTGAAGAAAATCCCTAATAGCACTTTGCGCGACTTGGGAATCAAATATAAATCCCCATGCTTAGCAGTCGCGCTTACGATCACGAGACTAACGGGGCAGTTCTTAGCTATTACTACATTAACTTTGTAATATTTAACAGTCCAACATGATAATTATTTTCTTACAACAGTGTGTGAGTTAGAGAGTGAGTAGAGAGTGAGTGAGTTAAAGAGACTAAGATTTCATTGCTTGTAATAAATTACAAAATTTAAATATAATAGAAAAAGTTAAGATAAGTTTTGTTATATACACTATCGCAATAGATTACTCTGTAATAATAATATATAAGTTGAAAAATAAATAAATAAAAAACGCTTTTAATTTAATAAGCCTAATTCCATTACATAAAAATACTGCAAAACGCAAGCACACCCACACTCAAAGCTAATATTGGAATAAAATATCGCATTCCATTACCGTCTACCATTGTTTAACCGGAATACGAATACGGTATGCACGTGGCGTAGTTTTAAAACACACTGGAAATACGGATTGGCGTATTACTCGTTTTGCGTATTTTCTGACAGGAAGTGAGATCCGGTTAATTGTATTCAGGTAAATGGGGTTCAGTTTCATACATACGAAATAACCTAGCGAATGAATTATTATTATTCGCAATGAAAGAGTTCGAACAAACATTTTCAATATTATAAAAAGACTAGCAGTACCCCCCGGTTTCGCCTTCGTTAGGTTATATCTTTGATTATTGTTCCGATCCCGTGTGTCGTAGTCTGATTTTATATGTTTAAACTTACTCGATATGGACTACATAACACAAACATATTTCTTTTAAATCAAACCAGCCGTTCTTGAAATTAGCGCTTCCGAACAAACAAACTAACTGTTCAGTTTTAATAATATTGTAAGTAATTATCTATAAATGTATTATTTAGTTAGATCTTAAGACAACAGTGATGCTTCGTGTTTTTAAAAGTGAAATATAAATTCTGCATGCATAGGTTTTAAAGCAGTTTTAAAACAACAAAAACACTTGAAATACGGATCGGCGTATTTCTCGCTTTGCGTATTTTCTGACAGGAAGTGGGGTCCAGTTAATTGTATTTAGATGAATGGGTTTCAGTTTCATATTCAGTTTCAGTTGTGTACGAGTGAAATTGGATGAAAAATACTTTTTGTTCGAACGAAGACTGACGTTGCAATTACTGTGATTTAATTTAGCTGCGCGGAAAAATAGGGAGAATGTGTTTAAACAAAACTAGGACTTATTTTGCGCGTAATTAAACACAGTGTTGGTATAGACCTTACCAATATCTGAAGCGTAAGAAAAGAACCAGACCGAACAAAACCAGGCACTGTACTTATCAAGTTATAGGTACTGTAATGTATGTAAAAATCAGCTGATTTGCTTTTTCGCGATTTTAGTGTGAACCTATTAGTACAACTTCTTCATGATTAAGAGTTTAACGACCCTTTTACAGACTATATGATTCACGGTGGCCGAGCGATCGACTGCTGTGCTGCGTGTCGCGGGTTCGATCCCCGTACGGAACAAATGTTTGTATGACCTACAGATAGTTGCTCCGGTTCTGGCTGTTTGTGTATGTGAGTTTATATGTTTGAAAATGCACCTACGACCCAGGAGAAATTCCTAGTGTGGGGTAACGTTTTTTTTTTAAATAAAAAAAAAATATATACAGGGTTATTTGTAAAACATAGACAACCTCTCAGGACTATGTTACTAACATCATAATCAACAACATTTAAATTGAACGCTCTAAATGTTACGAAGTCTATGCAAAGCAAACGAAAGCGATAGTAAAATATCATAGTGTTTGTACTTGACCTATTTACAATTTTACGGAAATCCTTAAGTCGGTCATTCGCTTCGATGCGCCTGCGTTGCTTGATTCTGAACATGATGAACAAAAGTTGTTGTTTATGACGATAGTAATACAGTCCTGCAAGGTTGTAATTGTTTTACAAATAACCCTGTATATATATATTGTATGGACACTTAACATTTAAATAGATTAGTTCGTCAGTCGGATCGATCGCGTGCAGCGTCGGCGCCCCAAAAAAATCCAGAAAGGAACCCAGAAATTCGAATATTAACTTGACGTTTGTGCCCACGACTCGTCGCGACCACTATACACGAGCTTAGTTCAACCGTAACGAGCAAACCACAATCTCTCAACAATTAAATTAATTACGTCAAATTAATTCAATATAACAATTACATTATTATCCATCTATAACAGTTCAATGAACGCCTTAAACGTGCCTTTGCTCATAATAGATTTTAAATTAATTAACGTCAATCAGATCAAAATCAACGTCAAAACATTAATTTCAATTTATCTAATAAAAGGCATTTTTGAACGTTATCTACAGAATAAATAAAAATTTGAACCTATAAGTAGCCTCTCCCAAAAGGTAGTTTGTGGTGGTTGGTGGATGGGCAATAAACTCCATAAATACTCTTTTAAACTCTCTCTAACTCTCTCTTTTATACAGAATTACACGTGAATGCAATATATTCGCATAAAAGGTAAGTAAAAATAATTATAATTAGTTTAGTAAAATTGAATTGTAACTGCCTCGATAGCCTAGTGGTCCTAAGCGCGACTGCTACGCTAGAGGTCTTCGGTTCGTTTTCCAGGTCAAGCAAAAAGTGTTATTGGGTTTTTCTATGAAATTCTCATCACCCCTGTATTCCCCGAAGGATTAGGCAGAGGTGTAACAATGTACACCCACAGTTCGCCGGTACGTTTAGGTCCCATGTAATAGGGGGCGAGCCTATTGCCATTAACCGGGCACAAATCTTAACTCCGAGCTGCTACTGAGAATTTCACAGAAAAGCCCAGTAACACTTTTTGCTCGACCTGGGAATCGAACCCAAGACTTCTAGCGTAGCAGTCGCGCTTAGGACCACTAGGATAACGAGGCAGTTCCCATCCCTAAAAAAAAAACCATCTGCTAAGATCCTTACATAATCGGACCATTCGTTCAGAAGTTACAATGACACAGACAAACACACACCAAGATACACAAAACTACAACTACTCGTACAAAACCGTCAAACCTATCCCTCCTATTATTACCTCTTACCCCTTTCCAGGAAAAACATTCTAAAGATTTACTCCTAAGTACATCTCCTATTAGTCTCTAAAAGCTAAAGCTTTAGTAAGCCAAGTCAGCGCTTTGTCTTCCGCTGAAAGCGCTTTATTGTACACAAATCTAATTGAATAATATTCCGACCGTCTATTGGCTGGATTCACTTCTAACCGTTTTATCTAAATTCTGTATAACTTTTAACGCTATTGATTCCAAGTAAACTATTCAATCCTTAATTAATAACGTTCACTTTAGTTTAGATACGCAGTACTCGTAACCGGCGTGCTTGTATGACTAGATGTATGAACGTGGACGAGGCGAAAGAAGTATGTAAGGATCGTTGCAGATGGCGTTCTGTGGTTTCTGCCTACCCCCTTGGGAAAAAGGCGTGAGGCGTATGTATGTATGTTACTTTAGATAATATCGGGTAAACAAAATACACTTACCGAAGATGAAAATTAGAAAGTACATTTTGTTCCAATTATTGCGATATTTATTTTACTTTGGCCCATAAATGGGAAATTTAGTAATGTTTAGTAAATATAAGTTCAGGTTTTCTCACGAAGTTTTCCTTCACCAATGTCAGTGATGTTCAAGATAAGCTTAGAAAATACGTATAAAATAGAAAAAGTCACATAAGTACTTGCCCGTAACTGGTTGCCTAAACCACTGGGCCATCACGCTGGCACGACAGGCGGGTTAAGCACGGTGAATCTATTACCAGCATTTACATGAATGACAACACATGAAATGCCAGAACGGACCGGATGCAAAACGGGCGCGGATCAGGCAAGTGGAAGCCGTAGTTCGTGCACTTTGGTGTGTGATCGTCCGTCATTGTCACTTTATCTATGACACAGCACAAAGCAATTTGACATTGACAGCACCTTACTAATTGCTTGGTCGTACTTTTTTCCTTTAACAAAATTTATACGTGTAGTAGCTTGAAAGAGAAAAATAATAAGTAAAAAACTAAAACCCGCCTACGACAAAAAACGACGCTGAAAAAGTATGAAACAAGATTTTCAGGATACTGAAATAAACACGGTTACTGGAGAAACAAGAACAGAACAAAATGAAAAGCCGTAGTCACACGTAATTAATAACGTATTACATTTATTTTTTAAACTATTTTGGTGTTACGCCAAGTTGAATTTTGCCGATATTTTTGGCATGGAACAGTAAAATCCTTTCAAACGACACCAAACACGGTACCTATTTATCATTTTTGACATCGATTTTTTCCGTTAGAGGGCGCCACATTGAATTTAATTCGTTTATTTTCTTAACGTTTTTTTAACACATGACACGTAGTCCGCTAGAGGGCGCTTCTTTAAATTTGAGAAATATTTTCGAAATGTACAAGTAAAGCCCTTTCAAATGATATCAAACACGGCATATTTATCGTAACGTTTTTTTAACACATGTATTTTTTTCCGCTAGAGGGCGCCACTCTGAGTTTTGTGACACAATTTCATTTCATAAATGAATAATAATTATGGTCGTGAAAAGTCGCCTAAATCCTTGGTAGGGACAAAGGCAAGCCTACCCATCTGAAAGAAAACTGAGATATCGGAATTGGAATTCGTTAAAATGAAATTTATTATCAAACTAGGTATCGCTCGCAGCTTTACTGGTGTAAAAAATACGTATATTTTAGACCTACTTCAATTCCACGGTTTTGTCGTGCCAATTCTCCAATTTCCTGGCAAATATTTTTATTATATAATAATAATAATTTACTTATTTCAGACCATAAGTCCATAAACAAACACACATTACGATTTTATACACAAAACATACATACATACATGAAAACACATACTACACAAAAAATACACTACACAACTTATTTTAAATATTGGAATGACGCACGGTGACTGGTCATCCATTGCCACATCATTGGAGTATCCATCCTGTCGGCTACTATAGCCACCAAGCTGTTGGAGCTGTCGCGCACTCGCCGCACCAGGGATGCTATCCGTGTCCGCATCAGTGCGTAAAAATCTGGCACGCCATGCTCCGCGAACATCCTTGATGCACTACAAAACCGCGGCAGCCCCAACATTACTCTGAGGCGTTATTGTATTATGCATGCATGTCCTATTGGGCTCGCCTTAATAGAGGCGGTAAGTCCCCTCTTTGAGTGGCTAGAGAGGCGCCACGGCGCCCTCACCTACCGCCTGACGCAGGTCCTCACCGGACACGGGTGTTTCGGGAGGTCCCTGCACCTCATCGGGCAGGAGGAAACGTCCGGGTGTCACCATTGTGTGGATCGCCCCGAGTACACGGTGGAGCACACCGTTGCGGTGTGCCCCGCTTGGGCGGAGCATCGCCGAGTCCTCGTAGCGGCTATCGGCGGCTGCGAACTCTCGCGTCCGGCCCTGGTGCAAGCTATGGTCCGGAGCGAGAGGGAATGGGATGCAGTCGCCTCCTTCTGTGAGGCAGTAATGCTGGAGAAGGAGGCGTCGGGACGGCTAAGACAAAGGTTCTCACGTCCCAGCCGCCGCGATAGACGCTCCGGAGGTCGGGAGCCGCGAGACGACACGAAGAAAGAACATGGGTGGGTTTAAGTCAGTAAAAGTCTGACACTCCCAGAAGTTATTTGATGATTTCCCACCCCCCCAAAAAAAAAATGTATGTCCTATAATAAAATTGTACTGTATTGTATGTAATACTTATATGATAGCAAAACAAATCAGAAAGAATGCTGCAATAATGCCATTACAAGAAATACAGGGCCAAAAAATAAATAAAAAAAGAAATTCAAAAATAATACTCTGGAAACCAAGAATTCTGAACAAACAAATTCACTTTCCTTTTATATTATTAGTTAGTTTAAATGAAGTCCGACTTCGAAATGCCGTCCGCTCAGTTTGACCCAAATAGGATATCTTTATTCGTTTGGAAGTCTCTTCAGTATAATAATTTTAGATCAAGCTTTAGATTAAGTTCCAGATATTGACGTTGAAACAATGATGTCTTCAGGATTGCAATCAAATTATTTGGTGTCTGTGAAATGCTCGAATTAGCAGAATTCAATTACTTATTTAATTTTTAAGGCTTTAAGTATTATTTTATGGTAAACATTATATGACTGCTTCGTTAGCCTTGTGGTCCGAAGCGCGACTGCTACGCTAGAGGTCTTGGGTTCGATTCCCAGGTCGAGCAAAAAGTGTTATTGGGTTTTTCTGTGAAATTCTCAGTAGCAACTCAGAGTTAGGATTTGTGCCCGGTTAATGGCAATAGGCTTTTTTTTTTTTTTGGTGGGTGGGATAGCATCAAATAACTTCTCCCGCCCTGGGCGGGGCGGGAGGGAGTGTCAGACTTTTACTGACTAAAACCTACCCATGTTCCTTCTTGTGCCCTTTGCGTTCCGGGGGCGCGGTATCTCTTGCGAACAACCCGCAGCCCCGGCAATGGCAATAGGCTTGCCCTCTATTACATGGGACCTAAACGTCGAATCTGCGACCTCTAGCGTAGCAGTCGCGCTAAGGACCACTGGGCTAGCGAGGCCGTTATAATATTAGTTTAAGTAGATCACTTTAACAGAGTTTTTCAGTTAGCATTTTAACAAAAAAAAAAAAATAAGTATAAAACTTTTGACTGCAAATCATCGGTATTCTGGAGCATTTCTGCTCATCTACAAATCTACGAACGAAAGAAATATTCGAACGTAAAGAATGTCACAAGAAAGTCGCGCACGATTCTCACAATCGCGGCCATCTGAATTGGGAATAAGGAATGTTTGCAACTTCGTCGGGCTAACGTTAGGCCGAGGTTTGATAGGATCGCAGCTGCTAAGACCTCGTTTAACTTATTACCCGGATCAAGCTACTAAGGATATTGTTTATTCCGTTCTTATCGCAACCGAGAAATAAATTATCTATTGCAGAATCTATCACAAAATTATAGGGACTTTCTGGCTAGATGCTTATCTAGTACCTACTAAATGTCTAGACAAAAATCAAGCACTAACACTCTGTTTCGAAAACGGAATCTGTCGGTCCTTGCTATAAAATCATCCCCTTGTGAATTTTTGTCAATTTTGGAGTGACCGCTAAATCGCTTCACTTATATTTACCGACGGAGATTTTTATCAAATACCACTGCTGTTTACCAGGAAATCCACTTCGCATCGCATTCTTCGGTAGTGCAAAAGTCAAACGGCGCTAAACATCTCATCAAAAAATCGGTTAAAATAATAATATTCTTGCGGTTATTGTTCTCGCCCCCTATTACATGGGACCTAAACATACCAGCGAACTGTGAGTGCTCTGCCTAACCCTTCAGGGAATACAGGCGTGATGGTATGTTACGTTATCCTTGGATGCCCCATACTACCAATTATCGGTTGGTGTATGATTTTATCTAACAGCTGTAAAATAAAGCTATACTCATGTGACTCAAGCTAGAAGGGCAAAAAAGCAATAATAAGTAATCAAAGAGTAACAAAAGACAAATTGCAATGCGTTGTGAAGCTCAGCCCTAAATTAAAAATTAATAGAATACTTTATTCATTTATTTATTAATGCTTTATGCACAAATGTAAAATAAAATACACCATACAAAGGCGGACTTAATGCCTTAGGCATTTTCTACCAGTCTACCTTAGGGTGACGCAGAGACAAAACATAATAGGTGCAAGGAAGACGAACTGAAAATTTCCAAGATTAAAATATAAATACATAGATACAAACAAAATATACAAAGTAGATAGATATCAAAATACATAGGTAGAGAAATATAACAAACTAATTATGGGACGAGTCTGCCAACTTTTTATGGAAGTATTCGCGAGCTTTTATCTTGAATGTGAACCGACTGGTGGCCATTCCCGGTAGCAGGAAACCACATATAACTCCACCCTAAGGTGAAAACTTGCCGGATTCCTCCCGTTTCCCTCCCAGTTCCCTCCCATGTGTACACTGGCCAAACACCAGAAGTTTCAATGTAATTTTTTCAATTTTCTTCGGTGTCGTGACCGCTGTTTCAGGAATACAGTTTCCATTCCATTATTCATGTCCGATAGTTTTCAAGTAATAGTAATTCTTTATTGTAAAGCTGGTTTATTAACTTGTTCGGCATCTGATTTTGTCATTTCAATTCTGTTAACAAAATCTGCAAGACCCACATAAATCTACATAACACACTATCCATGACAGAGTACAATACGAGTATGGCAACCAAACACAGAAAAAAAAAATTAAATTGGTTCATGCGTTCGGGAGCTACGATGCCACAGACAGACACACACAAACACACACACACAAACACACACACATACAGACACTAATAACACCCCCGTTTTAGCGTCAGAGGTTAAAAACAAAAGCAACACAATTAGAACATCCAAACACGTTGTAAACAAGATGTTGGCGGAACTAGCTAAATTGTTACAAACCACACTTTACAGTTGGTATCGGTCAGATATTTATAGAACTACACAGCGACTGCCGTCACAAGTTAGTGAAGTTCCAAACGGCCGCCGTGTGAATGATCACTAACTTGTGGACATCTTGCGACACTTCATTTTGTTACAACTTTGTAGGGCTGCCCTTGTTCCTGATTACTATTTAAACGTGTGTCAAGTTTTACTGTAGGAGATTTTGCTTTTTAACCCCCGACTCAAAAAAAGGAGTCTTATGAGTTTGACGTGTCTGTGTGTGTAACTGCCTCGGAAGCCTAGTGGTCCTAAGCGCGACTGCTACGCTAGAGGTTGGACACATGGGTTACATGGGACCTGAACATACTGGCGAACTATGAGTGTACATTGGGTACACCTCTGCCTAACCCTTCGGGGAATACAGGCGTGATGGTATGTATGTCTAAATCATCATCATCATGAAGTCATCAGCGTGCGCACTAATTACGGTAGAAAGCCCATATTATTCGAAAGAGTACATCTGTTCAATAGATTACCCGACGATATTAAAGATTGTGATAACGCGAACACATTTAAACATAGATTAAAGAATTATGTATGTATATGATAACTGCTTTTGTCGTGCTCAAATAAATATCTCGCTGACGGTGGTGCGTGCGTTGGATCGTTCGGCTCCCTTTAAGATGGTTGAGCTAAATGGTGCTAATGCGCGCGTCATGTTCGTGAACGGGCGCTGTCAGTTGTGATTGGTCATCTCTTAACTGCTATGGCTTACATCTTTAGTAGGTACTATTTTTTTTTGTATTGTTTTATATACATCTTCATTGTTTTCACATATAGAAGCAACAAGAATATTGTAACCAAGATTTTGTAAAAACTAAATTGAAAGAAAAGAGTGTCCATGGAGTTTCTTGGTCCTTCTTCTCCATAGAGACCTACGCTTTGGAACGAGCAACTAGCTTCAACTTTTAAATGTAACTTCTTGACAATTCAAAAGTGCCTGTAAATGGTCTAATTGAAATAAATGCTTTGACTTTGACTTTGACTTTGATACTCTGGAGGAAAATTTGTATTGTATTATCATGTTTATTACTTTGTATCTCATTATAAGCGGACTGTATGTTCTTATGAGAAATAAATTCTTTAAACCGAAATACTTTTATCTTTCTTTCTTCTTAGGCTTTTACCACACAATCTTGCTCAAAGCTGGTTACTAAGCCAACGTTACGATTAACGTAATACAATTGAATCCTAACTAGTATTATTGAATTGGTTACCAAATACATTGAAAGTATTCTGGCAAAAGTTCAATTTTATGATCAAAGTTTCCACAAGAAAAGTAATCTACGTTTACCAATATAATAAAGCTGAAGAGCTTCCTTTCATTTTTGTTCAAATATATTTTTGTATATGATATCTAGATTCACGAGTATTAGTATAGGCTTTATAACATTACGCTAAGACCAACGGGAGCGGGGCAGTAACCAAAAAAGTAACTGATCGCGTGTGAAACGCGTGTTTCGATAAGCAGTGTAAAATTTGTGATATAAGATAATTGTTGTGAGTTAAACGTATTTGCCTATCAGGTTTGTAAATTATAGGGTTACCTACATATAAATTACACACATACCATCACGCCCATATTCGCCGTAGGCGTTAGGCACAGGTGTAACAATGTACACCCACAGTTCGCCGGTATGTTTTTAGGTCCCATGTAATAGGAGGCGAGCCTATTGCCATTAACCGGGCACAAATCCTAACTCCGAGCTGCTACTGACAGTTTCATAGAAAAACCCAATGACACTTTTTGCTCGACCTGGGAATCGAACCGAAGACCTCAAGCGTAGCAGTCGCGCTTGGTACCACTAGGCTAACGATAAATTTAAAACGATACATGAAAAATATAATACTTCTCCTATCTTGGTTTTTTACAATAACTAACAAATATATATTTTTAATTTTTTGATTTAACATTTGCACAACGTTAAACTATAATGTACCGACAAATTGTAAAACACATAATTATTATATTCTTATCATTCATTAATAAAAAAATGGCTACGTATCTAAAGGCTACCACATAATCGACAAACACAAGTATTTCTCAATCAGATCTCTTAAGCCCCAAAATTTCACAAAGCCACAAAAATTAACAGTGTAATCCCAGATGTTCACGGACCTCGTAAAATAAATCCCACCATACGATGTAAGGGTAACCCTTACTTGTTCCAACTTCACCGTTCGACTGTACCTACGTCACAAATTGATTTTGCAAGCGAACTCTGTAGGGAAGTGGTTCCTTCATTAATTTGATTGAGTTACGTCCGTGTTTCGTCCAGTAGCCGACCTTTTACTTGGATGACGATATTTTTAAATAATAGACTGGATGTCTGAGTGGATGTTAAGTAAATCCGGCTGCTTTGTGTTTAGAAAAGGGTTGGTATGGAGATTACGTCTTTGTTCCTTAATTTTAATATTAATATTTTGCGTTGGTTTTGGCTTTATTAAAGTTTGTAATGGTCTCGTTATTTGGGTAAGGATATACATAATACAGTGTACAAACTTGGCGGTACGACAAGCTTGTACAGTCGTCACAAATCGGTATTAAAACTTTGAATGAATGAAATATGTAGTTATTTTTTTACACTATGTTGTCTTAATATTGGGCATAATTCCCCATGTCTTTCCAGAAAACACAAAGTCAAATCTTGTATTTTAATTAAAACACATATTAACAAGCACTTTTGAACGTCACTTACTGTATATAAGAAAAATATTGTATGTTTATTTTTTGTTTAATGTCAACGTCAAAGTCAAAGCATTTATTTCAATTTTAAATTGTCAAGTAATCAGTTAGTTATCACGTGACCAAAGGGCTGGCCTTTTCTTGGGCCAAAGAATCAGCATTGCCATACAACGTGGCAACGCTGCCAGCCTTTTGGGCACTTGTCCCATTGACAGCGGTGCGGATGAGTTTTTTGATGCCCTATAAGCTTCCTTTTTTGCATTTTATTATTACTTAAGTAAGTTTTATACTAGTGATTCATATTGTGCTTGTTGTATTCATTAAATAATTAATTTCAGTTTAGTTAGTTATCGTATTATATTCAAATAGGAGTCGTACAAAATAAAAAATAAATTGGTACCTTTTAGGAATGTTTTCGTTTTCCTAGTTTCAATGTGTCAAATCTAAAAAATGACACTATATTATGTAAGTAAAAAAAATCATAAAGTACTTACAGGATCACTGAAGCCTGAAGCCGTCACTTCATCAAAATAAAGGCAGACAACTCCGAAACAGTCCGAAATTAAACGAACATTGAAAGTGAGGAACTTTTCTCGTTAATAAAACTTGCAACGGACAATAGAGTTAGTCGATTCTCACAACAATTCGATTATAACATTCAACTTGTTGTTTGGGAATTCAATAATCGAGTATATTTGGGAACAGCTTTATAATCTTTGTACCTTCGAGGTGGTATGTATTACTAATAGGTTTTTTTAAAGGAATTAACATGACATACCATCACGCCTGTATTCTCCGAAGAGTTAGGTAGAGATGTACCTACAAATGTACACCCACAGTTCTCCGGTGTTAGGTCAGATGTAACAGGTGTATGTGTGTGTGTGTGTGTGTCTGTGGCATCGTAGCTCCCGAACGCATGAACCGATGTTTGATGGAAATCGGTTCAGCCGTTTCAAAGTGATCAGCTCTTTTGTTAGCTGCGGATCTACTGTCGGGGGTTACTTTAATTTTTTAATTTTGTGTTTTGATGTGAAACATCTACAGCCGCACGTAAAACCGATTGCTGGCGTAGCGATGAATGCCGTTTTGATGTTTATCACGATTCTAATGTGTCACATCTACCAGGCGTCCCGTGACGATTCAATATTTTTGTAGTAATTCTTGAGTTCTTCGTGAAGGAGTTCGAGAAATATTATCACCATATCTATTTCTGCCGTAAAGCAGCGTTACTGTGTTCTGGTTTAAAGGGTATGGGTGCCGGTGGAAATTACAGGCACATTAGACATTTCAACTTTGTCCCTAGCATAGCAACGCATATGCTAGGCCTCTGGTGTGATGTCTATATGTAGTGGTGTCCATTTAACATCAGGTGGGCCGTCGACGTGGGCTAGTTTCCCATCCAACAAAATTTATAAGCAAACATATTTTTGCCAATAATGGACGTGTTCACGAAGATATACGATGTTGGTTTATTCTTGAAATTGGTGCGGGGATATCGAAATCTGCGGCCGTGCACGGCAATGTCTGTGGAGTGTCCATGGAGTTCCTTGCTCGTTCTTCTCCATAGAGATCTACGTTTTGGAATGAGCACCTAGCTTTCTGTCTACCGTCTTGACAATTAAAAAGTGCCTGTAAATGGTCATATTGAAATAAGTGCTTTCTTTGACTTTAACTTTGACGCAGATAAAATCGCATGATTGTGCAGATGTCCGCTGGGGCGTGGCACCTGATAGTGCGACATCCGCCTAACTCCTATTACCCGTAATCCTTGAGCAGAGTTATTTATCTTTCTACTTCTAATTACGTCGCTACCTACGCTCTAGAAATTCAAATCCTCAATTACAGTCTTCCTACACACTTAGTTACTAAACTTCGATGAAGGTCGTCGCTCATTACAACAGTAAGGCTCCGATACAACAAATAATTTGGCTTTCTACTCACGCCTTTAAATCGTGTGTTTTAAAATATTTTTTTCAATGACGAGGTTGAAGGTGACGGCTTGCGGGCGGCGCAATGGCAGCTAACGGTTGAAATTTTAAAGCGATGTCGGACGGGTGTTGAGTTGTGAGGAATTAAATTATATGAGAACGTTGCGGATTAAAATAGGATGTAGTGACAAAGGCTGAAAAGAGTATGCTTAGATGGTTCGGCCATGTTGAGAGGATGAGTGAAAGGCGACTAACAAAAGGGATTTATATGGCAGATGTGAGTGGCAACGCCGGGACGGAACGCCCTAGAAAGACCTATCCTGACTTTATTGGCGAGGTTCTTCAGAAAGCTCGGGTGCGCAGTACTCGTAACCGGCGTGCTGTATTTATGTATGAACGTAGACGAGGCGAAAGAAGTATGTAAGGATCGTAGCACCTGGCGTGGTTTCTGCCTACCCCCATGGGAAAAAGCCATAAGTTTATGTATGTATGTGTGTATGACCTACAAGTACGCGGATTTTAGCTCGTCTACAAAAAAATGGCGACCATTAAATACTAATCGAGTGACACCTAAGGCGCCTTTTAACTCTTTGGAATTTTGAAGACATGCAAAGAATATAAATGTCTACTAATGTTAGTGAAAATGCCTTTTAACGGATTCTTTTTAAATTGAACTTGTTGGTGTTATCAAAAATGTGTTTGAAAGAAACGGCTTTGGAGGTTTTCACGCTTGGATATTTACCTACTTAGGTATTCTTTAGCATTTATCTTCACGTATTTTTTGACTAGGACATCCCAGACTAGGAGTGTTAATGCGTAGATCTTTTATACCCACGGAAATGCTGTCATCATTCACAAATAGAAAGATCTAACTAAAAATCTTCAGCTTTTATTTTATACGCGTAATTTTTAAATTTAGAATTGTTTTGCTACAGTTGCCGGTGTATTTACAGGCACATGACACATTACATCCTTTTCATTGGTTTTTTTATAATTTGAGGGCAGGCGTAATTACAGGCACATGACGTTGAAGAAAAAGATGAAATGGTTATCTTTTTCTTTGATTTTTTAAATAGGTGCCGGCCTAATTACAAGCACATTAGATATTTTATTCTAGTCCTTGGGATGGTAAAGCATCTGCGAGGCCTGAGATATTGCAAATGTCTATAGGTAGATTTGTAATTTTTTTTCCTTTTTCCTACTCCTCCGCTAATCTTTTCTGATTAATTTCGTTGCGGGATCCAAGACAGTTTTATCGTTTCTCCGGGACTCGTCGAGCTTCATTGCCTCGGCGCTCTTCTGGCGGTCTCCACTGTTGATTCTGGCTTACAGAAGTTGCAGTGGTTGGGAATAGTGTGGCGGGCTTGTCCCATTTTTTAAAAGGTAGATTTGTAATTCGGAACTTTTCGTCCCGAATATTTTTTTTTTTTGGTTAGATAGATCGCGGTTCAGGTCGACTTTGAAAAGCACTAATTTATCGTAAGTAAAGCACTAATATATACGAGTAACATCCTAAACTAGACTAATTTTTCGCAATTCCTCTAGATTTTACTCTGGCTACACTGATCGGTATCTAGCAGACAGGTTGTGGATAGCGTATCGTTACCGTACGTTAGTAAATAAATAATGTGCTCCTGATGTAATCCGATAGATAGGAACGAAGAGGTACAGTAACAGTGTAGGTTAATAATCTATGAAGTGTCGTACAAATTTAGCGGAAATTCTGCGGTGATAAAATGGATTTGGCCAGTAACTATATAGGTATTTGTTTCATGTACTTAATTTATATTTACTAGATACTTACCTGTTTACATAGGCTTCAATTATAAAAATAACAACGGCAAATAAATTATGCTTGTTTCATTACACGGCTATAATTATGTATATACCGATTATTTTGAAATTTTGTCATTGATATTATTTCAATGTACACCCACAGTTCGCCGGTATGATTAGGTCTCATGCAATAAGGGGCGAGCCTATTGCCATTAACCGGGCACAAATCCTAACTCCAAGCTACTACTAAGAATTTCATAGAAAAACCCAATAACACTTTTTGCTCGACCTGGGAAACGGACCAAAGACTTCTAGCGTAGCGTAGCTTTGGACCATTAGGCTACCGAGGTAGTTAGTCTAATAAATTATGCTTATTTTATTACACACACGCACCTATTATCATGAAATTTTGTCATTGATATTATTTCAACATGATGTTGAGTTTGAGAAAATTGAAATTGAATTTTGCAACAAGAACGAACCTACTCACATATTTATCTACCTACTTATAGTATAGTATTGAACTTTTTATATATATTTTTTAACTTTTTATTTCTCAGTAGCAGCTCGGAGTTAGGACTTGTGCCCGGTTAATGGCAATAGGCTCGCCCCCTATTACATGGGACCTAAACATACCGGCGAACTGCGGGTGAATATTGTTACACCTCTGCCTAACCCTTCGGGGAATACAGGCGTGATGGTATGTTGTATGTGGTTTTTATATATAAATCTGAAATCGCCAATCCGCCTTAAGCGGGCATGGTGACCAATGCTCGTGCCTTCGCGATATGAGATGAGGCATTTGACCTGCAATAGAACAATATAATAGGCTATTGTTATGCATAGGAACACCAACTATTGAAAAGGTTTTTTCCCACTAATTGCCTTTCCGAAAAACGCACAAAGAACCCGATAATCTAACAAAAAAACTAGTAGGTACCTAACCGCGTTTCATTTTCCGCAATGCATTGTTCAGCCTGTTTCCAGTCGTTAGGCCCGCGGGTCTGCCGTCAAAGTTGGCACTCGTTAGCAGCCAACTTGACGCGACCCAGCAATTTGCTGGCCCTCTGGCTTTTTGACTGTTCGCTGAAATTAATTTTCATACCGTTTACTGGGTTCTGAAGATCGTGTCGTTGTTAGAGTGATGCAGTTTGTGCAGTTCATCAACGTCGCTATTCTAATCTCGGTCTCAATCTGTCAAAAGTGCGTCTAATTTACCTAAATTTGACAATGATTGTTGCTGAGATGAGATTGCTACTAGATTTTGATTTTATTTGTGGGATTATGGAACGATGAACCTCAGTAGCCAATCTGGAAATCTCCTAACCGATGGCGGCCCCAGGCTGGCAGCTATAAAATTAATTTGGCCACATGGGGCATTCTTCACCAAATCCCAAATGCAGTGCCGGTATGAAGTACCATCACAGGACATGCGTCACCTGCTTAGTTGCCCGTCTTGCACGTCCACTTGCACGATCCAAGACCTAAACAAGGGCAAATTTTTTTTACAAAAAAATTACAACCGCCTTCAAAAATTGCAAAGTGAAAAATAACTCTAGCTTTGGAAGTCGGCGGCTTTAGTTCTGTTTGTTGTTTTGTATTGCCTCCGACTTCCAAAGCTAAAGTTATTTTTCACTTTTTAGTTTATGAAGGCGGTTGTCATTTTTTTTTTTTAAGTTTTATATTTCGCTTTTTAGTATCAACTTCCTGTCATCCAAATCCATGAAGAAATAGTGATACTACGTAAATTACCAAGACACCACTTAAAAGTCACAAGAAAGCAGAATAATAATAAATCGTTTACTTGGATAACATATTTTAAAATCTATCTTAAAATTTATATGGGACCACCTTTGAAGTATGACCTATCAAACAAAAAAGAATCATCAAAATCGATTCATAACTGGCGGAGTTATCGCGTAACAAACATACAGGCGAATTGATAACCTCCTTCCTTTTGAGATGGTTAAAAGGCTTCAGTAATAAAAAAAACACAATAAGTAAAAAAATTAAAAAGTATAAATAAACCTAATCGGATTACCAATCGCGATGCGGTTTACATAACGCTCCGTTTGAAATGGAGTTCGCTCAATAATCCCGTATCCATAGCTATCGCTATGAAGCGAGTATCGAGACTTTCAGTAATGAAGCGTTGGTGGAAATATTGGAAAATAAAATGTCACAACTGTACAGCACACAGTTGACACCAGAAAAAAACAACGAGAAGTCATGGGTATTGATCACCACGCTTGTTTAAGGAGGATTGGTGATTTCAAACTAATATTAATTAGATTAACTGCCTCGTTAGCCTAGTGGAGCCGTGTCTACGGCGCGTTCGTGTTCCACGCGCGCCTCAAAGAGATGTCAGCATATGGAAGGGGCCACTGAGGGCCGATGCCTGCCGGGGCTGCGGGTTGTTCGCAAGAGATCGCAAGAAGAAACATGGGTGGGTTTTAGTCAGTAAAAGTCTGACACTCCCTCCCGCCCCGCCCAGGGCGGAAGAAGTTATTTGATGTTTTCCCACCCACCAAAACAAAAAAAAAAGGCTAGTGGACCTAAGCGCGACTACTACGCTAGGGGTCTTGGATTCAATTCTCAGCACGAGCAAAAAGTGTTATTGGGTTTTTCTAAGAAATTCTCAGTAGCAGCTTGTAGTTAACATTTGTGCCCGGTCAATGGCAATAGGCTCGCCCCCTATTACATGGGACCTTAAACATACCGGCGAACTGTCGGTGTACACCTCTGCCTCACCCTCCGGCTAATACAGGCGTGATGGTATGTATGTTATGTGATAAAAGATACGCAGGCACTTCCATTGTTTGACCAAAGCTTTAATTAAATGGTCACTAGAGCAAACTGCGCGCCGATGAACCAACTCATTTCAGTGAGTGATCTCCACGGTTATTAAAAGGTTAAAAATATTTGTTCGTCAAACTCCAAGCCATTTTAATTAATTGACAACGATATAACGGCGTCAACTATTTTGTTTTAATTCAATTAATTTTTCACTCCGACAACGGGTAGGCAGGTAGGGACTCTGTTCTGTCGGGGGAGCGGTGAATGTTGATGCGAATGAGGGGGCCATAGATAGAACCCCGGCCATAGGCAGAGGTAGAACACCGTGGTGGTTTTAGCCGGTAAGAGTCCGGCATACCTCTCCATCACTCCCAAGGAGTCCAAGAGGACTTCTATAGCGTAACAAAGAAATGGTAGGCACTCTAAAATATTTTGCCAATAAATGAAGCAAATTATCATCCAGTTTTCAGTTTTCCAAATTTTATATGAAAGGGACAACATATCTAAAACTTTTGCTATGGATTCAAAGCATGATTCTAGACAATGCCAGACAGTGTTATACTCTTACTGACTTTTACCCATCCGCTTTCCTCCTAATGCCCTTTGCGTTCTAGGTCTGCGGTTAGTCTTTCAAACAAATTCCACAACCCTGGCAGATACTGGCCCTGGTGGCCCCGCCCTGTGGGGTCTAGGATCTTATACTGAATTCTTGGTAAAAGTTATATCCCCATATCATCAACATCATCATATCAGTCGTAGGACGTCCACTGCTAGACATAGGCCTTAAAGCCTCCCCCATATATTTCCAGCCGGTAATTTTGGATCTACTTAGTAGTTTTAAAACTGGAAAATTAGTGATGCAATATTTTAGCATATTTTTTGGCATCGGGTATTCGACAAAACAATATCTGAGAAAACAGGGAACATATTGATATCGCTATACATACCTACACACCTATGCATCAAAGCCGTTTATAAAAATACTCAGTGTTTCCTAAAATTCACAGTCAATTACCCGGGATTCATCAGTTTTCAACCTTTAAAGTTGCAAACAAACAAGTAACTCCCGCCCGGCAATCGTGCCCATCACCGGGTTTCATCTAAAACGTATTGTTCATTACTGTAGCGGTTTCGCGCGTAACTTGTTTTTAATAGTATCCGGGGTCTAAAACCGGGTTGGATTAGGATTAAGGAATTCGCCATACAAGGCGTCTTATGGGTATGCTCGTTTTAACGTAGATTATATCCGACGCTGGATACAAGGGTTGCGGAAAAGCGTGTAGAGTAAAATTATGTGTTTTCTGACTCCTCCCGTGCTATCTTCTAAATAGTTTCAATGCGGGATAAAACACGGATTGTTTTTTAAATTACGTTCCTCCACAGCCAAACCCGTAACAAGTATCTGTAGACCATGGCAATATTTGTTCCGTGCAGGAATCGACCCTGCAACACCTTCATGATGGTTGGGCTAAGTAGTGCTGATCCACGTGTCATGTTCGTGAACGGGCACTGTCAGTTGGATTTGGTCATCTCTTAACTGCCATAGCTTACTTCTTTATTATTATTATTATTTCTATGGTTTTTTTTATTCACTTTCATTGTTTTTACATAGGTATAGAAGCAACAAGAATATTATAAACAAGATTTTGTAAGAACCAATTTAAAAAGAGTGTCCATAGAGTTTCTTGCTCGTTCGTCTCGTTCTGGAACGAGCAACTTAATTCAAAAGTGCCTGTAAATGGTCTAATTGAAATAAATGCTTTGACTTGATTTGACAACACGCAGCGTAGTAGCCATTCGCTCAACCATTGCGCCAACCGTGCACACATCAACTAGATATGTTGAATCGTGTCTCTAGGACTTTTCGAGGTTCATACCTGTCACTGTTGATTCTGGCTTTCAGGAGTAGTGGTGCTATCACTACACTATTTCTGTAAATAGTGTCACATTAACGGTGGGCCGCGGTGGTGTCTCAAGATTGCTAGATTACGATGGAATTCGGTCGAAAAGTCTTAACGAAGGTCGAGTGCAAGATCAAGAGCGCGTGCAATAAAGTTTATCAGTTATATATCTATAAATAACTATCTGACCCGGCAGACTTCGTGCTGCCTCAATCGATAAATAAAAGACCTAAATTTTTGTATAAAATAATCTTAAAACAAACAAATCCGTATTTAATAAAAAAGAATTTTTTGAATGAAGCATGAAGTTTTATTATTATTTTCCACCCATCATCATGTTGCTTAGTTACAAAACAGAGTTTTCCTAAAATACCAATTTAATATGAACTTTATTGATTAGCAATAAAGTTCAAAATGACTCTACATTCTATTAAGAAAACATTTATATGGGAAAAAGAAAAGAGCTGTTTTTAGGGTTTTCCTCGCAATTATCCGACTTTTTCTCACCTTTTAAACCTTCCCTAGACCTCCACGAACATTTCAAGACCAAGATAAGATAAATCCGTTCAGCCGTTCTCGAGTTTTAGCGAGACTAACGAACAGCAATTGATTTTTATACAGATTGGTAGATAGTAATAGTAATTACGAATTCAGGCTTACCTATATTAAGGCCAAGTTTCTTTACGATGTTTTCCTTCAATGATGTCAGTAATAAACTTAAAAAGTACATTGAAGAGAAAAAGTCACGTCGGTTCGTGCCCGTAATCGAACCCTTAACCACTGATCTTGCGGGCCTGTGGACAGTGAGCAATGGGTAGCTCACCGTCAGCAATCTTGGAAGGGGTCACTCAGGGCCGATGCCTGCCGGGGCTGCGGGTTGTTTGTAAGAGATACCGTGCCCCCGGAACGCAAAGGGCACAAGTAGGAACATGGATGGGTTTTAGTCAGTAAACTCTCTCTGACACTAAGGGCGGGGGAAGTCATTTGATGATTTCCCATCCCTAAAAAAAAAGCCACTAATCTTAACACTAGGAGTGTTACTTAAAGAAATTTATATTGTTTAAACCTCAATATAAAGTTCATTTTTCAATGCTATTGCCTAAGCTGTACGGTAGCCTTTTTTATTCACGTTATTTCCATAATCTGCTATTACCAAGACATTGACGGCGCGTTCGTGTTCCACGCGCGCCTCAAAGAGATGTCAGCAAAAGGAAGGGGCCACTGAGGGCCGATGCCTGCCGGGGCTGCGGGTTGTTCGCAAGAGATACCGCGCCCCCGGAACGCAAAGGGCACAAGAAGGAACATGGGTGGGTACGGTTTTTACACAATTTTCCTTAACACTTTATTATTTTCTGTATTAAGCTGATTATTTCTATAGGGTAAAATGCCCCTCCATGTAAATAAAATTATAAATTAAAGCCTTATTAACATAAAATTGGTTTTATTTTCCATGTTTGCAAGATAAATTTGCAAAATTGGTACAGTACCAGACATTATGTGATACGTCGAGTGTTAGAAATAGATAGACACTACATGACAGAGACGTTGCTCTACAAAGTGATACATTTTCTAAAAGTCCATTTGTGCCATTTCATTGGTTTGATTCTCATTTTTAGGGTTCCTTACCCGAAGCGTAAAGATAAAGATAAATTTATTCGCAAATATGGGTACAATACAGGTGATGCAGAAGTGGAGAGAGGTGAGATACAGTGATGCGTACCAATGAGACCCTATTATGGTAACCGCTACGAGTCGTGATTGTTCCGTCAATTGGACCGATCCGTGCAGCGTCGGCTCCCCAAAAAAACCAGAAAGGAACCCATAAATGAACCTTACGTTTGTACTCACGAGTCGTGGCGGTTACTATACTAAACTGTCTATCCGTCCGTCTGTCCAACATCTCATAAACCGTAACCGAAATATAAATTTTCACAGCGTATCTATGTATTTCTATTACCGCTATAACTACAATTAATTAAACTTAAACAAAGTTGAAAAAAAAAATAACCAATCATAACAGACATGAGGTTAACAATAAATGACTCTCAATCAGGATCCAGATTAAGTCCCTCATCATCATCATTATCATGAACATCAGCCAAACGACATCCACTACTAGACATAGGTCTCTCCTAAAGTCATGGGAAATCGCTGGATGCGGGCAGCGCAGGACTTCTCATTGTGGCCATCTTTAAGAGAGTCCTAAAGTCCCTATGTCCCTTTTTTTATATTTAGTACTTTCTGTTTCTGAGGATAAATTCCACAGACAGCTTCTTGTTAGGACCTAGGAACAGGCCGTTCTTCTCAATGTGGCAGTCGTTTGGTTTGGGCGTGTTTGGCAGAGCCCGGAGCTCATAGTTCAGTATTATGGAAGCCAAGCCACACCGCACGGTTTGGTATCCGAAACGCTTGCCTAGAACATAAAATTCAGTGGTATAACTGGTATGTTTCAAGTAGATTTTGTCTATGACGCGGATACATAATTGGCCGGCAAGTCCGAAAACCAGTTTCACCAAGAAGTAACGCGTTGCCCAGTAACTCGTTTGTGGAGGTCAGATAGGCAGTCGCTCCATGTAAATCACTGGTATTCAGCTGTATCCGGTTAGACTGGAAGCTGACGCTGACATAGTTGGGGAAAGGCTAGGCAGATAATTACGCTATATAATTACGGACTTGAATTATGTGGTTTGAAGAAAACAATCCCGGTGTACGGGAGTCGTATAACAAATCTGCAATTAAATTGTAACTCTATGGTTCATGGCTGTTGTCTGTTAGAGAATGCCTAAAGCATTACGTCCGCCTTTGTATTTTATTGTTGAATAAAATTAAAATAAATATCTATCAAGCCTAAAGCTTAATAGATACTTATTTTAATATTTTTTTTTTTTGCTTTTCTAAAAAAAGCAAAAAAAAATAAATTTGGTGATGAATTTGCAAATATCGAAGTAGTGTTCCTGTAAAATAAGTCTTATAATTATGTTATGGATGAGGTGAGAGCTACCAATTAAACACTATCAAAAAAGTACAAATTGGTAACATAATATAATGATAAATGGTGTGTTACAAATAATTATGCACCGCTGCAAATGTAGGTTGAGTCGTGGTATGACGCGTCTTACATGCGTAAGCGCGGTCTCACTTCCACGGCTGTGATGGCTCCTGGCGAGGCGGCGGCTAAGCGCGCATCCCGAGGGCTTCGCAGCGCCCGGGATTCATATTCATTTATTTGCGTACCATAATGTGTATAAAAGATGTTACATAAGGTTTACAGCTAAAGTACAGTTTTGGACCCTGTTTGGGCACATCAACAAAGTATTGTCTTAAAATTAAATAAAATTAGCGATAACAATAATAATCATAAAATAATGTAACAGGTAGATAGTGATAGTGATCGTATTGGCGTGAATGAATTATGACGTAATTTTTTCTTAGGCTACTTGTTTTTAACCCCCGTCGCAAAAACGACGGGGTGTTAAAAGTTTGACGTGTCTGTGTGTGTGTGTATATCTCAGTCGTGTGTGTATATGTCAGTGGCATCGTCGCTCCCGAATGCATGAACCGATTTTGATTAAGTTTTTTTGTTTGAAAGGTATATTAGTCGGGAGTGTTCTTAGCTATGTTTGATGGAAATCGGTTCAGCCGTTTCAAAGTTATCAGCTGTTTTGTTAGCTACTGTAGGGATTTTTATTTTTCTGTCGGGGATTACTTAAAATTTTTAATTTTGTATTTATTTCAAGGCACTAAAGGCTATTTTGTAAAAACTTACCAATACATCCTCTAGGACCTTCCCCAAATGGCAAAAACGTATACGGCGCGATGTTCCTCTCGTTCTCCGGTAGAAACCTGTCAGGGTCATACACCAGGGGATTCGGGAAATGCTTCGGATCATGTTGCATGCCCACAGCATTCACATACACCACTGTACCCTTGGGTATTGTGAGGTGGTCGTCGATCTGGTAGTCCTGGGAAGCTATGCGGTCCAACCAGCCCATTGATGGGAATTTGCGTAGCACCTCTGTTGAAGAAGGGAATTAAAATAAGTTCGGAGGTTCGGTAGCATTACAGGCACATGACACATTTGAAAGTCGCCTAATTGTATTTCATGTGATGAAGTGGAAGATACACACCACTTGCTGATGGACTGTGTCAGAAATAAGAATGAACGTGAATCACTGTTAAAGTACCTAAATCTGAACTTAATGGATGTGGGCCTGATTCAAAACATTCTATGTTACCTAAAATCAGAAGCTGCCAAAAAACAGTGCCATTTGTTCTTAGTATTTACGGAATTGCTTGTTTTTTTTTTTTTAATTATAGTTTGGAGTTGGCACATGTATTAGGGTACAATGGGGTTGACATGGGGTATCTGGTATTACAAATGTGTATAGGCAGAGGTGACCACTTAACATCAGGTGGGCTGTCGGCTTGTTTGCCAACAAACGATGCATCATATAAAATTTAAACAAAAAATTGTACTCAATCACGCAATTTTGAACTGTATTTCGTATGCATTTTAGTTAGAAAATCGAACGTAGCGATGTGAAACATACGTGCCTTTGATAACACAGTTGATATAGGTCAACTCAGACAGCGTGGTAGCATCCAGTTCGTTGTCACCGTTCTTCTGTTTTGCCTTCAAAAGTTCTTGATAAAGTCTCTCCTAAAAATAATAAAAGAAAAAAAAAGTACAAAATCACAACATATAATATCAAAAGTGGAATCCTCAAAAAAATTTATCAGAACCATATATTTATGTAAATATAACTATTTACGTAAATCAAAAAAAAAACCGCTAATTTAGTGTAAACCAAAACTAAGCTAACAATTTGTTTTTAACATTGTCTCTCAAGCTTATAGACCCACAAACAATAAGCCCTGAACTATTACCCGAAGCCCATAGAAATATTTGTTCCGTGTGGGAATCGAACCCGTGCCATGTAGCGCATCATCAAAGCAATAGGCAGAAAACAGGCTAGCGCTATATCAAATTTTATAAAAATTGATTTAGTAGTTAAAATTACACATTAAATAAAATTTGAAAATTTTAATTAGGAACATAAAACAGCTTAAAATGCACCACAACCTTGAACTAAATAAAATAACGAGTTTCCTCAAAATAAATAAATGAACGATAGTGTATTAATATTCATTATATTTTAGCAAGTGCATTAATATGCAGATTATCGAGTTAATACGTTGTTTTTTAAGACTTCACACGTCGTGTCACGTCAAAAGAGATTCTGAAATACGCGTTGACGTTATTTAAAATGAAGGGTTCCTGCTACACTAATATAAACGTAAAAGTTTGTGAGAATGGATGGATGTTTGTTACTCATCACCATCATCTACTTAGCCTTTTCCCAACTATGTTGGGGTCGGCTTCCAGTCTAACCGGATGCAGCTGAATAACAGTGTTTTACACGGAGCGACTGCCTATCTGACCTCCAAAACCCAGTTACTGGGGAACACGATACCTCTTGGTAAGACTTGTTGTCAGACTTCCTGGCTTCTGACTATCCGTAACGAATGCCAAAGATCTAACGAATGACAGCCGGGACCAACGGCTTTAAGTGCTTTCCGAGGCACGAGGGTGTAACACCACCAACTTCTAAACTACGGCTGCTACTGAGCAAATCCTAATGAAAAAACCTAATAACACTTTTTGTCCGACTTGGGAATCGAATCTGGGGCCCCCCGTTCATCAGTCGCGCTTGCGACCACGGGACCAACGGGGCAGTCAGGGATGTTTGTTACTCATTGACGCTTAAACGGCTAAAGGGTTAGCTGTTTGACGTATAAATAGATATTGATTTAGATTAATATTTAGCACAATTTTCGCGCCCATAATAGATACAAGACTCTGAAAGCCAATCCTGCCAGGACGTTATAAAAAAACAAATACACTAACTCATTTATTAGGATACGTTCGCATTTGACCACTGTATTTACTAGAACTGATTTCAGATATTTTTAAACTATATTATATTTTGTTTGTGGTTTTTTGATTATGTTTTTAACCCCCGACGCAAAAACGACGGGGTGTTATAAGGTTGACGTGTCTGTGTGTATGTGTGTCTGTTTGTGGCATCGTACCTCCCGAACACATGGACCGATTTTGTTTTTGTTTTTTGTGTTTGAAATGTTAATTAGTCGGGAGTGTTCTTAACTATGTTTGATGGAAATCGGTTTAGCGGTTTCAAAGTTATCAGCTCTTTTGTTAGCTACGGTAGTGATTTTGTTCTTCTGTCGGGGGTTACTTAAAATTTTTAATTTTGTGTATTGTCCTGTTTCGTTTGCCTTCTATCAGAAATAATAATAAAACAAAATAATTTCCTACCTCCTTAAAAAACTACTTACTTGACAAAGAGGGTTCCACGCTAGTTCGTACAGGGTCCAAGTGAGCGTCACCCCAGATGTATCAAAGCCTCCAAGAAGAAAGATGGCCGCTTGAGCTAGCAACAAGTCTTCACTAATTTCTGGAACAAACGTACGCTTTTGTACATTTCTGTTCAGTTATTGACTTTGAAAATCGAATGCATATTTTACTAAAATTTTTCGCTAGGAAAGTATGGATATCGGTACTAAAAATAATTATTCGAAAAAAAACTGGAATTTTGGGATTTTTATTTAAGTATATCACGGATTGACGTAATTATTCGACACTTATGAACATTCTTAAAGATGTAGTTAACACGTAAACAGGGTATAACAAGTAAATATACATAATAATAAGGTAATATGAAATAAAATATAAGTATACAAGGTAATATATAAGGTAGTATATATATGTTTTTTTTTTAAATATACACCTATTTTTACTTTTTGTTTTTTTTTTTTTTAATTTAAAAGACTATTCCATACTAACCCAACACCTGAAATTTAATTAAAAATGCATCTGATTATTTGGTCTCTGAATTCAATTTTAAGTCGCCTTTAATTCTTACGCTATCCCTGTCACTTCAAGGTGTATTGTAGCGACAGAGATACATTTAAGAACGTCGTTTGAAAATACGGGGTTAAGAGTCTCAAATTCAAACACAGCTTGTTTTCCAATTCAAATGTACTCAGAAAGCGCATCGCGTCTAAAATTAATTGAAGTTCATTCAAAACGTAAAGTTTTCGCTTGTTAAATTTCAACGTTATTTCCAGACTTGAGTTCAAACTAAGTGAACGTTTACGCTTGTTAAAGTTGAACTGTCAGTCTAAGTTTAAGTTCATGTTAGGTGGATTATTATTATAAGTGTTCCTATACGGGTCTAAGAATATCTGACGTGGAAATGTAACATCTTAGGCTCTGTCCTGAACTCATAAATTTTCAGGTTGATAATAAACTTAACTGCAATAGAAATAAGAGTTGAAATTGCGTGATTACGTGTAAATATCGCGCGGAATTATAATCTTGCACACAATTTTCAACTTTATGTGTATGTTAAATTTTAGTTTGTTATCAATAAATCAATGATAACTGCTCTGAAAGGTATCTATCAAATACAAAACAGTTTGTTTTAAAAATATAAATTACGTATAATTCTGTCAAATTGAGTCAACCCTCAATCTCAAAACTAATTTTATAGGTATGCCAAATAAGTTACATTGCTATAATCATTAAGCTGTTATTGCTGATAACAATTTAATGTACATACATAATTCAAGCTTATCTATTTTAAATACATCGTAAAATTGGACAAATTTTGACCTCAGCTACTTCTTTTTGGCTAAAACTAAACCAAGGTGCATTACCTTCGTTCTCAGCAGCAGCCTCTTGCCTTATCTTCAACAAAGCATCAAGTAGGTCCCTACTCTCCTTCACCTCCTTATCATACCCTCCTCTCTGGTCTATAATCGTGCGGAATATGTGACGTAGGACTTCTAGTGTATCCTTCGGGAACAGGGAAAACCTATAGAAAACACGTTATTTAGATAAAATTAATGTTAAATAATAATAACAACAGTCTTTCCGAAGTCCCAGGTAACTCGTCCACTTAAGACACCCAAATTCATAGTCCTAATCTTTTGTTTCCATGTCCTGCATTACTTCTGCACCAACCGGGGAATATCCTTGAATCCATTTGCATAGTGATTATAAGTATAATTGTCGGTTGGTGTTTCACTTCATCTTAAAGCTGAGGGGCCTCTGTGAGATGGCTTCTGCCTCTCGTAAGCCTTTCCTGAATATCCTTTGTCCTTCCTTTCCTAAATGCCCGGGATAAAATGTAGCCCATTCATTCAAAGCTATAATCTATTTCTGTGACAAATTTCTGCGGCTCTGGAGTGATTGAGTGACAAACATCCATCCATCCGAACGTTCGCATTTATAATAGTAAGATGTATCATCGACTCGAAAAGAAGAAGGTCTTACCTAAAAACATCGACCATTTCAGGAAAGAAGAATATGCTCGACCAACACAGTCCTCTATGGAAGTCGAACTTCACGAAGTCCCTCGTAACTCGTCTCATGATACTGTCCCCAGTTCTTACAGCCTCACTCTTCAGACCAAACGCGGCCTCACCTATTACATCAGTTGTGAAGTCTGAGCATACGACCTAAAGAGAAACTAGGATTAATGTAAAAGTGCTCCAAATCTAAATCCAGGAAAATTTGACTCTAGGAAAATATCCTGACGAAAGTCTTTGTAATTAAAAAACTAAGTACATACTATTATCTATTTCATATAAATGTGTCTGTGTTGCTACAATTTACCTTAAAGTAATAAAAATAGCATAAGGTGACTCAAAATTGAGTTTCGTTTGATAATTTAAAAATAATTTAAATAAAAAAGCTAAAGCTGGTCAAATCTTACCCTTAAATTAGCAGGTTCTTCATTATTCATTTCATTTTTTATACGCAGCATAAGATCGGTGGCTTTGGCCGTCAGCAGATTATTAAGACTCCTTAACCTGGCTGCCGTGAAGAGGACCGTAAGACGACGCCTTAGGAAGGACCAGGTTGGATCCTGGTAACAAAAAATGCTTTTGTCATAACAGGTTGTTACAGAAAGCAGTAATCTTTGACGAGGATCTGTTAGCTAGCACCCCCTGTTGATGTCCCAGTGTACCCGGATATCTCTGAAGGAGGAGAGTCTCCGGAGGCGAGCAATATGGAGGAAACCCAGAAGTTGGCTACGTTGGTTGGGTCACGAATGTCATGCGGAGCGGTTATCGCGGTCCACCCATCAAGGCGAAAGTAGGTGCACAGGCGAAAATATTAGTGGGTGCAAGCCACTAACAACGTCGAACGACTCCCTGAACGTCGTAATATGTGTTAGATACTTTTCTTCGCTTAACTTATCAGACTATGAGAATGAGGGAAGAGGGGACTGCACCTGTGTTTGCGCACACACATGTGCACTATAATATGTCCTATGTGCTTCGCTAGTCTCCATAGAGATTGGCCGCCATGACCGAAATAATGACCGAAATGACAAAGACATTTGTCATATTATGTACCACCACGTGGATCAAGTCACGCGCAGAAGTTTCTCAGGTTTTGAATGATAATGCTCAAAATTTTTGTTTATATTTTGATTATATCTTATCTGCCCAGCTCCCTAAATGAAAAGCATTGACATTCTTATCGAAAAAATTAAGATAAACTATAAATAAAATGTAAACTAACTTATCTTAATGGTACTTACATTAACAGTAAACAAATTGAGACCTCCAATCGGATCAGTCTTGCCGGAACTCAGGAACCTGTTCTTGAAGATCTCGTGGTCCTTGACCAGCACCTTCTTTGCCAACTCAGGACTATTAATGACCAAGCCAGGCCGCCAGAAGGCCCACATACCGACGTATGGGGAGTTAAACTCGTTGTATACTTGCCTCATCCAAATTGCCTGAAATTGATTACATCTAACCATTTATTTAGCTCACCATAGTACCTAGAACGAAGTTTATAGTGAATGGATTTTAATACGACTTTTCTTGTTGAGTTTATACCATCACGCCTGTATTCCCCGAGGGGTTAGGCAGAGGTATACCAATTGTACACACCGACAGTTCGCCGGTATGTTTAGGGCCCATGTAATAGGGGGCGAGTCTATTGCCATTAACCGGGCACAGATCCTAACTCCGAACTGCTACTGAGAATTTGGTAGAAAAACCCAATAACACTTTTTGCTCGACCTGGAAATCGAACCCAAGATCTCTAGCGTCTCGCGTTTAGGACCACTAGACTGTCGAGGTAGTTAGGCATGTTGAGTTTCTAGGTAAGAATTTAAAAAAATCGATGCTGACGATTTTTGAAAAAACTTCCCCCAAACGTATATTTAGTTTGACGACTAAGTTTAAAGGCATTCTGGCCTATTTACAATCAATTACTGGAATATCCTGTGCAATATAATCGAGAGTTACGAGCACAAGGAACATGCTTTTTTATATACAAGAAATATAGTTTTTTTTTTAGGCAGTTTTAATAATGGACGGTAACACGCATCCCATCGAGTGCGAAACCAAATTGAACTTATCCGGTTTAATCGAAGCCTTTTTACACGTCTACGTCTAGGTGACAGAGACAAAGTCGACGATGAAGTGAGATTACCCAGAAAAAGCCTGTTCATTTTGACTTTGAAGAGATTAGGGTTAAAGGCGTTTTGAAATACACACGCAGGTAGAGCATGCTTAGAGCGAATTAGTCGAATAGCAACAAAGTAGGTACGATAATTTTCAGTACGACTAGAAATACTTACTGGATTCTGTCGCTGTAAAAATGTGAGACTACCCACAACAATATGTGGAGGATAATGCGGCACTCCTCTTTCTGACCAAAAAGATTTCACTCTTCTCCATTTAGTGAAAAACCACAGTAATAAAAATAATAAAACTGAACTAAATAGTATTATAAATATCATAATTTACAATCGGAAGATGTTGACACGAAAATGACTTGTGTTAAACTGTAGCACAATCGATATTTTATTTATTTAATTTATTGGATTTGAATACTTAGTCACGGTCAGTAAAATTTAAATAGACAAAACAAATCTTGTCTACGAAATGCTAAAATAGTAACTTTATTAGTTAACTATCTGTTACCCGCGGCTTCGCTCTCGTCGACCTAAGTGTTACTGAATTAAATAAGTATTGAATACTATGTTATCAAAATCTTCCAAGCAGGTCAAATGGTTGCTAAGGTGACTGCTTATAGTCACGACTGTGGGTTTAAAGAATTTGTTTGTAGACGCTCGTAGTCTGGATTTGTGCATGGTTGGTAATGGGCTTGCGCCATACCTGGGGTTATAACATAATTGGCGTAAGGAGGGTATATGTAACTTTACTACCCCTTTTTTTTTTTGGGGGGTTGGGAACTCATCAAATAACTTCTCCCGCCCTGGGCGGGGCGAGAGGGAGTGTCAGACTTTTACTGACTAAAAGCCACCCATGTTCCTTCTTGTGCCCTTTGCGTTCCGGGGGCGCGGTATCTCCTACGAACAACCCGCAGCCCCGGCATTTACTACCCCTTTAGATAATACTATGATGTGGGGTCAAAATGTACTTATTTTTCTTTCTCAAACCATTAAACAGCATCTTTAATAGGCACTGCTTTAACATTATACCTCACATTGTAGCTGCGATCTGTCTAGTATCAAGACCGAAGAAATGAATCTTATAATCAGAGCAACAGCCAACAAAATTTAAGCTTCGTGTTAGAACCAAATTAATGTAATGTTTTTGGGAGAAAGTATAGGCACAAAACAGTAAGCATAAGACTTATTAAAAGGCTAAGTAAAGTTTTACCTCACAAATTATCCCTTATCTTTAGAACTGTAAACTACACTATATATTCTGTTTACAGTAGGTACTGTGTATAGGTACGTACCTATAAGAAGAAATTCCGAATGTGATGCATTATTCATGATTGATGCTTGATTCAACATGCATCCTGAAAGCTTGAAATCCGTGAGACATTCAACGTCAGAAAAATGACTGCCACACAATTTTTCTATGGGTGAAATTGATTTCAATTGGTACACTTTCTGTTGTTGCTAATCTATTTCTATTTAGCTATTTGAATATAAGTTCACTTTTCTGGTGGCGTGACTCAGGACAGAAGTTAACATTTTGGAAAAAAAACCGTTTGCAGATAAATCGTTCAACACTTGTATGAAGGGTCGAAGTTGTGAGCTCGACGGTGCGGCGCTCCTTTTTTTTAAGCATGAGATTTCGTCAAATGTATTCTTCCGTTCTGGTGGAAAGGAGTGTCAGACTGCTACTGACTAAATCCCATCCGTGCTCCTCCTAATGTCCTTTGTGTTTCAGAGCCGCGGTGAGTCTTTCGAACAAATTCCGCAACCCTGGCAGACACTAGCCCCCGGGCCCCGGCTACTGTGCTGAAACCCCTTTGAGGCGCGCGTGAAACATAACACGTCGTCGGCTTGGGTCTGGTTCTGGTCGGACGGCGAGTCACCCAACCCTCGCCGATCGCAAGCCCACTACGACTGTGGTCTGGAATCGCCTTGCGACTCCCGACGCCCGGGGCGTCCCCGTCTATCGTGGCGGCCGGGGTGAAAGGTTGACCTCTCCCTCATACGTTTCGCCTCTTCCTTCGCTAGCATTACTGCTTTGCAGAAGGAAGCGATTGCTTCCCATTCTCCCTCGCTCCGGACCATGGATTGAAACAAGGCCGGACGCGAGAGGTCGCCGCCGCCAATCGCCTCTATGAGAACACGCCGGTGTCAAACAAAGGAGCATACCTCCACCGTATGCTACTTTGTGATCCTACAGTGATAACACCCGGGCGTGTCCTAGCGCGCGAATTCGAAAAAGTTAGCTCCCGAAACAACCGTGTCCGGAGAGTACCTACGTCAGAGAATCCTTGTGGTGCGGCGATCCTACTGTCGATATAACTTGGTAACTCTTTAAGTTATCTGAGGTGCTGTTTTTTATTCAAGAAAAATATTCTTAGGGGTAGCTAGAATCTGTGGGCCAATCAGCGGTATTCTGTTCTGTTCATTCTTCTTCAGTCGATGTATGCAAATTTTCAAAGTAATGTTAAGGATATGCTTAAACCTATTTTATTATAATACTAGCTGTTGCCCGCGACTTCGTCCGCGTTTCCGTCGTTTCTCGTAAAAAAGTAGCCTATGTCTTTCCTTACGGTTCAGTGGTTTTGATGTAACAGACAGATTAACTTTCATATTTTAGTAGGGAAATATAATATGTCAATCTACAATACTGTTGAAAAATATCGCAATACGTAACCGCACAATATTATTGTTAATAGCTGTGCCCGCGACTCCGTCAGCATGTAGTGAGAGTAGACAAATATAATCAGAAAGCTTCGAACTGCTAAGCTATCGGGAGTTACACGTGATATTGTGAGTCAACCATAAAAGATAGACATATGCTGTCGTGAGATATTTTTTATATAATTTTAAGGAGAACATTTCCGTCATACATGATTTCTGTGTAGCTTTAACCATTAAGGTTGCACACGCGACGGAAGCTTAAAAAATGAAGTAGCTTCTCCCGTTTTCCCAACATTTCCCTTCACTGCTTTGCTCCTATTGATTGTACCGTGATGAAAAGTATACTATAACCAACTCAGGAGTATGAAAAATAATTGTACCAAGTTTCGTTAAAATCCGTCGAGTAGTTTTTGTTTCTATAACGGTTATACAGACAGACAGACAAAAATTTTACTGATTGCATTTTTGGCAACAGTATCGATCCCTAATCACCCCCTGATAGTTATTTTGGAAATATATTTAATGTACGGAATTGATCTCTCTACAGATTTATTATAAGTATAGATAGAAGAAGATTGAAATCATACCATCGAAAATAAAAAATAATTAGGTACCTATTAAAAATTTTATAATGTCAAAAAGTAACAATCAATTGGGATCAAACTCACACAAAATATCTTACATGGCTTTCATTAAACACCGAAGCTATTCACTAAATAACGTGGATAGCGTAACAATAAAAAAAATAGTCATTCCCATACGATGTCATAATTGACTTTTATCTTTTATAGGAACTGCCTAGTTAACCTAGTGGTCCTAAGCGCGACTGCTAGGTCTTGGGTTCGATTCCCAGGTCAAGCAAAGTGTTATTGGGTTTTTCTATGAAATCATCAGTAGCAGAGTTAGGATTCATGCCCGGTTAATGACAATAGGCTCGCACCCTATTACATGAGATCTAAAGATACTGGCAAACTGTTGGTGTACATTGTTACACTTCTGCCTAACCCGTCGGGAAATACTGGCGTAATGGTGTGTGTAATATGTAACTAATCTACATTATTGTGTATATTTTATAGCAATCCAAAAAATGTCCAGGAACAATAATACTTAGCCAACCTCATTATTTATTACAAATAGCCAAATAGCCTAACTATTTCTTGCAAAGCCCATCACACAAAGAGCGAAGCAGATTGTGGAAAGGAAGATATCCGCCACCTCATGACTACTTGAAGTTGTGAGACCACCTACTTCAAGGCACTGAATAGATTGCGCATTTAAGTAGGCCGCTGCAAAGACAGTGCAAAGTCGGCCATTACTCGGCAATCTTTAACTATAACATCTCTTCCCGGTCGTGTAGGATGGCGGCCCCATCGGGCTATGAGAGTAAGGACGTGGTTCAGCTGTATTTTGTTTGCATCTTTTACGCCCGACATTAATAATATATCTCTTGAAAGTCTTAGAATTTATTTCAATTAGACCATTTACAGCCGCTTTTAATTGTCTAGAAGTTACAGTTTAAAGTTGAAGCAAGTTGCTCGTTCCAAAACGTTGGTCTCTATGGAGAAGAACGAGCATGAAACTCCACGGGCAATCCTTCCTTTCAAGATTTTACAGAATCTTGGATCCAATGCTATGCAATTCAAATCTTGATCCCAATTTTGGTCTTTACACGTAGTGTGCTTTGAGAGACACGGGGATGTCACACCGCTAACTTCTAAAATCCGGGCTGCCACTGAGAAATTCCTGCTTGAAAAAATCCAATAACTTTGTCTTACCTGGGAATCAAAGCCAGGAGGCGACGCCTAGCTGCCGCGGTCGCGAATAGTTGCGACCAGGACACCAACAGGGCAGTTTAATATTAAAATAATTATAATTCGACCGCCACAAAGTCGAAAACAATGTGACAACGGGTCAATAGGATATCTCATGTCCGATATCAAACAATTTTTTACGTAACATTATTTCGTAAACCTTCATTTCATAAAAAAAAAAAAAAATAATAGCACTAATACGCTTTACAATGTGTGGTTAAAGGCAAATAACTTCAGCACGCATAATGCGTTCAGGGTGTTGATGGGGTTGCCGCGCTACTGTAGTGCTTCCAGCATGTTCGCTGAGACGGCAATTGATGGCTTTTACGCGATAATGCGCAGGCGATGCGCGTCCATCATGCACCGGGTACACGCCAGCCCCAACAGCATCCTGAAAACCATAGCGGACAGGTGGGATAGCCCCATACTGGGACATTGGATAAGCCTACATGCCAGGGGCGTAGGTACCTAATTAAATAATTATATTTTACTGGTAGAAGCTATAAGTACTAACACTAGTTTTGTAAGTTTCTTTTTTGTTTGTATACTAACCAATCAATGGACTCTGACTGAAATATATATATTAATTTTTTTTTTATTAAGAATAGAAAATATAATGGCCCTACGGAGTAGACGCCAAGATTATTCATCATCATCATCCACCACCAGGATCTTAGATACTTCCTTTTCTAGTGTGGAACGTCCCCCGCCTTCAGTAAGACGGAGGATCTTCAGACTCCTACTGACTATAAACCACCCGGGAATTCCCTTCCCAAATTATACCGGGGTCCCGGGAACATGCGCACCTTCGGCGATCCCCGATGGGTCTTGGGTAGCTATCCCAATATATTTAGCGTAGGTATCCACAGTACCAATATGTTCTTGTACAACTTCATTAAATATTATCATTATATTGACTCCTATCAGACCATAGACATCTGTCATACAACGCATCCATTATATGTGGTCTTATTTAACTTTTGTAACTTTCATCATCTGCTTAGTTTTTGCCCAGCTATGTTGGGGTCCACTTCCAGTAAATCCGAATGCGGTTAAATACTAGTATTATACATGGAGCGACTGTCTATCTGACCTCCACAACCCAGTTACTCTACGTGTGACCTATGAATGACGGCCTGGACCAGCGGCGTTACGTGTTTTTCGAGACCACCACTCACCTCCAAAAATCCGGGCTGCTACTGATATACTTGACCTGGGAACCGAACCCAGGTCTTCACGCTCATGAGGCGTAATTGCGACCACAATCTTATAGCCAACAATACACTGAAAATTATTGGATTAAAGAATTTATTTTATAGCTAGAAAAACTAACACTCTGTTTTATTTCAAAGCATACTCCGGTACGAGTAGCATATTAGATAGCTTCCCTAATAGCACTCTCACGTGTAATTTGAGCAGACATACCGGACGTTATTAGTGCAACTATCTAGACAGTTGCACTCTATTGCACACTCTATCTGGATAGAATGTTGGTTAATTTGTTGTAGTTATTTACAGATTGTGGTAAAGAAATAGAATAAGCGACGGCCGTGACCAAGTTTGAGTATTAAGGGGGTTAAAGAAAATGTATGTGAAAAAGAGAATTAATTTTCTTGATGTAATAGTTTAAAGCTATTCCGAAGCTGTACAAAGACAGCTTAGCTAAGCTAAGATAAACACAAAATATGTCCCGAACACACCAAGAACTAAACGCAAGCTCAGTCACTGTTGCGAAGTGGGTGCGGGGTAGGCGGGAGGGGCTTAGCTTAGCTCATGTAGCTGCGCATCGACATACACAACTAACTTAGCTTAGCTCTTGCAACCCGTATAAATATTTCAGGGGGGGGGGCGAACCAATGCCCCCTTCCCCCCATGGCTACGCCCATGAAATAAACGTTTGTATTTGCTAGTGTTCAGCTGCAGCATAGCACAGCAGTCCGGGTGTCCGAAACACATCTCATTTGTTTTATTCGAGATGGGTTTGCTCCTTACTCTAGTCTAGTTCAGAGGTGACAAAGACAAAGTCGACGATGGAGTAAGCTTACTCAGAAGAAGCCTGTTCACTCTAACTGTAAAGAGATTAGGGGTGAATACGTTCGGAAATACAGACGCAGGTAGAGTGCCGCAGTGCGCGTATTATGCATATGTGCGCGCTCATGATGGTACATAGTGATGTGTACAGATCTACATACCGTCATGCCTGTATTCCCCGAAGTGTTAGGCAGAGGTTTGCAGATTCACACCCAGAGTTCGCCGGTATGTTTAGGTTCCAGGGGGGCGAGCCTATTGCCATTACCGGGTACATATCCTAACTCCGAGCTGCTACTGAGAATTTCATAGAAAATCCCAATAACACTGCTCGACCTGGGAATCAAACACAAAACAATCCACGGATATCTTTCCATAAATGCTTAATTCCCATGAATAAAACCCTTTTCTTCCACCCTTCCCTTAGATAATAGGCAGTAAACAACACACTTCACGATAAATTCCTATCGATACGATAATAGGGTAATTAACTGTAATTCAGTGCACAGCAAACCTAATTACCTCAGGTATTTACCGTCAATTATAACACGCGGCGGTATCGCTGCAATATGCACAAATCAATTTAACGCTCATTGACTACGATATTCGTGTTGAATAACTTAAGGGGATGTTGTTCATCCCTTATTCATACAAAATTGGTAGATAGGTACTTATAAAGTTAGTCGTAAAACGTGTGTCAAAGTCAAAGCATTTATTTCAATAAAACCATTTACAGGCACTTTTGAATTGTCAAGAAGTAACATTTAAAAGTTGAAGCTAGTTGCTCGTCCCAAAGCGTAGATCTCTATGCAGAAGAACGAGCAAGAAACGGCATGGACACCCTTTTTAACATACATACATACCATCATACCTGTATTCCCCGAAGGGTTAGGCAAAGGTGTACCAATGTACACCCACAGTTCGCCAGTATGTTTTTAGGTTCCATGTAATAGGAGGCGAGCCTTTTGCCATTAACCGGGCACAAATCCTAACTCCGAGCTGCTACTGAGAAATTCCTAATGGAAAAACCCAATAAAACTTTGATCGACCTGGGAATCGAACCCAGGACCCCATGCTTATCAGTCGCGCTTGCGATCACGAGACCAACGGAGCAGTTACACTCTTTTGTGTGGTCAAAATATTGATGCTGAATTATCAACGGAACAGTGAAAGACACTACTACTAATTAAAAACGTACAGAATCTAGTCGCAATCTTATTTCAGCGACAATCAATGTAATATAGGTATTTTTGACAGATCGAGAATCGGGATTGGACTGCTATCGTTCCTTAACGTCAGTAGTATTGCCCCCACGAGACGACTCCCGGCCACCGTAGGTACGGGCCTGTGGACGGTGAGCAATTGGTAGCTCACCGTCCTTACGTGACATAACGACAGGCCGTGTCGACGACGCGTTCGTGTTCCACGCGCGCCTCAGAGATGTCAGCATAGGGAAAGGTCCACTGAGGGCCGATGACTGCCCCTGCGGGTTGTTCGTAAGAAATACCGCGCCCCCAGAACGCAAAGGGCACAAGAAGGAACATGGGTAGGTTTTAGTCAGTAAAAGTCTGACACTCCCTCCCGCCCCGCCCAGGGCGGGAGAAGTTATTTGATGATTTCCCACCCCCCAAAAAAAAAAAAGAAGTAGTATTGCCCCGTGATCTGCAATCGTCAGGTAATTTTTATCTAAAGACTAAGGATAGTCTAAAAGCTTTATTCCTCAGTAAAAAGTTATCTATCGGACGATTGACCAATTAACCCTAGCGTAGGTAAAGTAGTCGCCACGAGTTGTGAGCACAAATGTCAAGTTAATTTTCGGGATTTTGGGTTCCTTTCTGGGTTCTTTGGGCCGCCGATGCTGCACGCTATTGATCCGTCAGTTGGACCGATCGCGTGCAGCGTCCGCGCCTCAAAAAACCCCGAAGGCAGCCCAAAATCCCAAAAATTAACTTGACATTTGTGCTCACGTCTCGTGGCGACTAATATACGCTAAAACTTGCGCATGGTGCATGAGTGGTGCATGAGTCCCGTACAATCGACCCTGGATTAAACCGAAAACCGCGGTCGCGCCCTTACCAAGTAGCCCAGCTCATAGTATGTATTTTTCAATAGACACACGCTATTGTTCACCCACCCACGATCAATCAAAGTCTAAAACATTTATTTAAAACTAGCCAACTGCCCGCGACTTCGTCCGCGTGGCTTATTAATTTCACCCGCGTTAAGTGTCGTCTTTGGTTACTTCTTCGCTCCCGTTGTCGTAGCGTGATGTTACATAGCCTATGTCACTCGAGAATAATGTAGCTATCTATTGGTGAAAAATGGTTAAAATCGGTCCAGTAGTTTGGAAGCCTATTCATTACAAACAAATAAACGATTTACAGGCACTTTTGAATTGTCAAGAAGTCAATCCGAAAGTTGAAGCCAGTTTCAAAAAGTTTCCTCCATGAACACTCTTTTAAAGTCAATAAAAATATTACAAATCTAGGTTTTTAGGTAAGTTTTAGCGAAGGTACACCCTTAACAGAGTTTCTATACATTCTTGATACTTGAGTTCTTGTGTTAATGGCAGTTTCATCGTGACATGGTTCAAGCTAGAAATGAATGAAAAAAAGTTGGTTCAATAAATGAAACTTGTTTACATTTTTAACGTTTTTATTGACCCTGAAATATACTTGGGTAGGTACTAACTTAGTACTATAATTTAAATGTAGGTATGTTAATGGAATTGATGGTAGTACTTATATTAAATGTATTCTATATTTTTTAATAAATTTAAGTAAATTTTGTGAATGGCTACACTAAACTTAAAAAATAATAGGCATTATGAAAATTGGGCAATAAACTTATGGTTACCTATAAAGGTACAAAGGATCTAAATGTCAAGCTGCAACATAATGCTATTAAAGTTAATAAAAGCATACCTATTGTATAATATAACGCCTATAACCCCTAAAGGATCCAGCAGAGGTATACTACACCTACATTTTATAAGTTATGTTGAAATGGAGGGCAAGACTATTTGCCATCCACCGGTCACAAATAATGATTCTGGACTACTACTATGAGGAAAAACAGAAAAACCCAATAACATATTGCCTAACCTGGGCATCGTACCCAGTACTACGCCCAGCAGTCATGTTTCCTACCAGACCAACGAGGCAGTCAGATTCTTAAACAAAATGAGTTCTAAGCTTCATCAAAACAAACTAATTAGTAGGTTAATCTTAAACTCTAAGCGTGTTATGTACTCTAAGTGGGTTACGTATACGCATTAAGATGCCACTTAAAATATTGTATATAACCTTAAAATTTTACCTTATAATTAATTTATAGAACTAATTAAAACATTACTTGAGATTATTAATCAAGAATATTCAAGATTAACTTATAACTAAGCAAACAATTTCCATTATATCAAGATTAATTGGTACTGTTTAGTCAAGATGGCTACATCCCAAATAAACAATTAAAATTATTTGGTTAGTAACAACGTGAATGAGGGAATGTCGATTTTGATTAATATGAGTTCTTTGGCATTAAAATAGGAGATATATTAGAAAAATTACAAATATTAAATAATTCGCAGACTAAAGACTAGGTCATAACTGTATTGTTAAATAGTAAATAATTTTTGATTACTAAAGTGTACCTAATATTATTTTCTTTATATAACTCGGGGCCTAGGGTCCCAGACCTTTGAGGGACGTACAAACGGCCGAAAGCAACTCGCAGACGCCCCTATTGTTGAATGTGTTGGTTATACCTGACACCATTAAATGAGTAAAGTCCATGCCTCATTAATGTTTGTATGATAAAATGGCTGAGGTGACATGCACTTAATAAATGAACCCCCGAAAACGGTCGCTAGCACATAGTGACGTAGCGGTAAGGTGAGGTTTGCGGAGTGGAGAAGTAATCCATAGCTACCAGCGCCTTACTGGAATACTTACTTCCCTCGAGCTGCTCTTGGGAGTCTCCACCCAACCCGCCCAATGAAAGAGAGGTGCAAGGTCTGTGTCTGTTATTATGATTAGTAAGTTCAAACCACTAATGTGAATGATATGTCACTTTACACTTATCGTAAACTTATAATAAATATTAAATTAAAATTAATAAAATAATAGATTAATTAAAAGGTAAAAAGAATATCATAAAATGTTTAGTTGATACAATTAAGAATAGAGACAGCTCAATTACATGCCTCCAGTTTAGTGATTAGTTTGTTAGTAGAGCTGTTATTACGTTGCGAGTCAAGTCAGTTTATTTATAAAATTGAGACTGTAGCGACTGGAGGCGTATAAATGTAAGTTTTAGTAAGTTAGTAAGCGGACAATTGTTATGGAAAATAATATTAGAATACCAACATTAAATCTATTATACTCACACTAAGATAAAAACGATGTGCTTATTAATAAAGTCCCGTCAATGTTTCGTTTTTATTACATTCGCAACCAAATATGGTCAATCTATAATTTATAAAATGGAAAATTAACGAACAAAATAAAAAAATATGGGATAAATTACGTAGCATTGAATCTGAAACCATATAAAAAGCTTATTAATGTTTTTGAATATAAAATATTTTACAGTGTACAAAAAAAAATGTTAGATACCTACTAAAACAGAAGGTGAGAACTAATTTTTATAACAAATGAATTTTTTAGCTATAATAGAAATTTTACAATGAATTATGTTAGTCAAAGAGCATGCAAATTCTAATATGTTAGATATGTAATCACACAAATACTTCTCACTGAATATCGCCGAAATAAAACTTAATTGGTGGTTTACGGAGTTCAGAGTGGAAAACAAAAATGATACTGATTGTCAATGTTCAAATAAACAGCGTGTATATTTTTTTTATTTTTAGTGCAAACGTCACTGATTTGGTAAGTGTAATAAAATTGTACTTACGAGAAACATTTCGCTTAAAGAGGTCGTAGGATATTAAAAAGAATTAATATTAAACCTAAAAATTTGTTTTTTTTTTTTTAATTTTTAGACCTTCAATATTTCCGTAACTAGAATGTTCCAAGGGTCGGCTTCCTAAATGTGTTTTTATACCAGTTCATACACACGGTATAATTCCAAAAGCTGTAAAAAAAAAGCTGCTTCGAGGGCATCAAATGTATACTCACCCAAGTTTATAGGTAAACAACTTCAATTACATATCCATCCACATTCTTCCCGTTGAAGTTTTCTGATAATTTTATTAAGGAAATCATGTTTACATAAAATATCATCTACTTAGCCTTTTCCCAACTATGTTGGGGTCGGCTTCCAGTGTAACCGGATGCAGCTGAGTACCAGTGCTTTACATGGAGCGACTGCCTATCTGACCTCCACAACCCAGTTACTGGGCAACACGATACCTCTTAATTAGACTGGTTGTCAGGTTACATGAAATATAAAAATGAAAATTACTAGCTTCTGCCCGCGACTTTGTCTGCATCAAATCTATACTAATATATAAAGCTGAAGAGTTTGTTTGTTGTTGGTTGAACGCGCCAATCTCACGAACTACTGGTTTAAATTGAATTTTTTTTTTGTATTGGATAGTTCATTTATCTAGGAAGGCTATAGGCTATATAATATCTCGCTACGACCAATAGTTGCGAAGCAGTAACCAAAGATGAAACTTCATGCCAGAGAAAAAACTACGCGGACGAAGTCGCGAGCAGAAGCTAGTTTGATATATTATCCCAGAGAAACCATGCCTTTTTCCGGGATAAAAAGTATGCTATATATTAATTATCCCACACTACAATCTATCTCAGTCCTTAATTCCATTCAGATCCGTTCAACCGTTTTAATGTAATAAAGTAACAAACAAACATCCATCGATGGGCGGAGCATCGCCGAGTCCTCGTGGCGGCCATCGGCGGCGGCGAACTCTCGCGTCCTGCCGGGGCTGCGGGTTGTTCGCAAGAGATACCGCGCCCCCGGAACGCAAAGGGCACAAGAAGGAACATGGGTGGGTTTTAGTCAGTAAAAGTCTGACACTCCCTCCCGCCCCGCCCAGGGCGGGAGAAGTTATTTGATGACTTCCCACCCACCCAAAAAAAAAAAAAAAAAACATCCATCGAACCATCCTTCCTCATAAACTTTCGCATTTATAATATTAGTAGGATTTTGTAACTTTACTGATATCACTATTACTGGCTATGGCTATTGACTGATAGATAATTAATTGTATTCTAGTTGCCTTAAACTGAAATTTGCAAAAAATATAATTCAGGCATTATGTTTAATTAACTGCCACAATAGCCCAGTGGTCCTAACCTATCCACGTTTAATAAAATTCAAATTCCAACACATTTTGCTATTACTACACTTATTAGCAAAGGATACTAAAACATCTATCCGCATGCAGCGGATGCCCAAACGTGGCCACAGCGCATCCAGGGGTGGTCAACTGTACTGACATCACTTGCCCACATTTGGCTAACAGATCGCAGAGCAAAGGGAACGTCGTGGACGGCGGCAGCTGGAAAAATCATCAATGTCACTGTAATTTTCATAACTTTTAGAAGCTTAACTCCTTCAACTCTGGTCAGAGCGTAAGGGGGTGTCAGACTTTTACTGACTAAAATTGGTAAAATACCATACAAGACATTTTAAAAAAAATCACTAAATATTCATTTTATCAAAAACAATTATTCTTACTTACATTTGAAAATTTAACAGTCACAAGTTGTGCTAGATTAGGTCGGGCTCCACTGAAATTCGGGGGAATTTGAGGCCTCATAGCCTGAGGACCGAAAGGCGGCCGCGGCTGGGGAAACGGAGGACGCTGCATAGAAGGGGCCATGAAGGGAACACGTGGTCGAAAGGGTCGAGGCTCTTGTTGGTGAAGATTGTTATCAGGCCTGAAGAAAGGTTCACGGGGCACACCTAAAGCCATAGGAATTGCAGGATTCATCAGCAAATTGGAAGGGCTAAAACCGCCGCTTGGATTACCTAGCCTGACAAGAGGGCTGGGTGTGGGTGCACGTAACGCGGGAGCTGCCAGCTGTGGTGATTTACTCTGTTGTTTTTCAACCCCTTTTTTATTTGGATCTTGAGAAGATCCTGCACTATGTTTTCTTCTGCAACGCTTGGTCTTTGTCACTACCGTCGTTTCTGGCACACTTTTATCACTCGTTTCTGGTTCTGGGCATTCTAGATCTTCAATGTTATTCACTTTCACGGTTGGATTAAGGACATTGCAACCTGGACGAGAACTAACAAATTCCTTGATTTTCCCTTCGATTTCTTTTGCATTTACTTCAGTAGTTAAAATGTTTTGTTCATTTGTGAAATCTATTTCAGAAAATATTAAGGGATTTATGGATGACGTTTGTTTTTTGGCGTATCTGTGGTATTGTTGAACTATGTTGCGTATAGGTCTGGCTTTTATGCCTAAACCTTGCCCTATGTTGACTAGACCTTTGGGCAATACGACGCTATCTGCAGGGTTCCTATCTAAAGTAATTTTAAGAGGAGTCCCGTAGAACAATTGTCCGTTCAACATAGAAATTGCCTGAAAGGAAAATATTAGGTAAAGCACTTTACCAAGTAAAATGGTTTTAATGAAAATCCATTGAAATTAAAATTAATTGAAGTAACTCCTGGAAGCTTCTGTTTGGCTGTTAATTGAAACTTTAAATTAAGCTTGATTAAAAGCACCTACGCTAAGCTTACTGTAAATTAAATACCTTTTGATTGTTTGAAACAAATTTCAACAAGTTGAACTTATTTCCACGAGATATGTAAAGGGTGGTGTCTCCATTGAGACTGGCCGCCGTGACCAAACGATCAGGGCAATATACAGGATAGAAAATATCGAGACAAAAAAGTTACCATGGATTCAATATCATCTATTGTATCCAAGGTTGATCTCCCGTGGGGGGGAAATAATTCGTCGGTTATTAAAAAAATCAGCTGTTCCATTCAAAAGTGCGAGACCTAAACGGTCAAATGTATGCTTGGAAGGAGGGGGTCTAGAATGAAGTACTGAATCTATGGTAAATGTTTCCATCCCATATATTGGCCTGACCTAATTTTGGTCATAGCGGCCAATCTAAATGAAGACCAGGCCAATCTAAATGGTGCACTCTCGTTTTCCAATGGAATCAACAGCTTTACACACTTTCCAAGGCACAGGGGTGTCACACCATCAACTACGTAATTCACAACCACTATTTAAAAATGATTAGTGGAATAAAGTCAATCACACTATTGCCGACCTGGAAATCGAAACCAGGGCCCTACACATAGCTTCAGTGATTGCGTCCATGAGACCAACGGGGCAGCCTATTGTATAGTCTAACGAAGTTAGTCAAGCAATAGCAACATCAGCAAATTTTGCTGTTGGCAATACAAAGTGTAAGTGAGAATATTTGTACCTGAACAGCTTCTAAGGGATGGCTGTACATGACTTTGGCGTATTTTGCGATAGTAGCGACCACAGAACACATAAGAACATTACCAGCCAGTTCCATCACTTCTCTTAATTCAGTTTTGTCGCATCGGAACTGTTGAAAAAATTTTACAAGTATTACTCTCATGTTTATCCCGTTGACTGCAGGAAAACACACCTGTTGTGTTCCACCGCAAAATGCGAGTGCACATCGTATGTGTTTTCCTACGGCCAATAGCCAGCAAACTGAGTAGCCAGTCGCACATCGGCCTTAGCGAAGCTAACATTCGCTAGCAGTCAATATATTATCCAAAATTACGGGCAATTATTTTTTTCTATAACAATAAAATTAAATTAACATTATTTTGCATTGGCGTAGTCAGAACACTAAAAAGCCAGGCTGACTGAAAAGCGTTTTTTTTTTCAGCGTCTAATATATTAGAGATAAGTAATTTGAAAATCACAAACATGGGAAGCAATCAATATTCAGATCGTAACCATTTGTATTTTCAGTAATTAAAAAAAATTCGTTTGCTTAGCATTTCAATGACCACTTACATTTGTCACATGAACCATTTTGTTTATTGGTGGTTTTATATTCAAAGCTCTCAAAAACTCAGGCCTCAACCCGTACAGGCCTTCAGGGTCGGTATCCCAACAATCTAGATCTGGTCTCCAGCGTCTGGCAGAAAATTACAAAAAACACTTATCAACAAATCATTTCACTTATTAGTTTGTTCATAAATACACATATAATACAATCAAAATAATGCAAACATAAACTTATCAGTTTTACAGTACATCTTAACAAGATCAAGACATATTTTTAGCATTACAACAATGGGTATAAGGAGGAGTGGCTGGAGAGGCGCCACGGCGCCCTCACCTACCGCCTGACGCAGGTCCTCACCGGACACGGGTGTTTCGGGAGGTTCCTGCACCTCATCGGGCGGGAGGAAACGTCCGGGTGTCACCATTGTGTGGATCGCCCCGAGGACACGGTGGAGCACACCGTGGCGGTATGCCCCGCGTGGGCGGAGCATCGCCGAGTCCTCGTGGCGGCCCTGGTGCAAGCCATGGTCCGGAGCGAGAGGGAATGGGATGCAGTCGCTTCCTTCTGCGAGGCAGTAATGCTTGAGAAGGAGGCGGCGGGACGGTTGAGACAGCGGTTCTCCCGTCCCAGCCGCCGCGGTAGACGCTCCGGACGTCGGGAGCCGCGAGACGACTCCCGGCCACCGTAGATACGGGGCTGTGGACGGTGAGCAATGGGTAGCTCACCGTCCTTACGTTGCATAACGACAGGCCGTGTCGACGGCGCGTTCGTGTTCCACGCGCGCCTCAAAGAGATGTCAGCACATGGAAGGGGCCACTGAGGGCCGATGCCTGCCGGGGCTGCGGGTTGTTCGCAAGAGATACCGCGCCCCCGCGCAAAGGGCACAAGAAGGAACATGGGTGGGTTCTAGTCAGTAAAAGTCTAACACTCACACGCCCAGGGCGGGAGAAGTTATTTGAGGATTTCCCACCCACCAAAAAAAAAAAAAAGTGTGCATGTGTTCATGTAAAAGAAACAATGAAACTGTCACTTGTAATTGTAAAAATGGTTGAAATTGTCCACTCAGTGACCAATCTTATCTTCACTCATGTCTTCTCTGTGTGAGAAGATGTCTCTCACAGACTATTTGTTTCATAGCTATTTAATTCTCCAAAAATAAATAAAAATTATTATTTGCAGCACACATAACAGGTGCATTACTAGCTTTTGGTTTCAAGAATAATAAATTAATGTGAGAATTTGCCAGGCTGTAAGCTGCTGTCAGTGTTTGACTTAATTTCCAACAACCAATCACAAACGCATAAGCTGTTTCCTATAATTTAATTAATAACTTACGTAGCAGCTATAACTTCATTTGAGATTGAGAATTGTTTGGTAAGACTTTCACGAATAGTACTTGGAATAGTAACACCCGTTGGAAAGGTTGTATATGTATCTGAAAAAATACAAAATGTCGCATAAATAAAAATTTGCAAAAGTACCTCACCAATTTGCCAGTCCATAACTTCTGTGTTCTAGCACAAATTATATTACATGTACAAAATTGGTGTTGTTAAGCCAGCAAAGTGGTGATGACGATGTCATCCAGCCAACCCAAGACCAAGGTGATTGCTTTAGCTCCACTGTACTTATCATTTGTCAGCTTGCATGTGGCTTATGTAACCAATCTTCTTCCTGAAGATACTTGCACATTGTGGGCACATGAGCACACCATATATGTAATTATAGTTAACTAGCAATTGCCCGCAACTTCATCCACGTGGTTTATTTCACACGCGTCACGTCTTTGGTTACTGCTCCGCTCCTGTGGGTCGCAGCGTGATGTTATATAGCCTATTTTACTCAAGAATAATGTAGCTGACTATTGGTGAAAAAAATGGTTAAATTTGGTCCAGTAGTTTCGAAGCTTATTCATTACAAACAAGCAAACAAAAAGCTTTTCTCTTTATAATATTAATATAGATTGCCAGCCAGCAAATTAATAACCATGGAAATGAGTTGAAAAAATATAAAAATTCCATTACCCTTTTTTCTTCCACAGCTTCACCTCTATGGAGTGTCGCCTAATTGCTACTATTCAGGCTGAACATTGAAATAATAACTATGTCAAAAAGTTACATACCACTTATCTTCACATTAAGTTTCTTGTCTTGAACATGCTTGTCCTCTAACTTATTAAACGCTTCCGTACATTTTTCGAGGCTTTGGAATGTGAGCCTTATAGCGCTAGTTTTCGATCTTCTATGTTTCAACATCTCCATCTCTTCTACATGACCACACTAAAAGATTTAAATGAACGGTTTAAAAATATGACTTATCTTACTACTATTATGCAACTGATGAGCATAGGGTCCCGGGGTCGATTCTCTAGTCGGGCAGTGTTATAGCGTTTTTCCATTAGGATTTGGTCAGTAGCAGCCCGGAGTTTGGAAGTTGGTGGTGTGCCACCTCCGTGCCACGGAAAACACTTTTTTTTTTTTTTTTTTTTTTTTTTTTTGGTGGGTGGGAAATCATCAAATAACTTCTCCCGCCCTGGGCGGGGCGGGAGGGAGTGTCAGACTTTTACTGACTAAAACCCACCCATGTTCCTTCTTGTGCCCTTTGCGTTCCGGGGGCGCGGTATCTCTTGCGAACAACCCGCAGCCCCGGCAGGACGGAAAACACTTAAGTTTGGATTTATGGATGTTTGTTACAAATTTCAATAAGTTGAACTGATATCCATGAAATATGTACAGGATGGAGTATCCATTAAGGCTGGCCGCCGTGACCACAATCGATTGGCAGAATAATTATGCCAGAACAGCTAAAAGGATCTGGATGAAATATGGCACAGAGATAGATTATCTCTGTGCCCTAGTCTGGAATAGCACATAGGCTACTTTTTATGCTAGAGTATGGTTCCCATGGGATAATATATCCACTTTCAAGCTGACTATGTCGCAGGCAGAGGCTATTCAAAAAAATATTGTCTGATTCTCTAGTTCTACTTCAGCGAATATACAAAGTGGCCTTCCTCACATCTACTCATGCACATGACAATGTGTCAATATACTGAAAGCCACTTCTTCAAATTAAAATCCAGTTGCAATCTTATCTCAGCAACAATCAATGTTAAAATCTTGTTAAAAATTCAAGTGAATAGAGCTGTTATTGGCCAATTAAGACTGATATTTAAAAGCGAGAATTCCAAAAAAAATTAAGAATTTCCCCCTTAAATACTACCTAATAGTCAAAGAAGATAGATTGCCGAAACTGTTAGACTGCATTGGAACCTCACATAAATTTTTAAATATAGAATAATTCTTTATAGTGCTAACAAAACTTACTTCTTGGTCTAAATAATTTTTGATTTGCATATAAGACCAATCAGATGGCATGTTGTGAATGGTCAAATAATACTCTTCTGTTTCGCTTAACTGGTCCATGACATCCTTACTTTCCTTTGTTCTTAGGACCATTTCTTTGTCTGCCTGTTCAGTTTTAACGTCCATTTCTTTCTCTGTCTGTTCAGCTCTAATGACCATTTCTTGATCAGCCTGTTCAGATTTAAAGACCATTTCTTGCTCTGTCTGTTCAGTTCTAAGGACCATTTCTTGCTCTGTCTGTTCAGTTTTAGGGACCATTTCTTGCTCTGTCTGTTTAGTTTTAGGGAGCATTTCTTGCTCTGTCTGTTCAGTTCTAAGGACCATTTCTTGATCAACCTGTTCAGTTTTAAGGATCATTTCTTGCTCTGTCTGTTCAGTTTTAAGAACTATTTTTTGCTCTGTCCGTTCAGTGTTAAGAGCTATTTCTGGTTCTGTCTGTTCAGTTCTAAGGACCATTTCTTGCTCTGTCTGTGCAGTTCTCAGGACCATTTCTTGATCAGCCTGTTCAGTTTTAAGAACTATTTCTTGCTCTGTCCGTTCAGTTTTAAGAGCTATTTCTTGCTCTGTCTGTTCAGTTCTAAGGACCATTTCTTGCTCTATCTGTGCAGTTGTAAGGACCATTTCTTGATCAGCCTGTTCAGTTTTAAGGACCGTTTCTTGTACAGGCGGTTCAGTTGGGGCCATTTCTTGATCTGCCTGTTCAATTTGAAGGGCCATTTCTTGTACTGGCTGTTCAGTTAGTACCATTTCTTGTACTGGCTGTTCAATTAGGACCATTTCTTGATCTAATTGCTCAGTTTTAAGGACCATTTCTTGGTCTGCCTGTTTAGTTTTAAGGAGAATTTTCTGCTCTGCCTGTTCAGGTTCTGCACTTGAGTCTTCAGGTGTGTTGATGCGAGGTTTCTTACTAGCTCCATCTATAGGTGCCGGTTGTATTCTTTTCTGTCCATTTTTTTCGTTGGGCTCTGTGCTTTTGTCTATAATTTCTGACTTTGGAATGATACGGAGAGGTTTAGCAGCAGATGAGCTGGTCGTATCCGTTTCCTGTTTCACAGTTTTCCCCTCCAAATCAAGTTGAGTAGTGGAAGTGGTGACAGAATCAGTTAATTTGTTGTCCGTCATTTTTTGAATAAAATGATATACAATTTTAGTAACAGATTTTATTTTATACAAACATTTGGCGAATTAACCAAATATTTATATATTTAATCTCTCAATTTTTATTCAACAACTACACCACCATCATTGGAAATACGCAAAAACTTATAATACCTATCTATAGGGTTGACTGCTTCCATTAAGTAAAATAAACAATATTTACGATCGTATTGTTTACGAATAATACATAAAATATACCTAATTACCGGATTTATCTTGTACTTGCAGAATTTCATAAAAAAGTTCGGTAGTCATTTCTAGACCTTGACAATTATCAATATTGACATTTTGCAAAGCTGTCATTCAAACCATAGAATGAAGAATCAAGTGTATGCCAAGATTGCCAAGCGGCTAAAATACAACAAGTGGCACGACACCACGTGTAGTTTTTGCGTTGTGTGTGCTTTGTCTGAATCATGGAAAATTTATGTACAAAATATTACAAAAACAAATTAATCTTTACACCAATAAACCCAATAAATAAATAAATATGAGAAATAAACAAATTGTTTCAATTTTAACTTTGCAATAAATGTATACCACAGACAATAAAAAATACTGAAACGCCCAGCACAGCAAGACTCGAGAAGACTTACGACAAGGTGCTGTCAAAAATAAAACAAAATTGCGAAAATTCGCCTTGAGGCGTCAAAAATTGTTTGAATAAAAAATTTGAAGTGACTTAAAATTTTCATACCACAAAAAAATCAAGGAAACAGGGTAACATAGGCTTGAAATGTCCAAAAGTCCAAAATTTCTATACGTAAAAGGGATGAATATTGTAAGTCGAAAATGAATCAATCATCCAGCTGATTTTATAAAAGATGGATTGAATCGATTACAAATGTTTGAATGCAATATTTTTTCTTATTTCAGTATGACACTGACGATGATGATCAGTGGGATGATAAGAAACTGAATGATGCGTATGATAAGGCTGTGAGGATTGCCAACGTAGAGGTGGCAAAACGAGTGGCTATGTCGACAAATACTTCCAACCCAACTAATGAACGTACGTAACGAAACCATTTCAATATTTATGGAGCCGATGGCAATTTCGAGGTCAATAACCTAAGAATGTTGCGGGAATGGATGTACCGAAAAAGACGCTTCGGGAGGCCTTGGTCCAACAGTGGACTAAATTTGTTTGTAGACCATTTGTACTAAAGTTTTCGTTGTATTCAAAATCAAAGTCAAATAATTGGTTCAATAAGACCATTTAAAGAAACTTGAATATAATTTACAAGAAAAAATATATCAGATTATAGTAAAATACTGAATACTGAAGTTACTCACAAGACAAGCTCAAAATGGCTCATTTTAAACTACCTAAATAACAAATTGAATGATTTTGTTATTCCTGTATAAGAGAAATATAATGATTTTTATTTATTTACTAAATACCCTCAGTTTCATCTGTGTTATGTTTTTGGTTACTGATCTGCTCCCGTGTCTTATAGCTTGATATTATAAAGCCTATAACCTTCCTAGAAAAACAGTCTATTTAAAAAAAAAAAAAGCAAAAGTATATTTTTCGAAATCAAACCAGTAGTTTCTAAGATTTGTGCATTTAAATAAACAAACAAACTAATTCTTCAGCTTTATAATTTTAGTCTAGGTTTAAACTGGCCCCTTTCACTTCCCCAGCTGCATGTTACAAAAAAGATAAATTACCATCAAAATCATCTATGAAGAAAGATGAAACGTCAAAAATTGCTAAAAATATAACGGCTGATGAAAGACCTAAGGAAGGAATGTGGAGACCTGGTATGCCGTGCCGGTTGATGTTCAAGGAAGATGGCTTGGAGTATGAAGCAGTTCTAGTTAAATTGGTTGAAAACGATGACTGTGTCGTCAGATATTTAGGTGAGAGAACGTAAAATAACTTACTAATCAGCCACATATGTTTCATAGCTGTGCGAGTCATTTACTATATGAGAAACTCGGTATTGGTATTGGTATAACAGGCTGGTGTCCGCAACTCCACATCTCAACATGTTTTTTGCATACAGCATGCCATAATCAGAAAGGTAATTTAAAAATCATAATCATTTAGTTTAAAACACAATCATATTATTGTCTTAGCTCATTGATTACACCTGATAAGGGTGTACCAGAGTCTCATAGCATCATCATCTGCTTAGCCTTTTCCCAACTATGTTGGGGTCGGCTTCCAGTCTAACCGGATACAGCTGAGTACCAGTGTTTTACATGGAGAGACTGCCTATCTGACCTCCACAACTCAGTTACTGGGCAACACGATACCCGACACCACAATACCACACAATACCAGAGTCTCATAGCAATAGAGAAAATCAAAATTTGGGTAAAAATTAGACTATATGCTATTATTAGGAATCAGAAGTAAAGGAAGGGAAAATAAACAATCTTTATTTATATGAAAGTGAAACACCATAAATTCCACAAAACAAAAAGAAATTATCAATTCATGAACCAAACGAAATGAGGTAACACATCTGTACTAAGTGCCCTCCAAGCAATCAAAAGGGCCGTAGCCACTGCATACACATCCTTTTACAAGCTTCCATCAGTTGGCAGGTGATGACTTAACCTTACACACATACCATCACGCCCGTATTCCCTGAAGGGTTAGGCTGAGATGTACCAATGTACACCCACACTTCGCCGGTATGTTTAGGTCTAATGTAATAGGGGGCGAGCCTATTGCCATTAACCAACCGGGCACAAATCCTAACTCCGAGCTGCTACTGAGAATTTAACAGAAAACCCCAATAACACTTTTTGCTCGACCTGGGAATCGAACCCAAGACCTCTAGCGTAGCAGTCGCGCTTAGGACTACTAGGCTTAGGCTAACGAGGCAATAATTACAATTATTAATTACTAGCGACTTCGTCCGCGTGGATATTTTCACCCGTCTTAAGTAACGTCTATGGTTACTGCTCCGCTCCGCATGTCATAGCGTGATGTTACACCCACAACACACACTATGACACTCATAAATAACTTGGCTTTAGAATTTTCAAAATTGGTTCAGTAGATCCAGAGCAGGGATTACCCCCTACAACCTCATAAACTTTACCTCTTTATAATATTAGCACAGATTATTAATAATTTTGATTATGACAAATTGTTGTTCTTAACCTTCCAGGCTATGAGAACCAAGAACTGGTTCCAGTACATTCTCTAATGCCTTCACATGGAAAGGAGGCAAGAGCTCGTCAAATCACAGAGGCAATGACTGAGCGGGTTGAAGATAATTATGAACCTGCATCTCCTAGCCTTGATAGAGCGGATTTCGGGTTCAGTGACCAGATTCCTAGTCCTGACAGCATGGGTACAGACCTTTCTTTTTTAATGTTACCTTCTAAGAATTTCTCCTGTGTTGTGATTGCGTTTACAATAATCTCACATAACACACTCAATGTCTCATGCATGAGGTTGCAGTGTGGAAACCGGGCAAGTACCAATGTGACGTTTTCAATTGGGTAAATGACACCATTAAACAGTAAATCCAAAACACAACTTCTCTAAAAAAACACTTTATTTTACCCTTGAAAACCTGATTAATTTATAAATAACTATAAAATTGGATTTTTAGTTGCTTTGAAATCAAAATATAGTTAGTTATTGAGATGTCAAAAAAATGACGTCATAGTTTAGTATTGTCATACAAAATCTATGGAGGAACCGTGTCTTGACAGCTCATAAAAAGTATGTCAATTGATTAGTGGTGTTATCTACCGATTTTTTATGTACTTTCTAAGTTTATCTTGGACATCATTGTCATTGGTGAATTAAAAATAGTGAGGAAACCAGGGTTTATAATTAATATAAGTCTAAAATCGCCGATCCGCCTTGAGCAAGCGTGGTGATCAATGCTCGTGCCTTCTCTGTGTTAGAAGACGCGTTTTGCCCTGCATTGAGACAATAATAGCCTTAAGTTATTAATTTTATTAATTTTTTCACCTGTAGTTAATAAAACATATTTATTTCGTGCCCTCTACACGCAGCGTAGTAGTCAATCACTCAGCCACTAGACTAGACAAGTCAGAGACTGCCGCTACCCCTTTTGTATGGTAACTTCCACCTGCCATTATATCCCTTCCCCACCTTTGGTTAATTTGTAGAGAATGTCCAAAGGCATTAAAACACTTTTTACCCGACTACGGCAAAGCCAAGGAACGGTTATGATTTTGATAGGCTATGTATGTATGTTCACCTGTTTCCTCAGAGCTCCTTATCGGAACTCAACAAATGAGGTATCTTTACCGTCTTAATCGTAGAAAAAAGAACAGAACAAAGAGAAAAGCCGTAGTCACACGTTACTAAAGTGTTCTTTTTGTTCTGTTCTTGTTTCTCCAGTAACTTTGTTTATATCAGCATCCTGACAATCTTGTTTCATACTTTTTCAGCGTCGTTTTTTTTTTGGCGTTGTCGAGTTTTAGTAAAGAAACATTACGACGTGCATATGTAATGTGACTAGATTCCTGGAATTGCCACATACCATCACGCCTGTATTCCCCGAAGGGTTAGGCAGAGGTGTAACAATGTACACCCACAGTTCGCCTCACACACTACAGTTCGCGTTTTCCTGGAAGTGATTCCCAAATAAGGCAGTGTTTTTCCATTACTCATTTCTCAATAGTGACCCGAGGTTTAGAAGTTTGTGGTGTGACACACTTGTGCACTATAATATCTCTTGCTGACTTGGCTAGTCGCTGTTTAGATTAGGCGCTGTGACTGAAATTCGGCCGGAAAATATTGTTATGATTGGACCACTGATACTACCTTACAATTTCAGATAGAGCATCTCCGAAAAAGAAAAAGCCTTCCAAAAAAAAGAAGAATCAAGCTAGGAACATGAATATCAATGGCTTCGAATTTCCGGAGATACCGCCGATGCCAAATTTAACTATGTTGAACAATGTGAGTCCTCTACGCTTCTATAATAAGACAATGTTTAACTTCCATCTTCTTTAGGCTGCCTGTCTACCGGACCGGAGCGAGGCTGCAGAGCGGAGAAATATTAACCAATACGATTGCAAACTGGAGCGGAGCGAAAATGTTTTGCAATCCTATTGGTTACATAAATCTTTTAAGCTTCGCAATGAATTTTATCAATAGATAGTAATTCAAGAAGAACCTTTATACGTGTACATCATCATGCTACGACCAACGGCAGAGAAATAGTAACCAAAGATGAAAGTGAAACGGGTGACACGGCGGTGTTTATGACGTTTTCAATTGGATAGATGACACCATTAAATAAAAACATAACATACTATCACGCCTGTATTCCCCGCAGGGTTAGGCAGAGGTGTAACAATGTACGCCCACAGTTCGCCGGTATATTTACCTGCCTATTGAACTGCCTCGGTAGCCTAGTGGTCCTAAACGCGACTGCTATGCTAGAGGTCTTGGGTTCAATTCCCAGGTCGAGCAAAAAGTGTTATTGGGTTTTTCCATTAGGATTTGCTCAGTAGCAGCTCGGAGTTAGGATTTGTGCCCGGTTAATGGCAATAGGCTCGCCCCCTATTACATGGGACCATTAAATAATAATTCCAAAACACAACTTCTCTAAAAAAACACTTTATTTTAGCCCTGAAAACCCGATTAATTCTTAAATAACTATAAAATTTGATTTTTAACACATAACATACCATCACGCCTGTATTCCCCGGAGGGTTAGGCAGAGGTGTACCAATGTACACCCACAGTTCGCCGGTATGTTTTAGGTCCCATGTAATAGGGGGCGAGCCTATTGCCATTAACCGGGCACAAATCCTAACTCCGAGCTGCTACTGAGAATTTCATAGAAAAACCCAATAACAGTTTTTGCTCGACCTGGGAGTCGAACCCAAGACCTCTAGCGTAGCAGTCGCACCTAGCACCACTAGGCTACCGAGGCAGTTGATTTTTGAGTTTTTTTTTTTAGTTGATTTTTAGTTAGTTTGAAATCAATAAATAGTTAGTGAATTCAGATAACAATAAAGTGACATCATAGTTTAGTATTGTCACACCAAATCTATGGGCAAATCACGTTTTGACAGCTCATAAAAAGTACGTCAATTGATTATTGATGACATCTATCCAATTATAGACTAGGAACTATCTACATCTATGGCTGGTTATCGGAAGAAGTCAAGCTAGAACAAATTACTCTGATTGAACGTGTCAGACTATATAGTCCCAGCCTTGATTATCATGCAATCGTGTAGAAAGCATTGGAACGATTTTTGGCGAATGTAGTGAAGAATTGTTTTTTTTTTATAGGCGACGAAAAATATAAATGCTATGTAATAGTCTATAATCATATACTGAATATATGGAAACAGGTTCCGCGTCAATTTCCCTGTATATATATTATAGATGTAATAAATATAGTACTTGTAATATTTCCTCATAATATTTCCAGCAGCTTGGCTCAGCAGAAATGCCAATGCCGCCGCCACCAATGGCCTTTTCATCATCTTTGGACCGAATAGACTCTGAGGACCAAGCCATATCATCTATGTTGCTCAGCTGGTACATGAGTGGGTACTACACAGGATTATATCAGGGAATGAAAAGGTAATTACAATGTTCTTAAGTCTTAGTTTAGAATAGACTCAAAGGACCAAACTATATTGATCATATTACTCAAGTACTAGAAATATGCTAAGAAGTCATGTAAAGGACGAACTCTTAGGACCAGACAGTAATATTATTGTCAAAGTACTTCAATAGCAAAACCCCTTGTATCCTCATCTCATAAATTAATTAATACTGTTATTGGTGTCGCTTTGTAACTTGTAATATAAATAAGTACCTAATGTTATAAATATTTCCTTTCAGGGCAAAGGAAGGACGCAGAAACTAGCCTAGCAATATTAGTTTGAGTTTTTTTAAATATTATAATGAGGTACGAAATAAAAAAAAAATATTCCTTTTCATACTTTTTTTATTTTTAGTCTCACATAAAATGAACTAGGTACAGCAAAAATAGAAAATGTTATCAGTTTAAAGAAAAAAATAATAAATAAATTTATGCCTCCTGATTTCTGTGTAAAAACACTATGTACAAATATACATTTTGACACCATTATTATTTTGGAGTATCTGTTTTTTATTTAACTTTTTACTTTTACTAAGTACTGATGATCAGATTGGTGGGTTTAATTTAAATATTAAAATCTCTATAAAATCTTTTTTTTTTTTCTTTCAAACCATTTCAAATGCATTTAGTGCTAAACATGGGATGAATTCGTATTTCAATTTATAATCTGTCAAAAATATGTAAAAAGAAAAATAAATTATAAAATAACAAATTACAAAAATAGTTTTTTTAAACATTTTACATGATAAAATATTTTAAAACGGTATACAGAAGTATACACATTCGAAATTTGGATAAATGGTGTAGTTTTTAATCTCAGTATTATTTATTTTTGCCACACAATGACACAACACAGACGATAAAAATATCGTAACATTTGCAATTCGATCATAATCGTTAAAAGACATCAGTCGCAAACCTTTTTAGTTGCGCAAACCGATTTTAATCGATAAAAAAAAAAAACCGGACTGTCATAAACTATTCGTTGTCTATTTAATTTCTGTAAGTAATAGAAGTAACTTGAACTCGTAATATATTTCATCAATCTCTCACACGAAAATAAATCGACTAATCACGATTCAAAATTGTGGCAAGACCATTTTGAAGTTCTTATAAAAACTAATTAAAATAAAAACATGGCAATTTTAAAACATAAACTAGAGAAACAATATTTACAGTTACCACAATATACAAAAAGAACAATATTATAGGCTTATTATGGCCTTTGAGTTAAAGATATCAGCCATGATGCTGAAAGTTTGTAATTGTTTCGCTTTGAGATCTTGAAATGTCTAATAAATTAAGTTGAATAAAATATCAATTTAAGGCAATTTAATGTTGTTATTAAAAATGTAATTTACTTTGAAGCAATTATATGAAAGGGCTTTCAAAATAAACTAATATAGTTTTAGAAAATTCACAAATGTACTTAGTGTACCTACATACTTCTCGGGTCAATAAATACTTAACAAATCACCTGTATAGCGTGCGGCAGACTATAAATGTTTACTGGCAACTCAAAGTGGTTACCCGGCCGCCCGTAAGAGCGCGTCCGCGGCGAGTTCCAGAGAGATCTGGCAGTTGCCAAACAGAGTCCGAGCTACCCGCGAATGTTTGACGCGCGAGTTAATCTTTATGAAGATTTTTTAAGTTTGTGACCTGTGTAATTGGACAATAAACCACTACCTCATAGCACAAGCATTTCACTACACCCGTTCCCCGGCTATACCTGTAATTTACGTTTATTCGTCAAGTGTATTTTGGCTATTAAAAATTAGACATCAAAATATCTCAAAACGAAAATTCAAAGCTTATAAATTAATTCATAAAACTCACTCACCACACTTATTCCTCAGTTCTCAGCCATATACACAAACTCCCGCTACTAGGACACTCACACGTCAAGACAGCATTCTCATATACATTATGCCAATTTCGTATAAAGTCAACTTGCATAAAGTGACACGAACTGAATTGGCAAGTGGAATAAAGTCGACATTTTGCATTTTATGTATGAATATATATACACAATAGGTATAGTAGGTTAAGTTGTGTATTTAATTGCATTTACTAGGCTAGAAATAATTTTGATAATTAGTAAAATTGTATTATTTTACTGTCACATTATAAAATCTTGCAAAGTTTGTTTGTGTTGAAATGCCAATAAAAATAATCTCGTCTGAAAAAAAATTATAATGCCATAATTAACTATTTTAATTTCGAGGCACCTAGTTAACATGCTTTCCAAAATTTCGTATAACGTGTAGAAAACTTATACAATGTCTCGGATAAGGTGGTATCTCCGAATAAAACGGAACTTCGCATAAAGTCCTTTCTTAATATAAAAAGATTCGCATAAAGTCAACTCATGGAAAAAAGTTCAAAAATTTCGTATATCGTGTAGAAAACTTCCACAATGTGTCGGATAAAGTTGTCTCTCCGAATAAAATGAAGAACATAAAGTCCTTTCTTAATATAGAGTTTCGTATAAAGTCAACTCATTGAATAAAGTGAAGTCTTTTGAATAAAGTGACACGTCGCGGCTCATACGAGCGTGCTGAGCTCGTGCGTGTCGTGGCTCAGGTCAATGGTAGCTGCGGGGACTCCTGGAGTAGCAGCCCCTTCGCCGGGCGGTGTGCTTGTTGGCGGCCTGGAAGTTTAAGTAATTAAGGTAAATAATTTTTGCTATTACTGCTTGAAAAAATATACCTATAGTCAATCGACTTTAAAACTGGGATATTAGGATTTTGGAGTACCTACGTATTTTATAAACTGAACCACCTAACGGTGACGTCAATTAGTCTCTGATTATTATACAAACTGCCTTGTTGGCCTAGTGTTCCTAAGCGTGACTGCTACGCTAGGGGTCTTGGCTTCGATTCCCAGGTCGAGCAAAGTGTTATTGGGTTTTCCCATTAGGAATTTCTCAGTAGCAGCTCGGAGTTAGGATTTGTGTCCGGTTAATGGCAGTGGGCTCGCCCCCTATTACATGGGACTTAAACATACCGGCTAAGTGTGTGTGTACATTGGTACGCCTCTGTGTGGCCCTTCGGGGAATACAGGCGAGATGGTATATTTGTTATTACACAAACAAAAAATTGCTCTATCGATTTGCAGGACTGTCCCAATTTCACAAATGTATAAAAATCAATTGCTTTAATCTCGCAAAAATACGAAAATGGCTCGACCAATTGTTTTTTGGTTTCGGATACCCCGGACAGTACTGGGGTGATTCATGATCATGATAAAAGAAAATTAGGAGATAAATCTAGGCGGTACAAAGTTCACCGACAATCTAGTTCGTTTTAAAGTCAAACTTACCTAATAATATAAGGCCCTTGCTGCAACAACGTGATAGGGTGCGTGTACGCATTACCAGCAGTCATGCTGTGAAAACTCATGTTTCCCATCCCAGTATTATTCAAATGTCCATTGCCAATAATCACTCCATTCGATGCATTCAAATTATGCGAAGCCGCCGTAGTATTTACTTCTTGGGTTCGAAATGCCTTAACTAAGTTAGTTTTCTCTTTCTGCCATACAAACACGTTGTGGACCATTGCGCAGCCGCAGAAGATGATCCCGACGCCGATAAACACAGAAGTTACTATCGCTGGCGTTGAATGGAATTGTATGAAAGTGTAGAGTATTATGCCTGGAATTGAGAAGAGTTCGATTAGTTATGAATTTGAGCAGCTTCATAGGCAAGCATCTTTTGGCGCTGAGTCCTACTCAGTTTAGGACTAGAGAACTTCAAGATCAAACCGGAAGACCAACATTTTCGAAATTTATGAACCGATAAGTACGTATACGCAAAGATTAAATCCAAAACATTTTTGAAAAAGGGTACCAGTTAAAGTCGTGTCCTCCTTATGAAAGTTTTCTGTAAAAACTTAAAATGACTCTACATTAGCTACAAAACTCTTTTTCATTATAGCACCGCTCGGACACGGCTGTAATCACTTCCAAAAATCCAACTTTTAGGTGCAAGCGCGCCGCCCGCAAGCCGTCACCTTTTTATGCTGTCATTTAAAAATTCTTGTAACGCACACGATTTAAAACCCAAATTTTAATGGAAAATGAATTGCTCTGTTTTTAAGGCTATATTAGCACGTCTTGCGAATTGAGTCAATCGAAGAAACGTCAGCCCTGCATGATTAGTTCTCATCAGCAAAAAAAAGCTTATTGCGAGCCCTAATCGCTTTTTATATAACCGTGGGAAGCAATAGTCGTTCTATCTAGAACAGGGAACCACATAGCAATTATAATGTACGTAATCCCACGAACCTGTTAAAAATACCGGTATGGATATGAAGAAACCTCCGACGGCGCATACCCTAGTGATCGCTGACTTCTGTAGATATTTGTTTGATCTGAAAGCAAAGAAAAAATAAGTTATACTATTGATGTAAACAATAAACATCTCGACAATAAATTGAGGGGCAAGCCTCGTATTTTTAGGAACGTTTGTGTTCTATTCTCAGCGTAGATGCGAATTTCACGAAACTTTATACGGAGGATACTTTTTATCTGTTGAATAAAAATGACAGCTGACGTTTCTTTACGGAAAAACTGGAAAAGCTGTCAAGATTCTGCCTTTTTGACTGATTGTGATCTGTCAAAAGTGTCTTTATTTTACAATGTCACTTGAATAGTTTTGGCATTGATTGATTGTAGCTGAGATGATATTGTGACTAGATTTTGAATGTTTTTGACTAAATACAGGAATAGGTCTTCTGAACTCACCACTTGATAAATACTTACGTTAACAAGTGGCTCTAGGGCAAGTACTTAAGAGGTACTCAAGCTATACATATCCTAAGTATTAGAAAGGCTAGTAGTAGTAAGGCTGCCTGCCCACAGAAGCAGAGCGAGGCTGCGGAGCAGAGAAACGGATAAATATCAACCAATACAATTGCATAACCGGAGCGGAGCGGAGATTTTATGCAATCCACTTGGTTAATATTTCTCCGGTTCTTCGCTCCGCAGCCTAGCTCCGTATCTGTGGAGAGGCAGCCTTAAGCTGGCGCACGTATACGATGAATCTCAATTGTTTCACTTATCAAGTTAGTTCGTAAGACAGACCGATCATAACATCGAATCCTACAAAATAATGTAAGAGTGGAACCTTAATAAATGCAGGGTTCCCACGGCCCAATGTGTGACCAAAACATCTACAGAGATACCAATAATATTTGTAATTTTAAGTCAGTTTTTATTCAACAACTTTTACATTCAAAAACAGTAAACACTGCCCCAAATTCGCGCCCAAAATCGATCTCATATTTTGTACGCAAAAAAGCTTAAATATTTTTAAGTAAGTAATCTGTTCGAAAATCCAGAAGCAGTGATTATTTAATGAAAACAAACGTTTAATCGATTTTATATTAAGAGAACTCGATTTTAATTGAAACTCGTTTGAGCAGTCATGTAACGGACCACGGCACCTGCCGATCGAAGATAAGTTTGGAAAATTGAGAAGTCAGTTTATCATAAGGTCATGTTTGTCGTGGAATGACTTTTGAAATCGGTCTGTTTATATTATTTGCTACATGTCAGTGACACTGGCGTATTCTGACGGATAAAATGATCATTGATTACAACATCGTTACTGTTATTGAAAGACGATAAAATTGTTTGAATTATTTCAATTGTTTTATTGAACTTGCTGTATTTGGATAAAATAATGTTGGTGTGATTCCATTTTTATTAGGTATCCACTTATGTTACAAATTGGACGAGTTAGGTATCAAGAAAATGAGATTGTCAACATCTGATTTGGATTATCACTACACACTATAAAATAGAGTCGCTTCCCGCCGTCTGTCCCTCTGTATGCTTGCTATGCTTAGATCCTTTAGACTTCGCAACGGATTTAAAAGCAGTTTTCATCAGTAGATAGAGTGATTCAAGAGGAAGGTTTGTACGTATATAACATCACGCTTCAACCAACGTTTGAGGAGCAGTAACCAAAAACGTAACTGAACGCGGGTGACACCTGTGGTGAACCGGGTTTTAGTTCAAACAGAAAAGGTGCCAGCACGTTTAGCTCTCGTCTTTAAAAAGTTGAATGAGCATTTCAGCAAAACCCAAATAATTATCCCCTTAAGATATAAGTATAAGTAGAATAAGTAGGTATAAGGTAAGGTAGGTAGGTATAAGTAGTAGTATAAGTGTAAGTAGTAAGTATAAGTTATTTATACCTACTTATATAATATTAGTACAAAACTGCCTCGGTAGCCTAGTGGTCCTAAGCGCGACTGCTACGCTAGAGGTGTTCGATTCCCAGGTCGAGCAAAAAGTGTTATTGGGTTTTTCTATTAAATTCTCAGTAGCAGCTCGGAGTTAGGATTTGTGCCCGGTTAATGGCAATAGGCTCGCCCCCTATTACATGGGACTTAAACATACCGGTGAACTGTGGGTGTACATTGGCACACCTCTGCCTATCCGTTCGGGGAATACAGGCGTGATGGTATGTGTATTAGTACAAATCTTTTAAAGAGACAGGATTGTTTTGTTTGTACCAAATAAGCTCCGAAACTACTGAACCGATTTTAACCATTTTCTCACCTATAGAAAGCTACATTTTTCCGGAGTAACATAGGCTACATTACATCACGCTACGACCCACGGGAGCAGAGCATTAACCAAAGACGTAACTTAACGCGGGTGATAAAAGCTAGCTTATATTATTAGCTTGTATTATTTAACTAGCTGTTGCCCGCTATTTCGTTCGCGTTTACTATTTTATTGGATTCAATTTTGTTTTCGCATAACATAACCCTCTTTTTTAATTAAAGTAAATAAAAGTAGCCTAAGTTACTTCTTATAACATTAGTTATCTGCGAGTGAAAGTCCCGTCAAAATAGGTCCAGCCGTTTCGGAGATAAGCCGGAACAAACAGACAGACAGACAAAAAATGTATAAATTGTTTTCTTTATGTTAGTACCGTATATACTTTCATATGCATTTAGTGAAAAGCTGATAATTTGAAATTACAAACTGACCCTTCACTTTTATTTATTTGTATAGATTGGAGACGATGCACTTAAGCTCAGTAATTAATATTCTCCTTGCTTCAAAGTTTATAGTTCCATCTTAAAAGTTACATAGAATACTTATTAATTACTTGTTTCATAATAAACCTGAATTAATGAGTTTACGCAACGTATTTGGACATATTCAGTGATTAATTAAATGCAGGTAAGTGAAAGGTGGACTGAATTTGATCACTGTTCATCCTCTGAATGACTTCTTCTTATCGACTTCTTACACATGTAGTTGATACCGTCAGTAGGATTTTTATTACGTTTTTATGTAAGTACGGAGGAGACTGGCTGGCTGAGCTGCATACAACCATATTTGGTTAATTTATTTATATGAGATATACGAATATAGGCTTGATAGTCCGTCAGGGGCTGACCAGACGCGACTTACCTTACTAAAATATACAAATATTTTATGGCAAAAGAATTTGTTTGTTTATTCGAACGCGCTCTTCTTAATAACTGCTGGTCGGATTTGAAAAATCTCTGTACAGGAATCCCGATTGCAGGGGTTACCACCTACTTCAAAATTTACAAGGTTTCTGTTTCAATTCGGTGAGCAAGATTTAATTCTTCACATCACGTATCAATCAACTCAAAGCTCACACCTACCGACCATTTAGGCTTGACAGTCAGTACCTGATACAAGTAGTTCCAATGATAGATGGGATCCAACGGTTTTCCATTGCAACGGTGCGTCTTGCTCCACTGATTCTAGGGTAGGTCGGGGAGATAGGGGACACGCGACGAACGTTGTGTCGTCACGGGTAACCTGCTTGACAACCGCGGTTTTGTCGATGCGTTTGAAGAGGAAGTGAGGGTAAAACGAACAAGGGATTTGAATTAGTCTGTTTATAGGATTGGTTTTTATTTCTAACGTAAAAAAAATTAACGGCGGAATGAAATAAGTATCCTCTTACTAATATTATAAATGCGAAAGTGAGTTTGTTTGTTTGTTACGCCCTCACGGCTAAATTACTGAACCGATTTAGATTAAATTTGGTACAGGCCAAGTTTAAACCCCAAGAATGGACATCATCATCTACTTAGCCATTTCCCAACTACGTTGGGGTCGACTTCTAGTCTAAGCGGATACAGCTGAGTACCAGTGTTTAACATGGAGCGACTGCCTATCTGACCTCCACAACCCAGTTACTAGGCAACACGATACCTCTTGTTTAGACTGGTTGTCAGATTTCCTGGCTTCTGACTATCCGTAACGACTGTCAAAGATCTACGAATGACAGCCGGGACCAACGGCTTTACGTGCTTTCCGAGGCACGGGGGTGTCACAGCACCAATTTCCAAACTGGGCTACTACTGAGCAAATCCAAATGGAAAAACCCAATAACACTTTTTGTCCGACCCGGGAATGAACTCAGGACCCCGTGCTAATCAGTCGCGGTTGCGACCACGAGACCAACGGGGCAGTCCGCCCCAAGAAAAGATATAGGGTACTTTTAAATCCGCGAATTCGTTTGCAACTGCAATAATTGATATAAATTACGCGGATAAAGTCATGGGCGAAAGTTAGTTCGAAATATAATGCAAAGTCATGTTTTTCCGTGATCAGATGATCGTGTATCTTATCTACATAAAATCATGATTTGGCAAGTACTCTACCTATTAAATTACCATGTTATCGGCTTTAGATAGGATAATAAGTACTTAGGTATTTACATGTCTATTTCGGGTGTGCCCGACAGATTTCGACCTCGAACGAAGATCGTTATCATGAGTTTGTCAGTGTTGTATTGTTGATTATGTACCTTAAGTACGTGAAGGTAAATGCTATTTTTATTTGATCAAATCATCATTTTTGAAATTGCGACACATTTTTTAACTGAAGTCTTTCACAATATTTCATAACCATAAGTTTTCAGTTACTTAACATGTTTCACATTACCAAGAACGTAAACTGACAGATCCCGATGTAGGTAAAATGATTTAATGAACAGAAATATTTACATTACCTAGTTTTACCGCCATTGCAGTCATAAGCAGGGTTGCCACCGTTACATTATAATAGTGCCCTAAGCGCGAGTAATGAGTGTGGGGGTCCTGGGTCCCAAGTCGGGCAAAAAGTGTTATTGGGTTTTTCGATAACGAATTTCTCAATAGCAGCACAGAGTTTGGAAGTTGGTGATGTGACACCCCCGTGTCTCGGAAAGCACGTAACACCGTTGGTCCTGCGCCTGATCTCTTCCCATTGGACCATGAGAGATTGGGAAGAGTGAGTGCATCTATGTTTGCGCGCACACTTGTGCACTATAATATCTACTGCGTACTCGGCTAGTCTTTATTGAGATTTGCCGCCGTGACCAAAATCGGTCTGGTACATTAGTATTGTACGTAGTTTCGGGTAAACTTACTTTATACTTTAAGAGGGCAATAAAGTACGTAAAAATACTTTATTTTAGCTATTTTGGCTTTTGATTATTGTTTACTAAGGGCTGATTTTTCAATGGTCAGATAACTTTTATCTGACGAACAACTATGACAGTTTGACTTGACGTCTATACAAAAGCTGTCAAACCGCCATATTTATTCCCCCGTTAAGAGGTATCTGACAATTGAAAAATCGGCTCTTAAAGAAACGAAATAGTTAAAAGATTTTTCGCATGTAACTGGATGGATAATCGCGATAAAGTATGCACCATTAATAATACTTTATTTTTAATGGCTTGCCCCCTATCATATAGGACCTAAAAAACATGCCGGCGAATTGTGGGTGTACATTGGTACACCTCTGCCTAACCCTTCGGGGAATACAGCCGTAATGGTACCTATGTTATTTTTTGATTTTGTGCTTAATTTTTTTACCTTAGTAATTAAATATATTATTTTCTTACAAAAAAAAGTGGTAACCCTAGTCATAAGTTTGTTTAATTTACCTAATGCATCCGGCACTCTTACGAAATTGTGGTTAAAAATAACAAAAAGTTTACTAAAAAGGAGTTGTATTTATACTGAGTTTAACTGTGTGAAAGTCTCGTAAACACGAAGGTAAACATTTAAAATGTGCCAACCACATAACATACCATCACGCCTGTATTCCCCGAAGGGTTAGGCAGAGGTGCAACAATGTACACCCACAGTTCGCCGGTATGTTTAGGTTTATGTAATAGGGGGCGAGCCTATTGCCATTAACCGGGCACAAATCCCAACTCCGAGCTGCTACTGAGAATTTCATAGAAAAACCCAATAACACTTTTTGCTAGACCCGGGAATCGAACCCAAGACCTCTAGCGGACCACTGGGCCGACGAGGCAGTTTACCTTTTGGTGCGAACCAGTAATAGTTATTTGGTACTGGCTATATTCATTATACCCCGCGGTATCACCCGCGTTCATCTACGTCTTTCGTAGCGTGATGTTCTATAAACCATCCTCTTAAATCACTTTATCTATTGATGAAAACTGTATTAGAATCCTCGTTTGCCTCCGACTGCTACGCTAGAGGTCTTGGGTTCGATTCCCAGTTCAAGCAAAGTGTTATTGGGGTTTTCTATGAAATTCTCAGTAGCAGCTCGGAGTTAGGATTTGTGCCCGGTTAATGGCAATAATGGTGTACGTTAGTACACCTCTGCCTAACCCTTAGGGGAATACAGGCGTGATGTTATGTATTAAAATCCGTTACGCAGTCTTAAAGATCTACTCGTGTAGAAAGACAGACAGCAGGAAGATTGTTTTATTCTATGTAGAGATTAACCAGAAAAAAATACGTTTTGTGGCTTCTACTGGCTCATGAGTGGCAGACTTGAAGCAAAATGGTGGGATGGTCAAACGTTTATCTATCTTATACATATGTATAAAGAAGCAATTTTTCATTAAACACAAAAACCCATTTAATGAATAAAAGCTACGCATAATTACGATTTTTTTTTTAAGTTGACAGCACACCCACACCTCCTGACCATAAAACAGAGATGCAGCCTACTTATACAAAAAAAAAACATTTTTAAATGTTTTAATAAAATATATCACGTCATATTATGTCACAATGGACCAAAGTATATGTTAATCACCAGACTAGGTCTGTAGGCCATCACCATATACGTAAACGTGGGTAGACAGAGTCGTTTTTGTATGAATAATTTGAAATTGGGTAGATTACACCACTAATCAATTGATATACTTTTTATGAGCTGTCAAAACGTGATTCCCCATAGATTTTGTGTGACAATACTAAACTATGACGTCACTTTTTTGACATCTCAATTCACTAACTATTTATTGATTTCAAAGCAACTAAAAATTTAATTTAGTAGTTATTTAAAAATTAATCGGGTTTTCAGGGGTAAAATAAAGTGTTTCTAGAGAACTTGTATTTTGGAATTATTGTTTAATGATGTCGTCTACCCAATTGAGATATAAAAAACAAAAGAGGTTATTTTAGGAATAATGTTCAGGGAGCCAATTCTACTAACTTTTAGGAACAATCGCAACCTAATCTTACTCTTAATTTGTCAAAAATGCTTTTAACTTACCAACATTTTTGCCATTGATTGTCGCTGAGATGAGATTGCCACTAAATTTTGAACGATTTTAATTACTAGAATTGGCCTTAACTTAACTGCCTCGTTACCCTAGTAGTACAAAGCACGACCGCTATGCTAGAGGTCTTGGGTTCGATTCCCAGGTCGAGCAAAGTGTTATTGAGTTTTTCTATGAAATTCTCAGTAGCAGCTCGGAGTTAGGATTTGTGCCCGGTTAATGGCAATAGGCTCGCTCCCTATTACATAAATAAATAAAACATACCTGCGAACTGTGGGTCTACGTTGGTACACCTCTGCCTAACCCTTCGGGGAATACAGACGTGATGGTATGTAGAATTAGCCTTCTAATATTAGTAGATGGTAACAGAAAACTAAAAAGATTGACATAGAATGTGATCTGTCTACTCTCTCTGTTTACTAGTTTTGAAGTTCCCAGTCGCAAATAGACAACCCTCACTGAAAAGTCGTTAGCTACCAAGATACCACGTAATTAGGAGCACTCAAATTGATAGCAATACATCTCATGCTCCATAGTCATTAGAAGAACAATAGGTAGCAGTCATTGTGCAGTTCCTTACAGAGATAACGACTGCAACATAATTATTGTAAGATGCTGATACACTAAGATAATAAAATTTACTGTAGACAAGACAAAATGCGATATACAACGGAAAAAAGGATATCGGAAAAAAGATAGTGGAAGAATAATGGTGTAGTAGTAGAGCTCTTTATGAAGGAGCTCGTCCATGGAAGTACTACCACCATAGGTACCTATTTCTGCCGCAAAGCAACGTTGCTGGGTCCTGGTTTGAAGGGTGCCGGTGTAATTACAGGCACATATTATAAGACAGTTCAACTTCGTCTCTGGAATGGCAACTCATTTGGAAGGCCTCTGGTATTGCAGATGTCTCTATAGACAAGCTTGTTATAGGTATGCTTGTTTTTTATCCAACAAAATTAAAAAAAAAAAACTATTTAAATGTTTTTTAGCAAACAAAAGAACTAATTATCACTTCGAAGATATTTATTAGAGGGTTGTACTCTTCAGATTGTATAATGATAGTTGATCCCAAATGGTTCTCCTAAAAAAACTATGACTGCTACCATTGCATTGCACAGTGATTCATAAATTGTTGTCTTGAGAATAAACATTGGCTTTTGGTCTTAGGGTGGAGAACCATAGTTATATGAGTGGCGATCCATAAATGAGAGCAATTCTGTTTTTTAAGGGTGGGAAATCATCAAGTGGCATCTTCCGCACTGGGTGACGCGGAAGAGAGTGTCAGACTCTTACGTGTACTTCCTAATGGACTTTGCGTTCCAGTGAAGCTGTAACTCTTTCGAACAAATTCTGCAGCCCTTACTGGTTTATAAAAAAGCATGCCATTACAAAATTTGCGCTTACGAACCGTGACTGTTGCACAATCGATGCAGTAACAGCTCCAGGTAAAACCTTAGTCCAAAAAAAGCTGAAGTTTACAAACCACGCCCCAAATTGAGTAAGCCCATCAACATACAACTTGATTCTACTCCTACAAGAACATAAAATTTGAAAAGTCATAAGAAACTAAAGCTCATATCGTAAAACCGGCACACCACTAGTATCAGTTCCATACCAAGTTTAATGTTCATTTTTATGTTATAACAAATTAGTTGAAGCAATCGAACAGCTTCTTTATAACCAAAGATACGCTGTTTTAATTTGTGGATATCACTGTTTTAATGGAAAAATAATAGCTGCGATGGAAAAAGTAACTACAATTAAATAATAATAATAATCTTTTATTTCAGGCAACTAAGACCCATAAAACACATTACATATATAAGCATAAAAACAATAACTATAAACTGAAAATTAATGAAAAAATGAATGAATGTTAAATTATTTCGATTGCGCCTTAGGCACAGCAACTGATTCATTAAGTTAGAAGCTATTTTCAATCTCAGATAGTCAATCAATGGTCCAACTGTACTCTTGTATGTTATAGGTTGGTATTTAGACCACATGTTAGAGGGAATGTTGGGAATTAAAAATGGATGGAGATTGCACATAGAAAAAGAACTGCCAATCTTGTAGACAACGTTGAAGTCTCAAGTACCTACCTGCGGTTCTCTACGAAGGATCAAGAAAAAAAACGCATTTAACCGAACCAATACTTTGACTTAACAGAAGGCAATGTACAATCGCCAATCAAACAATCATTCACTCTGCTCATCCATGACTAATTGGGTAATTTGTTAACTCGTTTAATGACAACCTAAAAGGGTAACTCTGTAGGGTTGCCATGGTAAAGCAGAGTACTTACAAATAATGAGTTTCTATAACAACACCTGTAAATTCACATAGACCTTTTATGTCATTATAAAGATCGCTCCTTAATAGTTCGTTTCGGACAGTGAACTAATTCATTATATTAGTTCCATTAGCTCTATTCTCAAAAGATCAAAAGAACATCGTCAGAGCGGGTAGCTTCGTCATTCGTTCGCCGGCTATTCACTCTCATTCTCACTCACAGACATCGAATGAAATCGTATAATGTCAGTCTAATCAGTCACAGTCTTCTCTCCATAAATTATATACTGGTAGAATATTTCTAGTTCACGTTAACACATTACGATCCTGGCCGCTTTGGCAGCTTGCAAATGTTCGAGTCCGAAAAGAGCTATTAGGCATATTAGACCGATTACAAATCAACGTTCGGAAACGTTTCTTCTAGTACAGTATGGAGATACGATTCCTATTCGTTCATCGTTCACGAACTACACAAGACTACCTTTTATTATCCTCTTGGAGACTATACATCATTTTATTGTACTTGCTAGATACTTACAGTAGGCACAAACGCTATTTGCTACACATTATCAATGTTAGAAGGCTGATTCTACTAACTTAAGACTTTCAAATTCAAGTCGCAATCTAGTCTGAGTGTCAAGAAAAACGTTCAGAATCCAGTCGCAATCTCAAATCAGCGACAATCAAATTTAGGCAAAATTAGAGGTACTTTTAACAAATTGAGACCGGGATTAGACTAATTTACGGGATTAGCCCCACAGGTAGGTTTAAACAGCCTAATCCCGGTTTTACGTTATCAGTTTATGATAAACTGTTGCATCCTCATTTATGTGTCTCTAAACCATGCAGGCTCTTTCGTAATCACGACCACATGACTCGTTGTAGAGTCGGAAAATATTTACTCTTGGCATGACCCTGTTTCGTGTTCGCGTGATGACCCTAATTACCGTTGTCTGGGAAAGATTCGACGTTGGAGGAATTCACCATATCCGTTCGATCGCTCTTTCGGTAGTTAAGTTTCTTTATTTGCTTCGGTGTATAGTTTATCTGAATGCAAACCAAAAACTTATAACATATTTGGAAAATAGCATACCATCACACCTGTAGTCCCCGAAGGGTTCGGCAGAGGTGTACGTACACCCACAGTTCGCCGGTATGTTTAGGTCCCATGTCATAGGGGGCGAGCCTATTGTCATTAACCGGGCACAAATCCTAACTCCGAGCTGCTACTGAGAATTTAATAGGAAAACCCAATAACACTTTTTGCACGACCTGGGAATCGCACCCAAGACCTCTAGCGTAGCAGTCGCGCTTAGGACCACTAGGCTAACGAGACAGTCAGAGAGTAAGAAAAATAAGTTAAGTAAAATGTGTTCGGGGTGGCGCAGGAAAATAATATTTGGAAGAACATCTGGGAGGCCCTTGGTCAAGAAATGGGATGTTGTAGCCTTGTAGGCTAGATAAAAAAAAAAAAACATTACAACGCTATTCCAATCTGTATGTATGACGGCACGGTTGGCGCAGTGACTAAACGATTGGCTGCTGCGCTGCGTGTCGCGGGTTCGATTCCCGCACGGAACAAATATTTGTATGGCCTACAGATAGTTGTTTCGGGTCTGGCTGTTTGTGTATGTGAATTTATATGTTTGTAAATGCACCCACGATACAGGAGATATTCCTAGTGTGGAGCAACGTTTAAAAAAAAAACAAACAAAAAAAGGTTAGCGTGTAATAAGCTCCGTTTTCACGATAAAAAAAAATCACCAAAACAATCAAAAAATATAAATGGAACTTTTTATTACCGTTCAAAACTGATGCGCTAGAAAAATTAAAAATAATACCATAATTAAATAAATCATTTTCTAGAAAAAAATTGCAATGTTTCAAAGTTACCGATGTCACCCGATTTCATCCGAACGTAGCCGAACAATGATAGCTGAAAATGTATTGTTAACACTATGAAAAATAACAAAAAGCAGTTAGGAATGCCGTACTGCAATGTCCAAACAATTGTTATTTACAAACAGTAGCAACGAGACTTATCTTCATGCAAATAGATAGGTACCTGCAAGATTTCATCTTGTTTGTTCAACCTAAAAAAGTATGAAAATTACCACGTTCATTTGCGTAAAAAAATAGAGTTCTAAAGGTTTTGAGGTTAACTTTCCATACTTCTTTACAACAGAAGCATAGACGAGACGGCGAATTTAAAAAATGAACGTTATTTTAGGCTCGGTTATGAAAAGTAAGGTGACATGACAATTAATTGTAAATTGGGATTAGTCCTACCAAAATTTCTCGCATTTTTCGAAATAGTTGTGTATACTTACCAAATAATTTTGAATATTTATAATGTTAAATCTATTTTATAAATTTTGGATGTAGATAATTATTGAACTGTTATTGCTAGATAGCAGTGTAATAGATTTGGTATATAAAATTAGTTTGACGTGATTTTTTGAACTATTAGATTATTGTAGGTTGCCTCGTTCTGATAGAACTAAGGTCAATTGGGAAATAGTTAGTTGGAAATTTGATATTTTACATGAATGGGTCTTGCATACCTATATGTAATTAGTTTAATCACTAATTCTTAAACCGCAAGTCAAAACGCTCTCTCTTATTATTTATAATTTTCTATCCAACTTTAATATAAAAGCTTGGCAATTGAATTCAAGTGAAAAGGTTTATAATTTTGTGATTTCTAGTGATGATTTCACGAGAAAACTACAGGTTTCTACATTTCTAATAAAATATTTTCACACTCAGTGAGAATAGGCAAAGTTGCAAGCTTGAACAATTACCTCGCTTGGCAACTGCCTCGGTAGCCTAGTGGTCCTTAACGCGACTGCTACGCTAGAGGTCTTGGGTTCGATTCCCAGGTCGAGCAAAAAGTGTTATTAGGTTTTTCTATGAAATTCACAGTAGCAGTTCGGAGTTAGGATGTGAAATTCACAGTAACAGTTCGGAGTTAGGATTTGGTCCCGGTTAATGGCAATAGGCTCGCCCCCTATTACATGGGACCCAAACATACCGGCGAACTGTGGGTGTACAATTATACCTCTGCCTAACCGGGAATACAGGCGTGACGGTATGTGACGGTATGCAAGCTTAAAGAACGTAAGTTGTAAAAACGTACCAGGTTGTTTAGTTGGTATGTGGAAAGTTTAGTTAAATAGGTACGTACTACTAGGGTAGGTATTCTGTAAAAATCTCCCCCAATGATTCATGTGAAGTGAGCTTAAGGTGAACTAGGTCAATTCACCCACCGATGTAAGTCAATGACAGCTGATCTAAATTCGCCGATATTTTTTTTTTCCAAAATACCTACACCTACAGATTTTGATCATTATCCGCCGTATCACAGAACAATATTTCATTATATTGTGCAACTAACTAAAACAAAATAAAGATAATACATAATTCCTTGATACAAGGAGTCGGAAATCTGAATAGGTAATTTAGATAACAGCTACGAACATGGTGTTGCTATTTTTGCCATTATTTTGTGCCAGTCATTACAATACTATAATGACCGTATCAGTGTTATCAGTGATAGGTACTGGTTATCTTTACACGGCAATAGAGTCAGCAGATATTTTGGTATCAGTGTTTGACACTCTATTTAACGTGAGTGCCGTGTCTTCGCATTGGTTATTCCGATAATTCGCTGAAAAAGCAAGTGTAGTGTTTGCTGCATACATCGTCCTAGGTACTTCTTCTAGTGCTCAATTTTTTTGGTGATTTTTTTAAGGTAGGTGCTCTTTACTTAATATTTAATAAAAAAATTATAAAATAAAAGAATCATGGTCACCTAATCACCTTACTCGGCCAGGTTTACATCAAAACGACGCACTTTCATATTCTTGGTTCGAAAATTTGAATTTTGAATTCTTTATTTGATAGGCAAACTATAGTATTAGGTAGTTAGGTAATAAGTGGGTAGTTACATATTTCTTTTTTAATAACTTATAGAGCAGAATAGGAGTATTTGCTACTTAAATTTCATTTAAGGGAAATTCCCTTCATCATTTGGATAGGTAAGTACCTACTAATTTTTCCTTATTCATCCCGTATTCCCTACAACCCAATTTACGAATCAATAAGACCCTCGCTCTAGATTTCTGTATTAAATAATATAAACAATAATAAAAATCGATTAAACAATTGTTATCAAATACTCACACATCTAAAACGATTACAAAAAGTACAAGATTAGGTTATCAATCTTCGTTCGCGCGCTTGCCGCCATTTTCGTTGGCGTCAGCTGACGAAACCGGTATACTCTCAGTGTCTACACAACGAAATTCCTGGTAACAGGTATGTACAACCGGCTTTGGAGTTGGGCCAATGTTGGGGCCAATTTAATGGTTTTAGTGACTATCTCTCTACTGTATTAAAAGTGCAACGCATAAATTGTGACAGAATTTGATTTATTCATCAATCGATACAAAAAACTTATAAATAAAATTACATTTAATAGACTTTATTTAAATTAGGAATACTTCTGATTTGAATTGAATTCCACAATTCTAATTCCAAATTTAAATCCTCTTTCGAAAACAGCATCTGCGGTTACACTTTAGTTCGTCAAATGCTCTATGCCGCATTTTGTTTTTTTTTTCATGTACCTTAAAATAAAGAGGTTCTGTTAGTCTTGTAGATGCAGTAACTAAGTAGTATTAGCACAGAATTCTAAGTAAGTCTAACTGTTTAATTAAACCTAATTATCTCATATTTGCCGTTACCATAATTAACGTTCAAGATGGTTGTGGCACAAGCCCATTACATTTATCTCACTGCAGACCGAGGAAATTAACGATATGACCGTAAAAAAATGTGATACAAATAGACGGCCTGCATTTCGTTAATTTTTTTAAAATAATGTATTAAGAAAGCACCGCACTAACGGGCTACTAATGCTCATTTTTTCCAAAATCTTGTCAAGACTCTCCTCTTATTAGATGTCGCTAGAGGATCTAAAACCTTAGGACAATAAAATTGGATTCCATGATTAAAATTAGTAACTTCTACCCGCAACTTCACTTGCGAAGAAATCAGAACGAAGCTAAAGTCCTAAATTATCCCACGATAACACAAAAACGGGATAAAAATCAACCTGTTAAGCTATATCAGTATCGGCTAATTTCGTTCAGCTGTTTAAGCCTTAAAGAGTAACAAACATTCATACATCCTCACTATCTGGCAGCGGGTTGTTCGTAAGAGATACTGCGCCCCCGGAACGCAAAGGGCACAAGAAGGAACATGGGTGGGTTTTAGTCAGTAAACGTGTCACACTCCCTCCCGCCCCGCCCAGGGCGGGAGAAGTTATTTGACGATTTCCCACTCCCCAAAAAAAAAAAAAATCAACAGTACAATCTATAATTCTCCGAATTTATACTAGTATGTAGTTGGATTATAATAGTATTTTGCAGACGTAAGGAAAATCATTTGTTTGACATAATTATGTTAAATAAATACACATATCATTTATGTAATAGGCCCAAAATCTAGAATTTAAGAGCTCAAGAGCTTAATATGAATGAGAGATAACAATACAGCAATTATAACAGTAACCAGAATTCACGATAATAACTATAAAATTACAATTGTCAACATATATTATTATCTGCTTAAACAATCCAAGATGGCTATCAAATTTTCAAACATATTCCAAAATGATTCAGCTCAAAAGCCGGGGTATACCATTTAGGTACATTTAGGCCAAACGTTTGCCCCAATATTGGCGCCGACCCGTGAATAATACCTATACTAGCACTCGTGAACATTCCTGGGCATTTTGTGAAAGTTGCATTCGTTTGTTTTTACACTATTAGGGCACCTATGGCGTAGTTTTGGCGCCATAGTTTGCAACTGTGTTTTGGATTGAAGTAAGTAGGTATCGGCAAAAGTTATGGCGTATATGAACCTGGCATGAAAGATAGTGAGGTTGAGCAAAAGGGAACGAATTTGTTGGTTTATACCCAGGGCACACAACGGAACGAAGCTGTATGCGTTTAGGGACGCCTCACCAAATATGAGCAAAGTTGTAATCAACGACAACTTTTCCCAGTTTTATAATTTCAACTTTACCTAATAGCGCATCATCAAAATGATAAGATAATATAGCAATCAATTGGTTTTTGACAGGTATTGATACGGCTTTACATAATCAACTAATATCCATCCAGATACAGAGAGGCGTGAACTTAATCAAAACACTTGTGATGTAAGTGGGCTATTATGTAGTAGATAATGCTATTGTAACGATAACATACAATGCATTATACATTATCCAACCTTATCTATGGCCTTGTTCTAGATTTGTGTCATAGTTAGGTTTTGTTACCTGGACACGGTGCTACAATTTCATCTGAATTTCGTCCTGTCTCTCTTCTGTTTTAGTCGCCAAGAGTGGTGAGCACAAATGTCAAGTTAATTTTTGGGTTCCTTTCAGGGTTTTTTGGGGGCAACGACGCTGCACGCGGGCGGTCCGGCTGACAGATCAATCGCGTGCAGCGCCGGCAGCCAAATAAGCCAAAAATGACTAAACATTTGTGCTCACGACTCGTGGCGACTACAATACTTTTCAAAGTCTGGACAATACAAAAAGAAACCGATTCTCCCTAAATAATATTATTTCCATAATTTACGCAGTACTAGTAATATTTTCAAGTTCCTTCAACTTGTATTGACGTTTGAGCCTAATATTTAAGGTTTATGGAAATTCAACCCCTAAGGGGGTAAAATATGTCTAGGGTTAAATCTACACGGATAATAATTATGTTAGTTTTTATAAACCACTACATTTCGTCCGCGTCAAACTTGATATAATATTCCGGGATAAAAGTTTATGTGCTATTTCAGACTATAATCTATATCTGTGCCAAATTTCGTCTAGATCCGTTTAAGCGTTCTGGCGTAATTGGGTAACAAACATCCAAACATCTTAACAAACTTTTATATTTATAATATTAAGTAGGATTAACAAGATAAGTTGTGAGTTGAAGTAGGTATTGCAGCCGCCACGAGTCGTGAGCACAAACACCAAGTTCATTTTTGGCTATTTGGGTTCCTTTTTGGGTCTTTTTGGGCGCAGACGCTGCACATGATCACCCCTACTGACGGACCAATCATGTACAGCGTCGACGACCCAAAAAACCAGAAATTAACTTGACATTTGTGCTCACGACTCGTGGCGGACACTATAGGTACTTAAATCTTTTACAATGTTATCATGATCAACAATACCAGCACGTGCTACACTGCTCTGCACACTAATCGATTAATCGTATGAAATTAATGTTACAAATCAATTAATTTCGGTTCTAACTACAACAGCCGTAACACATAAAATTGTTTGTATGCAAACTCATAAGTTTCCGAAAATAATAAGTCAAAATAAAATAAAGCATGAAAAGGCAATTTTAAACGTCAGTAAAAATCTCGTTGTTGTTGTGTTTAGTAAAACAAACAACTTTGCTTATCCTCATAACAATACGCTTACTACTTAAAAAATTACCATAGACACAAAAAAAGTATGAACATCTTCAAAAAGTCCGTTACAAATCATTCAGCCAGCCACATCACTAGTGCCTACCTGCCGTCCTGCCCCTTTCATTCAAGGTCGCGACAGGTAAACGATGTACTTATACCTCGTTTTAGTAACATTGATTTAACTTGAAAATAATCGCTGTTGCATTTTTGAAGGGGAACTTTGAACATGCGAAGGGAAGTTCGATGTTTGAAAATTTCTTTGTGTTTTAATAGTATTGGAGTAATGATATTGCCTTTTTAGCGCGCAAAAAAATATTACTGGTCTTATGACATTACTTCTGTCACTTTAATATGTAACAAACAGTTGTTTGCTCATAAAAAAGTTATAAGTAAAATTCTGTGTTTCGAATGTATATGACTTTGAACCAAATAATGAGTTAAAAACAAGGAAATAGGTAGGCGCCTAGTTACTGTAGCTGTGCTATAAAATGACACTTGTCGATGCGTTATACCTTGAAATAACCTGCTGCTCACCGCTTACCTCGTTTACGAGCAATAAAATTTACAAGATATGTACATTGTCTTAAATATTATTAAGGGTAAGTGGTAGTAAGGTGTTATGCTTGGTAGAAGGCAAAATCAAGCTTATTTCATAATATACATACGCTACATTTTTAAAAAATCCAAGGTTTTTTTAAGAAAGCAAATGACACACATACCATTACGCCTGGATTCCCCGAGGGGTTAGGCAGAGGTGTAACAATTTATACCCACAGTTCACCGGTATGTTTAGGTCCCATGTAATAGGGGGCGAGCCTATTGCCATTAGCCGGGCACAAATCCAAACTCCTAGCTGCTACTGAGAATTTCATAGAAAAACCCAATAACACTTTTTGCTCGACCTGGAAATCGAACCCAAGACCTCTAGGCTGCCGAGGCAGTTAAATGAATATTTACAATATTTCTACATATATATTCTGTAGGTATAGTGTCTATGTTCAAAACTATATTAAAATTTAACCACTTTGAGTCTGCCCTAATCGTCTTATCATCCAAATAAAAATACAAGGTAGGTATTTCATTCAGAAGAAAAAAGATAATATGGAAAAGTTTAAGATTAAAATAAATTCTTAAGTAATCATAAGTTCTACAAACAAATTCACTAAAGTTAAGTGACTACAAGCTTGTTGCAAGCAGATAAAATTATAGCTACGAGTATTTTCTTAACAAGATAATTAACATAAGTACTGGGTATTGTTACTGCTTGAAAGCTTGCTTGAAAATAAAAATAAATCAACACAAACATACCTATTTGACAACAGACTTGTCAGTCATTAATGTGTCAACTTTGCCTGATTACGTATATTTGCCTCAATGAGGAAGCTTTTCAATGGCAAATGTTAGCGCCTTGTAAGTTAGATAATTTATATTTTTTTTTAGATCTTGGACTGTATATTTTCTAAATAATAAATAACTAATAACTGCCTCGGTAGCCTAGTGGTCCTAAGCGCGACTGCTACGCTAGAGGTCTTGGGTTCGATTCCCAGGTCGAGCAAAAAGTGTTATTGGGTTTTTCTATGAAATTCTCAGTAGCAGCTCGGAGTTAGGATTTGTGCCCGGTTAATGGCAAAAGGCTCACCCCTATTATATGGGACCTAAACATACCGGCGAACTGTGGGTGTACATTGTTACACGTCTGCCTAACCTTTCGGGGAATACAGGCGTGATGGTGTGATAGTATGTGTAATAAATAAATAATAATAAACGTAGTGATTGAATTACGAAACATAGAATATGCATAAGCAGAGCAAAAAGTAAGCTTAAAATAATCATGATATTAGATTTAAATAACCGCCCACTTCCGTCACTAAAACAGTGTTAAGCTATAATAAATATAAATAAAATTAACTTGAAGGTCAAATTCACTTAACTGCTGTATAAAAAAAATATGCTCGAATATTAATAAAGAAAGATCGAGTGTAATCTGATTTTAATAGCACAGAATAAAATTTTAATGTGATCGTTAATGTACTGGACCTTTGATATGAACTGAAACTTTTAATGTGGTTTTGAATGGCTAGGTTTGAAATGTCAGTACCTATCTACCTCCTTACTGGACGAAACTGTAAACTGACAGTTTAATATGAACATTCTGTTTTCATGTGGCAAGGAATGGACAAATACTTCCGCGTCAAATCTGATATAAGTATTTTCCCACGGGAATTGTACATTTTTCCTGGGATAAAAAGTATCTTATTTATTATTCCATACTACAATTTATCTCAGTGCCAAATTTCATTCAGATCCCTTCAGCCGTTTAAGCGTGGAAGAGTAACAAACATGCATCCATCCTTCCATCCTCACCAACTTTCACATTTATAATATAAATAAAAATAAATATAGGATTTAGGACATATAGGATTAGTAAGATTGATTTAGTAAATATCTCCAACAAAAGGTATTACATGGGTATACTCCTTCACTTATAGGAGACTACAGCACGCACAAGAAAGTTAACAACTAGCCAACAAAGTAATCAGAATAAAACTTAGTAGTAGTAGTGTCCCGTTGGTCTCGTGGTCGCAAGCGCGACTGATGAGCATGGTCCGGGGGTCCAGGTCGAGCAAAGTGTTATTGGGTTTTTCCATTAGGAATTTCTCAGTAGCAGCTCGGAGTTAGGATTTGTGCCCGGTTAATAGCAATAGGCTCGCCTCCTATTACATGTGACCTAAAACATACCGGTGAAATGTGGGTGTACATTGGTACACCTCTGCCTAACCCTTCGGGGAATACAGGCGTGATGGTATGTTATGTTATGTAGTAGTAATGTAGTAGTTAAGCCACATATTATTTTTACGTAAAATTAATTCCAGCTAATCATTAATAACACCACAAATAGCGGATATGTTAATGGTTGTTGTGGTTGGTTGGTGTTGGTGGTGGTGGTGTGGATGGTTCGGTCATGTTGAGAGGATGAGTGAAAGGCGACTAACGAAAGGGATTTATATGGCAGATGTGAGTGGCAACGCCTGGAGAGGACGCCCTGGAAAGACCTACCCTGACCTTATTGGTGGGGTTCTTCAGAAAGGACGTGTGCGCAGTACTCGTAACCGGCGTGCTTGTATGAACAGATGTATGAACGTGGTCGAGGCGAAAGAAGTATGTAAGGATCGTAGCAGGTGGCGTTCTGTGGTTTCTGCCTACCCCCATGGGAAAAAGGCGTGAGTTTATGTATGTATGTATGTATGTTAATAAGAAGAACCAGATTTCTTATTCAAAAATATTTTTCTATAGAAATTCCAATGACACTTGTTTCCTTAAACTCTTGCGCACCTTATAATATCAAGCTTAAAAATAAAAGCCATGATTTCACAGTTTTCTGCAGATTATAGCATCCATATTTACAATTTGTTACACTTTATAAATTTAAATGTAATTAGATGCAAAGTTATGCATGGGAAGTCAAAATGGCCGAATGTAAAAATTACGAAACTTCTCCATATAAGTTTATGGGAACATTTTGTTCTAGGTACTTGCAAAGTAGGGCAATGTTGGAAGTCGTGAAGAAAATGTACCTACCCGCGTAATGATGCAAGATTTTGTGAAATAGGACAATGATAAGACATGCTCCATTTAATTGCTTTCTTGACCATTAAATCACCCCCATTAATGATAACGGTAGAAATTGTAGTGGCTGTAATGGTTTGTGTAATTAGTGGAACAGGAATTTTCTATTATAAAATGTAATTGAACAAAAATCGATGAATTGAATATGTGAATATTTGTACGCTAGAGGTCTTGATTTCAATTTCCAGGTCGAGCAAAGTATTATTGGGTTTTTCTATGAAATTCTCAGTAGCAGCTCGGAGTTAGGATTTGTGCCCGGCTAATGGCAATAGGCTCGCTCTCAATTACATGGGACCTAAAACATGCCGGCGCACTGTGGGTGTGTCTAACCCTTCGAGGAATACAGGCGTGATGGTATGTGTATTTGTACTCCATATTATGGAAAAGCATAGAGACTCTGTAAAACTAGTGTACCATGTCGCACAGTATTGCAGCTTATGTTGAAAAATAAAGGCTTTTGATTGATTTATTGACAGGTTGACAATATTTTTTTTATACATCAAAAAAATCATTATAACGACCTTAACGAAATTTTACTTTGCAATAAAACTTCCACACAGTATTACCCACACGTTCATTTGCCCAAATAGTGAAGTAACCAACACAGCTATCCGTCCCTTTTTAACCGTTCTCGAGTAAAAGGGACAAACGGCTTCCACTTTTAAATAGTGTTCATTTATTCGGAATGCTACACGGTTTGGTATAAGTGCAAAAAAGCCTCGGAATGCTATTGTAGGTGACGCCAAAGTATTTTCACTATGCATTTTATCTCGTTGTAGCTAAATTGATTCGTATTAAAAATACGCTTGCAGCATTTAAAATAGTTTTGGAATTACGATACAGACCTATACTTTACAAACTTATTTAAAAAGATGTCAAGTGTGAATAGGTCCTTTTTTTCATTGTAGGTTCTTAAAGACAACAATAAAAATATGAACTTCTGACTTTGCCATGTATGTACATACGAGTATACGAGACAGCATTATTCGTTAGATTGAACTTGCATTTGTTTCAAACGCTCAGATCAAAGCGACCCAATGATATATGTGCCATTCCACACAAAATTGCGCTCTATTCAAAAAGCTATTTAGGAATGGGTCCCAAAGAATACAATAAGCCACCTATTACAATAAAAGAGTTTGGCAGCATAGAGAGTTTCAAAAAGGCTCTTCTAAAATTATTAGTCCCAAAAACATATTATACAGTCAATGAGTACTTAGAAGATGTATTGTAATTTGTTGACATTATTATTATTACTAATTACATTCATTTCTTTGTAATTAATTTAAATTTACATAATAATATAATTGGAAATTGACATAATTAGTCATTTTAATGAGAATATTTTAGAATTATAATTAAAATATTTGTTTGCCGCTGACGGCAAGACATAGCGATCATTTTTGGAAGCACTGACATCTCTGTACTTATATATTTTTTTCACCTATGATCTACATATAAAATGATTTGATTTCAAAAATAATCTTCATTGGCTAATTTAGTACGTTATAGCTTTTTCCCGCAGCTTCGTCTGCGTAAAATGTCGGTTACCGCGGACCCAGGCAAAGTCGCGGATTAAACGGTAGCTTATGTCCTTTCTTGGGGATCAAACTTAGCCTGTACCAAATTTCATCAAAATCGGTTCAGTGGTTTAGTCGTGAAAGCGTAACAGACAGACAGAGTTACTTTCGCATTTATAATATTAGCATGGAGTATGGATTGAACTGCCTCGGTAGCCTAGTGGTCCTAAGCGCGACTGCTACACTAGAGGTCTTGGATTCGATTCCCAGGTCGAGCAAAAAGTGTTATTGAGTTTTTTGAGGGATTTGTGCCCCGTTAATAGCAATAGGGTCGCCCCCTATTACATAGGACCTAAACATACCGGCGAACTGTGGGTGTACATTGATACACCTCTGCCTAACCCTTCGGGGAATACAGGCGTGATGGTATGTGAGTATGGATTATTCGATTTAGACAGCTGGTAGTAAAGCGAAATCTCCTTGACCAATCACTTGAATACCAGGCACTGCCATACCTACTCACATAGCAAATCATTTCTAAAATCCTATTAAGCCTATTACAAAACATCCTTAACTAGACAGAAAAAAAAAATCTACACAATCCATCTTCGTCTAGCGGAAAACGCGTACTTCTAAAAATGGTCCTTCCAGCCACAACGACCATTCTTGAAGGTAATATTGCCATTACTTATTTGGTAGACTAGTTAGGTAACAAAAATGTGTTTGGTGTTACCATAGCAACGGTACTGGCAACTAGGAAACCTGCAGTTTAAATCATTATAAGAGAAACTACTCATAGGCTACTTATTAAAAACTACTTATATAGTTGTAGAAGACATAATAGGGTAGTAAGTCGATCGCAAGCCCCCGATATAGAGAGCAGCCACAGACTAAAGTGTCTCGATTAGCAAAGGATTACGGCTTTACATTGGCTATAAGGTCGTCTTGTGAATATTTAGGTAACCGCAATCGGCTGATAGGACGATTAACGAGTTTTAATCGTCTTTCAATAAATTTATATAGGACGATCAAACAATGATTTTGCAATAAGGATAAATGAGCAATTCCTTACTTGCCCTATATGTTTTTATAACAATCGAACTTACTGATGCATGTCCACATAAAAACATTATGAAAAAGTTAACTAAATAAACTAAATTTCCTAACTTTTTGACTCAAAAGACCAAATTTGGTTTTACAACGAATTCAAATTAGGGAAAATACTTCTTATTTTTCTAATTTGGAATAGTTCTTGACCAAATATTAGCGCCTTGTAAAGTTGGAACCTAATTTCAAAGGTGTTTAAACAAACATTTACTTAGATATTGCGTGTCGGTTATCTTCAAACCAAGGTTAACGTCGCGCATTTTATTCGCCGTTCCACTACTATAAATAGACGTTGTCCTTTTATAACTGATTTATCCATCGCCATTTTAGTGTTTAATTAAGTGTAATCGATTAATCGGAATCGCTTTTCTGTTTTATTATTGCGTTTAATCTACATTGTCTACGATTCTAAACGATGTTTGCAGACGCAGTTATCGATGTGCTTATTAGGTTGTCTGTGGTTCCTGCCGGCTGAATCTTCTTTGTCTATGATTAAACAATCTGCCGTCGAATATCTCGTTAACTATTCTGAAATAAACACTATTATTTTATAGATATTAGAAGGCTTATTCTACTAATTATAAACTTTTAAAATCTAGTCGCAGTCTCACCTCAGTGACAGTCAATGTTAAGAACTTAAGGTTAATTAGAGGCATTTTAACAGAACGATTGCATCATGTCCTAGAGATTATCAATTGGCCCCCAGCTTTGATAAATTTTCAAATGGAATTTACGAAATTTTAAGTAAAGCGAACAAACCATTTTGATTCATTCGAAGGTAATTAAATGAGGTTAAAGTTAATGTACGACTCCTTTTATTTAGAGTAATTATTTTTTAAATAACTGTTCGTCAAACAAGTCAAGTATAAAGTCTCCTGTACTCCTATAATAAAAAAAGAGTGACCGTATCATAAAAATATAGCTAGCATTTTAGACAAACTAATTTATGTTCCGCTACTGTAGAAAATCTTCGAAAAGTCACGCTTTTCGATCCGTGTCGTCAATTTACCGCTCATATTGCAAATCTTTTATGAAAAATTTGCTTGTCAAAGTCTCCTTTTGCGGTCTTTTTTTTATTGGGGGTGGGAAATCATCAAATAACTTCTCCCGCCCTGGGCGGGGCGGGAGGGAGTGTCAGACTTTTACTGACTAAAACCCACCCATGTTCCTTCTTGTGCCCTTTGCGTTCCGGGGGCGCGGTAACTCTTACGAACAACCCGCAGCCCCGGCAGGCATCGGCCCTCACTGGCCTTTTCCCTATGCTGACATCTCTTTGAGGCACGCGTGGAACACGGACGCGCCGTTTGTGGTCTATGGTTTACCTTTATTTTTGCACAATGTTCTCTGGTAATGGCTGAAATATTTTATACAGCATAGTCTTCAACTGCAAAATACAGTTTAGCCTGTGGTGATTTTACTTATTATTACATAACATACTATTACGCCTGTATTTCCCGAAGGGTTAGGCAGAGGTGTACCAAAGTACACCCACAGTTCGTCGGTATGTTTAGGTCCTATGTAATAGGGGGTCAGCCTATTGCTATTAGCCGGTCAGAAATAGAAAAACCCAATAACACTTTGCTTGACCTCGGAATCGAACCCAATACCACTAGGCTAATGAGGCAGTACTTATTAATAATATCAATGATTTTTATATATCATGAAGTTCAGTTGCAGTCACTAGTCTCACATGACCAAACTCTCGAACCTAGGGACCAGACGCGAAACATTTTGGCATTCTTTTGTAGGTCATAATTTTTTTGGTGCGAAGTTTCTTATCGCTGTTTTGCGGTACAAGTTAGCTGGCAGAAATCGTCACGTTCAGAAATAGCGTTACGCCCTTGCAATAAACCTTCCCTCTCTTTTTCTTTCTATTGCATACGGAGGTCCAGACCGCAAAATTATTTTTCTTTTTTTAAATTGACCCCGCTTTCCATAGTACAGAAGCCTAAAAACAGGACTAAAAACTACAAAATACTACTTACTTACTATACTTTTTTGTATTCGGACTTCACAATTTGTTTTCAAACGCCAATTCGCAGTTGCCTAAAAAAAAATCTGGTATATTCAGTCCGCCTTTCACATGTAGTTTTATTAATTTCAAGAGTTGTGGTATTATGTAAAGGAAGTTGGAAATGAGTCTGTTAACGGTCCCATTTCCGCATCTGGACACCCATTTATTGGATTGGCCTAAATATTGAACTCACGTGTGGGCTCTGGATGCTTGTATTTACTTATTGATGGAGAAAATAGTGGTAAATGCAACGCTGTAATAATCTTCAAAATTATGTATTGAACCTTACATAATTCAAAAAATATTTGTCCTAATAAAAACAAAAGACACGGTTAACCTACTTTGGTTTTTAGCTACAACTTTGACGCGATGATTACAATTCAAATTTAGAACAATCCATGAACTATTTTCTTAATTTTTGACAATTGTATCTTAACATTTCCAGCCAGCTGTATTTTCTCTCTCCGACGTTTCTCAAAATGTTCTCCGTTTTCTGTTAATTTATTGAACTCTTGCCTTTTGCCGCCATTAACATCACACAAATGCCGATGTCCGGAACAACGGTCAGTGCAATTTATGCAACTAATTGAAATGCTAGGACCGCTATTTCTTTGTCTATACACCGAGGTTGGAATCCATAGCAATGTACTTAAACCTGTTACCTCATACAGCTAGACTAGATTACTGCAGGGAATTGAACTGTCATCGACTTTAAATTAAATATAATTTACGTAGAAAATTGAGGGCAGACAGAGTCTATACAGCATTTTCGTTTTGGTCCCAGCTGTTTCGGATATTAGCTAGAACAAACATACAGATGTCTAGACAAAAATTTGAAAATTGTTATTTTATAAAAAAACCTAATAACACTTTTTGATCGACCTGGGAATCGAACCCAAGACCTTTAGGCTAACGAGGCAGTTAAATTAAATTCCTACTACGAGTAAACAGTTTTGATAAGCCGACGCTTTCTTAATATCATTAAAGTATTTTCTTTAATTACATTCTATCCGGTCTCACACATCCATGGTGTTACCTTACTTCCCCAAGGAACTAGCGAAGAAATGGCTCTTAGAAGGCTTCTTGTCGATACTATGTTTGGTATCAAATGGCATGAGGGTGTTCAAACGTTGTTAGTAATTTGTAAAGGTTATGAAAGGGATCGGGGCGTACTGAACGGGTTCCTACAAAACTGGAAAGATGAGGCACGAAAGTGTGAAGGGTAGAAGTAGTGGAGGAAAGCCTCTGCCCTGGAGAGGGAGAGAACAAGCTACCAAAAATCCCTACCACAGCTACCAAAGGACCTGATAACTTTGAAACCGCTGAACCGATATCCATCAAACATAGCTAAGAACACTCCAGACTAATTCGTCTTTCAAACAAAAACAAAATGAAAATCAGTTCATGCGTTCGAGAGCTACGATGCCACAGACAGACACGACAAACTTATAACACACCGTCGTTTTGCGACGGGGGTTAAAAATAAATGAAAGGGTTTACGAGAATGCTTTATCGTTTGTTGGAAGTATGTTTGAGTGAGGATGGATATGAACTACCTTTTCTTTGTTAAAAAAATATATTAAATGCACACCCTGAAACAAGTTTGCATCTTTTTTAATCGGCAACTGATTCGGTTTCAACTATTTCAGAATTTCTTTTTTCGTGTGTTTAAGTGGCTCGAATTGCTTTTTGTAAATATAAGTAGCCATAGGTGAAAGATTTGTTTGATGTAATTTTTGAGTTTATGCATTACTAAAAATAAAAATACAAATATTTTCTCTTTAAAATATTAGTTTAGAAATAGCAGCGCAAATATAGTCATGCGTCACAGAGTATTTACAAATAGAATCAAAAAATTTCTTATTTCTTTATCTGAAATAAAAATTATTCGCCACGGTATATTACTCGCCACGAGTCGTGAGCACAAATATCAAGTAAATGTTTTTGGGTTCCTTTCGGGGTTTTTTGGAACGCGGGCGCTGCTCGCGATCGGCCCAACTAACGAATCAATCGCGTGCAGCGTCGGCGACCCAAGAAACCTAGCCTAAAAACCGAAAAGTTAACTTGACATTTCTGCTCACGACTCATGGCGAATACTATACAATTCTTTTCCGTTCAAAACTTTCAAAAGACGTGCAAACCAAAACCATTTTAGCACAAACTACTTTCAATATGATTGTACAAATAATTTCAGTAAACATTGTTTCAACATTGAGCCTCTCCATTTTATGCAATTTTACTGTGACCAAGTGGCCAAGGAGGTTCAGTCCTTTCCATTCTGATAGCATCTTATTTTGGATTAAATTATATTTAAATAGATGTTGTAAATATTTATGCAGCTAATTGCAATAAAAAATAAATGTTATTTTAATGAAATACCTACGTGAGGTTCTCAGCCACGTTCATTGGCTTACTAGAAGTATTTATCTACTGATAGGCATATACCCCGCAGTATCACCTGCGTTCAGTTACGTCTTTGGTTACTGCTCTGCTCCGTTTGGTCGTAACGTGGTGTTCTACACGTATAAACCTTTCTTTTAAACCACTCTTATCTATTGATGAAAACCGCATTAAAATCCGTTCCGTATCCGTTTGTCCCGTAGTAAAATCAGTTGCTTAGTTTAAAAGATCTAGGCGTACAAATGGGCGTCTAAGTATTTATATTTTATTATCATTAAAAGCAACTGTCAAGTATCCTACTTATGTTGCCAGGCATGACCGAAAATTAACATTCCACTTCCCACAAAAATCTTAATTTGCAAAAAAATATCTAATCCGTACGGCACGGTACCCAATTAAAAGAGCCATTTAAATATTATATTTATTTATTTTTAACTATGATTCATTATGTAAAAGCCTAGTAGCTACTAGTACGAATACCAAATAGAGGCACAACTATAGCAATATGGGGATTCTTCGATGTAATGAGTGTGCGCGTGGGCAAGCACGTTTTACCCACGCGTGGTGACCTAGCGAACTTGAAATAACGTAAAGAAATCACTGCGGGCAGGAATTTCTTGGAATTGAGATCATAGATAGAAAATATTACAATTGGTAACTATTTCTTTACATTTGTAGTTGTCTATCGAATTGATAGGTTTGCACTTATACAGTGCCTAGAGAGGTAAAAACGATGGGGTTTTATAAATTTTACGTGTCTATGTGTGTGTGTATGTCTGCGGCATTGTAGCTCCCGAACGCATGAACCGATTTTGATTTAGTTTTTTTTGTTCGAAAGGTATATTTGTCGGAAGTGTTCTTAGCTATATTTGATAGAAATCGGTTCAGCGGTTTCAAAGTTGTGAGGTCTTTTGTTAGTTGCGGTAGGGATTTTTATTCTTCTATCGGGGGTTACATATTTTTTTAATTTTGTGTGTTCTTCATGTGGGTGACGCGTATCTCAGTTACAGAAGGATACTTAAACTTAAGCAGTTACGTTAAACTACGTCTCACTGAACACTGAAAGCAAAGTATAATAAGCATAATAGGATTATTATACCACTTTCTTAAGTAAATTTTATTAGCATTATTACAGAATTAAAATAAATTAGAAAAGTAATTTATGTCTTAATTCATTAAAAGATTTATTCAAGTAATATTATTTAAATAAATAAGTTGACTTATTATTATAATATAACAAACATTTTACGCTCAACTTCTTTTTTACTCCAAGCCTTAACCAATCACGGACCACCCACAGAAAAATAACGTCAATTTCCTGATGAAACACACCTTTTTCGATTATTTATGCTTTGTGATATATTTTTTTATTGTAATTTAATCAGACCATTATGGGAACCGGTTATAGCAAGAACAGTTTAACCTTTAAATCTTGTTTTGCGTGTTAAGAGACTGAGTATTGAGATGAGCGGTTAAATTCATTGATAAAATAATTTTCAATGAACGTAGGTAATTATATCGAATCAGAAATGAGATCTAAGGCAACCGACATAGCCCTCAAAATTGCGAAACTCAAGTGGCTATTGCCAGGGCACATAGCTTATAGAACAGACGGCCGTTGGGGCTGTAAGGCTCTTGTTTGGCGACTGGCGACCACGCACCGGAAGGCGCAGTGTTGGAAGGCCCCCCGCGTGGTGGACTGACGACCTGGTAAGGTCGCGAAAAATCGCTAGATGCGTATCATCGTGGCTATCTTTAGGAGAGGCCATTGTCCAGCAGTGGACGTCGTCCGGCTAATATGATGACGATAATGAGGTATATAATGTCTGTTACGGAGAGATCGATGCCTATTTTAAGGGTACCGTACTTCAAAAGGGAAACGCAATCTTAAGGACAACTGCGTTGGCCGCCTGTCTGCCTGATTTTTAATTACTTTTCCTGATGTAACGCGATCATGATAGTCCACGGTATTGCATAACTCAATCGTGTTTAACCAACACTTACCGTGCAATTAACAATAACAGGCGATTACAATAAAATATCTTTAATAACTGCCACTATTGTTGAAATATCTTTATTGTATAGGGTATACTACAGATGATGTATGACAATTAACCGGGTACATACGGATAATTCAATGCCTTGAATTGCACGTTGATCTTCAATATCAATCTACTATTCATACTAGTATTGTCATTAGAAAATAAAAGTGCATCAAGAAAGCCTATACCTAATCAATAAATTACTGCAGCATTTTGCGAGAATGGCAACAATATGGAGTCTAATGAAGTACCTACAAATTGACCCTATACATAAGTTCCTTCAACATTATACAATTTTTTTATTGTTTCTGCTGTCAAAAAATACACTAAATATTTGCTGAATGTAGACTGTGTATTCGATACATTTATATATCAAATAAATCCTCATTAATATAACATTTCATCCAGCCAGCAATTAACATATTCAGGTAACGTCACGTCATCAGATATAACCGCTAATGTTCCGCTCGTTTCAAACCTGTCGTCATCAAGGTCATGGCGTAGGCATATTATATTCTATAACGCTAGTAATTTACTGGCGCCCCTCGCGTTTTTATGAAGGAAATGGTTAATGACGGATATGTAACCCTGAGCCAAAATTGTTATTAAATATCAAACACATCCATTACTGCAATTCAAATAAATTTTAAGAACCTCTTACTAACAATAATAGCAATGGATAAGAATCTTTAACTGTCATCGTAGAAAATGCTCCTAGGACACAGAAAGCTAATGACAATAATAAGATAGCTATCAAATCTCAAAACAACAGTCAAGACATTTCCAATGATCAATGACTTACTATAAAAGATGAGTACGCTCAAAGAAGAGACATTGACCCTTGCAATCCGGGCAACGGTGAAGGTAACATTCTTTATAGCGGAAATAACTTGTAATCTATTCAACTACCTATAGTGTCGGCAAGAATTATTTCTAGCTGCCATTCCGTCACAGGAAGGAGATAACACGTTTATCAAAGCCAGGTGCAACTGAAGTCACAAAGTTTAGTAGAAACGTGTTGGGACAGGTAGCAACTTGTTTAAGAGCATCGATATGGAATTTAATGTCGATAATGTTAAGTGTCGATTGACAAATCAAGGGGAGAATCTCGGGTACGTTGAGTTGCACTTAAAATTTGGTCCTTTTTATCTACGTATACGTTACGTCTACCTCGCTTCAACTTGCTGACTGAACTCCTTGATAATTCAAAAGTGCCAGTAAATAGCACTTATTTAAATATATGGTTTTAAATCTAGTAAAAACAACCGAAGCCCGGCAAAACACCGTATAGTCAATTTCCTGTGATTAAAGTCTGTCTTTATGTTGAATTGAATGTGCTTCATAGACGTCGGTTTATAGACAATTCACTACATTAATACTACTATTTATTTCATTCATTAAGTACAGAAACCGAACTCCAAAACTCCAGACAGTGAACAGTCACGATCCAAGGCCCAGCAATTATAAGTTGGTCACACCAGACTCAGCAAGGCATAACTAACTCATAAGCTACGGGAGATTCACTCGGCTCGGTTACACATTGAATATAACTAGAGCAGAACACCACAAAATAGTCGCCGACTTATGTCCGACAAGGTATTAAATGACACGTTTGCATGAAAAGTGTGAAAAATGTTTTAAGTGTAGCGTTCTAAATACTTCAGCTTGGGTCAAATTATTTTAGACACTAAAAAATGATTCTGGAACTGGGTCTTGATAAAGGTAAAGACATGCTTTAAGTCAAAATCTGTAATGACTAAACTGACTAATACAATTGGAGTGCCCCTAGGGATTATCTTAGGTCCCATGTTAAATTAATAGGTGGAGTTAAAAGGAGTTAGATTTCCCATCAATAGATAATATGATTATTGCAGCTTATATAAATTGACGATGAAATACAACTTATTGGTCATCCTACAACCTACCCATGTAAATCTAAGACAGGTAACGTCAACCTGGTTTTTCTAATCATCTACACGACCGGATGACAGTCCGATACTTGGCACATTATGCATGGTGAATCTACTTGTCCACGCACGACTAGTAGTAATATAAAGTAAACCTTTGGCAACTCTCACTAGGTCAAAGAAGATACCCACTAAGGAATTGCCTCGCTACTTAAAATACTTTATCCATTCAAAATGTTTTTAAATTCAAACAATTGATACTATTAAACGCTTCATTGGCTTTTAAATACCATTTTATAGTTCAAATACTCGATCAATTGATGTTGCTAGATTGGAAATTAATTTAAAGCATTTCAAACAGTCAAATTTGAATTTAGAGTGGCACTGATACGTACCTAAATGTCAGTTCTATTATTAGTTCGAACTAAATTATTTCAATGGTATTGCTATACAATGTTTTGGATTCTGGTTATTATATTTTGATGGTGTAGTTTCACACTTCAGTCTCGGCGTAGCTGCAGGGGAAGCGGAGTAGTTCGTTAGATCGTATGCGTGTGCTTATTTTGATTCGAGGATTTTTGAAGTAAGTAGTTTTATGATTGGCTTTCCCTAGTTTAGTTTTGCCTCCACTAGAAAATGGAACCCGACTTATATTTTCTTCACAAACTGTAACTTATTCACCCGAAGCTTATTAAGTCTTACATAACATTGGTTTTTTTCCAACTCATTTACTTCTTTATCTTAAGCTCCATTCACACTTGTAACAGTAATTACAAATGCGTCCACATTAACAATAGGCAGAGTCGGTGAACTTAGCACGTGTAGACGTGTATTTATAAACTGAAGTCTTAATGAATCATTACCGATGACTCAGTGCACTAAGGATGGTTTAGAAAAACATGTGATTAAATGTTGAGTGGCGTAAGTCGATACCTATTGGTGACGCGAAAAAAGGTTTGTAGGTTTAAATTACCTGGTTTTATTTTTTTATATAATGTTCTGCCTATTTCAAAATTTAAAGAAGAATTGCCTGTGCTAAAGCCACTTCCAGAACCAATTTAATACTGCTGTAATTTTTTTAATATAAAGAATTCCCGAATCAAAGGACCAAAATCTGCAGAACTTTTGAGTAGCAATAGCAACCTGCTTTTAGTAAATCATCCAATCATATATGGGTGGGTTTTAGTCAGTAAAAGTCTGACACTCCCTCCCGCCCCGCCCAGGGCGGGAGAAGTTATTTGATGATTTCCCACCCACCAAAAAAAAAAAATCCAATCATATAACATTTTTAAGGCAAAGAAAAAACAAGCAGAAACTCTCTCTATCAAACGTATTCAACATCACATCAAAATAATACATAGGCACTACGTGGAATTTATATGTTGCCTTACCACAGAAATGTTTCTAAAAACTTGATTCGTAGATGACCGGAAATAATTGGGATAGCCCGAGCGGCCTTGCCCAAGGACTGGCCCTTGGAAACTTTTTTTACTATTTGAAATCGGAATCCATTTCGACGACTTACAATTTATAGCTTGGAGGTAAAGATAGTGTTTAATTTCGAATATGTGTGTTTTGGAAATGTGCGTACGTGTTGCATCAATATTTCGATATGAATGATGCTAGAAGGTACCTTGAAGAAGAAATTATGCCATGCGATGCCAAGATGTGCGATGGATGTTATAATAGTCATGAATAGGCTGTTGAAGATCCTGAGACCGTTTAGATTCTTCATAAAGCATTCATTTAGTGATTCAATTATACTTATTTAAGAGATACCTATGTGGTCATCCGAGGGCAATAAAAATATATTTATTTCAAACGTTTACAATCCATATTAGGATTTGAATTACGCATATTTGCAAAGTATCATATTTTACTGAGCAACACTAAATTAGGTTAAATGTTAAATAATAATGAGATCAAATGGACATTCGCGGCACTATTAACACTAACAGCACGACAAACTAATATCATAAATAGATTAGTAATGAGAAAATGGTGCTACTGTTCACCTTCAGTGAATTCAGGTGAAGTGAGTGTGAGGTGAACTATCAATCACTAGCATCGTGCGATGAGAGGTCACTTGGGTATTTCGCTGAAGTAGATTTTTTACAGAATAAACCTGCAGATTAAAGAATTCATCAAAAGACACGAATACTAACCTGACTTAATTCTAGCACTTAATTTGCCATCGAACATATCAATCAAATCCTTTGATCAGCGCTAATTCAGCCAAAATAAACCAAACCTTTTTACAATTCTTTAAGGTTTAAATTCTTTTGTATAATGTAGTATTGAAATAACCGGTCTTGAGTGACCTCGGGTATGGAACATACGGATAGAATAACGATTCAAAATTCCATACGAGGTTCGTTCACAAGACTTGTGTACCATCACGGATTTCCGTTATTGGTAGGCAGAGAAGCAAGTGCGCCATTCTTAGGACAAGGTTGGTTAATTAGCCATACTAAGCATGCTTAGAGCACCTAATACCCATTGTCTAATTATAGTTCAGTAATCTTGCAAAGCAAAATTGATCTCAAACTTGTAAATAACTGGTCTTTCTACACGCGTAAGTCTGAAGAGTCTAACCACAAATTAGATGTACAGAACAGAAATATCCCTAATTGAAGTGAGCTGGCGGTGTATTGTCTCCTTAGCATCGTATGACAGCTCATCTACAGCTCACTTCATCTAAATTCTCTAATCAATATTTTTATCTGACGTGTCCAGCTCGAAGGAACTTACTCTCGAAGTTAATAATGAGCTTTGTATCAATCTGCAAGCAAAGCAAACAAGTATAATTCAATCTTTCAAATCAAATTCGAAAAATACGCAGGATTAAAACGTGAAGAGTCTTTGCAAAGGTTAAGTGCATGAAGTTGAATAAGACGCAAATAAAAGGAATTTATTTCACACGATCGAGATTCTTTAACAAAAGGCAGGAGCTTTTTAAACGTATGTTCTCATGAGAAAGCTCATTCAAAAGATTTTGGTCTTTTTGGGCCCTTTTATTTAATTTTTTAAATGTATGGTAGAAGGTTTTGTATTGTTAATTTTAACAGAATTACTTAAACTCGTTTAAAACTCAGAGAGGTAGTAATACCGTTGCTAACTGTCGTGTCGCTCGCAATCCACCTCTTCGCAAAGTAGAAGTTATATAGATAACTTCTACTAAAACCTATAAAGTATAGACTTTATAGGTTTATTTATTAGAATGCCCTTATCTCGAAAAGTACTGGTCCAGTTCTGAAAATTATATTATATTAATTAATTATATTATTTTCTAATAAGAAGCTACATTCTTTTTAAGTGCATACCGGCTATATTCTCTTATCAAATAATTAAGAATCGATAGAAAAATTAACACGGGCGAAGTCGGAGAGAAAAACTAGTATCGCTATAACCGTGCAACACTCTGAGTAGACTCTAAGGCTAACCAAACACAATCCATTCACCACATAACTAAAACTCGATGCTTCCATACATTTAGTAAATGTATAGTGTTATTAAAAGGCAAGTATTTGAGGTATTTGTTGCAGATTAGCTCTAGTTTAGTGCTTTTCAAAAAATGTATCGCATTACTAACAATCCTATAGTTTCGTGCTTTAATTATGTGTCCCGTAATCGCGTACATCCGTATAAGTCTACTTAAAGAGCAATGGGAAAAATTCAGAGTCACAAAAATGGTCCTTATAATCGCAACCGCAAACTCTTTCAAAGGCAACTTTTGAAAATATATGTTTGAAAATTAATCTGGACACCTATGTTATCTTAACAGTCCGTGTACCACTTATTTCGTATGCATAGCTATGTCGCTGCGGATACAATGTTTACTAACTATAAATCTACCACAACGCACAGTTACATACGACAGTTTAAATCAATTGTTTCTACGCTATTCTCATACTAATTTACTCCGCCAGTAGCGTATGTATTGCTTACCATTTACCTTATATTACAAGCACGTTTCATAGAACAAAATGTGTTCAGAATGTGTTTACAATGATATTATTTTAATTTGATATGGTCGAGCTGACCTGTGGACATATTTGTAAAGTGCATTAAACTTTTGAGTGCACTTTTTAGACACAATTTTATTTAAAGTACTTATGCTGCATTCCAATACATCGTTTGAGTGATTACAGTGATGATTTACATTTTCTTTTGCTTTCCAATATCCTGTTAAGTAATCAGAGCAGTATGTGCTCCAGTTTCAATACCATGATTGTCAAACCGTTACAAAACAAATTAAAAGAAATATGTATGTAACACCAACTATGCATTTTCACTGCAATTTGAACAAAATACACATTCGCCGAAATTCTTAACCTCATAGCAATACCTTATTCGTTTAGTTTGCTGTACATTAATGATTTTCTTGTTTTCTTTCTACTCAACTGTTTCATACCACCAATGGATAATGCAAATCTCGATGTTTTGTTTAGCAATGTCGTTTGTTACGCGTTTCTTGGTGGAAGCTTGCACCTGCCTCCTGATTTTGTCATAAATTATGAATACGGGTCGATTCTTGCTTAGAAAACAAGTTTGTACGCAATTATAGTCCGATAGCTCTTGAGGAATATGTTATTTGAATTCTTTTGGTCGTGTTTCTATGAGAACGATAAGAATAGATTTCTTGTGATGGTCTTGACGTCCAGAATGTGAACCACATTCTGGACGTCAAGACCATCATGCCTTGCACTAAGTACACTGCCAATCATACACTTTTTGCTCAAATTAGTCATAAATGCAGATATGGATTTTGATCATGCAATCCTAAGACACTTGCCTTTGAAGTAGCTTTAAAGCAAATCAAGATACTGCTTAGGAGATGATCATCATAATCATTCATCATCATTGTTTGAGCTAGACTTCGTCCCATTTTAACTTCACGCATATTTTCTCTAATGAGGTGTAAAGACCATCTAACGACAGTCTATTGTTACAGAAGTAAGTGTTTGGCATTACTCCAAGATAGACAAGAACTATTAAGTTGCTTCCGACGTTCTAATATGGTTCAAGATCTGGGAGGTCTGGGCTGAATACTATTGTGCATGTTCCAACTCTTTCTTATTTTGATACTTCCCATATTCATCCTCATGTACTCTAGAAGTCATAATCTGATTTAAAAGATATCGGTTATTTGTGTATGTGAGTTTATATGTTTGTAAACGCTCCCTCGATTCAAGAGAAATTTCTATTGCGGAGAAAACTATAGAAAAACAATACTTCCAATTGGTCTGGTTTTCAATTAGGGCATCGGTAAATATTTTGTTTGATCTGATTCATGTTTATACAACCATGATTGGTCCTTGATGGAAATATAATTTTCCCAACGTCCGTAATCAAGAACATAATTTCAGTGCATTTATATTTTCTTGAGTATTCTTATGGACAATTTATTAAAGTGCTAGAAGAAAGCTGATTAGCCTACAAGTTGACATTGAAACTACGAAGTGTAGTCAACATTAAACCTGGTTAAAGTTGGTCCTTTGATACTAACAGCTTTTCTGTTTACAAGTTCGATATTATAAGCCAAAAGTGTCTGAATGCCGCTGATGGCATTGCTTACAACATTTTGCAGTCGCCAAAGGTCAGAACCGACAGACCTCTGCAACCGGTTCCATGTACCAAGTAGAAAATGATTTGCCTACTTAATGCTTTATTTTGTGTTCGTGCTTAGTTTATGGTTATTGTGCCTTTTAAATCACCTCTGTCCTTTGACCATGAGCGCTCAGTGGTATGTACTTGGTGAATGCATGACTACTGCTAAATAATTGCTTCCAGTCAAAGGACTCATGCCTATAGTTGAAATGGTTAGCACAGGTAGAGTAATCGATTTGAAAAAGAAACCAAAGATGTTGGGAAGATATTAGAGATTTGAGAATTTAAGGAAACAGAATTTACACATCAATTAGTTGGAATTATATGTAGACGTAATATAATACTTGTACATATTGTTTAAGCATTTATTTTTCATAATTGTTCATTTAAAATTACACGACAATATTATTGGTCCTACTTCCCAACTTTTCATCCTTCCTCTCTAAGTCCCTGGAAGCAATTTCATAATATTTTCTTTATCAAAATTATCAAAATAGCACTTTCTGACCTGTCTCTGTGCTAGTGCTCCCTGAGCTATGCGGTCACGGTATAAATACAAGCAACCCGGAAAGTAATACCGGTTGAGGCACGTAACGTGGGGTCGCATGCTCTGTCCTACATGCTTTGCTTTTCCAAAATACTGCATAGCTTTAAAAAGTACTCTGTATTATTTTAAATGTGTCTTATTAAATATAATTTGGTCCTAATACACAACTCAAGACAGTTAACAAAGTTTTGTGTGATTTTTCAAATTATCTTCAATATTAAGAAGCTGTGGATCAAATCATATCCGCACAAATCCTAATTGCACTTCTATCGTAATCAAATCCTGAAATTTTGTTTAACATCTGCTAATGGTGATAAAAGAAACCTTACATTTCATCCGAAAAAATAAACCGGTACCCACAGTTCAGATGTTTTAGGTGATAAAATAGTTACACGATATTCAAAGATTTGACTACTAAACCAGTACTACTACCACTTAACTGGACAGCTGATTGTTATGGAGCAACTTTTTAGGAGACTGTGTACCTGAATGTTGTTTTGTTTTAACTTGTTGGTATTTGACATTTGGACAGGTTGTTTGTATGACTTCATCGTTGTCAGCTGCTTGGCTGGAATGATTCCACAACTTGAGATGTTGCTTTCATGATTGTAGACAAATTCCTTTGAGATTAACCGGTCTAAGTGCCATAGTAATCAAATAGGTGCAGCAATCAACAGCTTGAAGAAAAACGATAACAGTAGCTAACAAGCTCAGAAAATTAACACAACTGTATAACGCACTGATTCGATAGCATAACGGATCATGTTCTCACGCAACTGAAAACAATATTAATACGTGTGTGTATTATGTATTGAAAAACATGATAAAGAACGGCCTAGACGCGTGCGAGCAAATATCAACCGTTGAACACTGAGCATTTTTTATCGAACCATTCACGTATAACCGCCACTTAGGACCGTTAACACCTGCTTTGCCTACCTTACACAAACACGCTGATAAAAACGAAGGAATCTTAACAAACGGTCGAATTCCATAATAAACCTTAGAAGTCTCTGCGATCAACAGTTATAGCATTAATTATACGAAAAATACTTTAAAACCCGACAGTCCAGTTGAAAACTTGAAGTTTTCTTACAGTTATGCCGTTGTGTAAGAGATAACCTGAATTGAGATAAGTCTGTTCGGAACTGAGCCAGCGACGCATGCCGCAAGTAATAACCTAACAGATTATAATATTTGTGTTGGTAATCTTCGGATTCCTATCTCTTGGAGAGATCGTTCTCATTCTCAAGGTCTTAAAGTAAACAAAATAAGGTTGTTTGTATGACTTACCGTCCATTAGGCGCTGAAGGGGAATGCACCAATTTCACAGCAAAAAGGAACTGTATTGCACACACGAGCAAACAGCAAAGATTCAATGATAGCGTCAACGCACACAACGCTAATGTCACTTCGTACACCACTGCAAACTCCTCGGGAGCACTGGTCGCGGGTGCCGATATCTTTAACAAGAACAGCAACGCGAGGAGCGCCAACAGCAAGCTGACGAGGCACAACAAGGCTAACGAAGTCAAGGCCTCCTCCGTGGCCGCTCTCGTGCTCCTGTTCCTGACGGCCGCGGACCGAGGCTGCGAAATGCCTGTCGCGTTCCCATTCGCCAGCTTGGGGGGAGATGCAACCGGTATGGGGGAGACGACTGACACTGGGGCGGCAGTCGTCGCCGGCTGCGCTCCAGGGCTGACGCTCGCCGAGGTCCCCCCGACGGAGTGCTTCGACGAGTCCAGGGTTGACACGTTAAGGGGCAGGTGGTGGTGCGGCCGCCGCGGCATGTTCTGGTAGCGGTGGTCGGCATCGTTCGCCGCTGGCGGCCGCTGCGTATGTTTCAACATGGCGCTACTAGCACGCCGAGACTCGCCATCCCGCCGACTGGTTCTCCGGCATTCGGGCCGGTTTTATTTCACGAAACAGCGACGCGGGCGCTCGGGCGACGGGCGCGGGACGACTGACGGCGCTTCGTACCTGCGCGCGCGCGTGTGTATGTATGTCAATCAAACCGGGAGGGTTGCAGGACTGCACGCAAACTTTAGACGCATCGGTTAGCTGAACTACCCTGACAATAGAATAATGATACTAAACAATTTCTTGGATAAACAAGTGGCCTATTGTTTTCAATAAAATGTTTACAAAACATAATTATTACAGGTCACTTGTTTGGTTTTCAATCTCTGTTGTTAGAACAGTATTTCAAACTGACTCATTTGTAAGTATACCGTCCTCAGCTCTGTCCAGATTTTTAGTATTCACAAAGAATTCATGGGAACAAACGAATGACCTGAGAACCAACGATCCCTGGTGTAGAGGTCTTCGAATTATTAATGCTTAGTAAAAAGGGGAAGGAATGGTATTATTATAATGCTATTATTGTATTATATAATACAATTGTGTTATGAACCCTTGGCATATACATAGTGTTAAAAAAACACACCATATTTATCAAAACTTATTGCTGAGAAATTACTTTTGTTTTTAGTGAAAAAAAGCACTATTTATAGTACAGGCAAAACATTGTATATAAGTATGTATCAAACAGAAGAAGAAAAAAGCATGGGACTTTCAGACTCTGACTTTCAGTATCTCCATAACCAGAATATGCAGGCATAGTCAAGAACATACAAATGAACGCAATTATGTGAAAAAGATGTTTACATTCGGTTTCGTTAAATATCTATTGTATGTGTTTATTACTATTATTATAGTTATATTTAGCAAATCTTCATAAACATCAATAAATTTCGTTTTTGCCACAGTACATTTTTTCGTTCGGTCTTATTGGCACTTTTATCCACCGTCCTGCCCTTATCTCTATTTACCTAATGACGTCGGGAGCCGCGAGACGACTCCCGGCCACCGTAGATACGGGCCTGTGGACGGTGAGCAATAGGTAGCTCACCGCCCTTACGTTGCATAACGACAGGCCGTGTCGACAGCGCGTTCGTGTTCCACACGCGCCTCAAAGGGATGTCAGCAAAGGGAAGGGGCCACTGAGGGCCGATGCCTGCCGGGACTGCGGGTTGTTCGTAAGAGATACCGCGCCCCCGGAACGCAAAGGGCACAAGAAGGAACATGGCAAAGTTTTAGTCAGTAAAAGTCTGACACTCCCTCCCGCCCCGCCCAGGGCGGGAGAAGTTATTTGATGATTTCCCACCTCCCAAAAAAAAAACCCTATATAATAGTGGTGTACGCAGCATCTCTTTCATGGCTTCTTATATTCCAAAACTAAACATCATTTTGGTTCTCATAAGATCTGAGTTCTAACATAATATTATTAGAAAAGGTATGGAGTTTAAAAGCAATTAACCTCCGTTTGTTTCTGTGTTTTGCCGTGATCTCATTTTATCTATAGAAAGAAATAAAATTGAATTGTCTGTTATTGTTGAAATAAAATCAAAATAATAGCTTATTACTAAATGCTTATGAATATTTACACAGTAATTACACCAAAAAAACTTAAATTTTGGCTTTTTATCTGTGTGTTTGTTTTGGTTAATCTCCTAAACGGCTGGACCGATTTTGATGGGACTTTTGCTGGCAGACAGCTAATGCTATGAGGAGTAATTTGATTCAGAAAAAAATCCGCGCAAAAAATAAAGGTGGCAAGCATAAAGATAGCCATAATTTCTTTTTTTTGTATCATAAATTATGTCATTAATCATTTCAATCTAACTCCAGAACTAGCTGAGGGCAACCCTTAAAGCCTGCCTATGATTACGTAGAAAACATTAAGACTGCCGCAAAAAGCTGCACCCATGTACCTACCTCATCCAGGCAACAAGTTTACAGTTACCAAGACGCGTTCATCTTCTAAGTCGTAACTACAATACGACGTAAAGTTTATGTTGCAAAGTATCCAACTTTATGAGGAGTAGAGGGACTTATCTATTGTTAGTTGGTTAACTAGTTTCTGTCACTGTGTCAACTGGTCCTTTTTACCGTCTAATGTTTTATTTACTTACTTTAATATTAATATTATAGGTCACTAGATTAGAAATCTCCTCTCGACTTCCACGCATACAAAATCACGGGAAAAAGCTACATTACTGGTTTTGTTTATGGATGTGTTTTATTGTTTCAGATTTTTCGAAGGTATTATGCAGATGGGATATTTTTTCTTTGACTTCCAAATGACATCTGTATTGCGCCTCTAAAGACCAAAATTTTTGTGACCTGTTCCATCTAATTGTAAATCATTTAATTTAGTTATAAAAAACACAAAATTAAAAATTTTAAGTTTCCCCCGACAGAAGAAAAAAATCACTACCGTAGCTAACAAAAGAGCTAATAACTTTGAAACCGCTGAACGGATTGCCATCAAACAAAGCTAAGAACACTCCCGACTAATTAACCTTTTCAACAAAATCACAATTGGTTCATGCGTTCCGGAGCTACGATGCCACAGACAGACACACACATACACACTCACAGACACGTCAAACTTATAACACCCCGTCGTTTTTGCGTCGGGGGTTAAAAATGTAATGTAAGTCTCTGTCCTGCCTAATCTTTGTTCCAAATTTTCCCTGTAATGTCTAAGCCACAATAGACTTCCTCCGGTAATTACTGCTCAGATTAAACATAAAAAATCCGTCGTTGTGACATCTTCCTTGTGTCCAACGAAACAGGAAATCAACGCATAATGGACGATTTTATGATAACAACGCGAACGTGTGTCAATGAACTTTATTACAAAATATGCGCTTTTAGCGAAATGCCTGCTTTTAATGGTGGGCGTATCAGAATGTTGGAATGTTTTAATAGTGTCATGTTAAAAATGAGGAAAGGAATTTTCACACCTCAGTTTTCTGTGAATCTTTCAAACTGGAGCCGACAGTCGTATAGTTGAAATTACTTTTCAAATTGCAAATTTCAAATTCGAATTTCACTCCACAACTTAAAAGCAACTCTTTAAATCCAAAATCAGTTTTTTTTTAATTAATAAAAATGTGTAAATGAAGTATAGTTACGAGTAAGACATTCAAATTTGGATTATTACTCAATAATCCAAATTTAGTATTTTCCATTATATATTTTTTTTAAACATACCATCACGCCTGTATTCCCCGCAGGGTTAGGCAGAGGTGTAACAATGTACAGCCACAGTTCGCCGGTATATTTAGGTCCCATGTAATAGGGGGCGAGCCTATTGCCATTAACCGGGCACAAATCCTAACTCCGAGCTGCTACTGAGCAAATCTTAATGGAAAAACCCAATAACACTTTTTGCTCGACCTGGGAATTGAACCCAAGACCTCTAGCATAGCAGTCGCGCTTAGGACTAGTAGGCTACCGAGGCAGTTATATATATATAGTTAGTTATAGTATATATATATAGTTGTGTATATTTTTTTTAAACCAAAGAAATGTAGAGTTGTGGAGGTAATAGGGTAGTAGTGTAAAGACGCAAGAACAAAGTAACAGTACATCAAGTTATCACAAAAAATATCTAGCGCCTGCAACGTGTGCCTTTAAGCATGCGCTTGCGTCGGCAGGAAAAAGACGTTGACCAAATGGCGCAGGAGTTTGAATTGAAAATTAGTCATGCTAGTATCGTTTTGCTAAAATAATGTGATAACTTTAGACAAGGTTTTTTAATGGTCCTTTCTAAATGGTCCTTATATATCTATAAGGACCATTTAGAAAAGATAGGAAGGAAAGTTATTTAGGCAATCTGCCTAAATAACTGTGTTCTTTATGTTGGTCAATGCTTAAAAAATAAGTAAATTTGGGTTAACTAGCATTTTTTATTGTCGGCTATCGTAGTCGCGGAATAACTAGTAACGTATGTCCTTTTTGGGGTACAAATTGACCCTGTACCAAATTTCATCAAAATCAGTTCTGTGGTAAGATGTTACCACAGAGATGATGAGTGATGGTATGCCATCACTCCTGTATTCCCCAAGGGGTTAGGCAGAGGTGTAACAACGTACACCCACAGTTCACCGGTATGTTTTAGGTCCCATATAATTGCGGGCGAGCCTATTGCCATTAACCGGGCACAAATCCTAACTTCGAGTTGCTACTGAGAATTTCATAGAAAAACTCGAAAAAAACTGTTTTTGCTCGATCTGGCAATGGAACCCAAGACCTCTAGCGTAGCAGTCGCGCTTAGGACCACCAGGCTAACGAGGCAGTTCTGTGGTATACTTGTGAAAGCGTAACAGACAGACAGGTTACTTTCGCATTTTATAATATTAGTATGTCAACATGAATTTAATTTAGATAAGGTGCCCGCTTCTCATGCATACGGTTACAGTAATGTTACGTGGCCAGTAGCAATGTGACTTTTTCAATTCATGTGTATTTTCTTTAATATTGGACATCGTCGACATCGGTAAAGGAAAACATCTTGAGCATTCAAACAAATGCAAAAGTATGCCTCATTGCTCGGCAAACAGCCGGTATATACTGTCAAAATCTACCTTGGCGATTTTAGGTGCAATTAGCTTGAGGTAAGCTGCATCCCGTTAGACTGGAAGCCGACCCTAACATAGTTGGGAAAAGGTTAATGATGGAGCTGGAGGTAAACTGTCAATCTCACCAGCAGTATTATCCTGAAAAATCTCTATCGGGAAATTTAAGTGAACTGAGTTTGTAAGAGGGGCCTGTAAACGGTGAACTTGGGGCAGTTCATTGATTGATCCGTCCTGTTTTCCCCAGATAGAGGTATTCCTAAGAAATTAGCTTGAGTTGTCAATGTCCTCGCACCAAAGATTTTTTACAAAATAACTGAAAACTCATCACATCCGTCATGCTCCCTCTAAATACGCAATAAAACGCCACAATATTGCACTGTGGGAAAGAAGCGCAGTCCAAACCGCAGCCAACAATGGCGTAACGGGATATTAAATAAAATATTATGTTTACCTGCCCTCGTAGCTTGACCACAGCGGTATACTGTTACTGACATGCCAGTTTTATCCTTGACAACGGACATCGCTTCAAAACTTGACGACTGGTCTTGCAAGGGTATCTTAAGGTGACATTCATTGGTTAAGGGCAAAGTATTAAAACCTTCTACAGTAGTACCTCCTCCACTCCTGTAGTAACTGTATTATGGTACTAATATAGCAAGTACTTACGGCTGTTAGGTATTTGTCTACTCATATTGCAGTTAATCTACATGCATAACTTCAGCGCTTCAAAAAGTAACAAGATCCAAATATGTCGCTACATAGAGGCCTATGCATAATGCAAACCTGCTTATTATACGACACTGCATATTTGTTTCTTATTGTTCTTTAGAATTCCAAATTAGAACTTCATTCATAAAAAACGCAGATACAAAACATCGAGTTTCAATTGTTTGTCCTTTGTAATATTAGAGACTGGATCAGATATCAATCGACTGTTGTTTCAGTAAATGGTGTTTAAGTAGGTAATGATGTAAAATCAGAACAAGATTTTTAATCTGTTCAAATAAATAATATTGAACTGTCTGTTTGTAATGTACAGCTAATCTCCTAAACGGCTTGACCGATTTTGACAGGACTTTCATTGTCTGATAGCTGACGTTATAAGTAGTAACATAGACTATTTTTAACTTAGAAAAACAAAACTTTCCGCTCACAACCATCATACACACAGGCGATGTCGACGGCATAAACTAGCCAACGAAAAACATCGAAACATATTGTTAGTCATTTTGCAACCTTTAGACACATCATCAAAATAATTATGCTAAAAAACACCTCCAAACAACTAGATACCAGCAAAGATACTATGCAAACAAAATTCAAATCAAGAATGGCTGTCCTTGACTGAGATCGTACGAACTTCATTATACACCATTCTCAACCGAAGTTAGTTTGACAGCAAAAACTACATAATATCTAAGGCAGAAAGGTCAAATCTATTTAAGGTTATGTTAGGACAGACAGACTATCCATTGTATAACAGTCACCATTAGATATCGGGCAAAAGTCGTTGTGAGTACCTACATATTACTACCAATCACTCCTCTCATAGTAATCTCGAATCTAATCTCCTGTTCTTTAAGCACACATTCGTTTGTTCATGTAAGTGTTGTCACATTTTTTCAAACTAAATAATGGTTTTGTTAAGTTTTTCTCCATCATGTAGAAAAGTTATTCAGTTAGTATTATTTGTGGAATCTTGAGTGCAAGTTGCTTTTATAAAATAATGAACTAAAACATACTACTATGGATGGTATATGAACTAAAACGTATTACAAATAGAGTTGAAAGTGTACAAAATATAACCCCGAGCTGCATTTTCAATTTTACAATATTCGACTCTAAGCTGGTTGTTTTTCAAGTTCATTATCAATTAATCAATAAAAACTGCTCAAGCATTGCTGCTCTGTCTGCGTTAAACGTAACGCAACAAGTTCTATTTTCAAAATTGTATTGAAAAATCTCTTTTCACTGCCACAGACAAAATTTTTTTGATTAGTGCGGCAATTCTATAAAATTTTTGAGAAACGATAGCAATTTAATCTCAGTTTGAATCTGTCAAGAATGGTCCTAATCACCTACATTTTCTGACACTTATTATAGTTTAGATGAGATTGCGACTCAATTTTAAACGTTTTTAATTAGTAGAATTGGCCTTCAGGTTTTTGATGATACTTATTAGATAATATTCCAGGATACTAGTGTTATGATATTATAGCTGTAAGATGAAATGTTACATAAGCTACACAGAGGACGTTGTCCGCGCGTCAAGCAAAAACTTGCATCTTGTGTACGAGCTCCATAGGTTTGTGTTGTAGAAGATAGTTCCAAAGTATCAATCATTCTCCACAGGTTTAGAGATAGTTAGCAAATTTTGGTACCCAAAGACCAGTAGTGTAGTTTGGTCCTTTTTCTACTAACACTATTAAAAACTAGACCTTGAGGCCTAGTAAATCTACCATAAAGGCTACCATTATTCAGTTTATATTGTATAACGACTTTATCATTATTTTTGTTGTCACCAATATTTATTATTTTGTACAGAGTACAGTACATAATAGTAAATTACAAGTGTCTAAGGACCAACTAAAAATAATGCCTTTGTGCAAACTTAACCATGTAGCTAGTTGACTGCTTCCTTGGTCTAGTAGGCACAAGCGCGACTGCTGAACTGAGAAACTGAGGGTAGAATGCAAGACCCGTATTGTATTTCCCTTTATTACTTACATGAGACCATACATATAACTAGCAAATTTCGCTTGCAGAAACGTATCTTTCGAACCATTCCGTATATTTCGGAATATTGTCTTGTCCGACTTCACAAATAACGCATGGTTACCCTACCAGTCGGTCGCGTGTCACAAGGATGGGTCTAAGAATGCCGCTGATCCTGTTAGCAGTGGCTCTATGCAATAAGTGCCTTTACGTAGGGTACAATACTATAAGGGGTAGGTAGACCTGCAAGGTAATTGGAAGGCAAACGTTTTGATGGGAACTAAAAGTTTCAAGATATTTAATGGAATTTTGAAAATTTGCATCTTTCCGAAAACCTAGGACGTTCGCGCTAGCGTAAATTTTGATTCAATTTTCGAATTGGAATTTCGACTATCTTATATTTTCGTATAATTTTATTTAATGAGAACAATTTGAATCACAAATAGGTACTAAATACACCCAATAATGTTACTTATTGACTAGCCCAGAGTTCGACCTATCCTAAGTAAAGTCCTAGCTACAGCCCTGCCACGAGACGTCGGGAGCCGCGAGACGACTCCCGGCCACCGTAGATACTGGCCTGTGGACGGTGAGCAATGGGTAGCTCACCGTCCTTACGTTGCATAACGACAGGCCGCGTCGACGGCGCGTTCGTGTTCCACGCGCGCCTCAAAGAGATGTCAGCAAAAGGAAGGGGCCACTGAGGGCCGATGCCTGCCGGGGCTGCGGGTTGTTCGCAAGAGATACCGCGCCCCCGGAACGCAAAGGGCACAAGAAGGAACATGGGTGGGTTTTAGTCAGTAAAAGTCTGACACTCCCTCCCGCCCCGCTCAGGGCGGGAGAAGTTATTTGATGATTTCCCACCCACCAAAAAAAAAAAGCCTTGCCACGAAGCATAATTTGAAAGCCAATAGGTGACCTTACTTAAACACCTAAAAAACTTTTGAATACACATCTACAAATGAATTTTATTGTCAAGCAATTTCCTGTAGCAATTGAGATTAGGAAAACAGGCAAAAACTTGCCACCATACTAAATGATAATAAAAAAATGTTTTTGAGCATTGACTGACATTGACTTAGCTTCCTACCACGTTAAAAAAATAGTTTTTGTCTACTTACTCTTTTACAAAACGCAAGCTTGATGATATTACCAGTACCTGTTAATAATTAAAAAACATTCCTTTGGAACAGCGCAAGCAAAGCCGTAATGATATACGAGCAGATTTCATTTATTAATTAAAAATAAACCATAACTCATCAAGAATAAAGTTGAGAATTGTGTGCAAGATTTATTACCGCGAGACAGATATTATTTTACCAACTCAATTTGTTATATTTTAGCTTATTATCAATTAAAACTGACCCTAGCCTAAAAGAATAACAAAATATTTTAAACGCACGTAGGTATTTGCAATTACAATGAAAATTGAACTAGGTACAATCCAACCCCGAGTTAAAATCTACACAAGCGGCCAAAATTGATAACATCGTGATCCGACGATTACAAATATTACGTAACAAGTAATAACAAGAAGATATTGAATGAATAGACAAACGAATCTTTAGTTTATATCCCGCCGTGGAGCGTGTGTACCATTCATTGTGACCACGGACTTCTAATACGCAAAAGTGGCGTCCTCGTGAGTACTTACCTACCGAATTTATTTATTGGAACCTTCTAGTTTTAACTAATTATTAAGATATAAGCTTAAACTAAGTAATTAAAGATAAAAAGTTTGTGTATTTGTTTGTCTCTACAAGTCGCTTGTGTAGTTGTGTCTGTACCAACTTTAGAACTTTTAAAAAAAATACGCAACACTAGTATCTACTCACGACTTCGCTCGCGTTCCCTCTCTCCCTAAGAAACAGAACTAGTTTTGGATAAAACCTTCATTCTTTTCTGTACTTGCTTACACGTGACAACGTGTATGCAAAATTTCAGTAATTAATTTCAAATTTGAGTAGTTAAGGCATGAGAGAGTAACAAACAAACTCACTTTTTCAATTATAATATTAGTTAGGAGTCCTGACAATGATTAATGGTGGTCAATATTGACATTTACTTAGGTAAGAAACTACACCTAATACAAAGCTAATAGAATTCACTTTGTACTTTTAATTTCGCGTGTCCATTCGTGGTGGGAGTTGACCGAATACGCGTGTCATTTATTATAAAATAATTAGGTAAAATATTCCGGTGTCAACATTTAATTTTAATAATCACTGAGTTTATATACTAATCAGTGAGTAATAGGTACTTAGGTGTAATAGTCTTAAAATGTCAAAATAGGTAGTTATACACCCATTAATAAAACGGGGCAAATACCTACCGATGTGTTATCAATTTCTTTTTCAGACGAATTATGGACGTGATAGTTATCGGGTGTGGTGCGGCGGGCATTGCGGCGATGAGGAAGCTGCACGAGGCTGGTCTTCAAGTCTTGGGTCTCGAAGCCGCCAACAGGATCGGCGGCCGAATCTGCACCACGGAGTTTGCAGGGAAGCCTATTGATATTGGTGCTGCGTGGTAAGATATAAATATACCTCAAAGACTTGTTCATAGAGATATACCTATAGAGATGCCCACTTTTAAATGAATTAAGAATAATACCTGCCAGTCCTGTCAGAACGTGTCGTGTCCGCCATTTTGAGTACAATTGGGACCTTTTTTTAGATAAATATGCATCCGTGCCCTAGTCATGAATTACAAAAAAGGATTACTAAAAATATTTTAAAGAAGCCTGTAGGTATTATTATAGTGACCATAGTCGCTATTAGGAACTGACATATCGCATGAGCACAGCCATATTAAACCGAATTATTTCATAATTCCAGGTGTCACGGAGAGAAAGACAACGTTATCTTCGAAATGGTAAATCCATTAGGTCTTCTAGGCAGATCAGGTCCTGATAACAACTGGTACGTGCGTTCTAACGGTGAGCTGGTTCCTGAAGACAAAGCTAATGGGATCCTGAAAGCCTTCGATGATGAGCTTGATAGTGCTGATAAGTTCAGCAAGAGGTCTATTTCGCAGTGCATAAGAGACGCGTAAGTATTCTTTAAGTAGTTGATTTACATTTTCGATTTTACGTTTCATTCTACAATAAAAGTTGTTTATTTTCATTAAGACTGCACCCTTAAAGTAAGAATTGTTCACACAAAACGAATCAAAGTCTTGATCATTAATGAACTTATTTTAATTCACCTCTTTAGAGACAAACTTCAAACGTATACGCAAGACACGTAACTACGTGTCTTGCGTATACGTTTGAAGTTTGTATGAGATACCGTGCATGGTAAACGCTGTTTTTAATAACTGCTCTATTGCAAACAACACAAGAAACAAAAAAAAATATTTAGATTGTATCTGTCGACACATACAGACACACAAAAAATAACAGCCAAAACAATCAAATTTGCAGTTTCTGGACGTACATTTTAAAAGCCGACTTCTTTTTTCGTCTGTGGAATCATCGCGCATATTATTAGGTGCCATAGATTAAATTTTAATCATCTAGACTCAAAAAAGTTGATTTTTCGTCGCCTATAAAAAAATACCTTTTCCATACAAAGATCAATAGCTACTTAAATGTTAAAAAAATGTTCCATACATGTTAATTTTTTGCGGGCATTAGTAACAAACAATTCTATAATGATAGACACAAATTGAGCCACAAATAAATAAATCTCTACTCCATTTTCAGAGCTGGAACTAACGCCACTTTGAAGAAAGATCCAGAACTATCCAGTGCATTCATCGAATGGTTTGAAAGAAGCAACCATGTGGGAGGTCAGGATGACCCAAAGAAAGGCAAGTCTTTAAGATCGCTGGTGGAGTTCTGGGAAAGCGAAGGAGATCCCTTTTTGAACTGGAAGGGGAGAGGATACAAGACTCTAATTGATGTGCTGACGGTAAGATTGCCATTTTTTTTTTGCGACTATTTACTTTTTCATCATAGGAACTGCCTCGGTAGCCTAGTGGTCCTAAGCGCGACTGCTATGCTAGAGGTCTTGGGTTCAATTCCCAGGTCGAGCAAAAAGTGTTATTGGGTTTTTCCATTAGGATTTGCTCAGTAGCAGCTCGGAGTTAGGATTTGTGCCCGGTTAATGGCAATAGGCTCGCCCCCTATTACATGGGACCTAAACATACCGGCGAACTGTGGGTGTACATTGTTACACCTCTGCCTAACCTTGCGGGGAATACAGGCGTGATAATATGTTATGTTATGTAGAATTGATGGATGGACAGTAGGTATTCTATGCTAATATTAAAGCTCCATTTATGCTTTGGTGCCAAATCAATATTTTTTCTACAGCTATTGTATTCATAGTGACAAAGACTCTTTTTATTTTTCTATCTTCTTATTCTGATTTCCCCTTCTCACTTTCCAGAACAAATACCCCGACCCGACCAAAGAAATACCCCTGCAGATTCTTCTCAACAAAGAAGTGGAGAATATTCGATGGGGCAGCGCCCAGCTCGGGAGAGACCCTACCAACCCCCTCGTACAAGTCAAGTGCAAGGACGGCAGCTTGTACGCAGCCAAGAGCGTCATTGTAACTGTGTCTGTCGGTGTGTTGAAAGAAAGGTAAGACGTTTTCAAGAGTTTATGTTCAAATAAACGGTTTTAACTCATCAAGCCTAAAAGAAAGATAGGGGTGCCGTAGGGTTCAATATTGGGTCCGTTTCTCTTTTTAATATACATTAATGATTTAACTCAATTACTGAAAAAGCAATCTTAAATCGTGTTATTTGCTGATGATACACCTTGACGACGTAAATAACGCTATGCTAAAGGTTCATAATTAGTTTACTTTAAATACACACAGGTACTCTGCGGTATCACCCGTGTTCAGTAACGTCTTTAGTAACTGCTTCACTCCCGTTGGTCGTAGCTTGATGTTCTATACATATGAACCTTCCTCTTGAATCACTCTATCCATTGATAAACCGCATTAAAATCTATTGCGAAGCTTAAAAGATCTAAGCGATCTACAGACGGTAGAATGCGACTTTTTTATGTAAAGAAGGTAACCACAATTTTTTTTATTCACAGACACGAACAACTTTTCTACCCTCAACTGCCGACTGAAAAAGTAAACACAATCCAAAACTTAAACATGTGTATTCTGGACAAAATCTACGTCGAATTCGAGACCCCCTGGTGGTCATCTACCCCAACTAAATTCACTCTGCTATGGCGAGAAGAGGACAAGGCCCAATTCGGAGCAAAGGACCAATGGATCACGGAAATTTTTGGTCTTTGGACGGTGGATCATCAGCCTAATGTCCTCCTAGCTTGGATGCAGGGGAAGGGAGCAGAAGCGATGGAAAAACTTAGCCTCGAGGAAGTTAAAGCGGGAGTTCAGAAGTTACTTGACGTTGTGGTTAAGAAAGAGTTCAATGTTTCGCCGATTAAGAATATTTTGAGGTAAGATTTAGGTACACTAGACTGTTTTCTAGTCAATTTATGATTTATCTTAAAAAAAAGTAGCTTTTAAAGCGTAAGGTGAAAGAAAAAAGGGGTTCAAGATCCTATCAAGTATAGTGATAATTCTTCATTAACTTGTCCCTTTGAACCTAAATATAATTTTCACGAATATTGATACCCCACTTAATTTTCACAACATGGAGTCTGGTCGTCGCCATATTGAATTTTGATCACTGTCATGTCATTAGTAACAGTCGCAAGATTAAGACCCAATCTATTGACGTAATTATCATCAAAAACGGCCTCCAAAGCGCCTTATTAGAACAAACATACATACGTACAGAGGTTGATAAACACATTACCCTTCGCGCAGTCAGGTTAGCCGTTAAAAACAATATGAACCTTTTCAGATCACAATGGGCTTCAAACCCTCTAGCGCGAGGTGCGTACGCGCACCGGACAGTGGCCTTGGAAGAAAATGGTGGCGGAGCCATCGAGTTATCAGAACCACTGTATCATCCCAACAAGTTTCCAGTTGTCTGCTTCGCGGGAGAAGCGACGTCGCATCATAGACATAATGATGGCCATGGAGCCGTAGAGTCAGGGTTCCGAGAGGCAGAACGACTAATTGAGAGCTTCAAAGAGTTTGGATTTAAATAAAGGCTTTTACTTGTAACTTTGTAATTCACAATATTATTACATCGCTACTTTTTTTAATATTATAGATGCGAAAGTAACTCTGTCTGTCAGTTACGCTTTCAAGCCTAAACCGCTAAACCGATTTTGATGAAATCTGGTAAGTTGGAACCCCAAGCATCGTCTGCATCCGCGGTAACCGGGTAAAAGCTAGAATTAGTATAATTCCCTTCCTTTATGTATATTCAAATAATAAATATTGTTTAAGCAAATGTAAATTTCTATGAAAACTAAATTTTAAATAGCAAAGTCAAAACTATGTGTGTAATACAGGCTGTTGTCAACTTATTTTGTATGTTTTTGTTTAAATAAAACACAATTTTATCCTCAAAAAATATTTTTATTTGAACTGTCACTTCCATAATAATCATTTTAGGTTATAACTTATAATTATTATCAATATTCATTCAAAATAATAACTTCAAAAATATTTTCTTGTTATAATTGTTAAAAACACATAAATCAATATAAAAATTAAAATATAAACTCAAAATGTTATTAAAACAAAGAATAAATATGGAAATACATCGCAAATCAAAATTGATGTCAAAATACAAAGTCGCCTTTTCGAAAAGCATGTTTCAATTCTTATAATGTATTAATTTTACATGATTTCCTAGAGTTAAGTTAGGTATAACAATGTCCTACCCGGCGATTAAATCAAGGACCATTCACTTAGTCATTTTAACATAACATACCACCACGCCTGTATTCCCCGAAGAGTTAGGCAATCGTGTACCAGTGTACACCCACAGTTCGCCAGTACGTTTAGGTTCCATGTAAATAATGGGCGAGCGTATTGCTATTAACCGGACAAAAATTCTAACTCCGAGCAGCTACTGAGAATATCATAGGAAAACCCAATATCACTTTGCTCGACCTGGGAATCGAACCCAAGACCTCTAGCGTAGCAGTCGTACTTAGGACCACTAGGCTAACGAGGCAGAAATTTTAATCAGAGTGCGGAAAGGAAAGGAGTTGTCTCGTAAATAATCAATAGGATACCTAGTGAGTTTTGTTGCAGCTAAACGGTGAGAAATATCGCAAGCCGATTGGTTGTACAAGACATCTCTTCTCTCTGCTTTGGTGTAGTTCGGGAGTAATTAAGGAATTCGCTTATTAGACAAATTTGAAGAGATTTTTTTTATGAATACGGCGTTTGCGGCTTATTATAAATTACGAGAGTTATATTGACGATTGTTATGATTAAAATTCTGGTACTGAGCTGCGAATTCGATTTTATTCGTAGTACTAGAGCTCTTTGTGAAGGAGCTCGTCCGGGGAAGTACTACCGCCATACCTATTTCTGTCGCGAAACAGCGTTGCTGTGTTCCGGTTTGAAGGGTATGGGTGCCGGTGTAATTACAAGCACATGAGACGTTTCAACTTTGACTCTGGAATGGCAACGCATATGCAAGGCCTCTGGTATTGCAGATGTGTATAAATAGCGGTGACCACTTAACGTCAGGTGGGCCGTCGGCTTGTTTGCCAATGTAATAAACGTAAGACATATTTGAATTTCGGGACGTCCTACCGCATTTCCTTAACTCAAAATAAAACAATCCCAATGAACAAACCCTCACAGAAAATTAAATACAAGATTTTTCAAAGCTACCTTTCCAACTTCGGTATCACATCACACTTATTGTCAATAACTTCTGAACTAATAATATTCCCATCTTCATCAACATCACACATCATAAATTCGACCCCACTGTCTTTGATCACCGGTTTCTTGTCCACCTCCATTTCTTCATCACCATCCTTCTTCAAGATTATTTCGAAACGTCTTGGGGCGAACGGCGTCGCGTCGGCAACTTGTCTTAGTTTAAAATCTAGATTTGTCAAAGGCACTTTGGGACTACTATAGCCATCCATGATCTTTTCTGAGACTTCTAAAGACTCATATCGCGTTGTTGTTAGTCTATACATGCCGTCCTCACATATTTGGTACCTGTAAGTTTAAGTATATAATCATCATTTTCCTGCCCATCTCCCACTTGCCGTGTTGACGGCGCGACACGCGCGCCTCAAAAAGATGTTAGCAATTTAGAAGGGGCCACTCAGAGCCGATTCCTGCCGAGGCTGCGGGTTGTTCGTTAGAGATACCGCGCCCCCGGAACGCAAAGGACACAAGAAGGAACATGGATGTGTTTTGGCCAGTAAAAGTCTGACACCCCTTCTCGCCCCACCCAGAGCGGGGGAAGTCATTTGATGATTTCCCATCGGTAAAAAAAAAACCCATGTTACTTGATGTCGTCACAACACGTTTTCTTCTTCCATACCGTCCTGTCAACCGTCATGATATCACTGACTCCCTTCTTTTTCATATCATTCTTCACACAATTCATTCATCTCTTCATTAAATTGGCCTCCTTCTCCATCCATCCACATTTATATATTCATAACTGCATAATTCTAAGTTCAAGCTATATTAAGTTTTTTTTTAATTTTGACCTACACTAAGAATTTCTTCTATATCGATGGGTGCGTTTACAAACACAAACAGCTAAAACCGATACTACTATCTGTAGGCCATACAAATATTTGTTCCAAGCAGGAATCGAACCCGCGACACGCAGCACAGCTGTGTAGCGACATCTATCGCTCAGCATGCGAACTGACGTAGCCTAGATCGCGATATTAAAGTTCGCCGCGGCGATTAGCACATATACAAGAATCCCGACAACAACCGTCGGGCAGTAGCCCACCAGACACAACACCCGTCTGGTCGGAGGATCCTCCCTTTTCTATGGGGGATGAGAGACTTTACACCCTGTTTCTCATACCTCCAAAGCTGCTAATCGCTCAGTCATTGCGCTAACCGTGCCGACAAATTGTCGTGTAAAAATATTTTTGGAATCTTTCTCAATTATTTATTACTAGCTTCTGCCAGCGACTTCGGCCGCGTGGTCATTTTCACCCACGTGAAGTTAGGACTAAGGTCACTGCTCTGCTCCTGACGGTCGTAGCGTGATGTTTTAAAGCCTGTACTATTCTCAAGAATCTGGATTTTATATACCTACTAAAAGAATTTTACCAATCCGAATGCTAGTTCAAGAGATTAGCTTGTATAAAAAAAAAACTTCAGCTTTCTTCTATACATAGTATAAAACAAAGTTACTTCCCGCCATCTGACCCTCTGTACGCTTAGATCTTTTAAATTACGCAACGGATTGTAATGCGTTTTCATCAATAGATAGAGCGATTTAAGAGGAAGGTTTATATGTGTAGAACATCACGCTACGACCAACGGGGGCGAAGCAGTAACCAAAGACGTAACTGAATGCGGGTGACATTGTGCGGTATATAGCTGGTAACAGTATTGATAAATGTGGTGGTATGTGATCTTACCTAAACCTGCTATGTCCAAACGACCACTGAGCGCCATGTTCCTTCACCAAATGCGTCGTCAGCCTATTCCCTCTGGAGAATATCTTCATCTTCTTCTCAGGACACAGATGACAAGCATATTTCCTTACAGACTTGCGTTTTGTGTCTTTTTTGACTTCGTAACAGTCGGAGTCTGAATTATCATCATCAGACCAGATAGTCTCCTTTTTAATTGATTTGGATTTTTTCTTTTTCTTTTTATGTGTTAGAATGTGTTGGCGGAGGTCTGACTTTGTTATGGCTCTGAGGACAACGGAAGAGTGGATAAATAGACAATTACTTGAGACATACAACATTTCAACTTTTTTTGGGATGGCAACGCATGTGCAGATGTCTATAGGCAGCGGCAACTGCTACGGGCCTGTGGACGGTGAGCAATGGGTAGCTCACCGTCCTTACGTTGCACAACGACAGGCCGTGTCGACGGCGCGTTCGTGTTCCACGCGCGCCTCAAAGAGATGTCAGCATAGGAAAGGGGCCACTGAGGGCCGATGCCTGCCGGGGCTGCGGGTTGTTCGTAATAGATACCGCGCCCCCGGAAGGCAAAGGGCACAAGAAGGAACGTGGGTGGTTTTTAGTCAGTAAAAGTCTGACACTCCCTCCCGCCCCGCCCAGGGCGGGAGAAGTTATTTGATGATTTCCCAACCTCCAAAAAAAAAAAAACTCAACAACAGACCGTCAGCTGGTTTGCCATCCAATGATATTATAGAAAATAATAATAATAGGTAAATACATTTTTTAACTGCTGCTGCTTTTTTTATAACTGCCTCGTTAGCTTAATGCTCCTAAGCGCGTCTGCTACGCTTAAAGTCTTGGGTTCGATTCCCAGGTCGAGCAAAAAGTGTTATTGGGTTTTTCAATGAAATTCTCAGTAGCAGCTTGGAGTTAGGATTTGTGCCCGGTTAATGGCAATAGGCTCGCCTCCTATTACATGGGACCTTAACATACCGGCGAACTGTGGATGTACACTGGTACGCCTCTGCCTAACCCTTCGGGGAATACAGGCGTGATGACGGTATGTTACATTTTTTAGGTAGTCGAGTCCATTTGTGGCGAGGCTTTCCCTGCGGAAGTTTTGAACAGCTACACTACCGCCATTTAAAAACGACACTACTGATAGTGTGATATCTGCAATATTAGGGGCGTTGCCATACCATAGACAAAGCTGAGATATGTCATGTGCATATAATTACACCAGGACCCCATATCCTTCCAACCGGAACATAGTACGCAGTACGAGCTCCTTCACAAAGAGCTCCAATACTGCTTGAAATCCAATAAGATTGTCATAAAATAACCCTTATTTAGTGTGTAACAAAGAACTTACTTATATTCACAGTGCGGGCACGCATGCGTCCTCGTATCCTTCCCTGACAGATGTCTATAGCGCACGTGATTGGCTAAAGCAGCCGGTGACGTCGCCGACATGTCACACAGAGTACACGCGTACGTAGATATGTGTTGACGTGTATGTTCACCTAGTAAGTACTCTGTAGCACAGCGGGTACCGCATAGTTCACAGACGAATGGAGAGTTCGGGTATACATTCTGAAATATTATAATAGGTGACATTAATCGCCTTAATTGCCTTGGGTGGCAATAATTAACTGCCTCGTTTACCTAGTGGTCCTAAGCGCGACTGCTACGCTAGAGGTCTTGGGTTCGATTTCCAGGTCGAGCAAAAAGTGTTATTGGATTTTTTAATGAAATTCTCAGTAGCAGCTCGGAGTTAGGATTTGTGCCCGGTTATTGGCAATAAGCTAGCGCTCTATTACATGGGACCTAAAAACATGCCGGCCGGCGAACTGTGGGTGTACATTGTTATTCCTCTGCCTAAGCCTTCGGGGAATACAGGCGTGATGGTATGTGACATTAATATTGTAAGATTTAAAAACTTACAATGGAGTAGATGAAATCATTAAATAATAATTTCAAGGCAGAACTTCACAAAAAAAAACAGTTTATTTTAACCCAGAAAACGTGATGTTTTTTAATAACTTTAAAATTCGATTTTAAGTTGTTCTGAAATCAATAAATAGTGAATTGAGATGTCAAAAAAGTGACGTCATAATTTAGTAATGTCATACAAAATCTATGGGGGAATCGGGTTTTGACAGCTCATAAAAAGTACGTCAATTGATTAGTGGTGTCCATCTACCCAATTGAATTGGCACCAACAACTAATAATTCATTGACAAAAGTATATGTGTAACATTATAAACGCAAATCCTGAAAGTAGTTTGCTTAGAATGGGCCTACTAAAACGATTTCAGCTATTTTTAAAATAGTTAATTGTTTTTTATTATTATTCACTTTCATTGTTTTCACATACAGAAGCAACAATAATATTGTAACCAAGGTTTAGTAAAAACCAATTTGAAAAGAGTGTCCATGGAGTTTCTTACTTGTTCTTCTCCATAGAGACCTACGTTTTGGAACAAGAAACTAGCTTCAACTTTTTGTATGGGTAACTTCTTGACAATTCAAAAGTGCTTGTAAATGGTCTAGTTTAATCACCATTTTGTCTGTTGTACCTGTCAAAGTAATCCACAAAAAAAATGCTAACAACGCAACACTAACATGCCTATACCAAACAAGAAAGCTCGATTTATTGCATTACACAAGCACATTATTTATCATTGAAATGCAAACTTTAGTTTAAATTACATACATTTAAATTACATAAAGGTCACATGTCACACAATATTTGTAGCTACGTTTGTATAGGGCAACACCATCAAAACATACCTGCCTTCTCACATGATCACAAAGTTTCCTATTATTCGCAAAGTGTTGACCGCAATGGTAGCAAGCGATCAGTCGTTCCCCCGTATGACTTCTGACATGGACCCCGAGCATCACTTTGCGAGGGAAAACGGCGCCGCACCCGGCCCAGGAGCAGAGGAAGTTCTCTGAATAGTTTGTGTGGACTTTTACGTGGTCAAGGAACAGCTGAAAGAAGTCCACATGTCAATCAATGTTGTCCTGTGACATGACAGATTATGGTGGGGGTTGCAGTATGAAACATTAGCAACCCCCAAACATGATAAAGAAATATGGACAGGAAATTTAGTACTATAGTAGAGTGATGATGTTGTATTGATATTAAAGTGCTCAAGTCTGCCTTAATACTGGTGCACTCAGATTTCTCTCACTTTCATTGTCTGATGGGACGGCAATCCGACACAACCGGAGATAGATCAAGTGCAGGACCAATGGCTTTATGTGGTTCACTAGGCCAGGGACTGTTACACTACCAATTTGAAACTCAGGGCTAGTACTAAAAAATTCTTAATGGAGAAACGATATAATTTTTTTCAACCTGGGAATGAAACCACACTCCAATCGTGCAATAATCAATAGGTCAATATACAATGAAAGATTACCTGCAATGAGTTAAATTTAATTTCCTCCTCACAACCAATCCACATACAAGTATAATCATTCAGTTGTAACGGTATCTGGTTACGTTTACTGGAATCCTTCTTGCATGGGGCTAGCTTCAGCGTAGCTCTACCGTTGAAACCGATAGCCAACAACTTGCCATGGTAAGCGTGGTAGTTCAGGTGACGCACCATTTCATTGAAGTCTGATGTTTTGTGACCACAGACATCCCAGAGGCAGACATATTCAGCTGTAACAAGAAAAATGTGACAGTTTGAAATTATTATAAGTAATTGTTTTTTATATTGTTTTGTCCTCAATAATAAATTTAAATAATCTGTACCAATATTATAAAGAGGAAAGATTTGTTTGTTTGTAAGGAATAGGCTCCGAAAAGACTGGACCGATTTTAAAACATTTTTCACCATTAGATAGCTACATTATTTCTGAGTAACATAGGCTATATAACATCACGCTACGACCCGCGTGAGAAGAGCAGTAACGAAAGACGTAACTTAAAACGGGTGAAATAAACCACGCGGACGAAGTCGAGGGCAGGTCGCTAGTGAATATTAATGACCGAATTCTTTTTTTTTTTTTTTAAAACGTTGCCCCACACTAGGAATTTCTCCTGTATCGTGGGTGCGTTTACAAACATATAAACTCACATACACAAACAGCCAGACCTGAAACAACTATCTGTAGGTCATACAAATATTTGTTCCGTGCGGGAATTGAACCCGAATAATTTAATTCTGAAACACAATTAAATTATTATTAGTTTCCATTGAATTTTAAGGTATATTGTTTAGTAAAAAAAATATTCAAAAATGAATTTTTATTTGAGAATTTTTGGCTAGGAGCAGTTTTGAAATTATGGTATTATAGGTTGTTTGTAGGTTCATAACATATTATGTCTGTCATAGAGATTATGTAACGAAATACAATATACCTCCTAAATATAGGAAAGTTACATTCATAATGTTTACATCAAACATAACAAGTTACAATATCAACAACTAATTAAATCAATGTTGTTTTGTTATCACTTATAATTACATCAGCAAATTAAGTTATAACATTTGTTTGTATGTTTACATAAACAAGCCTGTAACAAAACAATTTCTACTGTATTTTCTTATACAAATGCATGCAAGGACTTTAATTTACGCTTTGGAATCGAACCCGGGACCCCACGCTCATCAGTCGCGCTTGCGACCACGAGACCAACAAAGCAGTCAATTTATTAATGATAAATCCATACTAATATTACCTGTCTGTCTATTGCACTTTCACACCTAAAACCCCCTGAACCGATTTTGATGAAAGGTACAGAGATAGATTACACTTTGCAAAAGGACACAGCCTACCGTTTACCGCAAGTAAATGGTTTGAAGGGGTTGAAACAGAGGATAAAAGTTCCTGAGGGAGTCTGTCATTATTGAAGATAAAACCATGAAACTTTAGTATTTAATAGGGATTTAATAACAAATAATCTTTTGCTCAAGCATTTCTTTTTTCATAAAAAATGAACAGCATAACTATTCCATGCAGATCGTGTTACAGACAACAGCTGGTAATAAGAATTTTTCAATACCAACCTCCAGATTCTTTCTCTATCACATGCATATCTGAAGCATGGTTGCGGATATGTTTCTGGTACAGCTCATAATCCATGAAGGTGTGTCTACATGACTGCCATTCACATTCCATTTGCAGGTTGGCAACACGGAGTTTATGTCGGGACTGTAAGGGTAAACAATTAACATGTACTGAACTGTTCTCAAAAATAATGATCAGTGTTCCTTGATACACTGAAAACTTACAGTAGATAAATGGCAGATTTTGTGTAATACTACTTTTTCTTGTTTTGCATCATCATCTAATTCAAGGAGGTAACTATGCTAAGTGCTAAATTTAGTCTTTAACACACCATCATGCCTGTATTCCCCGAAGGGTTAGGCAGAGGTGTAATAATGTACACCCACAGTTCGCCGGTATGTTTAGGTCCCATGTAATAGGGGGCGAGCCTATTGCCATTAACCGGGCTCAAATCCTAACTCCGAGCTGCTACTGAGAATTTCATAGAAAAACCCAATAACACTTTTTGCTCGACCTGGGAATCGAACCCAAGACCTCTAGCGTAGCAGTCGCGCTTAGAACTACTAGGCTACCAAGGCAGTTAGTTTTTTTTCCTTTACTAATTTGAAATCACACATGATGTGCATAATGCCAAGTGTTAATAAAAAGTACAGGTCTTGTGAAACTTTACATAAGTCGGTCCATTGCTTGTTCATTTACGGCTATGTTATATGTGATCAAAATATTACTATTTTGATAGCATTTAACATGCGCTAGGAGCATGTGGTATTATTAAAAAGTCTTCGTAATGATTGTCAATAGTTTTATGTGTGCATTATCTTGTTTCTAGACATGCTGATTGGTGACTGCTTATGTCTGAGACTGAGTTATACCTAAAATCACAAAAGCTTTTGATGTTTATAAATATTAGAAGCCACCATGCTGTCTTTTTAGTCAATTTTCTACCTAAGACTACCCACTGACCCCATAAAGGCTAGTATGTTATTGCTTTGATGACAAACTAACCGTGATGTCTGTAAAGTTAAGTAAAATTGAATCTCAACACACAATTTCGCGCCAAAATCTTTATTTACGTAGCAGAACTTTACGATGTTGTACATGTACGATACCTACAAACATTATTGAGTAATTTGAGATAGGTACCTAGGTAACACTAGGGCTGCAAGTGTAGTAATTTTTTTTCCACTCACCACAACTTTAGGCTCTAGTGAAAGCTCATTCACGCCGGCAGGCACAGTTGCATCGTCTTCAGCCACGGCCAGTAAAAAGTTCTTTCTAGCGGCGTGAGTTTGTATGATGAACTGTATATCATTTTTATTTTCCAATGATAATTTCTCCGTTTCTTCATTATTCTGTTTTTGCAACCATTCCATACATCGAACGAGTTTTTGTTTGTCATCTTTGTGATTCCTTGCTTCTTCACCCATCTTCTCGTCTATCTTTTAAGTAAACTCTAAGTAAAGCACCCTTCTACATTACTTTTTGGATATACAATTTAAAAAATGAAAAAAAATAAATGAAGGAATTTCGTTCGTTTGGTTTTCAACTTTTCAGTTGTGTTTATTTCAACGACAAGTGGTGACTTCCGTGTGACAATGATAATTGACAACTATGACAAAACTGGTGTCAATTCTATTGTGACAACTGACAATTGTGCGTAACAAAGACAAAGTCATTTGACATTGTTCGTGGAACAGATACTTAAAAATAAAAAATATTTAGGCGATTTGTACAATAGGATATATTATAATTCATGTACAACATGAACAACAAATACAGTGCATCTGAGTGCGCCCGCACATACCCATACTATCTCAACAGATTAATATAATCTTGTTTAAAAATAGAAAAAGCTGTAGCGCATAATGCGTAGAATTACTTACACTCACTCACATTACAATGTTGTTTTTCTGGACCGGAAATAGGTATTGTTTGCAAAAGTTAAAATTCCGTGTTTAGTCTGGTGAATAAAAACTTGCTCGACAAGATGTATGTGGTTTTTTCCATTGGCTGCCTTGGTCATTGCTGGACACCGGTTCGTCTGGGACGGGTACGTTAGTTTTAAAGTCCAATTTGTCACAAAATAATTATTTCTAAAAAGACAGGTTCAAATATTGCAGGAATGAAATAAATATATCCACTCCAACCAATAATTAAGATATTTTTTTTACATTTAAGTGACTTGAGGGCTCTAGTTTTGGGTCACTAGCCGGTGACTCGGCGTCCCCAAGGTTGTTATCATACTACCATTACAATTTTTTTGTATTTTGGCGCACCGGTCCTGACATAAACAGTTTATTGTTCTTGACATTCTTGACAGGTCAAATCAATTTTACTTTTTTTTATTAAATAAAAAAACGTGCGAGTTGAGACGAGGCGAACGCGTGAACTGTGGTCAAGTGCGGTGCGTATTTACAGCACGGCGCGGCGAGTCCCCACGTTGCCGCTGATGTCTCTTATCGGTAATTAGACTCACATAAATAGTTGATCTTGTTATTCCCGTCGCATATACCGCAAGTGACGGTCGAAGGGTCGTATCGGTGCTGTGCTGATGAAATCAACCGTAACTATTCAAGAAGTAGTAAATAAATTAGATCACCTGTCCTTACCTCTAACTACCAGAATGCCTAACATCAAAGTGTTCAGCGGGAGCTCCCACCCAGACCTGGCGCAGAAGATCGTCGATCGCCTGGGCATTGATTTAGGAAAAGTTGTAACCAAGAAGTTTAGCAACATGGAAACATGCGTTGAAATCGGAGAATCCGTACGTGGCGAGGATGTTTACATTGTACAGAGTGGCAGCGGCGAGATAAACGACAATCTGATGGAGTTACTGATTATGATAAACGCGTGCAAGATTGCGTCCGCATCTCGGGTGACAGCCGTGATCCCGTGCTTCCCGTACGCGCGACAAGACAAGAAAGACAAGAGCAGAGCGCCGATCACCGCTAAACTGGTCGCCAACATCCTGTCGGTGTCCGGCGCTGACCACATCATCACAATGGACCTTCATGCGTCCCAAATTCAAGGATTCTTTGACATTCCTGTGGATAACCTCTTTGCTGAACCCGCCGTCTTGAAATGGATCAAAGAAAATATTCCTGACTGGAAGACCAGTATTGTGGTGTCTCCTGATGCAGGTGGAGCTAAGAGGGTCACATCTATTGCTGACAGGTTGAATGTTGAGTTTGCTCTCATTCACAAAGAGAGGAAAAAGGCTAATGAGGTAGCTTCAATGGTTCTTGTTGGTGATGTGAAGGACCGGACAGCTATCCTAGTGGATGACATGGCAGACACCTGTGGAACTATCTGTCATGCTGCAGAGAAGCTGATAGAAGCTGGAGCGATAAAAGTGTACGCCATACTTACACATGGCATTTTCTCTGGACCTGCTATCTCAAGGATCAACAATGCGTGTTTAGAAGCTGTTGTGGTCACAAACACGATCCCTCAAGAGAGGCACATGCAGGAGTGTCCGAAAATCCAGTGTATCGATGTGTCTATGATGCTTGCGGAGGCCGTGAGACGCACACACAATGGAGAATCTGTTTCCTACCTATTTTCTAATGTTCCATACTAGGTAGTATAATTTTCTTTGTTTTACATGATATTTTACTTTAATTTAGGTAAGCATTATGATTCGTATCATAAAATTAAATGGAATGTAACATGTAACATTGCTGTTATAATGGCTCGAGTAAATCCTAGTGTTACATACTTAGGTGTAATTGTTATAAAAAAAATGTTTATGTTGAGCTATGAAAGTGAACGATTTTTTTGTTGAAGCTCAGTTGTCTGGGTCGTTCCTGTTAGGGATCAGATAATATGGGGATAAGCAAGTAAGTGATTAATTTGTTAAGAAGATAAAATGTATTATTTAGAGAAAATCCTGGTATTCTGAGAAGAGATAGCCAATTTTATACAAAAATGAGTTGTGTTTTAACAGAACAGCTTTTATACAATTTTAAAAAGCAAAGAAGAGATTGTTGACTTAATATTTAGAACTACCCTCAGGCTTTTTTCTGGGAATTCCTTTTTTGAAAATATCAAGAAACTTGAATACTTTTTTCTGCCAGTACTTCATTCCATTTACTGACTCCATTATCATTTTTGGATACTAGGTCTGCATTTGTATTTTTAGCTGTTAACTTCCATATTTTTTGCCTGTAAACCTTACCAAAACGGATCTTATCTGATCTATAGATCTATCACACAAAATCAATTGTTAGTTTAAAATAAAAGACACTTTAGTTGTATCTCGAACAGATAGGATGTTGAGAGTGTATCAATTCTAATTTCATACTTAATACAATGTAATACTTGTACACACTTACATAATCATCTATTTGTAAATAAATACACTAATGTGAAGATGTCACATAAATAAAGGAAAACTATATTTAAACACTGAGATTCATAATCTTTGTGTTATCCAAAAAGTGTATTTAGGCAAAAAAAAATGATAAAGTTTTAGCCTGGCAATATTTTTTTAAAGTGGCCATTTCTAATTTTTAAATTTGGAATAACAATTTAGTTTGATCCTATTTAGCTATGACAGTGAAAAAAAAAGACAATAAAGATGTATTTGTAGTATTTATGGTAGGTATATTTTTTTTTAAGATTTGGTATTTGTTTTATGTAGTTTTTGTCAAACAAGTTGCAGATAGACCTACATACACATAATTAAATTTTCTAATGAACTTGTAAAAAGAATTGTGATACGGTACTCAAATCCAGTGTACAATAAATAGCCGATATTTTAATGCAAATTGAAAAATGTGCCTAAATTATGAATTACCTGTAAAAATTTTGGATACAACAGTAAAAATGAATTGTACAAGCTGTAAACATCCTACTGTGTAACTATTTTAATGAATTTCGTTTTTTTTTTTTCAGTCTAGTTTAATTTGTTTGTGTAACAACTACTTACCTAGCAATAAAATGTATTAAATTTTACCTTTTCTTTTTATAAAAAATGAAATCCAATGCAACTGAAAAATAATTGTTATAAAAATTCTAAATTACTGTAATAATCTAAAATTGGCTAATCAGTATATAATATGACGACGCATTATTAAAGGCTATTGTTATAATTGGCAAATAATCATATCTAAATTTGAAGCAAATTGATGTAAGTAACCTACCTATTTGTATTTTGTTTTTCTTCTAAATTTATATAAAAACATGATGTATATTTGGTTCTGAAAACTATAATTAAGATAATAAAAAGGATTTAAATAAACTATTATTTTATTATTCAAATTGACATTAAAACATTGATTGAAATTATTTTATTATTTTTAAATTGACTGTTTGATAATAAAATGTCAAAACAAAAGCTTAACAACACAATTATGCCGGGGCTGCGGGTTGTTCGCAAGAGATACCGCGCCCCCGGAACGCAAAGGGCACAAGAAGGAACATGGGTGGGTTTTAGTCAGTAAAAGTCTGACACTCCCTCCCGCCCCGCCCAGGGCGGGAGAAGTTATTTGATGATTTCCCACCCACCAAAAAAAAAAAAAAACAACACAATTAGGCAACACAGAAAATGATGACGTCACCGGTAGCCAAATTGGTATGTAGGTACCTACCTACTTGTACCTATTTATAAATAAACCAGTACCTAATTTAAATAGGTAGGTACTAATACATCGGGATGTTAATAATAAAAAGCTACTTAAGATGATGTCACAGGTACGCCCTAAATCTGTTCCATTCCAAATTCGGTTTTCATTCACGAGCTGCAAGCGTCAAGAGTACTTGGTGGCCTTGGACTTTGTGACGTAATGGAAAACCTAAGGTCATTGTCCATCCATCAATTACATTAATCTGTGTATTATGAGCTGAGACGGTGCTGGACCGATAATGGACAATGTCCTTTAAGCAGTTGTCCCACCGCGGCGAGGAAGCGACTAACTATCGGCTATTTTCTCGCTCAAGAAACTTACAACAGATATACCTACATTCCGTGCAAACAAAAGCGATGCAAATATTAATTGTTGATTGCCAACTGTTGACACTGTCCTCGCTGAGCGTCAAGAGCTACCAAAGATAATTTACTTGCATAACGGGCAGCACAATACCATCGGTGGTGGCTGAGCGAGTGGTGTGAGTAATCGCTTGTCGCACTCGAAATCTCGCTTATAGTCTAGCTACAAAATTATCGGAACTGCATACTCGCTTCTTGCTGCTCGTCAGCTCGTTCCTAGTTTCTAGCTCTAGGTACCTACCTACTCAGTTCTCGCTCATCGTTGGCGGTGGGACAAGAGTGCCTTAGATATTAGATGGCCTATCGGGTCCGCTACATAATCACGTCATACTTATGTACATTTACTTAATGCCTATCCTTGTTCGTTCGTAATATTTATTAACATTAACAAAACGAAGGATGTCAAAGAAAAAGTTATTTTATAAATGGTAGACCTTGGTTACTGTTGGTAACTGGTACAGTACTTATTATTCGCAGTTCACTCCAGGCACTAAAATCACGCTTTCTTTACAAGAGACATTCCCGACGACCATTTTTTATGCTTCCCAGAATTTCTGGGCAACGCAGAGATTGGTGTCCCGAATTGTTTACCTACCTGACTGTGACATAGGTTAATCGAACCAACCTGCAATTGTCCCTGTCTGTTCCTTAGTACGTACTCGTTCAACAGAGGTCAAAGTGGATGACCATTTTTCAACCTTTTAACTAAGGGCGAAAAGTGGTTCCCAGCAATTGTCCGCAAACTATACAAATAAATAAAATTGATGGGTCTGTTTGTAATTTCAAATTACAAGCTTGTCACTAAATGCATATGAAAGTATATAAGGTACTAATATAAAAAAACACAATTTTTAAAATTTTTGTCTGTCTTTCTGTTTGTTCCGGCTTATCTCCGAAACGGCTGGACCGATTTTGACGGAACTTTCACTCGCAGATAGCTAATATTATAAGAAGTAACTTAGGTAATTATTATTATTATTTATTTTTTTACTTAAATTAAAAAAAGAGGTTTATATGCGAAAACAAAATTGAAAGCAATAAAAAACGCGAACGAAGTCGCGGGCAACAGCTAATACAACCTAAATGTCTCTCTTGAACATTCAAGATTTTTGTAAAAATTACCTTAGTTCTTGTCAGTAAATAATCTATTTGCAAATTACGTAGTGACATTGTAGCAGATTTATTGTCCTTGATAACTCCATCAACAATGTTAGTGAAATTGTCACGAAATTCGGCCATACCTGTCTACTAAACGTTTCATTGATATCGATTTCTATGCGATTACGGCACGGCAAAGAACTGAAGTTAATTCCATTCAAACGGTGCAATTGTGGGTGTGAGAACTGAACCGCGAAAATTTATTTGCAGACGTATCGTTCTGGTGCCTCTAAATTAAAGGGGTAAATAGGACAACAAAAATAATCTTCTAACCGGAAGATAATGTTTTGCCTAAGTAGGTAATGTGAGCATCGTTAGCTCTTGTTATCCCGGAGTCCTCTTTGGAGCCTTAAAGCGGGGTCTAATTTCGAACCCCAGGATAAAACGAACTGGTTACGGATTATGGATCCGATATTATCATCAGCCAAAAATGTCCACTGCTGGAAATAACGGGATGACTGGAATGGCTGGAAATGTCGACTGGTAAAGGTTGCGTTAAATCGCTGGATGCGGCAAGCGCAGGACCGGTCATTGTTGCTATCTTGAGGCCCACGTCCATTTTTGGACATATCTAGGAATGACATTGGACTTTAAATTGTACTTAGACAGTTATTAGGAGCGAAATTAAAGCAGCCAAATTAATCCAGTTTTATACCAAGTCGTCTTGATTAGCGATCTCTATTTCTAAACCACGATAAGAAATAAACTAATTTGCAAATTGGATATTTAAAAAAAGTGACTAATAAACCATAATGCAACTAGAGTTTATGTTTGGTCTATCAACCGTAGGTCCGTAGCTATAAGTAGGTACAGTCAATCAAACGTCAAGGTCATTCAGAGCAACTATAAAAACGACCCTTACCTACAGCAAGTAGCAACGGTACAATATAAAGTGCCGACGACAAATTGTTACCTACTTTTTTATTTTCTCTAGCTAGGTAGGCACCTATTTCATCATAAACCAGATCTGTTTTCGGCTTTCTACTTGTTCAAAATAGAGATTCAATACATACATAAAACGACCTTACATCACCGCACAAGTCTTAACTGTATCAATATGAAAACTGACCCTAAGGTCACGGGCTAATGATGTAAATTGTTTGTCAGTGGGCGCGTCTATCCGTCACAAAATACTTCACACTAACGCAACGATCTAGATTAGAGAAGTTATCGTTTGTACAATCGTGACATGCCAGGTTAAAAAATATAAATTTATAATTATCTATGCCCAATTATACTATTAGATTGTAAATCTAGAAAATCAAGATGGCGGCCGGTTTTTAATTGACTGTGTCCCTTTTAAATCGAAGTAAGTAGTTTCTTTAGCACGAAGTGTATGATAATGATTTCCAGTAACTATACTACCTGATTTTATTATCTCTAAGTGCAGAACTGATAGTGATTTTGGGTTTATTGTACCTGTAATAGGTGACTAGCTCCTGCACTCAGTCTGCGTGGCAGTCAAAGTTACCTGTGCCTGCTAAATTCCAGCTTCATAGGTCAATTAGTTTCCGAGATTTCGTGTTTAGACAGTGAGTGAATGACCTATCGTTTTAAAATAATAGGGTAAACAGCAAAGAAGCGGCGTATACGAAATAACTACCTACTATTTATAATCTAGTTGTTTCCAACGAGTCAGATAATATAGTGTTAATTTTAAGAAGATAATATCACCCCTGAATGTGTAGTATTCCTCTGACCCTAGATGACTTCTTTATCTAGCAAGATAAACAGCTGATACAGCCACGGTTATTGCAATATTTATAAAAAATACTCGCTAAAATAAGGGTGTAAAGGTATAAAATGCATTGGGGTAATTCCGACACCCGACAACTTTTATTCCGATTTAGGTATATTATTTCTACTAAAAAAAATTGAGCATATTATGTAGCTATAAACTAAGTAATATAATAAAGTTGAAGTTGGTTGGTTTGTTTAAGCGCGTTAATTTCTGGAACTGCTAGTCGGCTATGCTATATAACATTACACGAAGGGACACGGGGGAGAGCAGTATGCAAAGACGTACCCAACTGAATGCGGGTAAAACCGCGGGATATAAGTAAATATAGCTAGTTTTAAATAAGTTGAAAGCATTCGACCCGAACAAACATAATTACTTACATACACACATTGTTAGTTAATAAGATTGTAAAAATGGTAATAAATATACCCGGGTATCGAAATTACCCTGATGCACTATACTTACCTCAGGGTAATAAAGAAACAAATAAAAAACCGGACAAGTGCGAGTTGGACTCGCCCACCGAGGGTTCCGTACGTAAGATCATTATGATTCACAGAATTAAATAAATAGTTTATTGAAATAAATAAATAGTAAATTAAATACAAAAAAATCGTTTCACAGACTTCGGAGGTAGAGGGGAACGGTATTATTTTATATTTTTCATTATAAATAAGAAATTATGCATACCATCACGCCTATATTCCCCGCAGGGTAAGGCAGAAGTGTACATTGGTACACCCACAGTTCGCCGGTATGTTTAGGTCCCACGTAATAGGAGGCGAGCCTATTGCCATTAACCGGGCATAAATCCTAACTCCGAGCTGCTACTGAAAATTTCACAGAAAAAACCCAATAGCACTTTTTGCTCGACCTGGCCATCGAACCCAAGACCTCTAGCGTAGCAATCGCGCTTAGGACCACTAGGCTAACGAGGCAGTCAATTATGCATCGGAAAAAAAATTATAAAATGTATTTGAAATGTGCACATCAAGCCATTTTAAATGATACCCATTTGTACAGGTAGATTCAATTCAAAAATTTGAAATTCCGACCCCTAAAAAAAATACAAATAGACCCCGTATTTCTTAAGATTTAATTAAATATTTAAAGTTTTGACACTTTTTCTTTTACTTGTGGTCTACAACGATGCTACTTGACAAATTTCATGGTTCTAGGTCAACGGGAACTACCCTATGAGTTTTAATTCTAGTTTTAAACTTAGAAGTTGAATTTTTTTCACAACTTCATCGAACCGTTGCCCTGAGTATATGGTTTTTAAAATGTCAACTTGATGCCTCCACGCATTCCCGAAATAAATATTATCGACAGACGGACAACAAAGTGATCTTAAAAGGGTTCCGTTTTTTCCTTTTGAGGTACGGAACCCTAAAAATGGCGTTTTAAACAAAGGAGCTTATCATGCCATTTCATTCGCACAGTCAGTACTTAGGTACCAAAGGAGCTTATCATGCCATTTCATTCGCACAGTCAGTACTTAGGTACCAAAGGAGCTTATCATGCCATTTCATTCGCACAGTCAGTACTTAGGTACCTACTCATAGTGGCCGCGAAAGAAATGCCATGGTATGCGCAGCCATTTTCAATTTGTTTCTTTACGGTAATCTTGATTGATGATTCGTTTTTGGAAATCCAAACAAGGTACAAATATTTTTAGATAATTTATTTTTAGTTGGTAGGTACCTATCTATTTAGTATCAACAATCTAGCAGCAGCTCGGTACCATTATAATAGGTAGGTAACCTACCTATTTGGAGACAGGGACAAGTAGGGCTCATCACTTGCTGAAAATACTTGCATCAATTCACTGTAAATGCACAGATTGGTACACTAAGCACGTAGGATACCCTTTCATTTTCTCTTTGGGAAATCCTCATGGATTACCCCCGCCTCGGGATGAAACGGTGGAGTGTGTTGGACTCCTACCAACTAAAACCCCACGGTGTTCATCCAACTACCATTAGTGGGGTCGCTCAGAGCATTCTGCCACACAAGCACGTAGGACATAGTAGCTGCCACGAGTCGTGAGAACAAACGTCCAGTTTTGTTTAGGTTTTTGGGTTCCTGCCTGGAACTGCCCCGTTGGTCTCGTGGTTGCAAGCGCGACTGATGAGCGTGGGGTCCCGGGTTCAATTCCCAGGTTGGGCAAAAAGTGTTGTTGCGTTTTTCCATTAGGATTTGCTCAGTAGTAAAACCGTTGGTCCCGACTGTCATTCGTATATCTTTGACAGTCGTTAGGGATAGTCAGAAGCCAGGAAGTTTGACAACCACTCTAACCAAGAGGTATCGTGTTGCCCAGTAACTGGTTTGTGGAGGTCAGATAGGCAGTCGCTTCATCTAAAATACTGGTATTCAGCTGCATCCGGTTAGACTGGAAGCCGACTCTAACATAGTTGGGAAAAGGCTAAGTAGATGATGAAGGGTTCCTTTCTAGGTTTTTTGGTCCATCAGTCGGACCGAACGCGTGCAGCGTCGGCGACCCAAAAAAGCCAGAAAGGAACCCAAACACCCAAAAATGAATTTGACGTTTGTGCTCACGACTTGCTACGGTTACTATACCTACAGTTAGGTACTCAATTTTTAGTTAAGGTCAAGTTTGAGTTTAGTACGGATTTGAGAATTTCACATCACTAATCGTCTAATAGTCTTTAACATAGTCTGCCTTAATCAACAACAGAGCTAATGACTAAAAGTCTCTCTGTGAACATAGGTAAACTCACCAAGTGAGATTAATTACAGAATAGACCGGTGACACCGTGACAGTGCCCGAGGTAAGGCGAGGGTGGTGTTCCCCGCGCGCCTTTTTTTTTTAATTTATTTATTAGACATCAGAGGTCCATGGGTTAGTAACAGAACACTTATAATCTATGTTAGTAAGATACACATGGAGTAGAATAAAATCTTAACATTATTCTTGCCTCACCAGTATTCGCATAAGTGCTGCAGAATAGGTGAGTCAAGTTTATTTGTTAACATCTTCAGAATGCCTTTGCCTTGAGCTCGACCGCGCCCTCTGCAATAGTGAGGCTGTCTTTAGTCTCACCATGGCGTAAAAATCACGGGTGTGAGCCTGTGTGAACATGCCCGAGGCACTGCAGAAACGCGGCAAGCCCAAAAGCATTCTGAAGCTATTATTGTACTGGATTCGCAGCTTATCCAATACTCCCCGCGTATAACTGACCCACAGACTACTCGTGTAGAAAGTTTGGCAATACGCCTTGAATAAGGTTAGTTTTACGTCTACTACAGCGAGCAAATCTGCGGGCCAGCATATTGGGCTCTCACAGCGAGAGCTCTGCGCTCCCGCTCAATATCTGCATGATCCCTAAGGTCGTCCGTTACACAGTGTCCCAAGTACTTACTTTTTGTCAGTCTTTTTCTTAGAATTTCGCCACGCAAAAAAAAACTCCTCATGTTCACTGCATTCATCGAAGGAAATCTCGACAGAATATATCGGGAGATACACCAATTGAAATGAAACAAAATACATTATAGATTCTAATAAACGATACACTACAGCCATTCATGATTCTCATTAGGTATGTATAGTCAAACAAACTATTTGGTATACAGGCAACTTGCAATTACTTTTAAACAATGTTCGGAGTATGCGAAGCAGGTAATTCTTTGACATAATTCTCTCAAGTGTGTCATAAGCTTAAAATGCTATAACGAATATTGGTAGGGTAGTAGAAAGGCGAATATTTTTTCCTGTGCACCAAACAGTTTGTTCGACTGTACATAAGTGGTTTCATAAGTTTTATTCATCATTAGAGCTTGGGGTTTCGAATTATTTGCAACGTGATCGTGTTTTGACTGCTACCTGTGAATTACTTTTGATGGTTACAGTTTGTAAACTTTGCCACTGATTGATGCCAAAGATAGGGATCAAAATTGGCGTCGACATACTTACTGATTGGAGATTTTCGAACGAAAAGTAATGTGGCAAAATGATTAGGTGACTGAATTATGAACCACTAATCACAGCTTACGCGCACTCGACAAGTTGTCATTTAGTTCCAGTACCCGAAGGATAAGCAAAGGGACTCTATTATTTAGCCTCAGCTTTCCATCCGTCTGTCTGTCAGCGGGCTGTATCTCATGAACAGTAATAGAAAGAGAGTCGATTTTTTTACAAAATTTCTATTGCTGGTGTAACAACAATTTATAATGATTATAAAATAAAGTTAAAAATTAAAGGGTCGGTACGAAACCCTTTACCCGACTACGGCAAAGCCAAAGGAGGGTTGTGATTTTGACAGACTATGTATGTATGTATGTGTGTGTGTGTGTGTATGTTCATCTGTTCCTAAACTACTTGTCGGACTCGACAAATGAGGTATCGTTAGAACCGTCTAATCGTCCGCTAAACATAGGGTAAGTGACGTGTCCAAAATCTTAATGTGGCGCCCTCTAGCTTACAAAAAGAATTGAGTAAAAAATAATAATAAAATAAATACGCCGTGTTTGGCATCATTTGAAAGTCACTTGTACATTTTCAAAATATTGCTCAATCTTAAAGTGGCGCTATATAGCGGACAAAAAGTCATGTATCAAAAAAAACGTTAAGATAAATACACCGTGTTTGATATCATTTGAAAGGGCTTCACTTCTACTTTTAAAAATGGTGCCTTTTAGCGGTCTAAAAAATCAACACAACACCAAAAAAGATTAAATTAAAAAAAAAAACTAAAACAGAAATAAAAGAAAAGCCGTAGTCAGACGTTATTAAAGTGTTACGTTTGGTACCTATACAGGGTTATTTGTAAAACAATGACAACGTTGCAGGACTGTATTACTATCATCATAAACAACAACTTATGTTCTATAAATTTTTACAGAATCAAGCAACGCAAGCGCATCGAAGCGAATGACGAATGAAGGATTTCCGTAAAATTTTAAATAGGTCAAGTACAAACACCCCCGCCGCCCTAACCCCGCTCCCCTCGCTATTTTACCATCGCTTTCGTTTGCTTCGCATAGACTTCGTAACATTTAGAGCGTTCAATTTCAATGTTTTTATTTTTGTATGAAAATCTGTTGAAAAAAAATATGATATATTTTTAAATGTCATAGAACAAAAGTTGTTGATTATAATGTTAGTAGCATAGTCCTGAGAGGTTGTCATTGTTTTACAAATAACCCTGTATAACGTGTGAATACGGTTTTTTTTTTGTTCTGTTCTTGTTTCTCCAGTAACCTTGTTTATTTTGAGCATCCTGAAAATCTTGTTTCATACTTTTTCAGCGTCGTTTTTTGTCGTAGTCGGGTTTAAGTATTTTTTAGTTTTCTTGTTTTGAACTTTTATTAGAAAAACCGATGGTTACCAACATTATTTCGGGTACAGTAAGTATAACCTATGTTCAACAGTGTTAATTAACTGAATAGTGATGTATGTTTTGCGAGGATAGTCAAAATTTAACTCATGAATGCTTAGTTACCAACTTTCGTTTTTATTCACACATAGATAACAGTCCACGTAACACCTAATAACGATTAAGCATTTAAGTAATAAGAAATGTGCCACGTAGCTTCGTAACTAAGTAACTATATCTACTCGAGTTTCTTGTGACGCAACCTGATAGCCCCCGACCTTTCTGAGACCCCCTCTAAGTATTAAAACAAGCGTCATAATTCACAATCACAGTTCAAAGATGACATGTAAAACAACAAAATGTTTAGGTATTTCGCAAGTTTTATTTTGGTAAATAGGTACTGTAGGGACTGGCTGGTTTAGCCATATCCAACCTAATTTTAATACTAATATTATAAAATCAAAAAAATATATTTTTTTAAGTAAAATAAAAATTCCTACAGCAGCTAACAAAAGAGCTGATAACTTTGAAACCGCTGAACTGATTTCCATCAATCTACTTAAGCACACTCCCGACTAATATAACTTTCAAACAAAAAAACTAAATCAAACTCGGTTCATGCGTTTGGGAGCTACAATGCCACACACATACACACAGACACGTCAAACTTATAACACCCCGTCGTTTTTGCGTCGGGGGTTAGCAAGGAAAGATTTTTTGTTTGTTTGTAGGTACCTACCGAATAAGCTCCGAAACTACTGGACCGATTTTAACCATTTTTTACCAATTTAACATCACGCTACGAGCTACGGGAGCATAGCAGTAACCAAGGCTGAAATGAATCACCCTGACAAAGTTGCGGGCGGAAGGTAGTAGGTATTATTATAGGTAATTAGACTACCTCAGAGACCTAGGTAGTTAAGTTCTTAGACGTAAAGTAACCTCAGTAACATAGAACTACTTTTTTCCAGTTATCGGTTTTCTTTCCACCAGTATTCTGCAACATGACTGCTTTAGTGCATTTTAGCGTAATATTTTATTACTGGAAAGTTTAAATAATCATCGCCGCCTCAATTCTAATCCCATTTTTATCGGTCATTGGTCTAGTTGTCGCTAGCGCGCCAGGCCGCTGCCAAGGTTCGATAATTTGTGTTATTTTATTGGGTTTTTCTGTTAGTAGGTAACCTGTATTATCCTAGTTTGTGGCGACTAGCGTTGGCGAGATATTTTTGTATACTTTGGGAAGGTCAGATTTATCCACACAATGTTAGTAGGTACCTAAGTACTTAGTCTGCCTAATCGTTATGGAATAGGTACCTAAGGGTCTATGACCTAATAGTAATATTAAAATGTAGTAACACAACGTAAATAATGATTTATATTTGAATTAAGCATTATAATTTTCCTTACTTTTTTAACAATGACCAAAAACAGCTGATTCATTGTCGTTATTGCTTCCGAGACGCGAAAGTGCAAATAAACCTAAGAATAGTTGATCACAATCTGATAAAAAGTTATTAAAAGTATCGTTAAGCAGAATAGCCTAAAAAAACTGGGTGTCATTGACTTAATTTTGGATCTGCCGCGCCATCTTTTTTCTAAGATGGCCGTTTTGTTACCAAGCAAGCAAAAACGGAAAATTGGCAAACACACGTTTATTAATTACGTAGGTACTAGTATATCTACAACGTCATTATTATGTGTGCCTATAAATAAATTTTATTTTGATGGTTATTATTAATGCTCCTTATAATAACCAGTCCTTTTATGGTGGTTTGGCGGGAAATTAAAATTTTCATTGTACATCAAAGTACTCTTTACCATCATACCAGTATTCCCTGAAGGGTTAGGCAGAGGTGTACCAATGTACACACACTCACAGTTCGCCGGTATATTTAGGTCCCATGTAATAGGGGGCGAAACTATTGCCATTAACCGGGCACAAATGGGACGGGATAAATTTCTAGAGTAGGCAAAGTTTTTTTAAATAATAATCCCTGGCTCTTCACGATCTACTTACAAAGTAACAACAGACAACTTTCCTGGTTAGAATTACCTACTTAACTTGTTATTCGATACGTTTTGACGCAGTGTTGCTGCAACCGCTTTCTGCCTTCAGGGTCACGAAATCGATTCTCACATCGGGACAAATATTTGTGTTACATTATTTTCTACATAATGGATGTTTGTTGTTTAACTACGTCATGCTACCCCCATGACGTACAAGATTTCAATGGAATGGGTTAGTGTGTTTGTAACGTAAAGTGGCGACATTGAAAACAAATGGCGCTGTCGTATTGTCCATGTACCTTATCGGGGTTAAAAAGGATGACAGGGCTGAATCGGGACAAAACTTGAAAAGGGGATTTTAACGTTGAATATAGTAATTGCTAAGAAATACTATATAATTTGTTTATTGAATTATAATAACTGATCGTATTGTTGTCAACAAACTAAATGAAGTATGCCATTTTTAAAATCTCGTCTGCATTCACCCCGTTTAAGCGGTATCTAGGTAATGACTCTTGTATTACCTAGCTGATGGTAAAGGAAGTACCTAAATAAATCGTACGCTCGAGGTCTAACCAGGCCAAACGAACGTCGTTTTAGAATAGCAAGAAGGCATGTCCCTCGCTAGTAATGTTGCCGGACGTCCCGATTTGTACCTGATCGGGACGTCCGTGTGTGATAAATGTTCCGATTAATCAAAAAATGAAAAATTAAAATTCATAAAAAAAAGAAGTTTGTAAAATCAAAGAATTACTGAAGGCAGCAGTGCAAAACAAAGATTTAACAACAAAAAATGGCTCCGGCCCTGGTGCAAGCCATGGTCCGGAGCGAGAGGGAATGGGATGCAGTCGCCTCCTTCTGCGGGGCAGTAATGCTTGAGAAGGAGGCGGCGGGACGGTTGAGACAGCGGGTCTCCCGTCCCAGCCGCCGTGGTAGACGCTCCGAACGTCGGGAGCCGCGAGGCGACTCCCGGCCACCGTAGATACGGGCCTGTGGACGGTGAGTAATGGGTAGCTCACCGTCCTTACGTTGCATAACGACAGGCCGTGTCGACGGCGCGTTCGTGTTCCACGCGCGCCTCAAAGAGATGTCAGCAAAAGGAAGGGGCCACTGAGGGCCGATGCCTGCCGGGGCTGCGGGTTGTTCGCAAGAGATACCGCGCCCCCGGACAAAGGGCACAAGAAGGAACATGGGTAGGTTTTAGTCAGTAAAAGTCTGACACTCCCTCCCGCCCCGCCCAGGGCGGGAGAAGTTATTTGATGATTTCCCACCCACCAAAAAAAAAAAAAAGAAAAAAACAACAAAAATGGCACAACATTTTTAAAGACAATCAAGAGTTACTAAATGTTCAAAAAATATTTTCTTTTATGGCTTCAATTCCAGTATCAAACGCAACAACAGTAAGGCTATTTACCCAGACTAACTTAATTTGGTCTGAGAGGCGAAACCGTTTGATACTCGAGCAAGTGAAAGCAGAAATTCAAATTAAAACCAACTTTAATATGACATGCAATGAAAATTTTATAACTATGTTATAAAAAACCAGGCCATTCTAAAGGCGGCAAAGTCCAATAAAAAATATAATTTTAATATAAACAAATAATTTACATTAACACTTAGGTACTTTATTCTTCTGAAGTGCGCCAATTACATTTAAAGTACGATTTTATTTTATAATTTCTACAAGTCTAGCAAGACTGATTACTTGTTATGTAAGATTAAATAGACTTAAAACCATTTTTTTTTATTTACTGTCCCAATCTGCAACCCTAAATCCCGATTTTTTTACAACAAATCGGACATGGCAACAATACTCACTAGCTTCAATGTTGGGGCCAAAAAAAAGAATTGGGTCTAAACGATCAAAAAGTGATCTGAAAGGGGGTAACAAATTGAAACTAGGTATAGTTTGAACTCTTCGCTTCTGGACCTAATGAGAGCTCCAATGAATCCTAATGGTACGCTCGTCTCTTCGGCTGATCACAATTAAAATAATAAGAACAATCTCTTAAAATACCTGTAGTGATAATGGCATAAATTTAAGTCTGAATCACCATACTAACTTGGCAACTGCTATCGCTAGTCTTGGTATTTCATTATTGTCGACATTGGCAGTAAATTTTCACATCACAGAATGGCAAATATTATACTTTTGTTTATAGCAAAATCTGTGGCATGCCACACTCATAAGTCTGTCAAGCTGTTGATCACAGGCATCACTAGCTCATACCTGCGAATCTGATTGCATAAATGTCAGATATCGCATGGTATTATCTTTTTGTGGCTTCCTAAATCCTTAGAACATCTGCCAATGAATGTCTCATCTAAATCGGTTCAGCCATATCAGTGATTAGCTGGAGCCAACAACCTGTGTGCATTCCGAAATCCGCCTTGCTCCAGCACAGCAGCATTCCAGCAAGAGTTCAAGCGTTCAGACTGGACACGTGTGTGACAGAAGATAGTGCATAGAGCATACTAAGAACGATACCTCCAATGCACCTTCTGCCAATGTCACCATAGTATACAGACTTCTGCAGAACAACCATCTTATCAAAATACTGACAAAACATCAGTAGTTTCTCTACACTAGCACCATATCAAACCTCAATAAAACGTCATATAAATACAATTAATTAGTTTATTGTTCACTTAGTGGGGTGTGGGGCGTGATGTGCCTGTGCGGCGGCCTTCCTCATCTGTGTCAGAACGTTGCTGAGCTCCTCACGCTTCCTCTTGGCACGGATGTGTGTGCCCAGACGACGCTTCAGGAACTTCAGGGCGCGCTTGTCTTTTGAGACCTAGAATAAATAAATAGTATTTGAGGAAATAGGCTAGTTATGAAGTATGACATGGCCTAGTATGCTTATCATGGAATCCTTGTAAAATTGCACTACGGCTGTATTGATATACAAGAGAAAGGTAAATGCAAATAGTATGTTATTGCAGAAAATTATTTTACTATTGCTTGTAGTAAATATTTTTCTGAAAATTTTACAAAAGCCTAGAAGATCCCAGTTTCTCTAGGAGGTATCATGACTGTTATTAGTTACAATGAAAATCTGTTTATCTTCTTAGCGTTTTGATGACAAACTGTAAGATACATATTGTATTGTTGTTAAACTGCCTCGTTAGCCTAGTGGTCCTAAGTGCGACTGCTACGCTAGAGGTCTTGGGTTCGATTCCCAGGTCGAACAAAAAGTGTTATTGGGTTTGCCTATGAAATTCACAGTAGCAGTTCGGAGTTAGGATTTGTGCCTGGTTAATTGCAATAGGCTCGCCCCCTAATACATGGGACCTAAACATACTGGCGAACTGCGGGTGTACATTGGTACATCTCTGCCTAACCCTTCGGGGAATACTGGCGTGATGGTATGTGTGTGTTAATCTGTTTATTTCAATGAGTTTAGAATCCATTTCATGATAGTTGACCCCTGAATGTAATGTATGACAGGGGTCAAGCTTTCTTCGGTAACACGAAAAAGTCTCTGATCAAATAGTGATCTTGTAGTTTAAAAATTGTTACCCACCTTAAGCAACTCCATAGCCCTCTTCTCATACTGAGCGTGTCCAACTACCTCACGAACCAAGTCACGCACGAATTTCGAGTGCTTGGTTTGCAGCTGTAAACAATTGGATAGATTTATAAGTAAATTTATTTGTTGCAGTTATTCCTTAAGCATTGTACGTTTACAAACACGAATAGCATAGATTACTTAATAGTCTTGATTGATTTGTGCCTATGCACTAAGCACTATATTTCTTTTCCTGGTTAAAAATACTGTTAAGAGTAGGAAAGCGGCGAATATGTAGGGTCATCATGCAGTTATACTTAAATATGAACGTACCTACGGAACCGAAAAACAATAAATCAATTGCAAGTAACGTTTTTCAGTTTTGGAATTATGATAAGTTACATTTCGTGCCGTTCATTGATTTTTACTGGCCAGATTAAGTGAATATTCAAACTGATTGTTTATTAATGCGGAAATCATCACGAACTATAAAAAAATTAATGGCTTCCAAGATTCAAAACATAACCTCTTTGTAGTAGGTACTTGTGAAACTAATTCACAATAAATACATAGGAATACTTACACCCTTTAGCCTGGCGGGTCTGATTTTGATGGCTTTGTCAGTAATACCCTTCCTGCCAGCGGATATTTTTGTCGTTTTGTGTCCCTTTCGGAGACCGACTGCTAACTCAAACCGAGGAGCCATGCTGAAATAACAAACACAGAAACTATGAGGATGAAATAAGCACACTAACACTTTTCTGTAATTATTTTAAACCATAATTAACTATAACATTATGCGAAATCAAATGGATTATATTGATTTACATGGAATATAAATTCAATACAAATTTTACGTACATTTCGGATTGACAGATCCGACCAGAAAGAATTTGTACTTATTCTAATTTGGGGAAACAACTGGCAGTTAGTTTAATAGTCATAGACATTTAGTCGATTTAATAGTTTGTTTTCAATGGCTAGTAATACGTTGATCTTTGAAGGACCATGAAAAAGCAAGAAATTATCAAGTGTAAATACTTTAAATATCAGCCTGAACTTCTAAAATTAAAATGAGCAATTAAATAACATTAGTCAATAGATTGAAATTGAAGAGAGGGCTGGGGGAGGCAGTGATTTTATTAATATAACGAAATAAAGAACTAGCATTTTTTTCTCAGAATATGAAAGGTAAGTACCTATGTGACATCTTCCTTCACAAGCAATGCTACATTCGATTCAACTATCCATTTCAGAGTGAGAGGCCAAAAAACAATTAGAAGTTGAAATCGACTTCCAAGAGGTTTTAAATTGAGTGCAATCAGTCTTTGTTTCTAGTTGTTGATCTGCCGTCATTGTTATTTTATGTCAAATGTCAAAGTCATACGACATACTTGTCATGCGTTCGCAATTCGGTGTGTTGTATTGATAATTTGATGCACTTTGCGAGATTATTTAATATGAAAAATTACGTTAAAAATTACCTATAGGTAAAGAAAAAAGAAGTAACAAACCTCGTGCCTAACTCTGCTGTTGTTTAATGTAATGTCTATTAATTTGACAGGCATAATATTCACATTTGGTAACATAACCTATTCTTGAGATTAAAGTTTAAATATTTAATTAAAATGGAAGTTGGAGCAGTAAAACAAGCCTTCAATAATGAGGTACAAACATTTCTTAACCATTATATCAAAAACTTACTTCTTGCTTACTCATTTTTCCATGATTTCACGTATCATTCTTTTATCGATCGTCACAACGAGACATTAAAATGTAGTGTTCGGAATACTATAATATTATGAGTAGTAGTTAGCATGATGTAAAAAATATTCCCACCCAATGATTCATTATAAACCACCCTTTTTAAAGTAATAATCATGTCTTATACAAACTATAACCTCACATAATTTAATTACAATAATTCCAGGTAATATTACTCAAAAAAAAACTAAACCAGGCCAAGATACAAATAATACACAAATTGACCAGAAAGGCCAAACAATTGACGGAGAAGAAAGCTCCAGAACAGCTCAAAGAAAAGTTGAAAAGGAAAGCGGAGTCTGCCATAAAAGAAGTTCTGGTTATAAAGGTAACCTATCTACACTAATATTATAAAGAGGAAAGATTTGTATTTTTGTCTGTGTGTGTATGTTTGTTATGAATAAACTCAAAAACTACTGTACCAATTTCAAAAATTCTCTCACCATAAGAAAGCTACATTATTCCTGAGTAACATAGGCTATATACCACCACGCTACGGCCCACGGGAGCGGAGCAATTACGAAAGACGTAACTTAATGCGAGTGAAATTAGCCAATGTGAAGTCGCGGGCAGGTGATCTAGGCAGTTTTATTTTGTTTACCTTTTAAGAATTTTATTGTTACCTGTATGTTTCCAAATTATATAGAAAATACTTCTAATCAGATTGATATTTTGTTTGTGTTTAGTCTGAGAGATAATGTTTGAGTCACCTTTCGCTTTAACATGTTTTGATTAAACAACATAATATACCATCACGCCTGTATTCCCCGAAGGGTTAGGCAGAGGTGTAACAATGTACACCCACAGTTCGCCGGTATATTTAGGTCCCATGTAATAGGGGGCGAGCCTATTAAACAACATAGTTATACATATACCCCATGGTGTCACCCGTGTTCAGTTATGCCAGTCTTTGGCTACTGCTCCAATCCCTTTGGTTGTAGTGTGACTTTCTAATGTATAAACCTTACTTTTAAATCACTCCATTGATTGATAAACCCCACATTTAAATCCGTTGGATAGTTAAAAAGCTTTAAGCATACAGACAGCGAGTACAGATGTTTTATAATATGTAGAGATTAGATGTTTATGGAGACGGTTGTTATATTTGTCAAGACTAAGAACTTCTTTTACGCATTACAGAAAATCAAACCAAAGGACTTGGCAAAATTCATAGTAACACACAAGGGAGCGTTAAATACCTTCTTGAACAAACCCCAAGTAGATGAAGATAAAGCATGTGCAAGATTACTACTACACAAAGCTTTACAGGACAAGTACAAATTCATAAGAGACCGATTCTCTAATGTGCCAATCCAAGATCTATTTATGTCCCGAATAGAAAGAAGAAAATTAAAGAAGGAAGCTAAGGAAAAACAGAAGAATAAAAAGAAGGGAAAGAATAATAATGTGATCAATTCTGAAGGAGATTGGCATGTAGAAGATGTGGCTATGGATGATAGCAAAATGAGTGAAAGCAAAGATTCAGGTGGTGAAATATCTGGTGAGGAGGTAAGTGGAAATGAAATGTCGGGAGAAGAAAATGATAATATTGAAGTGGCAAGTAATGAGAGTGACCAGTCAGAAGGTGATAATGAACAAGATGAAGAGTCTGATGGAGAAGTTGAGGAAGAACAGAGTACTGCAGTTGCAGAAAGTAGTGATGATGAAGTGAAAGCAGTAAGTAAAACTGTGAAGCCCACTCTTGTAGTCAAACCATATGTTAGTGAGACTAAATCAGAAGTCAAGAAATCTGAAAAAGTTAGCACTGAAGTAGTACGACCCAAAGAAATTAAAAACAAAAATCCACCTAAAAAAATCATCAAGAAAAACCCAGTGAAAAAACAAAAAGAATTAGACAAATCCAAGCATTTTAATGAGAAAATACTTCAAAAGAAATTGAAAAAAGATTCAGATGCTCCAGTAGTTGAAAATAAAATGGTGGATCCATTCTTTATAATGTCAACGGGCGAAAATTATATGTCTGTGGTTGAGCCGAGGGCACCAGACGAAATTACAGAGGAACATATGGGAGGGAATAGGAAACTAAGAAGAGCGGTCAAGTTTGGTCTTGTCCCAAAAAGTAAACTCCGACAAAACAATAATTATAATAGACAAGACAGATATAATAATCAAAATGGAGGTAATTTTAAAGGAAAATTCAATGATAGACAACAAAATGATCGAAGAAACTTTAATGATAGGAAGTCTTTTAAAAATGATTTTAATGATAGGAGAGGGTTTAATAATAGGAATAATGATAATGATGAAAAGCCAGAAAAATTGCATCCATCTTGGGAAGCTAAGAAGAAGAGATCTGGTATTTTACCATTTGAAGGTAAAAAGATTGTTTTTGATGAAACTTGAGCAAATTAAATTATATTCTACAGAAAAAAATTCTCGTTTTATTTAAATATTTTCCATTCATAGATCTTTTCATTTACAATTTAATAATGCAGTTAGGGAGAAGGTACTATGTAATGTATAAACGTGTTAATTACCTAAATGATTGTGCCTACACATCAGTCTGTTATTTATTATCACAAAGTTAAATTAAAATAACTAGGAGGACTTCAGATGTGATGATTAATTTGGAAGTAAGTGTAATAAAAAAAGAAACTACATTGTTCTTGAGTCTATTCTCTTACTATAGCATGTAGGTAGGTACTTATACTACTACTATCAAGTAAGTACTACACTACCAATAGCTTTTTATCTGTAATCAGATATAGTTACTAGAAATTATGACTTATTTTCTGACGCCATTAACAACACCTAAAATTAAAATTAAACATCGACTAAAAGGACCATAATTTGTACACCACTGGTCCTTTCTGAAATACATTTTAGAAATAGAATTTATACTAGAATATAATTTCCTAAAGCACTAGAATTAATGCAGCTACATCACAAGCTGCTAATAAGTATCTACTTAGGTGCCTATTCTCGGCCAAATTATGTCAACCGCAAGAGCATGGAGTATATATGCCTTGACCTATTTGTGGCTTGGCGAGGCCCAACACAGTCAACATACGGCCAAGAATTTACCTAGATTCGTGCCTACGAAGACATTAGTTAGTGTAAGGATACATAGATTTGTAAATGTAGGACAGATTGTACATTAAATGTATTGTATTTTGAGAGCCTTCACAATATTATTGTTAGTTTCTACGTACTTACCTTTAGGTGCTATTACAAAATGTTGCTTTGCGAAATTGCTTGCAATTTCTTTCACACGCATGCACCCGTGAGTACATTGCGTGCGCTACCAGAAACAGTCATTATTCATACCAAAAATGAAAATCGTTGTACGAACCCATGCGTAATTAACAGCTGTGTGATATGCCTCTTAACATCCCTTTTGTTGAAGATTTTCCATGTAGGTAGATCATCATCATCAGCCTGCAATAGTCCACTGCTGGACATAAGCCTTTCGAATTGCTCGCCACTTAGCCCGATTCTCGACAGCTCTCGACCAGTAGCTACCAGCTACTCTGCGAAGATCGTCACTAGGAGGTAGATACCTACTTACCATATTTTATGCAAATTAAAAGTATCTTGGCTTGCTGATGTTACGAAAGAAGAAACAATATTGGTAAATAGTAAAATTGAATATCCCAATACATACTAGAAACGAGAAAATTTCCTACGTTATCAAACATTTGGAAAACCAATAAACTTGTAACATTGGCCACATTACAACAACTCGTCGGGATTCCAGAATAAAACCGCAGGAAATTCTCGAAACTCCCCGCCCCAATGTAAGAATGTTACAATACGATCTGATAGCCCGGTCCGATATTACTTCGACTATCATAAATAGCTCCGGGCAACACCAAGCATTGCTTTCCGCTCTCTTATCAGGTCCACAGCCGTATTGCAGTCGAGTAGTGTGGCGACTTGTAATGAAGCATTTCTCAGGTCCGACGCGATTTATCGTAGATCCAAGCCGCAAAGTAGACAGGAACAGAAGGTTGGTTTTATACAGCGACACACACACATAGACAAGCTACACTGTTGTGTGACAAATTTCGAAACGGGAGGTTAAAATAATCAGGATTAAAGTTTTTAAATCAGGGCAAAAAAAGAAACAAAGCCTTTGTAAGTCACCATTTTGTGAGTTTAGTGAGAAAATATAGGTGTAGTTGGTTAAAAACTTGAGATAGATTGTCATCGCTGTCAATGCGTGTGCGCCTTCTATTTCTGCTCATTGTTTGGAGTCGACCTTCTGCAGGTACTGTTCTATATTCTGTGGCCGAGCTACGTATATTGCGGACGGAGCTTGAATGCACGACATAGCACGGTGGCGGACATTTTGCAAATACCAGCGTAACACCTGGATTGGTGCTTAGATTTGGTCGATTTATTGTAAACTATTGTGTGGCTACAGATTGGATGTTAGGAATCTGGGTCAGTGGGGAAATGTCGGTATGGTTTTATGTACGAAGAACATGAATCATACACGAAAGAATTTAGTAAATCTGTCTGTGCTTAAATGAAAAGGATTATTGAAACCATCTGCGTTTCTACCTAAAAGCTCTATGTACTTATATCTGAAGGCCAATTGCAACTGCTGAGCGTGGGGTCCTGGGTTCGATTCCCAGGTCTGGCAAAAAGTGACATTGGGTTTTGTCATTAGGAATTTCTCAGTAACAGCCCGGAGTTTGGGAGTTGATGGTGTGATACCCCCGTACCTCGGAAAGCTCGTAAAGCCGTTGGTCCTGCGCTTGATCTCTCACTGGTTGTGTCGGATTGCGGTCCCATAGAACTATGAGAGTGAGGGAAGAGGGAGTGCACCTGTGTTTACGCACACACTTGTGCAATACAATATCTCCTGCGTACTTGGCTAGTCTGCAAAAAAATTAACCGCCGTGGCCGGAATCGGTCTGGAGAATTTTTTTTTTTTCTACTAACTAAAAGCGTTAAAAATTTGGGCGCAATCTCATTCCAGCGACAATATAAGTATGTCCAAAAATGTAGATAAATAAGAGGCATTTTTTACAGATTGAGGCTGAGATTAGGTTGGAATCATTCCTAAAAGTTTGTAGAATTGCCCCCAGACGTAGTTATATTTAAAGACACGTCATTTGGCTGCTACGCTGTATGTCTCGGGTTTGATTCCCGGACGGAACGAATATTTGTATAGTCTACAAGTATTTGTTCCTGGTTTGGCTATTGGTGTATGTGAGTTTATTATGTTTTTAAAGACATCTACGATACAGGAGAAAATACTAGTTAGGTGCCCCTATGTTTTATTACACTTGCCCTATATAATATCCTTAGTGGTCCTAACTGCGACTGTTGCGCTAAAGGTCATGCGTTCGATTCCCAGGTCGAGCAAAGTGTTATTGGGTTTTTCTATGAAATTCTCAGTAGCAGGTCGGAGTTAGGATTTGTGTCCGGTTGATGGCAATAGGTTCGCCCCCTTTTACATGGGACATAAACATACCGGCAAACTGGGGGTGAACATTGGTACAGCTCTGCCTAACTCTTCGGAGAATACAGGCGTGATGGTATGGTACTCTACCTATCTCTAAGTTCATTCATTGCATCTACCTAGCACAAAAGCACCACAAAAATATAGCATAGGCTCACCCACTAATACCTACTGTAAGACAAACTTAAATCAAAGACAACTCTATGCCACAAAGCCTTACCAACAATAAAGAAAAGTCGTAACAAATCAAACAAGGAAAATCCTCATAAAATCATCTGGCCTGTGACAGTTATTTGCATTTACGTCTCGACACCCTTTGTGGGCCCAACTTGCGGAAAAACGTCAGTCGCTATAATGAACACTATTATTTAACTGTGGCGGTAGATGGAAAAAAAGTAAAAGGCGGGTGTCTCTGGCAGTCAGCTTTTTCTTCAACGTTTTCTTTTTGAAATAAGAATCTTGTTTGGTAACGTTTGTTATGATTTTACGAAGACCATTTTCTGTTAACACTGTCGAGTTAAATGTTTCTGGCTCCTTGCTTTCAATAGGACGTCAGACAAACGTCGTCTGGACGTCCGTGGGTTTCTTGAAGATAAATAAAATACCCCAGCTCAGATACTTCAGTTGAATAATGAGTTCTACCAACCTATGCAGTAAGGCCTTAGCTAAGAATTTACTTCGGGGAGGTGAAGTTCTAGACATACACAATAAAATGGGCGAAAAACGTAGAATGCAACTATTTTCAACCAGAAAAAAGAGTGGAAAATATTTTAGTAAGTATGTATAACACGGGAAGTTGGCCATGGTATTTCAGGGGGGGGGGGGGGGATTTAGCCCCCAAACCCCCCTTATAGTTACGGCCGTTTGGACCTTTGATACAAAGTATTCGAACAAAAGGCTCATGAATTTATTACGGCGAGAAAAGTCTGAGAAACAATAACGGAATTATGAATACCGGTCCAGATATGCAAGAGAATTTAGTGACGAATATAATTAAATGCTCTTCTTAGAACTGCCATGGCCATAATACATCATAGAAATTTCAGTCCCAACCATAAATTTCATAACAATGCATCGTGAACACATCTCGTCTGTAAGCGCTTGGAATACAGACATTCACACACAGGTGGGGGGGGGCGTTGCATGTGGAATTCGCAATACCGAATGTCGCCGGCTACGCGGTGACCCACCATTAATTTGTGTACAGCGTTGATTCAACGCGGGAATGCTTAATTACATACCAACACAACACTTAACAGATGACTTGAAGCGATTTACGGCGGCCATATTGGATTGGTTGAGTGATGGCGCGAGCGCAGTAAGGAGGTCATATATTAGTTGCAATCTCCTGAGATATTGCTGGAATTAATTGTTGACGGCCTGTTAGTGGGGATCGAAGTGAATAAATCATGAGGTTTACGTGTATCTAGATGTTAAATTAATACATAATATATTACCTGGCGGGCTGCAGGTACTTTAATTACCTGGGTAGGTAGGTAGATACTATCTGGAAAAGGGTTGCAAACCTGCTTAAACCAGTGTACTAAGATATAGATAGCAGAATAATGATAATATTCTTGATTGTGTGCGCGAACACAAATACAGTCCTTCTTCCCTCACTCCCGTAGTCCAAGGGGACGGCAATCTGACACGACTGAGAAGAGATCAATCACAGGACCAACAACTTTTCGTCCTTCCCGAGGCATGGGGTGTCACAACGCCAATTTACAGACTCAGGGCCGCTGAGAAATCCCTTATGGAAAAACCCAATAATTCTTTATTCGACCTGTAAATCGTAGCCTGGATACCACCCCGCCAATGGGGCAAGCAAAGTAGTGGTAGCATAGTACCTACTACCTAGGTTTTCGTTTCTACAGGGTGGTTTATAATCTGTATTAGAACCACAATGACAAAGCGTTTTGGTGACCTCAGAGACAAGATGATACTTGACTGTCCATCACTTTGAGATGTTCCGGTTAGTAAGATAAATTGTTGAGCGTTGGAAACTACCTCGGTCTGATGAGGTAATTAAACAGGAAGCTAACATAGCAACCATCACGCCTCTATTCTCTAAAGGAATAGACAGAGAAATCCGGTCAGTAGTTTGTAGAACTACCATTTGCACGCCACATCGTTCGCGTGAATGTTGGATATCACGCGTTTTTTTTAAATGAAAGATATCTAAGTTACTACTTATAATATGAGCTGTCTGTCTGTGAAAGTCCCGTGGAAATCGGGTCAGCCCTTTCAGAGATTAGCCGGAATAAACAGACAGACAGACAAAAAAAATAATGTTATTTTTCGTGTAAATACCCTTAAATATTAATATTTATGTCGTAAAAAGCTGTAATATGGACATAATAAAAAGGGAGTTCAATGTGAACAAGAACCTAGTAGTGTAGAAACTAATAATTGTTCCTCAAGCCCGCAAAAAAGGAACTAATAAGACCAACAATTTAGCATTCTCTTTAAAAAAAAAACGTTCCATTTTCAAAACTTTTGCGCCAACGTCACGTACAACTAAAACGCCACACATATATATGTAGTACCAACGTAACAATAAAATGTTGCATTCACATGACAGGGACATATTGTATATTTTTTTAAACGGCCATCAATGCAGTGGCTATAATTTAGCCGCGTGACTGCGTGGCGGGCCGCTATCAATTGTAACCTAGGTAGAAATTACAGTTGTGGAACTTTATAATTAATTCTAAGTTTAATGGGGTAATGTTGTACGTAACATAATATTGGGAGGTGCATTTAGTAGCAGATGATAAAATAATTGTATCCTCCTATCAAATGAAGTGATTTTGTTCTGTCGGTCTACGATTTAAGAGTGTTTTACATCACTTTTTCCAATTTTAAACTTTAAATCGCATTACATTAGCAACAAAACTATTTCATAAATCTTCTAATGTGGCCCTTTTGACTTTATGGATGTTCAATATCCAAGTAAAACGATTCATAATATTAGCAACAGTATTTCCATAACAACTATGTGAGTATTCTAATAAATAATACTTGCCCTTGTTATGTGAATCCCTGCTACAAGCATTACCTCAGTTTCAAATGAAGGAGTCCACACTCAGCTATCGCGTTGCAACCACGAGATCGACGAGGCAGTTACATAGACAATTTAATAAAAATACCAAGGAGATATCTTAGTGTATAAACTCCTCCGGGGTGAGGAAGGATGCTGTAAGCAAACTTCGTGCTCCAGCCAAATGTAGTTGGAGGAATACTGTGGGGTTTTAGTCAGTACAAGTCCGACACACTCCTCCGCCTTCCCCGAGGTGGAAGCAGTCCATGGGGATTGCCCCACGAAAGAAAAGCTGCAGTCTCATATCTACATTCAATATTAACAATAACTTAACATGTTTACCCAGTAGTCAAGTCATCTTTAATACAATCGCTTATACATTATAGAGTTTAACCCAACACACTTTGTGAAAAACCATAGCTATTATAAAGGGCATTTTCGGCCTAACGTATTCATGTATTCAGCCAAAAGGGCCCAAGGGTTCTCTAACAAAAACTTACAAATTGTTTTTGCCCGAATAACGTTTGCCCTCTGACCGAGTGTTGCCATTTTTTTACCCAACAGTGTAAATCTAAATAGAGGGATATTAGATTTGTTTGAGGATAAACTTTTTGTTAAATATTGACTGAGTTTTCATATGTAATTTGCTGTAGTCTGTTGCTGTAGCTACAACAATATTTTCTTAATTTTATTTGACAACATAATTTGAAATTAATAAGGTTTTAGTTGGAATTATAATATTTAATTACATTTTATTGTCATTGAATAATCAATGCCAATCTGCCGCCATGCAAACCTTATGGTCTGCATGCCCACATGGCGGCAGATAAAGGCAATTATTATCTAAGACTCATGTCTGTAAAAAGTATTTTTGTTTGTGGCTTTGTGATTTTAGTATCTTTTTTTTGTTAAATGTGTAGTCCTAAAGTAAGCTTTTCGCTAAGACTCTTGGAATAAACTTATGTGAATTTGCAAGAATTACGGTTATGATTAACTTACTAAAAAATTATTCAAATCAGGCCGGTAACATTGAAGCCATTGCAATGAAACGTTTATTCTTTTGTTTCGTGGCCCACTGCACTTTTGAATACCAACCTAACCAATAAAACTAGGCTACGTTGATAAAATAAAATTTAAATCAACCGTAAGTCTAATCGACATCAGATAATTGGAATGAAACTAATAACCATGAAAAATCTGTAAACAAAAGACTATTTCATTGAAAATTCAGCTTTAGCCACGTATTTTGATACTACTTAATGAATTTGTATCTGTTTAATGAGATTGTACTTCAATAGATTTTTTGGTTCTACGAGGCAATGTCAATAACTTTTATGGATTGAAGAAAGAAAAATGAAGACCATCAAAATTCACAGTCAGTTCAGTTGTCATAAAAGATTTAAGAGAGAATTTAATTTATGACTAAAAAATCTGTATAGTACGGTTTACTTGAAAACCCACTGCAGCAGCTGCAAAAGTAGATACGGGTTAACATTTAAACGCATAAAAAATACGACACGATGTAAAAAAAATCACATCCGTTATCTTCAGCTTATCTGTAAGGCTATCAGTAAAATGAATACGCTTTTTTATATTTATAATAATTGCTTAGTCCACGCAGTCACGTCCAATGTAATGGGATCACGTAGTAAACGCATAATTACAATGAACGCTCCCCGTTAGATGCAAAGGACCGTGGAATGGAACGTTTACAAAAAAAAGTTGTCGGGTTATTGGCGCGAATGTTGGCGGCAAATATTTTTGACAAAGGTAAAGTAAATCTGAATTTTGAATGCTGGCTATTAAAATTGTAAAAAGTCGGCCGTCTGTGTTGGAAATATTTCAAATTCTGTCAGCCGAAATAGCTTTTCACAAAATAATTATTTTTTTTAGGCGACACTTAGATCTAAGCAACTAGTACTGAAATGCATTCCATTCCCAGATTTCTGCGTCTGTAGTTTTTCTTGCACAACAAACAACGTGAGCAATCACTGTTTATGGTAACGAGCAATGTAACGCACTCAAAACAGTCTGCTTATGGGTGCTTCCAATAGTAAAGGGGCAGTATTAACATTTAAAACTTATTTTCGTATAAAAATTTAAACTTTGACCTTTGACCTCCGTAACCAGTTTCGGTTTCAGGTCCAGATAAAAAAATATGGCAACGATATAAGAATTTGTAACTTTCAACTTTGTTAAGTGTCTTGATACTCTATATAAACCTGTAGATTGATAGTAGGTACCGAAGTACTTAGAAGGGATGAAGGAACTGATCGAGGGCATACCAATGCCCTCTCAATACTAGTAAGCCCTTACCATTGATTAGCTTTGACAAACAAGTGCAAGGACGAACTAAAACACATAAACATTGAAATAACTCACCTACTTGTTAATTAAATATGGCTTAATAATATCCGTAAGCAAGTACAGTCGAACAAACTACATATTTGTTAAACAAGCAACACACATATATACCATCACGCCTGTATTCCCCGAAAGGTTAGGCAGAGGTTTACCTATGTACACCCACAGTTCTCAAGTCAGTTATACAGTTAAAATTATTATAAATACATTATGACCTATTAATCTTTTGACCCATTTAAGATAGTGATGTAAAATAATTGTTCACTCACAACATTGTTTAAAAGTAATTGTAAGTAAGCTGCCTGTATATCACATAGTTTGTTTGATTGTACCTAGTTGCGACATACTCTATTGAGACAAGAACATACTATTAAGTGTTAACTATGTTGTTAGCAGTTACCTTTAATCAATAGTTGAGCAATTTATCTTCGGCCGAAGAACCTTGTTCTACAATATTTTACTTAAATGACTTATAATTAATTCATTATAATTGTTATTAATTAATTATCAATTATTTTTAATTTTATTTTTTATTTATCATTTCGTTTGATTTAATTGGAAGTTATTTAAGGTGACATTTAAATATATTTTGAGTATCCTAATTTTTTTGCGTCCCTAAGGACCAACAGCCAATGTTGGTCCCAACACGCCAAACAGGGGTAATACGTCAGTTTTTAATCCGTTTTTCAAATTAAAACTCGGACGTGAACCGTTTGGGTTTTATCGTTTGCCAGTTTTATTTATTTTTATACTACCAAAAGGATATTCTACCTAGGCACTGAATGACTTTTACGTAGATTAATTTTGTCCATGGTTTTCAAAAGAATTTTTAGGTTACAATTCTGAATAGCTTTCAATGTAGGTAACAAAAAAGATTATTGTGCTTTTCTTAACTACATTTTTAAGGTTGGATTTTACTGCGCGTATAAAAACCAATAAATCATCCCATCTATTATGATCTGTGTAGCTGTTTTAAATGTGGATAATGTAACTAAATAATATTTGTTGTAGTACTGAACAAAAAAACACATTTTAGTCCACATCCAAAGGTAAAAAAAAAAGCGATAGTAATTAAAAAAAACTTAATTTATTCTATTATCACGGTACTTTCGACAGTTATATTGAACATAGTTACAATTGATATTAGGTAGATATTTCATTTTAAAATAAAGCACCAGTCACACCTACTCGATGAGAAGGAAAAGCGATGTTTAGTATGAGAAAAAAACCAAGTTGTTTGCGCTTTCCTCTATTAGACGTTTGCTTTCACATTCCTTATATCATCTACTTAATAGCATAACTAATATTATTATGTACATAATGATCTATAATTGCTTTTTATTATTTGTACATTTAAAATTATATCCGAGATACATTTAATATTAAAGGAAATACATTTTTTTTGTACCTTTTTTATGGGTTAGATTTAGAAACACAGTTCATACACCATTTTTTTTATGGAATAAAAATACTAGAAAAGAAACAAACAATAATAGGACGGCACATCTCATCATTTCTTAAATAATAATTATTATCTTACTATATTCTTTTAATTTGACATGCAATTTACTATTAATAATCACAAGCCTTGCTAAATTATTAAAATTTAATATTTTTTTTCTAAATATCACTTCGATTACTTAAAGCATTAAAACAAGAGATGCCGCAGGGTTTTACTGCCTTGCTTTGGCAGAACATCCCAAGAAATTCCTGATCAAACTACTAAGTCATTTATAGACAATGCAAGGGCGAAAAAAGGTAAAAATTATGATGAATAATAAACACTTTCACAAAACCTGATCTTTTTCACCGATTCAGGATTCAGTGACTGTTTTTATTAAATTTATTGCTGCTCTCAAAGAATATTTTTGATCTCTTGTTGACATGTTTTAAGTAACTATCTTGAGAATGGAAAATAATATATATATGAAGGACTTTTAACAAATTAATACGATAAAATTGTAAAGCTAATTAATTGTCTTTTAGCGTCAATTAATTAGGAGTGTCGCACATTATTGATAGAGACAGTAATAAAAAATGCATTCGGTGGATACGACCATGTATATTAGTCGCCACGGGTTGGGAGCAGAAATGTCAAGTTATTTTTTGGGTTCCATTCGAGGTTTTTTGGGGCGCGGACAATGCACGCGATCGGTCCAACTGACGCATTAATCGTGTGCTGTGTCGGCGGCCCAAGAAGCCCAGAAACTCAAAAATTAACTTGACATATGTGCTCACGACTCGTGGCGACTACTATACCTTCTCGCATATTTTAATGTTCTGTCTTACACAATAGTATGCGTCAGTCTAAATGATATCAACATGTTGGCCTGTTTTGCTGCTTTTATAATAATAACAAACAACACAAACTGTAGTTTTTTTTTTTTTAAACTACCTAGCAGTTTTTAAGGATAGAGCTACACACGGACACACCGTTCACCGTAGGATGTCCCCTGCCGTGATGTTGGCACTATTGCCTTGTCAATCTGTTGTTGTACTGTAAATCAATAGTGCCAACATCACGGCAGGGGATATCTTACGGTGAAGGGTATGTACATTCGCGTGTAGTGCTACAGACACTATTGTTCAATATATTAATTTGACATAATGTAGTCAATGTTACAGTTGTCAATTTTATTGTAGATTAACATAATATAACATACCATCCCGCCTGTATTCCCCGGAGGGTTAGGCAGAGGTGTACCAATGTACACCCACAGTTCGCTGGTATGTTTAGGTCCCATGTAACAGGGGGCGAGCCTATTGCCATTAACCGGGCACAAATCCTAACTCCGAGCTGCTACTGAGAATTTCATAGAAAAACCTAATAACACTTTTTGCTCGACCTGGGAATGGAACCCAAGACCTCTAGCGTAGCAGTCGCACTTAGCACCACTAGGCTACCGAGGCAGTTTAACAGTGTAGATTAACAATCAGAAAAATGTAGTGAAACAGGCCCTTAATTAGCAAATGAGATTTTAGCTTTTTTTTCCGGCAATAGTCACGCCGCTATTCAGCCTTGTCACAGACTTTGAGCAACCATTGCTACAATACTCATAATCAGAGTATTTATTTGTAAAACTGTACAAATAAATACTTCATAATATTTTGTTTTGTTTATTTTACTATTTTGTTCCATACATTCTTCTTTGGCTTAGTATTAGCTATTATAACCTAGTTTTGTTATCTGTGGTCTTTTCTACAACGTCCTCAACCTCCTTTCTTCTATCTTGATCCTCCGCTTCTCTTAAAGAGTCAGGTAACTTAAGGTTATTTGTCTCTGGTAACGTGAGCACGAGGAATCCTGATAATGCCGCCATTCCTCCAAATATCATCGTTGGAAGGTACTCGTAGAACCTTGTCTGTGGAAAAATCATTAAAGGATGTGTTTCAATTTTTTTTTAAAATAACGCTTACCCAATTAATTAACACCGGACATGAAATAATGTATATTTAATAATTTTTCGTTGGTTTTAATTGCCTTGTTTGTGAAACTTAACAGCCTTGTCAATAAGTGAAAAACTTAATACTTTACCTACTTATTTTTATATATAGACTTCGAATAAAGGAGGTTTTAATTTTCTCAATGATTTAACCACAAGTATAAAAATTTAAAATTTTGAAGTAACCCCCGACAGAAGAATAAAGAATCCTACCGCAGCCAACTAAAGAGCTCATAAGTTCGGAATGGCTGAACCGGTTTTGATAAAATATATCTAAAAGCCATCGCTAGGAAACCTGCTTTCAAATCGGTTCAACCGTTTAAGAGCTACGGTGTCACAGACAGACACACAGACACGTCAAACTTAAAACACCCCTCTTTCTGAATCGGGGGTAAAAAAATGATCTTAATTTTTGCTTAAGCACGCTTTCAAGAAGGTTTTATAAGATCGAAGTAATAAAAAAAGAATACTTACAAGCAAAGGCGTTAGAGGTGCCACAGTAGACCCTATTCTTCCAATAGTAGAGCACATAGCCAACAAAGAGGTTCTGTAGTTTGTCGGAAATACTTCTGCAGCGAACACGTACAGCGAGTTATATGCTAATGTGATGAAGAACTTTCCACCGAGGTATAAAAGTATTGACCAGTTACCAACTGTAACAAAAGACAAACAAGATATTTAATTAGAGCTAAGAGCTAACTGCCTCGTTGGCCTAGTGGTCCTAAGCGCGACTGCTACGTTAGAGGTCTTGGGTTCGATTGTCAGGTCGAGCAAATAGTGTTATTGGGTTTTTCTATGCAATTCTCTGTACTAGATCGGAGTTAGGATTTGTGCCCGGTAAATAGGCTCGCCCCATATTACATGGCACCTAAACATACCGGCGAACTGTGGGTTTACATTGTTACACCTCTGCCTAACCCTTCGGGGAATACAGGCGTGATGGTATGTAGCTAAGAGCGATAATAATGTTCATTTAATATTCTCCAGACCGAAAACAATACTATTTCTGCCGCAAAGCAGTGTTGCTGTGTTCCGGTTTGAAGGGTATTGGTGCCGGTGTAATTACAAGCACATGAGACATTTCAACTTTGTCTATGGGATGGCAACGCATTTGCAAGGCCCCTGGTATTGCTCATGTCTTTATGTAGCGTTGACCACTTAACATCAGGTGGTCCGTCGACTTGTTTGGCATTCAATGAAGTTAAGAAAAGATTAAAACAAATCTACTTATTTAATTATTTATTCGTGTTCAGAATCACTAGCATAGTTACCTTCTTGAATTTGACAAGGATGCCAAACTGCACCTTGCATTACATGAAAGTGTACACCACACTCTAGGTACGATCAACAAAAGAGATAAGCAACCAGATCGTCTAATATATTCGAAGTATTTGAAACCAGTGGTTGTTTTAAATGAAATTTAATATAATTAATGAACTGTTCATTTTTTGTTAATAAAAATAAATTTCATTCAAAAACTAAAATCAAAAACGTCAGTTTTCAACAAAAAAAAAACTTTGTATTTATTAGGCGACTCTGGTTACTTATCTCTTTTGCTGATTGTACATATGACTACATATCAAGCTATAAACTTCCAGTGTTAGCTGACCTCTCATTGTACGAAAATCTTATACGATGAGAGGTCAGCTTAAACTGGAAATGTAAAGCTTGATATGTAGCCGTGCGTACGAGCATGTAATCATCTTGTTTAACTAATAAAATAACGATTTGTGAAAACGCATTAAACAGTTTACAGTATTAAATTACCATTTAAATGTGAACGTAATGCGTACAATAACAAACGTATTATTATCGATTACGGAAGGTTAGTTCAGAACCAGTGAAGTGTTTAATATAAATGAGGAAGGTATAATATGAGGAATTTTAACACCCATATAAGTTCATCTATCAATTATCATCCTTAATTATGAACTTAAACAACTCAAAATAAATTATAAAGGTACTTTAGGAAATAGTGGTTAAAGCGAGTCTCGTGCAAGGTTGTGGGTTCAGGCATGTACCAATGAGACTTTTTCAATTCATACATACCACCACGCCTGTATTCCCCGAAGGCTTAGGCAGACCAAGGTGTACCAATGGACACCCATAGTTCGGCGGTATGTTTAGCTCTCATGTAATAGGGGCGAGCCTATTTCCATTAACCGGGCACAAATCCTAACTCCGAGCTGCTACTAAGAATTTCATAGAAAAACCCAATAACACTTTTTAATCTAAGACTTCTAGCGTAGCAGTCACGCTTAGGACCACTAGGCTAATGGGGTAGTTAATTTTTCAACACATATGTACTTTCTACATTTTTTTTGGACATCACTGACATCGGTGAATGAAAACATCGTGAGGAAACCTGGATTTAGGATTAAAATAAGTCTGACATCGCCAATCCACCTTAAGTCTGAGGGCTGATCAATGATCGTGCCTTCTTTGTATGAGAAGGGGCTTTTGCCCTTGCAGTGTAGGTCAAGAATAAGACTTAAAAAATTAAACTTTACCTGGAACAAATCCATAGTTGATTAAAATCAATCCAGTCATGAAATACGCAGTAGCAATCACCTTCTTCCTGCCAAATCTATCCAAAAATATCAGCTTGCATATATTAGCTGGTGCTTCTATCACTAATATCACTATGTAATTCACGTAGCTGTTCCCAGATAACTCTATGGCATTTATAGAAAGTCCGTAGTAAACTAGAGTAGAGGATATCCATAGGAAAGAACAGGTGAACAGTCTTTTCCAAATCATTGGTGAAGTTAGAAGTTGGTTGAATGTGGACTGGTTTCTTTCGACATTTTCACATTTCCTCTCGTCTCTCTGTTTGGTTGCATGCTTTTCAACTTGCTCGTAATGTTCTTTGGGGACATTAGCTTTGTTCATCTTCTCTGACTTGCTGAGAACGTTCAAACCCTCTTCGTATCTTCCTTTGCTGAAGAGCCATCTGAAGCTCTCGGTAAGGCCCCAGATGTAGACGAAGACGAAGACAGCGGGGGTGTAGATGATGAAGAGGAGGTAGCGCCAGTTAAGGAGCCACCAGGAGAGTAAAGTGACAGTGACGCCACCGAGAATGAACATGGTGTTAAAGAGGAGGCTGACGAAGACTCTGCCTTTTGGTCCGACTAGCTCCAATGCTGAAAGAGAAAGAAGTTGATAAAGATAAAATGAACTTTCATTATAAAGGGTTAAAACTTATTTTAAAACAAAAAAATGTGTTTTGATTAAATTGGGATGAACGTGATGATATTACACTAAACTACAACGTGTAGCTTTGAAAAGGTGCTCCACTGCACTGCTTCCATTGCATTATGATAAATACTATTTTTGAATTTTCACATGTCTATTTTTAAAATAGTGTCGATGACTCTCTTGCTAATCGAGCAATAAATAAGCAATAAATGACTCGTGATCTTTTAACGCTTCACTGAGAAGTAGCAAAAAAAGAAAAAGGTTTGAATAGCAATTTTTTTGGTCCCCATGAAGTAACAAAGCCTAACTACCGGTTTCCCATGAAATCTGCAAGAAAGGATCTAAAACAAAGACCGGAAGATGATATACAAAAACCGTAAATTAGTTTCAACTGAATTATTGAGCAATCAATCGCGAAGGTCATTTAGGTGCTAGCGGATAAACTTAGATTTGCAATGTTGGTGATAATTCTAACATTGACGAAACGTAATTTCGTATCTGATGATTGATTGATTGAGTGATTCTGAAAAACTCTTAAATTATTCTCAGAAAATTCCTGACAGTCATTTCAATAGAAAAAATCCTGTTTTGACCGGAAATAACTTAAATGAAAAATTCCAATACCACGTTGGACAAAAAATATTGCATTGTCACATTAAAACATTTTTGTGAGCTGCAAATTGCAATTTCATGACATGTTTCTTTTGCTTTTCTTTGAATCCACCACCGTCATACCATCACGCCTGTATTCCCCGAAGGGTTAGGCAGAGGTGTAACAATGTACACCCACAGTTCGCCGGTATGTTTTTAGGTCCCATGTAATAGGGGGCGAGCTTATTGCCATTAACCGGGCACAAATCCTAACTCCGAGCTGCTACTGAGAAAAACCAATTTCATAGAAAAACCCAATGACACTTTTTGCTCGACCTGGGAATCGAACCCAAGACCTCTAGCGTAGCAGTCGCGCTTAGAACCACTAGGCTACCGAGGCAATTAAACCTGCATATCCAATTTAAAATTACTTGAAGTTAGCTTTGAAAAGACCGTGTTCATTATTTAAAAACTGCATGGAGTATCTTGCCCATCCTTCTCCACACGATTCTACCTTTTGGAAAGGGCACATAGATGCGATTGTTTTTCTCATATACGACGTTCAAAAGTGCCTTCTAATAGTTTAGCAAATAACAACAATGAAGAGAATGTCTATCTTTTTATGGGATACAAAAACTGATTTAAATTATTCAGTGTACAAAAAAAAAGTAAGTTATAACAAAAAATAAAGCTGTTTATAAGAATATTCTGAATGAACAGAGACAGTTTAAGATTGCTAAAACGGTACTACTGCAGCCAATGAAGCGTTAAATTGTTTAATTTGTCTAAATCGGTTCATTGGTCTCTTGGTCATCAACGCTAACATTTTAGATCTTTTACGGTTTCTTTTACTCTAAAGATCTTTCGTAGTATGTAGGGTGACTGATAATTAGTGATCAATGCGATCATTTTTCCGAGATTGTTGTTTGTTACAATGAGTACGATCACGTGTTTAAAGTATCGATCACAAATTATCAGTCACCATAAATACGAGTTCCAAGATATAGACGTTTAATCGACGTGATGGATGTTGGTTAAGACCCGCCTTGCATGCATCAAGTTGTGAGTTCGATACAAGGCAAATATTAATGTAAGTTTATCTTGGACATCACTGACATCAGTGAAAGAAACCTGGACTAATAGTTATTTTAAGTCTGAAATCGCCAATTTACCTGAAGCTGCCTGTGCCAGATTGCGGATCTAATAAGCATTCTGACATTATCAAAATCCGCGTAAAAAAGGACCACAAAAATTCAGGACGACACCATAATTTGGAGTCCACAAATATTATTCCAGGGTTGTTACTTAGGCCTAAAGCCAGTATTTGCCGAGGAAGGTCCCTACACTGAGTCCTAGCCGTTTGTTTAGGACAAATTCTAACTAATTTTGGTATTTGTCGCGACATTAATTTGGTGACAGAATTGGGGTAAATATTCCTAATTTACTTTTTTAAGGTCGTGTCTTAATTTGGTTATGTAAAGAGTTCTAAAAGGTTAAATATATACAAATAGTGCAAATTGATAAACTGAGAACGAAGCCCATGGAAGGATATAAACTGTGGAATTTGAAATGATTTTTTTACCCTCAACGAAAACAGAGGCTTGTTGTGTGTTTTTAAGGATACGAAATTCAAATGTCCCTTTTAACGGTCTTATTGAAATGATTGAATGAAAATATGATTTGACTTTGACTAGCAAGGCACTAAGTATGCAAGAGTAATAAGGTTTAGCAAGGAAATGATTCTATTATTAAATCAGACCCCTGTATCACTAAATAACTTAATCGGACCAATTGAATTGGTTTCACCTCATATTAATTCATACCCATCTCCCAAAACGAAAGGATTGTCCATAATCACAATTTTCCATAATTAAATTGTTTAACGTGCTCTCAGGTGTGACCAATGTTGGTCATGCACTAAAAGACCAATGTTGGTCATGGTCTAAAGGACCAACGTTGGCTGTTTGTACTCAGCTACAAAAAATGTCATACAGTTTCTCAGGATTTCCAATTACGAAAATAATATTTGTATGGAATTTTCCTCTTATGTTTCTAACGAAATACTGCTATTAAAATATCATAGCAAGTTTACAACATAATCAATACTTATGGCTACTTGTTTCCGTTAGAACTGTCACTTTGCCTTCGCTGCCATTCCAATTTCAAGGAAAATGGTGGTACCTCTGAAGTCAGTGTTCCGCGTACGACGACCTTAGTTACTAAACCGTGCTTGTATACTTATATGAATTTTGATACATTTACTTAAAGTAACGTTGCTGATTGTAAGATGTCGTGATGGCCCAATGGATAAGGCGCCCGTCTCTTATGCAGGCTGTGGGTTCGCAACTGAGCACGGCAGGTATTAATGTGACTTTTTCAATTCATAAGGTTTTACTATGTTTATCTTAGACATCACTGACATCAGTGGAGGAAAATCACTGTGAGGAAACCTGAACTACTGAACTGGTAATTGAAATCTAAAATCACCAATCCGCTTTGAGCAGGGGTGAAAATTAATCCTCGTGCCTTCTTTGAATGAGAATAGGCCTGCAGTGAGAGAATTACAGTCTGGTATTATTATTTTTACTTACCAAGAACAAAACATGCTGTATAAACTCCTCCGCCGAACGCGGGTTCCAAAAATTCAAATACAACGAACATGTCGTAATTAACCGACAATGCCCGAATGACTCCGAAGACGCCATTGGATACCGAAGCGAAGATGAGGGCGGGACGGCGGCCATATTTATCTGATATGAGTCCAGTCAGAGGGATGGCTATGAAGAATCCAGCGTTGTGGACTGTTCCAACTAGGGACCGCTTCCAGTCTTGACAGGCGAGGTCGAACTGGAAACCAAAAAATGGAATTATAGTTAAGGCATTAGTGTGCCTTCTTGTGGCGGAAAAGAGAACTTTCTATTACCGCGTTGGTATGTTCAAGAGAACTATAATAATAAAATAATAATAAAAATATTTATTTCATAAGAGCATGAACACTTTGCGCTGTATACATTATAGATTATACATTTAACATTTGTCATACTATAAGCACAATTATATAGACTCTATCCCTAAAACTAGGTCTAGCCTGTATCTTAAGAGATAGGGTTCGCAGAACAGAATTGAAATTTGTAACAAGCGAAGCAGTGTCAATATTACATGAGCTAAGTTATTTTATGAAATAAATGTTACTTAGTGTGTTGTGTGTGTGAGTGAGTGGGGGTGCGTGCATGTGTATGTATGTGAGTGAGTGTAGGTGCGTGCATGTGTGTTTATGTGGATTTAGTGATTGAGTTTTTACGAGATTTATGTTAAAAGAGTCTCCGTTGTTGTTATGATTGGACTCAGTGTTTTTTTTTTTTTTGGTGGGTGTGGACTCAGTGTTATGATTGACAAAATGAGAGCATTACAATAACCAATAATTTTGCTGGTTGACTATTATACTTCTATTGCTACACATTCGAGCTTTCCATCCGATCTTATGAGAATGTGATCCATTCCTGCTCAAGATCACATAGGCAGGAATTGACAAAAAAAATGTAAGATTCTGTTGTCAAAGATTGATCTCCTAAAAAATCGAATTACGTGAATACGATTCAGATCGCCAATCGATTAAAAAAAAACGATTTATTTTAAAAGATCGCAACAAATGCACTAATTGTCTAAGCTAAAGATTCGCAATTTGGAGACTGCCATATTACAGTGGTCCTTCGATACAGACAACACAAAAATTATATCTTCGTTTGTATTTTCAGACTTTCAAATTTAAATGAACTGAAATGTATGTAATATGTATTCTCTAGACCAATTCCGGCCACGGCGGCTAATCTTAATGCAGACTAGCCAAGTACGCAGGAGATATTATAGTGCACAAGAGTGTGCGCAAACACAGGTGCACTCCCTCTTCCCTCACTCTCATAGTCCGATGGGACGGCAATCCGACACAACCGGGAAGAGATCAAGCGCAGGACCAACGGCTTTACGTGCTTTCCAAGACACGGAGGTGTCACACCATCAACTTCCAAACTCCGGGCTGTTACTGAGAAATTCCGAATAGAAAAACCCCATATCACTTTTTGCCCGACCTGGGAATCGAACCCAGGACCCCACGCTCAGCAGTCGCACTTGCGACCACGAGACCAACGGGGCAGTCACTGAAATACACACAGCAAGAAGACCCTTTACATGTGCATATAAAGAAAGCACCAAACTCAATGTAGGTATGTAAAAAAGAGCACTACAAAAATAATAATCCAAGGACACAACACAACATCCATTATATGTTTTCCAACAATCGTAACGTCCAATTGAAACTTGAGAATGTGTCACGGCACAGAACGACACAGGACGTATATTGTGAAATTCGATTATCAATACGCTTCGATAGTATAGAAATCAAAACGTGTTCTTTATTCACGGTCAACGAAATTGGTATTTTGTGGCGACATTTTTGTAAAGTTTTGCGTTTTATTTTACAGCCTTTGGTATGGATTTAGAAAGCGAAGAATTATGATGTACAAATAAAGCAATTGAGCGGTTACCAACGGATTTTAAAACACGCCACGCCTGTATTTAAGGATATTGAAATATATTGTGTAATTATCAACAACCAATCACAGTAGCTGAGATAATTGGCAATTCAAATTTTACGTGTCGGTTAAACTTCTAAAGGACAATTTATATGAGAAAAAAAAAATACTTGGAAATAATAGTGATATCTTCCCGACTGAATTTCGGTCACGGCGGCCAATCTAAATGGAGTGTACTAGAGTCTCAGACAGGTGCACTCCCAAGAGGGAGTGGCAGTGCCTGTTCCAGCACCATTTAGCTTAACGATCTTGATGGGAAGAAAGGTCTTTCTACAGTGAAGGAGGCTGTTGGCAACAGAAAGACAGCGTTGATTTCCCGACCTTCACTATTGATTGTATTAAGTTTTTTTTTCTAATTACCGATTGCATTGTTTGAAAGACTTGTTGCGCTTGCAACTATGTATGTAGACTAGAGATTTTATTTCGAATTACTTTGATGATTTTTCTACAAAACTGGTTGATTTGATGCATTTTATTCATAAGGAGGTATGTAGTTCATAGCAGATTGGGTTAGAGGAGGCCATAAGTAGGGAAGAGGAGATGGCTATGTCAACGACTTTTCTCAGCACTGGGGGAACAGTAGTAGTACTTACTTAAGTAATAATAAAATGTAAAAAAGGAAGCTTATAGGGCTATCAAGAAACTCATCCGCATCGCTGTCAATGGGACAAGTGCCCAAAAGGCTGGCAGCGTTGCCACGTTGTATGGCAATGCTGATTCTTTGGCCCAAGAAAAGGCCAGCCCTTTGGTCACATATCGATTGGAAAAAGTCAAATTGGTATAGTAGCCGCCATGAGTCGTGAGCACAAACGTCAAGTACATTTTTGGGTTCCTTTCTGGGTTGTTTGGGTCACTGACGCTGCACGCGATTGGGCCTTCGGGGACCGATTACAAATGGACTGACAAAAATAAACCAAACCGACACGTCTCCATTCCTTTTTGTTAGCTAAACGATTTCGATATTAAAATTCCTTATCGTTGAACCGTATCGGATCTATGCACGCTTGCATCGGATTCATTACGTGCGTATTTCAACTGGGCTAAAGCAAATTATTACACGTGCAGCACAAAACATTGATTCGATACATTTTAGCAACTTTGATTATCTACAAAGTTGGAGTTGAAGTTGGAGTTTGGAAGTTGGTGGTGTGACACCCCCGTGCCTCGGAAAGCACGTAAAGCCGTTGGTCCTAAACATACCGGCGATCTGTGGGTGTACATTGGTACACCTCTGCCTAACCCTTCGAGGAATACAGGTGTGATAGTATGTTATGTGTTGTAAACAGACGAAAACGTACTTGATTTTTATTTAACAATATTTTTATAATTTATAATACGTATTTATAAAATAGTTACCACAATCAAATTAAGGTTTTTCCTGGAATAAAACAATCAATCAACATTTTATAGCTTTCCTGATCTTCATACTCATCTTACTATTAAGAGGTAAAGTTTGTGAGGTTGTAGAGGGCAATCTGTGGATCTACTGAACTGATTTAAGCCGAAATAAGCCCGGACGAATTTGCGGGCAGTTCGCTATGTTTTATAACCACAACGTGAACGAAGTCGCGGGCAACAGCTAGTGTGTCGCTACATAGCTACATTATTCCTGAGTAACATAGGTTATATAACATCACGCTACGACTCACGGGAGCGGAGGAGTAATCAATGACGTAACTTAACGTGGGTGAAATAAGCCACGCGGACGAAATCGCGAGCAGTTCGCTAGTTAAAATATATAATCGTAATTACCTCATCATCTGCTTCGCCTTTTCCCAACTATGTTAGGATCGGCTTCTAGCCTAACCGGATGCAGCTGAATACCAGTGTTTTACATGGAGCGACTGTCTATCTGACCTCCATAACCCAGTTACTGGGCAACACGATACCTCTTGGTTAGACTGGTTGTCAGACTTCCTGACTTCTGACTATCCGTAACGACGGTCAAAGATCTACGAATGACAGCAGGGACCAAGGGCTTTCTGAGTCACGGGGGTGTCACACCACCAACTACCAAACTCCGTGCTGCTTCTGAGGAAATCCTAAAAGACAAACCCAATAACACTTTTTGCCCGACCTGGGAATCGAACCCGGGACCCCACGCTTTTCAGTCGCGCTTGCGACCACGAGACCAACGTGACAGTGTATAATCGTAATTACCTGTTCATTATTATTAAAAGTCAATTATTGCAATGCGGCGGATGGAGGTAACATTATAGAAACGACTTACGTAAACACACATACAACAATTTGTCAAAGGAAATCATAAATTTAAATGTGCGACATACTTGACTAATAGCTTCATAGCATACATACTTTTTAAGAGCTTATATTGTTGAGCTCAACACGAGGTAGTGAGTTTTATCTCCGAATTAGTACTAATGTAACTTTTTCCATTCATATGTACTCTTAAAATTTATCTTGGACATCTGTAACATTGGTGCAGGAAAACATCGCGAGGAAACCTGGACTTATAATGATCATAAGTCTGAAATCGCCAATTCGACTTGAGCAAGCGTGGAAATCATGCTCGTGCCTTCCCCGCAGTGGGACAATAATAGGCTGTTATTATTATTGTCGGAAAAAATCCGTACACGTAAAGCAATTGGTCTCGGCTGTTATTCGAAAATTTTTGACAAATGTTACGGGTCCCGACCCCAAAAGCCTGTCAACCAGTCAAGGGGTATCGTGGTCCCCAGTAACTAGGTTGTGAAGGTCAGATAGGCAGTTGCTTCATGTAAAACACTGGTATTCAGCTGCATCCCGTTAGTACAAGATTCTAATCACTCCAGTGATGTTAAATAAAAAATTTTTCGTCGCTCACTAATATATTTGCTGTTACATCGAAGTGTCCATCAACTACACGTTCTAAAAGCATGGAATAGCATTTTTTTTATTTTTCATATAAAAAATAATGAGCCAATATAATAATGGATTCAAGATGTTGATGGGACTGCCCCGTTTCTGCAGGGCTTCTGGCATGTTTGCACACGCACACGTTGATGGCTTCCATGCCATCATTAGACAGAAGTCTGCCTCGCTGCTCTGCAGAGTGCTGGCCAGTTCCAACTCTATCCTGAAAACCATTGCAGGGAGGTACGATTCACCTATATTGTGTGATATTGTGCGAAGATGTATCTCCAACAATAGGCTGGTAACTATATAAAATACTAACATAGTTTTAAGATATTTTCTTACTAACCCCTATGGATGTATCACTTGTCCGAAATAAAGATTAATTATAAAAGATTATTTATTTTATATCATCGGATCGCAAACAAGCCGACAGCCCGTTGTTAAGTAGTCATCGCTGCCCATAGACATCTGCAATACCAGAGGCCTTGCAGATGTGTTGCCATCCCAGAGACTAAGTTGAAATGTCTCATGTGCCTGTAGTTACACCGGCACCCATACCTTTCAAATCGGAGCACAGCAGCGCTGCTTTGCGGCAGAAATGGGTATGGTGGTAATTGTGGCGTCTCTGAGGGGTGTCAAATCATGAGTTAAACTCAACCAGCTGAAGAGCAATTGAAGGCAATTTGTGCAATTTAAATGAACAATGTATTACCAGTATAGTAATTTACGCCGGACATAATTTAACACGGAAAATTATATAAATTATTATAATTCTAATAGTTAGGTTGCTCATAGAAGCGTAGAGACGTTTTAATAAAGGAAAAAATCTGTAATGATGTTGTTGTGTACATTTGACATATGTATTAATTTGTTCATGAACTTGTATACGCCTGGTTAAAGGCGATAGGAGTATGATAATGATCGTAGCAGGTGGCGTTCTGTGGTTTCTGCCTACCCTCATGGGAAAAAGGCGTGTGTTTGTGTATGTATGTTGTTCATGACCTTGAAATTCATGTTGACCATTGCTTCGTTTTTCAGGTTGAAAATTGTATTGATCAGGCCGAAAATGAACCTGGTTTTGTCAAAACAATCCACAATCCCTTATCATTTTGCGATTGGTTAGCGCTTCCTGACTAAATCCATACTTCCATACTTTTATACTATACTATTCATACTTTTCTACTTAATTATTAATTTTATCACTACTAAATTACTGAACCGATTTCGATGATATTTGGTACGGGGTAATTTTAACCCCAAGAAACGACGTAGGCTACTTTTAATCCGTGCCTTTGTTCGTTTCTTTATACAAAACTATTAAGTTAAAATGCGGGTGACAAAGCCATTCGCCTATATTTAGTCGTAATTATATAAATAGATAATATACCTACATCTTTTATGTAAATATTTAGATAGGGCAGTGGACTTAGACTAATGAGCAGTGACAATAAACAAGAAGTCATTGCATATCTATCTGTATGTTTGTTTGTACTGATTACAATTACATTGTTTGTGATCAAAACAGTAATAGGAATGACCTTTAGTCATACATGTATTGGATGTGTTTATATGAACCGCCTCGTTAGCCTAGTGGTCCTAAGCGCGACTGCTATGCTACAGGTCTTGGGTTCGATTCCCAGGTCGAGCAAAAGGGTTATTTGGTTTTTCTATGAAATTCTCAGTAGCTGCTCGGAGTTAGGATTTGTGCCCGGTTAATGACAATTGGCTCGCCCCGTATTACATGGGACCTAAACATACCGGCGAACTGTGGGTGTATATTGGTGCACCTCTGCCTATCCTTTCGGGGAATACAGTGATGGTATGTTATACTAAATGTTGTCAAATATAAGCTTAATGGCTAGGTATATTAGTCGCCACGAGTCGTGAGCACAAATGTCAAGTAAATTTTTAAGTTTTTGGGTTCCTTTCCAGGTTTTTTTGGGCCGCCGGAGCTGCACGCGTTTGGTCCGTCAGTTGGACCGATCGCGACCGGACCGTGCGGCGTCGGCGCCCCAAAAAACCCCGAAAGGAATACAAACACCCAAAAATTTACTTGACATTTGTGCTCACGACTCGTGGCGACTAATATACAAGTGTGTTAAAGTCTGACAGCACTGCCACGTTCTTTTAAGCAACGGTTTAGGAACTATTCCGAAAATATGGAGAAGCCATGTAGATGGAAAAACCACTCGTAAACTCCAGATCTCCAATGGTAGCGCACAATCATCTGCTTAGCCTTTTCCCAACTATGTTGGGGTCGGCTTCCAGTCTAACCAGATGCAGCGGAATACCAGTGTTTTACGTGGAGCGACTGCCTATCTGACCTCCACAACCCAGTTACTAGGCAACACGATACCTCTTGTTTAGACTGGTTGTCTGACTTCCTGGCTTCTGACTTTCCGAGGCACAAGGGTTGCCACACCACCAACTTCCAAGCTCCGGGCTGCTACTGAGCAAATCCTAATGGAAAAACCCAATAACACTTTTTGCCCGACCTGGGAATCGAATCCGGGACCCCACGCTCATCAGTCGCGCTTGCGACCACGGGACCAACGGAGCAACGGAGCAATGGTAGCGCACAAAATGCAACCAATAACGCAGACTCAAGGAACACAGATTAAAAATAATAAACATTAAATGTCAAGTTGAACCATACCTCCTTAACAATCGAATGCTCCTCCAAATAGACATAAGAGTCACATTCAATCTCCGTCGACGTATCATAGTAATGTGGAGAACATTGGCTTATGTTGGCGATATGGGACACATTGGTGAAGGGAGCGTAGCGCAAACACTTGGCTGGCAACCCATCATTGCCGTGGGGAATGGTAAAGTTAATATGACTGGGGTCCTCTTCGCATTCTGGTATTGAACATCTGGGGAAGAAAGGAAACACGAGTTAGATGTATATTCTTTGAAATATATATCTTTAATTTCTTTGGGCTCATCATATCAGCAGAACATAGGCCTCCCCTAAAGATTGCCACGATGACCGGTACTGTGATGCCCGCATCTAGCGATTTTCCCCACCCTTTACCAGGTCGTGGGTCTACTACTTGGGTGGCAATCTTACACTGTGCCTTCCGGTGCGTGGCTGTCAGTTCGGAGCCTTACGACCCGAACTGCAGTCCGCTCTACAAGCTATGTGCCCGAGCTATCTTTCACCCTTTGCTAAATCACATAACACATACCACCACGACGGTATTCCTCAGAGGGTTAGGCAGAGGTGTACCAATGTACACCTACAGTTCGCGGGTATCTTTTTAGGTCCCATGTAATAGGGGGGCGAGCCTATTGCCATTATCCGAGCACAAATCCTAACTCCGAGCTGTTACTGAGAAATTCCTAATGAAAAAACCCAATAACACTTTGCTCGATCTGGGAATCAAATCTAAGACCTCTAGCGTAACGTGCAGTTAAGGGGTATGCGATGTATTTTGTAACACCTCGTATAGTTATCTGTAACTAGCTTTTGCCCGCGGCATCGTCCGCGTAAATATTGGTTATCGCGGAATTAAAAGTAGCATAATAATATGTTCTTTCTTGGACTTCAAACTTAACCAGTACCAAATTTCATCAAAATCGGTTCCGTGTTTCGTGAAAGCGTAACAGACAGACAAACAGAGTTACTTTCGCATTTATAATATTAGTATGGAATTATGATAAATAATAATAATTATTATTTAACTGCCTCGTTAGCCTAGTGGTCCTAAGCACGACTGCTACGCTAGAGGCCTTGGGTTCGGATCCCAGGTCGAGCAAAAAGTGTTATTGGGTTTTTCTATGAATTTCTCAATAGCAGCTCAGAGTTAGGATTTGTGCCCGGTTAATGGCAATAGGCTCGCCCCCTATTTCATGGGATCTAAAAACATACCGGCGAACTGTGGGTGTACATTGGTACACCTCTGCCTAACCCTCTGGGAAATACAGGCGTGATGGTATGTGTATTTATAATATGATTCTCTGTCTCACAGCAACCATCTATTATATTTGCTGTTAATGAAAGCTCACTCTGATTTCCGCCACTAATCTTTATATTGATATGTGTCATATCTCATTTATACATAGGATAGATTATTCTAGGTACGTGTTTCGGCTCATAATTTAAACAACACGTGTCTTCTACGCAATATGATCTAATCGTTTCATTTCAACAATATTTGATAATAGACCAGAGGCATTTCCATTGCGAAAGGTTTATTAAACACTAACTTTTACCTGGTCTGGTCTAACTGAAAGATACTGATTTTAAAACCTCTGACATAGGCCCGTCTGCAACCCTACCTCTGAGCTAATGACCAGACCATTGCGTATTTACTTCATTATAGAATTCAGCGTGTAACGGAAAGGGTATATACATATCAAAGGCATGGATTCTATAGGTGTTAACAAACCACACAGTAACATTTTTTTAATATTTATACTCACAAAATTCTAAAATTAAGAAACACTTCAGTAAAAAATCAAATGTTTCCAATTGAATTCTACACATCACTACAGCAAGTCAGCTGATCGATGCCAATAAATTACACACAAAGAAACAACTCCGTAAAAGATTTATTTCTCCTGACACGTTTGTTATGATTTAAATTTAATAAACTGCCGAAATAAAAAAAATATGCATTTTCAAAGTTATTGCTTTTGAGCTGAAATGTATAGAGATTCAGTACCGGATACACTCTTCACCCCATTTGTATGGATATACCCTTCCTGTAACACGCTGTATAAAAGAAACAAAATTAGTTTGATTTAAAAGTTTTGTTTGGTGAAAAATCAGCAATATTCTTCGGTCACAGCATATCAATAGCGACTAACCAAGCACGCAGGAGATACAATGTTTTGCACAAATGAGTGCGCAAACACAGAGACACTCCCTCTTCTCTTAACCTCATAACCTGATGGTACGGCAAGCCGGGAAGAGAACAGGCGCATCACTAATTTTCAAAACTACAGGCTGTTACTAAAACGTTCTTTATGAAAAAATCCAAAAGCATTTTACCCGACATAGGAAGCGAACTTAAGACTATGAGACCACCTGCCGGGGCCGCGGGTTATTCGAAAGAGATACAGCGCCTCCGGAACGCAAAGGACACAAGAACAAACATGGATGGGTTTTAGTTAGTAAAAGTCTGACAGTCCCTCCCGCCCCTCCCAGGGCTGGGGAAGTCATTTGATGATTTCCCATTAAATAACAGAGGCAATGAAAATATTATCTTTACTAGGCCATTGCCACACCTCAATGCCATATAGTGTTGCGTGAAGATATTAGCACTATTAACAAAGGAACTCCCTTTGTCTGTCTGTATGTGAGCGCTATTGTCTTCCTGGGTTATCAATGAGTTCACAAAGAAAGGTCGACACACGTACTTTTGATGTGTGTTATTCGTTTATTGACACATCCCACGCTAATCGTTGAAGAGAGGAAAAATTTTGTGTCAAATGTGCCATCCTATCATTCCAGTCACTTGGAATAATTGCTTATTGCAATTTGGTTATTGGTTACCTTGTAACTACGTTTTGCAATGGATAATCAATGGCTAAATGTTTTGATTTTCAAGATAAAATACCTCTTGTTTAGACCTACTTATATACAGTAAAATTAGACACATCGATAATTTGTATATATAGGAAGTAGGAATATCCCAGAAATAATTAATTAATTAATAATTTCTAAATGAAACGACAAAGTTGGAAAGTCTCATGTGCTTGTAATTACACAAGCTAACCTTCCCTTCAAAGAGTAACACATCAACGCTGCTTTGCGGCAGAAATACTGTATGGCGGTAGGACTTTCCCGGACGAGCTCCTTCACAAAGAGCTCTAATACTACAAAATATTTATAATAACTTCTAATATTGTTATTTTATTGTATATAAAGGGTTGATTTTTGAATCAATGTAAAATGTCTGTAAGACTCGATAAATCACCAAAAGCGCAATCATAAATACTTTAATCTACAAATTATTTTGAAGGGCAGTTTCTACATACATACCATCACGCCTGTATTCCCCAGACGGTTAGGCAGAGGTGTACCAACGTACACCCACAGTTCGCCGGTATGTTTTTAGGTCCTATGTAATAGGGGGCGACCCTATTGCCATTAACCGGGCACAAATCCTAACTCCGAGCTGCTACTGAGAAATTCATAGAAAAACCCAATAACACTTTTTGGTCGACCTGGGAATCGAACTCAAGACCTCTAGCGTAGCAGTCGCGCTTAGGATTACTAGGCCAACGAGGCAGTTACTATTTTTAGTTAATGGCTATGTGTCTTAATACATACGTCTTTTTTAACACCTTGTGTGCATATTATCCGCACAATAATATCTATTGAGAGGTGGTGAATCAATATTTTAATCCTAGAGATTTCCAATATTGTTAAGATCAATATTTCTCAGTTCAATCGTTGTTCAGCATTATTATTATGGATCAATTTCATTAATATGCACATATTAATGTATGTCAAGGCGTGATGGATATTATTACCGTATACTTATTAGTCGGTAGACCTTCACCATTTTAGTTTAGCTGAATTTTTAAGAATAGATAGAGGAATGCTGGAATGCGGAAACATTGAAACATTTGTTTGAGGCTCAAGGCAAGTGTTTGGCAATAACGAGTAATGGTTTATTTTATTTACCACGAAGGTTGAGGAGATCTTGTGGGATGACAAGTTGGAAAAGTGTGAGTTCTGACTCATTCTTTTGAGACCTTCTTTTTTGTTTTCCGGATGGGAAATCATCAAATGACGGCACGGTTGGCGCAGTGGCTGAGCGATTGGCTGCTGAGCTGCGTATCGCGGGTTCGATTCCCGCACGGAATAAATATTTGTATGGCCTACAGATTGTTGTTCCGGGTCTGGCTGTTTGTGTATGTGAATGTTTGTAAACGCACCCAAGACACAGGAGAAATTCCTAGAGCCCCCCAACGTTTTATAAAATTAAAGAAAAAAAAACAATTAATTCCCCCGCCATCAGTGTCAGACTTTTGCTAACTAAAACCAAAATTACAAAAAATTACATTAAATAATATTTTCGAGTATTCTATACCTACACATATTAGAATTGTAGCGAAGTAAAACTGTACAAGTAATATTTTTGAAATAAAATTAATAGGTATGTATTAACGGTGTAAATAAAATAATATTGTACTTATCTACTTATTTCAAGTGCTGAACAATACATTCATTTTTAATACGTATCTAATTTCAATTTATGTATGTGGATATTACATACATAAAGTAAATAATATTATAACTTTCATGTTTCATCAGTATTACGAACTAGCGAACTGCCCGTGACTTCGTCCGCGTGGCTTATTTCACCTGTGTTAAGTTACGTCTTTGGCTGCTGCTCCCCTCCCGTGGGTCGTAGCGTGATGTTATATAGCCTATGTTATTCAGGAATAATGTAGGTATCTATTGGTGAAACAAATGGTTTAAATCGGTCTAATAGTTTCGGAGCCTATTCTTTACAAACAAAAATAAAATTCCTTTTTATTATATTAATATAAATATAGATTATTACGTAAATTCTCCCTAAAATAAATAAATAATTTTAAAACTATAAATCTTTCAGGTACTTATTTGTTTGAAATGAATGTGACATGCTGAAAAATGAGTCATATACTAGTACACTGAAAGTTCATTTTACATTCACTAAACTATTGCTGCAATTGATGCCACAATAACGATCAATTCCTGATTTAAACTTTAACGTTACTTATGCCAGTTGTCACTTTAATATATTAATTTGACAAGGTGGTACATTACCGTCTTCAAAAATGAGTCATATAAGCTGTGCACTGAAAGTTCAATATACATTGACTTAACTACTGCTACAATTGGGTAAATGACATTAAACAACAAATCTAGAACACAACTTATTTAAAAAAGCTCTTTATTTTACCCCTGAATATTCGATTATTTTTTTAAATAACTATAAAAAATACATAATTAAAATTTTTAAGTAACCCCCGACAGAAGAATAGAAATCAATACCGCAGTTAACAAAAGAGCTGATAACTTTGAAACCGCTGACCCGAGTTCCATCAAACATAGCTAAGAACACTACTGACTAATTCACCTTTCAAATAAAAGAAACAAAATCAAATAGGTTTATGCGTTTTTCATGCGTTTGCCTCCTAATGATACCACAGACAGACAAACACACACACAGACACGTCAAACTTATAACACCCCGTCGTTTTTGCGTCGGGGGTTAAAAATAGATGTTTAGTTACTTTGAAATCAATAGTGAATTGAGATGTCAAAAAAGTGACGTCATAGTTTAGTATTGTCATACAAAATCTATAGGGGTATCGCGTGTTGACAGCTCATAAAAAGTACGTCAATTGATTAGTGGTGTCATCTACCCAATTGTCGGAGATGAGAATGTTGAGGTGGAAGTGTGGTGTGACTAGAATGGATAAGGTAAGGAATGAGTATATTAGAGGAAGTTTGAAAGTAGCGCCAGCGACAGAAAAGTTGAAAGGGAACCGTTTGTCTTAGTATGGGCATGTGAAGAGGAGGGATGAGACGCATGTGACCAAAAGGGTTATGAATATGAATGTGACTGGATGGAGGGGAAGAGGGAGGCCAAAGAAAAGATGGATGGATTGCGTGAAGAATGATATGAAAGAGAAAGGAGTTAGCGATAGCATGACGGTTGATAGGACAGCATGGAAGAAGAAAACGTGTTGCGCCGACCCCAAGTAACATGGGATAAGGGCAGGAAGATGATGATGATCTACCCAATTGCAGGCTTGTTGCACGAGTAAGGTACCCTAAAAAGACTGCTCCATAGTTGCAGCAGTCAGACGCTGAACTCATAAATTGAAAGAGGCTATATGAACATGTACATAGATCAGGTATAAAAATAATGATCTTGTTTGTAAATATAACTGATGCGTGGAAAGACATTTGACGCGTGTCATTGTCTCGTCGCGAAAACTATCACTTTCTTGGCAACTTCTTGTTTGACGAGAGATTGATTAGCTAGTTCCGTTCATAATAACCATATTTTTAACCCCCGACGCAAAAACGACGGGGTGTTATAAGTTGGACGTGTGTGTGTCTGTCTGTGGCATCGTAGCTCCCGAACGCATGAACCGATTTTGATTTAGTTTTATTTATTTGAAAGGTATATTCGTCTGGAGTGTTCTTAGCTATGTTTGATAGAAATCGGTTCAGCGGTTTCAAAGTTATTAGCTGTTTTGTTAGCTTCGGTAGGGATTTTTATTTTTCTGGCGGGTGTTCCTTAAAAAAATTAATTTTGTGTTTTTTTACACACATACCATCACGCCTGTATTCCCCGAAGAGATAGAGGTGTACCAATAAATACTCACAGTCCGCCGGTATGTTTACGTCCCATGAAATAGGGGGCGAGCTTATTGCCATTAACCGGGCACAAATCATAACTCCGAGCTGCGACTGAGAATTTCATAGAAATACCCAATAACACCTTGCTCGATCTGAGTACCGGACCCAAGACCCCACGCTCAAGAGTCGTGCTTACCACCACGAGACCAACGGAGCAGTTTATAATATAGCAACATAAGAGAGCGGAGCAGTAACAAGTAAAAGTAAAAGCTTAACTGCCTCGTTGGCCTAGTGGTCCTAAGCGCGACTGCTACGCTAGAGGTCTTGGGTTCGATTCCCAGGTCGAGCAAAAAGTGTTATTGGGTTTTTCTATGAATTTCTCAGTAGCAGCTCGGAGTTAGGATTTGTGCCCGGTTAATGGCAATAGGCTCGCCCCCTATTACATGGGACCTAAAAACATACCGGCGAACTGTGGGTGTACATTGGTACACCTCTGCCTAACCCTTTCGGGAATACAGGCGTGATGGTATGCTTAACGCGAATGAAACCGTAGACTATGTTTTATGTTTAGCTAGTTAATATGATTAAATGATCGATTTGTTATTCCTAATTTGGTAATAATTATGTCAACAAGGTGCGTAAAATTATATCATGTCACTGCACATTGGAATTTGAACCATAATGTTTGTGTATCAAATTCCGATATGCAATATGGGTGCACCACTTTGCACAAACAGTTACTTTACTCCTTGAAGGAATTCATAGACGGCAAAAGAGGACAGTTTAAAGCTGCATTTCCACTAAAGATGTGAGGGATTGCGTAGCGAGGGAGCAAAACCAACCAATTACAGCGCTCGCTTAGCTCAAGCTATAAAAATGAAGCGATGTCGTTTGTCTTTTTTACACACATCAGTTTCGACATGCAGCTCCACTCATCTCTTGTGGAATCGTAGCTTAAGGAGTTTTACAAGAATAATAATACAGGGAGGAAAGGACATCCATGTGCGTATTTGTATCGTGGATTCATGATTCTAAACACCTTAGCAGGGTTGCAATTTTTCGTAGCTCATTACCAAAAATGTCAACTGTTTTGTACTATAGTCTCTGATATACATACCATCACGCCTGTATTCCCCGAAGGGTTAGGCAGAGGTGCACCAATGTGCACCCACAGTTCGCCGGTATATTTTTAAGTTCCATGTAATGGGGGGCGAGCCTATTGCCATTAACCGGGCACAAATCCCAACTCCGAGGTGCTTGAGAATTGTGCTTTGAGAATTTCATGGAAAAACCCAATAAGACTTTGGTCGACCTGGGAATCGAACCCAAGACCTCTAGCGTAGCAGTCGCGCTTAGGACCACTAGGCTACCGAGGCAGTTAAAGTTTCTTCTTCGTTTGAATGTTCCCCCATACTACGAATTTCTTTTGTATCCTGGGTGCATTTACAGACATATAAACTCACATACAAAAACAAACAGACCCAGTGAATCGAAACTGCGACACGTAGCTCAGCAGCCAATGACTCAGCCACTACGCCAACGGTCGCAATCAGTGCAATACCTACAAGATCAAAATGTATGGAACAGTATTTTTTTTTTTGATAAGCCATGCAAAATTTTATTTCGCGCACTGAATCTGCTATGGTAGGTAACAGTAATATATCATAACTAATTTCTGCTCGCGATATCGCCTCTTGGTTTTTTTCACCTGCATTAAGTTACGCCTTTGGTTACTGCTCCGTTCCCGTGAGTCGTAGCGTGATGTTATACAGCATATATTATACCAGTAGGCTAAACGTTGTTGTTTTATATTTAACCTAGCAGCTGCCAGAGACTTTGTTCGCGTGGTTTCTTCTACCAGCATTAAGTTAGGTCTTTGGTTACTGCTCCTCTCCCGTGTGTCGTAGCGTGATGTTATATAGGCTATAGCCTTACTTGATAAATGAACTATTCAACACAAAAATATTTTTTCAAATCCAACCAGTAGTTCCTGAGATTAGCGCGTTCAACCAAACATACAAACAAACTCTTCGGCTTTATAATATTAGTTTAGATATTTTGCTTTTATGGTTCAAACTTAGTACAAAAGCTATGATAAGTTAGTTAGTAGGTATTTTATTTTATTACGTTTTTCAAAATTTCATTATGTAAATACTTAAGTTAGTTTTGAGAGCAAGCTATTGCATTAGGGACATACCTGTAATGATAGTTGTAAAGGAGATTTTAATAAATAAATAAATAACTGCCTCGTTAGCCTAGTGGTCCTAAGCGCGACTGCGATGCTAGAGGTGTTGGGCTCGATTCCCAGGTCGAGCAAAGACTTATTAAGTTTTTCCATGAAATTCTCGATAGCACCTCGGAGTTAGGATTTGTGCCCGGTTAATGGCAAGAGGCTCGTCCCCTATTACGTGGGATTTAAAAATATACCGGCGAACTGTAGGTGTACATTGTTACACCTCTGCCTAACCCTTCGGGGAATACAGGCGTGATGGTATGTGTGTAAATAAATAACCTTGTGAATTCGGCTACCATATACAAAAAGAATTTTCCAGTTTAAAAAGATGCATTCAAACAAATAAACAAAAACTTTTTAGTTTTATTATTGCGAAGGTGCTAACGCGTCCTCCATAAATTCACCATGTTGTGTATTTAGCTAAAAATCATACCATAATATCCACTATGTTTGGATAAAACATTCACACATGCACGGGGTCAAAACTAAAAATACCCACTAAGATTTTTGACTAATAGTCAAAGAGTTATAGTCGTAATGCTCATGACTTAATATGACTTAAATTAGTTAGTTAAGAAGGTTTGCGTATTCTCTATATTCAATGTTGGGTCATTTTTAACCCCCGACGCAAAAACGACGGGGTGTTATAAGTTTTTATTCCATCAAACAAAGCTAAGAACACTCGACTAATTACCCTTTCAAACACAAAAAACAAGATCAAAATCGGTTCATGCGTTCGGGAGCTACGATGCCACAGACAGATACACACACATACATGTCAAACTTATAACACCCCGTCATTTTTGCGTCGGGGGTTAAAAATAAACATTTGTGGCATTATAATCTATCACTTTTAAGCACTTCTCAAAAATATTTGAAAGCATAGGTTTCAAAACACAAAATATAAATAAACAAAAAATATTAAAAAGAGACCCTCTCACCTATATTTAAGATCCATAACTTCAAAGTTGTAAACAGAAGAATACATTCCCGCCAAAAACACAGGAAACAATATAAGTATATAACTATAAACATTAAACTTCCCAAACGGTCCAAGAACTGTCAAAATATCATCCACAGAAACTTCCGAACTCGGCTTTTTTTCCGCATCCATGATTGAAACACAGCACTATTTAAAAAAAAAGAAAATAATAATAAATAAGCACTTTATCCGTAATTAATTTAAATTTTTGTTTGAATATAGAACGCGCGCGTGCGACGTCGGTCGCCGGGCCGATAGTGCGCGCGCTTGAGTCGATCTATGCTTTTTATTGTTCATTTTAAAATCATTGCCTATTGAAGCGGAGTTTACTCACAATATCATTGACTAGGAAATTTTACATTATTCACAACAAATTTTACTATGAGAAGTACACTTATTGACAGAAGATATTATGCTGTTTACTGTGGTCGTTAAATTGTGTTACAAGCGATAAACGATGCATGGAATATCCAGTGGACCATTATCTCTGTTGGAAAACAATACTAGATTTTTGTTACAAATAGGTGCTTCTGTTTATTTATTTTAATAGGATAACAAACAGTAGTATACTAAGAATATACAAAATGTCTTAAAATTTTTGACTGTCCACAAAAATTTCCACAGATTACAAAGATTACGTACTTATAAGACAAATTAAATGGCAAACTTGAATTGTAGTCAGTGTATGTACAGATAGGGTTGCCAGATACTAAATGTAGAAAGCCGATCCACATGCTAGAAAAGCCGAAGGTTATGGTAAAAAAGCCGGATTTGATGTCACAATTGTAAAATGATAATTCTTAATAATAAATTTTGTTGATACTTTATTATGTAATCAACTCAACTTCTAATGAATTTAATGTAAAACATAACAAAACCCGGATACCGAGTAATTGGACCGGACGCATCCAAAAAGCCTGACTATGTCCGGCTTTATCCGGATGCCTGGCAACCCTACGTAGAGATAAGGCTACTCTTGATCCATCTGAATTTCGATTACGTCACTTTTAGTTAGTCAGGTTACAAGTGTCAATTTGATGTTTGTGAAAACAACAAATGAATTTCCAGGGGCGGACTAAACTTTTCAGAGGCCCGAGGTGCATAAAGTAAAAGGGGGGCCCCTAAAAACAATTTATATTGCAGTATAATTTTCTATTGTATTAATTTTTTCTCGAAGTCTTCGATTTCGAAGTGGTATGTAGCGGCCCCCGGACCAGGAGCCCTACACAGGTCGTACCTGCCGCTCCGCCCTTAGTCCGCCACTGTGACTTTCCTTTATGAAATGGAAAGTTATGCAGTAACGATGTTGTATTATGTCTATTGAGGCAACCACAATGCTAAAGAGTAAGGTGATACCTAACTCTTATTTCAATGGCGATAGATGCGCTTGCATCGCATTTCTAACAAAAACATTTTCCGACAAACGTATTTAAATCTTAATTCTGTCTCTATCAACTTCAAATGATTCACTGATATCGAACGATGTTTTAAATTTGTATGATCATGTATTTAGTGACTTGTGTTGCTAGTGGGCCTTAAGATCAACGAAAACGGAGGAGCAAACTGCTCCAGCAGATTTAATTGATTAAATGAGAATGAACTTAAAAATACAATGTAAATAAAGTTGAAAATTCTGTAATGAGTACACATACATACCATCACGCCTGTAGTCCCCGAAGGGTTGGGCAGAGGTGTACCAATGTAAACCCACAGTTCGCCAGTATGTTTAGGTCCCATGTAATAGGGGGCGAGCCTATTGTCATTAACCGGGCACAAATCCTAACTCCGAGCTGCTACTGAGAATTTAATTATGTAATGAGTATAAGACAATAAATGTAACGCGAAGCGGAATTTTACCTTGCACACAGTTTCGAACTCTATTTCGGTAAAACACGGACGTCTATTGTTTGCTTTACGAAATATTTCTACAGGAATACTATATACCCATGAAGAAATTAGACACAAAATGGAATCCAATATTGTACTAAAACACAGTTATTTCAAAAGGTTCAAGCTAATCGTTGCCTAGTATTTACACCTATTCTGTTGGTGTTATGTAATGTAGCACACATGTTTTATAAACAAGCACGTAACAGCGGGTATGCCTGTGTTTAAACATTACTTATCGGTTGCTAAGGACTTACTGTTAGTTTTTTTTTTTAAGTTACAGACCAACTACTGTTAAAGGGGCCTCACTTAAAGGTCTTAAAAGAAAAAAAAAATAGATTTGGCAACAGTCTTGTACGAATTCAAATTCTATGAAGATGGAATCTAAAATTTTGAAAATATATTCTATTTTATTGTTATAATCTTTTTGTTTTTTTGTTTAAATGTACTTCATGAGAAAAGTGTTATTGGGTTTTTCTATGGATTTCTCAGTAGCAGCTCGGAGTTAGGATTTGTGCCCGGTTAATGTCAATAGGCTCGCCCCCTATAACATGGGACCTAAAAACATACCGGCGACCTGTGGGTGTACATTGGTACACCTCTGCCTTACCCTCTGGGGAATACAGGCGTGATGGTATGTAATACAATTGTAACAAAGACAAATTAAAATTTTGGTGGAATACATTCCTTATTCATTTGTGTCATTCGATAGGCAAAAAATTCAACATTCATGAAATATTTCTTTTTAACTTTGAGATAAAACGCGAGGTTAAATTAAAATTGTTACACTTAGGTATTAGGCTTCTGTTAGCGACCAACTCGGAGTTATAAGAAAATTTAATTGAAATATAAGATAATCTGAAGTTTCCAATAATCCGGGGAATGCTCTGATAACCTCAAAAGGTAACAAAAAGAAGTAATTTACAAAAACAAAAATACCTTTAATCATTATTACAAAATTTAAAGTCTAAAGATTTCTACTTTTTTTTCAAATTCGAGAACTCATATCTTGCATCTACGGGCCTGTGGACGATGAGCAATGGGTAGCTCACCGTCCTTACGTTGCATAACGACAGGCCGTGTCGACGGCGCGTTCGTGTTCCACGCGCGCCTCAAAGAGATGTCAGCAAAGGAAGGGGCCACTGAGAGAAAGAAGAGAAAAAAAAAAATATTCTTGAATCTATGGAAATCTTCTTCAATTCACATTTAAAATAAAATAAAATATTTTATTATCTGTTGAAGTAAATTAAGTATTCTATTCGAATTTAAGTACTCATTAAACAAGTTTATTGTGAAAACACTATCCGTCATTCAAACCTTATGCCCTGGTGTCACGAACCAACTCTGCATGAGTGCAGATTTTTTTTTTCTTATTTAAATGAACGAAAAGTCCAAACCATTGAAAATAGAAGTAGTCGTTAAAGAAGAATGTACAGGAAACTGTATACTGTATCTTTAAAAAAGTTTTATTATATTTTGTACATGTTTCTCATATAAGGACCCCCTTTTATTTATAACTTTATTTTATTTTTATTAATTGTTGTTACAGCAGCAATAGAAATACATACTAAGAAAATTTCAACTCTTTATCTATTACAGATTAGAGATCATAAGTCACAGCCCGGTGACAGATAGACCGCCGAACAGTGGAGGCTTAGTAATAAGGTCCCGTTGGCACCCTTCGAGTACAGAAACCATCCTAAAACGGACCTCGATAGTCTAGTCTGGTTAACTCAGCAGTTTGTTAATTTTAAAGTGCAAATCTAAACAGTAAGGTTAAATTTATTTGCTTGACTTTGACAACTCATATAGCCTAACTCCAAGTATGGGGTAATAGCCTTGCCTTCACAAAATACGCATCTTCCAAACATTTCTAAGTAACTGGGCAAATAAACAGGGAGGTACGTGTATTTAATATTTACTTACGTTGGAATGTCCTTAATTTTTCGCATACTTTCTAGTGTTTCTTAAGTCTAATTGAGTGGAAAATTGCAGGGCATTGAGTCTTTGCAAGGCTACGCGGCGTGTCAGTTCAATTGGCAAGTAACTATGTTTTTGAACAGAAATTCGGAATATCTTGAGGTAAATGGGGTAAAAAACAACCGCCTTCAAAAACTAAAAAGTAAAAAATAACTATAGTTTTGGAAGTATTACTACCGGTTTTCAAAACTATAGTTACTTTTAACTTTGTAGTTTGTGAACGCGGCTGATTTTTTTGACAAAAAAAAAAAAAATTGGCCTCGTTAGCCTAGTGGTCCTAAGCGTCTTGGGTTCGAATTGGTACACCTCTACTTAACCCTACGGGAAATACTGGCGTGATGGTATGTTATCTACTTTCTATCATCCAAATCTATAAAGCAATGGTAACATTGCGTTAATTAATAATATAAACATAACAAAGTCACAAAAGAGCAAAATACACCTAATGCATCAATACACTGACAAAAATTGCATAATTGACTGACTTGTCTTTGTCTGCAGACGTGCACTAAAAAACCGTGTAACCCGGCACTAAATTTATGGTTAACTACCATAATATAAAATTGTAATTTATTAGCTAATTCTTAAACCACAGCGCTTTATTAAAGATATTTGTCGTGAATGAACTCAGCACTTCGAATTATCTGAACTGTGGCTGTAATAATGAACCTAGCAGTTTTTTCATATCTTTGGATGGCAAACAAGCAGCGGACGGGCCACCTGATGTTGAGTAGTCACTGCTACCTATAGACATCTGCAATACCTGAGGCTTTGCAAATGCGTTGCCGTACCAGAGACAAATTTAAAATGTCTCCTGTGCCTGTAATTACACTGGCACTCATACCCTTCAAATCGGAATATAGCAATGCTGCTTTGCGGCAGAAATAGGTATGGTGGTAGTACTTCCCCGGACGAAATTTGCATCAATTTTTAGCACTATCATGTTCTATAACAATATCTACATTCTTTTCATCGTAACAATGGAACTTAATACGTAAAAAAGTCCGTTATGTTTGGGCTAAAATTCAGATTCAAGTATGCATCTCTACATAGTATAAAACAAAGTCGCTTCCTGTCGTCTGTCCCTCTGTACGCTTAGATCTTTTAAACAACTCAAGAGGAAGGTTTATATTTATAGAACATCACTAACGAGAGCGGAGCACTAACCAAAGACGTAACTGAACGCGGGTGACACCGGGACTTTTATACTTAGTACTTTATAAATGCATTAGTAAATCTGTCATGTTTGTCACTTTATCAAGACAAAACCATTTAACCGATCATTATGATATTTGACATTTTGTTAAAGCCTATTATTGTCCCGCTGCAGGGCAAAGGCCTCTTCTCATACAGAGAAGACACGAGCATTGATCACCACGCTTGCTCAAGGCGTATCGGTGATTTCAGACTTATTCATTTTAAATCCAGGTTTCCTCACGAAGTATACCTTCACTGAAGTTACCTAGTGATGACCAAGATAAATCTAGAAAGCATGAATTGAAAAAGCCACATTACTATCGAACCCGCAACCTCATACATTAGGGGTCGAGTCTTAACCACTGGGCCACTACGACTTACATTATGTACTTAGACTTGGCTGTAAAATTATCACTTTTACCTCTGAGCTATTTATTTCTAATTTTTTTTATTTTTTTTTATACCACAGAAGGTTGCAAACAAGTTAGCGGCCCGCCTGATGATAAGCGGGTACCGCTACTTATAGTTACTTGCAACACCAGAAGCAGCACTCGTATGTTGCCGACCCCGTAAACACCTCAGAACTCTTTTCTTGAAGAACCCAATCAATCAATCTACACTCTGATTGGTGGCTTGCCAACGATGTGTATATAATTTCCGACTATAAAGTTATAGTCAGGAAGAATTCCTTAGTTATAAATCTACGATGTTTAAAGTTAACATAGAATACAAATCAAATTGCTACTGTCAAATGGGTTGCCAAGTTTTTAAAGTAATATTTTTTTTTTACTTTTAAATGTTATTTACTTAATAAAAGAATATACACACACATACCATCACGCCTGTTTTCCCCGAAGGGGTAGGCAGAGGTGTACCAATGTACACCCACAGTTCGCTGATATGTTTTGGTCTCATGTAATAGGGGGCGAGCCTATTGCCATTAACCGGGCACAAATACTAACTCCGAGCTGCTACTGAGAATTTCATAGAAAAACCCAATTACACTTTTTGCTCGACCTGGGAATCGAACCCAAGACCTCTAGAGTAGCAGTCGTGCTTAGGACCACTAGGCTACCGAGGCAGAAAAGAAAAAAAAAGAAGAATATTAATAAAGAATAAAATTTTCTAGTTGCTATAAAATTCTCAGTAGCAGCTAGAAGTTAGGTTTTGTGCCCGGTTAATGGCAATAGGCTCGCCCCTTATTACATGGGACCTAAACTAACCGGCGAACTGTGGGAGTACATTGTTACACCTCTGCCTAACCCTCCGGGGAATACAGGCGTGATGGTATGTAATATGTCTATTTAGTGCATATAATAGCACATTACAGGAAAAAATGGGAGTATCCGGGAATGTTGCACTCAATAACTAAGGTCTTTAAATCCGGATATATTTTCCCGAATTTCCATTCACCCTTAGCTTCTTCAGTCCCCAAATTCGGCAGAAATATATAACCAGACTCGTGCCAGCATCAGATAATCATATAATGCAATAGCACCAACAATTTACACTGGTGAGCGCCCACGACTTGTATTGCAAGAGATTTCCGTGTTTTATATCGTTGACGTGAACTAGTATTCGATATTGCGCGTCCTGTGGTTTAGTGATGTGCTTCAAAATGTCGATATTTCTCGATTTTATTTTAAATTTATCGATATTTATACAAATAAATGAAATTGAAGTGTTTATTTTTAATGTTAAAATAACTAAATTTTTTGTATTTACTAAAAAGGTGTTATTTTAACATTTTATTTATTCATTAATTATTATTATTATTCCTTATTTATTATTTATTCATTTTTCATTTTATTTTTTTTTATTTTTTCAAAACTAAATTAACAAAATTATGATCATTAATCTACATTTTTTTTGTCTTTTTGTCTGTCTATTTGTTCCGGATAATCTCCTAAACAGCTGGATTGATTTTGATGGGACTTTCACTGGCAGATAGCTGATGTAATAAGACTAATTTTATTTTCGAAAAAGATTCTGGGTTCCGTGCAAGCAATGCCGATGTAGCCGAAATTGCGGACATAAGCTAGTAAAAAAATATTTTTGGTGAAAGTCCCAAAAATGTTATTAATATCTAGGTAACTAATTACAGTTTAAGGTTTTATTGCTGTTATGGTTTTCAACCTTGCGACTGGTTTATTTTTCACTCGGAAACCCCAGTTAATAATTAACCAAGTTTGAGCGGGAAACGAACGAATCGACCTTTCTCGATTCGCAAGGTGATAACGGGTATTGTGACAAGAGCACTAGCAAACACTAATCTATCTCGATTATGTTCAAAAGAAATAAGGCTGAGTAAGTGATTATCAAGTATTTAGGGCCAATTATTCCTTTATTACCTATTTCTATCGCTTTTATTCGCGCATTACTTTTACTCTTGGCTTTGCTTCAAACGAAAGGAAAATAGCGCTGCTAGTAACATTTGTAACCAGCATTGTAGTTATTGTTTTATCCTTGTATGGGGGTAGAACGGACATCGCAACGATCAAGGAGACATCTATTTGCATCTTATCTCAGTGACAATGAATGTCAAATCTTTTCTTGTCAAAAATGTAGCCAGTCGGGGGCGCGGATCATACGTCAAGCGAGTCCTGTGCTCTTGACTTATGGTAACAGGAGGAACCGTAAGGTTTTAGTCGGTAAAAGTCCAAAGTAAAAGTCAAAGTCAAAACATTTATTTCAATTAGACCATTTACAGGCACTTTTGAATTGTCAAGAAGTTACTCACACAAAAAGTTGAAGCTAGTTGCTCGTTCCAAAACGTAGGTCTCTATGGAGAAGAACGAGCAAGAAACTCCATGGACATTCTTTTCAAATTGGTTTTTACAAAATCTTGGATACAATATTCTTGTTGCTTCTACATGTGAAAACAATGAAGTTGAAAAAAAACAATAAATAAAAAAAATATGATAATAATAGTACTAAAGATGTAAGCCATGGCAGTTTAGAGATGACCAATCCCAACTGATAGCGTCCGTTCACGAACATGACGTTCCTGTAAACCTAACGTTCTCCTTATACTGAGAGCATCCATAAGAATTTCTTTAGATTAAGGGAGAGATTAAATAGCGAACGTGAGTTAAAGGTGTTATAAATACCCCCCAGGTATATTAGTCGCCACGAGTCGTGAGCACAAACGGGGTTTTTTGGGGCGCCGACGCTGCACGTGATCGGTCCGCCTGTCGTACCGAAAGCGTAGGCGGCCTAAAATACACAGAAAGTAATCTGAAATCCCGAAAATTAACTTGACATTTATGCTCACGAGTCGTGGCGATCAACATGCACAGATGCATAAAACTTAAGGCAATTTTAATTTAATTTCAACCAGCAAACAAACATATAAAAGTATAAATTATTGGTAAGTAAACAATAACACAAAAAGCAATTGAAACGATCACGAGAACTATTAATTAAATACAAATATCTAGTTTCCAAGCGCCGAGTTGTAACCGGATTGTCCCTAATCAGGTGGCTACTGCATTATTTAGAATATAATCGAGATTTGTCATCTAAACGCTCGCGACCATTAGTCGCGAGCGTTTATATGACAAAGCTACAGCACGTCATAACTCAAAAGTTCCATAGATGTGTACAAATTAATGAATATTTTAATTCATATTACATAGATTAAATATTTACAAGTTTTACAATCTTACAATTAGATTAATCAACAACATACTACCACGCCTGTATTTCACGAAGGGTCAGGCAGAGGTGTAACAATGTACACCCACAGTTCGCCGGTATATTTAGGTCCCATGTAATAAGGGGCGAGCCTATTGCCATTAACCAGGCACAAATCCTAACTCCGAGCTGCTACTGAGAATTTCATAAAAAAACCCAATAACACTTTTTGCTCGACCTGGGAATCGAACCCAAGACCTCTAGCGCAGCAGTCGCGCTTAGGGCCACTAGGCTACCGAGGCAGTAAAATTTATTTTATTTTTACATTAGGAATTACGCCTGTATCGTAGGTGCGTTTACATACATCTAGATTAATATTATGAAGAGGATTTTTTGTTTGTTTGTAACGAAAAGGTTCCGATAATACTGGACCGATTTTAACCATTGTTTCACCAATAGATAGCTACATTATTCCTGAGTAACATAGGCATATAACATTACGCTATGACCCACGGGAAAGGAGTAGTATCAGAAGACGTAACTTAACGCGGATGAAATAAGACACGCGGAGGAAGACGTGGGCAGGTCGCTAGTAACATATAAACTCACACACACAAACAGCCAGACCCGAACAACTATCTGTAGGTCTTACAAAAATTTGTTCGGTGCGAAATGGAACTTGCGACACACAGCGCAGCAGTCAATCGCTGAGCCACTGCTCTAACCGTGCCGACCAAACTTTGACCGATGTAACTTTTATGTTGTGTCGTACTATTCATATAATTATAAATGTGAGGGGGAAAACACAGATGAGTAATAGAATGAAGTTACAATTATCTAGTAACAGGCACAGCTTTGGACCATTGAGATCAGTGATCAGTCACATTTTAATAGATCGGCTCAAAATGTAAAAACACAAAATTAAAAATTTTAAGTAACCCCGGAAAGAAGAAAAAAACACACACACACACGCACGCACGCAAGCTCGCAAGCACGCACGTACGCACGCAGACTACAGACACGTCAAACTTATAACACCCCGTCGTTTTTACGGGCCAGGGTTTTTTGTAGTTTTGTAGTAAATAAAGTTATATCTTGAGCGTCACGTCGCACCTCGGTATGAACCGAGCCTTAATGAGAGTAGGTAATGATGCGATTAACCCAACACTTGGCATTTGAACTATTTGATTGGACAACATGATGTTGTAGGATATTGTTCAGTAATTCGTTATGCAGCTCAACTTTTCGTATTAAAATATTCGTTTATTTATTAACCGGACTGCTACGTTTATTTTACGAATGCCCAGCGGGGGTACTAGGTTTGATTCACAGCGACTCAAAGTTTGGAGTTGTGAATATGTTCAATGAACGAACTTCATGTTTTATTCATCTTTTTTCATTTGTTGTGTGGTTTCTTAATAACGAAAGAGCACTGATTCTTTTTTCAAACATATAAACCGACACAGACTATAAAAAAAAAAAAACATTTTTCGATAGATGTCTACCGAGATATCCCATCCCTATCCAACTCTATTCTGGAGCCAAGCTCTTTGTGGGATTGAAACTTTTTGACTCAGAGGGATTGTTATCTGACAAGTAGCTTCAAATGTATGTTTTGCTTTTACCACTTCCTACCATATTCGTTTGTTATTATTGCTATGACTTTTTGTACATGCATATAAATAAAATTGAAGTGTCTGTTTTTAATGTGAAAATACTTACACGACAAAATCCAGTTTGAAAATGTTTGTTTGCTTGTTCTGGCTGATCTCCGAAACGCCTGGACTAGACCGAGACCTGCACCGGCAGATAGCTGATGTTGTAAGATGTTATTTAGAAGATTCAGGGTTCCGCGTTAAATTGTAGCAACCGACATTCTGCGGGCATAAGCTAGTTTCTAAATATTTTCATTGAAATAATTCAGTAAATTTAAAAAAAATATTTACTGTTGTCCTACTTATTTGACTTTAGCTGTGTGGTAATTACGGGCCTGTGGACGGTGAGCAATGGGTAGCTCACCGTCCTTACGTTTAACATAACGACAGGCCGTGACGACGGCGCGTTCGTGTTCCACGCGCGCCTCAAAGAGATGTCAGCAAAGGGAAGGGGCCACTGAGGGCCGATGCCTGCCGGGGCTGCGGGTTGTTCGTAAGAGATACCGCGCCCCCGGAACGCAAAGGGCACAAGAAGGAACATGGGTGGGTTTTAGTCATTAAAAGTCTGACACTCCCTCCCGCCCAGCCCAGGGCGGGAGAAGTTATTTGATGATTTCGCACCCCCCAAAAAAGAAAATAAAAAAGCTGTGTGGTAATGCTAAGTTTAACAACGACCGCATTCTAATATCTACGATTCAATCTGTCAAAAATACCTCAAATTAATCAACAATTTTGACAAAGATATTGATTGTCACTTAGATGAGATTGCGACTTGAATTTATACGTGTTTAGTTACGAGAATTGACTTTCTTGATACTGTGACTAGGTTGTGAATTAAATTTTATTTTATTTACTTAGTATAATTGGCCTTCTGACCATAGTGCAAGAAATTGTCGTTGGATGCAACGTAAGTTGTTTTTGCATTAAGATTCTGAATGAAATGATAAATCGTCATTTAAAACACAATTAATAACTTAATTATTGACGTTGTTAATTGGTTAGGTTTAGTAATTAATCTACTCATTAATTTTGCCCGTGAAATGTAAATCATTGACGTGACAATTACTTAATTACTATATTGATTTATGTAAGAATATTTTTAGAATTAATGTCGTGGTGGCCCAGTGGTTAAGGCGCTCTTTATGCACAAGGTTGCGGGTTCGATACCGGGCTAGTACCTATGTGAGGTATGTTATCTTTGGTGCCTTTGACCTGCAGTGGGTCAGACTGAGACTTTAGACAGCTTTAGGATGAAATGGAACACCAGCTGACAATTATGCCTGTATGCACTATAAATGCATCCAAGGATAACTCCCAGTTGGCGCAGAACTATTGCTGGATATGGAAATAACGAATTGAACTATGGGTTTGGACGGCTTATGTGTACTGGTTACCTTGTTCTATGGAAAGACTATGGCCCCTGCCTGATCAATGTTTATATAACATGATAAAATGGCAGCGGCCGTCATGTGTTCGTCATTTCATCTAGTCATTTAGTAGTTACAGTCTACGGGAATCCCACGCTAAAAGTAATCACACAAGTCATTATACGGCAAACTTACTTCAAATTACAAAACCTTGGCTTTTACCGTGCTCTTTTATAATTATTGTATATCTTTATTCAATTGTCGATTAAATTTTAATACGACAGTTAAAATATTGACGTCAGGTCCAGTTCTCGAAACGTTTGATGTTCCCTTTCCAACTAATCCCACTTAAGTGCTATTATTGTTAAGTAATTTCCACCCGCGACTTCGTTCGCGTGGCTTAACTCACCCGCGTTACTTTGGTTACTGCTCCGCTCCTGTGGATTGTAGCGTGATGTTACCCTATGTTTCTCAAGAATGATATAGATATCTATTGGTGAAAAAATGGTTAAAATCGGTCCAGTAGTTTCGAAGCTTATTCGGTACAAACAAAAAAAAATTTGATTAGTTCTAGCTGACCCAGCAAACGTTATTTTGCAATATAAATTTTTCCCCTACCCTGACCTTATTGGTGGGGTTCTTCAGAAAGATCGTGTGCGCAGTACTCGTAACCGGCGTGCTTGTATGAACAGATGTATGAACGTGGTCGAGGCGAAAGAAGTACATAAGGATCGTAGCAGGTGGCGTTCTGTGGTTTCTGCCTACCCCCATGGGAAAAAGGCGCGAGTTTATGTATGTAAATTTTTTCCCGGATTTTTTTTGGGGTAATATTGTATTGTATTGTATTGTATGACCTATTCTCAGATCGAATATAAACATAAAAAAATCGGTCAAGCTTATGAAGGAGTTTGGTTACAAACAATATGACACGAGAATTTTATATATATATAGATAAAAAACAAAATGGCATTTGGGAAAGAAAAAGGCAACTTGGTAATTATGAAATGAGCACTTATTAGTTGAAGGTGGCTTGACTTCTAGGGTTGTCTAAGAACCATTGTTATTAAGACGCGTCCAAGGTCTTAGAATTTATTAATAAGAGATGGAAAAGGCAATATGCTGTATTACTATCTGGGTCAAGTTGAAACAAAGCAATCGTGGAAAACTTGGCTTGGCTAAACACTGTCACTTAGTTTTTTGTTTATTTGTAACAGATAATCTGTAAATTATTGGTTCGATTACAAAAATTCTTACAATATTAAAAAGCTACACTATTGCTGAGTGCTACACACATACCATCACGCCTGTTTTCCCCAGAGGGTTAGGCAGAGGTGTACCAATGTACACCCACAGTTCGCCGGTATGTTTTAGGTCCCATGTAATAGGGGGCGAGCCTATTGCCATTAACCGGTCACAAATCCTAACTCCGAGCTGCTACTGAGAAATTCCTAGAATAACACAATAACACTTTTTGCTCGACATGGGAATCGAGCCCAAGACCTCTAGCGTAGCAGTCGCGCTTAGGACCACTAGGCCAACGACGCAGTTTTAGTATTGCTGAGTTTATTGATAGTATTTCTGAGTGCCATAGGGTATGTTTTAAGTTGTTATTGACTTCATGACACTGATCCTTCCTATTTTATGGTACATTTAATTTTGATATAAAATCTATAGTCGCACGTATAAAACACAGAATTAAAATTTTTAAGCAAGCCCCGACTGAAGAACAATAAAAATCCCTACCGCAGCTAACAAAAGAGCTGATAACTTTTAAACGGCTAAACCGATTCCCATCAATTATAGCTAAGAACTCTCCCGACTAATTTACCTTTCAAATAAAATAAATAAAATTAAAACCGGTTCATGCGTTCGGGAGCTACGATGCCACAGACACACACACACAACCACGTCAAACTTATAACACCCCGTCGTTTTTGCGTCGGGGTTTGAAAACCAATTGCTGGCATGGCGACACATGCCGTCTCGACGGCTCCCACGCTACATGATGGTAGTTCAAAGAAATGAGTTGTCACAATTTGAAATGAATTTCGAAATTTTCAATTTCTGTATTGAATGAAAATATTTTTTAAATAAATAAACAATCAAATTTATTTTTCTTATTTAAGACAAGCAAGCGGTATGTATCGTTGTTTATTAAAAACTACTCAGTTCTGCCATACAACAGTGCTGCCATACATTTTGAATTGGACATTTTGTTTGGATCAGCTGTTTTTTTTTTAAGAAATACGTAATACGCTTTGCCGCTTTCCGCCACGGTTTTCTTCAAATTCCACCAAGGTGGACTTCATGTACATTGTTACGAACGGTATGAACATTGTTGGTTCTAGTTTCCAAGTCGTTCGAAGTTTCTTCTTTTGTTTTTTTTTATATTCACTGGCAGCTTTTCTCTATTGCAATAATTCCATGTAATATTATTTTCATTTTATCTATAAAATTATGTTGATTTCGATTTTAAAGTTTTATTTAATTTTCAACTACAACGTAAATTCCAACTCATTGCCTATTAGGTATATAGGTAATGGCACAACTGAAACCAGCCCAAAATATTTAAGTTTTGAAATATTATCCCTGGCAACCCTACACAAACCCAGAGGTCTAAGGACGAATGGTAATTTACTTGAATAAGTTCTGAATTATGAATACTGAAAATCTGACCCGAGAGTGTTGTGGAAGTTTCCTGAAATTATAAGTACTTTATAAACAGATTACTAGCCTTATTTCAGGTGGCTGAAAGGGAAAGTGTAATGATTTAAAGCTATTTGTGTGAAAAGACGCCATTTTAAGCGTTGGTAACGAATTGATTAAACTAAAGAATAAAAAAAAATATATATATACCATCACGCCTGTATTCCCCGAAGGGTTAGGCAGAGGTATAACAATGTACACCCACAGTTCGCCGGTATATTTAGGTCCCATCTAATAAGGGGCGAGCCTATTGCCATTAACCGGGCACAAATCCTAACTCCGAGCTGCTACTGAGAATTTCATAGATAAACCCAATAACACGTTTTGCACGACCTGGGAATCGAAGCCCTGGGAATAAAAATATAAAAACATAAAAACGTTGCTTAAAGTTGAGACTCTCTTATTATTACAGCACGGGTCCTACCCGTGCTGTAAAAGATCAAACTTTGATGGCAAATTATTTGCTGTGTCCTCACAGCAAATAATTTGCCATCAAAGTTTGATCTTTAAATCGTTTATGTTAATTTCATTTTTAAATTACAAGAAAAGGTGACGACTTGCGGGTATCGCATTGACTTTTAAGGATTAGATTTTCTAAAGCGCTTAAGGCCGCGCTGTTGTTTTAAGGTACTTCTTGACTTCCACGTGGATAAGTGGTCACCGCTGCCTATACACATCTGCAATACTAGAGGCCTTGCAAATGCGTTGCCATCCTAGGGACGTAGTTGAAATATCTCATGTGCCTGTAATTTCACCGGCACCCATACCGTTCAAACCGGAACACAGCAACGCTTCTTTGCGGCAGAATTCACTATGGTGGTACTACTTTCCCAGACGAGCTCCTTCACAAAGAGCTCATCTACTATTGTAACAATTATTATCCTAAGATCATCTAAATGAGTTAGATATTATTTAAGCAGCATACATCTACCAAATCCCTGTAGGGACATAATTCTCTGGAAGTAAGTGCGTGGCCGTGTCGGGAATACCATACGAAAATGTGTTATGTGGCGCACGCTTTAATTACCCAAGTCTGTGAATTGTTTAGGATATAACTGCCATTTTTATGATTATATTGTTACTAGTTTCTGCCCGGTTAATGGCAATAGGCTCGCCCCCTATTACATGGGACCTAAACATACCGGCGGACTCTGGGAGTACGTTGGTACACCTTTGCCTAGTCCTTCGAGGAATACAAGCGTGTTGGTATGTATGTATGGTATGGAACTCTTTGTGTGCGACTCCGATACACACTAGACCGGTTTTTACGATTATTTTTAGCAGCTTCTCTTTGCGACTTTGAATTTTAGAATCAAGCCGAAATCCTTAATTGTCTTACATGAACCCAAATACGAGATATGAATAAAACAATGTGTTAAGCTAGATCGATATTTTTAACTCAATTTTACTAATAAAAACTATTCAAAATCTATATGTCATCTTGGCGGCAGTCAATGTAAAAATGTATGAAAACTGTTTAACATCAGGTGGCCCGTGGGCTTGTTTGCCATTCAATGACATAAAAAAAAAGGTAAATTACAAACATTTTTTTAGAATTGCCCCCATGTATGTATGTCTGCCACATTTCAGCTAATTCCGCTCAGTCGTTTAAGCATGTAGGAGTAACAAACTTCCATCCATCCATTCATCCTCCCAAATCATTTATACTAGCAGTAGGATAAATCGGATTACTATTATTATTATTTTTTTAATGACGTCACAAAATCGAAAAAATCTGACAGGCACGATGTCAAGTGGCACGATAGATAATACTAAGAATAGTAATAATAATTAACTAATTACTGTCAATTAATGTAGGTAAGTAACAGTTGAAAATGATAAACAGTTTAATATAATTCAAAAGGAATGTATTGACAGCACGCTCCATACAAATATATTCTTGTCATCTTTTAGGCAATAAATTATCAATTTCAATGAAATGTGGGCAGGTTTTTTTTTTTTGTTCCGAATGGGAAATCATCAATTGACTTCCCCCGCCCTGTGTGGGGCGGGTGGGAGTGTCAGACTTTTACTGACTAAAACCCACCCATGTTCCTTCTGGTGCCTTTTGCGGTATCTCTTACGAATAACTCGCCGCACCGGCAGGCATCGGCCTTAAGTGAATGTGGCCCCTCCAATAATTGCTGACATCTCTTTGAGGCGCTCTTGGAACAGGTTAAGGGCACTAATATCTAGGCGTGTAGTTAGTCATATTCCCGTCAAATAAATACAAGGGATTTTCCCGACAGCGCTATTTATGCAAAAGTATCAATATTTTAGTTTATAAATAACTAGGTATAATATACCACGCAGTGTCGGTTACTGCTCCGCTCCCGTTAGTCGTACCTGGATGTTCTATAAAGATAAACCTTTCCCTTGAATCACTCAATCTATTAATTAAAAAAAAAAGCATTAAAATCCGTGGATCATCTTTGACATCGCTAAAGGAAAATATCACGAGGAAACCAGGATTTATAATTAAGTCTGATATCGCGAATTATTATAATTATTTTAAAATTAAGTTATGTGATGGGAAACTGCTATAACCTACCTATCTATAATCAAGTTTTATTACATTTTGACTAAAATATGACTAGATTTATTTTGTATGGAGCGCGCTATCGATAAAGCCGCCTTAAGCGGTCAATAAAGATGACAAAAACGTAGTAAATAAAAGGTCGTTGAAGACATGAATAATTCTAGGTCACCTGTGACTAGAGCTTTATGCTGGTTGATTTATTTACTATTGGTTATTTATCCAATAAATATCGTAAATTAACAAAATTTTTTGTTTGATAGGTTCAAACAAAAAAAGAATTATCAAAATTGATTCTTTATTGGCGGAGTTATCGTGTAACACACATACAAAAAAAAAAAACCATACAAACGAATTGATAACCCCCATCTTTTTGAAGTCGGTTTAAAAGATTGCTTATGCCAATAAAGTTTTAAATTTTTGTATATTTTTTTAAAAATTCGGTCCTGTAATTGTGTATATTTTTAACACGCCCTTCATCACCACATATTCCTCTTTTCTCAAAATACCAGACATGCTAAAATGACGTAGATCTGCCAGCCCTGGGATCTCTTACTAAAATAAACCAGTACATTACGCAAGATCTTAAGTAAACATACAACTTCTTACAGTACCTAATAGTAACGTTTTTAGCAGCTGCTTAGTAAAAACAAATATTTGTGAAGCTGTTTACGTAGAATTCGCTAACGTTAACAGAAACTGTTTGTGTAAAGTAATTAGTTTGATTTGGACATAATATTTGCAGTAGACAAGTATAGTAGACGCCGCGAGTCGTGAGCACAAAGTTCAAGTTCATTTTTGGGTTTCTTACTAGGTTTTTTGGGACGCCATCCATCAGTCGAAGAGATCGCGTGCAGTGTCGGCGCCCCAAAATATCTAGAAAGGGACCCAAAAACCCAAAAATGAACTTAAACTTTGTGCTCACGAGTTATAACATTTGACGACACGGCGGTGTGGCTAGGTGCTCGGCTGGTTTGCTATGCGTCTCGGGTTCGATTTGTGTAAGGAACAAATATTTGTATGACTTACGGTTTGTTGTTCCGGGTCTGGCTGTTTGTGTAGGTATTTGAGTTTTATGTTTGTAAACGTACTTACGATACAGAAGAAATTCCTAGTGTGAGAAAAATATACCCAAAAATTACTGATTAACCTTTATAATTTGTTATACACACTTAAGAAAATCAGAATCCCTTTCAATGTTGACAATCCACACGTATGTTCAAACATATATAGCAATGGATGGATTGTGTGGATATTCAACGTAAACGCGGTGCAGGTTAAAATGTTCAACACAAACATTGAGGCGAAACTTCTATCATTCATATCATCTTTTAGAAACTGAGTACAACCTAGTGGGGAAGTACTGCCACCATACCTATTTCTGCCGCAAAACAGCGTTGCTGTGTTCCGGTTTTAACGGTATGGGTGCCGGTGAAATTACAGGCACATGAGACATTTTAACTGTGTTTCTGGGATGACAACGCATTTGCAAGGCCTCTGGTATTGCAGATGTCTATAGGCAGAAGTGAAAACTATATTTTTTCCTACTCCTCCGCTACTCTTTTCTGATTAATTTCGTTGCGGGATCCAAGACAGTTGTATCGTTTCTCCGGGACTCGTCGAGCTTCATTGCCTCGGCGCCCTTCTGGCGGTCTCCACTGTTGATTCTGGCTTACAGAAGTTGCAGTGGTTGGGAATAGTGTGGCGGGCTTGTCCCATAAAAAAAAAAGGCAGAAGTGACAACTTAACATTAGGTGGGACGTCGGTTCATTTGCCATCCAATGATATAAAAAAATACCTACACTTGTTTTTGTCCGTGTGTGTGTATGAGTATTTGTTCGAGGTTGAACATATTGCGCTGTGTTGGACAGTAATTGAACATTCCTACCGCACATAGAAGTGAGGCCGTGGTCATAGTGTAGGCGGCAGTGGTTTGGTAATAGAGTGTACCCGTTGAAATGTTTGGAGAACTTGCCGAGATTTAGGTTGTACATCTAAGACTCAAGAACGTCTATACCTCACACACACATTGCATGAAGCATAACATCATTCTGTCGACTACATTATCTAAGCCCAATTTCATTTTCAAAGCAAAACGATCAGAAATCATGGATTATAAGGCAGTCAATAACTGCCTTGGTGGACTAGTGGTGTTAGGTGCGACTGCTACGCTAGAGGTCTTGGGTTCGATTCCCAGCTCGAGCAAAAAGTGTTATTGGGTTTTTCTATGAAATTCTCAGTAGCAGCTCGGATTTAGGATTTGTGCCCGGTTAATGGCAATATCCTCGCCCCCTATTACATGGGACCTAAAACATACCGGCGAACTGTGGGTGTACATTGGTACACCTCTGCCTAACCCTCCGGGGAATACAGGCGTGATGGTATGTGTGTCAATAACTAACGTCAAAAAATCACGTTTTAGCGTAAATTATAATAATGTGTGCAGGAAACACGTGCCACTACCGTGGAGCGATGTGTTTTAAAAATAATTCGACACACGTTTAAGTGTTTCTGTTAGAATATTTACTTAAAACAGCTTTGTCATCATTGATTTTCCGTAATGTAACACCTGTTTTAATTAAGGCAAGTGATTTCATTGTTTGTACAAATATTAATCGTATTATAGACTCTTGCCGGGTTATTATAAAAAAAAGTTAAAACTTAGACTCAAAGACTTAGACAGTAATTAAAAATTATTGACAGTAATCAACGCTACAAACTCATCATCTACTATGTTGGGGTCGGCTTCCAGTCTAACCGGATGCAGCTGAATACCAGTGTTTTACATGGAGAGACTGCCTATATGACCTCCACTACCCAGTCACTGGGGAACATGATACCTGTTGGTTAGACTGGTTGTCAGACTTCCCGGCTTCTGACTATCCGTAACGACTGTCAAGATCTACGAATGACAGCCGGGACCAACGGCTTTCCGTGCTTTCCGAGGCACGGGAGTGTCACACCACTAACTTCCTAACTCCGGGCTGCTACTGAGCAAATCCTGATGGAAAAACCCAATAACGCGCTCGCGACCAAGAGACCAACGGGGCAGTTAATCAATGCTAAAAACTGAGCTACAAAATGCGGCCCACCTGATGTTAAGTGGTCACGCATTTGCAATACCAGAGGCCTTACAAATGCGTTGCCATCCCAGAGACAAAGTTACAATATCTCGTCATATTAGCTGTAGGTTGTCCACTGTTGGACATAGGCCCCCCATAGATTTTCAAAATCTGGTCGCAATCACATCTCAATGACAATCCATGTCAAACGTTATAGGCAAATTTTAGGCATTTTTGAAATTAGAATGCGATTTCAGCAAAACAGGTTGTTAGGGTAAATGAGGGACTTGCTTTAGGGGAAATGAGGGAGTGCAGTACACATGAAAACAAACAACTTTTACTATAGTACGAAACGTAATAACTAGAAAAAAAATCAACTGCTCCATACATTTATGTTCGCATAACTCGTTAACATGTAAGGAACAGCTGATTTCTTTTCACAATTTAAAGTTTTATTTCATAGTGTATGTGATTTATTTTCGTAAGCACAACACTCCCTTAAAGTACGATTCTTGTTTAAACTAACCACTTGTATAACTCAATAACTGCAGTTATTTTTCTAATGCTTGAAATGTGAATACTTACCACTAATACCTCTTATTTACCACACTTTTCCTTCAATACATAATCAAGTCCTTTTGTTAATGACGATCGTAAACAGTTATGTATATAAATTAGCGTGCCGATACCGGTTTTAAGTTAAAATTATGCGTAGGATAGTAATTACAAGTTACAAGCCCTTATTTGCATGAGAGAATTAGGGTCAGTTCACAACGAGACGCGACGCAACGCGACGAACTTTATTTAATACACGAAAAGATACACCTTTCATTGTGAGAATTCGGTGCTGGGTAGTCCTGCGTCGTGTAAATTCTCACAATGAAATGTGTTTCTTTTAATGTAGTAAATAAAGTTATATTTTGAGTCGATGTGCGCGCAGCGTCGCGTCGCGTCTCGGTGTGAGCTGACCCTTAAGTTAAGAGTCAGAGAGACGCAGACAACAGGAATAGGCTTGAACCATTGTCATTGATCTATTGATAATTTATGGATATTTAGAAGCGACAGAATATAATAAGAGTTTGTTCGTGACTCTAGTCTAGATTAGAGGTGACAAAGACAAAGTCAGAGTGAGCTTCAAACAAAACTGACACATTAAACTGTATCCAGATATTATGCTCTTTTGTCCTTCCCGTACCTCCTTTTACCGTGTCCGTATGGTACAGACGAAAGAACATAATTATCTGGATACAGCTTACGTATGTTAGAAGACGAACGACGTTTCTTTCCGCGCAATATTGTATTGTACATTTTCTATTGAAAACGGAACGTGAAGAATGAATGACGACCGAATGATATGCCAAATCTCGATTTAGTGTTAGGGTGTGCAATTGTGTGACGACTTTAATGCGATTTATGTTAAGGCTAAACGATTTTTTTTTTAGGGATGGAATATCATCAAATGACTGCCCCCGACCTGGGCGGGGCGGGAGGGAGTGTCAGACTTTTATTGACTAAAACCCATCCATGTTCCTTCTTGTGCCCTTTGCGTTCCGGGGGCGCGGTATCTCTTACGAACAACCCGCTGTCCTGGCCGGCAGGCATAGGCTCTGAGTGGCCCCTTCTAAAATTGCTGACATCTCTTTGAGGTGCGCGTGGAATACAAACGCGCCGTCGACACGGTCTGTCATCAAAAGGTGACGTAAGGACGGTGAGCTACCCATTGCTCACCGTCCACAGGCCCGCGTCTACGGTGGCCGGGAGTCGTCTCGCGGCTCCCGACGCCCGGAGCGTCGACCGCGGCGGCTGGGACGGGAGATTCTCTGAAGGCTTGCCGATATTAGGGCTTTTTTTTTCAAGATGAGAAAGTTTAATAAAATCGATCTATATCATTTTGCTGCAAGCAGCCCTAAATAATAATCACAATAAAACGCATCTAAATTATAATCTCAAAAGAAAAACAAAGTAGTTTCATTTGCCAACCCGTAAGATAATTTGAAAGTTTAATCTCAGGAACTAAACGTTTCTTTTGTTAAGCCCGAGGCGATCTTGCGATTGATAAAGGAGACATACCTATTTATTTTGTATATTATTGGACATGACATGTTTGTTATTGCTACTCGATATGGTAAATTCAATCAAATACACAGATTTATCAATTACTAGCTACATACCCCGCGGTTTCATCCCCGTTCAGTTACGTCTGGCTACTGCTCCGCTCCTTAAGGTCGTAGCGTGGCGTTCTATACGTACAAACCTTCCTCTTGAATCATTCTATCTATTGCTGAAAACTGCATTAAAATCCGTTGCGTAGTTTGAAAGATTTAAGTGTACATATAGCGGGAGCGCCTTTTTGTATACTATGTAAGATTGGTGTGCCTGAATTATTTTGTCGTGAGTTTCCACTGGCACAAGTACCATTTGTTCGTCATCTCTGGATTACAGTTTAATTAATTGACTTAAATTTATAATAATACCAGAATACCAAATTATTATTGCCCCACTGCAGGGCAAACGCCTCTTGTCATACAGAGATGGCACGAGCATTGATCGCCACGCTTGCTCCATGTGGATTCGCGATTTCATACTTATATTCATTATAAAGCCCAGGTTTCCTTACGATGTTTTCCTTCACCTATGCCCGAGATGTCCAAGACAAACTTAGAAAGTTCAATTATTATGGATTCGAAAAGTCACATTGTTGTTTGCCCGGTATTGGACCCGAAACCGCCTCGGTAGCCTAGTGGTCCTAAGCACGACTGTTTCGCTAGAGGTCTTGGGTTCGATTCTCAGGTCGAGCAAAAAGTGTTATTGGGTTTTTCGATGAAATTCTCAGTAGCAGCTCGGAGTTAGGATTTGTGCCCGGTTAATGACCTAAACATACCGGCGAACTGTAGGTGTACATTATTACACCTCTGCCTAACCGTTCGGGGAATACAGGCGTGATGGTATGTTATGTGGACCCGAAACCTCATGCATGACAGGTGGACGTCCAAACCACTGGGCCATCACGCCAAATTCAACTTTAACTTGTTCAATCTATGTTCTAAAACGTTTTATCAAAACAAAGTTGAAACTGTAAGCCTTTACTAAAACCCTTTTTTAATTACTTCGAAGCTTAATACTCTAGTCTCTAAAATAATAACAAAAATGTGTGTTCCTTTAAAACTCGTATCAAGCAAATCTGTTTCTAATATCATCGGATAGTAGTTTGGAGCGCCTTGCAAGAAACTAATGCGCTTGGCTTCGCTCAGTTACGTATATTGCAGTTAGCCACAACTACCAACTACTGCTTATTAACTGGCTATGAAGTTTGTAATCTAATGACAGAGAATTTAGTTCTGGAGAGATTTAGAGGGAAGTTTCTTTGTCATATAAGTGCTTTGCTTTGCTTTGTTCTGTTCAAATAAGTCAGCCTAAAATCTCTTAATAAATCAGTATTTATGTTTTATTTCTGGATCATATTTACCAACTTATTAAGGACTGCCTCGTTAGCCTAGTAGTCCAAAGCTCGACTGCTAAGCTAGAGGTCTTGGGTTCGATTCCCAGGTCGAGCAAAAAGTGTTATTGGGTTTTTCTTTGAAGTTCTCAATAGCAGCTCGGAGTTAGGATTTTTGCCCGGTTAATGGCAATAAGCTCGCCATCTATTACATGGGACATATTTATACCGTGAACTGCGGGTGTACATTGGTACACCTTTGCCTAACCCTTCGGGGAATACAGGCGTGATGGTATGTCATGACACTTTTTACACCCTGTATGCAACCTAAGATGTCTAACGTGCGGTACCTGTAATTTTGATCACCGTAGTGAGGTGATAGCAGATGCTTCGGTCTTCGCTTCAATCAAACAAAGAGGCTTTACACTGGTGTCAACTTGTAGTGACGTTCCCGTTGCAGTTTATCGATATCGATGGAATTGTTTAAACTTCGTGTTCAAGGATGCAAAGATTTTTAAATTTTCACATATTGGGAGATGATTCCAATCCGAAGTAAGGTTATGCATTTCCAATATTTTTTTTTGGTGAAGCGTGACTTACAGCGATCTCCTATCGCAGTTACATTTTTTCAGTTTAGTAGGCATGTTACATGGCCAAAGAATTTGGTATTTCTAATCATCACCCCACTGAAGACATATCATCTTCATCTACTTAGCCTTTTCCCAACTTACGTAGGGGTCGGCTTCCAGTCTAACAGGATACAGCTGAGTACCAGTGTTTTACATGGAGCGACTGCCTATTTGACCTCCACAACCCAGTTACTAGGCCACAACATACCTCTTGTTTAGACTGGTGGTCAGACTTCCTGGCTTCTGACTATCCGTAACGACTGTGAAAGATCTACGAATGACAGCCGGGACCAACGGCTTTACGTGCTTTCCGAGGCACGGGTGTGTCACACCATCAACTTCCAAACTCCGGGTTGCTACTGAGCAAATCCTAATGGAAAAACCCAATAACACTTATTGCACGACCTGGGAATCGAACACGGGACCCCACGCTCATCAGTCGCGCTTGCGACCACGAGACGTATCTTCTAACATAATTAAAAATATCCCCTATATGTTTTATCCTTCAAACAGAATGACTGTAATACTAGGCCATTTCTAATTGTTATTATAATTAGGTATGGCGATGTAAAATATTTTTATTACAACATACGATAATAGTATGGCGTTTAAATGCATTAATTAGTTTCTTTAAGCTTATTACCCTTAACTAATTTAACGTAACGTAAACCGATACATATAATTATAACTATATTATCCTAATGAGACGCAAATCAGTATAGAAATATTTCGTTATTACACGTTGAAATTTTATGATGTTATCATATTTTACGCTTATTGTGAACCACAAAGGATAATTTAGCGCCGCTTCAATCAACGCGGTGCAGTCATCCAAACTAATATTATAAATGCGAAAGCAGCTCTGTGTGTCTGTTTGTTACGCTTTCACGACTAAACTGCTGAATAGATTATGATGAATAAGTTTGAACTTAAATAAAGGACATTGGCTATTTTTTAATCCGGGAATTCTTCAGCGTCCGCGATAATCGACATTTAAGCTGACGAATTCGCGGGTACAAGCTAGTTTAAATTGTATCATAAAATAAATATTACCTTTGTGGTTAAATACGAGTACTTAAAAAATGGCTTGTTTTTTAAATCATTCCCATTTATGTTGCGTGGAATTTTATTGACTAAATTTCAACTGGCGTTCACTGCTGTTACTGATTTTTTTATTTTATTTATTGAAACTGTGTGCTAGCATTTAAATCGATTTCAGAGAGAGAGAGAAAGAGAGAATGAGGAAAGAGTGTTTGTAAGAGGCGCAGTAGTTGATAATGAAGTGTATATAATAAAATAAGAGTATTGGACGAAGGGCATCTGTATCAACGATTTCGCGGTAGGAATACGCGATACTTCGGAGCGCAACGCGAGACGCCCCGTCCCTTAGTGTGCAGGAATTTTTAGTTTTAAAATTTATTTTTATTATGTACTAGCTTTCGCTTTACCTAGATATCAAATTCTTTTGAAAATAAAATTTGGACTTTGTCAGGCGCTGATAATGCAGCTATCCATAGGTGAAAAAATTTTTAGAATCTGTTAAATAGTTTATGAGTTTATCAATAACAAATAAAAAGCTTTTCTCTTTATAATATTTATTAAAATTAGTTTATTCAAGATAAGTAGTGCTTATGTTTCTGTATTTTTTTCTAGGGGCTTTTATTACCTGAACTTAATAAATAAATAATATCGATAGTTTATTTTATCGATATGCATGACATCACTGTGTGGCGATTTAGAGAAGTGCAATATTTTGGGAGGCGTCGCGACCCGAGTGTTGCACACAAAAGCGACGGGACCGCGCCATTGTTGCACTGAGATATCATGCCTAGACTCAGACTTAAGCCGTAGGTACAAAGATTTTCTTATTTCCTAGATGTGGCATAATTTTTTGTACAAAAATTGCGAAGGAGCCAGCATTTTATGAATACTTACCTATGTATCTATGCTGCCGTATAACTAGCAACACTGTAAGTTCTGCTTTATATGGTAATTATTTTTTTTGTATTTTGAGAGTGAAATAAAATTAATTACTTCTTTTTTTATTTTTCCTTAACAACTTTTTAAATAGGTATTAAAAGGTATAAGAAATAATAGCCTGCTGGTTCTGGAACAGGGTCCGAGCTACCGGTGGTCAAGGCTCCTGGGCGAGGAATCCTTGAACAATGATCCTCCAGTGGTATTTATTTTCAATATTTAAAACATGTACCCTCGTTTTTGCTAAATTCTTTTCTGTCAGTAAAAGGTTTTTAATACAAAAAACACAAAATTAAAAATTTTAAGTAACCCCCGACAGAAGATAAAGAAATCCCTACTGCAGCTAATGAAAGAGCTGATAACTTTGAAACCATTGAACCGATTTCCATCAAACATAGCTAAGAACACTCCCGAGTAATACACCTTACTAACAAAACAAACTAAATCGTTCGGGAGCTACGATGCCACAGAATCACACACACACACATACACAGACATGTTAAACGTATAACACCCCGTCGTTTTGCGTCGGGGGTTAAAAACTGTCTCGATCATAAACTTGTCAAATATATAGGCATTCTTGACAGATTGAAATTGAAAATAGAATGCGAACCTCTCCATAGTATAAAACAAAGTCGCTTCCCGCCGTCTGTCTCTCTGTACGCTTAGATCTTTTAAACTACGCAACGGATTTGTACCTATGTGGTTTTGATCAACAGAGTAATTCAAGAGGTAGGTTTATACGTATAGAACATCGGGCTACGACCAAAGACGTATCTGAACGCGAACGTAACCGCGATGTGATAAATAAAAAAATATAGATAAATAAACCGGCCGGCGGCGGCATACCGGCGAACTGTGGGTGTACATTGTTACACCTCTGCCTAACCCTTCGGGGTATACAGGCGTGATGGTATGTTATGTTTTATGTGTGTTATAGATAAATAAAAGACAAAATTAAAAATTTTAAGTAACCCCCGACAGAAAAAAAAAATCACTACCGTAGCTTACAAAAGAGCTGATAACTTTGAACCCGCTGAACCGATTTTCATCAAACATAAAAACATTCCCGACTACCTTTCTAACAAAAACAAACTAAATCAAAATCGGTTCATGCGTTCGGGAGCTACGATGCCACAGACACACACACACACAGACACGTCAAACTTATAACACTCTGTCGTTTTTGCGTCGGGGGTTAAAAAAGAACGAATCGGAATATGAGAGTTAGGAATGAGGATGCGCATTGTGCACCCATGTCTGCGCACACACTTGTGAACTATAATATCTCCTGCGTACTTGGCTAGTCTCCATTAAGATTGGCTGCCGTGACTGGAATTGGTCTGGAGAATATTTACATAAGAACAATGCAGGCTGTAGACGCTTGTACGTATTATAACAGTTAGGTACAATATTAATTAGGTATAAATTTACTCTCACGGGTGCTGGCTGCCTCGTGCCATAACAGCAGTAGGATTTGTAATGTATACCACCTAAAACAACAAAGAACAGACAACCTCGTGAAGGGCTATTGTTTGAGCCGTTCCATTAATTTGTCTAAACTTTTGATGTAGGTATATCTATGCTAAAATATTGATAACATTGTTATTATGTGTAATAGGAGTATGTTAATAACTGCCTCGGTAGCCTAGTGGTCCTAAGCGCGACTGCTACGCTAGAGGTCTTGGGTTCGATTTCCAGGTCGAGCAAAAAGTGTTATTGGGTTTTTCTGTAAAATTCTCAGTAGCAGCTCGGAGTTAGGATTTGTGCCCGGTTAATGGCAATAGGTTCGACCCCTATAATATGGGACCTAAACATACCGGCGAGCTGTGGGTGTACATTGTTACACCTCTGCCGAACCCTTCGGGGAATACAGGCTTGGTGGTATCTTATTAATAAACTAGTTTCTGACCGTAACTTGGTCTGCGTATACTTAAGAATTAGGGTAAGAGTACACACGAGCGGCATCTTGCCAACGGCAGAGGACTGTAGTCGTCAATGCGTCAGCGGCAACTGTCGACATGTCAACTTCGCAAATCTTTGAAGATTTTAAAGTTGGAGTGTCGCGCGATTGACGCATCGACTGCTGGAGCTGACGCGTCGACGGCTGGAGTTACCACTGGCTCTCTTTAGCTGTGTGTCAAACTGCTAATTCCGTTCAGCCGTTCATCCATCTTCATAAACTTTGGCATGTATAATAGTAGTATAGAAATTTAATCTCTTTAGAGCCCAAACTGAATCTACCAGTCGTCGGTACCATTGCATAATGTAACCTATGACTGGTCTTGGACCAATTTAGTAATCTAAGTAACTAAAAGTTTTATTTTTATTTATTTATAACTGGTTGAACTATCATTACAGGGTTTAACCCAAATGCAACGGTTAAGAACTAAAACGTATCAAACCATTTATGTACAATACCAAAAATTTGACATACAAAAAAACATACAACAAGACTAAAATAAAAAAGAGCATAAATTATTAAGTCGAAGAACACAGAAGTGGAAGAATGTGTCACTTGCTTACACATCTTACACAGTGTAAAATAAAATGCCAATGATACTATATAAAATGTGCGAAATGCACTCACAAATCGGAAATATTATGTTCGTTCGGTCTCATACTTGGGTGTTATGAAAAGGCTGTTGTTAGTCAAAATGATATCTTTTTTTGATCTTCTTTTATTTATCTCACAAGGTGGACGGACGACCTGAAGAAGGAAGTCTATTTCTTGCAGAGTCCATCAGTTGTAAAAACCAATTTGAAAAGCGTGTCCATGGATATTCTTGCTCGTTCTTCTCCATAGAGACCTAATCGAACCTAATAACAAGGAAAATAAACAAGCGCTTTTCCTCTCTCTTCTTATTTAAAATTTGCCCAATAGGGTCCATAATTGTTTCTATTTTTTTATTATTTACCACCTGTAAGTGTCCATTATGGATTGTAATAAACAATTTGATTTGACCTAAGCTTTGGAAGGAGCAACTAGCTTCAACTTTTTGTATGGGTTACTTATTGACAATTCAAAAGTGCCTGGAAATGGTCTAATTGAAATTTTTTTTTGACTTTGAGTGGACGTCCTGCGGCTAATATGATGATGATAATGATTTGTCGATCATTTGGTAAAAAAAAAGAAAACAACACATACACCGGTCTGCCAGCTATTCTTTACTACACTCGTGCTATTTCTACTTTTTTTTTTTGGAAAATTATTTTTGTTATCTCTGCCGTATCCAACTTTCTAACATCAACGCTTCATTCCTTCTAGCTGCATTGTTACGTAGAGCGCTAAAGTTTGCTGTAGGCCGTTTTCACACCCCAAAAAACACGGTTTGTGGCCTCATGACTAGCTCTAAATGTAAAAAACAAGAGAAAAACACCACAGCTCTGTTTCTGGAAGGCAATTTTTGTGAAATTAAAATGCTTTGTGGCGTGTAGCGAGCCTTATTTATATAACGTGTGCTTTTCTCCTAACATTCTGGGGTTTTGAAGATATTTTTTGTAATATTTTAATGCTCGCTGCCCCGTTGGCCTCGTGAGTGTGGGTCCTGGGTTTTTTACCCAGGTCGAGCAAAAATTTTATTGGGTTATTAACTGCTTCGGTAGTCTAGTGGCCCTAAGCGCGACTGCTACGCTAGAGGTTTCGGGTTCGATTCCCAGGTCGAGCAAAAAGTGTTATTGGGCTTTTCTATGAAATTCTCAGTAGCAGCTCGGAGTTAGGATTTGTGCCAGGTTAATGGTAGGCTCGTCGCCTATTACATGGGGCCTAAACATACCGGTGAACTGTGGGTGTACATAGTTACACCTCTGCCTAACCCTTCGGGAAATACAGGCGTGATGCTTTTTTATCTTAAAAGCCTTATTAACTTACCAAAAACTGATACCCCTTTTTAACCCCCGACGCAAAAACGACGTGTCGAAAGTTTGACGTGTCTGTGTGTGTGTGTGTCTGTGGCATCGTAGCTCTCGAACGCATGTACCGATTTTGATTTTTTTTTTTGTTTAAAAGGTGAATTAGTCGGGAATGTTGCTGTTTCAAAATTATCAGCTCTTTTATTAGCTGCGGTAGGGACTTTTGTTCTTCTGTCGGGGGTTACGTAAAATTCATCATAATAATGAAAAAGATATCATCATGATATCTTTTTAGCATTTTCACCTCAATATTTATTATTTACACAAAACCCCCCAATGTTTATTATTAACCAAAATCATTTTAAACCCTCTAGCAATAATATTGCTCCGCTCCACATCGAACCTAACCCGTCAAACGCGAGTGACACATCAGCACCCATTAACCTGTAACCGCAACCACGCTTTGCCACAATTAATCATGAACACCATCAACGTCATCGTACCCCTTGCATACTTAAGTAATTACTTAAGCTTGGTTAAATATTTAAAGTAAGTTGGAGCGTTGGGGCGAAGTTTAATGAGCTAGGTAAACTATTACTATGGTAATGATATTTAAACTCAGCTTGATATTTTGTTTGTTTTTGATGAGAATTTTTGAAAATTAAATTAGGTAATTACTCTGTGAAACATGCCATCACGCCTGTATTCCCCGAAGGGTTACGCAGAGGTGTAACAATGTACACCCACAGTTCGCCGGTATGGTAAGGTCCCATGTAATAGGGGGCGAGCCTATTGCCATTAAACGGGCACAAATCCTAACTCCGAGCTGCTACTGAGAATTTCACAGAAAAACCCAATAACACTTTTTGCTCGACCTGGGAATCGAACCCAAGACCTCTAGCGTAGCAGTCGCGCTTAGGACCACCAGGCTAACAAGGCAGTTAACTCACAGTTGACAGTTGAGTCTGTGAAAGTTGGTTAAAAATCATGTCTTTGAAAATTTAGTTCCGTAGTTATGTAATATTTCAGTATATTAATTAAATATTTCAGGGTTGATTTTTCAATAGTGAAATAACTATTATCTGAAGAATAAATATGACAGTTGGACATAATTAATTAATTTAGCTGCGCCACAGTTTTTAACTTTTGCAGCTACCATCGTTTTCATATTTGTTTCCTTCTGTACTTGTTTTTGTTCCAAATAAACGATTATTATTATTATTATAATTGTCTGCACAAGAACTGTCAAACCGACATATTTATTCCTCCGTCAAGAGTCAGCTGACGATTGAAAAATCGACCTTAAAGACAAAACGGACAGATGGTTAATAATAATTGTTTATATATAAAATGTATGCTTTGCACGCATTTTATTAATTGGTTGGTAGAGTTTTTTTTAAATAAAAGTGAATTATTTTCAGCTTGCTTGTGTTTGTGAGTTTATTGTATTTCTAAATACATCCACGTTACAGTACACATTTCTAGAGAGTGACAAAGTTTATTTAAAAAAAAAAAAATAAAGAGAATATTTATACACACTGACCATTATAATTGGAATGGTTGATGAACATCAAAATAAAACAAAAAGTATTTTACAAAAAGTTTATTATACAAATTGTGTATTCAACAAAAATGTATTTGTACCAAATACAAATCTAGTAATAAATAATAATAGGTATCATAAAAGCACAATAATGACAATCACTGATGCACTACTAAATAATAATATTATTATAATAATTAATAAAATACCAAAAATGTATTTTAATATTAATAAGACTACAAATGCTGGGTGCAGTAGTAATTCGGTTATATCACTACAAAAGGTACGTCCATAAACTACGTTTTACCGAAAACGATCATAAATCTTTTTTGAATTGTTTGTTTTTCAACATGCATGTATTTTTGGAACGTCTTTTTAGGGTTCTGGGCATCAAAAGGAATAAAAAGAAACCCTTCTAAGATCATGTTTGTCCCACTGTCACAAATAGGTCTGTCACTGTTTAAATCCGAGTTCATTAACTGGAAAACACATAACATTCATCGAAAAATATTAATGGGAAACGACTTTTATTTTTCGTGTGACAAATCACTAGCACTATCTTTCTTCAGATATCTAGTATTTATTTATAAAAGTGAATTATTGATCCCTAGGTTTGAAAGCCAATTCAATTTCCGTCGCAGCGTTGTCAAATCCCTTGATAATGTAAATTACGCTGTTATTTTATTAAATATAACATCTAACATGACACTTGACAATAGACTACTGATGAGATAACAAGCAAGGGGTAAGATCTCGTAGGTACACATACGTATCATATAATATTAACTGGTATAAATACATACTTAACGAAACCGTACGTTACGTATTCTTCCCATAATTATGATATATTTTTCGTGCTGAACAATATTTGGGAGATACCAGAGGGTTTTACTGGTTATGGAAATATTGCGGTCATAGTTCAAGCTAGTCTTCTCGAAATCTGGTTATAGATAAACCTTAAATATCTCCACTACTCCTTACAGTTGCATGTGCGGTTAAAAAAAGAGATAAGTAACCAGATCGTCTCATATAGTTGAAGTTTTCTTTAAAATCGGTGGTCGTTTTTATATGAAATATTATTTAATTAGTAAACTGTTTATTTTCTAACAATATATTTCATTTAAAAAACATCTATCGGTTTTTAAAAATCTTTGAATTTTTTAGGCAACGCTGTTTAGTTATCTCTTTTGCTGACTGTACTTGCAAGCACAACGTTTGCTTGCAATCACAAAAAGTGACTTTACACATCTTAAATAAGAGTTGTTTTCCAGCAAATATTTTTTGCCCAATGTAATTTAGTTTAATGAGCAGTAAGCGTAATTAATGACAAAGTGATTTGTTTTTTTAAACTTTGTATGTAAATCCCCGCTTGATACAATTAACTATGACATGACCAATTATCCATAATTTTTCACATGTGCCACAATACTGTGTCAATCTACCACAACAAACTCATTATTACTATAAAAATCTAATCCAAAAAGTGATTAAATATCCATTTAGTTTTTACATAAATAATCCAAGCGGTTTTTCATGTAAATAATAGATGATAAATGATGAACTGTCATTGTTATGATGTTCTACAATTTACTAGTATTGAAATCACAATAAAAGCTATGATTATACAAATAATGAAGCAATCAAGGTAGTGTCATAATTACGTGATGATTTAGTCATTAGAAATCATCAATCATTCAATCATGCCATTGTTGACGTGCATGCATATTGAAAAACTTACTTGAATGAAACCTTAATCGGTGATTTGTAATGTTTACGTAATCTTGTGATATTTTAATGCGTCAATAGAACGAAAAAAAGTAAAATAAAATTAAAGTCTACGATATGTAGAATTGTGATGATTCTTGTTTTAAATGACGGTTGTAACGGTACTAATATTGGCATCATGTACATTTAGTACGGCCGATGTATTTTTGACGACCTGAAGTTAGACGATTAGCTGCGCAGTAGACAATTTTGTTCCCAAAAGAACCAATGCGCAGCCAGAAAGCTAACTTCAGGACGGCCAAGATACGTCGGCTGTACTGTACTTTATGATAGCAACTTCAGGGTCATTACAAATATATTTTAGTTTTTTGCAAAGGCTTCAAGTTGATCACTTTTTGACAGAATTTAGTTGAAGTGATAACACCTCTTTCTAAATTCCATACAATTTGCTCAGAACTGTAATTTAATGACTAAACACTTAGTCAGTGAACTAAATTTAAACGTAGTTTATGGATGATGGTTTATTTATATTGGTCCCACGCTAAACTTAAAAACTAATAATTATAAAATGTGGACACTTAATATAAAAATACTGTTAAATATTAATGTAAATATAACTAAATAAATTAATTGATGTTGGGTTGTTGATGTTTTCAGCGCAATTTGATCGCATCTTTTAAGAAAAGTGGGGTTAGAAGTACTATCAATAACAAAAGTGTACAGTTTAGTTGACAAATTTTCAATTTCAAAATAAAAGGATAAACCTTTGTGCTGATAAAATCAACATCCCATGCCCAACATTGGACAACATCATTTTTTTTTACATTTTCATTTTTATCCATGAGTAAGAGTATTCACCTCTGCAATGCAGAGCAATGTGAATGTTTTTTTTTTTTAATTTTTAATTTAAAAAAATATAAGATATCATTAAGTAGAAATTAAGTTATTTATGTTTCATATTCGAGTAAAGGAACCAAATAATTTGAAAAAATATTTTGTTATTTTTATAAGTGCCCGAACACACTGTCATAGTCAGCAATAGCATAAAACACGTTTTAGAATCGATTAAATTATGCACTGTTATTTTAAAAATATAGCCACAAGAATGAATATCGGATACTAAAATACAATGTATCCAAGCAAAATAAAGGAGGCTGGAGGCCGCCTCTTTGTTAGAAACATATCAAAATAGTCATGAAAGTGCCATTCGATTTTGTAATTTATAGCATGCAGGTGAAGTCTATTATTGTGTGTTCAATAGGTTTAAATGAAATGAAAAATCATTTTATAGGTACTCTTCTTATTTCGACATTAAAAAGCGTTGCACGATGTTTGTATAACTTACAACTACAAAAATATTGATTGCTAAAATGGACTGTGTATTCAGGCACTTATGAATTAGAATTTGATGGTTTAATTGGAAAATCCAAAATGGCGGATCCATTGTTACTATTTTAAAGTCCAATTGAAATAGTTTTATTCTACAATTGAAATTACTTTAACAAAACAATAACTCCTCCTTTTTTGAAGTCGGTTAATAATTTCCCGTTTAGCTACAAGTTTTTTATTTCCGATACGTTTCAATGAAGTCATTCGAGAATTTCAAGAGATTTTGTAAGAAGACTTAAGTTTTTCAAAGCAAATCGTTCGTAAGTAATGGTAATGGTTTTGCAAAGTGTCTGTAAGGCTAAGCGCGCACTAAGAATTTTAGTCGGCAATCTGTGAACAATATACTGGAGTCCGTGCACTCCGAAAAGAAATCGTTGTTAAATTTTTAATTTCGAATAAAAAATAAATTGTGACTAATAAATTTCGTAGTGACCGCTTAGCCTAATAGTGTACAACGTTAAAAGGAGAATCAAAGCCTATTGTATTGTTCAATTCATATTAAGAACAAAACAATTCTGACGTCAATCGAAGTTTCTTATACCAAATTTGAAATAGGACTTCTCTAAGAGTTGATTTTTCAATCGTCAGTTACCTCTTAACGGAGGAATAAATATGGCCGTTTGACAGTTTTTGTATACACGTTAAGTCAAACTGTCATATTTATTCGTCAGATAAAAGTTATCTGACCATTGAAAAATCAGCCCTAAATCGTATAAAACAAAGTCGCTTCCCGGCATTTTTCTTTCTTTACCCTTAGATCTTTTAAACTACGTGACGGATTTTAATGCTGTTCTCATCAACAGATAGAGTGCTTCAAAAGGAAGGTTTATACGTATTAAACATCACGCTACGACCAACAGGTGACACCGCTGGGCAGGTATATAGCTAGTAAATTAAAAATCTATAACTATTTAAGAATGTGTAGGATATTTCTTTTCACGGTATCTTAGGTTTGGTTCCAACAGGGAAGTTTTAAGTATTAATTATTTTTAAGTATTTTGTGTAAGTACTTAGTCTTGTAAGATCAGTAAATAAGTAAAATTAAAGTGCATTGTAAAAAAGTACTACACATAAACATAATATAAACGACACATTGGTTCATTTTTACACAACACAGTTTTTCCCGGATCAACCGGAATTCATATTGGGTGTAATCTTAATTCGTTCCATAAAACATCACTGAACAAATTAAGCACTAAACTTACATAAATCATTCTATCTCTTTCAACTTTAAACAATATGAAAGAGATGCATTGATATTCTAATTGTGTTTATAGGCTTCTCCACACAGGAGTATCTATCCGTAGAACACTTACTATGATATCTCGCGCGACCCTTCACATATAAGTAACGTAAGCAACTAAGGACATTATTTTCCCTATTACACACGAGTGTAAAATATTTTCTTTCACTATTGTCATGAAATAGGAAAAGTCAGATTAGTACTTGCACGGCACTGAACCTGCAACTACATACATGAGACACAAGTCGAAACCATTTCAACGTTCTTTGATATTATAATAAACATACATACATACCATCACGCCTGTATTCCCCGAAGGGTTAGGTAGAGGTGTACTAATGTACACCAACAGTTCGCCGGTATGTTTAGGTCACATGTAATAGGGTGCGAGTCTATTGCCATCAACCGGGCACAAATCCTAACTCCGAGCTGCTACTGAGAATTTCATAGAAAAACTCATTAACACTTTTTGCTCGACCTGGGATTTGAACCCAAGACCTCTAGCGTAGCAGTCGCGCTTAGAACCACTAGGATAACGAGGCAGTTCGAGGCAGATAATAAAGGCTTTGTAAATATGGACTAAATAAATGTTTTTAATAAAATTTGCGGAATCCATATTGAAGTGGGTTTTCTGATCATTACGTAAAAATATGAAATAAGGCATTCAGATGTAGGAATCAGATTTAAACTGAGTGATCGAATTCATCTATACCAATATTATAAATAAGTAAAGTTTGTAAGTTTGTTAGGTTGTAAAAAAAAGGTGGGGTTATCTCTGGATCTACTGAACTGATTTTGAAAATTCTTTTACCCATAGAAAGCCACGGTATTTTTGAGTGTCATAGGCTATATAACATCACACTACAATCACACGGGAGCGGAGCACTAACCAAAGACGTTACTTAACACGTGTGAAAATATCCACTCGGGCGAAGTCGCGGGAAGAAGCTAGTTATTGATATGATGGCACGAATTAAGAATACACCTTCACACAACTTTAAAAACAACTTTTTACAAAACCAGGGAATAACAAAAATCCCTTTTCTCAATATAGGCAGCTGCATTTCAATACAAGTCTAAAAGTTTCCTGATGTCTTTAAAATTTGGACATTTATACCTACTTAATTTAAATTTTAGGATTACAGCCTCAATTTTTGTCTGTTCTGTTTCTGGAGAGGGCCTCTGCCTCCTCGATCGTGTCTGGTAGCCGCATGTTCCTAGTCTCCGGGAGCATCAGAACGAGGGTACTGGATATGAGGCACATGACTGCGAAGATCACAGTCGGCATGGATTTGTGGTATAAGGACTGTAAAAGAGAATTCTTTGGTTAGATTCTGCAGTGTTATTCTGTATAAATCTTCCTTGGTAAAGTGAGTATGAGGTGAACTCTTACTTCCTAGCATTAGCTTAGATGACATTTTAAGTTCGCTGCACTTAAATTCACCAAGCAAGATTTTTACAGAATTGGCCGTCTGGATCGTTTTGCATTAGATGTTTTGACTATATTTTTTAAGGTTCTACCTTATACGTAACTATCGTTAAACGATTGAATGGGTAATCGAATTATGAACTGGAATACCTGATATTTTTCCTTTTAAAAAATCAATACTAAATTACTTTAGACATAGGTACGTAGTTTGACGTACCTATACATCTTTTTCTTTTAAACATAATAAAAATAAGTATCAAAAGCTATAGTACCTAACATACAATGCCACATAAAGCTTGAACCCACTAAAGATAATAAAATAAAACATTATTTATATCGATCTTTTTTCAAAACGAAAGAGTTGCATTGTCATTGTCCGTTATTCCGGATAAAACTCACATTAAAAAACACATGAATTTGTGTATAGAAAATACGAATTAGTGTATAGGTTTTCTATACACTAATTCGTATTTTCTAAATAAAATTAATAAATAATAATTTATAATTATTTATAATTATTATTTATTTATAATAAGTAAATTCGTGTTTTCTATACACACATTTGTGTTTTACAAATGTGTGTATAGAAAACACGAATTTGTGTACAAAAAATACGAATGTATGTATTAAATAGTTTTTTAATTAGAAATCGAATGACATCGGCACTTACCAACAAAGGCGTCATCGGTGCAATAAGCGATCCAATTCTGCCAGCCATGGAACACATGCTGATGAGGGTCTGTCGCATGTTCGTAGGGAACACCTCAGACACGTAGATGTAGACAGAACTGTAGGCGAGAGTCACGCTCCATTTACCGATCAAGTACAGAGGGATGGACCAGTAGTCGTCTGAAAAAGCAATGAAGGTTCAATGGTCTAGTTAATGCATTCTGTAGGCCAAAAGCCTCTTCTCATATAGAGAAGACGCGAGGATCACAGCGGGTTGACGATTTAAGACTCATATGGATTATAAAGTTTTGTTAAGATTTGTTAAGATGTATGTCTTCACCGATGTCAGTCATGTCCAAGATAAACACAGAAAGTACATATGAATTGAAAAAGTCATATAATTATTGGTATTTGCCAGGTAATGAATTCGCCACCTTATGCCTTGCAAATAAGAGATATAATCCTTACTTAAACATAATTCTATCATTTTAATAACATAAGCAATTTGGCTGTAGTTACCAATCAATTGTCATATTTTTTATAAGCTGTCAAAACGCGACTCTCCCATAGATTTTCTACAGGAATAGCAAACAATGACGTCACTTATTTGCCAACTCAAAATACTAAAAAAGGAATTTTACGATTAATTAAAAATTAATCAGTTTTTTAGAGAAGTTTTATCTTGTAATTATTGGTTAATGTCTGCTATCCAATTATTACTTAATCACGTAGAGATTGAGAATGTTTTCTGAACTCGTGTTGAAGTATTTTTAGAATTAAATTGACGGCTATCAAGAAACACCTAGATAACTATATATTGTTACGTGATCCACGTTTACGCAAACGGTACTATCGTCACGTATTTCATGATATTAACAACTAGTATTTGATAGCGGCTTCGCTCGCGGAAAATTAAAAAATTACCCTACAGGAACGTAATACCGAAATGAAAAGTATCCTGTATATTAATAAAGGTCTTAGTCCAGTCCTGTGGCAAATTTCATCCAAATCCATTCAGCCATTTACGCGGTATCAATTAACCAACATATAGACTTTCATATGCACACCATATCATCACGCCTGTTTTCCTCGAAGAGTTAGGCAGAGCTGTACTAATGTACACTTACAGTTCGCCGGTATGTTTAGGCTCCATGTAATAGGGGCGAGCCTATTGCCAATAACCGGGCACAAATCCTACTAACTCCGATCTGCTACTGAGAATGTTATAGAAAAAATTAAATACCATTTTACTCGGCCTGGGAATCGAACCCGGGACCTCTAGCGTAGCAGTCCCGCTTACGACCGCTAGGCTATCGGGGCAGTTCACACAGACATACAGACCGACTTTCACATTTTTTTAATTGGTTAGACCTATTGTTTTATCGATTCCGATTTTGTTTTTTCATCGATTCCGATTTTGTACGAAGTTTTGGACGTAATATCGTACGTTTACAAAGATAAGCACACACGTGTAAAATGTTAGGTACACCACATTCGCAAGGTCGACGGACCGACGCGTCAGCAGAGACCGCTTTCACATTAGCGATTTATCGCGCGACTACTGGAAGTAACAGCAGGCATCTTTATTTTTAATGGTACACTTTATTTAGGTACATACTTTTGGCATTATCTTAGGGAAAGAAGGGATCCCCCCCTTCTTTTAGCATAGAATTTCAAGGCATAACGTTTTCGCATAATAACGCTGTGGCATAACAATACTTTGGCCTAATAATACTTTTAGGGTAGTCCGACACGGATAGGCTAGGATCACACGGTAAGACGGGAGCTAGAGTGAGCGACGCCAAAAAATGATTATGTCCAATAATATTATGCGTATTTATCAATATGCTAAATTTTGTTATGTCAATGAAAAATATAACAATATATTTTATGCTCATGGATAGGGAGAAGAGTTACAATATTTATTTGTTTTATTATGTTTAATTAACTGCCTCGGTAGCCTAGTGGTCCTAAGCGCGACTGCTACGCTAGAGGTCTTGAGTTCGATTCCCAGGTCGAGTAAAAAGTGTTATTGGGTATTTCTATGAAATTTTCAGTAGCAGCTCGGAGTTAGGATTTGTGCCCGATTAATGGCAATAGGCTCGCCTCCTATTACATGGGACCTAAACATACCGGCGAACTGTGGGTGTATATTGTTACACCTCTGCCTAACCCTTCGGGGAATACAGGCGTTATGGTATGTTGGTTCAGTAGATCCAGAGATTACTCCCTACAACCTCACAAACTATACCTCTTTATAATATTAGTACCTATAGAAAAAAAATTTCCCTACACTGGAAGTTTTCTTCTGTACCGCAAATGTGTTTACAAACATACAAACTCACATACACAAACAGCCAGACCCGGAAAAACTATCTATAGGTCATATAAATATTTATTTATTTATTAAACTTTATGCACATAATGTAAAAAAATACACTGTACAAAGGTGAACTTAAAGCCTTAGGCATTTTCTACCAGTCTACCTTAGGGTGATGCAGAAAAACAATTGAAGGGGCCACACAGGGCCATGCCTGCCGGGGCTGCGGGTTGCTCGAAAGAGATACCGCGCCCCCGGAATGCAAAGGGCACAGGAAGGAACATGGATGGGTTTTAGTCAGCAAAAGTCTGACACTTCCTCCCGCACCGCCCAGGGCGGGAGAAGTCATTGGATGATTTCCCATGGGTAAAAAAAAAAAGGGTGATGCAGAAACAAAACATAGTAGGTGCAAAGAACAGAAAATATTCAGGAATAAAATATATTATAGTAATAAAAAATAAAAATAAGCAATACGCAGCACGGCATCCAATCGGTTAGCCAGTGCGTCAACCGTACCGTCTGTATTAATCGCGCGATCAAAACCGTGAATGTGTAACCAGCCTTAATTAAATATACTTGTAAACTAAATTCATTACATATCCGCATTTTGTTTCCGTAGTAAACACAACATGTTTATAAACACATAAAATGTTTACTAGTATTATTAATAAGCCTCTATTTATATTCTGTTTACAATATACATGTTTATTTACTGTGATACCCTTGTTTATACATAGATGAGGCAATGATTAGTGACTTAATAATTGATCGCATTTTAGATTCCGGAATTAATCGGTAGTTTATCTATATTGTTTGTTGATTCATAAAAATAATGTTTTTTTTTTATATTTTATATATTTTTAAATATAATAAATTTGATTTCAATCATAAAACTTACTTAAATAATAATTAAATTAAAAACTACGAGTATGTACAGTTAATATAAAATACAAAAAAGGAAGCTTATAGGGCATCAAAAAACTCATCCGCATCGCTGTCAAAAATAATTGTGTTGCAAACGTTAATCTATACAGAGTGCAAAACGATACATGGCTATTAACCACGCATACTGACCATCAAATAAGTAAACTGCCCCTTTGGTCAAGCAGTCATCAGCATGAAGTCCTGGTTTTGATTCACAGGTCGAGCAAAAGTGTTATTAGGCTTTTCCATTAGGAATTTCTCTGCAGCAGCTCGGAGTTAGGATTTGTGCCCGGTTAATGGCAATAGGCTCGCCCACTATTACATGGGACTTCAAAATATACCGGCCAACTGTGGGTGTACATTGGTACACCTCTGCGTAACCCTTCGGTGAATACAGGCGTGATGGTATGTCTAATAAGTAAAATTATTGCTGGTTTTCGTAAAAAATCGTAACAAAAATATTGGAAATTACAAGTTATTCTGCTTTCTTGTGACTTTTTTTTACTTTGTAGTCTTTTTTGTAAAAAAGTCTTTTTAGTTCTAGCTTCAGAAGTTTCTTCTAAAATAAGTATTACGATATTATAGCCTTACAATGACAGCCTACTGTTGGCAGATGTTCAGTAATGTTCTTTACGAGGTCGTCTCAAATGTAAATACACTATGTACTTTGCCCATCATTCTGACAGCAAAGGCTGAAACACAAATATGTACATATTTTTATAGAATGAAATATTGTTAGCAATGATGTGTCTATTGCGCACGTATTTTTTAGAGATCCGTACTTAAAGGGTGCTAAACGAGACTATGTTACTAAGACTCCACTGTCGCGCTCTGGTTGTAACTTTTCAACCTTAATAGTTAGGCATTTGAAATTTTCACAAAGTGTTTACGCACTATGTCATACGACTATGGGCGATATAACAACAAACACACACATAACATACCATTACACCTGTATTTCCCGAAAGGTTAGGCAGAGGTGTAACAAAGTACACCCACAGTTTGCCGGGATGTTTAGGTCCCATGTAATAGGAGGCGAGCGTATTGCCATCAACCGGGCACAAATCCTAACTCCGAGCTGTTACTGAGAATTTCATAGAAAAACCCAATAACACTTTTTACTCGGGAATGTAACCCAAGACCTCTAGCGTAGCAGTCGCGCTTAGGACCACTAGGCTACCGAGGCAGTTCAAACCAACAAATTAAAGATTAAACGGGGTTAAATTATTCCACACACAACAAACGTGATTTTTTTATATGTAGTCTTTAATATTGTATTACGGAATTCTTCGTACAAAGTTAAAGTCAGAAGTCAAAGCATTAATTTCAATTAGACCATTTACAGGCACTTTCGAATTGTCAAGAAGGCGATTGCCGATAGTCGCTTAAAAAGTAAAAAATTAACGGGTAACCCTTTATAAAAAACGTGTTAAATGGTACAAAACCCTTTGTGTATGAGTTCGACTCACACTTGGCCAGTTTTCGTATATCATGATAACGTGACCAACTAGAGTGTTAGATTGAAATATATGTTTTAATAAAATCGAATTGATTAATCGAACGATTAATCAACCAACAATAGAACTATTGAACACGAGTTACTGGCAATATATGACATTGAACAAGTCTTCTTTATCGGTTTTAAATTGGTTGTTAAAAATATTTAGTAAGTTGATCAATCTAAAAATAGAATAAGTCCATGCGTCCCCATATGGACCGGCTCAGTTTAAAAAATAATTTGGAAAAGAAAAAAATAAGTTTGTTATGTACTAGACGAAGACGGCCAAAGGAAAGATGAATGGATTGTGTGAAGAACAATATGAAAGAGAAGGGGCTCCCTTCTCTTTGTGTGTGTGATATCATGACGGTTGATAGGACGGAATGAAAGAAGAAGAGGTGTTGCGCCGACCCCAAGTAACATGGGATAAGGGCAGGAAGATGATGAATACCCACCTCTCATGCATAAGGTGATGAGTTGGCAAGTAACCAATGTGAGTTTGTCAATTCATAAGTAATATCTAAAATAATCTTGGACATCATTGACATCGGTGGAGGAAAACATCGTGATGAAACCTGGACTAATAATTTATAACAAATCTGAAAACGCCAATCCGTCTTGAGCAAAGATGGTGTTCTATGCTCGTGCCTTCTATTTAAGGCCTTTGTCCTATAGTGGGATAATGATAAGCTGGTATTTTGAAATGTACGAAACGAAATACTTACTTCTTGGCAAGAATGCGAACAGCAAGCTCATCAGCGAACATGTCAGATACGTGGCCACCAGCGTCTGCTTCCTCCCATACTTGTCCAGCACTATCACAACCACGATGTACGCTGGAATCTCCACCAGCGTCACCAGCATGAAGCTCACGTACCTATTACTGCTCAACGATACAGAGTTAATTGACAACCCATAGTACACCAAAGAACATGTCATCCACAAAAACGAACAAATCATCAGTCTTTTCCATATTATAGTAGACCTTATCGCTTTTGACAATTGGGACTTCTTATCTGTAGTCTGACTCTCAACCTTCAACAAAGGATCTCCTAAAAAGTCCAGCTCAAGTTTCCTGGGATCCAAATTATTGATTTTTGCTGCTTTCTTGAGAACTGTCACGGCTTTGTCCCTTTTGCCTTTACTGAGAAGCCAGCGGGCGCTTTCGTTCATGAACCAGATGTAGATAATGACGATCAAGGCTGGGCAGTAGAGGATAAGGATGTAGGTACGCCAGCTGTCGATGACCCAAGCGAGGAGGGCGATGAGGACGACGCCGATGACGAAGGTCATATTGCACATGGCGGATACTATGACTCGCTGTTTGAGGCCGACGAGCTCGATAACTGCAAGGAATAAATTAGTATTAATATGGTTAAGTTGCGAGAAATGCCTTACATGGTAAACGGTATTGAAGACAGTACGTATTATGATGTCTTTCCATTAGGAAAGACATCATAATACGTTCGAGTGAGTTCCTTTGAGTTCCACGAAACCCATTAGGGTTTCGTGGAACTCAAAGCGGAATTTATAAAATAGTACTTTTATTGTTTGATCTTCCTTTAATGTCTATCTAATGTCTTAATTATAGGTTAAATTTATACTAATCTATTCTAATAAGAGTATAATAATGGCGAGGATTTTTTAGTTGGTTTAAACGCGCTTATCTCTGGAGCTGTCAGTCGGATTGCCGAATTACTTTTGATGCATGCATTAGTCACAGGAGCAGAGCAGTAACCAAAGGCGTACATTGAGGCGGGTGGGAAAAACCACGTGAACGAAGTCACGGTTACATAATGATCAAAACATTTCAGAAAACGAAAAATACTTACTAAAAACGTAAGCTGACGGGTACAATCCACCACCAAACGCTGCCTCCAAGAAATGTAATGCTACATAAGTCAAATAATTTGGCGCAAAAGATCTCGAGAAACCAAATATAAAGCTGGTGGTAGCCGCAAAGCCAACGGCCACTTTCCGTCCAAACCGGTCAGATATGGCCCCAGTAAACAACATGGCAACGAACATTCCACAGTTGTGAATGGTCCCAACCAAAGCCCTCTTCCATTCCTGGCAGCCGAGGTTAAACTGAAAGATGAAGAGGAATTAGAAATTGTTCAATTGTCTTAAAATTAAGTAGCATGTTTAGTGCGTGGAGTTTACATATTTAGCGCAGTGGCGTCCACCTCCTGTACTTCGTTTACTGCGGACAAATATAGTATTATTATGTAAAGCCAATAACTTTGTAACGAGTCCACGTGTAATTTGTTAGAGAGTTGCAACTTACATATGGACTCGGGACTACAATTGCCCACATTTATTGGAAATTCTTGGGCGAGGTTCAAGCGCGGATCCATCGTTATGGTAGCCTAATTTTTCGCAAAAAAGAAACGTAGCTTGAATTTGTTTTACAACCTTAGTTTTTGTTTACCAGTAAACTGAAATAGGGTCATTGTACTTATTATTATGAACAATTTTGTCACTGTACTCATCACTATGAACAACTTTTTCTAGAAGAACAATTATGAAATTCAGCTGATCCCTACATTTATGTTCGTATCACTTGACAAAATATATGGGCCAGCTGTTTTTTTTTTCCCGTGGTATGTCTGTTGTTGGTTTAGTTAGTTCTTGTACAATGACGCTATTTCAAGTATTTGGTGACGGGGCTGCGGGTTGTTCGCAGGACATACCGCGCCCCCGGAACGCAAAGGGCACAAGAAGGAACATGGGTGGGTTTTAGTCAGTAAAAGTCTGACACTAAGGGCGGGAGAAGTTATTTGATGATTTCCCACCCACCAAAAAAAAAAAAAAGTATTTGGTGAACAAAAAATAACGTTGTTTAAGTAAGCACCTAAATAAAATTATTCAGTGCAAGCGTAGCAGCTTTTTCAATAAATAAATCTGATATGCGTTCAAGCTGTATAAATTTATCTAAATCGGTTCAGTATTTTAGAGTCTAGATGGGATTTATCGTATAACAGTATAGTCCGACACGCACTTAGCAGATTTCAGGTGACCGTAACCACACCCTTTTTTAATTTAGAGACTGGATCCGCACTTGGTTGCGACATAAGGTGCAAAAATATGTCAGTTGAAAACGAAAGTGTATTTCAATGACAGAAGGCTTATTTTTTGTCAAAATAAACATTATTCACAGAGCAGTTGACATGAAAAAGTAGGATAAGTAAATAGACATAGTATCTTATTACACAAATAAGGATAACAGTTTCTTTCGCAAATATTTTAGTATTACCACGTGAGTACTTTAAGATCGAGAAGATATTGCTTGTAATATCAACTGCTATGCTAAAAGGCTAGACAGTGCTCTTGACTCTGTATTCTAGAATGAAACTCAAACTTAAAACCACAAGGTGCAGTTTTGCATAATCGTTAAATAAATAATCGAATAAAATTAATTCATAAATACTATTTTTTTTTGTTTCTGTTTGACAATATTTCTGAGTACACCTCTTTCGAAGATCAGAATCGCGCCGCTGCGGATGCGGTAGGTACCTAGTATCGTAAAACTATTTCACTGTTAACTCGTGTTGAGAGTTATTGGCATAGTTACTTCCTTGAATTGCAAAATTTCACCTTGTATTCATATATTGTATTATTGACATTTTCATCACGAGAGCAGATTGAGTGATCAAATTCTTTCACCTTAGCTTTCTTAGTTCAGGTTTAACATTTTTTTGTTACTTTACATAAAATCATTTTCTTGAACGAATTAAATGATTTTTTTTAAAACATCACTCTATCCACACGCACACTTCTTTACAACACAAATTACGTTACAAGGGTGAGTTTTGGGAGCTGCCTTCAGAAATTTACTCTTTCAAAATGTACTAGTTCGTTACTGATTTCTTGAGTATCGTTCTAAAATACAAGTCTTAGATTAAGCTTTTCGAAAATTACGTCTTTATACTTAGTCTTAAAGTCTAATTTAGCTAAAATTGAAACGGTTAAACTGACCTCTTTAACAAGTGAATATTCGTCCTCATAAACAAATTTCTCACATGCCATGGTTTTGTTCAGTTCAAAGTTGTGTGGCAGACACTGAAACTCGGAGTTGTTGAGTGGTTTGTACATCATGCATGGCTCTGGTTTGTTTGATATCTGGTTGGTTGGGATGGCATAGTTGACCCAGGAGGTATCGTTGAAGCGTTGCTCGCAGCCGTCAATCTCACATCTGTTGGCAAAGTTGTCATTTTTGTAGTATTTTTCTGTTTTGTAATTGCTCTGTGGTGAAGGCGTTAAGGTTTGATAACAGGTACCAATGTGACTTAATCAATTCATGAGTACTTCTTAAGTTTTCATCATTGACATCGTTGAAGGAAAACATCGTGAGGAAATTTGGGCTTATGATTGATACAAGTCTGCAATCGCTAATCTGGCTTGAGCAAGCATGTTGATCAAGGTCCTTCACTGTATGAGAAGAGGCTTTTACCTTGCAGTGAATCATATGCTGATATTAATATAACAGTCTCCTTCAATTAGATCAATTAAATGTTGATTATATATTTTTTTTGTATGCATTGCCCTACTACAAAGCAAAGACCTTCCAACTCATTAATAGACAGACACACAGCCATAGACATTATTATAAATTAAAAAAGTGCTCTCTTAAAACGAAAAAAAAAAATGAGGTAAGCTTGAAAAAATAACAGCCTCGTCCTTTTTTATATATATCTATCTATTAAAATAGAAAAGTGGTAATAGAAACACATAAGAAAAATTAACTCCCAAGATTATTTTGGTACTCAACGAGATCAACTACCGAAGCAAATTGCGACAGTACGTCAGGTTCGGAACCTGACGTACTGTCGCAATTTTACTTAAATACATCTGAAAAAAGTATAGTTCAATCGCCTATTTATAGCAAGAGACAGAGCTTATGACAATAGCATATTTAGGAGTGTAATGCAAGGATGGATTATTAAGTACACTCACAACATTGTTTAAAAGTAGTTGCAAGTTAGCTCCCTGTATACCAAATAGCTTGTTTTACTGTAACTACAACTTTTACGAAACATCATGTAATGAGACTTCAGATGAGGTCATTTTGTAATGTTCCTGAGAAACCAAATTATACTTAAGATCGCGCAACGACCACAGATGGTGAAGCATTTATACAACTCTAACCGACTGTGAAGGTTGAAGTAAGATTTGTTATTATTAAACTTAAAAATAATTTTTTCATAAAAAATTTTCTGAATTACTCATTGTAGTTGTCCTAATTTACGAGAAACACTAACAAATGTCTGGTAAAAAATTCAAAATACATAGTATGAAACAAAGTCGCTTCCCGCCGTCTGTCCCTTTGTACGCTTAGGTATTTTAAACTACGCAACAGATTTTGATGCGGTTTTCATCAATCGATAGAGTGATTCAAGAGGAAGGTTTAAAGGTATTGAACATCACGCTACGACCAATGGGAGTGGAGCAGTAACCAAATACGTTACTGAACGTATAAAAAATTTATGAGTCATTTGAAAATCAGCATCTGCTCATGTTTTGGGTAAAATAAAGACGAATCGGTCATCACCACAAAAACAAACATCACATTGTTTGTACTAAAATAACATAGAAATAAAAAAAATAAAAACATCTGGGTGCCTGGATATATAATTGATAATCCACAAAACAAAATCTATTCTAAAGTACACGATTGGATTTACCATCGCGTACCCAAGTGGTACAATGCCCAAGGAGTCCCTACACCTGTACCTTGGAGGATATAAAAAATGCCACAGACGCCGCAATTATCGTGTCACGTACACGTGGCACCATCTATCCACCATCAGGCCAAGTATTATAAAGTAAATAAAATAAAAAGGATTTACTTACATCGGTGTGAAAAGAAAAAGAAGAAGTACGCGATGACGACGATGAGCTGGATTTTAATGGTCTAAAAGATTTTGACTTGAACAAGGAAATAATATTTCAAGTAATAGCAAAGTCAAACTCACCTATAAGCTAGTTCCTGGGCTTCAAATATGAAGCCACATTCGAAGAAGCTGCTCAACAGGATAGGAAAGAGAAGTAGCACGAAGTTCAATAGGTTGTATCTGCCGTAAGGTCCTAAGCTCTCAAGGATCGAGTCCAAGTTGATCTCCTTCTTGATTTCCTCCATGATTTAATTGCTTTCCTTAGTCAGATGATTATCTGGAATGAAAAATGTAATGTTAGCTATGATGATACTTGTAATATAATGTCTAATGCTAGTGGGAAGACTTTATTGTTGGTTGGCAAACAAATCGACGCAAATCTGCATTACCAGGGGCCTTACAAATAGATTGGCATCCCAGAAACAACAGGCCGTGTTGACGGCGCGTTCGTGATCCACGCGCGCCTCAGAGAGATGTCAGCAATTTTCGAAGGGGCCACTCAGGGCCGATGACGTCCGGAGCTGCGGGTTGTTCGTAATAGATACCGTGCCCCCGGAACGCAAAGGGCATAAGAAGGAACATGGATGGGTTTTAGGCAGTAAAAGTCTGACACTTACTCCCTCCCGCCCCTCCCAGGGCGGGGGAAGTCATTTGATGATTTCCCGTCGGTAAAAAAAAAATCCAGAGACAAAGTATGAAATGTCTTATGTTAAACCAGCACTCATACCCTTCAAACCGGGACACAGTAACGCTGCTTTGCGGCAGAAATAAGTATGGAGGTAGCACATCCCTCGACGAGCTCCTTCACAAGGAGCTTTACTACGGAGGCAGTCCCATTTTCTTTTTTAGAGGCATTATTGGCAACGAGAGTTTCTTATTGTAATAACTAACTAACATATTGACTGCACGAGCTAAGAGATCAAGTATTTCCGCCTGTGCGTCATAAACATCGTTTATGTTTATCTTTGCATTTCATTAGGATTACGACTGTATTGCTTATCTAATTCGTCTATTGTTCAGAATAAATATAAAGTACGATTTAATATGGGACTTGCACGTGGGAAGCCATGACTGTTTAAAGCATCATTCATTTAAAAATAAGAATATATTTGGAACTGAATCTTTAGTACCGCTTTAGTTCAAGTTTATACCATGTCCTAATTCGTAAACAGAGCTCTAACTATAGGTCCTTTGATTACTTCGTTAATCTATGCCTTGGAGCTAAACCAATTGATTTAATTCAACTTATGCTTATCATTTTTTCCGTGTTAAATGCATCAGTTATGAGTTACGCAAATCGTAATAAAAAATGAACCAGCGATAATTTGAACGCCAAAATCAAAACATTTATTTCGTTTAAATCGTTTGCGAGCACTTTTCAATTGTCAAGGAGTCGGTCAGTTAGTTGGAAAGTTGAAGCTAGTTGCTCTTTTCAAAATGTAAATAGGTCTTTATGGAGATAAACGAGCAAGAAACTTCATGGACATATTTTTCAATTTCTTTCTAACAGATTCTTTGTTACTATTGTTGCCTTAATATGTGTTGACGATTTTGGTAAAGAGTGAAAACAGTAAAATAAAATAAAGATATAAACCATAGTAGTTAAAAGATGATCAATCTCAGCTAACAACACACATTTACGAACATGACGCGTATACTCGAGTCATATTCGTGAACGGTGCAATTCAACAAGAAAACCCAAATTAAAACGATTTAGGCAGACTGCTTAAGAGCTGATATTTAATAAAAAAGATGATAATAACGAAGAAACGAAAGCTATGTATGCAGTGCCTAATACTTGTGGTATTGCAAAAGATAAAAGATTTTAGTTACTAACATAAACGGCGGATGCAATTATGGATGGATGCTTTGGAATCTACTTTCAACTTCAATTTTAATGGAGCCTGAAATTACTTTATTAATTTGTATATTGGTCTGACTGCTTATGAATCTATCTTTATCTACCAAACCGGTTTGTCGATGGATCACACAGAGTTTAATAACAAAATAATAATTATTAATTTTATTCATATCGCAAAGTATTTGGGTCATATTAAATTACTATTCGAATTCATTATTCAAGTTTTTAGTCACCCACACGCTATGATGATGCTAATGAGCCATTGTATGCGCTCTGTGTTACTTTGTTCCGATTATTATTGTGACCAATAAATAGTCTCTTCATTGTTATCTACCTTCATTACTTGTGGTTTTGATTCTATTTCTGTTTTATGACTTACTTTGCTTTGAGATAAATTAGTAGGTATTTGTGTGTCTCTCTCAATCGTTTTTAATATGTTGTGATACTTTGTATATTTGAACCGTTTTCGAATTCAAATATTCACGTATCAGAAACAAATATCCGAATATCCAAAATTTGGATAATCGGATACGTGCAGCAATGTTTGGGGCAATATGGATAGCCATTCTTAATAGTTATAGGTGTATGTTTCCAGTTCTTAGCAATGTTCTAGATCTTTAAGCTATTTGAGAAAAGATTATGGGTATGTACGAGTAGGTACTTACGTCCGTACTTAAATTATCGCGATGGCCCAGTGGTGACTTATTATGCATGAGGGTGCGAGTTCGATACCAAGCAAGTGCTTATGTGATTGTTTAAATTCATAAGTAGTTTCTAAGAAAAATGTCGTAAAGAAACCAGGAGTACAATTAATCCGGCTTGAGTCGTGATGATCAATCCTCGTGGCTTTTTTGTATGAGAAGAGGCCTTTTCGCTGCATTGGGAAAATAATAGGCTGGTATTTTTATTATTACGCGCGACTGCTACGCTAGAGGTTTTGGGTTCGATTCCTAGGTCGAGCAAAGTTTTATTGGGTTTTTCTGTGAAATTCTCAGTAGCAGCTCGGAGTTAGGATTTGTGCCCGGTTAATAACTCGCCCTCTATTACATGGTACCTAAACCATACCGGCGGACTATGGGTGTACATTGGTACACCTCTGCCTAATCCTTCGGGGAATACAGTCGTGATGGTATGTATGTCTATTACTATTATTATTTACGAGTAAAGCAATTTACTACGCCCTTGTGTTGCCTCTTCCTGGTTCAAATCCCACGTTGTCAAACGCTGTTGTGTCATGAGAATATTAATGCATCTGAGGATGATTCACAGAGTCAACATTATGGTTATAGTGTCGCTTGTGGCGCTTACTGTTTTAATTGTAAGTGTCTTATTATGGGTCTTATGGGTTCAATTCCCAGGACGAGCAGTGTTATTGGGTTTTTTTATTAAATTCTCAGTAGCAACTCGGAGATCGGCTTTGTGCGCGGATAATGGCAATAGACTTGCCCCTTATTTCATGGGCGTAACCAATATACAGTGACAATCAAAAGTAGTCCTTTTGGTTAAGCCTCTGCCTAACCCTTCGGGGAATACGGGCGTGATGGTATGTTATTATGGGTACGATATTAATAATTAAACTTGCTGCTGCCAACGACAAGTTTTGATATCCCGTTGGACTCGTATGATAACTGCTGAGTGCACTTTTAGACTGTTTTTTTTATATCATTGGATGCCAAACAAGCCGACGGGCCACCTGATGCCAAGTGGTCACCGCTACCTATAGACATCTGCAATACCAGAGGCCTTGCAAATGCGTTGCCATTCCAGAGACAAACTTGAAATGTCTCATGTACCTTGATTACACCAACGTTGCAACCTTGCTTTGTGGCAGAAATAGGTGTGGTGGTAAACGGTAATAGGTAGATACTATAACAACTGCACGACTGCTACGCTAGAGGTCTTTGGTTCGATTCCCATGTCGAGCAAAAAGTGTTATTTGGTTTTTCTGTGATATTCTCAGCAGCAGCTCGGAGTTAGGATTTGTGCCCGGTTAATGGCAATAGGCTCGCCCCCTATTACATGGGACCTAAACCTACCGGCAAACTGTGGGTGTACGTTGGTACCCCTCTGTCTCACCCTTCGGGGAGTACAGGCGCGATAGTATGTACATACATATGTGTATACATACTTATGTATGTATAACAAAAATGTTCACAATGATAGGGGGGCCCTGGAAAGCTAACTTTTTTAGCGCTTTTTGGTCTTAATTCAGTCGTCGAGTTAACGCTTTGATGGATATTATTACAGTAAGTATCTAAACTAATATTATAAAGCTGAAGTATTTGTTTGTTTGGTTGAACTCGATAATCTTAGGAACTGCTGGTTCGAATTGGAAAATTATTATTGTGTTGGATAGTCCATTTATTGAGGAAAGCTATATGCTATATAGCATCACGCTACGACACACGGGAGAGAACCAGCAATCAAAAACGTAAATTAAAAAGCGGGTGAAAGAACCACGCGAACGAAGTCGCTGGCAGAAGCTAGTAGGTAAATAAAATGAACCATTGTCTTGTACATACGTTACGTTACGTTGTACGCCCGTGACTAGGAAACCACGTAACGCCGTTGGTTCCGGCTGTCATTCGTAGATCTTTGACAGTCGTTACGGATAGACAGAAGCCAGGAAGTCTGACAACCAGTCCAACCAAGAGGTATCGTGTTGCCCAGTTACTGGGTTGTGGAGGTCAGATAGGCAGTCACTCCATATAAAATACTGGTACTCAGCTGTATCTGGTTAGACTGGAAGCCAACCCCAACATAGTTGGGAAAAAGGGTAAGCAGATGATCATGATATCTTGTACGTACGTTCTAAATACTATAATTGTCATATTTTTAAAGTTACAGTTCGATAATTATCACACATCCCACGTATAAGTAATTAATATTTATACGACTTTTCCTTATTAGGGCGTACAACGTTTTATATTATTTCTATTATTATTGGTGTGACCGCTTGAGATCACGTATGTAACATGACCTACACTCATGATTACCAGTTAGTTAGAAAGGCATACATAACATCACGCCTATATTCCCCGAAAGGTTAAGCAGAGGTGTGACAATGTACACCCACAGTTCGCCGGTATATTTAGGTTCCATGTAATAGGAGGCGAGCCTATTGCCATTAACCGGGCACAAATCCTACCTCAAAGCTGCTACTGAGAATTTCATAGAAAATCCAATAACACTTTTTGCTCGACTTGGGAATCGAACCCAAGACCTCTAGCGTAGCAGTCGCGCTTAGGACCACTAGGCTAACGAGGCAGTTTAGTTAGAAAGAAAGACGCGGATAAAAGGTAATTAGAATACAATATGGATACTACCCTTTTCTATATCCTTCTATGTTTGGTCGAGCAAAGTGTTATTGGGTTTTTCTATGAAAATCTTAGTAGCAGCTCGGAGTTAGGATTTGTGCCCGGTTAATGGCAATAGGCTCGCCCCCTATTACATGGGACCTAAACATACCGGCGAACTGTGTGTATACATTGGTACACCTCTGCCTAACCCTTCGGGGAATACAGGCGTGATGGTGTGTGTTGTGTCTATGTTTGTGTCAGGAATGGTAGGTTTAGATACTCTTCAACTCGAGCGGGAATCCACACATATAATAAATGATTGGCAAATATCAGCGAATAAGGTAGATAGCCCCGCTATACGGGAATCGATACATTTTTATGTTCCAGACCAATACATGCGTGGCATTGGATGACGACAGCATAGACTCATGTGCTGCCCGCCCTAGTGGCGCTCTTCCCAAGCCGACAACAGCCCCCCACAGCTAGAGCAATTAGGCTAATTAATGAGTTCCTTCAGTATTTTATCTTGTTTATTTTTGGTCAGAGTTTATGTTTTTTGATTTTTTTCTAATCTAAGTTTTTTGGTCAGCATTTCATGTAATTTATTGTAGTTGAAATTATCATAAATATAAGCGATTTCGTGTAATACTGTAAGCTTGCATTTTTTTTTAAATAAATATTTTGAAAAGAATGAAAAAAAAAAGAAGAAAGTGTTATTGCGTTTTTCTATGAAATTCTCAGTAGCAGCACGGAGTTAGGATTTGTTCCTAAGCTCGCCCCCTATTACATGAGACCTAAACATACCAGCGAATGTGGGTGTACATTGGTACACCTCTGCCTAACCCTTCGCAGAGTACGGGCGTGATGTTATGTTATGTAGAAAGCTTAAGGAATTAAATTTTATAATTACTTATATATTTTTAGTTATACGTGCATGGCGAAGTCTCCTATAATTGAAAGAACAGACATAACAAAACCAAATGTCATGTATGTGTATTCTTTGCTAAACATACATACATAAACTCACGCCTTTTTCCCATGGGGGTAGGCAGAAACAACAGAACGCCACCTGCTACGATCCTTACGCACTTCTTTCGCCTCGACCACGTTCATACCATTGCTCATCGTTCTTTGCTAACGATTCCAGAAAAACAAATAATAAATAATTTATCAATCATTCTGTTTTTCTAAACTCACGTGGGCGTATTCTATACTCAGAGATAATCCGTACTTATCTTAATTATATAAATGAATCATCCAATTGGTAATTATGACGATTAGCCTTAGCTCGATACACTAATTGACCTTTCAATTTATGAATGGGAGTGACTTTATTAGCTAGGATTGTTAGTCTGACTCATAAGATAGTGGGAATTTAGGAATTAGAGCCCTCGGTTTTTATATACTAACTAGACGTTAGTGGTACTGTTGCTTTTTTACGAATCGTTATTCTTACGGACCGTTTCTTTCAGAGAAGATTAGGGAGATAAAATTGTAGGTTCCTTTTTAAAACATTTGGTGAAATATATAGTTATATTTTTTACATTTGTCTTTCGAATTTATTAAGGCGTGATGTTTATTTTATTAAATCCGTTAGTTAACATAATAATATGGGAAATAAAATGATTTTATTTCATACATTTCATAAATTTTGTACTTTGATTATTACGAACTTTATTCAATGCTAGAGATGTGAGATATAACATTCCATCACGCCTGTATTCCCCGAAGGGTTAGACAGAGGTGTAACAATGTACACCCACAGTTCGCTGGTATGTTTAGCTCCCATGTAATAGGGGGCGAGCTTATTGCCATTAACCGGGCACAAATCCTAACTCCGAGCTGCTACTGAGAATTCCATAGAAAAACCCAATAACACTTTTTGATCGACCTGGGAATCGAACCCAAGACCTCTAGCGTAGCAGTCGCGCTTAAGACCACTAGGCTACCGAGACAGTTACTATACTTATATGTAATTCCAATTACAAAATTCTTCGAATTTACGTTATGTTTACAGCGCTCGCTTATACTAGGCCATCTGTTACTGTAAGCCGTCATTTTGTTTATCTAGAAATAAACAAGGTAATGCTAAAATGATGTATGGTTCATAAATGGTCTTGACCACCACATAAGGTGATATAGAGTAAAGTATTTCGCAATTCAGCGACAAATACCGGCTGTGACCGGTGTTCAAGTTTTCGGAACCGGATTTATCCAGTTCAGGTATTTTTGTTGTTACAGAATATTTTTGGAAACGCTGCATTTGGTAACTTTGTAATGCCAATTTGGTATTCTTTAGGTGGTATAGCGGTATTTCAGAAACTTTTGAAGCTCAAAATTAATTCCAAAATTTTGATATTTTTATATAAAATTTTAAAATTGTCTTGCATAAGGTTTCGGATTCGATACCGGTGACTTTTTTAATCAATGTATAATGTACTAGCGACCTGCCCGCACCTTCGTCCGCGTGTCTTATTTCACCCGCGTTATGTTACGTCTTTGGTTACTGCTCCGGTCCCGTGGGTCGTAGCGTGATGTTATACAGCCTATGTTACTCAGGAATAATGTAGCTATCTATTGGTGAAACACTGGTTAAAATCGGTCCAGTAGTTTCGGAGCCTATTCGTTACAAACAAACAAAAAAATCTTTCCTCTTTATAATATTAGTATAGAAGTATAAATTTTGAATCGAACCCAAGACCTCTAGTGTAGCAGACGCGCTTCCGACCACAAGGCTGACGAGGCAGTTCCAAAATCACGTTCTAGAAAAAACGTAACAGGATTTCCACATAATCAATTTTGTACTTAGTTCTGCAGCACTGTGAGCGCATTATCCATGATGATGTGTTGTGCACTGGAGCGCGATTCCTTGAAGACCGCGAAGGTCGGTGTTCGGTGACATCTGCGTCGAATCCTTTGTAGTACGTATACGATTCTGTTTTGACTTAAATATGTTGCTTGTATGAATGTGATTCTTAATGGTAGAAAATAAGAGCTCATAATAGTTTGTTTGGAGCCGATACTTAGAAGCTAGATGTCTCTTATGATTTAGGCTTTATTGGTTGTGAAATTAATGATATTCTCCTGACCGAATTTCGGCGCCAACACTATTCCCAACCACTGCAACTCCTGAAAGCCAGAATGAACAGTAACAGCGACCGCCAGAAAAGCGCAATGTACGTACAAGATATTATTCAGTACAACTATGTGCACAAACATCGTTGCACTTTCACTTCCCTCACTCTCATAGTCCGGAGGGTTGACAATTTAACGCGACCGGGGGGAGATCAAGCGTAGAACCTATGGCTTTTACGTACTTTTCGTGACACGAGGGCGTTACACAACCAACTTCCAAACCAGGCTGCTACTAAGAAATTCCTAATGAAAATACTTTTTCCGATCAGAAAACCGAACCCAGGATCATTCAGCAGCCACGATTGGACTGCATGATCAACTGGGTGGGGAAGTCTGAATATAATTAACCAATGACGTACTAGCTTTATTGTTATATTGTGTGAATTTTCGAGAACAATCGGCATGTTGGAGATTTCACAAATATTGCAGTATTTCGTTTTGTGGATATAACATTAGTAGAGGTATTACGTTAGCTACGCTTTACGGCTTTAATTCAGATTCGACTGTGAATATCACACGGTATAAATTAATGCTACAGACCGTTGCTAGGCAACACTTATATTACTTGGTGGTCTGTTTTTGGGAGTGCTAAGTTTTTATTTGTAACTAGCTGACCCGGCAGACTTCGTGCTGCCTCAATCGATAAATAAAAGACCTAAACTTTTGTATAAAATAATCTTAAAACAAACAAAACGAATCCGTATTTAATAAAAAAGCATTTTTTGAATGAAGCATGAAATTTTATTATTATTTTCGACACATCATGTTGCTTACTTATAAAACAGAGTTTTCCTGAAATACTAATTTAATATGATCTTTATTAAATAGCAATAAAGTTCAAATTGACTCTACATTTTATTTAGAAAACGTTTATATGGGAAAAAGAAAAGGGCTGTTTTTAGGCTTTTCCCGGCAATTATTCGAATTTTTCTCTCCTTTCAAACCTTCCCTAGATCTCTACGAACATTTCAAGACCAAGATAAGATAAATCCGTTCAGCCGTTCTCGAGTTTCAGCGAGACTAACGAACAGCAATTGATTTTATATATATAGATACTGGCCAAAAACTACATTCAAACACTCAGAAATTCCAGAAGGAGTTTAAATTTAAAAAATAGAATTGAACATTTAAAATTTTTTGTTTGCCACAAATTACAATTTTATATTTAATTTGTAGAAGATTGGTTTTTAAACTATGTTCTTTTTAAAATCTGTGAATCTTTGATTGTTTTTTTAACGCGCGAATCGAAAATAGGGGTTGTTATAAGTTTTACGTGTCTGTGTATCTATCTGTCTGTGGCAAATTTTAATGCGGTTTTTTTAAATTTGAAAGCATGTTACCTAGCGATGGTTCTTAGATATGTTTTATTAAAAATTGGTTCAGGCGTTTCAAAGTTATCAGTTGTTTTGTTAGTTACGGCAGTGATCTATATTCTTCTATCAAGATTTACTTAATTTTTTAAATTTATTTGCACTCCTATGGTGCCCGCAGAATAATAGAAAAAGGCAGTCTTCAACTGTTTTAGTCAACCGCAGTTTCACATGTCCCGTGATGCTGTGATTTCCGTACCAATGCCGTTATTAACACAGAAGGATGTTTCTGCCCACCCCGCTAAAATAATAAGCAGTATAGTATCCTCTACTGGAACATCTCAGTAATTTAAAATAATCTCATGAAATCTACAACCAGTTCATTTGTTTCTAAGAACACACTTTGAAACGGTGGCGGTGTTCACTTAGAAAAGGTACTTGTCCACGAGACGTACTTTCTAGGTACGAGAGGTTTTTAGAACTGGTTCTCGTTAAATCCAGTCATCAGTTATGTATGGGAGTGAAGACGATGTATCTGAATTCACAAAGCTCGTCATTATGGAAGTCAGTCTGAGGAGTTTGTTTCTAAGTAGGCTGATGTGTTCGTGGAAAACCGAGCCTGGCTAGTGTTCTATAGTCAGTTAGCTGCCTTGTCGCGTATGATTAGCTGATTTTATTTTTTAAACATCCATTGAATGGCACACAAGCTTACAGCCCATCTGATGTTAAGTGGTCCCCGCTGCCTATAGACATCTGCAATACCAAAGGCCTTGCAAATGCGTTGCCAACCCAGAGAAAAAGTTTAAATGTTTCATGTGCCTGTAATTACACCGTCATCCATACCCTTCAAACCGGAACATAGCAACGCTGCTTTGCGAATGAAATAGGTATGGTGGTAGTATTTCCCCGGACGAGCTCCATCACAAAGAGCTCTAGTACTGCTTTTTTCATCTGCAGCTGTGGAGATACACCCGCCAGGGTATACCGCTTCGTCAGAAAGGGGCATACATATTTTTAGCTTTCAGCACTTATGATGCAACTGGCAATTATTGTCATACAGTTGTTGTATTACCGTGACAGTAATTGCAAGTTGCCCAACTTGTAGCAATCATAACGTTACATTATCGCGAATTGCGCAATTATAACCTAACCGGTTGTTGCTGATGAATGGAGTGGAGTTAGTCATGGGAATTGTTGTTCTAATTCTGTGAGAGCATCGCGGAACACGTGGATTAAGTTTTTTGTATGATTCAAATATGGGATGTAATGAGATGATTAACCGTTTACTACACTGCCCATCAAACTAAGCAATGTTGAGTAAAAAATATAATAAATATTGATCGATTGACTGCCTCGTTTGCTTAGTGGTCGTAAGCGCAATTGCTACGCTAGAGGTCTTAGGTTCGATTCCCAGGCCGAGAAAAAGTTTTAATGGGTTTTTCAATGACATTCTCAGTAGCATCTCGGAGTTAGGTGTTTGTGCCCGGTTATTGCATGGAACCTAAACATACCGGCGAACTGTGGGTGTAATTAGTACATCTCTGCTAAACCCTTCGGGGAATACAGGCGTGATGGTATGTTACTAAATCTAGTAGGTTGCCTATCTTATAGTGCATTTTTAAGCTAATTAAAATAAGGCTTACCCGTGCAGTGGTTCCCTGGCTTGCAGCCAAGTTAACGGTAAAAGTCGAGTGGACAATCGGAACGGATCTACTGGCGGAATGTAAACGAATCTCGATGGACAGATTAAAAGTAGATCTAGTAATTTATCGTTGCATCAGACGATCAAATGCTGGGAAATATATTGTTGGAGGCAAAAGGAAGTGTTTAGATGTAAGTGTATCAGTAGCTTGGTGATTTTTCAAGTGTTGTTAGGTTTTGGGGCATTACGTATATACTGAGCTGTGACTTAAAATGAACGAATTAATTAGGCTTTATTTGCTAGAATATAGTTTGTACCTAGAGGTAAAAATAGGTATGCATAGGTGGTACAGTCGGGAATCGCAGAAGGCGCGTACGCACCCGGTAAGTACGGAAAGGTAACCCCGGGGTGGGTTTTTACTCAGTAAGAATCTGACAGACCTCTCCGTTCGTCCAGGGCGGTGGGACATCCATTAGGATTCTTCACCCAAGAACAAAAAAAAAAGGAAAATTTTACAAAGTCTTAAGAGCGATCACAATATAATCTCAGTTATCTGTCAAAAATGCCTCTAATTTGTCTACATTTTTTTAAATTGATTGTCTGAGATGAGACTATGACTGACTTTTGGATGTTTTTAAGTAAAAGAATTGGTGGTAGAAGAAGAAGCCCTTCTGGTGATATAACATACCATTACGTATGTATTTCCCGAAGGGTTAGGCAGAGGTGTACTAATGTACACCTACAGTTCGCCGGTATGTCTAGGTCCCATGTAATAAGGGGCGAGCCTATTGCCATTAACCGGGCACAAATCCTATCTCCGAGCTGCTACTGAGAATTTCATAGAAAAACCCAAAAACACTTTTGCTCATGCTTACGCTGCACTTTTGCATATGCTTCAGTCATGCTTACGACCACTAGGCTACCGAGGCAGTCTGGTAATATACAATTTGTTTATTATACTTCAAGCAATTTCTCGGTCGTGCAAATGTTGTTTTAAATGACAATCGTAAGTTTTGGCAAATACTGAATAATGAATCTTCTCACCCAGAGAATAAAGGTCATTCTTGCGTCATTTGGAACCGATTACGTAAGCAATTTTGCAGCACGGCGCATTTGCATATTGTGTTTAGGTGACCAAGAAAAAACACCTGTTTGAGGATTTATGTCAGTCAGTAATTCATTTCTCTATTATCAGTCGTAAGTCTAGACTTAAGATAACAGTTGTCATAAGGATTAACTCCGACCTTGACCAACAGATTTAAGATAAAGTCAGTGATATCAAAAACGAAGAATGTATTGTCACGTGACATGTGAAGTACTTATGACCAGACGTGTTCTATTAAAGACGGCATACCATCACGCCTGTATTCCCTGAAGGGTTAGGCAGAGGTGTAACCACTGTACACCCACAGTTCGCCGGTAGGTTTTTAGGTTCCATGTAATAGGGGGCGAGCCTATTGCCATTAACCGGGCACTAATCCTAACTTCGAGCCGCTACTGAGAATTTCATAGAAAAAACTAATAGCACTTAGCTCGATCTAGGAATCGAAACCAAGACCTCTAGCGTAGCAGTAAAGTAAAGACTATACAGACGGAATTACAGCTAGTTGTGCCATACGTGAAGTATATACCGGGTTTCCGACTCATTGTGGTAGAAGGAACGATGAGGGTTTTGCCAGTAAGAGTCAGACGTAACCCTCCGTTTACCCCAAAATGGAGGGAGGGCGCATTCATGAGGATTTCCCCACGAAACAGAAATGCTTGAATTACAAAGCCTATAACAATCAGTGGACTAGTTCAAGACACGCTAGTTTCCGTGGCCACCACTGTACCAAGCGGCTGGTACATACTTGTCAGACGAAATCGTCGCCTTACCTAGTAGTGTAGTGTAGCAGTGTCCTGCCTCGTTAGCCTAGTGGGCCTAAGCACGACTGCTACGCTAGAGGTCTTAGGTTCGATTCCCAGGTCGAGCAAGTGTTGGGTTTTTCTATGAAAATTCTCAGTGGCAGCTCGGGGTTAGGATTTGTGCCCGGTTAATGGCAATAGATTAGCCCCCTATTACATGGGACATAAACATATCGGCGAACTGTGGGTGTATATTGGTACACCTCTGCCAAACCTTTCGAGGAATACAGGCGTTATGGTATGTTGGTACCTAGTATTAAGTACACTGTAAGTACTTTAGAGGAAATTAACACTACTGAACCTGCGATAAAAGTGGGCACTAACTGGGCTCAAAAATTTTAAGATTATCATCCACTGGAAAAGAAGAAGTACACTTATCACCTTAACGTTTTACCTTATTCGATACATAACTCCAGTTCCAAGAACAAAAATCAACGCAAAATAAATGTGACAAATTGACAAGAGCTCGTAAACTGCTGTGATTGGCTGTTGATGATTCAGTCCACCAATCACATCAGCTTACGTGCGCTTGACAAATTGTTACATTAATTTATCGTTCTAGAAACGGCACAATTTTCTAATCGAAGATTTTATTAGTTAGCTTATGCCTCGCTTTTTTTCTGCGAATTCGTCCGCGCGAAATGTCGTCGTATTATGATCCCTAAATATTTTTCTAAAATAAAAGTAGCCTGAATTACACCTTATAATATCAGCTACCTGCCAGTGAATGTCCCGTCAAAATCTGCTCAGCCGTTTCGGAGATTAGCCGGAACAAACAGACGGACAACACATCAAAATTTTAAATTTTCATATTTATTTCTAAAATGGTGTTATTTTGACATTTCTTACATACATTTCAATTTTATTTATTTATATGGTTGTGATTTAGTTCCTATTTGTCACCAAATTTGGGCCAGTAGTATAATTAGTTTTATACTTAAGCCAAATAAATTGACACAGTTTCGTATCAAAAATTCTTGTAAATGTTAAGTATTAAGCGGTTTTGACTACAGCCTTGGCCTGTAAAACTGTCACACTCGATTGAATCGTGATCGATTGATTTGATTCGTTTATATGCCTTTGTTTAATTTTTTTGGTCACGTTTTATATATAAAAAAATTGGGGATTTTTTTACCGTTTTAGAATAAAATGCATATGACTAAAGCACTTCTGCGAAGCAGTTATGCTAGAGAAGAAGGTGGCGGGACGGTTAAGACAGAGAGCCTCCCGTCAGCTCTGAGCGTCAAAAGACGCGAGACGACTCCCGGCAACCGTAGACGCGGGCCCGTGGACGATGAGCAATGCGTAGCTCACCGTCCGTCAGTCCGACAGTCCGTGTCGACGGCGCGTACGTGTTCCAGCAATTGGAGGAGCGACACAGGGCCGATTTCTGCCGGGGCTGCGGGTTGTTCATAAGAAATACCGCGCCCTCGGAACGCAAAGGGCACAAGAAGGAACATGGGTGGGTTTGAGGCGAAGTCATTAGATGATTTCCCATCCGGAAAAAAATTACTAAAGCAAATATAGACGGATAGAGAGGCAGAGAAAGGATAAAGAAAGTGTCTAAAGAAATGTGTAAAGAATGAATGAAATGAAAAAAAAGGGAGACAGTGATGGCATGACAGTTGACAGGACGGAATGGAAAGTCAATGTGTTACGCAGACCCCAAGTAAAGGGCAGGAACATGATGAATCCAGTTTTAATTTTTATTTATTTTAAGGGGTTTTATCACTTAGTAATTACTTAATGTCACCCTTTTTGAGGGTTTTTGCGGTGGTGGGTTTTGGTGTTGGGGATTTTTAGTTGATTGTGTATTTGATGGTGTTTTAATGGCACACTTACGATCTCCTATAGGGAAGTCGGTGGGAATCGAGTTGTATGGAGTCCTACTCACAATACATATTCTAATTGCTTTATCTATTCTCAAAATTTCCACTGCTGTCGGCTCCGGGGTTTTGAGCCCTATGGACAATTCTAGAACTTTTCAGAATCCGATTTCACGCACATATGTCAACAAAATGTATGAGCACACAGTTGAATAGGTACACTGTTCTTTGAATAATGCAACATGGCCTTCAAGATATTAATGTTATTTAAAAATAGACCTATTTTGTTATATTCATTCCAACAAATAAGGGACAATAACGCCTATAAATATAATAAACTAACTATAATAATATAATAACTTTTATTCAAAATCAAAAATCAAAATTTTTTGTTTAAATAAGGTACAGACGGATCTTAAAGATAAGGTAAATGGATCTCTTATTCTGCCATTAATTTCGGCGTGCAAATTTTACATAAGCATTCTATGTCAAAAGCAAAATTAATAAATCTGAAACATGCGTGTAGTCCACGACTTCAAGTATTCAAGTATACCACAAAATATATCCTATGACACTCAGCTATAGCGTAGCTCTCTATCAGGCGAGAGATTACTTTTTAATAATAAAAAAAAAACTTGATCTCTCTACTTAGTAGGTACTCTGTATAAACACCGCCGCGTGTCCCCCGCCACGTTTTTAGCTACTACTCCGCTCCCATCAGTTGTAGCATAATGAGAACATTACAATACAATATAGAGTGACGAGATAGTGATTCAAGAGGTTTATAAGTATAGAAATACATATAAACCTACCTCTTAAATCACTCTATCTATTGATAAAAACGCAAATCCTTTGCGTAGCTTAAAAGTTCTAAGTGTACAGACGGCGGGAAGCGACTTTGTTCTTTAATATGTACAGATAAAATATATTAAAAGTATAGGTAGACCACAGTGGGAAAAAAAAACTTACTTCGTTATCATTGTCCGTTTTCCATTATTTTTGGTTCAGTAGCTCCTTACATAATGAACTTTACTAGTAAACTGTACTCAAAATACCTAATTTAGACGATAATATACTTTTCATAGAGGACATCGGAGACACTATTGAGTTAAAAAAACAATAGATAAAAGAAAATCCCTATACAATTTATATTTGATTTTTAAAGTTGTTAAGGGAGATAAGATAAAACTGACACAAGTTTAACAAATATTGTCGTAAATATTTACTCCATTTTATGGCTCTGTCGCATTAACGTTACACTATTATTATAGTCCGAGAACCCGGAGTGGCTAGACCTACTTCATATTAGCATGGGTGATTTTTTTTTGAGAAAAGGTAGGGAAAGACGACATGGTTGGCGCAGTGGCTGAGCGTTCGACTGCTGTGCTGCGTGTCGCGGGTTCGATTCCCGCACGGAACAAATATTTGTATGACCTACAGATAGTTGTTCTGGGTCTGGCTGTTTGTGTATGTGAGTTTATATGCATGTTAGTTACGCACCCACGACACAGGAGAAACTCCTAGTGTGGGGCAACGTTTTATTAAAAAATAAAAAAATATATCTAACCTAACCTTCTTAATGGGTTTGTAACTTAAATTCGATTACCAACCAGGCCGAGCAAACTATTATTGGGTTTTTCTATGAAAATCTCAGTAGCAGTTCGGAGTTAAGATTTGTGCCCGGTTAATGGCAGTAGGCTCGCTCCCTATTACCTACATGGGACCTAAACATATCAACTCTGGGTGTAGGTGCATTGGTACACCTCTGCCTAACCCTTTGAAATACAGGCGTGATGGTATGTCATGTATTATGTTATATTCAATCTATGCCCAAATTTTAGCCATGCTAAAATGACGTTGGTCTAGCGACCTTGAAGATCTTGGACTACCACTGCTTTTATCGCTTTAAAACAACGACCAATTATGTTTTTAATCGATAATATTGACCGCACTGGCGCTAATCAGAACGGATGTTCAAAGACATTTTATTGTATCGAAATAGCACATCTGCGTCTCTTTTGTACATTAACAAGCTGATGTTATAGCTTCGTACACAAGTTCAATAACTTGAATAGAGATAAACGAAGATAAAAATAGGTTTATCGATATCGGTAAATGAAGATAGAAAATGCTCGATAGTGTTGTTGATAACAAAGTTTACGTTGAAGCACGAAATCGCTGACAAGTCGGTTTAGATTTAGTTGTATGGTCAGATTTATTTACAGAAAAATGTGTTGGTTACCAATTGTAGATATGTTATTGGCTGATATGACTTTTTATTGTGTAATACGTTCAGAAAATTTTATTCTAGTAATAGGTATATGATAAAAAAAAAATTACAAAAGCCTTCACTTTAACGATACTAGAGGTCTTGGGTTCGATTCCCAGGTCGAGCAAAAAGTGTTATTGGGTTTTTTCTATGGAATTCTTACTAGCAGCTCGGAGTTAGGATTTGTGCCCGGTTAGTGGCAATAGGCTCGCCCCCGATTACATGGGACTTAAACATACCGGCGAACTGTGGGCGTACATTGGTACACCTCTGCCCAACCCTTCGGGGAATACAGGCGTGATGGTATGTGAACCAAATGTCGTAAACTGGTATCAAACAATAAATAAGTAAGACATCAAATTGTCGCAACAGAGCATTCGAACAATGAAGATACACAAAAGTTCATATTGTTGTACAATACTGTGACGTACGTCATACGAATACTTATGTGGTAATGGAAGAAGTATCAAATAGTGGTGAGGTGTTATATGTAGGTACGGAGAGAGGGTGTTTGAGGAAACGGTTACGTTGGACGAAATTACTGTGTTTGGGGAAAAAGTTGTGAAGGAGGAAACGGCTGTGGAGGAGAAAACGACTGTGGAAGAGGAATCGGCTATGTTGGAGGAAACGGTTGTGAAGGAAGAAACGAGTATGTTGGGAGAAACGAGTATGTTGGAGAAAACGATTATGTTGGAGGAAATGACTTTGTTTGAGGAAATGACTATGTTGGAAAAGGTTGTGAAGAAGGAAAAGTTTGTAAGGGAGGAAACGGCGATGAAGGAGGAAACGGCTGTGAAGAAGAAAACAACTGTGAAGAAGGAAACAATTGTTGTAGGAAAAGACTATCGTACTCCTATGTAGCGGCAAAGGATTATATTGGGGAAAAGAAGGCATTGGAAGAAACAACTGTCTTCAAAGAAGAGGAAGAACATATTTTGAAAAAGACTGGACAGATGATTCGACACCAAAATTAAGAAAATTATTAAAGTACCTATTAGGATCTGATGACATCATCCAGTTTACTGCAGTATGCATGACTGCTAATGGACAATTAGAGGTAATATTGCCTATAATCCTCTTATCAGCACTTAAATGGATGGATAGGTACAGATAACAGAGTGGGATGCATCAAAAGAGCCTTCATAAATGACGCAACGCATATCCACGTGTAAATAAAGTTTTCCACGTGTCATATATTATAAGGTGGTGTTACACGCCCGAAACGAAAAGAGATTGGCTGTGCGAGACTTAATATTTGTTTAAATAATAAATACTCTATTTAGGCATGAATAAAGTTCAATGTTGTTCGGATTCGTAATTTAATTCTCAACTCGCCTCTATTTGATGCTGCTGCGGTGCTGTAGCAGTTCGGATGTCAGACTGCACGCGGACTGTTGTCTTTTTCATACAGTTGACATGTGTTGTTTGTCGTTCTGCAGTCGTAAGGATGCAGTACGAGTGTCGCACGGCGCTCTCGACATGTCGACTGAAAAAAGATCCGTGCGCAGTCCGACACCCGGACTGCTCTAGTACTGCAACAGTTCGACACTAAATGCATAAATGGAAGGAGCTCTAACTGATTGGTTGGCGGGAGACGACAGGGTTGAAGTATTGATAGACCACCAGCCACACTGGTTGCAGACGTATAAAAGACTGCGTAATTGATTAGCACGGACTAAACATCTGGAAGAACAAGCCTGAGTATAATGATCTTGATGAAAGGTTACATGTATTGGGTTCAGTTCAGAAGGAACAAACCCACTTTTAAATATCGTAATCATTTTCGATATTAAAATGCTGACTGATTTTAAATCACATCATGGTGACATCATCATACCATCACGCCTATATTCCCCAAAAGGTTCGGCAGAGGTGTACCAATGTACACCCACAGTTCGCCGGTATGATTTAGGTCACAATGTAATAGGGGGCGAGCCTATTTAACTGGGCACGAATGCTAAATCCGAGCTGCTACTGACAATTTCAAAGAAAAACCCAATAACATTTTGCTCGACGTGGGAATCGGACCCAAGACTTCTAGAGTAGCAGTCGCGCTTAGGACCACTAGGCTGACGAGGCAGTTTTTTTTTGTATTAGTGAATTTAAATCTATTCTAAGTATTAGTTTTGGAAGTACACTAAACTGTTATTATGGATTTTTGTATTTTAAATTAGTTTTATTTAAATTGAATTATTAAGAGATGGTGGGTTGGCCTATTTTGGCAGACCTAAGCTAAATCATGAATTGCGTAGATAATTAGCATACAGATTAAAGTATACTGGTTAACCTCACCATAAAATGAAACTTAAGTACTTATGTCTACATACATAAATTATATCTGGATAGGGTAATAAATTAAGCTTTATCTTATTAATTACCATTAATTACCGACACAAGCTCAAGATTATCTTCTCAATGAACAAGCGGTTTGTTTGGTTGAAACTTGAGATTGAATGAGGTGACTATGTCAGAAGTACCTACTAAGTTAAGAAAAATATCAGTAATGACGATCGTTGACCTTTGACTAGAATATAATCAGAGGGGTCTTGCTATTAACATTAAGAACGATCGACATTCTAATCTCATTGTCAATCTGTCAAAAATGCCGCTTTACCAATTTTTTTTTGACATTAATTGTCGCCGAGATGAGATTGCGACTTAATTTTTAAACGTTTTTAATTAGTAAAATTGGGTCGCGCCCGCTTGGTAACGCTCCCGTTTGGTAACGCTACATACCAATACTATTTAAAGCGGTGTATCGCATGCACAAAGTACAGTCAGTGTGTTAAGTCTAATTTTTAAAGAATGTAAATACAAATTTATTTAAAATGAAATAAACAGGTAATTTAGGATATAGTAGTGTATTTAATATATACAAATATTTAAACTAACCAAACCAAAATCAACAACATGCGTTAGTACAATAGATAAACTTTGTTTATTCATTCCAAATATGTCTAATTGTGACGAGGTATACCAAAATAAAAAATCGAGTAAATAAAATAAGAAATCGAATACATATACAAAATTGGAACTGAACACATTAAAATTAACAAATGCAATTTCATAATTTGGTATGTTCAATATATATCAATTATAATCGTACGTATATAATTCAACTACACAACACAAAAAATATTGTCATTTAGATAGGTTACTTAAATTGTATTATATGCAGTACTTAGTAATTAATATGGTAGTTTTAAAATGTAGAAAATAAAATGAATATTAAATAAACTCGGCACACCAGAACTTTTTACTCTGACTGTACTTTAAGGTTATGCTCAAGTACGTAATATCTACATATAAACATAACCAATGTATATGTAGCGTTGCCAAACGGGAGCGTTACCAAACGGGCGCGACCCGTAAAATTGACCTTCTAATTTTAAAGAAGAATATAAGGTCCCGTTTTGAAATTTTAATTTCTTAAAATTATCTTGCAAGTCGATTCAAAATGAAAAAAAAAGAATAGTCTATATTCTTTAATTTAGACTATTTGTTGTCGTAATTTTGAGTTTTGTACTTCATCCGCGTAAATGACAATGTTAGTAGCCCAGTCTTGGAGGTTATAATTGTTGGAGCTCAAGCCTAGTCTGTGCCAAATTTCATTAAAATAGGTTCAGTAGTTTAGCCGTAAAAGCGTAAAAAAAACGGGCAGCGCGAGTCGGTCACGCGCACGAAGGGTTCCGTACCATTATTTATAAAAACGAGCAAAAAAAATCACGTATATTGTATGGGAGCCCCCTTAAATATTTATTTTATTCCATTTTATTTTGTATTTTTTGATATAGCGGTAACAGAAATACCTACATCATCTGTGAAAATTTCAACTGTCTAACTATCACGGTTGGCTGCGGGTTGTTCGCAAGAGATACCGCGCCCCCGGAACGCAAAGGGCACAAGAAGGAACATGGGTGGGTTTTAGTCAGTAAAAGTCTGACACTGCCTCCCGCCCCGCCCAGGGCGGGAGAAGTTATTTGATGACTTCCCACCCACCAAAAAAAAAAAAAAAAACTATCACGGTTCATGACATACAGCTTGGTGACAGACGTACGGACGGACAGCGGAGTCTTAGTAGTAGGGTCCCGTTTTACCCTTTGGGTACGGAACCCTAAGACCGAACAAATAAACATTTACTATTCCATTCGCGATTTACTAGTAGGTTTAATTGCACATGGTCGCAGGCGCAGACCATGCGTCTAGCGAATACGGGCTCCTGACTCATCATGGTAGAATGAAGAACCGTTGGGTTTTAGTCGGTAGGAATCCGACATAACGGAAAGCATTTACGAGGATTTCCACCCAAAAAAATGTTTTATTTGCGTATGTAGAATTTACGCAATTTAGTTAATCAAAATAGGTTGCATAACTTAAAATAATACCAGCCTCTAATTGTCCCATTGCAGGAAAAAGGCCTTTTCCTGTACAGAAAAGGCATGAGCATTGAGCACCATGCTTGTTAAGGTGTATTGGCGATTTCAGATTTCTGTTAGGTATAAATCGATAATTAATTTTTCGATATTAGATATAAAACAGTGTTTTTTATGAAAATACATACCATCATCACGCATCTATTCCCAGAAGGGTTGGGCAGAGGTGTACTAATGTACACCCACAGTTCGCCGGTATGTTTAGATCCCATGTAATAGGGGGCGAGCCTATTGCCATTAACCGGGCACAAATCCTAACTACGAGCTGCTATTGAGAATTTCTTATAAAACCCAACAACACTTTTTGCTCGAGCTGGGAATCAAACCCAAGACCTCTAGCATAGCAGGTCTACTATAGCAGGTTCTATAAGTAAATAAAATAGGTATATTCCCTTCCAGATAATTAGGGAATTCTTGTAAACTCGATATTTACGCAGATATCAATTTGAAGACTTATTAATGTTTTATTTGTCTGCCCCGAGTTACGTCTGGATAAAGTTCCTATTTCTGTTTGTGTAAATCTCGTTTTATTTATTATTTGTTTGTTGATCTATGTTATACATCATTAAATTATGTGTAACTAGCTTTCACCCGCGGCCTTTCGCGCGAAACGAACAAAAGTATATTATTCCTGAAAGAGTTAATTTTGACTGCCTCGGTAGCCTAGAGGTCCTAAGCGCTACTGCTACGCTAGGGGTCTTGGGTTCGATACCAAGGTCGACCAAAAAGTGTTATTGGGTTTTTCTATGAAATTCTCAATATAAGCTCGGAGTTAGGATTTGTACCCGGTAAATGGCATTAGACTCGCCCCCTATTACATAGGACCTAAACGTAGCGGCGTACTATGGGTGTACATTGTCACAACTCTGCCTAACCCTTCGGGGAATACAGGCGTGATGGTGTGTATGTATGTAGTTATTTTTAACATATTTATAGAGAAAAATAATTTAACATTAAATGTTTTAATATCCCCTGGGAACATATTTTAAAAGTATCAGTCTTAGCAATAGTCTACCCGTGTGCCTAATTACATTTAAATTTGTTAAGCCAATAAGATTATTAATTTAATTAAAGTCCAAAATTTTGTATAATTCTGTTTGTACTGAATTTAAATGTTTGTAAATGCACCAACGAACGGTGCAGGAGAACTTCCTAGAGAGGGGCAAGTTAAAAAAAATCCGTAATACCTGTACATAAGGTTTAAATAAACAATGGTTATTTTTATACAATAGTTAATCCGGTAGCAGACAGCGCTTGTAAAGAATGTGTAAGCTCGTAAATAAGCTATCTTCCAAGAGTGCTGCATTTTTTAGGGTTCCGTAAACGAAAGGTGCCAACGAGATCCTATTAATATGCCTTCGCTGTCCGTCCGCGTGTTTATCAGCTAGCTGTATCTTATAAACCGTAATAGGTAGAGAGTTGAAATTGTCAGTGTATTTCTATTGCCCCTATAACAAATGTAAGTAATAATGTATGTATCTATGTAATTATCTGTAATTTTTTAATTTAGTTTATTTTTTATTTTTAAAATTTTAATAAAATTCTGTGTAGGTCCTACTTATAATTAAAATTTGCATGCCGGCATGGCAAAATATGGCAGAACCATTAAAGTGTATCTGCATCACCTGTATTGTACCCATATTTGCTAATAAATTTATCTTTATCTTTAACAACAAATAATAGAGATGTAAAAGAGGGGTTCCTAAATAAGAAACGAGTATGTTTTGTAGTGTATAAGTTGAAGTCCAAACACTTAAGCAGTCAACACTACTTGTCAGAAAGCCCTCCACGAGGTGAACCGACGCTTCACCCAGGCTGTCAAAGTCAAAGTCAATAAAAAAAAATCGCTTGGGTAGCGGCCAATCGCTAGGTGCGGGCAGCGCAAGACCGGCCGTTGTGGCTATCTTTAGGGAAGTCCTATGCCCAACAATAGACGTCGTACAGCTGATATGATGGTGAAGAAATTTGACTGCAACATATAGGTATATTGAACAGTGAGACAGAACCCTTCATGTATAAGTCCGACTCACACTTGACTAGTTTTTTTATCTAATGTATTTTGTGCATTAACTTTGATGCGTTCGACGTACAAAACATTATTAAAAGATAAACCAACAACTGACGCGGTTTCGTTTGACCTTCACCGTGACTCGGTTGCTCTGACTGTTGCCAAGGCTTTTAAAAGTGATTAATGGGTGACTTTTTCTCACGACTGACAATATGAATGATAAGAGACGATTAGGAGATCGATAAGTCTTGCAGAGTGGTAGAAAAGTATGAGAGTTGGCAGACATAGACCCTACTGTTAATGTATCCACAATCTCTCACCGGTCGTGTCGGATAGCCGTCCCATCAAACTATTAGGTGAGGGAATAGGGAGTGCACCTTTGTTTGCGCACACACTTTTTTTGACTGAAACCCATCCATGTTCCTTCCTGTGCCCTTTGCGTTCCGGGGGCGCGGTATCTCTTTCGAACAACCCGCAGCCCCGGCAGGCATGGCCCTGAGTGGCCCCTTCTTATGGTTGCTGACATCTCTTTGAGGCGCGCGTGGAACACGAACGCGCCGTCGACACGGTCTGTCGTCAAAAGGTGACGTAAGGACGGTAAGCTACCCATTGCTCACCGTCCACAGACCCGCGTCTACGGTGGCCGGGAGTCGTCTCGCGGCTCCCGACGCCCGGAGCGTCTACCGCGGCTGCGTACACACTTGGTTAAGACCTTATTCTTTGATTTAGACTATCTAGGAAAATGCGGGCAAAAAAATAGTCTATCTTCATGAGTTTTAATTTTAAAAAACTTGTGCTTTTTGTGGTATCTGACATCACTGAAGTAAAACCTGCATCGTAAAAAAACCTGGACTTATAATGAAACTAAGTCTGAAATCTCCAATCCATCTTGAGCAAGGGTGGATATCAATGCTCGTACCTTCTTTGTAAGGGAAGAAGCCTTTGCCTTGCAGTGCGGCAATAATACGTTGGTTTGTGGAAACATTATTTGTATTTACATTTTATCATGATAGGTATAAAATATTGCTGCCTCGTTAGCCTAGTAGTGCTAAACGTGACGGCTACGCTAGAGGTCTTGGGTTCGATTCCCAGGTCGAGCTAAGTGTTATTAGTTATTCCATACAAAATTCTCAGTAGCAGCTCGGAGTTAGGATTTGTGTCTGGTTATTGACAATAGGCTCGCCCCTTATTACATGGGACCTAAACATACCGGCGAACTGTGGTTGTACATTGGTACACCTCTGCCTAACACTTCCGCGAATACAGGCGTGATGGTATGTTATGTTATCAATTATAATTTGCCTTATCATTTAATCAAAGTATATTCATGTAGTCTTAACTCATTAGCCCGCTTAGGAAATAGATCACAATGCTTAATTCATTTTGATTAGTTGTAGCTATCTTGTCATTTAGATTGTACTTGTAAATGAGGTATATTAGTGTAGTGAATCTCTGATTGTAAAGTTTTATTCATTTTGTTGCCAATGAAAGGTATATTGGCTGTAATAAAATACTCAAAGGCGCCAAAAGTAATATCCTCATCTGATCATTGCTATGTTTTTTTTAACCCTCTACGCAAAAACGAGGGTGTTATAAGTTTGACGTATCTGTGTGTGTGTATGTCTGTGGCATCGTAGCTTCCGAACGCATAAACCGATTATGATTTAGTTTTTTTTGTTTGAAAGGTATATTAGTCGGGGAGTTCTTAGCTATGTTTTATGGAAATCGGTTCAGCGGTTTCAAAGTTATCAGCTCTTTTGTTGGCTGTGGTATTCTTATTTTTCTGTCGCGGGTTACTTCCAATTATGATAGATAGTTTAGTAGACATGCGGAAAAAGATGTACATGCGTACATACAGACATGATGAAATAATAATCCTTCATTTTGTCTTCACCATATTTGGGCAATAAAACAAGATATAGTGCGGTTGTATGGCGTGATGTTACAAAAAATATCTCGCGGTCGTTCACACCTTAATATTCAAATGATTCATGATATTTTTTCATAGTCTCTCGAGGTTATGAAATACGTCATTAATATTAAATCCATTATAATTATTCTTAGGTACTATATTTGCATCGCATTGTGAAAATTTTTTTGGCAAGAATAATCAGCTTGTTTTTACGTAACTTTTGCAGGTATTTCGAAATCAATGTTGTTCGTATTTTTCTTTCTTCGATGGTAGTTTCGAAGATTTATAGTTATGTAACGGAGGACTTACTTCAACTTTTAACAGCATTAAGGAAATATTTTTAATACTCAGTAGTCTTATTCTCAACTAAAATACATAATTTAAAACAATCATAGAGTAAAACCTATACGGTTTAAATGTATGGACTTTTTTGGGAGGGTCGAGGTGTATTATTTATATCTATACAAATATTACAAAGCTGAAGAGTTTGTTTGTTTGTTTGGTTGAACGCGCTAATCTCAGGAACTACTGGTTAGAATTGAAAAATAATTGTATTGGATAGTTCATTTATCGAGGAAGGCTATAGGCTATATAACATCACGCTACGACCAATAGGTGCTGAGCAGTAACCAAAAACGTAACTTAATGCGGGAGAAAAAAATTACGCGAACGAAGTCGCTCGCAGAAGCTAGTATGGTCCTGGACTTCTTTCACTTTCATTTCACTGCTCTGCTCCTGTAGGTCGTAACGTGATGTTATAACAGCCATGATACTCAGGAATAATGTAGCTATTTATTGGTATGAAAATGGTAAAAATCGGTCAAATCGTTTCGTTGCCTATTCGGTACAAACTAACAAAAAAATCTTTCCTCTTTATCATATTAGATGTAAGATGTATATTTGCAACTAGCCAATTAAATAGACAAAGAAAATCGCACTTTATCTCTTTACTTGGATTATTTCCTCTTTAAGAAATCTTCCATTGTTTGTTGACAAGAAAAAAAAAATTATCTAAGAGAGTTATCCACTAACGTCATAGCAATATATTTTAAAACAGTTATTAGTTTGAAACGAAACCAATCAAGTAAGTGGAAGTCCATCAATTAATTAACTTCTCTATTTTATTGCACAATTAAATATTTCGCAATTCCTTCATTCTCCGAAAAACAAAGTGAGCGTGTAATACATTACAGTAATGCATTACATTTTGAAACATATAATGACTTAAAAAATGGACCGTTTTTTTACAAAATACTTACAGAGAATAATCTTGAGGGGTTCGAAGGTAATCCCTTGTGGAATGATCGGAGCAGGTAAGGTCCGATCAAATTTCATCTTGGGCTTAAAACCGGGAATAAAGAAGGGACTTAATCGGGTGTGGGAACGGACTGGTAGATCAATAAAGGCATGTTATATTTCATAGAAGCAAGTGACGAAGTAAGATTTATGAGGAACGGGGGGACGCAGTCGAATCGCGGATTAAAAAATAGTTTTGAGTTTAAGCTTACACCGTACTAAATTTCATCGAAATCGGTTTAGTGATTTAGCCGTGAGAGCGTAATAGACAGACAGAGTTACTTTGGTATTTGAAATATTAAAGATAGAAGGTTATTTTTTTTATTTCTTTTTTCACAAATACTCATACAATACATTCCAAATGATGCAATCATCAGGGTTTTACCGTGCATCATAATTAGCGACTACATGATATAAAAAATAATCGATAGGTTTTAGATAAATTGTATTAAATATAGATTCTTTTCTTTACTTAAAGATGGACCTTTTTACTAATAGACATTTTTAACCAAATTTAAAAAAAAATCCAAAATATAGACAGCTCGACTTCTCGCGAATGTCTTAATTCGATCGAGTTGGTGCGGTTTGGAAGGCCATGTGGTCAACATCACGCAAGATCTGCTTCAAATTGTGAAACAGTAACACCAATCTTTAAATTCCTTAACAACTATTATCATAATTAATGCATTGAAATTAGTTTTTTTTATTATTTATTCATTTAAGATCTTCAACAAAAGATATATTCAAATCCGGACATGTAAATAATTTATCCAAATATAATAAAGGTGGAGCGTTTGTTGTTTGTTAATTGTAACCTGTAATTTCTGGAATTGGAAAAAAATATTTTTGTTCATGATAGACAGATTCATAGGGAATGGTAAAGGCTATAAAACATCACGCTATGATCCACAAGTATCTGCCGGGGCTACGGGTTGTTCGTAAGAGATACCCCGCCCCCGGAACGCAAATGGCACAAGAAGGAACCTGGATCGGTTTTAGTCAGTAAAAGTCTGACACTCCCTTCCGCCACGCCCAGTGCGGGGTAAGGGATTTGATGAATTCCCATCCCTAAAAAAAATAATATCCACGGGAGCACAGCAGTAACCAAAGACGTAATTTAACGCGAGTAAAAATAAAATATGTGGACGAAATAGCAGGCATTAGCTAGTTTCTTCCTTATATTTTACCAGATATTCGCCAATGTCTAAATTTGTGCTTTTAACCAACATGCCGTTCTGCCTACAAAGTCAATACCTTCGTTAATGTTGCTACTTCTCAGTTACTACTGTATTTTGTATCCACATGTTTGGCAGATTAATAGTATTATCACGTCCGGGATTGAATTGAACAAGTTCAGACCTACTGAACGTAGTAGTTATCGCAGTAGGTACCATATTCCGTAGTATCTACATAATAACAATTCTATTTTCAACTTGCAAAACTTTGTTTAAGCATATGCGCTCCGTTTTTGATAATGAATGAATGAATAAATTAATGATCTGTTCATTCGCTAGAATATAGGCTATTATGTGGTGGGAATTTAACATTTGACACACTAAAATTCAATTATTTCGACGTTTTGATCGTGCAAATATTAAAAGTATAATAATATTACACATAAGTCGATCGCTAATGCATTACATTGATTTTATATCATCCAAAATAAATGTTAACAAAAACACAACTGCCTCGGTAGCCTAGTGGTCCTAAGCGCGACTGCCACGCTAGAGGTCTTGGGTTCGATTCCCAGGTCGAGTAAAGTGTTATTGGGTTTTTCTAAGAAATTCTCAGTAGCAGCTCGGAGTTAGGATTTGTGCCCGGTTAATGGCAATAGGCTCTCCCCCTATTACATGGGACCTAAACATACCGGCAAACTGTGCGTGTACATTGGTACACCTCTGCCTATATCCTGAAGGGTTCGGGGTATACAGGCGTGATGGTATGTAAATAAATTTTAAACAAAGTCTTACCTTAACTGTAGACATCGATTAGAATCAAATCAAAATTATTATATAGAATAATCGATAGATAGAATAGAATCGTAGTAACGATATTACTACGATTCTTCAGAATAGAGAACATTTATCAAAATTATTATCAGCGGTCAAAAATCAAACTAGCAACAACGGTATATGACATCCGCTTCAATGCCCAAAACCACAAAGTATACAATTACAAAAGAACCACAGCTGACAATGGACAATAACACGCTAACATTGATACCGAGCGAAACAAAAATATTGCTGTAACTATACGCTGGCATATTGTGGACTGTTCCAGAATGTTACGTCTGACCTGACACCATTGAAACACTTCACGTGTACGAGTATATGAAGAAAAAGAGCACCAGAAATCCTCCAGGCTCCGATCTTGGAGGTCCACATCTTGTTGTAGACGTTTTTTGGTTAAATGATAATGTGTGCATATAAAGAGTTTTGGAAGTGACTAGCGTACGTACTAGCGATTTTTTTTTTTTTTGGTGGGTGGGAAATCATCAAATAACTTCTCCCGCCCTGGGCGGGGCGGGAGGGAGTGTCAGACTTTTACTGACTAAAACCCACCCATGTTCCTTCTTGTGCCCTTTGCGTTCCGGGGGCGCGGTATCTCTTGCGAACAACCCGCAGCCCCGGCAGGCATCGGCCCTCAGTGGCCCCTTCCTTTTGCTGACATCTCTTTGAGGCGCGCGTGGAACACGAACGCGCCGTCGACACGGCCTGTCGTTATGCAACGTAAGGACGGTGAGCTACCCATTGCTCACCGTCCACAGGCCAGTATCTACGGTGGCCGGGAGTCGTCTCGCGGCTCCCGACGTCCGGAGCGTCTACCGCGGCGGCTGGGACGGGAGAACCGCTGTCTCAACCGTCCCGCCGCCTCCTTCACAAGCATTACTGCCTCGCAGAAGGAGGCGACTGCATCCCATTCCCTCTCGCTCCGGACCATGGCTTGCACCAGGGCCGGACGCGAGAGTTCGCCGCCGCCGATGGCCTCCACGAGGACTCGGCGATGCTCCGCCCAAGCGGGGCATACCGCCACGGTATGCTCCACCGTGTCCTCGGGGCGATCCACACAATGGTGACACCCGGACGTACTAGCGATACCACAGCTAAAATGTAATAGTTAATCTTCATATGGATGCATGATGAGCTGGTAGCTTGCTGATACATAATATTTGGAATCATCAATATGACTAAATAGAAGAAGTAGATATTAAAAGCATAGCGGAAGAAGATAAGATGGTAAGGCTGAAGGAGCATCAAGTCTATTATGGTCCTACTGCAGGACTAAAGCCTTTTTTTACAGAGAAGGCACGAGCATTTATGTGCTTGAGCACCAGAACTGAGTATGGAAGCAAAGAAAATATTGCACTGACAATAACTAACATGGAATCAGGTCAGGTAAAAGAAAAATAGCACTTTATCACAGGGGGTTAGGACTGGGTTTCCGAAATTATAAAACTTAGCTCTTAGATCAGATTGGTCTTTATTAGACGCAATCGTCCTCTTTGACTGCATTGACATTGATTCTTTATCTAAAACCAAATATTGTTGATTCATTCATTTGTATGATTAAAATTGCGAAAATTATCTTATTTATTATATGAGTTTTAGTTATCTGTTGAGCTTTTGCTTGTCTTTGTTAGCTGAAGTAGAAGTTTTATCTTAACAATAATTTGAATCAGGCAATTTGTTTTCTTCGTTTTGAGCAAGCGTGGTGATCAATACTCGTGCCTTCTCTGTATGTGAAGAGGCCTTTATCATTGCAGTAGGACTATCACACGCTGGAATTATTATTAATAGTTTGTTTTCTTATAAAGTACCTACTGAACTCTAATTTTCAGTTGTTTCGATTTTTCTTAATTCGTATTTTATTTTTATATTTGTGTCTAAATATTTGCATGCTTTATTTTAAGCTAAACTTGTGTGCCACATTTAGGTAAGATTTCTGTATACCATGTTTTAGAGCAAATAAATATATTACTATTACCATTGCTTTCTTTTTTAATTTTTTATGCATTTGCGTCTTTGTCTAAAAATATTTTATGTTTCTTCTGGTTTTATGGCTCATCAATCTTTTGATTTCTAAAGCAGTTATTTTATTAGCATTACATAGAATCTAAATCCTTCGTAACGTTTTTATCTTCAAGTTCAGGGTAATTATTAGAAGTTTCTTCTTTGTAAATACAATAGAAGTTTCTGGAATAAATGACAGAATATTATCAAATAAAAAAATGATAATTGGTACTTGTTTTAACGTTTAAGAATAATGAGTATTTCTCGAAATCTTCACATTAACATAAGACCTTCATAGAACGGTCTAGTTAAAATATGTATCGTGTACATAGTTACAGTTTAACTAACCGAATAGAAATAGGAAGGTCGAATACTTCTTTTATTACGCTTATTTGGTTTGCATGATAAAAATGATGAGCGTGAAGATCTTTGCGTAGGTTCTAATAACGATACATCGATTTGTAATTCTTATATTGACTCGATTAGAGTTGCTGATTGGTTGTTTTATATCGATTATTTTACTAACTACATTTTGTCCTCCTGCAGGGCAAACAACACTTCTCATACGGAGAAGGCCCGAGCTGGTGGTGATCAATCATCACACGTGCTCAAAACCTATGCAAAGATGCCCTTAGCATATTGAACCCAGTTTCATCAGGATAAGGATTGATAAATGATTGTTTTGACTAGTACTGTGTTATCAGCTAACTAGACGAAATTCTGCAATAAACTACAAGTTCGATCAGATGCAGAGGAATTTAAAACAAAAGAAGTGCTCAAAGAGAAACAAATGGTATTCTTCTAAAAGAAGAACAATGTAATTAACAGAAATAAGGAGACTAAGTCCAGAACACTGACATTGTAGGATCGTCTTCCCTGACAACAGTGAATCATTGAGTTATTTTTATACCTGCTAACGGAATAAAAGCTTTATAACAAAGACGGTAAGAAGGTATTGAAATATTTACCTTTAAAGATCAGAGTAACAAAGTAGTTCTATTTTAATCCCTTTTAATTTTGGACTCTTGTACATTTTACAGTTCCATAAAATGCAAGAAAGTAACCTTGGTGTTTCAAATTAAATGTGTTGGGAACTTCTCGAGTGGTATTCCTTTACAATTTTGTTTCGAGAACATTGTTTCGATTTTTGAAGTGATGTTTTTAAAATCCCGAACTCGTCCGGTCGATTTTGAAATATTGATTTTTATTCTTTCCTGTTTTTATAGTCTATGTCTACTGATTCACTTTTGTTGTTTAATGTTTACCTGCCTCAGTATTTTTTACGGATTTTGGAATAACATTTTTTATTGGACACATTTCAGTCCCTATGGTAAGTCTGCTAGGTACATTAAGTCAGTTAGTTACGGCTATTCACGACGCAACTGAACTCCTACAACGTGTTTGTATTGTAAGACGTGTCAGGTAATTTTTAACAGTACGACGAAACACGCTAGCCAAGACAATGAAGTTTGCTCACGCAAAAAAATCATTTTTTAACACGAAATTTATTTAAATACAATGTCGAGACAATGTTAATTTATGGTTTTCGTTGTCATTAGTAAATTATGGACTTACATATGGTAAGATTTATTGACACGGGGATGAGTGACAGTTTTTGGTTATGTAGCACAAAATATCTATAGAGACAATAGATATTAGTTATTATTAAAAATAGTGGTAGTAGAAATGATATTGGCACTTTGAAATAGGTTAAGTTATTTGAAAATTATTACAGCGATAAAACAGAATACGTTCTCAGTTAAAAAGACCCGTATTTTACGACTTATTACATTAATTACGTTTCGTTGAATGTGTTATCCAATTAACTTGAGCATAGCTACAATAAAAAAATGATTGTAAAAGGAATGAATTTTAAAAATAGAAACAACGATTTCAGCTCGATATCGACTAAAAATAATCGAATTAATCGAACCGTACCAAATTAAGGTACAACATCACTACTCCGATTTCACATTAGATTTTTGGAATTATTAAAAAGTAATACTTACAGATAAAGGTTTAAATCGTACACCATGACCCAATTCACAGAACACCACGTTGGAATGTGCAGTTTATAACCTTAAAACAAACACGAAGACACTAGAATATGCACCTGTTTTGTACACAATATTAAAGAATGAAGTTTAAAAAGCAGCAAAAGTTAAATTGACACGGATATTTGTACGATATTTAGGTAAGAATGGCCGGCCGGCGAAGCGTGCGCGTCGGACTGAGGCGAAACGTCTAGCGGGCTCGACACTGCATTGGCTCCGAGGGACTTGGCTCGTCACACAAACGTCATTTTATCGCGCGACGCGCTTACGCCGCTTTCCTTTCCAATCGTTTGTATCGGATGCACGTGCTCCATGTCTGTTTATTTTAACGGCTTATTTACGTATTCCGATGTGCGAGCGGCATCGGATAGCGTATTTCAAGAAATCCAATTGTTGTGTTTCAGATTGTTCATGTGTTGTAGCGATATATGCAATGTGCGCTTTATGTTGAATGCATTTTAACATAATCTCGTCGTGTAGTGTGATGTGAAGAATAGTACAAGTGGTTATAAGTAAATTAGTATCGATTTGCTATCTAAATGAATGAATGACGATGACCCCATTAGATATTTTTTTTAGGCTAGCCGATAGCGTGATTGTCGCGTGATCGTGCGAGTACGAAAAAACCATGCGTTGAAAATGTTCAAACAATTATGACTGTTAACTCTTTATAATAGGGCGTATTACGCTATAAATTAACAAAACAGCTGTTAATGAGTCGAAAGGAAGCTAGTTGTGTTTACACGTGGCGTGAAAACATGAAATATTACAAATAGCACAAACAATATAGAAGAATGACTTTTTTAATAGAACTACATATTTGCTGAAACATTTACATTCCTGATCCCATAACAACGTGGCACTTTGTTGAATACGTTACTTTGTGTGCCGATACAAAAAAAAAAGAAGTCTTACGATGGCCTCATGGTTTCGATATTCTTTTTGTTCTTGTATGGCTTATTCCTGTTGCGGGAATCTATAATCAATTTATTAAAATGGAATAGTCACATTATTACAAGTTAATTATTTTCCTCATTTTATCAAGAATTTGATAAGCGGTGATTTAAATAATGTAGCTAAAAATTCAACTAGGTATATTCGTTCTAAAAGGCTAAATGAGTATTTAACGTCACTCAGTTTAGTGTCGTTTAGTATCATACCTACCTATTTGTAGTTTGGTTGGCATTACCATATTGAATGCTATTAATTAACATCAATGATACATTCTTTATTTCATTCAATTTAGAAGAAAATGAACGGTTTTCAATTTTAAATACTTACTTTTTCTGCCTATAGACATTTGCAATACCAGAGGCCTTGCAAATGCGAAGCCATCCCAGAGACAAAGTTAAAATGTTTCATATACCTGTAATTACACCGGCACCCATAACCCTTCAAATCGGAACACAGCCACACTGCTTTGCGGTAGAAACAGGTATGATGAAAGTACTTCCCTGGACGAGCTCCTTCACAAAGAGCTCCAGTGCTCCTAAAGAATAAACATTTAGATTATTATCCACAGCATCGATTTTACCAAACTTGTCTTCGAATCAACGTCGTAAAACCTCTAAGGAATAAATTCATTCATTTCAAGTTTCTAGTACTACAGATCCATGGCTTTTATGTGAACTTTCTCGAATGTCTGTTCGTCCATATAAGGTTATGAGCTATGAGGAATGGCGTCGATCTTATGGCTGGCTATGTCTAGACAAGGTTCGCTAGTGAAGCAACTAAATGCACTGACACGTTTTAGATGAGTCATCTGTTTAACATTGATAGTAAGTTCGTTATCAGTTAGTCGAGTGAAGTCATTGGCCTAGAAAACTGGAAGGATTTTACGTGTGCTGTGTTCAAAAGGTTCAGCCACTCCACGATGTTCGATTGAGTTGAAATTTTGCGCAAATGTGCAATTTGCATGACAATGCAATAAAATGATAACATAGCGCTGGTCTGATGATGAATCCGGAAAGTGGCCTTCGGACCTAAATCAAATCTTACATGTTTTTTGGCAGCTGGAATTGTGAGTCCACTAAGACTTTTTTTATAAAAGAAATATTTAGAAGTAAACTCGTTACAGGTTGTCATTTCGAATTGTTTTTGGTGTTCACGTATCCAAATAAAGCTAATCTGTCCGCCATATGACAATGATAGACTTCTAATCTAAAGAGCTATCTTCATAGCTTCCGTCTTCATCAATGACTAGATTTATCACGAGTTCATTCACATAGAATCTTATGTCGTCGTACTGGAGTTCAGTATCCTCTAATCCTTTCTTAGTGTACACACATCCTCTTAGTAAGGTGATAATCTTAACTAGCACATGCTATCTTTCATTCGCCTTTTAACCTTTAACAATATGGGTATGCTAGAGCATAACCCACATAAAAGTCACTCATATTATGAAATGGATATTTATAATCCCATTCCTATATAACAAAGTAACACAACACTCCATAATGCCATGTATTTGTTCGGAACGAGCTTCACCTAATTACCATTTACTCATCACACCCACATAAACAGTACCGCGTTTGTATACAACGTTTCTGTGTGCTTGGTGCCCTTGGTCTGGTAAATAAATTTTCTAGTGGTATGTGACATTTGGATTTCGTAAGTCGCAGCGTGGGTAAGTACTTTACTAGTACTTGGTACTTTGGCTACTTCCTCTTTATCTGTTTTTGCTGTTTGTGATACCATATTTATTATGATTTATTTCTAAGTTTCTACGCTGCGTTTCTCCATCTTATAGTTCATTGCCTTTGCATTCCGTCTAAGAGATGATGCAGCAGAATCAATCATTTTGGAGTCCTAGTTAAAGCATTGGATGTTTATGATTACTAATCAAGATAATCATTTTGTTTAGGCTGCGATTCCACCAGACACGTGCGGAGATACATAGCGAGGGATCAGTGTGAAACTAATCAATTACAGCACCAGCTAAGCTGAAATTATGAAAATAAAATCTATATAATTGGTAATTTTCAAACTGCGAAGTGAGGGATGCTGCGTTACACATTCCCGTACATCTCTGGTGAAAATGCAGACTTATAGTCATCGCTCTTTGCCATTCAAAATAGGCCTTTAAATCATGTGCATTAAAATATTTTTTATTAGGACAAGGTTAAAAAGGTAACGGCTGTGCTGTTACTATGTCGAAACGACAATGTCATAATGAGCCATGACCAGTTCATCAAAGCATTGTGTGAAGGCACCAACTACATTTCTTTCATCTGAAAATATTTTACATTGCAATGTTAGCAACTTATTAGTTCCTAACCGTTATTTAAAATCTTTGACCTCAAAATGTTTGTCAACAATTTTATAACAACGAGTCAAATCATCAGTACTCATTTACCAATGAAATAGTTGCTAATAGCTATTTTATGATCGTAATAATTATAGTAGAAGGTTACCACAGAATCAAACGGCCGAAACTTAGATCAATTATTAATCTGGTCCATTGTCTTGTGGCCCCTATACTTGGGGCCCTTGGCGATGAGTCTAATTTTAGACTGCTTGTTCTATGTGTATTAAAGTAATTTCTATTCTATTAGGATTAACGTCTTAAAGCGGTGACGTCATTCATGTTGTGTTGTTCTTATTTTGAATTCAACTTGCGTAAATGGAACGTTTTTAGTTATTTGTTCAAGTGATCAATGCTCGTGGCTTTTCTGTATGAGAAGAGGTCTTAGTCCCGCAGTAGGTGAATGAAAAGCCAGTATTTTTTACATGAAAAATTTTGATGGGTTTAGTACTTGACTCTAGTCTAGGTCAGAGGTGACAGAGACAAAGTCGAGGATGGAGTGAGCTTACCCAGAAGAAGCCAGTTCACTCTAACTTTGAAGAGATAAGAGTTATTTCCTTATTTGGATGTCATTGTGAAGACTAGGCTTACAAAACCACTATTGGCACTAACCATTATTTCCGTAAATGACTACACCTGACTATTTTTATTCTGATGGACATGATCTACTTTACCTACCTTAACCTCGTGATTTAAAGGTTTAGTTTCCATTGCCGCACTGTTGCTACCTGACAAGGAGTTTTAATTCGGTAAATGTAATGTCATACCGTTTTTTGTTGTATGCAATTTATGACGAAATTCGCTGTTTTTGTCCTTTTTTCCCAAAGCGTGAAACATATCAAATTTTCTTTTAGGGATGGTAAATCATCAAATGACTTCCCCCGCCCTGGGCGGGGTGGGAGGTAGTATCAGTCTTTTACTGACTAAAACCCATCCATGTTCCTTCTTGTGTCCTTTGCGTTCCGGGGGCGCGGTATCTCTTACGAACAACCCGCAGCCTCGGCAGGCATCGGCCCTGAGTGGCCCCTTCTAAGATTGCTGACATTTTTGTGTTAGATAGTTTATTTATCGAGGAAGGCTATAGGCTATATAACATAACGCTACGACACACGGGAGAAGAGCAGTAACCAACGACCTAACTTAATGCGGGTGGAAAAAACCACGCGAAGAAAGTCGCTGGCATAAGCCAGTTTTTCTATAAAAGAAAATAATGTTACAAATGATAATAAATGCCAACGAAGTCCCGGAAAACTAGTTTACAATAAAGAACGTACGGATGACTCTAATAATAATAATTCAGTCGTGGCCTGCAAGGTCTATGTTCAACAATCCTAATGAACTAAACTATAGTGGTGCTGAGTAGCGCCTGATAATATGATTATAGCATAATGTTGCGTACATGAGATACCCTGATTATATTCTCATAGCAAATGTTGCACACGCTGTATTTACTGTGAGCTATGAATTAGCCATCTTATGTAGTGTAGGTAGGGTATACATTTCTACGACATACATACCCTTCTACGTACACATAAAATGACGTGTTGGTCTAGTGGTTAAGGCGCCCGCTTCTTATGCATGACGTTGTGGGTTCAATAACGGGCAAGAACCAATGTGACTTTTTCAATTCATAAGAACTTACCAGGTTTAATTTAGACATTACTGAAATTGGTAAAACAAAACATCATGAGGAAATATTATAATTAACTAGCTTCTGTAAGCGATTTCGTTCGTGTGGTTTTTTTTCCCGCGTTATATTACGTCTTTGGTTACTGCTCCATCCCCGTGTGTCATAGCTTGATGTTATATAGCCTTTCTTGATAAAAGGGCTATTCAACACAAATTTTTCAACTCAAACCAGTAGTTCCTGAGATTAGCGCCTTCAAACAACCTCTTCGGCTTTACAATATTTGTATAGATTATAAGTGTGGATATGAGTTTGAAATCACCAATCTGCCTTGAGCTAGCGTGGTGACCTATGCTCGCATGTTTCCCCTGAGGCCCTTGCTTGCAGTAGGCATATAATAGTATTATTAATGCAAACTATTGCTTATGCTAGAAGATTAATTGATTATGTAGATGGAGTAGGTAGCTAAGTATACATAGGGTTGCACGCTTCATAATCCATTCAGCTTGGAATACACAATCGGAAATTAGCTTTGCTGGATTTGATACAATTCCAAATTCCTGATTGATTTTGACTAACGTAACTGGAACTAGATTTAGCCTCTCCGACCACGACTGTCTCTTTGTAGGACCGATTCCATAAATACATAGTTTTGTGGGTCCGACTTTTTGTCTGTCGCGTGTGTTGGTACCTATATTAGAATTCATAATTATGTTACATTCTCGCTGACTGCCCCGTTGGTCTCGTGGTCGCAAGCGCGATTGATGAGCGTGGGGTCCCGGGTTCGTTTCCCAGGTCGGGCATAAAGTGTTATTGGGTTTTTCCATTAGGATTTGCTCAGTAGCAGCCCGGAGTTTAAAAGTTGGTGGAGTGACACACCATCTCGGAAAGCACGTAAAGTCGTTGGTCGCGGCAGTCATTCGTAGATCTTTGACAGTCATTACGGATAGTCAGAAGCCAGAAAGTCTGACAACAAGTCTAACCAAAAAGTAATTTTTTCGGGGATAATAAGCCTATGCAATATTTAGCACTACAATCTATCTTAGTGCCAAAATTTCATCTCGATCAGTTCAGCTGTCCTGGCGTGATTGACTAACAAACATCAATCCAAACTTTAGGATTAGTAAGATAATAGTATAAATAGCTATTACCGACGTGGACCCTGCGGTGTCAGTTACGTCTTTCGTAACTGCCGTGCTCCCGTTGGTTGTAGCGTGATGTTCTATATGTGTAAACCTTCCTTTTGAAGCACTCTATCTAATGATGAAAATCACATTAAAATCTGTTGCTAAGTTCAAAATATTTATGCGTACAGAGGGACAGACGAAAGACGGGAGCAAACTTGTTTTTAACCCCCGATGCAAAAACGACGGGGTTTTATGAGTTTGACGTGTCTGTGTGTGTGTGTGTCTGTCTGTGGCATCATAGCTCCCGAAGGCATGAACCGATTTTGATTTAGATTTTTTGTTCGAAAGGTATACTAATCGGGAGTGGTTTTAGCTATGTTTGATGGAAATCGGTTCAGCAGTTTCAAAGTTATCGGCTCTTTTGTTAGCTGCGGTAGAGACTTTTGGTTTTCTGTCGGGGGTTACTTAAAATTTTAAATTCTGTGTTTTGTTCTATGTAGATGGTAGAAAATAAATAAAAAGACTATATTTGGAAATTGGTTGAGGTAATTATTTATTTATTGCTTTGAGGTTTAATTTGTACCATTGAAGTTTTATAAATCACAGTTTTGAAAACTATCTACCCGAAAATAAAATAGTATTTCTGTTCTTAATTGTATTAGTACTTACCCTTGTGAAGGATTCTAGCTGTTGCTAAATAATTATTACCAATAAACATTAGATTAATTATAGTTAAAAACATTAAGCTTAAGTTATGATTTTTAATCATTAAATGATTATTTGTTAATGATTATGGCACATTCAAATTTATGCAAATACATTCAAGTTTTCACTCACTGGGATTGCTAATCTTTTAGACAATAGTTTTATAATTTCCTTGTTATTTGTTTAATTTTATTTTAGGTGCGAATATTTATTAAAATTGGCAATCATGGGGAAAACTTAACGTCACATAAGCATTTTGGTGATTTTTTTTTTTTTTTTTTGGTTGGTGGGAAATCATCAAATAACTTCTCGCGCCCTGGGCGGGGCGGGAGGGAGTGTCAGACTTTTACTGACTAAAACCCACCCATGTTCCTTCTTGTGCCCTTTGCGTTCCGGGTGCGCGGTATCTCTTGCGAACAACCCGCAGCCCCGGCAGCAGCATTTTGGTGATGCAGTTACATTAGCATGTCAGTGACACGAGCCCATAAGTGACATGCCCCTACCAAAAAATAGCTCAATGTGGCTAAAAAAGAGTTCAAATACCGTTGTTTTGGAAAATTTGGATTAAATAAATAACTAACGGAGTTTTTCTGTGAATTATTCAAAATATTCGCACCTAAATCACGTAACATAAAGTAAATTCACAATTTATTTATTTTTTTGCTGCATAAAATAAGTAAGAATTTATATTATAGAAGTTTTAGAATATACCTATTACGTTCACAACATATGACATGTACTAGATCCCTATGAATGTGATAACACGTAAAAATCACTTACACAAACATACCGACACGTGAAAAAAAATAAACTTATAATTAGTGCACGTATTACAGTACAGTACAGTGTAAACCTAAAATTAATGACAAGTTCAAGTAAAATGTAGAAAACCAAACATTGAAAACACGTAGACAGATGTTCCAAAAATATTTTTACGAAATGAAAACAGATTCTAAAAGATAACAAGAAATGCCGAAAACTGAAACACTATTTTTAGCTTCTCACTGTACATAAACAACGTCCCATCATATTTTAATCTAAACATCGTAATGATCAGTTTTACACCTAATAAATTTAATCTGAGCAATATATTTTGTGCGTAAAGGTACCTTAAATATTATTATGAAATATTGCTATACACTTAAAGCGTTTTTTGGAAAAGGTTTTGAACTCATCAATACCAAAAATTAGGTTAAGAAAATCAAAAATAATTCAGCTTTTAGTAAGTACTAAATGATTACGTGAAATACTCAAGTTAAAATTGGGTTTGTGGAAAACAAAAAAAGTTTAGTTTATCAATAATAAATGAATTGATTTATAACAAAAAAAAAAACAAATTCATAAGTAAACAGTACATAAGTAAAATGTTATATCACTTGGGTTATGAAATACACTTATACAAAATTTCAGCTTTAAAAAAAATTGAGCTTACAGTAATATTTCGCTCTCTTTCACATGGTTTTTAAAGCCGTATAATAAAGCAGTCTGTCCTAACGTTCATTTGTTAAGCATTGATTTTCTGACGTTTAGTTTTGGATAACATTTCAGCTTCTTCTATAGAGTCTGGTAGAGGAACGTTGATGGTTTCTGGCAGCGTGAAGACTAGCAGACCAGCTGTGACGGCTAACGTGCCGAAGAATATTGATGGTAGGTTGTCGTAGTACAAAGCCTGGACAAATAAGGTCGTAGACTTAGTTTGCTTCTTAAGACATTATGTTTTAGGAATCCCAAATACTTCAATTGCTTAATACTTATCCCTATTATAATGTACTTAACTGGATACTCAAGATTGGTATTATCACAATATCAATACATAATTTTACTGCACGGGTTTTTGTTTAAGGCACTCTACTGTGATTCCTTGTAAAAAAATACTTAGAGAATCAAGTAAATAAATAATTAAAAAGTCAATATAGGATTTTAGAAAACGCAACTAGATTCAATAAATTTTCGCGTATATGACGTTTAAAAGTACCTTTAATGGTCTTATTGAAATACAAGATTTGACTTTGATTTGACTATATCTTTAATCTCAATAAAGAACGATAAAAAGACCAGAGAATTTAGTTAATATTTCACAGTAATAAAGACAACGAAGAATCAGAAAAGACAGTACTCTTGCTTACCAACAAAGGAGTTAAAGGTGCCAACGTAGACCCAACTCGTCCCGTAGAAGAACAGATGGCTAGCAAAGACTGTCTGACGTTAGTGGGGAAAACTTCAGACACGTAGATGTAGACCGAACTGTAGGCGACTGTGATGGAGAACTTGCCAGACAGATAGAAGATAAGGGACCACCAGCTTTGATCTGTGGGAATGATGATACAGAAATAATCCATGAATTGGTGCGTATTTTAAAGATTCACGAGTATTCAAGTTATGTGCTATTAGGAAGATATAGAAATAGATTATAAAATTATTTTTTGCGTAATACGGAATAGAAAATATTAGAAAAATTGAGATCTAATTAAGGTTCAACGGGCACAGTAACTATTAAAGTTTAAGACAATAGCAACCCAAGGGAATTTGATAATTGCAGTGAAAGTTCTACAAAAAGAGAACTAAGTTTTAAAGTACAAATTTTGTAAATACTATTTAAATTACGTAAACTCTCAACTGAATCCCAAAACCAACACTAGACAATCAAACTTTATAAACGCAAATCATAGATCATGATAATTACTTTTCGAATACTAAATTCAAATCCCAAATCCATTTATTCGTCCAAATGTTTGCAAAATAAACGATTTCGAAAACGCCAAGTTTGGTAAAACCGCGAAAATTATTTATGTTTTACTATTGCCGTTTGCGCCGTCGACTTTGAAATCGGTTTAACTTGAATATTCCATTAATTCAGGCTGTTATACAAGCGGTGATTACTAAATAAACAGTGGAGCAAAATTCTCTCAAAACTCGTGTCAGAATTCGTTTTCATTGTTGTACGAGATTTTGCTTATCGGATATTGCATGGTTCCGAGAACGTGCGCTACCCGAGTCAAATCTAATTTAAATGAATATAACGTTGTTCGACTTGATGCAGGCGTAGCTTGTACATAAATATCCTCTGCCGAAAGGGACACTCTGCTCTCGACCGCTTTGATAAACACCCCTTGGAGTACATCGTCGTAATCACCGACCCGTGCATTACTAATGTTGTTTCCTACTTCTGCAACAAAGGGGTCCATCCGGCAAGTATCGACGAGACACAATGGGAACACTCGTACGCCTCGTAAACTGTTCCCGGATTATCTAACTCGCCTTTTGTTCCCGTCAAATTATGTTTGTTCGTTTGATTGTAAGCGAAGTAATTGTGAACACAAACTACAACTCGTTTGGTTATAAAATTCACCTTAAAACTGTGTTGGTTCAGATAAGAATTGAATTGTTCGTTCATTTCTGGGCTATATTAAAATGTTTTTTGATCTTCAAACAAGCATCCGTAACTGGCGGTCTTGTGAAATTAAAAATGTTAACCTGATTTAATGTAACGTGTATTTTAAAAGCCTTAAGTAATGAAACATGTAATAGAGGAAAATTAAAAAGGTTTCGTAAAATAGTAAGTAGGTACTCACCTTTAGGCAAGAACGATAAGCTGATACACAGGATAGCACTCAACATGTAAGTGATAATTAATACTCTCTTTCGTCCAAATCTGTCCAGCACGAACAAGCAGGCAAAATTTGCTGGAATCTCTATAAAGGCCACTAACATAAAGTTGGTATATTTATTCCCTGCTAAAGAGACTGAATTAATCGACAGTCCATAGTACACAAACGTGCAAGTAATCCATAAAAACGAGCAAGAGAGCAATCTCCTTCTAATGATGCTTGATCGAATCACTTGCAGGAAGACTGACGACTTTTGTTCAGTCACAACTTCTTCTTTATCTTCCTTTGGCTTCTTCTCCATCTCCTGGAGTGGTGCTAGAGCTTGGTCTGACAATTCTACGTTATTCATTTTAGCTGCTTTCTTAATAATTGCTACAGCTTCGTCATGTCTACCTTTGCTTAATAACCATCGGATGCTTTCATTTAATATCCATAAGTAAGAAAATATTAAACAGGATGGTGCGTATATAATTCTGAGGAGTGTCCTCCAGTCTTGCAATATCCAGGATAATCCGGCTAGAGACATCAAGCCAAAGACATAAACCACGTTTATGAGGGTGTTACCAAATACTCTTCCCTTGGGTCCCACAAGTTCCATAGCTGTAAATAAAATATTTGTTAAAGCAAAATTTAATTAAAAATATACAACGCAGATTTTAAGAAATTCAAGAGGTTAAAAACTAAATTGAAAAGAGTATTCGTGGAGTTTCTTGCTCTTCTCCATAGAGGCCCACCTACGTTTTGGAACGTGCAACTAGCTTCAACTTTCTCATTAACTGACCGACTTCTTGACAATTTAGAAGTGCGTGTAAATGGTCTATTTGACCATGAAATGCTTTGACTTTGGCTATGTTGGCTTTGAGATTTCAAAGATATTTAATTTTGTTCTTTAAAGACATTGTGTTTCATCTAATAGGGATTAGAATTGAATGCGCGTTTCTTACCTAAAACAAAAGCAGTAACATAAGCACCAGCTCCAAAGCCAGCTTCCATAAATTCCAAAGCTACCATCATTATGTAATTAGTGGAAAAAGATCTCAAGAATCCAAATACACAGTTCATGAGAGCTGCAACAGATAGCGCCACTTTCCTCCCATATCTATCAGAGATGATACCCGTAAGAGGAAGTGAGAGGAACAGGCCGGAATTGTGGATGGTGCCTATTAACGTCCTCTTCCAATTTTGGCAGCCGAGGTCGAACTGAAATAGATTGAAGATATTAAAGAAACAGAATAATTTTTAGAGTCTTGAGAATGATAGCAAGAGAATCAAGAATCCTTTTTTAAGAAAACAGTGATGGTTGTAAAACCAAAGCTACGGCTTCACGAAAATGTGTTGGTGTTCAGAATCAGTCTTCTCAATAACATTTTTTGTTACTATGTAAGATCAATGATAATGATAGTTTGCAAATATTGTCATGTCGATTGTAATCTTTATTACTAACCTCGCCGTAAATTCGTGAGTGCAGTATAACACAATTAGTATTTAGATGTCTATCTACCAACAAGAATTGAATAATCCTATTCCAATATTTCTTTTTTTTTAACTTAGTTGGACGGCAAACAAGCCGACGACGGCCCAACTGATGTTAAGTGTTCCACGCATTGATCACCAAGCGTTCAAGGCGAATTGGCGATTTTACGTTCAAATTAATTATAAGTCCAGGTTTCCTCACGATGTTTTCCTTCACCGCTATCAGAGGTGATCGAAATAAATCCATATTAATTGAAAAAGTCACATTGGTATTTTCCCGGTATCGATATTCAATACTCACAAGCGAGTTGGGCGTTTAACCACTAGGCCATCAACACAGTCCGCGTATCAACGTGGTAATAAATGTTAATCACAACAAACGTTATCATTTTAATTATTATCAAATCCCAGTCCCATGATACTTAATACATTAAATCCATTCGCAAAGCGCGTGCTAGTTCGATGTAAATAAAACTATGATAAACGACCGGTAGGTCGACATTATCGGTCAATTGACACGATAACTGGCTGCCGGTCCGAGTATTGATAGCTCGCATGACAATGTATACGTAGATTTCGAATGATTGGTTGAATTATATTGTATGGACATGCAATTTTCCTTTTCCCCACTATAAAGTAGAAAGGTTTATGTATTAGTTAGAAATTGTTTGTTCGTTTGTTTGTGTGAACGTTTTGTTACTGTTCCTTTTTAACCCCCGACGCAAAAACGACGGGGTGTTATAAGTTTGACGGGTCTGTGTAAGTGTGTCTGTCTGTGGCGTCGTAGCTACAGAACGCATGAACCGATTTTGATTTTGTTTTTTTTTTGTTTGAATACTGAATTAGTCGGGAGTGTTCTTAGTTATGTTTGATACAATCGGTTCAGCGGTTTCAAAGTTAACTCCCTCTGAGCTCTTTGTGAGCTGCGGTAGGGATTTATATTTTTTTGTCGGGGGTTACTTAAAATTTTTAATTTTTATGCAAAACGATTAGAACGAATGCAACGAAACTTTTGTCACGTAATCTGTTGTAACATACTTCTTTCGCTTCGTCCACGTTCATACATCTGGTTATACAAGCACGCCGGTTACGAGTACCGCGCACCCGACCTTTCATTCCTTCTTAAATCTTTAGGTATTACTTTTTTATATATTCACCGTATTTGTTTCCGCGACTTCGTCTTGCAGAATTAAAATTAGATTATGTCTTTATTCAGATTCCAATCTACCTTTTTACATAACATAACATACCATCACGCCTGTATTCCCCGATGGGTTAGGCAGAGGTGTAACAATGTACACCCACAGTTCGCCGGTATGTCTAAGTCCCATGTAATAGGGGGCGAACCTATAGCCATTAACCGGGCACAAATCCTAACTCCGAGCTGCTACTGAGAATTTCTTAGAAAAACTCAATAACTTTTCGCCCGACCTGGGAATCGAACCCAAGACCTCTAGCGTAGCAGTCGCTCTTAAGACCACTAGGCCGCCGAGGCAGTTACCACCTAGTTATCTACCTTTTTGTTAAACTTTATCACAATTGAGGTAACAAACATACAGATATAGAACTTTCTTTACACATTGCTCTTCACAATAGTACTCAGTCTACATTCAAAATCTATGATATTTTAAATAATGTATCACTTTGAAATTAAGATACTTGATGGAATACTAATTCACCAAAAGCTTAAACATTTGCGTCCTTATCCTATCTACAATGCATTAGAGTGCTTAATTACTTCATCATATTCCTGCTCTTATCCTATGTTACTTGGGGTCGCAGCAACACGTTTTATTTATCCATTCCGCTCTATCAACCGTCATGATATCACGGACTCCCTTCTCTTTTATGTCATTCTTCACACAATCCATCCATCTTCTCTTTGGCCTCCTTCTTCCTCTCCATCCATCCACACGTAATTAATTATTGACCAAAAAATTACTATAGATTACTTTTGTAAAGGCAGCGATCTCAGTTCAGTCTCCTTACCAGTACTTACATCTTTGACCGCTGAATCCTCGTCACTATAAACATAAGATGAGCACTTTTCTTCTAACGTAGTATCAAATGCATCGGCCCCACAAGTACTATTGTTACTAGTTGCATTGCTATCTTTAAAGAGATGTCTATAACACTTAGAATATCCATTTTTTTCTTCTGGTATGGCATGTTGTAACCATAAGCTTGTGTTTGTCGATTCGCATTCGTTGACTGCGCATCTGAAACAAAGATAGGATTATTTAGAAATAGGTCAAGATCGTAATTATAAATAGTTGTTTAATCTTACTTAATGAAGGAATCGGTTGTAGTATGAACAATGTGATGTAACGCAATTGGAGTCATTAAGATAGACTAGCTAGATGAATAACAAACTACTTTGAGCTTAGACGTAACATACCATCACGCCTGTATTCACCGAAGGGTTAGGCAGAGGTTTATCAATGTACACCCACAGTACGCCAGAATGTTTAATTCCCATGTAGTAGGGGACGAGTCAATTGCCATTAACCGGGCACAAATCCTAACTCCGACCCGCTACTGAGATTTTCATAGAAAATCCCAACAATACTTTGCTCGACCTGGGAATCGAACCCAAAAGCTCTAGTGTAGCAGTCGCGCTTAGGACCACTAGGCTAACGAGGCAGTTTTTAAATAAGAAACCAGGAATATTTATAATTCTACATTGATTATCATTTGAAATGTAAACTTGTAAAGTCTCGAATAAATACGAACATTTACATTTGATTCACGCTGTTTACATTTCAGGATAAACCTTTCAAAATGTTGTTTGCGAAATATTGGAAAGGTAAACATGAAACTAGAATATTCGATATTTTGCTTTTGAAATTACAAGAGCGCTAATAATTGTGCATCGTCTACGGTGCTTTTAGAGTTTCTGTTGTTAAAACACTGCCTGGTCTCGTGGTCGCAAGCGCGATTGTTAAGCGTTGGGTCGTGAGTATCATTCCCAGGTCGGGGAAAAAGTGTTATTGGGTTTTTCCATTTGATTTTCTCAGTAACAGCCCGAGGTTTGGAAGTGAGTGGTGTGACAACCCTCGTGTCTCGGAAAGTACGTAAAGCCGTTGGTCCTTGGTCTCTTCCCGGTTCTGTCGGATCGCCGTCTCATCGGACTAGGAGAGTAAGGGAAAGGGAGTGCAGCTGTGTTTGCGCACACACTTGTGCACTATAATATTTCCTGCGTACTTGGCTAGTCTCCATTAAGATTAGCCGCTATGACCGAAATCCGACTGGAGAATATATACATATGGTTAAAACAAGTTGGCTGAAAATCACCTTCAGGAATAGGGAATAATAATGGCTTAAAGGGATGATAATAATGGCTTTCACGACATATTTTACTTGATCGAAATGTTTTATTGAATTACTATAACCACGTTGTTAAATAAATTTACTGTTATTTGTGGTTTTACTATTGTGAATTACCAAATTAGCAACAATTAATATTTAGCATTGGAAAATATTTACTTCCTGGTATGTTTTCGGCTTTATCAATTTACCTCAATGTTTTTTTTCAATCATTTACCTCATTTTTTTACCTTAAATAAATATTAAAATAGTTTACCCTAAAACAATTTGATTTATCTTAAGTAATACTTTTAATAATGTACTGCAATTAGTTTTAATAATTTATATCAAGAATTACTTTTTCAAAGGACCATGCGACGATTTGGACCCACTTTTCAACATTGCTCTACAGTGATGAGACCCATGTCATATGAAAGCTTTTAAAAAGTATTTCATTTTATTCTCATTAAGTTCAAATTCAGCGTGGAAATAGTGTTTTAGTACGTTTTATCATTTTCGTGTAAAACCTGGGCAAATATTGTCCCACACTGTCTAACAATGACGAGTACCAAAACACCAATTTCGCGCTGGATCTGAACTTAGCTGCCATAGAATGTAATAAAGTACTTAAGAGCTTTCATATGATATGTATCTCATCACTGTAATTGAGCAATGTTGAAAAGGGGGCCCAAGAATAATATAACGATGCCCTTGGTCCTTTACCTCAAAAATATATATTTTTAATATTTTTTGTTTTTTTCATTTTTAATAATTATCTCAAAAAATATTTCCAAAAATTTACCTCAAAAATTACTTTCACCAATTTACGTAAACCAAGAGATACTCAATCACCTAGTGAAAAATATCCGTCTGTCGATCACGTATCATAATGATAATTAATATCAGTCCCGCTCATGATTGATTGCAGGTCGCCCAGCTGTTCCTGATGGCATCTCAGACTGCTACAAGATTTGGGAGCTGGTCGAAGGTATGGGCGGGAAGAGGCATGAATTGGGCTGTTTTTTCGCAGGAGTTTTTTGAACTTGCTTGGACTCCCTCGTTAGTCTAGTGGTCCTAAGCGCGATTGATACGCTAGAGGTAATGGTCTCGATTCCCAGGTCGGGCAAAAATTGTCATGGGGTTTTTTATGAAATTCTCAGTAGCAGCTTAGAATTAGAATTTGTGCCCGGTTAATGCCAATAGGCTCGCCTCCTATTATATGGGACTTGAACATACCGGCGAACTGTGGGTGTACATTGGTACACCTCTGCCTAACCTTTCGGGGAATACAGGCGTGATGGTATGTATGTCTTGTACTTGACCTTAAGTTTAATCATTGCCTGTTTTCTAAGTGAAACTTGGAATACTTGATGATACCTAAATCATCAAGATACCTAAATGTTACGCTTAAAGATTGTACTGTTGTATTTTCAACTCTCGGCGCTGTACAATGAGATGAAAATCTAATAGTGTGTCTTTATTAAGATTTTACATTTAGGGTTCGCCTAGAGTTAGTAAATAGAATAAATGTAGGTTTGACGACAAGTTGGAGATGGTTTCTGTATTGCATATGTTTAAAGATGGCGGTGACCACATAACATCAGGATGGCCCTCAGGTTGTTTGCCATGCATTGAGATTATAAAAAAAAGACATATGAAATAAAACCGATTTGGCTGATTTTTTAAATTGTGTTCTTAATTTTCAGGACAAGGTAAAATTTTTTTTGGAATACTCACCATAAAAGTCGGAAACGGCTCTATGTTTGCATATAAATCTCAATAAAAATATATGACGTTATGGAAACCTTTTGCGAAGCCAGTCGCAAGTATGTAATAAAGATAAGAGCACTACTTCGACCAAGGTGCAGCAGATCTTCGCTAAATATACGTAATGATTTTTGGAGTTTACTCCTTAAAAATCGATTTCCATATTTATGCCTTTTTTTTTTTTGGTGAGTGAGAAAACATCAAATAACTTCTCCCGACGTGAGCGGGGCGGGAGGGAGTGTCAGACTTTTACTGACTAAAACCCACCCATGTTCCTTCTTGTGCCCTTTGCTTTCCGGGGGCGCGGTATCTCTTACGAACAACCCGCAGCCCCGGCAGGCATCGGCCCTCAGTGGCCCCTTCCCTTTGCTGACATCTCTTTGAGGCGCGCGTGGAACACGAACGCGCCATCGACACGGCCTGTCGTTATGTTATACGTAAGGACGGTGAGCTACCCATTGCTCACCGTCCACAGGCCCTTATCTACGGTGGCCGGGAGTCGTCACGCGGCTCCCGACGTCCGGAGCGTCTACCGCGGCGGCTGGGACGGGAGAACCGCTGTCTCAACCGTCCCGCCGCCTCCTTCTCTAGCATTACTGCCTCACAGAAGGAGGCGACTGCATCCCATTCCCTCTCGCTCCGGACCATGGCTTGCACCAGGGCCGGACGTGAGAGTTCGCCGCCGCCGATGGCCGCCACGAGGACTCGGCGATGCTCCGCCTAAGCGGGGCATACCGCCACGGTGTGCTCCACCGTGTCCTCGGGGCGATCCACACAATGGTGACACCCGGAATATTTATGCCTGGGGTATGAAAATGTATGGAAGTAAAATCAAATATTACTCGTTATGCGTTCCAAGCTACATTTTGCCTAGTCCCCACCACAGAGTTTGCACGACTGCAAGGAATAAATATATATACTAAGGAGTTAACTCCAGTCGTGCGTCGGAGTTGACACACAAACATTTTTTTAAACATCTATTGCTAGGTAGATCTTTTCTCTTATCTTACAACATGACTGATAGTTATATCCGTGTCACCTATTCTCAAAACACACAGATATATGCATATTTCACAAGTATGCCCAAGGTCTACATCGTACGACGATGTGATATCAAAGAATCGGGATGTGGGCCAACGCCCGGTTATCAGACACATAGAGAGAGGTCACGACCGGCAGTGCTGTTCTGTAAAAATCTTCCTCGTTGAATTTAGGTGAAGTTGTTCTTTAAATATCTTCAAACATGCCGACGGCCCACCTGATGTTAAGTGGTCACCGCTGCCTATAGAAGCTGCCTGAGGAGGTGCTGTGGACCTACCAACAAGGGTTCGAAGCAGCTCGTCACGACTGACAAGGATGGCTTCGTGAAGGTGGAGAGGAAGAAGAGGAAGAAGCCTCCTAGTCGGAATCAGTGTGGAACGGCGCTGGCAGGATCTAACATGCTGCTATGTCCTGCGGTACCGTCGACACTGCTATACGTGTCCCGTTTACATCACTCAACGAAGGTTGAGGACGTCGTGGAGTATTTACGGGTGAAGACCAACTCGACTTTGAGGGTGGAGAAGTTGGAGGCGCGCCATAATACAAATATTAAGTCGTTTGTGGTGCGCGTGCCAACTCACCATTTGGTGACCTTCCTCAAGGAAGAGTTTTGGCCGAAAGGTGTGCTGTATCGGCGTTTCCGTGGCCGGCTACGCGACACCCCGCTGTGTAACACGACACCGTCACTTCGTGTGCAGTAGTTTTTAAGTTTGTTATATGTATTAGTTTATACTTATTGTTCTTATGTTTATATATGTAATGTGTTTTATGGGCCTTAGTTGCCTGAAATAAAGGTTATTATTATTATTATAGACATCCGCAATACCAGAGGCCTTGCAAATACGTTGCTATCCCAGATACAAACTTGAAATGTCTCGTGTGCCTGTAATTACACCCATACCCTTCAAAGTAGAACACAGTTTCGCCGCTTTGCGGCAAAAACAGGTATGGTGAGTTCATGCGCGCCTCTCTTGAGACATGTGCGGTCGCAGGACAAGCTGCACACAGTAAAAGGACCCGCAATGGCAGCCCCATACCCGACGTGGGCACACATCATGCGTCTAGAGAATACGGGCCACAAGATTCATAGTAGCAGGAGGAACCGTAGGGTTTAGTTCATAAAACCATCATACATACATACCATCACACCTGTATTCCCCGAAGGATTAGGCAGAGGTGTACCAATGTACACCCACAGGTCGCCGGTATGTTTAGGTCCCATGTAATAGGGGGCAAGCCTATTGCCATTAACCGGGCACAAATCCTAACTCCGAGCTCATCATCTACTTAGCCTTTTCCCAACTATGTTGGGGTGGGCTTCCAGTCTAACCGGATACAGCTGAGTACCAATACCTATAATAATATGACATATCGAAGAACGGGATTATAGGCCAACGCTCGCTTATCAAGCACGTGAAGATCACGACCAGACGTCTTGAAAAATCTCCTAAATCCCAGGCATGGGCAGGTTGACAGGTCATATCAATCTCTCTTCACCGTTTTTTTTAAGGAAATCCTTATAAACATCCTTCATCTGAAGAGAACGGAGGATTATGTCAGACTTTTATGGACTACTAACTGCCTCGTTAGCATAGTGGTCCTAAGTGCGACTGCTACGCTAGAGGTCTTGGGTTCGATTCCCAGGTCGAGCAAAAAGTGTTATTGGGTTTTTCCATGAAATTCTCAGTAGCAGCTTGGAGTTAGGATTTGTGCCCGGTTGATGGCAATAGGCTCGCCCCCTATTACATGGGACCTAAACATACCGGTGAACTGTGGGTGTACACCTCTGTCTAACCCTTCGGGGAATACAGGCGTGATGGTATGTTATATTTATGTTTTTAAATATTTTGGTGAATAAAAATACGGAAGTACTAATCACTTCAGCTACTGACCGTACCATTTATGGTCATACACGTGGCATGTAAGAACCGTGTACTTGAATTTTCTGAAGGACAACAATGTTATCAAACATTTGAATTTATTTAAATTGTATTATTCACGGTATTTGTTATAATAAGAGTATTTCTTGTTACAGATGATCCGTTTGTTTTGTTTAGAGCAAGGCTAATCCGACCTAGACATGGAGAGTTCAGGCTGATTTGGTATTATTTTTTTTTTTAGTTATTTATTTTTTATTTAAAAAAAAAACGTTGCCCCACATTAGGAATTTCTCCTGTATCGTGGGTGCGTTTACAAACATATAAACTCACATACACAAACAGCCAGACCCGGAACAACTATCTGTAGGTCATACAAATATTTGTTCCGTGCGGGAATCGAACCCGCGACACGCAGCGCAGCAGTCGATCGCTCGGCCACTGCGCCAACCGTGTCGTCATTAAAATATCTTATTACTAAGTTTTGCCTCGAGTTTACTCGCATGGAATTCAAGTATAGGATAAAATAAAGCCAATATCGCATTCAGCAATAGTGTAGCTAGCTCCCTATTAGTTGAATATTTTTTGTATTTCCAGATATTATCTCATTCAAAACCAAATAAAATACGTTCACAGGACATCCGTATATAATAAAAAGAGACTGAGATAAAAAGAAAGAGAGAGAAGGTCACCTGGAGCCCCCTCCAGGCGACCTTCTTCTTCTTTCTTTTTCTCTTAAAACACTTTTTCCTTTACATGACGATTGCTGCTAGTTAACTTCTACACAAGCCGCCATTAGGAACTTTTTTTAAAAGAAAGATAACTAACAATCTTTCCTTTTTTATATACACGTATACAGGCACAGACAGATTATGGAGAAGCAATGCTACTTGTATAAAAAGAATCTAAATGTAATTATAATTATCGCTGAAATAACTACATTTAAAGGCCTTTTTATTGGCCAACGGAACGTTGAAATCGTATATAACAGTAATTCATAGAAAAATTTAGGTAAAAATTAAGATGACGCTTACTTTATCATACATTTATTCATACTTAAACTCAGGCCTTTTTCCCATGGGGGTAGGCAGAAACCACAGAACGCCACCTGCTATGATTCTTTATATTCTATTCAATACTCCTTTCGCCTCGTCCATGTTCATACCTCTGGTCATAAAGCACGCTGGCTACGAGCACCCGACCTTTCTGAAGGACCTCAACTCAGTGTAGATCTTTCCATGGCCTCCCTGAGTTCCCACTCACATCCGTCATATTTTATAATATTTTATTCTATAAAAATGAACTGCTTCGGTAGCCTAGTGGTCCTAAGCGCGACTGCTACGCTAGAGGTCTTGGGTTCGATTCCTAGGTCGGGCAAAAAGTTATTGAGTTTTTCTATGGAATTCTCAGTAGCAGCTCGGAGTTAGGATTTGTACCCGGTTAATGGCAATAGTCTCGCCCGTATTACATGGGACCTATACATACCGGCGAACTGTGGGTGTACATTGTTACACCTCTGCCTAACCCTTCGGGGAATACAGGCGTGATGGTATGTGATGTATAAAAATTACACACGGCCAGCCTACAATGTTCATATTGTTTGTTTACTCATTCAGATTGTTAAAGTGTAGCTACGTGTACTTATCTTTTATCAGTATCACGAAGTAGGTGCCTGAGGACCGCGAGGGCATCGCAAGAATGAAAAACAGTCCAAATATTATAATTACGGCGTTTCAGTGTGACTGTTGCGGTCATTCCTATTTTTCTTATTTCTTTGCTTTTTTTACATAGCATACCAGTACAATTTTTAAGCGTAACATTTAGGTATCATCATGTATTCCAAGTTTCACTTAGAAAACAGGCAATAATTAAACTTAAGGTCAAGTACCTACAAACCATACATACCATCACGCCTCTATTCCCCTAAGGGTTAGGCAGAGATGTACCAATGTACACCTACAGTTTGCCGGGATGTTTAGGTCCCATGTAATAGGGGGCAAGCCATTAACCGGGCACAAATCCTAACTCCAAACTGCTACTGAGAATTTTACAGAAAAACCCAATAACACTTTTTGCTCGACCTGGGAATCGATCCCAAGACCGCAGCGTAGCAGTCACACTTAGGACCACTAGGCTAACGAGCTTGCTTTTTTTTTCGTGGGGAATTTTAATGGATGTAAATAGGGTATATATACATATGTTTGGGCAGAATCAGGTTTTTGATTTAGAAAATCATCAAATCACTTCTCCTCTGAGATTGGCAGAGTTAACGCGTAATACACATTAAAAAAAAACATACAAAGGAATTGATAACCTCCTTCGTTTTAAAGTCGGTTAAAAAAGAAAACCCGCTCATATTTAAACAAGGAACCATATAAGCCTTTTTCTTTTTTTGAGGGGGTGGGAAATCATCAAATAACTTCTCCCGCCCTGGGCGGGGCTACCGCCAAAAGTCTAACACTCCCTACCGGGAGTGTCAGACTTTTACTGACTAAAACCTACCCATGTTCTTTCTTGTGTCCTTTGCGTTCCGGGGGCGCGGTATCTCTTACGAACAACCCGCAGCCCCGGCAGGCAACGGCCCTCAGTGGCCCCTTCTCTATGCTGACATCTCTTTCAGGCGCGCTTGGAACACGAACGCGCCGTCGACACGGCCTGTTGTTATGCAACGTAAGGACGGTGAGCTACCCATTGCTCACCGTCCACAGGCCCGTATCCATGGTGGCCGGGAGTCGTCGCGCGGCTCCCGACGTCCGGAGCGTCTACCGCGGCGGCTGGAACGTGAGAATCTCTGTCTCAGTCGTCCCGCCGCCTCCTTCTAACCATAGAAGCCTAGTCATAATCTTTAATGCACAAAAACCTTACCACGTAAGGGTTGTAACAGAAGGGTATTATGACTTCACAAGTACTCACAACTAAAACGGCCAACTTCAGAAGCCAGGCTTCAAAACTAGGGCAAATCCACATAAGCTGGGACTCTAGCTGCCTAATCTCAGCTAATGTTCTGATGAACATTTACATACGGCGGCATACGGGACACTATTATTCTACACTGTTGCTGCAAATTTTCATGCTATTCCCCGTTACGACGTAGGTAGGAAATTTGAAGCTTATTTATGTATGGTTAGGTCATATTTTGGAGTGTGATGGCGATATGGAGAGCCATCTTATTACTAGCTTCTATCCGAGAATTCGTTTATGTAGACGTCAGAATTAAAATAAAGTCCTAAATGAAACTTAAATTAATATTTATATGTATTTCAAGTTCATTTAACATAACATAACATACCATCACGCCTGTATTCCTCGAAGGGTTAGGCAGAGGTGTACCTATGTACACCTACAGTTCGCCGGTATGTTTAGGTCCCATGTAATAGGGAGCGAGCCTATTACCATTAACCGGGCACAAATCCTAACTCCGAGCTGCCACTGAGAATTTCATAGAAAATCTCAATAATACTTTTTGCTCGACCTGGGAATCGAACCCAAGACCTCTAGCGTATCAGGTGCGTTTGGAACCACTAGGCTAACGAGGCACCATGGGACCTAAACATATCGGCGAACTGTGGGTGTACCTTTGTACACCTCTGCCTAACCCTTTGGGGAATATAGGCGTGATGGTATGTAAGCAGTTTGTGTTTTATTTTTAAAAGTAAGTAATTTGCTAAAAGTCAGAATTCAAAAAAAATATTAAAAATAGAAAGCGATAAGTGAATACCTATAAGTCTTAAATTGTCAATCGCCTTGAGCAAGCGTGCCTTCTCTGTATGTAGATGCCTTTTGCATTTAAGTGGGACAATAATAAGCTGGTATTATTAATAGAAAGCTACACTACACTATTCACACTACACTCACACATTCTCCACTGCCTCACTCACTACACTATACATACTACTCACAAACCCACTCCATTCACTCACTTCACTCTACACTATTGCCGTGTGCCATACGCTTTTTTTGCGGACGAAATCGCGGGCAGACGCTAGTACACTACATAGATAGTTGTTCCAGCCCAAAATCTCAACAAAATGGCACACAACGTCGGCAATACAGAACACAGCTGGAATGATTTGAGTGATGCAAATTTATGGTAATATTGTGCATAGCGTGTCTGTGAGAGACTGTGCCTTTTGATTCGCTTTGACGATTTGTATTTAAGATGAAACTGGGAATGAGGATTACGTGCTCATGTTATTTCATCATAGCAAATAACTCACAACATACCATCACGCCTGTATTCCCCGAAGGGTTAGGCAGATGTGTACCTATGTACACCCATAGTTTGCTGGTATGTTTAGGTCCCATGTAATAGTGGGCGAGCCTATTGCCATTAACCGGGCACAAATCCTAACTCCAAGATGCCACTGAGATTTTCATAGAAAAACCCAATAACACTTTGCTTGACCTGGGAATCGAACCCAAGGCCTCTAGCGTAGTTGTCGCGCTTAGGACCACTAGGCTACCGAGGCAGTGTTAAAAATAATATATTACCTAAAGTCACATTGGTAGTTGCCCGTGCGCGTTTGAAAACCCCACAGCCCATTAGATGCGAGCGCTTATTTCAATATTTTAATCGGTGAACAAACAAAATATCAAATATAATATTATTACATACAGAAACGATGTCAAAATATTGACTTAACTATGAAATAATATGTTTTTGAATAATATTGAAATACCTCTTTTTATTTGCACTTTAATATGCCTCCGATATTACGGGAAAATGTAAACAGCATAATAATATGTGTATTTTAGGACCTGTTCACATTAATGTTAGTTGACCTATCGAGGTATTGGCAACTGCAATCATAGGTAGGGATCAGAAAATTGGATGCATATTTACTTAAAGTTTATTTTTCGCTACGAATGTATGGATACGGCTTTTACAAATAATTAATTTCACAAATAATCAATTTTAAAACAATTCATTTTATCGTTCCACACCTTTTTATCTATTTCCATAAGAAACATGCGATTTTGAAATTCTTTCTCCTTTTTTTTTACGGATGGGAAATCATCAAATGACTGAGGTAGTGTCAGACTTTTACTGTCTAAAACCCATCCATGTTCCTTCTTGTGCCCTTTGCGTTCCGGGGGCGCGGTATCTCTTACGAATAACCCGCGGCCCCGGCAGGCATCGGCCCTGACTGGCCCCTCCGATTTGCTGACATCTCTTTGAGGCGCGCGTGTAACACGAACGCGCAGTCGACACGGCCTGTCGTTATGCAACGTACGGACGGTGAGCTACCCATTGCTCACCGTCCACAGGCCCGCGTCTACGGTGGCCGGGAGTCGTCTCGCGGCTTCCGACGCCCGGAGCGTCAGAGGGACGGGAGACTCTCTGCCTCAACCGTCCCGCCGCCTCCTTCTCTAGCATAATTGCCTCGCAGAAGGAGGCGACTGCTTCCCATCCCCCCTCGCTCCGGACCATGGCTTGCACTAGGGCACGCGGTGAGGATGCTGTAATTTTTTGGTAACATTTACTGCTACTTACGTAATGTAAATAAGGGCTATGTAATAATCGCGTAATCAATTGTATACATTCCAATGATCCAACTATATTGTTGCTAATTGGCACAATGACAGGTTTGCTAACAATTATGTACAGTCATGCTCAAAAGTTAGTATGCGCATAGTGATGAGTAAATTTTGGACATCGTAATTGTATTTCTTTTGTTTTGGTTTTAGGAGCTTTGTCAGCCATTACTATGTCGTGAAACGTCTGTGATGTCCAAGATAAATTTAGAAAGTCCATCTTCTACATATTGTATTGTTTACACAAAGAGTTTTACCTACCAAGTCAACCTACTAGCCGCAAGTTTTCTAAAAATAATATATAACTCTGAACAGGCGTGCTTCTATGACCAGATGTATGAACATGGACGACGAGTAAGGAGTAGGTAGGGATCGTATGTAATAAATAAAAATAATATACACATACCATCACGCCTGTATTCCCCGAAGGGTTAGGCAGAGGTGTAACAATGTACACCCACAGTTCGCCGGCATGTTTAGGTCCCATGTAATAGGGGGCGAGCCTATTGCCATTAACCGGGCACAGATCCTAACTCCAAGCTGCTACTGAGAATTTCATAGAAAAACCCAATAACACTTTGCTCGACCTGGGAATCGAACCCAAGACCTCTAGCGTAGCAGTCGTGCTCAGGACCACTAAGCTACCGAGGCAGTGGTAAAAATAATATATTACCTAAAAAAAATATAAATACGGTAAGTAATAGATCAAAATTATTTATTAATATTAAGAGAAAATTAAAGGTAGCTAAGAGTACTAAGTCCATGAGCTCACTCTAAAATTAACCGAAAATCTCACTCACTCACGCCTGTATTCCCCGAAGGGTTAGGCAGAGGTGTAACAATGTACACCCACAGTTCGCCGGTATATTTAGGTCCCATGTAATAAGGTAATGCCTCGGTAGCCTAGTGGTCCTAAGCGCGACTGCTACGCTAGAGGTCTTGGGTTCGATTCCCAGGTCGAGCAAAAAGTGTTATTGGGTTTTTCTATGAAATTCTCAGTAGCAGCTCGGAGTTAGGATTTGTGCCCGGTTAATGGCAATTAACCGAAAATATCTTATAAAAGTATGTTTAGGTAACAATCAAATTAAATCAAAATGTTTTTATAAATCGCTATTGTTCTAATGATGAATTTAAACAATTATACAATATAATAAATAACATTGCATTGTCTGTTTGTAATTTAAAAAAAAGAAACAGTCATAATCCCGATTTTTTAAGTCTGTCTGTTTGTTCCAGCAAATCTCTGAAACGGGTCGACTAATCCCGACTAGTCCCGGCTGTCATTTGTAGATCTTTGACAGTCGTTACGGATAGTTAGAAGCCAGAAAGTCTGACAACCAGTCTTACCAAGAGGTATCGTGTTGCCTAGTAACTGGGTTGTGGAGGTCAGATAGGCAGTCGCTCTATGTAAAACATTGGTATTTAGCTGCATCCGGTTAGACTGGAAGCCGACCCCAATATAGTTAGGAAAATGCTAAGTAGATGATGATGAATTAGAGATCCACGGAAAAACATTTACGCGAAGTCGCGAGCATTAGTTAGTTTCGAATACAAATGACAACTGCGCTAAAAATACATATTGTATCAACAATTTCATCTAAGATTCCTTCGCCAAGGTCTCCAGGCATCTGACGTGAAGGTCAGCAGGACGTCTTCTGACAACTGTACCAATATTGACATTTCGAAGCAAATATCTATTTTCTATTATCACCAAGTACCTATTTACCACGCGGTGTCACCCGCGTTCCGTTACCTTTTTAATTACTACTTCGCTCCCGTTGGTCGTAGCCTGATGTTCTATACGTATAAGCCTTCCTCTTGAATTACTCTATCTATTCATGAAAATCGCATTAAGATTCGTTGCGCAGTTTAAAAGATCTAAGCGTACAAAGGGACACACGCCGGTTTTGTAATATGTAGCTATATTAAGAATGCGTTACGTTATCAACAGTGAGCTGATAAGGCAGGTCAAATAGAGAATGTTTACCTACATAAAAATTTACATTGTGATTGATTATTTCATACATGAGAGTGAACAAACTAGAGCTATTTTGACCTTGAAAGCTTGGGTTTGACGTCGAGTTGTTTTTTAACCCTCGACGCAAAAACGACGGGGTGTTATAAGTTTGACGTGTCTGTGTGTGTGTTTGTCTGAAGCATCGTAGCTTCCGAATGCATGAACCGATTTTGATTTAGTTTATTTTGTTTGAAAGGTAAATTAGTCGGGAGTGTTCCTAGCTATGTTTGATGAAAATTGGTTCAGCGGTTTCAAAGTTATCAACTCTTTTGTAAGCTGCGGTAGGGATTTTTATTCTTCTGTCGGCGGTTACTTATCAGTATTATGTTTTACTTTACCAAAAATTGTTAACTGTAAGATATCTTATACTATTTTGATAGCTGAATTAAATCAATCACTATAGTGATATACTTATTGTAGTGATACGATTTTTGAGAAATTAAATAGTTGCTATTACTATGTGAAAACCCTTTTTAACCGACTTCAAAGGGAAGGAGGTTATCAATTCGTCTGCATGTTTTTTTTGTATATGTGTTACGCAATATCTCCGCCATTCATGAATCGATTTTGATGGTTCTTCTTTTGTTTGATAGGTCATACTTCATAGGTGGTCTTGTATAAATTTTATCGAAATTGGTTTAGTAGTTTATAAAAAAAAAATACTGAAAAAAATATGCCATCCAAGTAAACGAATTAGCGTATTCTGCTTTCTTGTCACTTTTAAGTGGCGTCTTGTTAATCAATGTGGTATAACTGTTCCCTTATGTATTTGGATGTCAGGAAATTGATACCAAGAAACGAAAAATAAATACTTTTTTACAATAATACAATAAGATACCAATAAAATAACTGATAAACAAACTACCTTATTTTTTTAACAAGTAATAAAATTAAAAATTATAAATAACCCCCGACAAAAGAATAAATATGCCTACCACAGCTAACAAAAGAGCTGATAACCTTGAAACGGCTGAATCAATTTAGATAAAACATAACCTAAGAACCATCGTTAGGAAACCTGCTTTCAAATAAAAGAAACCGCATTTAAATCGGTTTACCCGTTTAAGACGTACGGTGCCACAGACAGATACACAGACACGTCGAACTTATAACACCCTAGGGAAAAACAAATCTTTAGGTTTTTATGTTATAATAATGTATTCATAAGATGAAGCACAAAAACTAGTTTTTAGAATATATTATTAAATAATTTTAGCTAAATTTAAAACCGTCATTTTTTGTTAGTTTAAAAAAAAAAGTATCCGTATTATGCAGTAAAGTAGTTGGTTAGGTATAATGGTAAATACGTGAGCGGAAAGAGAGAAAATACTATTTCGCCGTCAGAATATTTGTGTTTTGTTACTAATATCATGATAATGACATCAATGCTAGACGTGTTCCACGCAAAGAGATGTCAGTAAATTTTTCAAGGGGCCACTCAGGGTCGATGTCTGCCGGGGCTGTGGGTTGTCCGTAAGAGATACCGCGCCCCTGGAACGCAAAGGGCATAAGAAGGAACATGGATGGGTTTTAGTCAGTAAAAGTCTGACACTCCGGGCGGGAGAAGTCATTTGCTGATTTACCAACCCTTAAAAAAAATTGCCTCTCTAAGTAAAAGCTCTAGTACCCTATACCTAGCTACAATTAATACTAATACATATTGTCAAGAGGTAAATTTTGTAAGACTTTATGTGTTTTTGTTTGCAGTTAATCTCTGGAAGTCCTAGTCCGATTACAAAAATTCTTACAATGATAGAAAGCTACTCATAAGAGAGTTGAGAGTCATAAGATATGTTTTATGGTACACTTGACTTCCACGCTGACAGTCTCGGCCTAACTGCCAATAAGGCTGCTTGTCCACAGAAGCGCAGCAAGGCTGCCGAACCAGACTACGGAGCGGAGAAACAGAGAAATATTTACCATTACGATTGCATAACTGGAGCGGAGTGAAAACTTTATGCGATCCTATTGGTTATTATTTCTCCGTTTCTTCGCTCCGCAGCCTCATACCGCTTTACTGGACCGGCGACATAAACGTTCGTTATTTATGCTGTCATCGATATTGTACAAACATGTTCACTTTATGCTCGATGGTTCTCAACCAAAACTGAATATATTAGATACATGATAGTACATGCGAGAGCGGCAAATCTTAGCAACTAACCGCTGCCGTGATTAGAAGTTCCAATCTTAGTCACTCTAGCTAAAATCGTCATCACCTTCATGAGTTACTCTGAAGGCTCTTACATTTTAAGTGTTTAGTACCGGACTGCTGCAGCACTGGAGCAGCACAAGTGTCAGTCTGCTAATGAACAGTTGTCTCTTTTTAACCCCCGACGCAAAAACGACGGGGTGTTATAAGTTTGACGTGTCTGTGTGTGTGTCTGTGGAATCGTAGCTCCCGAACGTATGATCCGATTTTGATTTTGTTTTAAATTTGATTTAGTCGGGAGTGTTCTTAGGTATTATTGATGGAAATCGGTTCAGCAGTTTCAAAGTAATTAGCTTTAGTAGCTACGGTAGGGATTTCTATTCTTCTATCGGGGGTTACTTACAATTTTAAATTTTGTGTTTTTTACAGTTGACATGTCAAGAGCGCCGTGCGACACACGTACTGCGCACGCACGATAAACGTCACGTGTCAAATGTCACGTGCCGTGTCGTCTTTCTGTTCGTACTTCTTAGCATGCTATACTGAAATTCCATTACACACAAGGACAATAATAAAATTAACTACATTGTTATCGATAAATGTCATGGAAATACTGCTACTTAACATGCTGTTCAAAAGTAGCAAACTAGGTAATAATATTAATAAATAATGTGCACTTCGTCTTCAGTACGTGCTTTCCTTGAATTCTTAAAAGTAAAACCCAATAACACTTTCTGCCCGACGTGGGAAGCAAACCCAGGACCCCACGCTCAATAGTTGCGCAACAAAACAACTAAATATATTTTGTGCAATCGTGCAACAGCTTTTTGTAAAGGTGAACCAAACAGGTACCTGACCCGACGTACCCCGAATCACCTCTATGCCGCTATCACGCATGCGCAGACTTGACAAAGGGTGGCGCGATGTCGTGGACGTCAAACTTCAAAGCAAATATAACCCCAAAATAAAAATAGACCGATACAACATGATTTACACAAAATTCTTACGATTTTTGACTGCCACAAGGTCGAACGTCTAAGCAGAAACCACTTCTGATTCTTGTTTTAGAAAGTGTATGTCATAAAACGAGGAAAAAAAATATCTAGACTCACCTGTAATCGATGTCAGTGGCTTCAAACACAAAAACAGAACCATACATTCCCGCCAAGAAGCACGGAAATAAAAACAAAGCATAGTTTATGATGTTATACTTCCCAAATGGACCCAATTCCTGCAGGATCACATCTAGTCCAATGGCAGCAGTGTCTTTCGACATTTTTATAATAATTAAAATATCAGCCTTGATTAGAACACTTTAAATATCACTCGAAATGGTTTGATTATTATTTTAATTTATAAAAATACGTTTCTCAACACGCGGCGTCGAAATCTCGCGACTCTGTTGTATAAAATTTGACAGCTACGCACGCATGCGTATTCGGAATTTCGGACCCTTTACGTGGTCATTTTGTAAAGAAGTTGCTGGTTTTTTTGCCGTACGAGCGGCCCCGGCAGATGTCTAAACTTGTATGCGTTTGAATCAAAAATAAACAAGAATAACCGGCTAAACTTCGTCGTATTCAGAGAGATATTGTTCTGATTGTGCGAACGTGACGGAGTATATTTGCCGTTCAGTTTTCAAGGGACGAAAAGAGATAGGTGTAGGCTGATTGTTGCGCGTCAAAGATAACAAGGGCTTTTAAAATTGTCGTGAGAATAATCGTAGTATTTTTGATAGGTGATTAGTTATTTAAATGATAGTGCGAATTGTAAAGGATGAGTGTAGGTCAACGAATTGTGGTGTCCTAATTAAGATAAGAGATTATTATTCTTAGCTGATACATGACGTAATTCTATATTTATATTTGAACTCAGTTGTTTCATTACAGCGTGAAATTATTTTTAGCTTGAAGTTTATATTATGGATAAATTTATAAGAATGATGGTAGGTAGAGCTGATCTATACTTGGTTTATTGAATCAAAAGAAACTTTGAAACTATATAAGTAGTTTGATAATGTCAAAACGTGTTTAGAATTTAGATTATGATTTCTCGAGCCGTCTAACATATTTCTGCAATGATCTTCTGGATCATTAATATGCATACGAGACAATCTACCAATATATTTGAATAATCAATTTGATAGCACGTGTTATTTTTTGTCCTTAAATGGAAATGATATGCAAAAATTAACATTTATTTATTTAAGATCTCCAACCAAATATATATACAAATCATGACATACAAACAATGTACAACAAAAGGTATAGTTTCCGCCACGAGTCGTGAGCACAAACGTGAAGTTAATTTTTGGGCTTTTGGTTTCCTTCCTGGGTTTTTGAACTGCCTCGGCAGCCTTGTGGTCCTAAGCGCGACTGCTGCGCTAGAGGTCTTGGGTTCGATTCCCAGGTCAAGCAAAAAGTGTTATTGGGTTTTTCTATGAAATTCTCAGTAGCAGCTCGGAGTTAGGATTTGTGCCCGGTTAATGGCAATAGGCTCGCCCCCTATTACATGGGACCTAAACATACCGGCGAACTGTGGGAGCGACTGCCTATCTGATCTACACAACCCAGTTAGTGGACAACACGATACCTCTTGGTTAGACTGGTTGTTAGACTTCCTGGCTTCTGACAAACCGTAAAGACTGTCAAAGATCTATGAATGACAGCCGGGACCAACGGCCTTACGTGCTTTCCGTCCGTTGTAATTTGCCAAAATATATATATATATATATAAAGACTGGTTATCAGACTTTCAAACCTCTTCTGACTACCCGTAACGACTATCAAAGATCTACAAATGATATTCTGGACCAAACGACTGCTTTCCAAACTCAGAACTGTTACTAAATCCTTTTGTTTTTATTACTTTGTCCCCCGCTAGAAATTCGAATCGAACCCGCAACACGAAGCGCAGCTGTCAATCAACCCAATAACACTTTGCCCGACCTGGGAATCGAACATAGAACTCCAAGCTTAGCAGTCGCGCCAATAGAACTACGGGGCAGTAGTTCTATAAAAACTATGAAATTACTAAAACACTTCATTGTACAAATGAAAGAGGAAGCAGTTATCATCCAATTTACTCACATTATGTGAAATTGTTCGCTCTATTAGATTCTTGAATTATAATTTAGGAAAAAAACAGGCGTATTACGTTGTAAGAAAAAGGTCAGTGTGATTATTAAACATTTATTGGTTTATTACATATACCATCACGGCTATATTCCCCGAAGGGTTATGCAGAGGTGTACCAAAGTACATCCACAGTTCTCCGGTATGTTTTTAAGTCCCATGTAATAGGGGGCGAGCCTATTGCCATTAATCAGACACAAATCCTAACTCCGAGCTGCTATTGAGAATTTAATAGAAAAATCCAATAACACTTTTTGCTCGACCTCGGAAGACAACCCAGAACCTCTAGCGTGGCAGTTGGACCACCTATGCGGGACTAATGGCTAATGAGACAATTAAGACTTTTTCTTATAATATAGGAGTTCAAGCCCACCTGATGTTAAGTGGCCATTGCTGCATAAAGACATCTACAATACTAGAGGCCTTGCAAATGCATTGCCATCCCAGAGACAAAGTTGAAATGTCTCATGTGCCTGTATTTACACCGACACACATACCCTTTAAACCCTTTAAACCGGAACGCAGTAAAGCTGCTTTACGGCAGAAATAGGTATGGTGGTAGTACTTCCCCGGACGAGCTCCGTCACAAAGTGCTCTAGTACACAACAAGTCAACCACGAAGCAGTGGCTTCTATACGATTGCATTCTCTGGTCTGTTCTAATGACAAGACGTTTCTAATCTCTGGTTACATAGTTAAAATTCTTTGAGGATAGCATAATGCACACTTATCTTAATGTTCTCTTTTTTGATCGTTCACTATCTGCTATTGACTCGTTTATATATTTATTTCTGTTTTAACATCAATAGTGACTTGTTATTAGGAATTGTAGGAATTATATATTATCTTATATGTTATATATTTTTTTGACAAAATCAACTGGTTGCTAATTTAATTATTTAAGTACTTTGTTTTGATTAATTATTTTTCTCTTCGACATTAATTCTACATTTGAATATGCCTCACACACTGATTCCTTGTCTTTGAAATGTATAAATGTATTTAATATTGCAATTAACTTAGCTTTCATTTCTAATTTGTGGCACTGAGTACGTATTGCAGTACTTTGACCGACTTTTTTTAATTGATCGTTTTGACATCAGTATAGTTTTATGGAATTGTACAACTTATTGTAATACATTTTTTTTTAAAGAGGATGTATGTAGTTTCTTGCCCGTTCTTCTCCATACGAAACTACCTTTTGGAATGGGCAACTAGATTCAATATTGTTAATTTTAACATGTAATTGACGTTCAAAAGTGCCTTTTAATGGTGTAATTGAAATAAATGATTTAACTTTGACTTTCACTATAAGTGTTGTGCTCTCCTATAAGCGACAAGTGCTATGAAATAATCTTAAACTGACTATTATATTTTAAATGTATTATCCTGCCTCATTAGCCTAGTAGTCCTAAGCGCGACTGCTACGCTAGAGGTCTCGAGTTCGATTCCCAGGTCTAACAAAATGTTATTTACCGTGAAATTCTCAGTAGCAGCTCGGAATTAGGATTTGTGCCACGGTTAATGGCAATAAGCATGCCCCCTATTACGTGGGACTTAAAAAAACATACCGGCGAACTGCACCTACAGTTCATTGCTTACACGTTTGCCTAAATCCTCAAGGAATACTGGCGTGATGGTATGTTTATGTGTATTAGAGAATAAACCGTTGAATAGCCTTTAGTAAATAAAAAGAAGTTCCAACCATCGATCATTGTTAGTGATCGATGGTGCCGACACCCGATATGCTTATAATATATAACAAAACTAAAAAATTAAAGATCTTTTCCGTTTCAACGCATTAAAAAAAAACAGAGATCCATATTAATATCCCAATTCAATAAATTAATTTCAATATTAATGTACCATCTCTGTAAATACCCAAAAGTTTTACACCCCAAAGAAACTCAATATCTAATGCATAACAATACAGACGGTATAAGAAACTATAGCATCACCTTATCTCTATTCCACGTGGCCTACCATCGCACCATGCTCTATTGTCCCGCGTCTAAGCGATAATCTTGTGGTCCCTTCATTGTTGCCAGGTGATTGCTTACTCGATAAGCACTGTTTTAGTTTAGTTGTCCACTAAGTTGTCAGTGTATTTCTTGTAATTTTCAAGATTCTATTATGCAGGTTTTTGGGTATATGTTGTACTAGCTTCTGCCCGTATATTAATAAATAGTTTCTGCTCGCGATTACGTCTGCGTAGTTTTTTCACCCGCATTAGTTTACATATTTGGTTACTGCTCCGCACCTATTGGTCGTAGCGTGATGTTATATAGCCTATAGCCTTCCTCGATAAAAGAACTATCCAACACTTTAATATTTTTTCTCTTCAAACCAGTAGTTCCTGAGCTTAGCGCGTTTAAACAAACAAACTCTTCAGCTTACTTGTTTGGCTGTTTATATTCTAATACTATAAATAGGTATTAAATGGAGGTAAGGTGTTACTGCCTTGGTAGCCTAGTGGTCCTAAGCGCGACTGCTACGCTAGAGGTCGTGGGTTCGATTCCCAGGTCGAGCAAAAAGTGTTATTGGGTTTTTCTATGAAATTCTCAGTAGCAGCTCGGAGTTAGGATTTGTGCATAGTTAATGGCAATAGGCTCGCTCCCTATTACATGGGACCTAAACATACCGCGCGAACTGTGGGTGTACATTGTTACACCTCTGCCTAACCCTTCGGGGAATACAGTCGTGATGGTATGATGGTATGTTAATGTATCCATGTAATAAGTGTTCGATATATTACATAATATTGCAGGAACGATTTCAGCGGGTGATTGCATATCGTACAAATACGATAACCTATTGAGTATTGATTTCAGTTATCAGTCGCAAGTAGGAGGTCGATGAGAGTAGAATAGATAGAGTTTACTCGTCAGTACAGATATCGACAATATACTCGAGCACATTTAATTTAATTGTTAATAAACTGAATTACAACAGGATTAGAGTTGAAAATAGCATTACAGCAAGATTTTAAACTTGGCTTGGAATTTAATCCTGTATGGAATTTTGAAATCTATTTCTGTTAGATTTAATTTCATTATCGATTAATAGTAAACAAAGATGTATCTAACTTAGCTGAAGAAACCACGCAGTGGAAATCGTGAGCAGAAGTTAATAAACTTGCCTTCGTTTGTTCTTTTTTTAGATCTAAGCGAGTTATAACACAAATAAAAAATAACGAAGGAACGTCTTCTAAGGATGTAGGATAAAGTGGAACTTTCCATGGTAAAACATATAAACGGCAGGATTTTATGAACGATTCCTACGCGTATCGTAGTGTGTAGCTTGTTAACTTTGATAGTGAGGGGCAAGTAAGTATCGATGATCTGGAATTTGCTCGATATTTTTGGCGGAGCTTAGTGTTTTTTTTTTCCTTGACCTCGTGATTATAGTGAAATGAGATTAACTAATCTGCTGGAAGGTACCGTGACTAATGAACGACTAATGAACGTGAAAAATGTTTGGTATCGTCTTTCGTAGAGACTTTTCATGTATTAAGTACCAGAATAATAGTTGGTAATTTAGTTTTTTGTTCGTATTTAATTTTTTTTTAATATAACTACTACCAAACTGGAATTACCATGTTTCTAAATAATAATCAATTCTCAAATGCTTCGGGAGCCACTTAGCTGATCTGAAGAATGAAAGTAAAGTGTGTAAGTGTGAGTGTATTCGAAATAATATACCTACAGAATAAATACGACTAAACAGAGTAAGCTTTACGTTGTCTTTAGATCTTCTAGATAGTTTTTAAAATTATGTGAAAGTCAGATCAAACTCAAAACCAGATCAAAGTGAAAGTCAAAGTCAGATCAAAGTCAAAGTCAAAGTCAGATCAAAGTCAAAGTCAAAGTCAAAGTATTTTTTTGGAGATTAAGTTTATAGTTTATAAATAATCATTTTCCCAACACTAGCTTGTTACCCACAAGCTATGATAATGAGCGATCTATATTTTATAGTAGCACAAAGCGCACATTTTATGATAACACCATCAAAACCAGTTCAGATGAAAGCAGCACTCCTAGTTTATGAGAAATCTTTAGTGGAATTCGCCGTGATTTTTCCCACGTCTTGCTTATTATGAAGGTATGTCCAGCGTTTGTTGTATGAGCGGTAATAAAACTTGTGAAATACAATTATATCCGTTAGAAAAAAAATTGGCAGAATACCATAATCATAAAATACCATCACGCCTGTATTCCGCCAAAGGGTTAGGCAGAGGTGTACTAGTGTTCACCTACAGTTCGCCGGTATGTTTCCGTTCCATGTAATCGGGTGCGAGCCTATTGCCATTAACCGGGCACAAATCCTAACTCCGAGCTGCTACTAAGAATTTCATAGAAAAACCCAATAACACTATTTGCTTGACCTGGGAATTAAACCCAAGATCTCTAGCGTAGCAGTCGCACAAACCCAGACAACCCACCCACAACAGAAACCCAGACAGGAACTCAAAAATTCAAATATTAACTACACGTTTGTGCTCACGACTCGTGGCTACCATAAACTACGTAGACTGTAACAATCAAATTATTTCTTTCTCTATCTAGAGAATAAAGAAGAATAATAATATCAGCCTATTTTGCCGCCTTAAGAAAAAAGGACATAATTACGCGACAAACGAAGTAATCGATTTCCGACTGTAAGTTTTTACTTTATAAGTTCGGAAATCGGTTACTGTATGTTGTGAAATTACGTCATTTTTTCTTATGACGGCAGTATTATCGTCCCACTGCAAGGTTCGTGCATTTTCTTAAACAGAAAAGGCACGATTGATCACCACGCTTGTTCAAGGTGGATTGGAGATAACGAACTATTGATTATAAGCCCAAGTATCCTTACAATCTTTTCCTTCACCGATGTCAGTGATGCTCGATAATCATCGAAAGAACTTATGAATTGATAAAGTCGCATTAGTAAAGTAGTCGCCACGAGTCGTGAGCACAATTGTCAAGTTAATTTTCGGATTTTCGGGTTCCTTTCGAGGTTTTTTGAGGCGCCGACGCTGCACGCGATTGGTCCGTCAGTTGGGCCGATCGCGTGCAGCGTCGGCGCATAAAAACCGAAAAATTAACTTGACATTTCTGCTCACGACTCGTGGCGACTGATATACTTACCTGGTTGCCTTAACCAATGGGTTATCACGACATTTTAAACAATAAAAATGTAAGAGTTATAGTTAATCCAACGTTAATTGTCTAAACGATAAACCTTTTAAAGCCCAATAAACCTTATTGCACCAAATTATTATACATCGGTATAATAATTATACAGGGTGCTACAGCAGTAAATTACTCAGGGTGTGTTATCTGGCGAGGACACACGCACGGCGCGTCGATAACGTTACGTTATTAGTAGTACATGCCTGTGACTTTGATTAATAGGCGCTATGAAGCTTCGTCGAGTTGAAGGGGTAAGCAGGAGTGGTAGTGACGGGGAGTTTTAGTTTGAGTGCTGTCATGGATGTATTTTATAGCTGTAGCCCCCGGTTTTACTCGTGTTAAGTTACTTTTTATTTGTTATTTTTGTTTTATTGTGTAACAATAATTATGGTGATGGTTTATAGTAAAAAAAAACAGTTCAATACTAACTATAATATTATAAATTGGAATGTAAGTTTGTTTTTTTGTTTGTTACCTTTACACGCCAAAATCACTAAACCGATCATCCTGAAATTTTTCATATACGTTGTCAGGTGTATAGAAACGGGCATAGGGTTCCTTTCATCCCGAAAAAGGCACTGTTCCCTAGGAAAACATCAATAACGTTCTTATGATAATAGATGGCGCCACGTGTCTTACGAATCATGATTGAATATTAAATATGGCCGACATTTACCCGGACGAAATCGCGGACAAAAGCTAGTTATGAATAAAATTGCTCACTGACAAAAACATTTTGATGGAGGAAATAAAATATTAAAGAGGCCACCAAAATGTGCATTACTCAGGGGCCCGATATAGATAATCCGGCCCTGCACACATAACCGCAGATTAGCTAATCTGCTTATACGTGATCTATCAGGCACACGCAGGTACGTAGAAGTCGATGCAAAGGCAGGAGCCGGCACTGAGCTTATTGTTTCAAGATATTAATTATCGCAACACAGCTATTCCCTATAATTAACTGGGTTAGTCAGAGTTTAACCGGTTCAGTTAACCTTAACAAAGGATTATTCACTAATTAAATATCTTGTATATCCGTGTGTACTTGGGGGGATGTTTGTTGGATAAAGCTTGTATCATTAACTAATTATTGAAAATTTAATGTTGAGGTATCTGTAGCTTTTCTATGAACAAAAGATGCTTATAGGATTGTTTTGTTTGTTTTCGGATTCTGTTAAGATTCGGAAAGTGTTATTGGGTTTTTCTATGAATTTCTCAGTAGCAGCTCGGAGTTAGGATTTGTGCCCGGTTAATGGCAATAGGCTCGCCCCCTATTACATGGGACTTAAATATACCGGCGAACTGTGGGTATACACTAGTACACCTCTGCCTAACCCTTCGGGGAATACAGGCGTGATGGTATGTTATGTTATGAATTTTAGTAATAATATTGTCTCACTGCAGAGCCAAGGTTTCTTCTCATACAGAGAAGGCACGAGCATTGATGACCCCGCTTGCTCAAGGCGGATTGGCGATTTCAGACTTACATTATCATAAGTCCTTACCTCACAATGTTTTCCTTCACCTATGTCAGAGATGTCCAAGATAAACTTAAAAAGTATGTACATATGAATGGAAAAAGGCTTATAGGTACTTTGCTCGCAACCTTATAAATTCCCACGGCTGGGCAAAGACCTCCATATCAATAAACACTATCGATCGACAACAAGCTGGCAGCTATAGCGTGATCACAAACAGTCCGAATTCAGACAGACATGATTACTGTAATAGCCTCTTGAGTGTAGCGTGCTTAATCAAAACTACGATATTTACTTATTTATTTGTAAGTTTCTTCACGAAGTTCAGAATCAAAGGTCTCACAATTATAAAGGTCAATAAACTTTGTATCCTTCGTCCTTGTCTATCCCATTATTTAGTAACTGGGGAGTTTCTGTGCAGTATTGTTTCGTGATGGCCCTATGGTTAAGGCACCTGGTTCTTATGCATTTTTTTTTGTTACCAATGGGCAATCATTAAATTGTTTTCCCCACCCTGGGCGGGGAGGGAGAAAGTGTCAGACTTTTACTGACTAAAACCCATCCATGTACCTTCTTGTGCCTTTTGTGTTCCGGAGGCGCCGTATCTTTTACGAACAACCCATAGCGCCTCTTATGCATGAGGTTGCGAATTCGATACCGGGCAACTATCAATGCGACTTTTTCAATGTACTTTGTTAGTTCATCTATCCAAGATGATCACTGAAATTGGTGAAGTTAAACTAATTAACTGTCTAGCTTTTTCCCAAGTATGTTGGGGTCGGCTTCCAGTCTAACCGGATGCAACTGAATACCAGTGTTTTACATGGAGCGACTGCCTATCTGACCTCCACAGCCCAGTTATTGGGCAATACGATACCTCTTGGTGAGACTGGTTACCTGACTTCCCGGCTTCTGACTATCCGAAACATCAGTGAAGATAAATATCGTGTCGAAACCTGGACTTATAATTATACCATCACGGCTGTATTCCCCGAAGGGTTAGGCAGAGGTGTAACAATGTACACCCACAGTTTGCCGGTATGTTTAGGTCCCATGTAATAGGGGGCGAGCCTATTGCCATTAATCGGGCACAAATCCTAACTCCGAGCTGCTACTGAGAATTTCACAGAAAAACCCAAAAACACTTTTTGCTCGACCTGAGCATCGAACCCAAGACCTCTAGCGTAGCTGTCGCGCTTAGGACCACTAGGCTACCGAGGCAGTTACACAGCACTTCTAATTATTACTCTAGTCTTAAATCGTCTTAAATCGTCTACTACTAGTCTTAAATCGTCAATCCGTCTTGAAGGTCCGTAGTGATTGGTCCTAGTGCCTTCTTTGTATGAGAAGAGAGACTTTGCCCTGCGGTGGGACAATAATAGGCTGCTATTATCATTGTTACATTAATAAAATACTTCCAACAACACTGAAAAATACAATAAATCTTGATACAAAAAGAATTAGTCGTAATAACATGGTAACTCGGTTTTCCTCTTGTTTTTCTTAGCGCGTCCTATTTTACTGGATGCTAGGTTAATTTTACGCGCAATTTACTTTATTACGTTTCTCGTCCGAATTCTTCTGCCCTTAATATATTGATCAATCTATAAATTGTTTGTTTTTTGTCGTAGTTATTATTGGGAGAAAAAGGTAAGTTGGCACTGAATTAATATGAAAACTAATCAATTTGGTTAATAATGGGCATTATGTTTAGTTATCCGCGTTGTGATAAAACACATCTTTTTACAAACATAACATACATACCATCACGCCTGTATACCCCTAAGGGTTAGGCAGAGATGCACCAATGTGCACCCACAGTTCGCCGGTATGTTTTTAGGTCCCCTGTAATAGAGGGCGAGCCTGTTGCTATTAACCGGGCTCAAATCCTAACTCCGAGCTGCTACTAAGAAATTCATAGAAAATCTCAATAACAACTTTTGCTCGACCTGGGAATGGAACCCAAAACCTCTAGCGTTGCAATCGCGTTTAAGTCCACTAGACCATCGAGGCAGTTTAGTATCTTTTGACAAATGTATAGAAAATAATTTAATTTTGTAACATTAATTTTATTTAATTATTTAAATAACTGCCCATTGACTTCATGATCGCAAGCGCGACTGTTGAGCGTAGGCTCCTGGGTTCGATTACCAGGTCGAGCAGAAAGTATTATTTGGTTTTTCCATTAGGAATTTCTCAGTAGCAGCCTGGAGTTTGAAGGATGGTGGTGTGACACACCCGTCACTCGGAAAGCACATAAAGCCTTTGTTGGTCCTGGCTGACATTCATAGACCTTTGACAGTCGTTGCGGATAGTCGGTTACGGAAGCCGGGAAGTCTGACAACCTGTCTTTCCAAGAGGTATCGTGTTGCCCAGTAACTGGGTTACAGAGGTCAGAGAGGCAGTCGCTTCATGTAAAACACTGGTATTTATGCTACATCCGGGTAGACTGGAAGGCGACCCCAACATAGTTGATAAAAGGCTAGGCATATATATTAAAAAAAAAACAAAAAAAGAGTGTAATATTGAAGAGTTCGTAAATTAACTGCCTCGTTGGCCTAGTGGTCCTAAGTGCGACTGCTACGCTAGAGGTCTTGGGTTCGATTCCCAGGTCGAGCAAAAAGTGTTATTGGGATTTTCCGTGAAATTCTCTGTAGCAGCTCGGAGTTAGGATTTGTGCCCGGTTAATGGCATTAAGCTCGCCCCCTATTACATGGGACTTAAACATACCGGCGAACTGTGGGTGTATTTTGGTACACCTCTGCCTAACCCTTAGGGGAATACAGGCGTGATGGTATGTTGTTCGTAAATTATTAAGGATTGAATTAAATATTGTTGTTTTGTTCATATTTTGTAACATCGGTCTAACAAGAAACAAAACACAACTCACACACACATCTATACACGCATAAATACCTACAGATTGGGTGCATATCTCAGACAATAGGTGTCCGGTTCAACGGTTGTGGTCTCCGATTATACTTGAGACGAAAATGGAGCGTGTGCCGACTGACATAACTATGGAGTTAAGAAAAATCATAGAACTATAGTTATAAAAAAATACAAAATTAAAAATTTTAAGTAACCCCCGATAAAAGAAAAAAGTCACTACTGTAGCTTACAAAAGAGCTGATAACTTTGGAACCGCTGAACCAATTTCCATCAAACAAAGCTAAGAACACTTCCGACTAATTAACCTTTCAAACTCAAAGAAACAAAATCAAAATCGGTTCATGCGTTCGGGAGCTACGATGCCACAGACAGACACAAACACACACAGACACGTCAAACTTATAAAACCCCGTCGTTTTTGCGTTGGGGGTTAAAAATATGAAAAAAAATCATTTTATACTTTTATGCTTCGAAATAAACTTTCAAATTATGAGTTTACTGCCGTACTGCTGCGGCACTGGAGCAGTCCGTTTCTCGGACGGCACTCGGACTGTATATTTTCAATCAGTTGACATGATTGTGACGTTTTTGTTTAGTTTATTTTTAACACATAAATAAAAAACTAAGTATCAATTTGTAATTTCAAAATAACAGCTTTTTACAAAATAAAAATATAATGTTCACACGGCACTTCCACGACAAAATTCATTTTTTTGTCTGTAAATTTCGGCTAATCATCAAAATGGCTGGACCAATGTTGACGGGATTCGCACTAGCAGATAGCTGATGTTATAAGAAGTAACTTAGACCACTCTTATTTAAAAAAAATATACACGTAAAGCAATGTTTACGTCACATGTCACATTACATGTCATCGTACACGTCGTTATATACGTGTATATTCTCATTAGTCAGATGGTTTGAAATAAAAGGTTTGGCTTTTTTGTAGAATTCTAAGAAACGAATACCATCCCATCCAAGTCCCTACTCCCAGTAGTCTAACAGAACACAATACCAGGCGAATTCAACAGGCGTAAACCCAGAACTAACGGGTATCACCATCCTATTGTACCAATAGGAGCGTCCCTCACATTACTCCGGTTTCTATCATATATTTAATCCATAGGTGAATTATGTCGATCCGAACATGAAGTATTGTCGAACGATAACAATGGCTGATTGTAAAATGTATTGTAATCGCGTGTGTCAATAGTTTTATTTACATGTTGTTTGTGACCCGTTTGGGATGTATTTGAGCTCATTAACCCCCTACGCAAAAACGGCGGGGTGTTATAAGTTTGACGTGTCTCTGTGTGTGTCTATGGCAGCGTAGCTCCCGAATGCATAAATCGATTTTGATTATGTTTTTTTGTTTCAAAGGTGAATTAGTCGGGAGTGTTCTTAGCTATTTTTGATGGAAATCGGTTCAGCGATTACAAAGTTATCAGCTCTTTTGTAAGCTACGATAGTGTTTTTTTTCTTTTGTCGGGGGTTACTTAAAATTTTTATTTTGTGTTTTATTTCCATGTTATTTGTGAACCGTTTGGGACGTTTTTGAGCTCATAAACCCCCGACGCAAAAACGACGAGATGTTATAAGGTTGACGTGTCTGTATGTGTGTCTGTCTGTGGCACCGTAGCTCCCGAACGCATGAACCGATTTCGATTTATTTTTTTATTTGAAAGGTAAATTAGTCGGGAGTGTTCTTAGCTATGTTTGATGGAAATCGGTTCAGTGATTCCAGAGTTATCAGCACTTTTGTTAGCTGCAGTAGGGGTTTCTATTCTCCTGTAGGGGGTTACTTAAAATTTTTAATTTTGTTATGCGAGTTATTTGTTGGTAATTTACACATCACACACGATGTGGGTAAAATACTGCAGCAACTTTTTATTTAAAATGAAATTCTAAAGTGATGTTATTAATATCTACTTTTGTATAACAAAAGATAAGATCTCCTCTTTTTTTGGATCGATATTACATCGGTAATAATGTCGTCTGAAATCGCTAATCCGGTTTCGAGCAAGCTTTTTGATCAATGCTCTTACCATTTCTTCAGAGACGAGGATTTATATCCAATGTAACAATAATATATATCTTATATACGAATTACGTAGAACATTTACTTAAAAAGAGTATGTATGGAGTTTCTTGACCATTATTCAATTAATTTTTCTTGTACATGACGTTGAAAAGTGCCATTGAAATTGGAAATAAATGATTTGACTTTGACTTTGAACTGTTTCTAACATCCTTCATTATCCAATCCATCAAATTCATTAAATACTTTGAAAGCAATACCGTTGTTCACAAAGCTGAACCAGCCTTTAAAACAGTTCCGGTAAACGAAAATTGAACGGAAAAATCTAAGTTAAACACTCCATAATAGCAAACAAAATAATGAGTATTTCGAATACTCGAATAATAATATAATCACATTCAACTCGACTGTTGTAAAATTTCGTTTTATCTCGCGAGCCGGGTTCGCGAATTTCGATTAAAACCCTTCAAAGGTTTCTGGTACATTTATTCGGTAAAGTTAGTTTCGGAACGAGTTTGGAAGTTTATCAGCGGCCCCTACCATTTGTTTTGATGTTAATTTATACAAAGTAACGTTAGGAACAAAGTGAACAATGTATGTTGAAATGGAGCTTAGTGTCAACTAATTATTATTATAATTATTTTTTAATTCGCTTTTTTGACGTGTCTCGACTGTCAATCTGTGATGCATGTGACAAAATATGTTCTTTTTTAATGCCATAGAAGGTGGCAAACAAGCTAACGGCTTGCCTGATGTTAAGCGGTTACCGCTGCCTATGGATGCTTGCAACACCAGAGGAATCACTCGTGTGTTGCGGACCCCGTTAAAACCGTGCATCTAGATCAATTTTTTTTATTTTTTTTTTATTCTATAACTCTAGTCTAGGTCAGAGGTGAACGGGACAAAGTCGACGATGGAGTGAATTTACCCAGTCTGAGGGCCACTTTTAATTTTAGGCGTTTGGTAGACTGATGCGGGGACGGCGCGGTGTGGACGTTGTACTACACTCAGACGGTTGCCTATTTCAATAAAGATTACATCTGGCGTTTGTCAACCAGAAAACGTGCGTGTGCGGTACAAGTGTTGTACTATCGACAGTACAATAACCGCACCACTCTAGTCCGGCACGAAACCCTTAAATTGACATGAAGAAAGTCTTCAAACTAAATAAATATAAAAACGAGTATTTCCAAATTTAAAATCGATGGAATTTAATCCCTCGAAACTGCCTCGGTGGCCTAGTGGTCCTAAGAGCGACTGCTACGCTAGAGGTCTTGGGTTCGATTACCAGGTCGAGCAAAAAGTGTAATTGGGTTTTTCTATGAAATTCTCAGTAGCAGCTCGGAGTTAGGATTTGTGCCCGGTTAATGGCAATAGGCTCGCCCCCTATTACATGGGACCTAAACATACCGGCGAAATGTGGGTGTACATTATTACACCTCTGCCTAACCCTTCGGGGAATACAGGCGTGATGGTATGATGATGATGATGGAATTTAATCCGTGCTTTTAAGCTAGGCCCTTATTACCTTTCAAAAAAGTCACTTTCGTGTACCTAAATCACAACAGTACGGTAGTAGGGCTTCGTCAACCTTCCGAGAAACCGGGACGAGTCGCTATCCACGGAGGATACGTGCCGCGTTTAAGTGTTTAAGATCTCGATTACGTGTTCCTGACTTTTGTTAATGGCTACCAGGTGTAGGTGACTTTCTTTATCGATGGCCAGGAGTTGTTGATTTGGTGATTCAACTCTGGTTTCACCACCCCTATAGACATTACGGGCTGGATATGACGGGTGGTAAGGGACATTTATCGAAGCCGATAATTACATAGTTTTTCAATCTTTAGTTGACTTCTTTGGACCATATCTGGGAACCTTCTGGTGACGGAGATCAGTTAAAACCCTTCACTGGTCTCCAAATTAGACAAGATAAGACCTAGACTTATAATACTAAGTTTGAAAACTCACTCAACTAACATGGTGATTAATCCCATGTCTTTTCTTTATGAGAAGAGACCTTTGCACTGCAGTGGGACAATACTAGACTGGTATTATATTATTATTAACAATTTGAAAAATGGGCTAATTAATTATGATGATTATTGGGTTAATGGCAATAGGCTCGCCCCCTATCACATGGGACCTAAACATACCGGCGAACTGTGGTTTTACATTAGCATACCTCTGTCTAATCCTTTAGGGAATACAGCTGTGATGATAAATATGTGTGTGTATTATCATTTAAAAAAAAATATCCACAAAAAAAAACTACAATAAAATTCCATTACTTGATCACTGATTTGGCAAAAAACCTCGTACCTAGTCGACAAAACACGTACCAACTCGCGCTTTTCACGCTGGCGTCAAAATGGCGGCGGTACGGACCTAACGAAGCTCTTTGTTGCACCTGTTGGGCCATGAATATAGAAAGGGGGCGACATTCTTTAAGTGAGCGATAGTTTGACTTTTATGGATCATTTAATCAAGAGAGGGATACGAGGATTGGGTAAGAATATGGATATGAAGATTTGATGAAAACTTATTTATTTTATTGGTTGAACTGCCTCTTTGGCCTAATGGTCCTAAGCGCGACTGCTACGCTAGAGGTCTTGGGTTCGATTCCCCGGTCGAGCAAATATTGTTATTGGGTTTTTCTATGAATTTCTCAGTAGCAGGTCGGAGTTAGGATTTGCGCCCGGTTAATGGAAATAGGCTTGCCCCCTATTACATGGGACCTAAAACATACCGGCGAACTGTGGGTGTACATTGTTAAACCTCTGCATACTAACAAGTTATGGACACGTTAAGTTTTTTTTTTATTAAAGCGACTCGAGGGTACCAAATAAAAATTCAGTAACTCACAAGTCCCTTAAATCTCAAAGTCAGTCCCAAAAAAATAACATTGTCAAAGTTCGGCGGCGACTCCATAGTTTTCTATATCAGGGGTTGAAAACCTGGGAGTCGAAACGAGACCATTATTTTAGGCTTTGCTGACCATTCGGCGCGTTACCTGCGGCGATTTATAAAAAAGGTTGTGAAGCCACCGCGGTGTACTTTACGAGTCTAGTTTTTGTCCTATTGCCTTTTACGGTATTGTGAATTGTATTTTGTTACACTGGATATAAAGTACGTTTTCATTTATTTATTTAAAACTAGATATATACCCCGCGGTGTCACCAGTGTTTAGTTACGTCTTTAGTTACTGCTCCGCTCCCGTTGGTCTTAGCGTGATGTTTCATATGTATAAAATTCCTTTTGAATCACTCTATCTATTAATGAACGCTGCATCGAAATCTGTTGCGCAGTTTAAAAGATCTAAGCGTACAGAGGGACAGACGGCGGGAAGTGATTTTGTTTTATACTATGGAGATATTGTGTTAGTTGTGATAGTAAGAATGCATTACGTTATTAACAGTGAGCTGATAAGGTAAGTCAAATAGAGAATTATATGAAGTACATTCTGAGATACATAATAAAAAATAAAACCTCGTTTTGTATATTTATTTATCATGATTGTAAAATAATTTGTAAATTGATTTATTTTAATTTAACGTACACCATATACCATCACGCCTGTATTTCCTGAAGGGTTAGGCAGAGGTGTAACAATGTACACCCACAGTTCGCCGGTATGTTTAGGTTGTATGCCGCCATGTAATGTGGGCGAGCCTATTTCCATTAACCGGGCACAAATCCTAGCTCCGACCTGCTACTGAGAATTTCATAGAAAAACCCAATAACACTTTTTGCTCGACCTGGGAATCGAACCCAACATCTCTGGCGTAGTAGTCGCGCAGAGGACTACTAGGTCAACGAGACAGTTATTTTATTTTTTAAGTGTAAAGTGTATGTATTCTTTCATTACATTTATTAAATGAATTTAAAATGTTCACTTATAACTTACCGATTTATCCGATTTTCAGGGCTTATTTTTCATTTCTTATCTTTCTTTTTTTTTAAAACGTTGCCCCACACTAGGAATGTCTCCTGTATCGTGGGTGCGTTTACAAACATATAAACTCACATACACAAACAGCCAGACCCAGTGCGGGCATCGAACCCGCGACACGCAGCGCAGCAGCCAATCGCTCAGCCACTGCGCCAGCCGTGCCGTCAAAAAAGTAAAAAAAAAAGTTTTTAAAAGTAGTATTTCTATTTTAGAACTCGTGTCTAGAAGTGATTGGTTTATGGTGGTTACTATCAAATTAAGAAACCTGTCTGTACATTAATACACCTTACAAAGTTAATAATTATGTTAATTATCGCCTCTCATCCTTATCCATAGAACGTTGGGATTATTATTGCGGATATAATTAAATTCATTAACTGAATAATAAATTGGCAAGGCATGTTAGCGACTGGTCTATCCTTAATTAGTTTAGATTGTACGTAGGCTACGTACTGCAGAGGTGGAGGGATTTATTCAAACCATAACATCACGCCTGTATTCCCCGAAAGGGTTAAGCAGAGGTGTATCAATGTACACCCTCAGTTCGCCAGTATGTTCAGGTCCTATGTAATAGGGGGCGATCCTATTGTCATTAACCGGGCACAAATCCTAACTCCGAGCTGCTACTGAGAATGTCATAGAAAAACCCAATAACACTTTTTGCTCGAACTGGAAATCGAACCTAAGACCTCTAGCGTAGTAGTCACGCTTAAGACCACTAGGCTACCGAGGTTGTACGAGTAGTACCGAGAAAAAGCAACAATGGCCCTTTAATAAGTCTAAATTGCCACTCCGCCTTGCAAGTGTGGTGATCAATACTCGTCCCTACTCCGTATGACAACGAGGCTTTTCAAGTAGGACAACAATATGACATAAATGGTTATTAGAAGTTCAAAGTTCTTGTATGTTGTTGATGTGTGACGCATTACCTTCAAAGGAATATGTTTTAATAAGGCACCTGCCGATCTCCGGTGCAAAGTCGATTTTAACGATTCCGTCATCGTTCTGATTTCTCTCTGAACATCGTTATTTTACCTGTGTGGTGTGGTACAAGTGAAAAGCTTATTGATTAAATTATTTTTCAAAAGATGTGATACCTAATTTAAGCTGACCAGAATGTCATATACAATGAAAATTTAAAAATTCTGTCATTTTCCAAGTTACGAAACGGAACGCCAGTTCAAGTCACATTCTAGTCTCAGTGTAAAAACGTACAGTATCTAATCGCAACATCTTGGTGATATGTCATAAACTTGTCAAAATAGAGGGTGTAAGGGAGGGACTTACTCTAAGGGAGTGCAGTACTCATGAAAATGAAAAACTTTTACTATAATACGAACCGTTAATTCGCAAAAAAATCAACTGGTTTATACATTTGAGCTCACATAACTCGACAAAATGTTAGGAACAGCTGTTTTTTTTTTTTTCAATTTTTGAGTTTGATTTTATAGTGAAAGTGGTTTATTTTCGTAAGTACCATACTCTCTTAAACTACGTCTCTTGTTTAAAATAACAACTTGTATAGGTAAATATTGAGACTGAGATTAAAATGAGATCGTTGCTAAAATTATTACCTTTCTAGTCTCTGTGGTCTTTATTGACATAACATTAAAAAAATATACCAAAGTTAACACGCCATAATTTTAAGCATAAGCATTTTCTATTCTCTATTATTTGGCGTGGTAAAGTCGGCTTTGAATAGTAATAAACTCAGTTCATAAGTTTTGCTGAGATATCGTCCACTCCCCAAAAGAAAAAAAAAATTTAAGAAAACACATACCATCAAAAGGAAAGAAAGGGTTAGGTAGAGGTGTAGTAATATACACCCACAGTTCGCTGGTATCTTCACGTCCCATGTAACAGGCGATGAGTCTATAGCCATTAACCGGGCACAAATCCTAACTCCGAGCTGCTACTGTGAATTTCATAAAAAAAACCAATAACACTTTTTCCTCGACCTGGGAATCGAGCCCAAGACCTACCGTAATAAGCCGTACCGAAGCAGACATTTAAGAATATTAGGTGTTTATTCGCTAACCGCCTCTAACTTAACCCAAAGTTTTCAATTGCAAATATTTTACAAGACTTCGTTTTAATATACAAAGTATCTCGTCGCCGTCTTACATATTTATTAAATGTCAGTCAATAGAAGGATTACTTTGTAACAATCGTATACATATTTTGGTACATGTGTACAAATGTACACAGGGTGTATAAATATTCATAACACAGCCTTTTACTAAATATACTGTTCATCAAACTAAACAGCAGAAATATTGTCCTTACGGGTACGGAATTTTTAGTGATGCTAAAAAACACAAAATTAAAAATTTTACGTAACCCCCGACAAGAATAGGAAAAACTTTTTTACCCCTAAACCGATTTCCATCAAACATAGCTACGAACACGCCCGACTAATTCACCTCTTAAACAAAAAAAACAAAATCAAAATCGGTTCATGCGTTCGAGCTAGGATGCCACAGCTAGACACACACAAACAGACATGTCAAACCCCGTCACCCCGTCGTTTATGCGTCTGGGGTTAAAAAATATACCTATATCTGCGGTAAACCAGCGTTGCTTTGTTCCGGTTTGATCGGTATGGGTACCAGTGTATTTACAGGCACATTAGGCATTTCAACTTTGAATTTCTCTGAGATGGCAACGCATTTTCAAGGCTTCTGGTATTGTAGATGTGTATAGGCAGCGGTGACCACTTAATATTAGGTAGGCCGGCCCCTTGTTTGTGATACAATGATATTTAAAAAAAAAAGAAAAATGTGCTGTTCACACAGTAAAAATATATTATTGTTTTCAATAACGACTATTAGCAAATCAAAATTTTACAGCTACTATTTTCAAATGAATAATTTCATTTTTATAATGCACGTATTTTTACCGACATTTTAATAATGTAAGTCAGTCTGTTTGTGTCGATTTCTAAATGTATTTCTAAGTTGCAGAGCTTTTAACTAAATCAAATTCTATATAAAGAAGAGACATCGTAATACAAACATTTACCATAGATTCTGCACCTGGCTCTAGACGTAACAGAGTAAACATTTTTCTTCATTTCTTAAAAAAAAAAAAATAGCTGTTCCATAAATTTTGACCGTGTAGGTAAGATCTTAGAGTTTATTTTCTTGCAGTTCCATGTAACCTCCAGCCATCACCACACTGGTGGGTGATGTTACTCCCACAACTTACATCCCACGGAAACTCCGTAGTATCCTAATAATATTATGAATGCGAAAGTTTGTGAGGATGTATGGATGTTTGTTACTCTTTCCCGCGTAAACGGCTGAACGGTCCTGGATGAAATTTGGCACATAGATAGATTATAGTCTGAAAGAACATATAGGCTATTTTTTATACTGGAAATATGTGCGTTTGTCATAATATATTAACTTTGATGCGAACGAAGTCGCGGGCAGAAGTTAGTATAACAATAATATCAGCGGTAGCGAATCTCAAAGGAGACTAGACCAAGTATGCAAGAGATATTATAGTGCACAAGGGTGTGCGCAAAAATAGTCGCACCACCAACTTCCAAACTCCGAACTGCTACTGACGAATTTATAAAAGAAAAAACCCCAATAACACTTTTGCCCGACCTGGAAATTGAGCAGACACGCTTTATCCACGAGACCATTGGGGAATTCAACCTGTATATAGTCTCACTGGACCATTTACCCATTGACACGACTATAACTTATCTTTAAAACGAATTCAACGGAGATACCTACTTCGAAATCTACGAACTGATACAGAATTCCCCCTTTGTAAGTTTAAAAGTTAGCAGATCGCATAAGTAGATAGATATAATTCTCAAAGTTTGGATAAGGTGGGTCCTCGGGGGATTCAGCGATATGTAGACTCATATCGAAGTATTTATAGGGGGATTTAACTTTATTTATGTGCTTGCTTCTGCCTGTGACTTTGCTTGTGAAATTACCTCACGGAAACACAAAAACGGGATACAAAATTTACTATATGTATATGTTATTTATTAAACTTTATGCAAATAATGTAAAAAATACACCGTACAAAGGTGGACCTAAAGTCTTAGGCATTTTCTACCAGTCTAAGTTAGGGTGATGCAGAGACAAAACATAGTAGGTGCAAAGAACAGAAAATATCCAGGAAAGGAAAGTACAAAGTAGAGAGAGATAAAAATTAGAGAAATATAACAAATTAATTGTGAGACGAGTCTGCCAAGTTCATAAGCAAGTGTTCGCGAGTTAGATTACTATTTATTTGTGAGCCATACAGCTAATTCCGCTTAGCCGTTTAAGCGTAAAAGAGTAACAAACATCCATTGGTCCATACATCCCTCGTCATAAAGTTTCATCATTCTCATGCATGGTTGCGGTTTTGAAAACCGGATAAGTAACATGATTTTTCCAAGATCATTCTTTAAATTTATATTTCCTACAATAAAAAGGGGTTTTGTAATGTATATGTTACTACTGACGTATTGACTGCTTGTATTAAGTAGTATTAGATTTCTTATGATTAATTCTTCTTTCTTGATTGATTTCTTGTTATTAATAACACAAAAACTTCGTTTCATACCTGTGGCCTGTGGACGGTGAGCAATGGGATGCATAACGACAGGCCGTGTCGACGGCGCGTTCGTGTTCCACGCGCGCCTCAAAGAGATGTCAGCAAAAGGAAGGGGCCACTGAGGGCCGATGCCTGCCGGGGCTGCGGGTTGTTCGCAAGAGATACCGCGCCCCCGGAACGCAAAGGGCACAAGAAGGAACATGGGTGGGTTTTTTTTGATTTACCACCCACCAAAAAAAAAAAAAAAAAACATACCTATGCTCCAAAAACTGGTCCTTGTTCCTTTGAACTGCCTTCTTTAATGGTCCTTTGAAACGATTTTGCGGACAACATTTTTGAACTGTTAAAGTTTGGAATGGATAGAGGACTTTTGGTATAAATCATTAAAAAATCCGCCTTGACATAGTCAGGGCATTGGTCTTGCCTTTAAACTGGGTTGCGGAGGTCGCACGACAGACGCTTAGCGTAAACTATTGATATTCTGCCACTAATATAACTTTGTCCCATTCATGCATACATGTGTTTTATTTTTAACCTCCGATGCAAAAATGTCGGGGTGTTATAAGTTAGAAAGTCTGTGTGTGGGTGTGTATGTCTGTCTGCTTGTGGCACCGTAGCTCCTGAACGCATGAACCGATTTTCATTTTGTTTTTTGTGTTTAAAAGGGTCATAAGTCGGGAGTGTTCTTAGCTTAGTTTGATGAAAATTGGTTAAGCGGTTTTAAAGTTATCAGCTCTTTTGTTAGCTACGGTTGTGATTTTGGAAATTGGTTAAGCGGTTTTAAAGTTATCAGCTCTTTTGTTAGCTACGGTTGTGAATTTTTTGCTTCTGTCGGGGGTTACTTAAAATTTTTAATTTTGTGTTTTTATATATGAATATTTTATGGCCACTTTACAAATTTTAATCAGTGTCAAGGTTTTGTTATTGTTTTTATACTTTTCATATCTAAGTCGGGAAGAGGTAAATACTACTCTTATTTTTAGAAACGTTGCCCTATACTATATGCTCACGTACACAAACAGCCCGACCCGAACCAACTATCTGTAGGCCAAACAAATATTTGTTCATTACGGGAATCGAACCAGCGATATGCAGCGTAGAAGCCAATCACTCAGCCACTGCGCTAACCGTACCATTTATTGACTTACAATATTTTTTTTACAACAAAAAGGTCGTTTTGAACTGTTTTAAACAATATGGCTAATCTCTTTTTGACCGTAAAGAAGGAAAACTATCCTTTCATACCGCAAACATTCATACAATAATATTTGTACAAAACTTTTGGCCATTCTCAGAAATCACAAACTAACCTCTTTCTAACACACACATTCACAAATCTACTTTACAACTGAACATGTAATTACTTCACCTGGCGATAGATGGCGTTACCTGTACCAAGGCACTTTATCTTCCACAGAAGACGTGCAAACGATTTTGTTTAGCCGCAACTAAATACACAAAAAGTTAAACTTTTATATACACATCAGAACACTATGTACTATTATATATGTATAGTACAACAGCGTCAGTACTTCAGTCCGCTACGAGCCGTCGTAGCGTTGCTACGGGTCTACGACGCTGCTACGCTGGTGTTACATAAACTTGGAACACTATGATTATGCCGGTAAATAGAAAATATGTGAGAAAAACCCCTTCAAGTAAAGATAAATATACATTCTTAATTTGTTAAGGTTATAAGTGAGTAAAAGTTTGTGTTAAAAACAGTGAGAAGTCGTGATTATGTAGCGGTTTATAGTTCCTTCCTTTCGATTTTATATCGGAAATAAGGTAAGGAGAATTAAATTTTATCGTTTATGTGAGGATTTGGTCGTGCCATTAAAGAAGAATGTGTCAAACATTTATTTTAATGGGTTCACAAAGTTCAATGGAATGGAAGGTCTTTTTTCCCGTTTTATTTTATATATTTACGTTCGTCGTTTTATATTTTCGATTAAATTTTATGTTTCGTGTGGTTGGTTGTACATGTTTTGTGTTTATAGTAATGTTGTGAACACTCTTGTGTATATTTGCTTAGAACGATTTTTATTAAGGAGTGCTTGTTTATGGTTTTCTGATCTTTAGAGAATTGATTTTACACGTTCTAAATAAGCTTAGTTAATCCTTGTATTATCACTACATGCAAAAAAAAGAGAGGGTGCAGTACACGACTGTTGAGTCTAAAAATCAGCTGTTCCGTACATATCAAACATGAAGGTGGCACTTCAGTATGTAACAGCTGTTTTTTTTAAATAACCGACGACAAATGTTAACCCTAGGGGATCTAGAATCATGAACTAAATTCATGGAAAATGTATTCGTTAGCATGTCTATTCCGCTTCGTATTTCTATTATTTTCGTTGATCTTTGAGTTTTCTTCACATTGCACATGTACATTTGTATGGAAAGTGCAGGCTTCAGACTTTCACAGACTTTGACAAACGTTGACATACTAATAACTTAAAGAACGGAAACTTGTCATAGAGAATGTCAGTTCCCAAAACAGTTGTAAAAAACACATAAACCAAGGGGGCAACTTTACTAACTTTTAAGAACGAATGCAATCTACTCTCTAAATGTATGAAGAATATACCTGTCCTGGCATCACTCTGCGCGCTCATAATAGCCTCTCAGAACAGTAAATAAAGATCAGGAGGCCTAGAAAGGGCGCGCGAACTAAACATAATGTAAATTCGATTCATTTTTGAATTTGAATGCACGTTTTTATAGTTAGTATGTCTTTTTTTTTAACTTTTAAGATTTTACTCAATCAATACCCAAAGGAAGCCAGACGGAACCATATAACTAAGACTTAGCTGTCTGTCTGTACGTCTATCCGTCAGTCATAGGGCGGTTTTTATTAGAAATTTTGTCATACATACATATCTATGGCTGCTATAACACAACAAACAACAAAATAAACACATATACATACCATCACGCCTGCATTCCTGAAGGATTAGGCAGAGATGTACCAATTTACATCCACTGTCCGCCGATATGTTTTAGGTCCCATGATTGTAATAAGGAGAGAGCTTATTGCCGGGCACAAATCTTAACCTTAACCCAACAATAGAAAAACCCAATAACACTATGCTCTACTGGGAATCGAACCCAATACCTGTAGTGAGGCAGTAGCGCTAAAGACCATTAGGCTAACGAGGCAGTTGTAAATAAAATAAAGTTTCGTATATTGCACGGTGGTGCGAAATCCTTGACCTGTATTTTAAATCCATAACACGATTATAAATGTCTGCAACGGCTGGAGTTTCATTACGGCGCACTCGGAATTTTTGGCCCGCTTTTGTGCTTACCCCCTCATGCGTGAATTGCAATGCAAAGCGTTTAATTGTGAAAAATTAATTAAATTCTCAGTTTTTGATTTGTGTTTACTGTGCTGGTGTATAGCTGAATGTATTTTGATTAAAAATATGTAGAAGGTTGGAAATCCATATTTTAAACAAGAATTAATCTCGGGTTGGCGATTTGAGACATCATCATCTGCTTAGCCTTTTTCCCAACTATGTTGGGGTCGGCTTCCAGTCTAACCAGATGCAGCTGAATACCAGTGTTTTACATGGAGCGACTGCCTATCTGACCTCCACAACCTAGCCACTGGGCAACACGATACCTCTTGGTTAGAGTGGTTGTCAGAATTCCTGGCTTCTGACTATCCGTAACGACTGTCAAAGATCTATGAATGACAGCCGGGACCAATGGCTTTACGTACTTTCCGAGGACAGGGGTGTCACACCACCAACTTCCAAACTCTGGGCTGCTACTGAGCAAATCCTAATGGAAAAACCCAATAAAATGTTTCGCCACATTTTTTTTTTTGCATACATGCAGAGTATAAAACAAAGTCGCTTTCCGCCGTCTGTCCCTCTGCACGCTTAGTTTTTTTAAACTCCACAACGGATTTTATGTTACATTGATACTTGCCCGATATCGAACCAGCAACCTCATTGTCGACATCAGGGGAGCAATAACTTGTAAATTTCAGTCATACCCATATTTTTGACATTGATTATCGCTAAAATAAGATTGTCACTGAATTTTGAACGTTTTTAATTAAAAGAATTAGATTTCAATTTCGCGTAATTTTAGAACATTCCCCGATTTCAATATCTTACCGATCGTTACTGGCTATGGTTTTCTCTCACGGTATATACAGCAACATCTTCAAAGGTACAACAAGATAAGATGAAGAATTTCTTACGAATTAAAAGCTTCATAAGTAGGATACTCATAATAGGTGCTCACAAAGAGGAGGTTTTCTCCGTAATTTCATAACGTCTCAGGTTTAAGAACGCAATTAGTCGAAGAATTTAAAATTAATTGGACTTTAAATTAACCATTATACTTCCCACTTTGAGAAAGAAGCTTAAATTGCAATTAATTTATTAACGCTATGCGGTGAGGATAAAATAGAACTCGAGTATACTCCTGGGTCATGTAAAGCCGACACGGTTGGAGCAGTAGCTGAGCGAATGGCTGCTACGCTGCGTATCGCGGGTTCGATTTCCACATGGCACATATATTTGCATTGCCAACATGTAGTTATAATGATGGATTTATTATGAATAAATCTGAAATCGCCACGGGAAAGTGTGGTGATTAATGCTCGTGGCTTCTCTGAATGAGGGGAGGCCTCTGCTCTGCAGTGAGACTATAATAAGAATGGAATTATTACATGTAGTTGATCCGGGTCTGCTTGTAGTTTATATGTTTGTAAACGCACCCACGATGCAAGATAGGTCCAACAATTGGCCTGTACACTACAGGTTGTAAGTTCGATTCTCTTACGTTACTTAATTAATTGGTCCTTAGATTGCAGTGTCGCCTACTTTTTGTGTTTAAGAGATTTGTGTTAGACACGGAATTAACGTATCAAAGGACCAAAAAAATAGCTGACTTATTTATACGCAGCAAAAAGGAATCCTTCTCTCCCTGTAGCTGGGGCATCGTAAAAGATATATCGACACCCTAATCTGCCAAGCATGAATTATTGCAATATTTTCTCCGTTTTTTGAATGGGTTTATTAGAACCTTATTTTGGTCGTATCTTTGTTCAGAAAATTCACAATATGTCTTTTTGATAAATGATATTTATTCAGGCGGGTGCCAACAATTTACAGCTTTTTTTTTTTAACTTGTTCAGGCCGCTTTTTGTTTGTAAATACGGAATACAAACACAGAGATCAAAGACTTTTAATGTTTATATGACAGGTAAACTACCTTTTGCGCGGGAATTTGTTCACATGGAATAGCTACTTTGGGTTACATTATTGCAATTTTCTTAAGGATCTCTATTTTTATGAAAATAAATTATAGCCTACGTTACTTCCTGATAATTTAGCTATATATTGGTGAAACAATGGTTGAAATCGATCCAGTAGTTTTGGAGCCTATTTGGTACAAAGAAACAAACAAAAAGATCGTTCCTTCTTATAATTTTTGTATACGGATATTTTATTTTTTAAACTAGTTCACACATATTGAGTTGATCTGTCTCGTACACGCATGTGTCAGTCATCGTAAGCCCAACTCAGAACTTAACAAGTTCAACGACCCGACGAACATTGCCAAAGAATCTGGGCAGGCCTCACAGAGCAGTCAAAAGATGACTTACACAGTAAAGATTTTAAATTCAAATTCCTTTATTGCGAATATAGGTATAAATATGGATGTTATACAAAACAATTCGAGCCGCTATAATCGGTTTATCTACATAGATTATTTTTGTAGTTTTAATTCTAAATTCACATTATCATAATTCATTTATAAGGTAAATATATAAAATCTTAGAAATTATAACATACCATCACGCCTATATTCCCCGAAGGGTTAAGCAGTGACTTTTAAGCGGTGTCTTGGTAATTTACGTAAAATTACTATTCCTTCATGGATTTGGATCACAGGAAGTTCATACTGAAATGCGAAAAATAAAAACCTTTTTCAAAAAAGACAACCGCTTTCAGGAACTCAAAAGTCAAAAATAACTTTAGCTTTGGAAGTCGGTGTTTACTAAATGTTTTCCGGGTTAGGTATCGGAACTGTAATATGAACTGACGCTAAACGAGCATCGCCTTCATGAAAAGTCAGAAAACGGAACCTTAACTTGGTCTAATTCAATTTATCAATGAAATTTAAACTGAATTATAAAAAAAGTTAACCTTTACTCAGAACTGCAAAATCTTTTCAAGATAAGACTCCATTCTTCGGAATAAAGTTCGCGTAAAAAACTAAAGAGTCGTCTTTAGAAGAAAACATTTTTATTTTCCATACCACCATCACGCCTATATTCCCCGAAGGGTTAGGCAGAGGTGTACTAATGTACACCCACAGTTCGCCGGTATGTTTTAGGTCCCATGTAATAGGGGGCGAGCCTATTGCCATTAACCGGGCACAAATCCTAACTCCGAGCTGCTACTGAGAAATTCCTAATGGAAAAACCCAATAACACTTTGCTCGACCTGGGAATCGAACCCAGGACCCCCATATTTTCCATCTTATATATTTGGGCACATCGCATTACGAGTACACTTTTCCGGCCAAATATTTAAGGTAGAAAAAAAAATACAGCAATTTGATTAAAATTGTTTACTTAGGAGCAACAAATGGACGGTGGGGTCTTATGCTCAGTATTTTTCATCGGCCGAAATTAGGGTTTTTCACGGGGTACCCTCCAGATGTAATTACTCTATTGGGCTTCGTGAAAGGGCTCCCTTTTACGCCCTTAGGTTGCGTTTTTGAAAAGGGCAAGTTACATATTGTGACGTGTGTTGAATGTGTTTGAATTGCATAAGTATTTTGGGGTTGGCGAAGATGGTAAAGGGAAAATAACGTAAAGTACAGATGAGGTGTTCTGCTCACCATCATAACTGACAACTATGACTAGTTATGTGGTAGTTCGTTTATTAATTTAGATAACATTTTTTTTTCTTTTTTTAGTTTTTTCCGCCTGATCCACAATTGATATAAAAAATTTGTGAGTACTGAAATAGGTACTTGCATAGCGATAAATATTAATTATATTACAATCATGATCATCTGCTTAGCCTTTTCCCAACTATGTTGGAGTCGGCTTCCAGTCTAACCGGACGCAGCTAGATACCAGTGTTTTAGATGGAGCGACTGCCTATCTGACCTCCACAGCTCAGTTACTGGGCAACACGATACCTCTTGGTTAGAGGGGTTGTCAGACTTCCTGGCTTCTGACTATCCGTAACGACTGTCAAAGATCTACGAATGACAGCCGGGACGAACGGCTTTATGTGCTTTCTGAGGCACGGGGGTGTCATACCACCAACTTCCAAACTCCGGGCTGCTACTGAGCAAATCCTAATGGAAAAACCCAATAACACTTTTTGCCCGACCTGGGAATCGAACCCGGGAGCCCACTCTCATCAGACGCGCTTGCAACCACGAGACCAACGGGACAGTCAATCATAATCATATTACAATATGTTTCGATTAAATTTTCTGGCAGATAATTTTATACAGAAGTTCTGGTCGATTTTTGGTCCAGTGTTCCCATAATTAAAAACATTCAGACTCTATTCGCAATCTTACAACGACAATCGATGTCAAATATGTAAGAAAATTATTATAGGTATTTTTAATAGATTACTTAAATTGTTATTTGCATTTGACGGGAAATCATCAAATTACTTCCTTCACTTTGGGCAGATCGGAAAGGAGGGACAGACTAAAACCCATCCATGTTCTTACTAATGCACTTTGCAATTCAGGGCCGCGGTGACACAGGCTAAGACTGAGATTAAAATGCGAACATTATTTGTCATCACCATACGATCACGCCTGTATTCCCCAGAGGGTTAGGCAGAGGTGTACCAATGTACTCCCACAGTTCGCCGGTATGTTTTTAGGTCCCATGTATAGGAGGCGAGCCTATTGCCATTAACCGGGCACAAATCCTAACTCCGAGCTGCTACTGAGAATTTCATAGAAAAACCCAATAACACTTTTTGCTCGACCTGGGAATCGAACCTAAGACCTCTAGCATAGCAGTCGCGCTGAGGACCACTAGGCCACGGAGGAAGTTAGAGAAGAGAGACCGAGGAAGTTAGAGATAGAGGTCCTTTTCCATTACACAGTAATATTATAATCACGAACAATGAACATGTTTAACTGTTAAAACTCAGTGAAATTCTCACATCATCATTTAAAAGTGCACGCGAGAGTTTTACTAAAGCTAGTTAATTATCAGTCAATGATTTAATCTCTAATAGCTTGCCAACTTTCCACTTGCGTAATATCTGGGCAGGGATAGTTTTTGTTTAATTTTTTTGGATGTGGGAATGGGGATGTATGCGGTTGAGATAATGGGTGGTGTTATAATATGTCCTGAAGTAAGTTTTGAATTTGTGTTTCTGTATGTTGGACGAGTGGTGTTGAGGCCAACGTTGGGACACACGTGTGGAGCTGGCTAGTGTAGAAGGAAAACCAAACGTTGAACAAGCGCTGTTGGGGCCAAAGTTGGACTGTCCCAACTTGTGAAATAGGCCAGAGTAGGGTAAGGACAGACAAGCGAAGAATAGAGGGTGTGAAAAATTATATGAAAAAAGGTAAGTAAGGCGATAAGGACACGTGTAGGATGATGGAATGATGCTCCGTTATCTATATTTGTAATACTATAATTGTGAAAATATCCCGTCTGTCTCTCTGTCACGATTAAACCACTGAACCGATTTAAATGGAATTTGGTATGGGGTAAGTTTGATCCTCAGAAAGGACATAAGTTACTTTTTATTCAGCGCCTGCGTGCGGGTCCATGATAACACGACACTAACGGACGAAGTCGCGGGAAAAAGCTTGTTTAATGATACAAGAACCATAAAACAAAACACATACCATCACGCCTGTTTTCCCAGAGGGTTAGGCAGAGGTGTACCAATGTACACCCACAGTTCTCCGGTATGTTTTAGGTCCCATGTAATAAGGGGCGAGCCTATTGCCAATAACCGGGCACAAATCCTAACTCCGAGCTGCTACTGAGAAATTCATAGAATAACCCAATAACACTTTTTGCTCGACCTGGGAATCGAACCCAAGACCTCTAGCGTAGCAGTCGTGCTTAGGACCACTAGGCTAACGAGGCAGTTGGAACCATAAAACAACACTAAAATGCAGTCCTTATAACAGTATAACACAATAACTGACATTAATTCGCCATATTTATTTAAATGTTAAATTAAAAAATGTAAAGCCATTAATACTAAACTTTAATAGTTTTTGGTTACGCTAAGTACTTGCACAGACGTGTGACTATAAGGCAAGGTATCCTAGAATACGTAAATGCGAGGTCGGTCGATATAGAATATTTTAGAAAAGGTTTGGACACGTATTTGTACCGAACACTGGTACGAGGAATGGTAAAAAGGTAGGTGTTCGTTGCTAACTATGTGTTTATAGTTTTTGGGGTGCCCTAAAAAGTTATGTTGACTTAAATCAGTAGGTCCTGTTTTAATTTTAGCCTAAAGAGATTAAATTTATAGTTACCACATACATATATACATAAACTCACACTTTTTTCCCATGAGGGTAGGCAGAAACCACAGAACGCCACCTGCTACGATGCTTACATAATCCTTTCGCCTCGTCCACGTTTATATATCTGGTCATACGCACGCTGGTTACGAGTACTGCGCACCCGATCTTTCTGAAGAACCCGACCAATAAGATCAGGGTAGGTTTTCTTGTCATTTCAATTTTGTTTCTGGGATGGCAATGCATTTTTAAGGCCTATGGCATTGGAGATATTTCTGAGCAGCGGTTACTACTTAACATCAAGTTGGGTGTCGGTTAGTTTGCTATGTAGTGACGTAAAAACGTTTTAACAAAAAAATTGAACCGCCGAAAGAATTGAAAAGCAAAAAAACTTTTTATAAAACTTTAGCTTTGGAAGTCAGTGGTTTTAGCTTTGGAAGTTGGCGGCTTTGGTACTATTCGTTGTTTTGTAAAGCCACCCATTGTCAAAGCTAAAGTTATTTCAAGAATTATCAAAATCAGACTACTCTGTAAAAAGTTATGCGTGATCATACATAAAAAATCAAATCAAACCAAATCATTTATTTATTCGCGAATATGGGTACAAAAGAAACGGTCTTAAAATATAACAATAATGTCCATTAGCCATATCGTACTATAAGGCATGCAAATTTACAATACACAGGTACAGATTTACGAAATTAGAATTTTAACATAAAGTAAATTATTTAAAATATCATAAATATAGTAACATTATAAGAGTTTATCTTGTAAATATTCAGTGACTGAGTGATATGCTTTATTTAATAGCAGTGTTTTAATTTTGTGTTTAAATATACTAATATTAGTTATTTCCAAGATTGAGATTGGTAAATGGTTAAATATACGTGGAGCCATACATAATATACTTTTATTTAATAGCAGTGTTTTATTGCTTGGTAAACATATATAAAATTTATACCTTTTGCTATTTAACTTATTAAAATATTCTGTACTAGCTGTTGCCCGCGGCTTCGCTCACGTCGACCTAAGTGTTCCTTAACTAAATAAGTATTGATTAGTATGTTATCAAAATCATCCAAGCAGGTCAAATGGTTGCTAAGGTGACTGCTAATAGTTACGACTGTAGGTTTAAAGAATTTATCTGTAGTCGCTTGAAGTCTGGATTTGTGCACGGCTGGTAATAGGCTTACGCCATACCTGGGGCTAAAAGATAATTGGCGTAAGGAGAGTATATGTGGCTTTACTATCCCTTTAGATAATACTATGATGTGGTTTCAAAATTTACTTACTTTTCTTTCTCAAACCATTAAACAGCATCTTTAATAGGCACTGCTTTAACATTATACCTCACATTGTAGCTGCGATCTGTCTAGTATCAAGACCGAAGAAATGAATCTTATAATCAGAGCAACAGCCAACAAAATTTGAGCTTCGTGTTAGAACCAAATTAATGTAAACTTTTTGGGAGAAAGTATGGACAAAAAACAGTAAGCATAAGACTTCTTAAAAGACTAAGCAAAGTTTTACCTCACAAATTATCCCTTATCTTTGGAACCGTAAACTACACAATAAATTTCCATTTAAAGAAAATTTGTAAGCATGTAGAACATCTTCTGTTTATAGTACCTACCCATAAGAAGAAATTTCGAATGCGATGCATAATTCATGACTGATGCTTGATTCAACTTGCATCCTGAAAGCGTGAAGTCTGTGAGACATTCAACGTCAGAAGAACGACTGTCACGAAATTTTTGTATGGGTGAAATTGATTTTGGTACAGTTTCTGTTGTTGCTAATCTATTTCTGTTTTGCCATTTGAATATAAGTACACTTTTTGGTGGCGTGGCTCAGGACAGAAGTTAAAATTTTGGACAAAAAACGTTTGCACATAAATCGTTTAACACTTGTATGAAGTGTCGAAGTTGGGAGGTCCTTTTTTTAAGCATGAGATGTCGTCAAATGATTTTTTCCTTTCTGATGGAAAGGAGTGTCAGACTGTTATTGGCTAAAACCCATCCGAGTTCCTTCCAATGTCTTTTGTGTTCCAGGGCCGCGGTGAGTCTTTCGAACAAATTCCGCAACTGTGCTGACATCTCTTTGAGGCGCGCGTGAAACACAGTACGTCGTCGACTTGGGTCTGGTTCTGGTTGGACGGCGAGCCACACAACGGTAGCCGACCGCAAGCCCACTCCGACGGTGGTCTGGAATCGCTCTACGACTCTCGACCCCCGGGGCATCCCCTTCTGTTCTGGCGGCCGGGGTGAAAGGTTGACCTCTCCCTCATGCGTTTCGCCTCCTCCTTCGTTGGCATTACTACTTCGCAGAAGGAAGCGATTGCTTCCCATTCTCCCTCGCTCCGGACTATGGATGAACCAAGGCCGGACGCGAGAGGTCGCCGCCGCCAATCGCCTTTATGAGGACACGCTGATGTTCTGCCCAAGCAGGGGCATACCTCCACCGTACGCTCCTTTGTGATCCTACAGTGATAACACCAAGGCGTGTCCTAGCGCCGAAACCGAAACAGTTAGCTCCCGAAACAACTGTGACCAGAGAGTACCTGCGTCAGAGAATCCTTGTGGTGCGGCGATCCTACTATCGATATAAATTGGTAACTCTTTAAGTTTCTGAGGTGCTGTTTTTTATTCATGAAAAATATTCTTAGCTAGAATTTGTGGGCCAATCAGTGGAATTCTGTTCTGTTCATTCTTCTTCAGTCGACGTATGCAATTTTTCAAAGTAATGTTAAGGTTATGCTTAAACCTATTTTATTATAATACTAGCTGTTGCCCGCGGCTTCGCTCACGTCGACCTAAGTGTTACTTAACTAAATAAGTATTGAATACTATGTTATCAAAATCTTCCAAGCAGGTCGAATGGTTGCTAAGGTGACTGCTAATAGTTACGACTGTAGGTTTAAAGAATTTATCTGTAGTCGCTTGAAGTCTGGCTTGTGCACGGCTGGTAAAAGGCTTACGTCATACCTGGGGCTAAAACATAATTGGCGTAAGGAGACTATATGTGGCTTTACTATCCCTTTAGATAATACTATGATGTGGTGTCAAAATTTTCTTACTTTTCTTTCTCAAACCATTAACAGCATCTTTAATAGGCACTGCTTTAACATTATACCTCACATTGTAGCTGCGATCTGCCTAGTATCAAGACCGAAGAAATGAATCTTATAATCAGAGCAACAGGCAACAAAATTTGAGCTTCTTGTTAGAACCAAATTTATGTAAAGTTTTTGGGAGAAAGTATGGACAAAAAACAGTAATCATAAGACTTCTTAAAAGACTAAGCTAAGTTTTACCTCACAAATTATCCCTTATCTTTGGAACCGTAAACTACACAATAAATTTCCATTTAAAGAATTTTTTTAAGCATGTAGAACATCTTCTGTTTATAGGACCTACCCATAAGAAGAAATTCTGAATGCGATGCATGATTCATGATTGATGCTTGATTCAACTTGCATCCTGAAAGCGTGAAGTCTGTAAGACATTCAACGTCAGAAGAACGACTGTCACGGAATTTTTCTATGGGTGAAATTGATTTTGGTACAGTTTCTGTTGTTGCTAATCTCTTTCTGTTTTGCCATTTGAATATAAGTACACTTTTTGGTGGCGCGGCTCAGGACAGAAGTTAAAATTTTGGACAAAAAACGTTTGCACATAAATCGTTCAACACTTGTATGAAGTGTCGAAGTTGGGAGGTCCCTTTTTTAAGCATGAGATGTCGTCAAATGATTTTTTTCCTTTCTGGTGGAAAGGAGTGTCAGACTGTTATTGGCTAAAACCCATCCGAGTTCCTTCCGATGTCCTTTGTGTTCCAGGGCCGCGGTGAGTCTTTCGAACAAATTCCGCAACTGTGCTAACATCTCTTTGAGGCGCGCGTGAAACACAGTACGTCGTCGGGTTGGGTCTGGTTCTGGTTGGACGGCGAGCTACACAACGGTAGCCGACCGCAAGCCCACTCCGACGGTGGTCTGGAATCGCTCTACGACTCTCGACACCCGGGGCATCCCCTTCTGTTCTGGCGGCCGGGGTGAAAGGTTGACCTCTCCCTCATGCGTTTCGCCTCCTCCTTCGTTGGCATTACTACTTCGCAGAAGGAAGCGATTGCTTCTCATTCTCCCTCGCTCCGGACTATGGATGAACCAAGGCCGGATGCGAGAGGTCGCCGCCGCCAATCGCCTTTATGAGGACATGCTGATAATGCTGATGTTCTGCCCAAGCAGGGGCATACCTCCACCGTACGCTCCTTTGTGATCCTACAGTGATAACACCAAGGCGTGTCCTAGCGCCGAAACCGAAACAGTTAGCTCCCGAAACAACTGTGACCAGAGAGTACCTGCGTCAGAAAATCCTTGTGGTGCGGCGATCCTACTATCGATATAAATTGGTAACTCTTTAAGTTTCTGAGGTGCTGTTTTTTATTCATGAAAAATATTCTTAGGGGTAGCTAGAATTTGTGGGCCAATCTGGCGAATTCTGTTCTATTCATTCTTCTTCAGTCGACGTATGCAAATTTTCAAAGTTATGTTAAGGTTATGCTTAAACCTATTTTATTATAATATTGAAATCATACCATCGAAAATAAAAACAATTGAATTAGGTACCAATTAAAATAATGACAAAAAGTTACAATCAATTGGGATCGAACTCACAGAAAATATCTTACATGGCTTTCATTAAACACCGAAGCTATTCTCTAAACAAAGTAAATAGCGTAATAATAATAAAAAAATATAGCAATTCCCATACCATGTTATAATGACTGCTTAACTCCTTGTGGCTAATGACGTCATGTTTTTTATTTCATAGGATAAAATATCTCCCACTGTCTTTCATAGGAACTACCTCGTTAGCCTAGTGGTCCTAAGCACGACTGCTACGCTAGAGGTCTTGGGTTCGATTCCCAGGTCAAGCAAAGTGTTATTGGGTTTTTCTATGAAATTCTCAGTAGCAGCTCGGAGTTAGGATTTGTGCCCGGTTAATGACAATAGGTTCGCCCCCTGTTACATGAGATCTAAACATACCGGCAAACTGTGGGTGTATATTGTTACACCTCTGCCTAACCCATCGGGAAATACAGGCGTGATGGTATGTGTAATATGTAACTAATCTGCAGTATTGTGTATATTTTATAGCAATCCAAAACATGTCCAAGAACAATAATGCTTACCTAACCTCATTATTTATTACAAATAGCGAAATAGCCTAACTATTAATTACAAAGCCCACCACCCAAAGAGAGAAGCAGATTGTGTGAAGGAAGATATCCAGCACCTCATGACTACTTGAATTAGTGACACTACCTAGCTCCCGGTAGTGAACTTCAGTGATGTATCTGGAAGGCATTGAATAGATTGCGCATTTAAATAGGCCGCTGCAAACATAATTTGGTAAAAGAGGGCATCATATACCCGTCTGAAACTCAGTGCAATTGAAGCATCAGTAAAAGTGGCCATCTACTTTTCTCAACCGGTGTAAATTATTGTTAGGGGTATCATCGATCCCGGGTCGGTGGTGCGTAGTGTTCCACGTGCGCCTCAAAGAAATGTCAGTACTGTAAGATGGGGCCCGCCAGGGCCAGTGTCTAGCAGGGTTGCGGATTTCAAAAGAGTCACCGCGGCGCTGGTACGCAAAGGGCATTAGGAGGAACACTTTGTGTTTTAGTCCGTAAGAGTCTGACACTCCCTTCCGTTCCGCCCAGAGCGAAAGAAGTCATTTAAAGATTTCCCATCTTTAAAAAAAGGGGTATCATTAATGTGAAAAGAAGAATTTAAATCGCGCAATAATACAGTCATGTGTTGGCCCGACATTTAAAGACTATTTTGTCAAAATTAAAGAGTCAAATAGACATAAATTCTTTAACAATACGTATGTTTTCCGCTCTACTATCGTTTGCACACCGATCAGTTTCTATTTTTTCGATGAAAACTTTTGACTTCAATTTGCTATTTTTAGTAACTATGTATTATAGACATTCTTTTCTGCAAAAATAATGAAGAAAAAATAAGCAAGCTAAGCGTTACTGTATAAGAATGACTACTTCTATTTTATTCTTGTTTGGAAATCTTCTAGTATTCAAAAGAAATATTTAAAAAATCACCAAAAGTAAAACATTATACCGAGACCGAACTCAAGCCCTGCGATTCGAAAGGCGGTCATCGAACCATTAGACTATTTAATTCAATAGAAAAGCTTTGAAATTGCCGTTCTGTTTTGCCATGATTGACTGTTTAGCTTCTTAAAGGTATAGCGTGATAGTAATTATTTCAGCAGTTCAATCCTCAGCCATCTAAAGTATTGTTATATTTTGTTTCATCTTTTTTAAAACCCGTCGTAATCTGCATCATCATTGTTCATCCCCCAAAGTAGATAGCGCGATAATTTATAGCCTACGGCCAACTTTGGCCTATGATGAATATAATAAAAAAATAATATCCAAAAATGGAACGGAATCTGTCCGGCAGTATTTGCGTGATGCTCTAACAAACAAACAGACAAAAATTTAGAATCGCTTCCCGACCCCGTAGCAATCACTTTTTTTTAAATATATTAAATGTACAGTTTTGACTTCGCTACGATTTTATTATAAGTATAGACTATGTACAGACATTATTTTCTGCTTTAATATTAAAAGATTTAAATAAATAAGTAAGTAAATTCATGTTATGGCAGAAGTTATGCATACTTTTATTTTATTATTGATGGGAGTCTACCTGTACGAAAAAAAATGTTTGAAAAATCACAAAAAGTAAAACTATTACTGAGGACCGAACTCACGATCAGCGATTTGCAAGGCGGTCGTCAAACCATTAGACCATTTACTACTTCAGAAATAACTCTAAAATAGTAGTTCTAGTATGCCATTATTGACTGCTTTACTCTTTGAAGGTATAGCGTGATGATAATTATTTTAGAAGTTCAATTTCGCAGCTATATCTACAATATTCTTACGTTATATGTCGTTATTCTCAATCCCGTGAGAATCTGTAGAAGAACTCGGACATAGTGCAAAATTGCTCATCCCCCAAAGCAAATAGCGTGATAATTTATAGCCTAAGTTTTAAGTGGAGCTTACCGCAATACATTAGTGAAAACCGCATTCAAATCGGTTAAGCCACGGCTGAGATTAGCGTGTTCAAACGCACAGACAAACAGACAAACAGACAAACAGACAAACAGACAAAAATTCTAAAAACCATATTTTCGGCATTAGAATCATTACCCGACCTCGTAGCAATTACTTTTTTTCAAAAATATTAAATGTACAGTTTTGACTTCGCTACGATTTTATTATATGTATAGATTGAAATCATACCATCGAAAATAAAAACAATTGAATTAGGTACCAATTAAAATAATGACAAAAAGTAACAATCAATTGGGATCGAACTCACACAAAATATCTTACATGGCTTTCATTAAACACCGAAGCTATTCTCTAAACAAAGTAAATAGCGTAATAATAATAAAAAAATATAGCAATTCCCATACCATGTTATAATTGACTGCTTAACTCATTGTGGCTAATGACGTCATGTTTTTTATTTCATAGGATAAAATATCTCCCACTGTCTTTCATAGGAACTGCCTCGTTAGCCTAATGGTCCTAAGCGCGACTGCTACGCTAGAGGTCTTGGGTTCGATTCCCAGGTCAAGCAAAGTGTTCTTGGGTTTTTCTGTGAAATTCTCAGTAGCAGCTCGGAGTTAGGATTTGTGCCCGGTTAATGACAATAGGTTCGCCCCCTGTTACATGAGATCTAAACATACCGGCGAACTGTGGGTGTACATTGTTACACCTCTGCCTAACCCATCGGGAAATACAGGCGTGATGGTATGTGTAATATGTAAGTAATCTGCAGTATTGTGTATATTTTATAGCAATCCAAAACATGTCCAAGAACAATAATGCTTACCTAACCTCATTATTTATTACAAATAGCGAAATAGCCTAACTATTAATTACAAAGCCCACCACCCAATGAGCAAAGCAGATTGTGTGAAGGAAGATATCCAGCACCTCATGACTACTTGAATTAGTGAGACTACCTACCTCCCGGTAGTGAACTTCAGTGATGTATCTGGAAGGCATTGAATAGATTGCGCATTTAAGTAGGCCGCTGCAAACATAATTTGGTAAAAGAGGGCATCATATACCCGTCTGAAACTCAGTGCAATTGACGCATCAGTAAAAGCGGCTACCTACTTTTCTTAACCGGTGTAAATTATTGTTAGGGGTATCATCGATCCCGGGTCGGTGGTGCGTAGTGTTCCACGTGCGCCTCAAAGAAATGTCAGTACTGTAAGATGGGGCCCGCCAGGGCCAGTGTCTAACAGGGTTGCGGAATTCAAAAGAGTCACCGCGGCGCTGGTACGCAAAGGGCATTAGGAGGTACACTTTGTGTTTTAGTCAGTAAGAGTCTGACACTCCCTTCCGTTCCGCCCAGAGCGAAAGAAGTCATTTAAAGATTTCCCATCCTTAAAAAAAGGGGTATCATTGATGTGAAAAGAAGAATTTAAATCGCGCAATAATACAGTCATGTGTTAGCCCGACATTTAAAGACTATTTTGTCAAAATTAAAGAGTCAAATAGACATAAATTCTTTAACAATACGTATATTTTCCGCTCTGCTATCGTTTGCACACCTATCAGTTTCTATTTTTTCGATGAAAACTTTTGACTTCAATTTGCTGTTTTTTAGTAACTATGTATTATAGACGTTCTTTTCTGCAAAAATAATAAAGAAAAAATAAGCAAGCTAAGCGTTACTGTATAAGAATGACTACTTCTATTTTATTATTGTTTGAAAATCTTCTAGTATTCAAAAGAAATATTTAAAAAATCACAAAAAGTAAATCTTTATACCGGGACCGAACTCAAGCCCTGCGATTCGAAAGGCGGTCATCAAACCATTAGACTATTTAATTCAATAGAAAAAGATTTGAAATTGCCGTTCTGTTTTGCCATGATTGGCTGTTTAGCTTCTTAAAGGTATAGCGTGATGATAATTATTTCAGCAGTTCAATCCTCAGCCATCTAAAGTGTTGTTATATTTTGTTTCATCTTTTTTGAAACCCGTCGTAATCTGTATCATCATTGTTCATCCCCCAAAGTAGATAGCGCGATAATTTATAGCTTACGACCAACTTTGGCCTATGATGAATATATACAATACAAAAATTGAACGGAATCTGTCCGGCAGTATTTGCGTGATGCTCTAACAAACAAACAGACAAACAGACGAAAATTTAGAATCGCTTCCCGACCCCGTAGCAATCACTTTTTTTTAAATATATTAAATGTACAGTTTTGACTTCGCTACGATTTTATTATAAGTATAAATAGACTATGTACAGACATTATTTTCTGCTTTAATATTAAAAGATTTAAAAAAATAAGTAAGCAAATTAATGTTATGGCAGAAGTTATGCATACTTTTATTTTATTATTGTTGAGAATCTACCTGTACGAAAAAAAATGTTTGAAAAATCACAAAAAGTAAACCTGTCATTGAGGACCGAACTTTCGATCAGCGATTTGCAAGGCGGTCATCAAACCATTAGACTATTTACTACTTCGGAAATAACTCTAAAATAGCCGTTCTAGTTTGCCATTATTGACTGCTTAACTCTTTGAAGGTATAGCGTGATGATAATTATTTTAGAAGTTCAATTCCGCAGCTATCTACAATATTCTTACATTATATGTCGTTGTTTTCAATCCCGTGAGAATCTGTAGAAGAACTCGGACATAATGCAACATTGCTCATCCCCCAAAGCAAATAGCGTGATAATTTATAGCCTAAGTTTTAAGTGGAGCTTACCGCAATACATTAGTGAAAACCGCATTCAAATCGGTTAAGCCACGGCTGAGATTAGCGTGTTCAAACGCACAGACAAACAGACAAACAGACAAACAGACAAACAGACAAACAGACAAACAGACAAACAGACAAACAGACAAACAGACAAACAGACAAACAGACAAAAATTCTAAAAACCATATTTTCGGCATTAGAATCATTACCCGACCTCGTAGCAATTACTTTTTTTCAAAAATATTAAATGTACAGTTTTGACTTCGCTACGATTTTATTATATGTATAGATTCTTTTTTACAAACAATACAACAACAATAACAATATATACACGACTAATTTTTAATTTGTACAAATACTTAAAGGGCTTATTATAGAAGGTCTTGTTATTATATATGTAAAGTCTCAATAAAAAATATTAATAAACAGCAAAGTTATTAACGTTTGTTTATATCCCAAAATGTCACTAAATTTATGGAAATATTTCAGAACTTCCACCGTTATTTTTCCTCGGTTAAAAATAAGCCTACACTGTCCCACTGGTAAGTAAAAAACCCCCCAAGTCCTTTTAGGCACCCTTTTCCCTCGTAGTACGAGTCATGTCATCTCACCACTTCTGTGCCGCTCTCGGCGACGCCGTCCATCTTCAGACACCCATTGTGTGAGGACTCTAGCCCAGCGGTCACTTTGCATAAAACCTTTTATTTTCGTACAAAAAGAAACAAAAATTAATTAATGCTTACAGTATCATGACAGTGTGCCTTCGACCTTTGAAAAGACTCGTGGGTAAATAATGATTTGTGTACTTGTTCGTAGGTAACATTTTACTGTTCATATACATTTTAACATACCTATATACTCTTTAGCTTCATTCAAGACGTCACTGGCTTTGTGTAAAAGAAAAACAGCTCTATGATATCTGGCATTACGGTTCCTTCTCTGAATGCCATTCGGTATTCGCGTTTATATTCTCTTAATTCTACTATCCTACTTCCTCCTAATATTATAAATGCGAAACAGCCTAGTTAGCCTAGTGGTCCGACTGCTACGCTACAGGTCTTGGGTTCGATTCCCAGGTCGAGCAAAGTGTTATTGGATTTCTCTCAGTAGCAGCTCGGAGTTAGGATTTGTGCCCGGTTAATGGCAATAGGCTCGCCCCCTATTACATGGAACCTACACATACTGGCGAACTCAGGGTGTACATTGGTACACCTTTGCCTAACCGTTCAGGGAATACAGGCGTGATGGTATGTAAATTCGAAAGTTTGTGAGGTTGTATGGATGTTTGTTACTCTTTCACGCTTAAACGGCTGAACGGATCTAGGAAACCCGCCATATCTAGAAATACCACATACTGCACCAATAACTCAAGATGATATACAAACAAAATAATTTCAATTTATGACGTTACAATGTTCCGTGCGTCACCGCTAAGTTCCGCAGTATCACGTGCGGACAATTTATCTCTTCCCGAATATTCAGTCATGGAAATTGTGGAAAAAGTGCTTCGGCTGTTCTCCGTTTAGGAACGCAGTTATATTAAAAAAAGTTCCAACTCAATATCGGGGACGATTGCAGATTGGTCGGATGGCAGGTGTTTTGATAAATGGTGGGTGTATTAGATTAGGTAGTGAAATGGAACTGGGAAACGATGATTGTATAAAATGAACCCTAAAATACATACATAAAAGTCGTTATTCAATTTTAAAACACATTTTATTTTGCTAACAGCTTAGTGTAGTTCGATTTTGATTATTCGGGGAATAAGTTACAGAAATAATAGAAATAAATAGTAATTATAATATTCGGGGAATAATAGTTATTGGGTTTTTCTATGAAATTCTCAGTAGTAGCTCGGAGTTAGGATTTGTGCCCGGTTAATGGCAATTGGCTCGCCTGCTGCACATGGGACCTAAACATACCGGGGAACTGTGGGTGTGCATTGTTACACCTCTGCCTAATCTTTCGGTGAATACAGGCGTGATGGTATGTTAATGCGTTAACGTGCATTCAATATCATTATTTTCATAATAATACTATATTGGCAAAACCACTTAAAAATTCAATTATAAGAGATAATACAAAAAAAGAAACAGTACACACGATTTAAAGACTTTGCCAAAACCGATTCACATAACGATCATTTGATAGAACGATTCCGATCCGAATAAAAAACTCCGAAACTCGAATATAAAAAATGAGTACAACCATAAAAATGTACGTATTAAAACGTTCTGGTAATAAATTATTTATGGTCTTACCCGCTTACGTTCTCTTGATAAAAGTTTCATGAAAACTCTGAACGTATGGGTTTTTTCTGACCATAAAGGTGTTACTAAACGGGCGATACTTTTAATGCAAAATGTTGCCGCAACATTTATAAGTGTGGCTCAGCAATATTTTAAATATTACGGAAGGCTATTTCTAACAATAAAAATATTTAAAATTTTGTCGTAATCTTAGTGACAAATAATGTCGAGAAATGTACGCAAATTAAAGGCATTTTTGATAGATTGAGACTGAGATAAGATTGCTATCGTTTCGTAAAGAGGTACGTAGAATTACCCCCTTGATAATGCAGACACACTTTGCAGGGAAAATGTGGCCGGTGTAGAAGTACCGAAAAATATGGCGCTTAGAGTCACCATGCCAAAAGTGTTGCAGCAAAACTCGGGAAAGTGGCCGAACCACACTAAGATTATTACCGAGTATTTGGCGGGTGCACCGACCATGTTAAAAGTATTGCAGCCATACTTGCTAAAGTGGCCGAGCCACACTTAAAATTTTTCCGAGTATTCCAGCAAACATTTTAAGTACTTCCGAGCCATACTTAAATTATTGCCAGCAATATATTGCAGCCATACATTGCCAAGAAAATATGGCCCGTTTATGAGCGCCATAACATGTAAGCACGTATTACTTATCAATACCATAGATATATTTAAGGACCATATTTTTTACAAAGTTGATGATTTTGGGATTCATTGCTGTGTAAAAGGAAATGGAGTGAGTTGGGTGTTTGTTTACTGTGTGCGGTTTTGTTGCATGCGTTTGCGGAAATTGGTAGCTTTGTAAGTGAATTATTGGTTTTTTAATTAAATCTTTGGAACGTGGTTTGGTTTATTAATTTAACAGTTTATTGTTCATTTAACAGTAGATCATTTAGGAGTTCTCTAGTACTAATACAAATACACAAATAGTACAAATATGTCTATTCTGATAAAATTCTTCGTTTGGAATTTAGGTGAAGTGAGCTTAAGGTCACCTCACACTCACTTCACCCCAAATCACTTATAGATATTCCTACTGAATCTCACTGTTGTGCATTTGCAAAAGCCGGTAGATTCGACTTTCCTAAAGAAAAGTTAGAATGCCTTCTACATTATCGTAATACTTTTCCAATATTTTGTTGTTGGTACTAGGAAAATAAGTTATTAAATAATAATTAATCACAAAAACAAAGTCGCCTCCACATCCATTGATAATCTAGTCAAATTTTTGTTTTCCCTAATTATACAGAATGGGGCTTGTCGCTATCGAACACGATCCAATATAAAATTCCAATTACTGGCCATCGTTAGAATATAAATTCCCGATATTCTTTGGAATAATCTGATGTAAAGGAACTGGGTATGCTAGATGAGGCTTGATTAATTTCCCTGCGTTTACTTTTATTGCGATGCTTCAAGTTATGTTTGCGATGTCTATTTTGTTTAAGTTTCGAAGAACACTGATTGGAAGTGTATTCTTGTGAGTTAACTAGCTTATGCTCGCGACTTTGCCTACGTGATTGTCGTTACCTACGGGGTTGTATTTTTTTATGCTCGAATACTTTTTTTTTTTTTAGTAGTATCTAAATAACTAGCTTAAGTTAGTGCCTAACTGTCCCGTTGGTCTCGTGGTCGCAAGCGCGAATAATGAGCATGGGGTCCTGGGTTCGCTTCCCAGGTCGAGCAAAGTGTTATTGGGTTTTTCCATTAGGAATTTCTCAGTAGCAGCTCGGAGTTCGAATTTGTGCCCGGTTAATGGCAATAGGCTCGCCCCCTATTACATGGGACCTAAAACATTACGGCAAACTGTAGGTATACATTGGTACACCTCTGCCTAATCCTTCGAGGAATACATGCGTGATGGTAGCTTAAGTTACTCCTGATAACATCAACTAACTGCCTGTGAAAGTCCTGTTATAATTAGTCGAGCCGTTTTGGAGATTGGCCGTAACAAACAGACTGACAGACAGAGAAAAAAAAAATGTTTTTTTTTTTGTACAAAATAGACAAACGTACAATATGAGTAAAAATAATTTCGTGCTTAAAAATGAGATTAATGTTTTATCAGTTTTAAATCTATTTTAGGTTCATACATTTCAGAGTACCTATCTATTCTTAAAATCATATTTGACAGTACTAATATTCACCCCAGATTCCAAATTCAAAATTCTATGAACCAATATTATGTACTCCAGTAGTTATACTATTTAATCCCCGAACCTCAAACGCTCAATCACTCATACAGTAACAGTATCTTATCTTGAACATCGATATCCGTGGTCCATTGAAAGTGGAACCCTAACGAGGTTGAATGTATGCGCATACATTTACCACTCCCGATTGAATGTAACAGCGGTACGGGATTTGTATGTTTGTTGGCTACGTTCGAGAGATAAAGAGAAAATGTTCGATGGTTCATCAATCATGGATTTACAGGGTAATGGTTGAAAGGTTTAGTCGTGATTAGCGTGATGTGTGATGGCCCAGTGGTTAAGGCGCGTGCCTTTCATGCACGAGGTTGTGGGTTCGTAACCGGGCACGGGAAAGCACCAATGTAACTTTGTGATGTGAAACATCTACAGTTGGTTGCAGGCGTGGCGACGCATGCCTGGGCAGCATTTGGTCCATAATGGTCAATTTCCATTTTGAATTTTGGTATTTAGTTAAAATAAATGTTTATTAAATAAACAGTCATCATAATTTTCTGAAAAAGATCTGGATCTCTATTGGATGAAAATCGGTTCAGCGGTTTCGAAGTTATCAGCTCTTTTGTTAGCTGCGGTAGGGATTTTTATTCTTTTGTAGGGGGTTACTTAAAATTATTAATTTTGTGTTTTTTCAGTGTTGTATCGCAGACAAAGCGAGCGTGCAGGCGGGGCCAGACGTTTTCACGTTTTCGTGACAGATTACAAACGCTAATTTGGTTTGACGTCGTATTGTAGCCGCTGCACACGATTAGTCTGTCTGTCGAACCGATCGCGTGTAGTGTCGGCGCCCCAAAACACCCAGAAACAAACAAAAAAACCCAAAAATGAACTTGACGTTTGTGCTCACGACTCGTGGCGGCTACTGTACCTAACCTGGTGGTTTTCTCGACCGGTAAGCTTTGCCGCACCCGGTACAAGCGTGGCTGCGGGTTGTTCGTGGCTGCGGGCTGTTCGTAAGAGATACCGCGCCCCCGGAACGCAAAGGGCACAAGAAGGAACATGGGTGGGTTTTAGTCAGTAAAAGTCTGACACTCACTCCCGCCCCGCCCAGGGCGGGAGAAGTTATTTGATGATTTCCCACCCCCCCCCAAAAAAAAAAACCCGGTACAAGCTTGCACGTTTCGTTAACCGTACGGTTTAGAAAACGTGCAGTGTACAAGACGCCTAAAGTAATCTTAGTTCTGTCACCAGTATAATATGTCATAATGCACCTATTACTCGGAATTTAATTTGGATAGAGAGATACCTGGGAATTTCCACATGATAGACTTAGTGTACATAATATGAGACTGAAACACTACCTAGTATCGTATTACATGAGATAATGCCAACCAGTATAACAAGATCTGTACCTAATTCAGAGATATGTACCTGAGTACGAGTGTATAGACGGTATTGAATGTTCTCAATGGCTCGGTAATGACTGCTGGCGGGGTCATTGCTACAAGTATCATTGAGCTACCCTCACGATCTTTAGAAATCAATTGAATGCCATTCATAAGCAACCAATGCCTTCCCCATTTTTTATAACAAGTCGAGCTTGGTAAAAATGTGAAGTAATTTATAGAGATAAAATCTGGGGTCAGTTGTGCTAAAAGAAACTAACTCACGTCAAAATATCCTTAATTTTCTAGATAATTGTAAATGTTTTGGGTTTTAAATGGTGATTGCTGATTAATTTAAAAACTATTCTAAGTATAGGGATTTTTTTTCGGATGGGTAATCATCAAATGACTTCCCCCATCCGACGGGAGGGAGTGTTAGACTTTTACTAACTAAAACCAATCCATGTTCCTTGTTGTGCCCTTTGCGTTTCGGAGGCGCGGATTCTCTTACGAACAACCCGCAGTCCCGGCAGGAATCGGCCCTGAGTGGCCCCTTCTAAAATTGCTGATATCTCTATGAGGCGCACGTGGAACATGAACGCGCCGTCGACACAGTCTGGCGTTATGCAACGTATGGACGGTGAGCTACCCATTGCTCACCGTCCACAGGCCCGAAGTATAAGGTTAGGTTGTACATTGAACTGTTATTGTTGGATAGCAATGCAATACATTTGGCATATGGAGTTATTGGTAGGTTGGTCTTTTTTTGGCAGAACTAAACATAAATTGTACTTGACAGTTTGTAACTTTTCACCTTGGTTCAGTTTGATGACACGATTGGTGTAATGGCTGAACGATTGCCTGCTGCTTATCGTGTCGCGGGTACGATTCCCGCGCCGAACAAACATTTGTAGCTATGGCCTACATAGAAAATGTCAAATCATTTATTTCAATTAGACCATTAAAAGGCACTTTTGAACGTCAATTAAAAAGTAAAAAAAAAACAAAAATTTAAGCTAGTTTAGTTGCCCATTCCAAAAGTTTAGTTAATTATAGTTGTTCCAGGACTAGCTATTTATGTTTGTAACTTTATTAGAAATAGAAAAAATCCTAGTAATTAATGAATTAACCTAACTTTGGCTTTAATAAGGTACTCGGAAACTATTAAGCCCTTCCAGATTAACCCATTCATTCATTAACCTGTAATTAGAGTACCTACCTACCACAAATCTAAAAACTCTGAACACAATCTACACAACACAAAACAGTCACTGATGACGTAGTCCAAACAAAAATGATAACGCGCATCGTATTCCGAATCACGTCATACAATAGTCGTTGCAATGCATAAAATTCAACAAATTACCGTCGTTGCGTAGAAACCGGTTGAACCGTCGTTTGTACGCACATACCAGTAATATATAGTGGCGATATGTGATTTATGTGATCGGGCGGTATTGGACCAACAAATTGATTCAAATGCTATGTATTGAACTGTTACTGGACGGGCGCGGAGAATGTTTTGGCTTTATCCTTTGTGTTTTTAAAGCAAGGTTTGTTTCAGATGATGTAGTTATTTATATGTGATGAATTTATACTGTGTACTGCTTTAATGGCGACAGGATTTTGAAAAAAATAATATTGTTTTTACAAGAAAATTATGTTGCAAATTACCGACCGAATGTTGGTCACGGGGCGGCGGCGGTCAATCTGAAAGTAGACCAGCTAAGTACGCAGGAGATAATATAGTGCACAAGTGTGTGCGCAAACAGTCGTGCACTCCTTTTTCCGTCACTTTTATATTTCGATGGCACTGAATCCGACACGACCGGAAAGAACCAATGGCTGTACGAGCTCTCCGAGGCACGGGGGTAGTCAAGCACCACTTCTTAATTTCGAACTGGTATTAGCAAATTTCTAATGATAAAATACAATATCACTTTGCCCGACCTGGGAATCGAATTCAGGACCATAGGCTCAATAGGCGCTCTTTCGAACACGAGACAAACGGGGCAGTCAAATGCAAATGAACTGTTTATACGGCATAAGGTCTCCCGTAAAATTGATATTTTTACAAATGGCGGGCTTCACAATTTATGTCACTGTACGTATTTCCCCAGGTGACACTTCTGCTTATGAACTATATTTTATTTTTATCTCACGCTCTCATTAACAACCGAAATTTCTCCCGTTCGTAGGTCTTTTATAGTTAACCTGTTTACATAGGAAACTATGCTATAAACAGCTAAAATCACACACGCCATCATGGCTGTATTCCCCGAAGGGTTAAGCAGAGGTGTACCAATGTACACCCACAAGCCGTACGTTTAGGTCCCTTGTAATAGGGGGCGAGCCTATTGCCATTAATCGGGCAGAAATCCTAACTCCAAGCTGCTACTGAAAATTTCATAGAAAAACCCAGAATCACTTTTTGCTCGACCTGGGAATCAATCCCAAGACCACTAGCGTAGCAGTCGCGCTTTGGAACACTAGGCTAACGAGGCAGTCAACCCCAAAATTAACCGAGGAAGATTTTAACAGAATAATACAGCAAAACAATTCAACGTATGTCAAAAACTTTAAAAATATTAGACACATTTTGGACAGATTGAAATTCGATTGCCATTGTTTCTCACAGTTAGTAGAATCGCCCCCCTGGTCACGTACTTCATAGTAGTATTAAAGCTCTTTGTGAAGGAGCTCGTCCGAGGAAGTGCTACCATACCTATTTCTGCCGCAAAGTAGCGTTGCTGTGTTCCGGTTTCAAGGGTATGGGTGCCGGTGTAATTATATGCACATAAGACATCTGAAGTTTGTCTCTGGGTTGGCAACGCATTTGCAAGTCCTCTGGTATTGCAGAAGTCTGTATAAGTAGGTAGCGATGACCACTTAACATGAAGTGGCCCGTCGTCGGCTTGTTTGACTCCAAATGACATATAAAAAAATATATATATTACTGTATCACCCACTTGCTGGCGGCCCAAGATTACCATAATGCAAGTTAACACGGCCATCAGCCAACACGATTCTAGATAAGTAACGCCCGACAGAAAAATAAAAATCTAGGGATTTTGTTGTAACGAAAACTAAATCCTTACAGCTGATAACTTTGAAACCGCTGAACGAATTTCCATCAAACATAACTAAGAAAATTCCCGGCTAATATACCTTTCAAACAAAAAAAACCAAATCAAAATCAGTTCATGCGTTCGGGAGCTGCGATGCCACAGACACGTCAAACTTATAACACCCCGTCGATTTTGCGTCGGGGTTTAAAAATAAATCTACAGGTCAACGACCGAAAAATTAAAAAAAAAAGGGGATAGTAATAGGAGATTGTAATTTACGAACAAAATCCAAACTTGAAAGAACTTCATCATAAAGAAACTTCTAGAGCTGAAAACAGATTCATTCGGGAAATTATCTGCGCAATTGAACGCGAACCAGCTATAACGGACTTTATTCTAGTAAATTGATGGATTATGAAAATTCCTTTAATATTCTTAGCCGACGTTGAATATCTAAAGTTTGAACTCAGCTATTGGCTTTGGGGAAATGAATTTCACTTTAGACTAATGAAAATACTTTGATATCTCGTCATCGCGTCTTATTTTCACGTTATGAATTTTTAAAAATTCTAAGCCACTATTTATTAAGACTTCGTGTTAAGATGTCTTGGACTTCAAGGTTAATTTTGTGATCATAATCATAATCATTTATTTGCATGCCATAATGTCAGGTAAGGTGTTACAAACATGCTTAAAGCTAAGGTACAATTATGGACCCTGTAAGGGCACAGCAACATAAATATGCATATATAGCATGATAAATACCATTATCAGTGAATTTTTTTAATGGCTAAGTTTTGATGAAGCCTATCGGGAGTTTTTTAAGAGGCTATCCGAACACAGGACACCGTAAAACACATTTTTTTTGTCTCAAAGTCTGGCGTATTGGTACATACCTGAAAAAAATTAAGTGTAATGTCAAGGGTTCAAAGAAAAGACTTATCTATAAATATTTCATGAAAGTATAATAGCAGCATAATTTTTTTTTATCGTCGCATAGATCCTAGAATTTTGAGCGTAAACTATATAATTTTATCCAATGAAATTATAGGGAATTCCACGAACTAAAGACATACCTATAAATTGTTCCACCGAGGTATGTATTTTTTTCACAATTTAAAGAAAACTTAAAATTTAATGTTATTTTTGTGGTTATCCGATTCAACTAACATCAAATGTATCGCTATTTTGAACCTTATTTGTTGCCGCGATGCGTTATTGCCAATTATCTAAACATTTGCTTATGACAGGGCCTTAATAATAATGCGCAGAAACTTTTTTGCAATTGGCATAATACCACATTTCTATATAGTATAAAAGAAAGTCGCTTTCCGCCGTCTGCCCCTCTGTACGCTTAGATCTTCTAAACTACGAAACGGATTTTAATGCGATTCCATCAGTAGGTTAAGTGACTCGCGAGGAAGGTATATACGAATAGAACATCACGCTGCACCCAACGGGAGCGAAGCAGTAACCAAAGACATAACTGAACGTAGGTTCCTTCAGATTTCTCACAGAAGTTATCAAGAAAACAATCTGTTGCTCTACCAACCAACACCTCCAAAGGTCACCCCTCCAAACCCCTTAAGTGATTACAAGAGGAAACAAAGGTCATGTTTCGAGCTCATTGATAATACAATCAGTGTACATTTAATCCCAACTGTTATTCCAGTCTCGCTGAATCGTAGACCACGGTCCAAACCGCACTAAGTTCAACGCAATAATTAATTCATTATATTTTAAAAGCGGATAGTCTTAGCGACCTTGTCATAATTCGCTGGAATTTGATCAAAGGTCGCTTCCATTTATATATTTAAATGTTCTCATTTCGAATGTTAAATTAGTTTTCTATTTTTACTTTTGTTACTTTGTGAAGTTATTTTTAAGATAGAATTTTATTTTAATTATTTTCCTTTGATCTCATTTTGAGGTTACACTGGTCGATGTCCTTTTTACCCGACTGCCAAGGAGTGGTTATGCTTTTCGCGTGTATAGTGTATGTATGTTTGTAAATTTCCTTGTAACCACGTATCTTTCAAACGGGTGAATGAATTTCGACAATTTAGGTATTGTTAGATTCGTCTCAAAATCTAAAGTGTCCTTGGATAGGTTTTTTTGACTTTGCTGTCTAAAGGCCTCATCACGCCTGTATTCCCCGAAGGGTTAGGCAGAGGTGTAACAATGTACTCCCACAGTAAACCGGTATGTTTAGGTCCCATGTAATAGGGGGCGAGCCTATTGACATTAACCGGGCACAAATCCTAACTCCGAACTGCTACGGAGAATTTCATAGAAAAACCCAGTAACGCTTTTTGCCCGACCTGGGAATTGAACCCAAGACCTCTAGCGTAAAAGTCACGCTTAGGAACGCTAGGCTACGAGGCAGTTATAAGTGTAACATCGTAAACTCCATTAAACTTTTTCATACCAAGATAGTGTTAAGTTAAAACTCTTACTTGCATCATAGTCTCACACAAACAATGTTTTATATGAAAAGCGATGTTTTGTGGAGAAATACCGAGACAGGGAAGCTTAAGTGGGCGAGTCGCGTGAACGCTTACAAAAGACTTAGTAAAATATTCATATTCGTCGAGCGCCACCCCTAAACGCTAGGGTTGTACCACTTACTGGATCTTTATACATTGTTACTTTTTGAGCGACGTGTAAGTTTTAATTGAACATGCTGTTTATGTTTTACACCGTTGAGGTAAGGAGACTTTGTGCGGAGTTTGTTACAGCATGATAAATTGTTATCGTTATACAGGTTGAGTTTTTAATGATTACAATGTAAAAACTGAATCTAAATTGCTGAGAAAGTTAAAATAATTTTAGTGGTGTCGTTTGTGTTTATTTTTAAAATTAATTGTTTTAAAGTCTTATAACTTTGTTCAACAAATAGGTATATTAATTTTGTTTACAGGTCTTATTTTTTTACTTGTTATTAATTTCATGTTACCTTGCAATTTAGAACTTTGGGTGAGAAATGTAACGCCTACGTTATCAAATATTTATTTATACGCGTATACTGATATAATTAAGCTGACAAATCGTTTTGTTTGTTTCTTTAAATGCGCTGATCTTTAGAACTACCATTGGTATTGGGAAAATTCCTTTTCATTTTTTCAAGGAATGCGGGTAAAACTGTGGAGTGTACCTAGTTTATTAATAAAACCTTGGATTATTTCCAGTATTTCTCAACAAAACTATACCCTATTCCTTCTACATAAAGTTTAACCTCAGGCAATATTCGTACTTACATTTTGATTTGTATCATCAGTCATTCCCTACACGATGAATGATTTATCAGTTCAACGACCGAACGAATGAACCAAATGGCGCATGCTACGGAAAAAAATAAAGATATTCTCTATGAAACCTCTGTATAGGATTTCTGCGCTGAATTTATTCATAAACTTTTTTTTTTCTTTACGTGTAGACGTAAAAAAATGTTTCTTATTGATATTTTAAATGTAGGAAAAATATGAATAGAGAGAAAACATTAAAGTTTTGGTGGAAATCGTCGGTAACTTTTGGAAGAATAACGTTTATTTTTTGCGGGTACTTTGATATTTTTGAGTGGTAAAAAAGTTGGAAGCCTACACGAATGGTGTGTGGTTACCAGCTCCTGTGACCATTGGTGATACATTCATTATTGGAACGAAGTTGTAGTAGGAGTTTACTAGCAAAAATCGTCACGTAAGGAAAAAGTGCTATCCCCGCTCCAAATGGTCTTCCTTCTCTATCTATTTCTGTCTGTCTCTCTCTATCATATACGGGGTCTTCTGACCGCACAATTATTTTATTTCTTTCTTTTGACTTTAGTTCTAGATATTGTGATAGATTGCTTTAGCTCACACACTATTTCATTGTTTGTTAAAATATTATTGTAAGTACGTATCTTAGAACAAAATTTAACTGTAATATTTTTATTTGCAATACTCTGTAGGTACATAAATAAACATACATACCATTATTTGTATTCCCCGAAGGGTTTGGCAGAGTTGTAACAATGTACACCCACAGTTCGCCGGTATGTTTAGGTCTCATGTAGTAGGGTCGAGTCTATTGCCATTAACCGAGCACAAATCCTAACTCCGAGCTGCTACTGAGAACTTCATAGAAAAACTTAATAACACTTTTTGCTTGACCTGGGAATCGCACCCAAGACATCTAGCGAAGCAGTCGCACTTAGGACTACTTGGTTAACGAGGCAGTCATAATGTAAACATATTATTATATATAGAAGTGTCGCTTCTTTAACTCGACCTCCACAGCTGGTTATAAGCCTCCCATAAAGATAGCCACAATGACTGGTCCTATGTTGCCCGCATCCAGCAATTAACGTAGTAATTATTTATTAAATGGAACTGGGCAGGACATGTCTGCCGAATGCCGTACAAGTATGAACCCCGGTAGCACAAAGTTAGTGCCCAGAGACAGTATTACGGGGTCACGGCGGGCCACGAAGTAGATGACGGGATGAGGTGGATGGAATTATGAGAGATGCAAGAAATGGAGGCAGGCCAATAAAAATAAACACACACACAATTTTTTGCTGGTAAAATATCTTATGTCCTCGTATTAGATTTAACTTTGGAACCAAGAATGAGTATTTTTATTTCCCTACACATAAAATCACAAGAAGTTCAGAGAAAAACACCCACAAGGCATTGGAGTAAAATACACGATGATCATTTTCAGTAATTTTGCCATTTTGCGCACTGAGATCCGCTTCCACGATAGCTTGCTATAAATAGCAATATAATTACAATGTCATTCAAATCATTGACAGAAATGTAATATTGTTGTAACTATGTTTATCGTTGACTGTATTTGGTGAGCTATTGTGAAATTAAACCTTAGTCCCGTGTTTACATGACTGTTTTTCGATAATCATATTGTTATGCTTGTTTATTCTATGATGGGATGGACTTTTTTTTTGTTCAGGATGGGAAATCCTCAAATGACTTCCCCCGCCCTTAGTGTCAGACTTTTACTCACTAAAACCGTCCCGATGTTATAGAGCCTACATTGGCATTAACATAAAATAAATTTAGACTTCAGACAGTTATTTTTGATCGTAATAGAAAAACTGAACAATATTTTATTCGTTATTATTTATCGTTAGCCTAGTTGTCCTAAGCGCGACTGCTACGCTAGAGGTCCTGGGTTTGATTCCCAGGTCGAGCAAAGTGTTATTGGGTTTTTCTATGAACTTCTCAGTAGCAGCTCGGAGTTAGGATTTGTGTGATTTGTTTGTGTGTGAAAATGGCTCGCCCCCTATTACATGGGACCTAAACATACCGGCGAACTGTGGGAGTACATTGGTACACCTCTGCCTAACCCTTCAGGGAATACAGGCGTGATGCTATGTGTGTATGTATTTTATTCGACTTTGGGATTCAAAACTATAAGACACACAATAATTAGAATAAGTAAAACGAGATAATTTATTATACACTAACTTTTCCTCAGGAATAACGTAGCTTCCTGCAAGCGAAATATTTTTTTAAAATCGGTTGAGCAGTTTCGGAGATTAACATGGTCAGTCAAACAAACAAACTTTTCAGCTTTATATTCAGTATATACATTTCACGTACACACTAACTGATCATCAAAAAAAACTGATGTCACATCGTGATTTCAACCTGAAACTGCCTAAAAACAATTGAAAAGCCAGCCTGGTCGGGGCAACTGAAAAAAAATGTTAGTTTAAAACAATCTAACAATAGTCCGGGTGGTTTGACAGTCCAATTATCATGGCTTCGTCTCGATCTGTCCCCTGTTTTCGATGTTTGATTTTTTATCAGGGAAATAAGAGATGAGTCCGGGAAAATAATTGCTTCTGTTGAATAGGTACTGATATTGTTTTTTTTTCTCTAAGTTTTTGTAAAAAAGCGTTCATTTGCTGTCTGGTTTTTAGATGACTTCGATGGTAAATGTCGATTTTGTTTTAAAGGACTAGTTGCAATGTTTATAGTTCTTGATGTATTTTCTTTCAAGTGAATTTATTTTTGCTACATATATCTAAACCACCAAAAAATATGAAATGATCAAAACAAAAAACTTAAAAATTTAATACATGATTTTTTTAAATGTCTTATTGAACTGACTCGTTGGCCTAGTGGTCCTAAGCGCGAGTGCTACGCTAGAGGTCTTGGGTTCGATTCCCAGGTCGAGCAAAAAGTGTTATTGGGTTTTTCTATGGATTTCTCAATAGCAGCGCGGAGTTAGGATTACTTCCCGGTTAACGGCAATAGGCTCGCTCCCTATTAAATGGGGCCTAAAAACATACCGGCGAACTCTGGGTGTATATTGGTACACCTCTGCCTAACCCTATGGGGAATACAGGCGGGATGGTATGTGTTTTATAGTCAACTGGAACGCTTCGATTTTCAAATTTAATATAAGCCTGAAATCACCAATCCACATTGAGCAAGCGAAGTAATCAATCCTCGTGCTTTCTCTGTATAAAAAGAGGACTTTGCCCTGCAGTGGGACAAATAGACTGACATTTTTTCAGATAACATCAGTATTTAATTTAATCGAAAGTCGACACGATTAGAACCTTTTGTTTTTTTAACCATCTAAAGGACAAACAACCCCTAAAAACTATTCACACATCAAACTGACATATCTATTTCAAATTCATCCTGTATTGCTAACCATTACGCATAGTTTACAATATTAACACAGCGCTACACAAACAAAACCCAACTCTACGCCAACGAAATAGAGTATAATAGAAATGCATTATAAGTGTGTAAGAGCAGAGATCTATTTTCAGAGATGGGACAGCCAATTTCGTCGCGTGCCGCCCGTTTGAACATATCCACTTGATAGGCGATGTTCAGGGTAAGTCTGGAGCTGAATCTGACGTTTATAGATGAACACTTGAGGGTGATGTGAAGAAGGGTTATACGGTGGACACTGCAGTCTGCTTGGGTGAATTTAGAAAAATGATTCGGTATATTTTTTTTATTTTATTTCAACTGCCTCGTTAGCCTAGTGGTCCTAAGCGCGACTGCTACGCTAGAAGTCTTGAGTTCGATTCCCAGGTCGAGCAAAAAGTGTTATTGGGTTTGTCTATGAAATTCTCAGTAGTAGCTCGGAGTTAGGAATTGTGCCCGGTTAATGGCAATAGGCTCGCCCCCTATTACATGGGACATAAACATACCGGTGAACTGTGGGTGTACATTGGTACACCTCTGCTTAACCCTTCGGGGAATACAGGCATGCTGGTATGTATGCCATTTTCTTTCGTGAGATGAAAAGGATAAATAACAGAGATGCGTAAAGGTCATTTTTGAGCAGTTTTCATTGATAATTAACTAAAATGGAACAGGAATAAAGTTGAAAATTGCATGCATGATTAATTGCGCGCAGCTTTTATTATTTTGCACGCAATGACGCATTTTTTTGGGGAACAGGATGGCAATCCAAAACGGCCGTGAATGATCAGGTGCAGGGCCAACGACTTGATGTTCTTTCTGAGATACGGGGGTGAGTAATTCTTAATGGAAAGACCCAATAATAGTTTGCTCAACTTGGAAATATAACACAGGATCTTACGCTCAGCAACCACGAGACCAGCGGGTCAGTAAGTTGTGTCTTGTAGCTTCCACATAAGAGAAAAATCTTACCCGCTAAAAGAATATAGTGAAGTACTTATATAAGTACTTCACTATAGTTATATAATATAAATAACATTGGAGTAAAAGTTCAATCGAGCGATCTTGCAGCTAGACGTCAGCAGTTTGCAACTTTTTTACCACCCTCAGGGATATTTACTTTTCAATTATGGCGTGGGTTGTTCATTTATCATCGTTCGTGATGAAATCGAGTTATGTTTTGTAAATAAGTTTGATGTTCTTGGTCTTTTGAGTCGGTGCGAGATAAAAGAAGTTGGTAGCTTGTTGAATGTCTAAACAAAATGATATTGATTTTAAAAATTGAATTTCGAAAATGGTCCTTCGAGTCAGTTAAAAGTTTTAATCTGCACTTATATTATAAGGTTGAAGAGCTAGTTTACAATTCCAAAAAAAAATCTCTAAGAAATTCGTAGGATAATTCACACGGGACGAAGTCGTGTGCAAAAGCTAGCATTATCATAAAAAATACTTTAATAAAACCTTAGCATTGGTTATTTTTTTTTTAGTTTATGTTTATCTCATTACAGATTAAAGGCCTTCCTTTTCATCCCTTTTAGGTTTCATCGTAGCCGGCTGAAAAAGTAATTGGCATAAAATCCAGGGTTTAAAATTTTACTGAAACTCTAAAATGACCATCGATTAATTAGCAAATACCATTTAATCCCACGTGACGCAGATGACACACCTGAATTTTTACTATTACGCCTGTAATCCCCAGAGGGTTAGGCAGAGGTATACCAATGTACACCCACAGTTCGCCGGTATGTTTAGGTCCTATGTAATAGGGGGCAAACCTATTGCCATTAACCGGGCAGAAATCCTAACTCCGAGCTGCTACTGACAAATTCATAGAAAAACCCAATAACAATTTTTGATCGACCTGGGAATCGAACCCAAGACCTCTAGCTTGGCATTCGCGCTTAGGAGCACTAGGTTAACGAGGTAGGTGTATTTTTACTATGACTAAAAAGCATGAAACTCTGCTACAGTCTAGGAATAACCCTCACCTACTGCCTGAGGTAGGTACATACATACACCAAGAACGTCACCATGTCAATGTTTATGTTGTTTAATTGCAATCTAAGTTAGAATTACAATTGACTCTTGCGACACCGGTGTCTGCTTAACATTCCAATATAAAAGAGAAGAAATGATGTTAAGAAAATCCTCCCAATTAATCGACACCAAAAAATATTACCCAATCAATTTATTTTATCGATCAATTTATTGGACATCTGCATCGGCCATACTGTGTCCAAATGCCCTGCCTAAAGCCAATTACAGGCACGCGACTCCCCATTCGCGTTAATTTGCGTGATTAACCTTTTTGCCAACGGCTAATGGCGAATTTTTTTTTCGACCGCTGTCACTCTAAATACCCGTAATGTTATTGGTGTTTTTCGTAATTTTTGTAACATTTTCAGACGCCTGTTGCGTTTTAATTGCTGACATGTTTTATTTGAAGGTTGATTTTTGCGTAATGTCCTCTAATTTGTGAGTTTTATGCTGTGATCTTTGGGTGTGACCGGTGTTTAGCTGGTGAAGGATTAAAGGGCTGTTGTATGGTACATTTAACATGATTTTTAATTTATTATACAAAATTAAACTTTGAACAGTGACGCAGAGTTCAATTTGTTATGGCATTGCAAAGCTACTATGTGCTACAGCGTAGCGGTTGTGTGGCTACGTCAGCATGCTACGGCGTCGTAGCATGTCTGTAATAATATTATTGCGTCGACTTTGCTATTTTTGCTTGTTCTTCACTTTCATCTAAATTCACCAAAGGCAAATTAACAAATAATTACAGCTTAAACTTTTATAATAAGAGACCTCATTTTTTTTTTCGGAGTACTGGCCTGTATCTCAATGTGTCTATTTCTCAATATACACTATTGACCAAATAAAAATGTAACAGAATATAAAATTTAAATTTAAATAAACATGAAACAATTAGCCAAGTAATTTAATTTAACTTTATTAGAAGGTAGTGAATCAGGCCGTTAGTTCAATATAAACCGCGGTTTTTTTTTTTTTTTTTTGGTCGGTGGGAAATCATCAAATAACTTCTCCCGCCCTAGGCGGGACGGGAGGGAGTGTCAGACTTTTACTGACTAAAACCCACCCATGTTCCTTCTTGTGCCCTTTGCGTTCCGGGGGCGCGGTATCCCTTGCGAACAACCCGCAGCCCCGGCAGGCATCGGCCCTCAGTGGCCCCTTCCTTTTGCTGACATCTCTTTGAGGCGCGCGTGGAACACGAACGCGCCGTCGACACGGCCTGTCGTTATGCAACGTAAGGACCGAAGGAGGAAGGAGGAGGATAAACCGCGGGTAACATCTACTTTTATAAAACTCAAATGTTACACAGCACATAACATACCATGATGCCTGTATTCCCCGAAGGGTTAGGCAGAGGTGTACCAATGTACAGCCACAGTTCTCCGGTATGTTAAGGTCCCATGTAATAGGGGGCGAGCCTATTGCCATTTACCGGGCACAAATCCTAACTCCGAGCTGCTACAGAAAATTTTATAGAAACACCCAATAACACCTTTTGCTCGACCTACAAATCGACCCCAGACCTCTAGCGTAGCAGTCGCGCCTAGGACCACTAGGCTAACGAGGCAGTTCAAATATTCCTTCTAAAAAAGTATCAGATACTTTCGTCATATAACTATTCATATAGTTCCTTCCATCTGTTCCATCAACCAACACAAAAGTACATAAAGTATAAGTCTGTAATACACTTTTAATCCTCACAGAAAGCGGGGCACAAACAAGTGTTGTAGTGAAAATATACTTCAGGAGTTGCAACGTTCCGCGGTGTACTGTACCAAAGGATTGTCGTGTTTCTTCCCGAACGAGAGATTTAAAGTAAATATTTTACTTTAGCTCCTTTTTAGTTAGAGCTTTTTAAATTGATGAGATGTTTAAATTCTGAAATAAGGCTGCTGCCGAACTTTGGTTTTGTATGCTTTTGTAAGTGGCACTTTAGTACTACTACTACATTTGGACATTAAAAGCTACTTGCTAAATAAGTATGTGAAGGATTTTGAGAAAATCTGTTATTAGAATGTTAGAAAAGAAAAAATGAAAGAAACAAAATACGATGATACGACATTATTCGAGTAGTGGCAAAGCGATTGGCTACTGTGCTGGGTGTCGCGGGTTTTGTTTCCGTAAGGACCAAATATTGGTATAACCTACAGGTACTTGTTTGTAAATATGAAATTATCTTTTGTACCACCCATATATACTTATATATATATACATATATATATTTAAAAAATAAATAACAATTTATCACCATTCCCTTTAAGGAGATAGCTGTTCCCAGCATTCAACTTGGTCCAATGATCGTGCCTTCTTCAGACCATCGATACATCTGATGCTCTCAGTCCAGGTATAATTTAATTGAATATCACTCCTATCTTCATTACAACACGATTGTATTTTAAACAATTTGTCAACCAATCACAGCAGCTGCTGACAGCGAACAATTATCAAAGGTCGCAACGTAAATAATAAATATTTAAACTTCCTAAAACAACAATTACGAGATGTAACAATGAAAAATGTCCCTTATTCTGTTGTGTTGCAACAAAAAGGTACACAAACAATTATTTCACAAAGAGAATTATTTGCTCTGTAATTAAAAGTGACCCTAATGAAATAGTGTCATTAATTAGTTGTTTTTTTTCTTTTGGGAAACAAGGCGTTTTCTCATTCTGCCAAGCTTTTTTCTGGTGTTAAATTAACAAGATTATTTTCTTTGTTTAAATAAAGATAGGGCTTTCTAATTGATCTTGTCGTTTCGTTGGATTACGATAAAAGAGTCTGTTTATGTATTTTTTTGTAAGAGGTCAAGAGGCGTGTCTTATAGAGTACCAAAGGACCAAAAATAATCATGAGGTTCAGAAAAAATAATCATGGAAAATGCCATAAGGAAAGTCTTAAAATACATGATGGAATGGAAAATCAGCTAATCCATATATTTATGTTCAAGTAACTCAACAAGATGTATGGATCTGCTCATTTTTAACCCTCGACGCAGGGTGTTATAAGTTTGACGTGTCTGTGTGTCTGTCTGTGGCATCGTAGCTCTAGAAGGCATGAACCTACTTTGATTTTGTTTTTGCTGTTTGAAAGGTGAATTAGTCGGGAGTGTTCTTAAATATGTTTGATAGGAATCGGTTCAGCGGTTTCAAAATTATTAGCTTTTTTGTTAGCATACTGTAGCGACTTTTATTCTTATGTCGGGGGTTACTTTTTTTTTAATTTTGCGTTTTTATATTTCACTAACATACGCCCGCGGCATGTTGGTGTGATTGTCGGTTACCTCGATGCTTTTTTTTGTACGGAACCCTAATTATTTTTCTAAAATAAAAGTAAGCCTAAATTACTCTTCTTTACATCAGTAAAAGTTTCGTCAAAATCTGTCAAGATATTAAAGAGATTAGCCAAAACAAACCGACATACAGACAAATAACATTAAAAAAATGGTTATCTGTAAGTATCGTGAAAACGTTCAAATGCATTTAGTAAAAAGCTTTTAATTTGACAATACAAACAGACACTACAATTTTATTTACATGTAAAGATAATTTTAGAGTTGGACCCATAGTAATAGTGTTTCATAATAATTAGTACAATGACCTGTTTTCAGGTTTTGAGTTAATGCAATTACACCCTGTAATTACAAAATTAACATCTTATATAAAATGTAATTATTATTAGTCTTTGAGTAAAATTGTACTTGAAGGTTTCATTTCTGTTCAAAGCGCACGTTCCGTTTGAATGTCACAAGTAACTCATTATTTCACGTTTGGCTATTTATATTTCAATGGCATGACGCCATTATTTGTAGCATTTAAATAACACACGTGTCTGAATTCTGTGCATGCTTTATAAGTATTTTGGAACTTAGGAATAATTTCGACTGAGAGAGAGTGTACTAGTTTTTTCTCCCTGACTAACTGTCTACCGGTAGACTAGTGGTCCAAACGCGACTGCTACGCTAGAGGTCTTGGGTTCGATCCCCAGGTCGAGCAAAGTGTTATTGTGGTTTTCTAAGAAGTTCTCAGTAGCAGCTCGGAGTTAGGATTTGTGCCCGGATAATGGCATTAAGCTCGCCCCTTATTACATGGAACCTTAACATGCCGGCGGACTGTGGGTGTACATTGGTACACCTCTGCCTAACCCTTCGGGGAATACAGGCGTGGTAATAAACTGTATGTAAACTGCCCACATATCAAATTTCAGCTTCCTAGTTAAATTAGTTTTCGTGTGTAATTTTGTATGTAGTCAGTAAGTGAGACTTTTAATTTTTATGCATGTACTTGGAATTATAAGGATTTTGAAACAAACGGGCTGCTGCATTCATTATTAAGTCACAATAGGACAACAAAGTTACATCACAGCAAAATTGTAACCTTTGTCTATATCACATGCGGATAGAGATGTGTAGGTCCAGATAGATACGGTTCCTCGGATTTGTTTCCATTAAGTTTTTGCGTGATGCATATCCAACTTCAGGTCGGACATGTAACAACGCCACCGCTCACAAGTCACAACACGCTGCTGCGCCAATAGATTTGTAAGTTTTGTAAGAAATGCCACTCGTTTCCGAACGATAGAGCGGTCCAAACAGATTGTGTGCGAACATGTATCCATTATGAAGTTCCTTTCAGCAGAGGAGCTGTCCCAGGTTCAACAAGATTGCGCATGACCCATATAGGTCCGGCGGACATGAATCCTGGATCCGTTTTCGCTGAATCGGATCTGAATCAGGATACGGCTCTATTAAATGGCGGACCTACCCATCTCTACGTCCAGGTACCCAGAGAGCAGCATTTGGACCTAACACCTGCATTGTATTATGCTTTCGACCGCCCCGCCTCTTCTCACAGACCAGTTTGTCTCGTGTTCGCAAACCGCGACTGCATAGTCCCACACAATATTCAGTTCCCAAAAGGTGTTATTCTATTAGAAGCCCGAAGTCTTGCAAAACACGTAAAGACGTTGATCTTGCGCCTGATCTCTCCATGATTATGTCGAATGCGACCCCATCACACTTTGAGAGTGAGGAAAGAGGAATAAGAGGGGAATTGTGAACTATAACATCTCTTGCGTACATGCTAGTCTCTATTGAGATTGGTTGCCGTGACCAAAATTTAGTTGAAAGAATATTTGAATATATGCTTGACATCTACTGTAATATATAGACTCGCTAAACATGCCGGCGGACTGTGGGTGTACACTGCCTAACCCTTCGGGGAATACAGGCGTGATGGTATGTGTTATGTGATATCTACTGCAGTTTCTGTCAACAGTAATTTCAAATTTTGCGAGCCCCAGACGAAACGATAGTCATCAGTGCTTTGTTAATAGGTTCCATCAAACAAATGACGCATGATATTAAGGGCACTACCCATCAGCTCATTCTATCCCCGAGGGAAGACCCTAAATTAGGATCTATCTACTAACCTTCACAAACGGCGTATTTTACCAAGTTTCCTGTACTCCCAGCTAAGGTTAATCAAGTATATCTCAACTGTATAAATTATATTGTCAGTACCCACCCGTGCTTACGTGTAATCGTTAGTAAACATCCTGATTTCGAAACAAAACCTACCTTGATACGGATCGTAACCGAGCGGAAACATCCAGAATGGAATATCAAACTTATTGCGCAAGAGATAAAGTTGAGATTCGTTTGGTAATTCATTAATAACATTGTTAACCTCACGCAAGTGCTTTCCGGGGCGTGATTTGTTGCGTCAAGCGATTCTCGTTGAAGAATAAATTTGTCTGTTCGCAAAAGTACTGGTACGGCGGAGTTACCCAAAACACTGAATAATTGGTGGAAGGATTTGGTTTTGTTTTGGTTTTTGATAAGACTGCAGTGTTTATAACTACTTTGTTTGTGGCAGTAGATTTGCATTTAGATTTTACGTAGGCACGTTTAAAAGTGGTTCTAAGTACTGGGGTTTTTGTCTATTGTTGTGCTTTGGGTTATGAAGTATATTTATCTACGTTGATATTGTACATGGAAGTCTGAATGTCTGTTTCACTACCTCTTAGAAGACACTTTTCACCAGACATATTGATAAGTGGAACTACTATATTTGTATGAAATCATCTGCCAAGTAAGTTAATCGAAACTTGTTAGAAGATTTGTCATAAATTATTCTCGTCCTGTGACAGTTATAGAAGTGCTGTTATTTATTGAGCGTACATTACCCATCTAGAATCTACTAAGCCTGAAATACATGAGTTAATTTTTAGCACTAATTCAATGATTAGGTTTGCACTCCAGTCCTCTTGATTGCCGGTGCGAAGCTTTGATGTGGTTATATCGGTTTATTGTGTCCGCAAATAGATCACATAATCACCTCCATTGGGGTTAGGAAACCTGTAGATAGAAACTACTTTGAATTGTACGGAAGGAACTGTAATAATATCATTTCTCTCGACGGAATTTCAATCATGGCAGAGACTAGCCAAGTACGCAGGAGATATTGTAGTGTACTGTGTTATGTGTGTATTGTGTTGCAAGTGTGTGCGCAAATACAGGTGCACTCCCTCTTCTCTCACTCTCATAGTCCGATGAAACAGCAATCCTACACAACACAGGAGAGATCAGGCGCAAGACCAAAGGATTCACGTCATTTCCCAACTTCCAAACTTCAGACTACTATTGTGAAATTCCTATTTAAAAACACAGTAACTCCTTGCTCGACCTGTGAATCAAACTTAGGACTTCACGATCGGCAATCGCGCTTGCAGGGGCTACAGTAGTTGAATACAGGCGTAGATATTGAAAAAGAATACTAGCAACATACACCTACCCTAAATGAAATAAAATACGATAATAATAATCTGCTATCGTTGCGGAATTTGTTGGAAAGAGTTACCGCGGCCCTAGAACACAAAGGGAGTCAGTCAAAGTCTAACACTCCCTTCCGCTTCGCTCAGAGCGAAATAAGTTATTTCATGACTTCCCAGCGTTAAAAAAAAGGATAGTAATAATGTTAACAACTATAAACAAGCCAGTATTATTTCCAAGATTATTTTTTAATATCATAAAAAGAAAACAAACTTCCACGTCTCTACGTTATTAAGAATTTTCCAATATTGAAATTCAATCAAAAACTTTTACTGAACTTGACAAAGAATCCTGTTACTCATGGTGGATAGCGTTTTATATCAATAACAAGGTAACTTTAGTAATTTTAAAGTCTATAAGTGAATTGTATTTGCGAAATAACATTTCTGGGTTAACTGTTTGTATTCCCCACCCAATCCTATTCTTCTTTTTCTGGGTTGACTGCTTCTATAGCCTAGTGGTCCTAAGCGCGACTGCGACGCTAGAGGGCTTGGGTCCGATTCCCAGGTCGAGCAAAAAGTATTATTCGGTTTTTTCTGTGAAATTTTCAGTAGCACCTCGGAGTTAGGATTTGTGCCCGGTTAATGGCAATAGGCTCGCCCCCTATTACGTGGGACCTAAACATACTGGCGAACTGTGGGTGTACCAATGTACCCTTCTCCCTAACCCTTCGGGGAATATAGGTGTGATGATATGCTGTTTATATACAGGGTAAATTTTCATTGATTTGCCATTTATCAGGGAGTGACAGCGCTCATGAATACGAACAACTTTTGCTAAAGGACCAACCCCGCAATATAAAAAAAAAATATAGATATGAAGGATCGCAGATGAATGAAAAGTCACCAGTATATGTTTATATCGTACTTCCTACTTCCTTCTAATATTATAATCCTACAAATTTTATAAATGCGAAAGTTTGTGAGGATGGACAGATTGATAGATGGATGTTTGTTACTCTTTCACGCTCAAACGGCTGAACGGATCTGAATAAAATTTGGCACTGAGCTAGATTGTAGTGTGGAATAACACATATGATACTTTTTATCAAGGGAAAATGTACGGTTCCCGTTTGATATCTGGACGAAGTCGAAAATGTAAACGCGAAATTTTAGAGGATAAATGGATGTTGGTTACTCTTTCAAGTTTAAACTGCTAAACGGAGTTAGCTGAAATGTGGTACACTTACGGGGAGTTTAAAGATAACTGAGCAGCAAAAATGATTGCTAGGAAACGATTCTTAGCTTTGCATTAGTAGCACTCGCGTAACACTCGCGGAACATTGTGCTTACAAATGCATCTAATAGTACAGAGCTCATAGAGGGAAAAGCAAAGTTTAGTTGGAATGTTGCAAACTTTCAATTTTCACATATAGAAGCAACAACAATATTGTAACCAAGATTTTGTAAAAACCAAATTGGAAGAAAAGAGTGTCCATGGAGTTTCTTGCTCGTTCTTCTCCATAGAGATCTACGCCTTGGAACCAGCAACTAGTTACAACTTGTAAATGTAACTTCTTGACAATTCAAAAGTGGCTGTAAATGGTCTAATTGAAATAAATGTTTTGACTTTGACTTTGACACCAATATTTTCGGAACTAGATGGTTCCCAGGTATGATCTGAATCAAAGCAACATATAACTTTTGAATTAGTTTTATGTCTTTTTAGGGTCGAAAATCAGGGTTGAAAATACGAATACGTACAAAATGTATGGGAAAGTGCGGCGTGCTTGTATGAACAGGTATGAACGTGGTTTTTGTTTTTTTTTGGGGTGTGGGAAATCATCAAATAACTTCTCCCGCCCTGGGCGGGGCGGGAGGGAGTGTCACACTTTCACTGACTAAAACCCACCCATGTTCCTTCTTGTGCCCTTTGCGTGCCGGGGGCGCGGTATCACTTACGAACAACCCGCAGCCCCGGCAGGCATCGGCCCTCAGTGGCCCCTTCTCTATGCTGACATCTCTTTGAGGCGCGCGTGGAACACGAACGCACCGTCGCGTCGGCACGGCCTGTCGTTATTTAAACGTAAGGACGGTGAGCTACCCATTGCTCACCGTCCACAGGCCCGTATCTACGGTGGCCGGGAGTCGTCTCGCGGCTCGAATGAACGTGGTTGAGCCGAAGGAAGTATGTAAGGATCGTAGCAGGTGGCGTTCTGTGGTTTCTGCCTACCCCCATTGGAAAAAGGCGTGAGTTTATGTATGTATGTATGGGAAAGGTTTTTGGGCGATTTATATAATTACTAGTGCTACCTTAAATGGTCACATTGAGTCTTTTAATCCCTACATGAAATAGGATCAATTGGTATATATTTTTTTAACATTTATCACTTTTTCGCTGACTGTACATTTTTTCCAAAATCTGTGAATGCAGTTCAGTATATCTCGAAAAGTTATGTATGGTCTCCTAGGAACGTTTTCCTGTAATTGTAACGGTTATGGTACCTGCCCATAATGACCCGTCTCAAAAATCCACCCTGTATAACATACCACCACGCCTGCATTCCCTGTAAGGTTAGGCAGAGGTGTACCAATGTACACCCACAGTTCGCCGGTATGTCTAGGTCCCATGTAATAAGGGGCGAGCCTATTGCCATTAACCGGGCACAAATCTCAACTCCGAGGTGCTACTGAAAATTTCACAGAAAAAACCGAATAATACTTTTTGCTCGACCTGGGAATCGGACCCAAGCCCTCTAGCGTCGCAGTCGCGCATAGGACCACTAGGCTAACGAGGTAGTCAAAATACCACTTCCACACTGTATAGTATAGATTCATCTTACGTTTTTGTATTCCCATGGAAAAATGAAGAACGTTCGCTTAATTCAACTCAGTCGAAGTCACAGTAAAAACCTAGTCTTAACATATCGAAAGGGTACGTCGTACTTTCCTGTATTTTCGAAACGTTTCCGAAGAGAACAGTTTTAAACGAACACTTCTATAGAATGTTCAACACTAAGAACCGTTAGGAATGAACAGAAACTCAGAGCAACTTAGATCGAGTGCCAAGCATTCAAGCATATACAAAGTATGAATAGTGCATGTACGACTTGATTCAAGTCAAAGTTTTCGCGCAAAATAAACAACTAAACTCACGTAGTTGTTTGGTGTGAGGGTAGGAACGTATGATGTGGTTACGTCATGGAATAATAATTTCGTTTTGGGTCCTGGACATAATGGTAGATTTACGATCGTAATTTTTTTTTAACATCTTTTTCCAAGTTGTTCGTATTTTTAACTCCCGAAGTAAAAACGACGGAGTGTTATAAGTTTGAGGTGTCTGTCTCTGTGTGTGTCTGTGGCATCGTAGTTCCCAAACGCCTGAACCGATTTCGGTTTCGTTTGATGCTTTTTTGATGGAAATCGGTTTAGCGGTTTCACAGTTATCATCTCTTCTGTTGGCTGCGGTAGCGATTTTTATTCTTCTGTCCGGGGTTACTTATTTTTTTATAATATTGTGTTTTATAACTTGAATCAGAACTTAATCAGAACCAACGTCGTAGTTGTACTTAATCAGAAGACCATCAAACACTTCGAGTACTAAATGAAGTGCGGTCTATGTACAATTAGATAAGAATGACAAGCCAACGTTATTTACATACTTATTTACTCTTGAATGTGAATCGGTCGCGGCGGCCTATCTCAATGGAAACTAGCCAAGTGTGCAGAAGATATTAAAGTGCGCAAATATAGCATTCTTTCGACCCTAATTTCCATAGACGGCTGTCCGACGCGACCGTGGAGAGATCAGGCGCAGGACCAATAAGTTTACGTGCTTTCAAGACACGGGAGCACTCCCTGTTCCCTCACACTCGCAGACAACATTTCGACACGACCAGGGAGATGTCAGGATTAATATAAGAATAATAATTATAAGAAATACAGTATGTAACGTCAAAAGGATTTCAAATTAGGATTAACATGTTGTTGGTACCCGATCTCAACTTAAATCCAACCTTCTGAACTTTACGTGCTTTCCGAGACACGGGGGTGTCACACCATCATCTTCCAAACTCCGGGTTGCTACTGAGAAATTTTGTAAGAGCAGAAACCCAGTGACACTTTTTTCCCGACTGACTCGTACCCGGCATCCCACGGTCAGCAGTCGCGCTTGCGGACAAATTACATAAACACTTCGCAGAATACCAAGACCCCGAAATAAATCGGCCATAAGGCTTCATTCACTTCAGTCGTGGTAAGGGTTGGGCTCTTACCGAAAAATCTCACTCATTGTTCCTAGAAAATTATAAAATCATGCTCGTAACTGTTTGCTTTGGTCGTAAAAGGTTTCATTTTATGACGTACAATGTAGGCACGTGTAATTTTGAAGGTTTTCTTAGTATACCTCATAATGTCAACGAAAGAAGTATTCATAGATGTCGGGAATTTCCTTACTACAAGAATTTCTTGCAGTGCCACAATATACTACATTTTATTAGTGACGAATTAAAGTTGATAATTTCAAAGAGACAGATACACTTTAATATTGTGGCTTTCGGTAGGTCAACCGTGACCCGCTAACGATGACATAAAATTATTTCAAATCTATTTTCAAATTGAACTACCTCGGTAGCATTGTGGTCCTAAGCGCGACTGCTAAGCTAGAGGTCTTGGGTTTGATTTCCAGATCAAGCAAAGTGTTATTGGGTTTTTCTATTGGGAATTTCTCAGTAGCAGATCGGAGTTAGGATTTGTGCCCGCTTAATGGCAATAGGTTCGCCCCCTATTACATGGGACCTAAAAACGCAAACTATGGGTGTACACTGGTACGCCTCTGCCTAACCCTTCGGGGAATCCGAGCGTGATGGCATGTGTAATTTTGTCCAAATCCTAACTCCGAGCTGCTACTGAGAATTTCATAGAAAATCCAATAACACTTTGCTCGACCTGGGAATCGAACCTAAGACCTCTAGCGTAGCAGTCGCGCTTAGGACCACCAGGTTCACAAGGTAGTCAAAATTAGACCACAAAAAAAAAGCAAGTTCCAACACGATTCCCACTCCTCACTAATCTTTTTAGAACTTTTTCTGACCCTACATTCCAAACTATAACTCCAAACAATACCGTACACAAATGCACGAAGTATAACATAAAGGGTGTTGCCACAAAGCTTCGGGATAAAGAGATTAATCATAGGCCGTGAACGCGGTTAACAGGCGTTTGTGTGAATCGTGTGTGGCGTGGCTGTGGCGCGGCTGTGGTAACGGCAACACGTAGTCAATGTATGGAATTTGAAATTTTCGTTTCATGCTTCTAAGTTTGAAATAAAACAATACTAACATGTTTATGGTAGTGTAGGTTGAGATGAAATTATAATATTAGTCTATTATTGTCCCAGAGCAGGGCGAAGGCCTCTTTTATAGAGAAGGTACAAGCATTGATCACCATATTTGCTTAAGGCGATATCGATACAGGTTCCCTCACGATTTTTTTCTTCACGAATGCCAGTCATGTCCAACATAAACTTAGATGGTACTTCTATAATTATACTAACATTATAAAGAGGTAAAGTTTGTGAGTTTATGAGGTTGTAGGGTTACCCCTACAACCTCATAAACTCACAAACTTTACCTCTCGAATTCCCACTTTTTTTCCCTCGAATTTTCACAATCGATTCTGTAAATCCAGAAAAAATCCAAAAAATTCTTTTACTCCTAGAAAGGCACGGTATTTGTGAGTGGCATAGGCTATATAACACCACGCTACGACACACAGGAGTAGAGCAGAAGCGAAGCAAAATATCCACGCGGCCAAAGTCGCGGGCAGAAGCTAGTATGAAAGAAAAATCTATCACGCTGCGGGCGGGGCACTATTTTTAATACTTTTCGGCACTTTTTGTCGATACCAAGGTTTTCCGAATATACCATTATATTGCATGTTCCATTGTTATCGATGTTTTTTCTAGCTCTTTTAGAGTTTCGGCGAAACGATACTCTATTATTAAGAATCCTCTGTATGTCGGTCTGTCACTGACCAGTATCTTTAAAACCGTAATAAGTTGACACTTGACATTTTGACAGGCTGTGTATTAATATGAGGCGAACTGTGGGTGTGCATTGGTACACCTCTGCCTAACCCTCTGGGGAATACAGGCGTGATGGTATGTTGTTATTGTTGTATTAATATGGTTAATTAGTTACTACTTGAAAAAAAAAGAAACTATTAAACCGTTTAGGCTATGGACTGTGCTAAATAAATATACATACATACACTCCAAAAAGGTAAACCTCTTTCTGGTGCTGTCGGTTAAAAATATTGTTTAAAAATGTGTAGTGGGTATATACCAATTTGTACTAATATTATAAATAGGAAAGATTTTTTGTTTGTTTGTCATAGTTATAGGCTTCGAAACTACTAGACCGATTTTAACCATTTCTTCTTAAACTTACCAATAGATAGATACATTATTCATGAGTAATATAGGCTATATAACATCACGCTACGATACACAAGAGCGGACCAGTAGCCAAAGACGTTACTTAACACAGGTGAAAATTACCCACGCGGACAAATTCACGGGCAGTTCCCTATTGTTAAGTAATTGTACAGCAGTACAGACCCTTTCATACACAAATTCGACTTGCAATTGTCCGATATTTTTTCTGAAGTAATAAGTAAATAAAAATCACATACATAAATATCAACACAGCCAGGATACATAGCAGAAAAAGTTCGAACACAAAACACTAGTGATCAATGTTCTTGCCGCTTGTGAGAATTCCGTGGTCTGTGGCCGTGGCGTGGCGGCAAAAACGCAGCTTGACTTTTATTTATGGCTGAATATTTTTCCTCAACAGGAAAGCGTTTTATAGGTGTTACGAGGTATATTAGTTACGTGTCGTATATTCTTATAGGTCGGGTCGACACGTGCCGCTTTGACATGTTCTTTTTCTCTATAGATGAGATGCAATATTCTGGTTTTTTTTTCTGTTAAAAATCATGTCACCCTTTTTTGTCTTCACGGGCAAGTACCAATGTGACTTTTTCTATTTCATATTGCGTTGTAAGTTTATCTTGAACATCACTGGCATCGGTGAAGGAAAACATCGAGAGGAAACCTTGGATTATTTATCAGTATAAGTCTGAAACCGCGTTGCGTAAGCGTGGTCATTGGTGCTCGTGCCTTCTCTGTACGAGAAGAGACTTTGTGGGACAATATTGGCTGGTATTATTATAAGTTACGGTGTTCTTTTTTTTTGTTATTTTTAAGGTCGGAGATGATAAGGTAAGTTTTTTTTAGAACTAAGGTAAGTATATTGAAAAGTCGATAAAATAAAAGTTATGAAAAAATGTCCTCTCACGGGTACTGAATCTAGACCCATATTATGTGTACACCAAACGCAATGATCTTAAGTCCAAAAGCCAACAAATAATCAAACACAGTTTTTCATTTCGTAACAGTGTTTTTATAAAACAAAAACACAAGATTGAAAATTTTTAGTAACCCCCGACAGAAGAACAAAAGAGCTGATAACTTTGAAATCGCTAAACTGATTTCCATTTAACAAACCTAAGAACACTCCCGACTAATCCACCTTTCAAACAAAAGAAACTAAATCAAAATCGGTTCATGCGTTCGGGAGCTACGATGCCACAGACACACACACACAGACATTTCAAACTTATAACACCCCGTCGTTTTAGCGTCGGGGGTTGAAAAAAGAAAAATGTTAATTTTGACAGGGTCAGTGTGGTAAAAAAATATAATTAAAAAAAAAATTAGGCTGCACCAAACACGCCCAGTTAAGCAAAAATGCCAGAATGTCATACAAAAGTAATTCTTTGGCCAATACGTCATTAAACATGATTTTATTTTGTAGATAAGGTAAGGGCACTAATATCTAGGCTTGTGGTTAGTCAGTTTTCCGTCACATAACACGTTAGTCAAAATCTTGGTTTCGGAAACTGATTAACTCAACCTAATTAGGTTTTCCGAAGTTGCGGATCATAAAGTAGCCAAAGGGTTAGCTCACACCGAGACGCGACACGACGCGACGCTGTGCGCACATCCACTCTGTGAGAATTTACACGACGCAGCACTATCCAGCACCGAATTCTCACAATAAAATGTGTATCTTTTAATGTAGTAAATAAAGTTATATTTTGAGTCGATGTGCGCGCAGCGTCGCGTTGCGTCGCGTCTCGGTGTAAACTAACCCTAAGTCCTTTATTGAGGATCAATTTTAGTGTGTGCCTTTTAACAAAACTAGTTTAGTAGTTTAGCCGTGAAAGTGTAACAAACAAATAAGCAAACTCACTTTTGCGTTTATAATACGTTTTAAATATAGATAGTACAAATATTATTCCAATGCAACCCTGCCTTTACTAAACTCTGACGTCACCAACGCTATTAAATAAATAGTTTTCATAGGGACAACTATATGGCAGCGATGCAGTAAAAGTCAAATAAAGTTACATCGTTCACTGCTATTCGAGTTAGCTGGTGGGTTTGCCGCGTTTACGTCACATATGTACAATCACGGTTCTGTACGCTAACGGGGTAAGCAAAGTAGTTAGGTACTAAAATGCAATAATGTGGATGCCATTTTTAACCCACGACGCAAAAACGACGAGGTATTATAAGTTTGACGTGTGTGTCTATGTGTGTGTGTGTCTGTCTGTCGCATCGTAGCCCCCGAACGCAAAAATAAATATTTTTGTGATTTTCAGCTTTTTTTTATTTTGACAGAAGCGCGCTGTCAGTACAATCCCCAAAGAATTTGTTAACAACATAGTACAGTTGAATCCATGTTTTAAAATATATTTTAAGAACCACAGAAACACTTTACTGCACACCCATACCCCAGACTCGACTTGCAATTGCTGCATAAGTAAAGATCGTGAATACATGAACATGTTTACGTAAAAGCTTGGGGAGCATAACCGCGTTGCGTGCGCTAACTTGTTTGACTTTACTGTTACGCGGAGTGAGCGTGAACGAGGCACGGTGGTATTGCGTGACGCGATATACGTAAATGTTCAATCAATTATTATGTATAAAGTATAAACGCGTTTTCGCCGTGTCATGCTTCCTTCTACGATGTTTCAAGTTTTGACGTCACTGCGATGGAAAACAGCGTGATCGTTAGTCTTTTTGACGTTTCAATCCCTTTGGAAGGTTGGTTTAGAACTGCCCCGTTGGTCTCGTGGTCGCAAGCGCGACTGATGAGCATGGGGTCCTGGGTTCGATTCCCAGGTCGAGCAAAGTGTTATTGGGTTTTTCCATTAGGAATTTCTCAGTAGCAGCTCGGAGTTAAGATTTGTGCCCGGTTAATGGCAATGGGCTCGCCCCCTATTACATGGGACCTAAAACATACCGGCAAACTGTGGGTGTACGCCTCTGCCTAACCCTTTTGGGAATACAGGCGTGATGGTATAGTGTAGAAGGTTGGATTTTAGTTGAAATCGGTAATCGACAGCTAACGGTCGAATAACCTATAACATAAAAGAATTTTTGACATAGTGATAATTATTGATCACCCCCTCACCTTAATTCAGATCTCTCTCCGGTCGTGGTGGAATGCTGTACGACTGTACTACGAGAGCGAGGAAAGAGGTAGTGCATCTTTGTTTGCGCACTCGTGCACCATGATAGTGAAACCTTATGTCACTATGAGCAACTAACTTCAGCTTTTAAATATAACTTCTTGACAATTCAAAAGTGCCTGTAAATGGTCTAATTGAAATAAGTGCTTTGACTTTGACTTTTATCATTTATTTATTTCCCACCATACAATTATATTTATAGATTTAATACCTCATGCGATAATGTAGACAATTTATATTTCAAACTACCGCTACACAATTACAAACTATTATTTTTGATCATACATACCATCACGCCTGTATTCCCCGAAGGGTTAGGCAGAGGTGTAACAATGTACACCCACAGTTCGCCGGTATGTTTAGGTCCCATGTAATAGGGGGCGAGCCTATTGCCATTAACCGGGCACAAATCCTAACTCCGAGCTGCTACTGAGAATTTCATAGAAAAACCCAATAACACTTTTTGCTCGACCTGGGAATCGAACCCAAGACCTCTAGCGTAGCAGTCGCTCTTAGGACTACTAGGCCACCGAGGCAGTTTTTTTTCATATGTATGTAATTCTTGCTACCACAAACACAATACCTATGTCACAGTAGGATCATAATTTATCTCAAAGAGATCTCTCACTATCATCATTGTACGATGTAAGCTGGCAAATAAAGCATTAAAAAAAAATAGAATTCGAACAAGCGACCTATGGTGCAGCAGCTGCTTGCATAGCCATTGAACAAAACGAAAAAAAAATAACAAGTACTCATATTTCATAAAATATTTTTTTTTTTACTTACTATTTCTGTATGGTGCGTTCCACATGCACAAACGTCAATTTTCGATTAATATACCTATTCTGCTGTCACATTATAATAAATTATAACATAGCGTGAACTTACTGTTTGAAATGACTTGTATTTAGGGTTGCCAAGCGTCCGGATAAAGCAGGAAATATTCAAGCTTTTTGGATGTCTAGTGTACGGCTTTTGTTAGACTTTTTCATTAAATTCGTTAGAAGTAGAGTTGATTTCATGATTAAGTATCGAAAAAAAAAAACAATAAATATGAATATTATATTTTTTTTAATTCGGACATACGTTTTTTACCCAATTTCACCTAAAATTTCGGCTGAACTGGCTGGTAGTACACCTTGATTCAGTATCTGGCAACCCTACTTGTATTGCTAGCTGTATAGCGTGAGCATAGCACAGCGTGAACGGTGCGTGGTAAGATATTTGTAATGCGATAAATGTTTAGGATGTTATTGTAAAGGTGTTTGTTATTTGGTACTGAATAATGTGTAACGTCGCAAAGGGTCATAAGGGTCAGGTAAATACAATAGCAATATGCTCGTTCAGTTTTCATTTATTAACAGATAATGAACTAAAACGTTTCTGAAATAGAGTTGGAAATTGTGTGTTTGCAATTTTCGTACCGTTCATGTGATTTTGATTGTTATATATATTGTACGTAATAATAATTATTACTAATCACAAGTTTTAATAAATATATATTATTTTTATATTTAAGAATTATTGGAAAAGAAGGTCACAAAAAAAAAGTATTTTTGAATTGAATTTCTAAAAAAAAATATACAAATCTTATATTTTATTTTGTCATTGTTTCAGATGCATAGAAAACTAAACCACAGTAGTGACGTGAAATCAAAATATTAGTTAAGAGTGAATCATGGAAGAAGTGTCAATTATACTACAAACATGAAGATGTATAGGAAGTTATTCTGGATGCTAATACATGGCTTTGCTATGTTGCCTACCATAGCTGTACGCGGTAAGTAGTAGTATGAAATAGTTTAGAAAAGGGTATATACAACAAACCACATAGCAACATTTTTAGAACCTATACATACACACATAAACTCACGCCTTTTTCCCATGGGCAGACACCGCAGAACGCCACCTGCTACGATCCTTACATACTTCCTTCGCCTTGTCCACTTTCATACATCTGTTCATACAAGCACGCCGGCTACGAGTACTGCGCACTCGACCTTTCTGAACAACCTGACCAATAAGGTCAGGGTAGGTCTTTCTAGGGCGTCCTCTCCCGGCGTTGCCACTCACATCTGCACTATAAATCCCTTTTGTTAGTCGCCTTTCACTCATCCTCTCAAAAGGACCGCAGTACCTTTACTCACCAAATTATAAAGTTAAGAAACATTTAAGTAAAAAAATCAAATGTTTACAATTGAATTCTACTATTACACCAAGTCAGCTGATCAGTGTCAATAATCTACACACAAAGAAACAACTCCGTAAAAGATTTGTTTCTCATAACACGTTTGTTATTATTTAACCTGAATAAACTGCTGAAACAAAAAAATTACTATGCATTTTAAAAGTTATTGCTTTTGAGCTGAAATTTTGTATAGAGATTTAGTAACGGATACACTCTTACCCTGTTTGTATGGATATAGCCATTCCGTAACATGCTGTATACAACAGGTCTATCCATTGGATCTATATTACGTTTACTCTGAGCTAAATCTTCTGTACGCCTCACACGGGCGAGATTATTTAAAAAAGTATTCGATTCCAATTAATTTTTGAACTGGAAAAATATACATACATCACGCCTGTATCCCGAAGGGTTAGGCAGAGGTGTACCATTGTATATTCACCCACAATGTTTACCCACAGTTCGCCGGTATGTTTAGATCCCATGTAATATGGGCAAGCTTATTGCCATTAACCGGTCGCAAATCCTAACTCCAAGGTGCTACTGAGAATATTTCATAGAAAATACCCAATAACACTTTGCTCGACCTGGGGAAGCAGTCGCGCTTAGCACCACTAGACTAACGAGGCAGTTGAGAACTGGAAATACGTCTATCCTATTTTCGTTTGACTTGACGCCAAACAGAATTAGTATCACCTAAATATTAATAAACTCTTCTTGTGAAAAATATTTCCGTAACCCGTTGAAATAATGGGTACCTATTCGATTTTTGATTTTCTTGGTAACAGATGGATACTTGGCAATTTGACCTCTATTATGATGTAATAATAGAATATCATTTTACATAAAAACACTTGTAGTTAATTTCATACCATCATACCATCACGCCCGTATTTCTCCAGAGGGTTAGGCAGAGGTGTACCAATGTACACCCACTGTTCACCGGTATGTTTTTAGGTCCCATGTAATAGGGGGCGAGCCTATTGCCATTAACCGGGCACAAATCCTAACTCTGAGCTGCTACTGAGAAATTCATAGAAAAACGCAATAACACTTTTTGCTCGACCTGGGAATCGAACCCAAGACCTCTAGCGTAGCAGTCGCGCTTAGGACCACTAGGCCAACGAGGCAATATAGTCAATTTATCTATGCAAACTTAAAAATGTATAGCAAACTGGATTGAAACTGACACTCCCATCTGTCAAACCACAATAACTTAATTTGTACTCGTTCCTTGATTCATATTTAAGTGTCTGCAATATCTTAAACTTGATCAATATTAACGCGCGGCTCAAAGGACCAAATTGTTCGTATTAAGTAATTTGAATGCTTAATCAGAGGACCCCCAAATACTTTGAGTACGGCTAAATGAAGTGCGGTTCTGTGTACAATTAAAGAAGAATGACAAGCCAGCGTTATTTACATAATTATGTACTTTTCAAAGTGAAATAATCAAAGAATATAGGTAGACGTTTATTTGAAATGATTCTGTTTTTAATCACGGAAGTGTATTATACATGGATTATTGAAATGCTGGTATTATATATATGACATTATTTTGCACCACAGTGGTGCAATAAAGGCTCATAAAATGCTAGTTGAAAGTTTAGACTGAACCGTTAATAATGTCTACGAGTGTTTATTCACCACCACGAACACGAGATCGAGATAGCGATAACGGTCATCTGAGCGTCATCCCACGTCATTGGCGGCATATCGGTCCACCATAATCTCGGGCTGAGTTTTAGTGATAGCACCGAGCTGCTTAACGTTCTGGCTAGCCACGTAGGAAATAAAAAATATATATAGCGCAAAAATACAGGTGCATTTCTTCTTTTGAAATTCTCATAGTGCATTGGGATGGCAACACCAATTTCCAAACTCCCTGTGGTCCGACCTGGGACCCCAAAAATAAGATTCCATGACATGTTCAGCAGTCGCATTTACAACCACATGACCAACAGGACAAACAATATTATAACAACAGTAACGTTTAACCATTGTCATGCCATTAACAAACCCCAACTTAACTAAGTGATACTGATTGACACTAAGTGGTCACTAACGCACCACCAGACGTACGACCCTGGCGTACAGCCAAAACTAGGCTTTGAACTATTTACATAAACGGTTACGTGTGGAGGCCATCTAGGATTGAATCTATAGAACTTGTGATAGCATCTTTGGAGCTTAGTGGCACTGGCCCCTCTTATATATTACGAAGTGATATTGGTTGACATTACTAGTCGTAGATTAGTAGTAGTAGTAGAGCTCTTTGTGAAGGAACTGAACCGAATAATTACTACCGCCACGCCTATTTCTACCGCAAAGCAGCGTTGTTGTGTTCAAATTTGAAGCATATTGGCGCCGGTGCATATGAAATAACCCGAAATTGTTACTAGGATGGCAACGGATCTGTAAGGCCTATGGTCTTGCAAATGTCAAAAGGTAGCGGTGACCACTTAACTTCAGGTGAGCCGACAGCTTGTTTGCCATCTGACATAACAACGTAGTTAACTGACACTTTATCAAACAAGGGGCATACAACCAGTGTTTCAAATGAATCAAAGCTGCTTACACCTCATGTTGTATTTTTTACCGATACGAGAAATGAAAAACATGTAAAAAACGTACAGCGTACCAATTAAGCACACGACCAAAACATCCATTAATCCTACGTCAGCCAAAATGTGTTAATAAACCTTGTATATTACCCACACGGTAACGTAATCGAACTTTTTACCGGCTCACTAGGGGTTGATGCGAGCGAGTGTTTAAACGTCAATCCTCCCTTTACATTACAGCACGCTGTAAGGGAAAATTGCCACTGACACTTCAGAAAATTGTAGCTAGCTACCAATAAATATTTGCAGGCTTTAAACTACCTCACTGTACAACATTAAACCTTATGTTCGTCCCAATAAGGTTGGTGAGATTAAAGATAACAGTTTCCCGACTAATTAAATAGTTTGCAAGTAGTTTGTCAGGCTGAAAGTATTTCGTATAATTTGCACGGTATGAATAATGTGTCTAGGCGTAATTAATGTATTACATAAAGCGATTAGCTGATACGTTTGGCAGATAGCAGGAACGTGTTTTATTGGTCCTTTTATACGTTTATTGGTCTTTTCATTTGTGTTTAGGATTTTTTATTCTAACAAAAAGTGTATGTATCAAATTCCATTATTGTAATTTACATTATTGCTGATCCGCTGCAGAGCCTCGGTCCTTTTTCACGCGGGGAAGGCAAGAGCATTTATTATCATACTTTCTTATGGCGTATGATGATTTTCGACGTATATTGGTTATAAATCAAAATCTCACGATGTTTTCTTACACGGATGACAGTGATGTCCAAGATAAATTTAAAAAGTAGGTACATAAAAGAATTAAAAGCCACAAGTGTTCCTTGCTCGGTTGCGTAATCGCGCTTAAACTTCACTAATTGGTGGTGTGACAGTTGTTTTGTGACAACGTAAAAAGAAAACCATATCCCAAAGAAACAGACTCAATAAAGTGAAACAACAAGAAAATAACAAATAATCGGAACACCAATCAACTTCGGCGATACCGGTTATGTCTTCCGCAATTATAACGAAGTCTTTTTTCCCCCAGAATAAGTAAATAAATGTCTCCGTCGATTTCGGGACGGAAAAATGGAGGAATATTGACAAGAGCCGCTTATTATTCTGCTTAAGTTGAAGGAGTCAACTAGGGGGAATAAGTTATTTTGATGCTTGTGTAAGTTTAAGTAAACATACAATTCTAGTTTTATTTTTGAATAAAGGTTACTAATGTTTATCTTTCGTAATTTTGTGGGCATAAGAAAGCAAGTTTTTGAGAATATTTTCAATTAATATAATAGTAATAAATAATAATTAACTGCCTCGGTAGCCTAGTGGTCCTAAGCGCGACTGCTACGCCAGAGGTCTTGGGTTCGATTCCCAGGTCGAGCAAAAAGTGTTAATGGGTTTTTCTATGAAATCCTCAGTAGCAGCTCGGAGTTAGGATTTGTGCCCGGTTAATGGCAATAGGCTCGCCCCCTATTACATGGGACCTAAATATACCGGCGAACTGTGGGTGTACATTGTTACACCTCTGCCTAACTCTTCGGGGAATACAGGCGTGATGGTATATAATAAATAATCCCTCTACGAATTTCGGTCGCCGCGGTAAATCTGAAGACTAGCTAAGTATGCTGGAGATATTATAAATGGACTCTTTCTCCCTGACTTTCAAAGTTCGATGGGATGGCAATGCGACTCAACCAGAGAGTCATCAGGTGCTACCAACGAGTTTTTATGCATTTCCGAGACACGAGGGTTACGTAACCAAACATCCAAACTCCGGGCTGATAAGGGAGAAAATCCTAAAAACCAAATAACACTTTGTCCGACTTGAGAATTAAACCCCACCCTCAGTAGTCGCGCTGACAACTACGAGAGCAACAAGGCAATCGATTAGTCATCGCCGGGGCTGCGGGTTGTTCGCAAGAGATACCGCGCCCCCGGAACGCAAAGGGCACAAGAAGGAACATGGGTGGGTTTTAGTCAGTAAAAGTCTGACACTCCCTCCTGCCCCGCCCAGGGCGGGAGAAGTTATTGACGATTTCCCACCCACCAAAAAAAAAAAAAATCGTTTAGTCATACACACACAACTATTTATGGATATTTTATTACAGTAAAATCTCCATAAATAGTTCTGTGCGTGTAGTTACACCTAGAAGCCAATTATTCTATACAACTATCCTCCAGCAATAATAGAGCCAACAGAAGAACATGCAATTTGCTAGCAAATCTGGAAAACAAAGAAATTACTGATATTATAATTCTGTTTGAACAAAGACTGCTTCAGAGTTTTAAACAATAATAGATTTCTTTAGTTCCTTTTGTATCATATTCTACTGCATTTTCCTGTAATATTATTTTCTTTCTGCTGATTGGTTGGTTCGCTGGCTAGTTTGAGGTGACGCAAGAAAAAAAAATTGAAGGATTTGGGGGAGGGTTTTGCACAGCAGTGCTCATTTTAATGTTTCGCTGGATCATTGTGATGGTAGAACTACTAAACGGTCGGTACGTCGTTACCTCGACTATTTATTTTTATTTTTTGCTATTTAATCTAAATTAAGTAAACGATTAAATTAAATTGATGACATAAAAGTTACAAAAGTACAGGTATATTATTTTACAAAGGTTTCTAATTCTGGGTGTGTGAGTATGTGAGTCCTTTTGCTAAACGTATCGATCCGACATTCGTGACCAAACGTTTATAAATAGCGGTACAAACGAGGCAATTCGGAAAAGTCACCTAAAGATTCGGTAATAAATAGATTAAGTCCTATTGTGGCTAGCTTTTAGCCCAGATAAGTGGCTTAGCCTAAACCTTATCTCGGAATTAGAGCACCTTATTCTCGGTGTCTCAGCAGTTAGGTGATAAATTACTAAGAGCTTAAATTTTACCGTATCAAAGTGACTACTTTATTAATTTAATGAAAGAATACAAAACTGAATACAGAAAGTACATTGCATAGGTAACACTACTTTTAATAGCAACCGTTTTAAGGTTTCGCAACGAAAGGGTGCCAAACAGAACCCTATTACTTAAACTCCACTGTCTGTCCATCTGTCGCAGAGCTGTGTCTATTGAACTGAAATTGGTAGGCACTTGAAATTTTCACAAAGTGTGTATTACAATGGCCGATATAGCAACACATAGTAAAAATAAAACAAGAAACATGTTTTTTGTATGTAATGACAAATATTGTGCGGTGCGTGTGGAATTCCAACTTGGCAATTTTTTTTTTATCATAATCCCCAATTAATGTTTGAACATTTTCTCAATTCCTTAGTCCCGGCGCGCGAAGAAGCGAAAAAAGAATCCCTGATCAGAGCCAATCTTCAAAAGCGTATATATTTAGTTTTTCTACTAACTTGTTTGCCGCTATTTTGCAACAAGTATTGGAAGCTCATTTTCTCTGTAAACATTTTCTCTTACAGTAAACAGGATATTTCGTTATTCATAATATTTTTTTATAGAAAAAGTACTGCATCGGGGTAAAACCCAGAGCGGAGTGTTTTGAAACTCAGTTCATATTATTTTTATATGAATTTTTCTTCCTCTTATATTTTATGGAATATTGATATAGATAAGCGAGATTACCATGAGTTTGGTATTTTTGCTGTTCTGGTTTGTCAGTACCTGGAATGCGTTTTTGAGACTATGAGTCTAAATACATAATTATATGTAGTAAGTAACTTTCAACTGTATTTTTTTATATAAAGAGAAACTATAATTAAATAATATCAGCTTATTATTGTCTTACTGCAGGGCTAAGGCTACTCATACAGAGAAGGCACGAGCATGAATCATCACGTTTATTCATGGCGAATTGGCGATTTCAGACTTAAGTAATTTTTCAAGCTCAGGTTTTCTTAGAAGGTATCGACTGATTTGCTCCTTCTTCTCCACACCTTTTGGAAGGGGAATCTAAATTCAATGTTTATATATTATGTTCAAAAGTTGAAATAAGTTTTTTGATTTTGAATAAATGTTTAGGATCAAAAGACCAACCTTTCTCAAAACTTGGAACAAAAATAAATCAACTGCAAAATGTAAAGATACCTTCCAATTAGAATTCTGTCGCGTCCGGGAAGCTCTTACAGCTAACGAAGAAAGAAAAAAAAATAAAAACACTCATTAGACACTTGATTGTGTTTTAAAAAACGACCCTTCTTAATTAATTAAAGACTGTCAGTCTTTTTTTCTTTGAAGGATATTAAAAACAAAGTTTTCCGTGAACAATTGGTGTCCACGTTTAATTTACTTGGAGAAGATTCTTTATTATCAGACACTAACTTGTGCCTGCGACATCGTCCGCCTTTAAGTCAAGTACCGCGGAAGGTAGTGACTTTCAACATAAGGAGTGACGTTGATTAACTCTAAAATCCAAAATTTTACCCATAAATTGAATCCGATTTTTTGTTCTTCTATTAGGAATTTAAGTCGTTTAGCTATATTATGCAAACTCGTTAGCGCATTTAAGTTACCTCAGAGTGGAAAAATAACGTTTCAAAATGAACCCTGTTTACCGTCGAGAATGCGCTCTACGTCGGGGTGACTAACATTGAAATAAAAACCGTAGGTAGTAGCCCGATTGTAGCAGTTGCTGCATTTCCCATAGACATAAGTGAAACTAACGGGTTTTAATTAAAACTTTGCTCGACCTAGGAATCGAATCTATGAAGTCATTGGAATCATTAATTATAAGCAGATAGAGTACATACTCGAAACAAAAATCATACCCTGAAAGCAAAAGAAAAAACTCACTTGTAGCTTTAAAAAACAGATGGAAGTAATGAGTGAATTTAATTAATTGAGTATCGTAACCAATGAAATTAAACTTTTAGCATTCAATTTGTGTTGAATGAAAGCAGAGTTGTGGACTAATAACAAAATAATTACATTCACATCAATGTATACAAAGTAAAAAAAAATTGGTCTTTTCATTGTCAAATAAGACCAACTTTTATCTGGTTTAGTATTTATTTCATTTTCACATAATTGTGTAGATTAACCATTTCATGTAAGGTTAGAAGAGACATCGTAACGAAAACTTTTACCATGGGTCCAGTACACTAACCATGTATGTGAGGAAATATTCAGCTGTTCCATACAAAAGTGCAACACTTACACGATCAAAATGTATGGAACAGCAGACTTTTTTGTTTCATGTTGGAACTTACTTTATGACAACTATGCAAGACATCGCGAGACGACTCCCGGCCACCGTAGATACGGGCCTGTGGACGGTGAGCAATGGGTAGCTCACCGTCCTTACGTTTGACGAAACGACAGGCCATGTCGACGGCGCGTTCGTGTTCCACGCGCGCCTCAAAGAGATGTCAGCATAGGGAAGGGCCACTGAGGGCCGATGCCTGCCGGGGCTGCGGGTTGTTCGGAAGAGATACCGCGCCCCTGGAACGCAAAGGGCTCAAGAAGGAACATGGGTGGGTTTTAGTCAGTAAAAGTCTGACACTCCCTCCCGCCCCGCCCAGGGCGGGAGAAGTTATTTGATGATTTCCCACCCACCAAAAAAAAAAAAAAACTATGCAAGACATGAATGCAATAAAGAGTTTGAGTTTATCATATTCTTCACATTACTAACTGTGGTCTTATACATTGATCGTGAAGTAATGGTGAAAGAGGAGCATTCCTCACAGCGCTTTTGTTCGCTAAAATTTACTGAGCGAAATTTTCCCAGAATAGGCTATCTGGTGGCGTTCTGTACGTGTGTTCCTAAGAAAAAAGGCCTAAGTCGAAGTATGCATGTTCATACTATATTTCAAGTGTAACAAAACTAATACGCAATGAAAATTACGAGAAAACACGTTCACTACAAAATAAACATCAAAGTACCTCCAAAACTGCAGATGCACATTATATACAACCAATACTAGTCTCAAAATATACTGTACATTATTAATAATAGATATAATAAATATAAAGTGTACTGCGAACCAGCTGTGAGGAACCTTTGGCCCATTGCCACAAGCTTGTAGCGGTGTGGAGCTCATGTTTTCGATATTATGTAGCTGCGACGCTTCTCAGAAATTGAATCGAATAAATATGGAGGAGATTTGTTACGGTTCCTTTTAATATTTATCGGTTTTTGAATTTATGCATTGTTGTTTTGTAAAGAGGAGCTTATGTATCTAAGATTTGGTCTTTCGGGTCGCGCTATCCTATATTTATTCTTTTGCGTTTTTCTGGCTGTATGGGTGAAAATAGATACGCGTACTTAATGAATGCCGAAAGTTACTTGATGATACCGATTTGCTACCTTCTGGTTTCTGAGATATTGAAGGTGAAAATTTTATCTATTTTGTCCGTAAGAAGTCAGATGCTATAAGTAAACTTAAAATACTTCCACGACCCTTTTACTACCTGTATGTACAATGTGTTGCGTGCTTTAAATTGTGCGCTGTCATAAGTACCTAGTGTTTTTTGACACAAAAAATTAATAAAAGGCTTGAACTACAGCAGATATTAGCCATTAAAAACATAACTATTCTTAATCAAAAAAACAAAATGATCTTTTTGAAATAAGATTATCAAAATCTTACTTAGGAAGGTAGGTATATTAATTTGTAAAGGGCTTGAACTAATAATCTTGTCTGAGTTATATGTGGCTCGGCTTATCTCGCTTGCTTGTGTGCGTAACCTGGGTAATTATAATAATTTATAATGCGTACAATCCTGTAAAGCTGGCTTGCTTGTGGTGGGAAGGTAATCGTCAGAATAATGTAGAATGTGGAAAGCTCTAAGAGTAGAGAGAGAGTCCCCACACTAATGTCAATTTCGCATGGTTAAAGTCAAAGGCAAAGTCAAATCGTTTATTTTTAGATCATTAAAAGGCACTTTTGTACGTCATTATACAAGAAAATATAATTGAATCTAGTTGCCCGTTCTAAAAGGTAGTTTCGTGTAGAGACGATAGGGCATGAAAGTCAATAATTAGTAATTTTTTGATGTATCTATAGAAAAGAATATGTATTTAAAAAGATACGCGTAGTTCCTAGAGCCAACGCTGTGTCTTTGATTTTTACTTAGGTATACATATATTTATTTATTTATTAAACTTTATGCACATAATGTAAAAAGTACACTGTACGAAGGCGGACTTAATGCTTTAGGCAGTTTCTACCTACTACTTAGGGCGATACAGAGACAAATCATAGTAGGTGCAAAGAACAGAAAATATTCAGGAATAAAATATATTTTAATAATAAAACATACAAAGTAGAGAAAGATAAAAATACATAGTTGGAGAAATAATAAACAAATTAATTGTGAGACGAGTCTGCCAACCTCATTAGCAAATGTTCACGAGCTTTTACTTTGAATGTGAACCGACTGGTGACCATTCTGATATTCTGAGGAAGTGTATTCCAAAGGAAAACCGCCTGGACAAGAAAAGAAGATTTATGAAAACCGGAGCGGTGAGAAGGACATCGTAAAAGGCGATTTTCGGAGGAACGAAGATTCTTACTGTGCACAGAGCACAAGTATTGAAAGTGAGAAGTCAGATAGATTCACATTAGAGTAGTAGTCAGATATATTTACAGTATAGATTTATTTAACTAAAGATATTTTGATAAAAAATACACACAACATACCATCACGCCTGTATTCCTCGAAGGGTTAGCCAGAGGTGTACCAATGTACGCCAACAGTTCGCCGGTATGTTCAGATCCCATGTAATAGGGGCGAGCCTATTGCCATTAACCGGACACAAATCCTAAATCCGAGCTGCTACTGAGAACGTCATAGAAAAACCCAATAACACACACAAACTTTGATATAAAAAAACATTAAATCAAAACACCAACATCTCGCACAGCAATTAAAAATAAAAGCATCGACAGCGTCATACACGATACACAATCGCAAAAAACACTGATTTAAAAATACCAGGAATACATGCAACGAAAAGAGTTAATCGCCCGATCATTTGAGTGCATCCAACACAGCACAGTGTGTGATAATAAAATCCATTATATGGAAAGACTCGACACGAAATATGCCAATTAACTTATGTAAATGTGAGTGGATACTGTGAAAGAAAAAAAGGCTTTAAAATGAAATGATGTGAAAACAATATAGTGTTGCCATTTTAAATTTTATGTTGTCTGCAAAAGCAAAGAATGAATTAGTTTTACTGTATAACTGCTGCTGTAAACGTGATGGATCAGTGGTTAAGGCCCCTGCTTTTTATGCACGTGGTTGTGTGTTCGCAACCGGGCACGTGTAAATATAGTAGCTGCCAAGAGTCGTGAGCACAAACGCCAATTTCATTCTTGGGTTTTTGAGTTCCTTTCAGTGTTTTTTGGTGCACCGACGCTGCATGCGTTCGTGCCTCCTGATGGACCAATCACGTGTAGCGTCAGCGACCCAAAAACCCAGAAATTAACCCAAAAATCAACTTGACGTTTGTGCTCACGACTCGTAGTGGCTACTCTACCAATGTGACATTCTATTTTTATATAATATTCTTTGAGTTAATCTTGAATATCGCTGACATCGATAAAGTGCAACATCGTGAGGAAATCTAGACTTAAAATCCAATCTACCTTGGGCAAAGTAAATAATACTTGTGCCCTCTCTGTATGAGAAGAGGCCTGATCTATAGTGGGACTATAATAGACTGGTATTATTATTATTTTACACACATAACATACCATCACGTCTGTGTTCCCCGGAGGGTTAGGCAAAGGTATACCAATGTACACCCACATTACGCCGGTACGTTTTAGGGCCCATGTAATAGGGGGCGAGCCTATTGCCTTTAACGGGGCACAAATCCGAACTCCGAGCTGCTACTGAGAATTTCATAGAAAACCCCAATAACACTTTTTGCTCGACTTGGGAATCAAACCCAAGACCTCTAGCGTAGCTGGCGCGCTTACCACCACTAGGCTACCGAGGCAGTTATTTTATTATTTTCTGTGGTATTATCGCCCCAGCGATAATATCCCTCGTGTCTGGGGACGACTTAAAGTAAATAATAACGCTAGGCTTAATTTACTGGGTAAAGTTATGCTTAGTTAGGCTTATGTTCGCTATTACATAGACATTTTCCAACCCGTAAGGTTGACAAAGAATGAACCGGCTTCGTTTCAATATCACAAGAATACACAGCAATGTTCTGGGTTTCTGCCAAAAAGCTTGGCTTGTGACCTTTTTGGAGGGCGAGGTAGGTTACCTACCTTAGGGAAAAGAACTTATATCTATGCAGAGAATTAGGAATAAGTACCTATGTATAATGAGTTAGTCATATTAAGTAAAATTTCATAAGCTTCAATATTTGTTCATTTTTGAAAAACTAAAAAAATTACAAATGTTTTGTAACTAGCTTTTACCCGCGACCTCGTTCGCCTGAAATTACGGAACCCTAATGTTTTTGAAAATAAAATTATGCCTGTGTTACTCGCTGATAATGTAGCTTTCCATAAGTAAAATATTTTTTTAAATTGGTTCGGTAGTTTTTTTGTTTATCCATTGGCTTGATTACTATAGACTTGCCTATAAAATCGATATAAGTAATGGTACACCAAATTTTTCCCCACAAATGGTATAGTTACTTTTCTTGCTACCTAAAACATAAATTGTATAAAATTATACTTGCCTGTTTACTTACGAATACCACATATATTTAGTTTTTATAATTAAGATTTTATCTCTAATAATAAGTAATTATATTCTTTTTTGAAAAATAAATGTCTTGAACCATAATTTCAATTACTGAATTAATTATACCTAAGTGGAGCAAAATGGAATTTTTTTAATAAAACTTTTAGCATTGCCAAAAATTGTTTGCACAACCCCAAACATTCACACCTCGAAAACAGTCAACATAATGATTCTTATTTCCATTGTGTTAAGGTTGAAATTGGTACAATTGTTTTTGTAATTTAGTAGCGGCTCATTTGGCTAAATGAACTGACAGTTTGCCACCCACTTCTGAAACAATCCGAGGAACTTGGCCCGGGCACCTTTGTTAACTGATTTCATTGAAAAGTTTTTGGTCCAGGGCCGTTTTTTTGTATTATTTAGGGTTACGACGCCAGAGAAAATGTAGCATTAAAATTCTGTACATTGTAGAGTATTACTAGAGACTGCCTCGTTAGCCTAGTGGTCCTAAGCGTGACTGCTACGCTAGAGGTCTTGGTTTCGATTTCCAGGGCGAGTAAAAAGTGTTATTGGGTTTTTCTATGAAATTCTCAGTAGCAGCTCGGAGTTAGGATTTGTGCCTGGTTAATGGCAATAGGCCCGACCCGTATTACATGGGAACTAAAAACATACTGGGAAACTGTGGGTACACATACACCTCTGCCTAACTCATCGGGGAATACAGGTGCGATGGTATGTTACATTTTTTTTTAATTTTCAATTTTCGAACTTAAAAGAAAATAATGCAACACTAAAGAAAGCTTTGCTTTTGAAGGAACTATGTATTTGGTGTTGAATTTTTTATAAGTTTACTTCATAAGTTTCCCGACTTCGACTCCCGGGATCCCCGGCATAATTGTGGGCAGGGAACAGCGGTGTGGTTTTTAGTCAGTAAGAGTCTCACAGACCCCTCTCCCTCCCAGGTTGGGGGACATCTATAAGGATTTGACACCCGGGAACAAAAAAAAAAATCAGAAAAGGTATCCAGGACAAAGTAACTACTTGTCACTTGTAAAACCAAAAGTTACTAAGTGAAGCTATTGACTATAACGTTCTCCGGCGATGCGGCTTCGACTTTTAATTACTCTGAAAGCAATTTGCATACTTAATTTAAATCTATAGGTATTACTGCAGTAATAAGTTTCAACTCATAATTTAAACACGATGGAATATAATTACATTTCACTTTTAACAGAATCTGAAAAGTTATGTTTTACTTTGCGCAGAATCTATCGTTTTAAACCTTAGTTCAAAAGTCAAACAGCTTTAGAAGTTTGAAAACTAGTTAATATTCTGTTTGTCGAAATACAAGTTCTGATAGCTTATTATTTATTACTCATGTTTAAGTAATTGTGGGTCGAACATTTACATACCAGGTTCCAGGTTAAGAAAAAAAGGTTTTTATTGCATATCACATATTAACATACACATAGTATCACGCCTGTATTCCCGGAAGGGTTAGGTAGAGATGTACCAATGTATAACACAGTTAGCCGGTATGTTTAGGTCTCATGTAATAGCATTGCTATTGCATTTCCTACTAGGTTTACCTTTTTATTTTTTAAGGATGGGAAATCACCAAACGACTTCTTCCGCTCTGGGTGAAGCAGAAGGGAGTGTCAGACTTTTACTGACTAAAACCCATCCGTGTTTCTCCTAATGCCCTTTGCGTTCCAGAACCGCGGTGACTCTTTCGAACAAATTCCGCAACCCCGGCAGGAGGTTGAAAACCTGGGAGGCAATTCCACTATCTTTTAGGAATGGTCACATTCTAATCTCGACTGTCAATCTATTTTGTTAAAGTCACCTTCGGAGAATTTAATTTAAGTGAGGTTGAGGCGAGGTTTTGGTGAGCTGGAGGTGAGCTGTCAATTCTCCTGTACTGCAATTCTGTAAAAATGTTCCTCGTTAAAAGGTGAAGTTTAATGTGAGCTGTTATCACAACTAAGGACTCACAAACACAAACATTGTCAAAAGTACACACGTCTTTTATGGGGTACAGTGTGAAATGCTATAAGGATAAAAATGCTTGGCTAAATGCTAATCCTGCTCCACAGCCACTCGGGCTCACAGATTAGTATACATATTTTTGTGATTTTTCTTTTGTAAAGGGAATGATGTTTCTTTTTTTTTTTGCTCCTTTTTAGTGACCTTAATAACGTATAACGTTATTATTATTATTATTTCTAATTCCCACAAACTACAGTTTATCTGCCGAATAGGTTCACTGAAAAACTTAGTTTTGTATAATTTAGCATAATTTATTTCAGTTTTGTAAATGTGAGTACCATGGAGCCATTTACTTGTTAAGTTACTATGTTTTGGACACTATAAGCATGGTGGTTGAGAGCTTTGTCATGCTCACATAAATGTCTAGCTGACGGTGGCGCGTGCGTTGGATCGTTCGGCTCCCTTTAAGATGGTTGAGCTAAATGGTGCTAATGCGCGCGTCATGTTCGTGAACGGGCGCTGTCAGTTGGGATTGGTCATCTCTTAACTGCTATGGCTTACATCTTTATTAGGTACTATTTTTTTTTTGTATTGTATTAATACATCTTCATTGTTTTCACATATACATAGAAGCAACAAGAATATTGTAACCAAGATTTTGTAAAAACCAAATTGAAAGAAAAGAGTGTCCATGGAGTTTCTTGCTCGTTCTTCTCCATAGAGACCTACACTTTGGAACGAGCAACTAGCTTCAACTTTTAAATGTAACTTATTGACAATTCAAAAGTGCCTGTAAATGGTCTAATTGAAATAAATGCTTTGACTTTGACTTCACTTCTATTTTATATTAAAGGATGAATTCGTAGCTTGGCACAGAGGGCTCCTTTTTGCTTTTTTAACAGATGACAAAAGAGAAAAGATTAAGTAGATGCCACTTATTTATTTGTATCATGTGTAACTTTCGTTCTATTGTTTTAAGGAAGACATCAGAAACGATTTCCAGTCAAAATAGGCCTCGTAAACACACCATTACAAACAGACTGTATAATTAAATAGGGCGAAATTTGCGAAATGCGCAAAATGGTAGGCATTCATCGTTCAGCCTAATAGTGTTCTGAAATTAACATACTTGAATTTTGATTAGCAGTAAAACACAGTTGAACTTTGTAACAGTGCTCTGCCAAGCTGCCATTATCGCAGGGTTAATGGACAAAACCTCTGTCATTATGTGTGGTGTTCCCATAAATTGTGAGCCGACAGATTTTATTACATTCGGTTATTGTTAAATGAGTCGAATTTTTTACTGGAGTGAAGTTTGGATATTTTCGTTGAGTTTTGTTTGGGATTTTAATGGGACTGTGTGCAATGAAAATGTGTATTGTTGCGGTGCTGTTTCATAGTGATTTAATAACATTGTATTGCATTATTATCTATATACTTCACAAGTGGCGATATAGGTTGGTGAGCACTGTGGATGTTCAGCCTTGAATCTTATTGTATTTGTACTAACGTAGCCGTTGGTCGTGCACCTGATCTTTCGGTTTGCCGTCCCATCGGACTATGAGACTCAGGCAAGAGGCAGTGCACCTGTGTTTGCGTACACACTTGTGCACTATAATATCTCCTGCGTACTTGGCTAGTCTGCATTAAGTTTAGCCGCCGTGGCTGGAATCGGTCTGGAGTTTTTTTTTTACACACATACATTTTTACTAATACGGTGTGATTTTTCAAAGCGACCTTCTGACACTCTGAATTTGTATAGAAGATGATGGTAACATTACACAGTACCATCACCTTTCAGAAAAGCCAAGGATTTCACAAACAGAAAACGGTTGGCTTACTAAACCCGGGTTCTATACCTTTCACGGAAATTTGTGTTGTCGCGTACCTACGTGTGATTTCCGCAAACTAATCTCGCAGCTTTCAACTTCCACGTAAGCTATGAGAGGAAACAAATTCACGTCATGGGATTTGTGATAATACCAGCCTATTATTGTTCCACTACGACAAAGGCCTCTTCTTATTTCAATTAGACCATTAAAAGGCACTTTTGAACGTCAATTACATGTTAAAATTAAAAATATTGAATCTAGTTGCCCATTCCGAAAGGTAGTTTCGTATGGAGAAGAACGTAAAGTAACTATAAGTCCAAGTTTCTTCCCGATGTTTTCCTTTACCGATGTCAGTGATGTCTAAGATAAACTTAGAAAGTACATGTGAAATAGAGAAAAATGCTTATCGGTAAGTGAACATGCCCGGTTGCGAAGATACAACAGCATGCTTGACCCCTCATGCACGCTGTTGTCTCTTGCCTTAACTACGAAACCATAGGATTCGTCCAATTATTTATTTCAAATCCTATTTAAGCATTTATTCATAACAGCCACAACAGCAACAACTGTCTTCTCATTTCATTCCAAAACCCCAACAAAACATTACCATAAAAAACAATTTGTGTAAAACATTCAAATAACACAATTATTACGACGAAATAACAATAACACGGGCACAAATCCGTCCTTCTTCGGACCGAGACCGAAACACAATGTTCGGAGGCGAGGAGCGGGCGGCCCTTTAGAATACACGATCCCATGGGATCTCGGTTGAATTTAATAAATCTTTCCGATGCTTCCTTAAACGTTGAATGGCATCGGAAACCCGGAAAGTCCGCTTTCATAAACGGACGGTGAATGGATAAAATGCTATATTTCCATATGTCGTTACGTTGCCAAGTCGTGACTAAATGGTGTTAAATTCAACACACGATATTTCTATTGTTCGTTATGACGGAGTTGTGATGAATATTTGAATTTTATCGCTTGTATGTGATGAGATTGTGCTTTTTTTCGAGCTGTTTTTTTTTTGTTTTTAAGAGAAGTGGTTATTTCTTTTTGTTTGGTTTCGTTGTTAACTGAACTTGTTACAGTTTTGTCATGTTCGTGAACGGGAACCAACAATAGAGCCTTGTCATCTTTTAGATGCTTCGGATACTTTAAATTTATTTGAAATGTTTTTATTATTATTTATATTTTTCTTGTAGACCTCTTTTAACGTGCATGACTTGTTACATTGTACCCGTAGATCCAACATGAATTATGTAACCTTTTGGAATAATTTATTAATGACAAAAGAGTGTAAGTGTTCATGGAGTTTCTTGCCCGTCCTTCTCCATAGTAATCGTTAGGAGCTTCAAATTTTTAACTGACTGATTAATTGCCAATTCAAAATTTCCTGTTTATGGTTTGTTTGAAATTGATGATTTGAATTGACTTGAATAGATCTTGAAGTTAGTGTCATCCTCAATATCCCGTGTAGACCTAAAAATCAATAAAATTGGAACATTCAACGACAAAAGTACATTAAAACTCCCCCACACCCTATAACTCCCTTGGGCACGCCTTAATAGAGGCGGTAAGTCCCCTCTTTGAGGAGTGGCTGGAGAGGCGCCACGGCGCCCTCACCTACCGCCTGACGCAGGTCCTCACCGGACACGGGTGTTTCGGGAGGTTCCTGCACCTCATCGGGCGGGAGGAAACGTCCGGGTGTCACCATTGTGTGGATCGCCCCGAGGACACGGTGGAGCATACCGTAGCGGTATGCCCCGCTTGGGCGGAGCATCGCCGAGTCCTCGTGGCGGCCATCGGCGGCGGCGAACTCTCGCGTCCGGCCCTGGTGCAAGCCATGGTCCGGAGCGAGAGGGAATGGGATGCAGTCGCCTCCTTCTGCGAGGCAGTAATGCTTGAGAAGGAGGCGGCGGGACGGTTGAGACAGCGGTTCTCCCGTCCCAGCCGCCGCGGTAGACGCTCCGGACGTCGGGAGCCGCGAGACGACTCCCGGCCACCGTAGATACTGGCCTGTGGACGGTGAGCAATGGGTAGCTCACCGTCCTTACGTTGCATAACGACAGGCCGTGTCGACGGCGCGTTCGTGTTCCACGCGCGCCTCAAAGAGATGTCAGCAAAAGGAAGGGGCCACTGAGGGCCGATGCCTGCCGGGGCTGCGGGTTGTTCGCAAGAGATACCGCGCCCCCGGAACGCAAAGGGCACAAGAAGGAACATGGGTGGGTTTTAGTCAGTAAAAGTCTGACACTCCCTCCCGCCCCGCCCAGGGCGGGAGAAGTTATTTGATGATTTCCCACCCACCAAAAAAAAAAAAAACCCTATAACTCCCTAAAAATCTCGCATAAGCATCTAACACTCCGTCGTCGCAGTTCACCGTCTCTAATAATTTCCGTGAACGTCTTAATTCCTTTAGACTCGTAATTAAGGGACAACCCCGGGGCCTGTCAAATTAATTACACCTATTCTAGATAATCACAGTTGAAACTCAGGAAGGGTGAATTTTTACTCTTTTTTTTATTTATTCTCTTTTACCCGTAAAGTTTCCGGTTCACTTGGATTTTGTGTTTTAATATAAATGGATGGTGATGGAGTAAGTGAGGGTTGGATTTTTATGGATTTTGGATAGTGTGTTTTGAATAAGTTAGTAAGGATATTTGAAAATGTGTCGCAAAGATAATTGACATAGGGTTGCATCCTATGATTGACATTGATGTTTGCTAGAATGAGATTTTGAATGGATTTTAAACATTTTTAATAATGGGAATTATTATAAAAATACAATCTAATTACTACAAGTCAAAAGCACAATTCAAACAAAGAATAGATGCGGGTCGATTTGGGTGAACGGCGGATCCATTCACTGATTTATAAGATAGACCATAGCACACGAAATGTGATAGTAAAGCGCGGGTCAGGCGTGGGCTGGGCTCGGGTCCGGTGCGGAACAAGCGCGGGTCTGAGGCGAGAGTTTCTCTATTTTTTTTTGCATCTCGGTTACCACAATCAAAAATACCAGCGCCTATTATAGACAGAACTATAGTCTTTCCACTTGAGTCCTAAATGGTTTATCAAGCAATCGTAATTTCGGTCACGCGATCATTCGGGCGAACATTCTCCAGGCAAGATACACTCATTACTTACCTGACGAGAAAAACCATCATTTTCATTTCGGCTCAAAAAATCCCCGAAATCTTTTGGTCCATTTCAACGTAGAAGCATAATCTTGTATTTCCACACTGCCGTCATTCATTCGTGCTATACATATGTAAAATAGTACTCGCGTGCCTTAATACAAGCCGTATGAATATTTTCAGGCGTCCAAGATGAATGGGGTGGTATTTTACATTGTGCATTCAGTATTACTGGAGTTAAATGTAAGTACTGTGTTGTTTGGGGATGTTTAACTTAGAGATTTTCTCAATTTTTTTTTTTCAACACACACATTCATAAGTTAACTCACGCCTTTTTCCCATGGGGGCAGGCAGAAACCACAGAATGCCACCTGCTACGATTCTTACATACTCCTTTCACCTCGTCCACGTTCATACATCTGGTCATACAAATACGCTGCTTACGAGTACAGCGCACCCGAGCCTTCTGAAGAACCTTACCTATAGGGTAAGGGTAGGTCTTTCTAGGGCGTCCCCTCCCGGCATTGCCACTCACATCTGCCATATGAATCCTTTTTGTCAGTCGCCTTTCATCCTCTCAACGTGCCCGAACCATCTAAGCATACTCAACTCTTATATAATAGTTCTTTCCTACCCTTTACCTAGCCTTTTCCCAACTATGTCGGGGTCGGCTTTCAATCTAACAGGATGCAGCTGAAAACCAGTGTTTTTCATGGAACGACTAGCCATTTGAACTCAACCTTACTGGGCAACCTCTTGGTAAGACTTCCTGGCATCTGAAAATTGTTTTTATTCGACCGCTTTTTCATTTTTTAATGTGGCGATATTTCTACCAGAACTCAGTAACTTCTTTGGTTACTGCTCTGCTCCCGTGTGACATAGCGTGCTGTTATTTAGCCTATGATACTCACAAATAACGTAGCTTTCTATGGGTAAAAGAATTTTCAATATCAGCTCAGTAGATCCAGAGATTACCCACAACAACCTCACAAACTTTACCTCTTTAAAATATAAGCATAGAGAAGCATTTGTTTGCTATTTTGGTCGGTCCGTTTGTTCGAGCTAATCTCTAAAACGGCTAGACCGATATTGACGGGACTTTTACTATCAGATAGGTGATATTATAATAATATGTAGAAATGTATCTTATAAATTTTTATTTGAGCAAAAGAATTTGGGTACCATACAAAAAAACCCGCAATTTTTTTTTAAACAAGCTAACTCATTCATTGTTACTTCCCATATCATAAATGTTCTTTCTGTATTTAGTTATTCTGTGTTTTAACCGTGAAATGTTAAGAGCATGCGAGGCGCACCTGCCTCGCCTCCGAATGTGTGGCATAAATTGTGTGTAAGTGTACCATATCCTTAGTGGTTACGATTAGTCTTAAATATGTTTATGGCTTGTTATGTATTATGAGGAAGTTTCTGTGAGAACAATAAAAACACCGGAGTAATTAGATGTGGTAAATGTTGGGTTCCACGGTTTAGGAGAGGAGTACATCAGCTTTGTTCCTATGCAGGGTTAAGGCTTCTTCTCATACAGATAAGGCACGAATATCGAACACCATGCTTGCTCAATAATTAACAGCAGTGCTATTATGTAAAAAACCCTTAGAGTCAGCTCACCTCAAGCTCACTTAAATTCACAAAAAAGAGATTTTCACAGAATACAGCGACTCCTCGAAAGTGAGTCCTCATTATAGTAACAGCGACAAAGAAACAGGGTAATGTTGGCCTCGTATCTTATATGTCATAGGTTTAAAAAGTTACGCAACTAAGTAAGAAAAAAATAAAAAAGACAAGGCTTTTAAAACACAAAGTAAATTCCTGTAACAATTTTTTTATTTTTCTAATTTTGTATCAACTAACTCAAGCGACTGATCGAATCTACGTGATCAGAGGGCTAGCCTTTTCTTCAGCCAAAGAATCAGGCATTGCCATACAACGTGGCAATGCTGCCATCCTTTTCGGCACTTGTACCATTGACAGTGATTTTTTTTTTTTTGGTGGGTGGGAAATCATCAAATAACTTCTCCCGCCCTGGGCGGGGCGGGAGGTAGTGTCAGACTTTTACTGACTAAAACCCACCCATGTTCCTTCTTGTGCCCTTTGCGTTCCGGGGGCGCGGTATCTCTTGCGAACAACCCGCAGCCCCGGCAGGCATCGGCCCTCAGTGGCCCCTTCCTTTTGCTGACATATCTTTGAGGCGCGCGTGGAACACGAACGCGCCGTCGACACGGCCTGTCGTTATGCAAGGACGGTGAGCTACCCATTGCTCACCGTCCACAGGCCCGTATCTACGGTGGCTGGGAGTCGTCTCGCGGCTCCCGACGTCCGGAGCGTCTACCGCGGCGGTTGGGACGGGAGAACCGCTGTCTCAACCGTCCCACCGCCTCCTTCTCAAGCATTACTGCCTCGCAGAAGGAGACGACTGCATCCCATTCCGTCTCGCTCCGGACCATGGTTTGCACCAGGCCCGGACGCGAGAGTTCGCCGCAGCCGATGGCCGCCACGAGGAACCATTGACAGTGATGCGAATGAGATTTTTGATCCCCAAATGAGCTTCCTTTTTTTATAAACTGTACATAGTTTCTAATTTAATTATTATTTATAAGTTTTGTGTTACGAATTACTGAATAAAGTTACTTAACTCCACTAACTTAACATTAAAATAAAGATAACAAATAATGACGTCACAAATTGCATTTATAATTGCGTCGACCGCGATGCCTTGTTCGAATCGCGGTCTCGCTGTGCCACTAACCCGCAACACTCACCCGCTAAGTACAATGTGTGGATTTAAAATTCCATTTCCGTGGACGTGATCGCATAAGTTCCGATCCGGATTCCGGAACGGCGCCGTGTTTGTGCAGTTCCACCGGTTTTAAGTGTTCTCCTTTTTGTTTTTCAGTTCCGCGGTTATGTTTTGTTACAGTTGCGTATTGACTGTACTTATTGTGCGCGGCGGAGAGAGGGTTGGATCGTTCTTTGTTTGCGCTGATCGGATTTTTGAGTTGATTGCCGGTTTTGTTCGGAAAGTTGGAGAGAAGTGATGGATTAGTTAGATGAACATGTTTGATAATCCGCTTATATGGAAGTTGTTTAGTTAGATGATTTGTTTAGGTTATTACGATGGTCCAGTATACAATTGGTCAGAGGAAAAGAAGGTTGCGGGTTCGGTATATGTACTTTCTAATTTTATTTTAGACATCATTGACATCGGTGAAGAAAAAACATCGTGAGGATTTCTGAGTTTGTAAATAATAAAATTCTGAAATTGCCAATCCGTCATGAGTAGTGATCAATGGTCGAATGCCTTCTTTAGATTAGAAGAAACCTTTGTACTGTAGTGGAACCATATTGGACTGGTATTATTATTAGATAGATGAAAGCAGTTGAAAGAAACACAAAATTATGTGGTTCAATTATGAATATTGACATTTCAATTCAAGAATTGTTAAAACCTGCTTATAATTCGTCTCACACATTTCCGAAATAAAACCTCAAATATACCTTTACCCAACAAAACACTAGCCATAATATACCCTCACAAAAACCTAACTTTAATACTCGGAAAGCGTTTCCCCAAAATTTAAATGCCTACGTCTTAAGATGGGTGACCTTAAGGCAACCCTTTCTTGACTATTTGTCATCTGGCATTATCCCTGCTTGGGGAAAACCGGGTAAGACCATCACTTATTTGAATTAATTGCTTTGCCCGAGTTCAAAACATGGGTGGACTAAGATTTAGACATTTTTGCGTGTAATGCAATTCGTCTTAGTCAATGTTAAGGCGTGGCCTATTCGTTTTCATTAGGGCTTTGGTTTGATGTGTAGGTTAGTAAATTAGCTACGTAACATACCATCACGCCTGTATTCCCTGAAGGGTTAGGCAGAGATGTAACAATGTACACCCACAGTTCGCCGGTATGTTTTTAGGTCCCATGTAATAGGGGGCGAGCCTATTGCCATTAACCGGGCACAAATCCTAACTCCGAGCTGTTACTGAGAATTTCATAGAAAACCCAATAACACTTTTTGCTCGACCTGGGAATCGAACCCAAGACCTCTAGCGTAGCAGTCGCGCTTAGGACCACTAGGCCAACGAGGCAGTTATTATTATTTAAGTTATTGTTAATTAGCTACGTAGTCTTTTATTTTTTGATTAGGAAGCCTGGCCACACAGTGGACAACTTACGAGCGCAGTGACGGCTGGGAATTCGGTCAAATCATCATCATTACATATTTCAGCTGAACGACGTCAACTGCTGGACATAAGTCTCCCCTAAAGTTCAAAGTCAAAGTCAAATAATTTATTTCAAATAGGCCATATACAGGCACTTTTGAGTCGTCAAAAAGTCAATCAGTTAGTCTTCTACGGAGAAGAATGAGCGAGAAACGCCACGGACACTGCTTTTTATTAGATTTTTTTTGCAAATCGGTCTTATATTACAGTAGTATTTATATGTGAAAGTCAAAGAAAATATTCCAATAGGAACGGTAAAATAACATTTGGAAGGACATGGGGGAGGCTCTTGCCCAGCAGTGGGACGTTATTGTGTTGTGGGACAAAAAAAAATGACCGTTACAACCGTGCTTTGAACACCTTGTACAAGAAAAAACATAATCTGGTTGCCCCTTCCAAAATATATGTTGTATTGTATGGAGAAGAATGGGCCAGACGCTCATGCTCTTTTTAAATATTTTTTTTTTTTTTTTATAGATGTATAATAACATTTTCAGTTAATTACAAGAGAATACTATCAACCTTACATATGGACCGGTTTATACCAAATATACGTCATTTCAGCCTTGCTCTAAAATGGCAAAAGACGGGCGCCTTTGGGATCTCATTCTATAACCTTTTTGTTGACCAACCAATCTAGCACAAAGGTAACTACTTTCTGCAGCTATTTAAAAATGTAACCTAACCCAGAGACTCAATTAGTGCACTACCTCACTATGTTAGCAGCACCCACTTGATTACGAGAATGTAAATAATTTGTTGCTGGTGGTCTAAGTAGAAGAATGTAACGGGTGTGGTTGGAAGTTTGTTTTGTTTTATTAAGAGGTTAGTAGGAATGATAAATCTTTATCGCAGACCTCGATTGTGAATTGCCCCGACCGAATTTCGGTCTCGGTGGCAAACTTGAATGAAAACTTACCAAGCATGCAGAAGATATTACAGTGCACAAGTGTGTGCGTATACACAGGAGAACTCCCTCTTTCCTTAATTTTGTTGTCTAAAGGGACGCTAATCGGACACTACCGGGGTGAGACCGGGCATAGGACTAACCGCTTTACATGCTTTCCGAGGCACGGGGGTGTGGGACCACCAACTTATGTCTACTTTACTCAAAAAATCTAATAATACTGTCTGAACCGGGACTTGCACCCAGGAATCCATGCTCAGCAGTTACTTAGCAGTTACCAAGCATATTGTTAAATCAACATACATTATTTTCAAACACTGTCCGTGCGTCATATTTTCAGTTTTAAAGATTGAAACGAAACTGAAAACTAAAATTTCAAAGCACCCGGCGTAGTGGAGGGAGACTGAATAACTTTTTATGTCCATAGTTAATGATACAACGTATGGCAGTTAGTTACTACACTCGGACTTTATTAGATAGCTCCAGTTACATGACTAATAAATGTTAAAATTTGATTTCGTTATCTAATAGTTCCGGAGTCAGTCAATTACTAGCAAAAGGATCAATAAAAACCATCTAGTTCAAAATTACTACTCTCCGCTACGCCCTACAAATTGGGCCACAACCCTAAGAATTCTCAGTACCTACGAATATTGAGCCAGAATTGGATTAAGCGCTGTTTAGTTAAAGCCGATGAAAGGGTAAGATCCAGTGATTATTCCAGCGTATTGTCTAATTTACTAGCTACTTGTAATTTCCTCGACATTCTGGAAATGTTGTTAACTTCGATTTTCAAACGTAATTAGAAATTGCTTTTAATTGTCCTTTGATTGTTCTCGTAGGTTTTGTAAAGTGTTCGTGGGTTTTGATGGATTTTGCAGCGGCTTTGTGACTGACGAATGTTATCCTTAATTATGTGAAATATTACATGAAATTGTATAAAGACAGTAGGTACTGTAGATACTCTTTTTTTATTCGAAATTAGCTTTTGCCCGCGACTTCGTACGAGTGAATATTTTCACCCACTTTAAGTTACGTCTTTGGTTACTGCTTCGCTCCCGTGAGGCGTAGCATGGTGTTATACAGCCTATGTGACTTAGGAATAATGTAGCTATCTATTGGTGAAAAAATGGTTATAATGGGTCTAGTAGTTTCAGAGCCTATTCGTTACAAACAAACATATATATATTAGTGTTTGCTCTTGTCTCTAGTCTAGGTCAGAGGTGACAAAGACAAAGTCAACGCTGCAGTGAGTTTACTCAGAAGAAGTTTGTTCACTCTAACTTTACCTTGACTCTGGCTGGTTTAGCCACTTCAAATCTCATTTTGTTTACATAGATATAAAATCTATTCTTAAATGACTTGACAGTCCGCCACAAGGGCTGACCTATTTAGATATTTTAAAATCCATATATTTGCGAAAGTAACTCTGTCTCTCTGTTACGCTTTCACAACTAAACCACTGAACCGATTTTGATGAAATTTTGTACGAGTTAAGTTTGTTTGAACTGCCTCGATAGCCTAGTGGGTTTTTCTATGGAATTCTCACTAGCAGTTCAGAGTTAGGATTTGTGCCCGGTTAATGGCAATAGGCTCGCCCCTATTACATGGGACTTAAACATACCGTCGAACTGTGGGTGTATATTGGTACACCTCTGTCTAACCCTTCGGGGAATACGGACGTGATGTTTATTTTTTTTGTAAGTTTGAAATCCCAAGAAAGGACACACTAGGTTACATTTTATTCTGGGACTTCGCGAGCGACTTTCTATCTAACTTCTTGATAGTTCAAAAGTGCTTGTAAGTCATTTTGTAAATCAATGCGTTGAATTTGATTTCGTATGTGTCCACGATAACCGACATCTACGTGAACGAAGTCGCGAGCAAAACATAGTGCTTTAACTACTATCAACCGCGGGCCTGTGGACGGTGAGCAATGGGTAGCTCACCGTCCGTACGTTGCATAACGATAGGCCGTGTCGACGACGCGTTCGTGTTCCACGCACGCCTCAAAGAGATGCCAGCAATTTTTGATGGGGTCACTCAGGGCCGATGCCTGCCGGGGCTGCGGGCTGTTCGTACGAGATACCTCGCCCCCGGAACGCTAAGGGCACAAGGAACATGGGTGGGTTTTAGCCAGTCTGACACTCCCTTCCAGTCCTTCCCAGGGTGGGGAAGTCATTTGATGATTTCCCATCCGGAAAAAAAAGCACTATCAACACGTCATGCAATTACAAGAAGCAACAGTAAGTCTTAGATTAAGCAAATAATTTAAGAGCATCTTGAAGATTCAATGGCGATGCAATCCCATTACACAGATTGGAACGAGCTACACTAATGGTTGTTCGGTTAACCATGAAATTGTGAGTTCCCTTCTTGAATCAGAATTGTTTTTTTTTTTTTTTGGTATGTTTTATGTTCTTTATTTTGTGAGCTAAGGAAGGAAGTAATGGGTATTTTTGGGTGTGAAGTGTGTTTACTTTGAAGTTTATTTTTATTACAGTTTGTTAAAAAACTGCCTCGTTGGCCTAGTGGTCCTAAGCGCGACTGCTACGCTAGAGGTCTTGGATTCGATTCCCAGGTCGGGCAAAAAGTGTTATTGGGTTTTTAAATGAAATTCTCAGTAGCAGCTCGGAGTAAGAATTTGTGCCCGATTAATGGGAATAGGCTCGCGCGTATGTTTTCAGGTCCCATGTAATAGGGGTTAAATGAGACCTGAAAACATATCGGCGAACTGTGGGTGTACATACCAATGTACACCTACAGTTTGCCGGTAGAGGTATGTGAGGTGTACTAACACCTCTGCCTAACCCTCTGGGGAATACAGACGTGATGGTATGTTATGTTATGTTTGGTAATAAAAAATTAAGATATTGTTTGAGATGTCTACTTAGAACACATATAGAAGCAACCAGGAGCAAGATAATAATAGTAAGCAAGATTTTGTAAAAACCAAATTGAAAGAAAAGAAGGTCCGTAGAGTTTCTTGCTCGTTCTTCTCCATAGAGACCTACCTTTTAGAACGAGCAACTAGCTTCAACTTTTAACTTCTTGACAATTCAAAAGTGCCTGTAAATGGTCTAATTGAAATAAATGCTTTGACTTTGACTTTTTGAAACTAAATTTATGGGCACTCACCGCCGCTGGCTGGCGGCAGTGTACAGTTGGTAGGTTTTAACTGTACGCTCGGCCATGCGCCGATGCGGGGAAGTAAACAGTTGTGATTTGCGTTCCAAGATTTAAAAAAAAACTATAAATGTATCAAAAAAAGTTATGGAAACGAGTAGGTACTGTTACTGATAACGGGTTTCCAAAAAAAAATATCCTTTTATAAAAAACTTTTTTGTATATTTTTTTTAGATCTCCACGAACGAAACAAAGTTAAAAAAAAAAACAACACATAATTCCCATTGTTCTGTCTATATTTTCCGTTACCACAAAAATGGATTAAAAATGTATGATACAATATTCTGAGTGACTTACAATCTAAAGCTATTTGGTATACAGGTAGATAATTCGTAAACTTTTAGATCATACCATCACGCCTGTATTCCCCGAAGGGTTAGGCAGAGGTGTAACAATGTACATCCACAGTTCGCCAGTATGTTTTAGGTCCAATGTAATAGGGGGCGAGCCTATTGCCATTAGCCGGGCACAAATCCTAACTCCGAGCTGCTACTGAGAATTTCACAGAAAAACCCAATAACACCTTTTGCTCAACCTGGGAATCAAACCTCTAGCGTAGCAGACGCGCTTAGGCTATCGAGGCAGTTCGCAGTTCGTAAACTTTTAAACAATGTTATTAGTGTGCCGAGGATTCAATTTCTTTACCTATACCACTCTCTTTATTGTCCCACTGTCGGACAAAGGCCTCCCCCATAGGCTTCCTTCAAAAAATCAAAGTTTTTAGTTACGCACACATTAAAAATGAATTTTGACAGTGTACTCGTAATATAAAGGTGAATATTTTTACCTGTATACCAAATTACTTGGTCGACTGTACTCATGTGTCGTTGTTTGGGGTCCGATGGTTTGTGCATGTTAGTTTTCTGTCTGTGTATTTACAAATGCATATAAAACATTGTACAACTTCATACTTGACTAGCTTCCGCCCATGACTTTGTCCACCTGGCTTATAGCTTTTCTCACTCAGGAATTATGTAGCTATCTATTGGTGAAAAAATGATTGAGATCGGTCAAGGAGTTTTGTAGCTTAACACAAACAAACAAAAAAATCTTTACTCTTTACAATATTAGCATCTTAGACTGTAGATATTAAATGTTGTTTATATTAATTAAACAAGTTTAATTTCTTGATTACAAACAGAGGTGAGATAGATTCACTCGGCGGTGAGTACTGATTCTGCTGTCATCAGAGCTTTGCGGAGCGTTTTGTGCGCTTCCAGGTAATTATTGAATTCGTGAATTCATTCCGAAATTTAATCATTCGATTGTCAATCTCACTCATGGTTCTGAGAATCGAGTATTCGAATCTATTTTCAAATTTGAAATACTACTAGCACAATAACTATCACCTGCAGATAGGAATAACGCCATCAACTAAAAAAAAAAATGTATGGAACGTGTATTCGAAATTAAAAAATCGAACCATATGATGGTTTCTTTTATTCAACGGGCTTATGCCATGTCCTCAGGTCAAAAACAGACCCTTATTAATAAATAAGTCCTCACTTGATAAATATCATAAAATATTCCGTGTGAAAATTAAATGTCAGTCCACACGAAATGTGACAAATAACAAAAACCAACAAAATTCTCCACATTTGTAATTGTCGTATAATTAATAATTTAGTGTCATTATGTCGTTCGCTTCCGGATTAATATTTTGGTTATTATGTTGGTAAATTTACATAGTCCTAATTTACATAATTATCTGGATAATACTGGATTAATGTAACCTTTTAACATGTTTTCGGTTCGTTTGCTAATGTGTAGAGGCTAAATGATAGAAGGACAATTTATCCCGTGTGGTCCTTGAAAGCCCTCGATTGTAAATATTTCAGCCATTATTTTTCTTTTGCTGATTAAAAAACAAGGTAAAACGCGGTCGCTTTGGTATTTCTACCCGAGTGCCTGCATGACAAAACAACAGTATTGATTTAGACCGGTATGTATCAGTTTGTTTGTATGTTCATCTGTTCCCTCATAATATCGAAGCTATTAATCGTAATTCGAAAATTATGGTATCATGGGAAGCGTCTTTATCGTCCGCTAGCTAAGATAGAAAAAAAGCGAAACGAGATCGTTCCACCATTTTTATTAAATCAGCAATAAAACTAGAAAACAAATGCTTAGCATAATTATCTAGTTCTCTCTTCAGATTTTCACTAAACAGTATCTAGAGCTATTCTGTAAAAAACTCACCCAGTGAAAGTGAGTTTAGGTGAAGTGAGCTTCAGGTGAGTTGTCATCCCACTGATGCTGTGGATAGTCCACCTGATGTTAGATGATCACCGCTGCCCATAGACAAGTGCAATGCCAGAGGCCTTGTACATACGTAACCATCACATAAACAAAGTTGAAATGTGTCATGTGCCTGTAATTACACCGGCACCAATACCCTTCAAACTGGAACACAGCAACGCTGGCTTGCGGCAGAAATTGGTATGGTGGTAGTCCCCGGACGAGCTCCTCCACAAAGAGTTCTACTAGTACTAACTAACTGATACTGCTACCTAAATTAACCAAGAAAGATTTTTACAGAATAGTATTTTTTTTTTATAATGGGACAAACCCGCCACACTATTCCCAAATACTGAACTTCTGTAAGCCAGAATCAACAGTGGAGACCGCCAGAAGAGCGCCGAGGCAATGAAGCTCGACAAGTCCCGGAGAAACGATATAACTGTCTTGGATCCCGCAACAAAATTAATCAGAAAAGAGTAGCGGAGGAGTAGGGAAAAAAAATCATTTTCACTTCAATCCAAACAAGCAGGAGACAGAACAGAACTAGGCCAATAGGCACAAGGGAATATTTACAACTGGGAGAAGCCCAGATTGCCAAGCACCACGGATTGCAATTATTATTAACTTAATGGGTCCTAATGCTGTTACATTTGATTCCAGTAATAGGTATGGCAAAAACGCTTGAACGCAAGGAAATTAGTTCTAGTTTCTACGAGGTCCGCGTAATAAACTACTTCGGATGTATCCAGTATATTGTCTAACGTAATATTTAGTTCATTCAACAGAATAGTACTGCAATATAATAGTACAATTTTATATCTGTTTCAGATAATCCTGAAACTAAAATTGTCATTAGGAACACAACAACGCGTCATATGGCCCCGGTGATTCATTTAACCGATGTCACTGCGGTCTCGCAATGAATTGTGGACCAAATTAATTGTAATGCGTTTGTTTAGAATGTGTTACTTGTTCACAAGTCACCTTGGTTTGTTTAATAGTACATTACGATATAAGTGTGTAAGTTGGCCATTATGGGTGAGGCTAAATTGTAAGGCGAGGGCAACATGGAGCTGAGAGCGTAGTGATAAATGCTCATGCGTGTCATAAGACATTTTTCAAAATACTAGTGGGGAATAAACCTTGTTTAAAATTTATAGATACGAAAATAAAATTACAATGTTAATTTATCATGAGTGACATACTATCACCACCACGCCTGTATTCCCCAGAGGGTTAGGCAGAGGTGTAACAATGTACAACCACAGTTCGCCGATATGTTTAGGTCCCATGTAATAGGGGGCGAGCCTATTGACATTAACCGCGCACAAATCCTAACTCCAAGCTGCTACTGAAAATTTAATAGAAAAACCCAATAACACTTTTTGCTCGACCTGGGATTCGAACCCAAGACCATAGCAGTCGCGGTTAGGACCACTAGGTTAACGAGGCAGTTATTATGAGTGACATTCACATAATATTATTTTTTCTGTCAAGGTGTTGATAAGTTAACTATAGAAACCAATAGACCTATAAAAGCCAAAGTAGAAATAGAACCCACAAGCAGTTTTTTTTAATACCACAAAGAAATATAACACCAACTTATTTAAAAACATACAAATTTGGTAAAATAATCATATTAGCACGATTATGAACTAAAAATAGGAAATCGATTTGATAAATTAAATAATAATATACTGGTAATCAGATTTTTTCGATTAGACTGGAAGCCGACCCAAGCATAATTGGGAAAAAAGCTAGGCATATTATCATGTCATCATCTGCTAAATAAATCTATCTGCCATTAATTATTATTCAAAGGGTTGGTTGGCACTTCTCGTGACCCAAGGACTGGTTTTTACCTTGGCCAGAGGATTAGCATTGCTATCCAACGTCTTTTGGGCCTATTTCTAGTTGACGGCGATTTGGAGGAATTTTTTGATGCCGTATAGTTTTTTTATGCCGTAAAAACGTGGGGGTGTTATAAGTTTGATGTGTCTGTGTGTGTGTCTGTCCATAGCTGAACGCATGAACCGATGTTTTTTTTTTTTTTGGGGGGGGGGTGGTGGGAAATCATCAAATAACTTCTCCCGCCCTGGGCGGGGCGGGAGGGACTGTCAGACTTTTACTGACTAAAACCCACCCATGTTCCTTCTTGTGCCCTTTGCATTCCGGGGGCGCGGTATCTCTTACGAACAACCCGCAGCCCCGGCAGGTGTTTAAAAGGTTAATTAGTCGAAAGTGTTCTGAGCTTTGTTTGATGGAAATCGGTTTAGCGGTTCCAAAGTTATCAGCTGTTTTGTAAGCTACGGTAGTGATGTTTTTCTTTTGTCGGGGGTTACTTAAAACTTTTAATTTTTACAGGGACGGATTTGGGACTATATATTTTTTTTTAGGTATGGTTTTAAGGTTGTTTGATATTGTACGTAACTTTATATACATTGTGGTTAAACCCTATCACCTTTATAATTACTATGAACATTGCTTGGAAACCTCGAGTGCTTTTGCGGTTTGCTGACTAAATAGAATCTAGATTAAATTAATTTCGACGTAAGCGCAATCATTTATATCGTGTTACAAAAGGCGCCGCTAGACGAAGGTGAAATTTAGGTGAAGTATTTTAAGTTTATAGTCTTGTCACCTAATAGTCTGGAATCTAGAAATATTGCTGTAATTTGCCAAGGATCATGTTCTTTTTGAGTGTGGATCAAATATTCGCTTAGAAGTCTATCATGATAACGCTTGTAACTCATACGAATAAGGGCGAGTTCAATGCAAAATTTTATACTTAGCAACATAACATACCATCACGCCTGTATTCCCGGAAGGGTTGGGCAGAGGTGTACCTATGTACACCTACCGTTCGCTGGTATGTTTAGGTCCCATGTAATAGGGGGCGAGTCTATTGCTATTAACCGGGCACAAATCCTAACTTCGAGCTTTTACTAAGAATTTCTTAGAAAAATCCAATAACACTTTGCTCAATCTGGGAATCGAACCCCAGACCTCTAGCGTAGCGGTCGCGCTTAGGACCACTTGGCTAACGAGGCAGTAATATTAAAATGAAAATTTGAAAAATTCGTAATGGAAAAACTCAATAACATTTTTTGCCCGACCCGGGAATCGAACCCAGGACCCCGCGCTCATCAGTGGCGCTTGCAACCGAGAGACCAATGCGGCAGTCACTATGGTACTTAAAGAATGCCACAAAATAAAGAGGCATAACATCAAAGGCGAGATAATATTAGAGATGTACGAAGATTCAAATATAAATACTTGTCGGAGACGGTCAATAGTATGGACACGAAACAAATCGCCCGCTAGTTTCAAGAGATGGCAGCACCGTCGCGATGACGTCGCATACTCGGCTAACTTCGTGAGATGTCGGAGCCTAGTTGGTGGAAGAGCGCTGGGACGGGAGTGCACTTATCTTTCTGCCGCCGTGAAGATCACTACCCAATACTCAATACTCAATACTTTATTGCTTTCCATTTGTACATATAGGTCTTATAGAATATTGTCAAGATCATAATGGACCCTGTCGGGCACAGCAAAGTTAGGAGAGAGGACGAAAAACCAAGTAGCAATTCATATTATGGAATTAATTATTTGTTATTATGTGATGAATTAAGAATTATTTTGATGTGTATTTTAATGAAATTAAATAAGCATGTAATTATGTCTATGTATTAGTAAAATTATGTCAAATATATATATTATTATTATTTTTTTTTTTTTCGTACCTCCAATATAGGAACTGTATCTCGTTTAAATCAGTATCCGTTACTTTTTAAATTTGTTTGTGAAGCTAAATAAAACGTGATTAAAGTGTAACCGCTGTTTCTCTTGCTCGATTACCCGTTACAACGCCCGCACGATTGCTGATGACAGTGCCATTAATACCGACGTTCCGACATACTTATTAGGTTTATAACTAGTATAAGGCTTATTCTGCGAATAAATAATATTTTGAGGCTTTCTTCGTACAAAGGAGTACATAAGATGTCTATTTTATTCTACGGTTGAATGTTAATTGAATTTACTAGAATCAACCCTAAATTTACAAAATCTTAACCTTCTAGTCCTACTTCCCACTATTATTATGAATGCAAAAGTTTGTGAGGATGGATGGATGAAGGTTTGTTATTCTTTCACGCTTAAACGGCTGAACGGATCTGGATGGAATTTGGCGCTGGGATTGTAGTATGGAACAAAACATAGGATTCTTTTTATTCCAGAAAAATGTACGGCTACGGTGTGATAATATATCATATTTAACGCAGACGAAGTCGCAGGCAGAAGCCAGTTAATTAATAGACATAAAATAATATCAGCCTATTAATATCCCAACCATCTTAAGGCAAAGACCTCTTCTCATACAGAGAAGGTACGAGCATTAATTATCACGCTTGATCAAGAATTTTAGACTTGAAGTGCAGGATTCCTCACGATGCTTTTCTTCACCGATATCATTGATGTCCAAGATAAACTAAGAAAGTCTTATTATGATTGGAAAGTCACATTGGTACTTGTACCTCATAATTAATTACACGGCATATATTTCTAGCACATTCACAGCCTGCCATTACACTTTGCTGCCGACACATACATAAGCATTTTATTATAATCCTTTAAAAAAACGACATTAAGGTTCTTTTTTGATTGACGCTAATTACCGAATCTTCAAACCATTTTCTAACAAACAACAATTAACATACATTCAAATAAAGCTTCTTCACGCATCATTAATACGAATCAAAGAGAAAAAAATACCTATTGAACTACGAGTACGTTTCAACGTTGAAGACTGAATTCATACCGTTTAAGAATCTCATGTTTGTTCGCCGATATCGTTCAGTAAATGGATATCCCGAAGACATCTGCGGGCGACAAATTACCTATTCTATCTGTCATCTCGCTACGGAACGCGGTGCTGCTGGATTTGTTGGGGTTCCGTGGATATTTTTTCTTATATTAACTTAATGGTTTCTGGGCTAACGAAAATGTCTACAAACATCATCATTATACGGCTGAGACAAAGGTTCTCACGTCCCAGCCGCCGCGGTAGACGCTCCGGACGTCGGGAGCCGCGAGACGACTCCCGGCCACCGTAGATACGGGCCTGTGGACGGTGAGCAATGGGTAGCTCACCGTCCTTACGTTGCATAACGACAGGCCGTGTCGACGGCGCGTTCTTGTTCTACGCGCGCCTCAAAGAGATGTCAGCAAAAGGAAGGGGTCACTGAGGGCCCATGCCTGGGCTGCGGGTGTTCGTAAGAGATACCGCGTTTTTACCTGCGACTATCTGCATGCGCGTCTCGTGGAAGCCACGGACACAAATTAGTTCCTGGTTCCGAAAGGTTATACATGAATTAGGGTCAAAACTAATGATAAATTACAGTTGTTTTGTGCAAAATCAGTAACAAGACGAGTACAGAAGAGAACATGTCCTAAATTATCACAAAATCTAAAGCAAGAAACGAGTATATTTTTAGCATTTTTGGCAAGAGGTCGCAATAGTTAATCTTTTTTTTCTATTTAAAAATCTAAACTGCGTTTGTATTTATTGTCGGAAATAAATATGGACAAGCCATTCAAAAAACCCCATATACGGAACCTACCCCATAATCGTACTACCAGTCTTTTTTTCTCACCTTATGTTTTCGCGAAATATTTTCCAGATTCAGTGATTGATGTTCGGTTGACGCGTCGTCGACTAATGCTTGCTAGAAGATTGATATGTCCCCACGGTATTAGGTACGTGTTCCATTCCTCTATATTATTTAAATACGGTGGTAGGGGATATTTGGTGATGAATAGGTATTTGATTGCTTTTAAATATTTGTTTTTCTTGATTTAAATGTGGAATGTTTTGTTTTTAGGACTGTTGAAACTATTGATGTTATTTTTTTTTGAGTTTTTAATAGGTGGAGGTATTTTTACGTATGTTGGTGTTTTTGGGGTGGGATGGTAAAATGCAATCATCATCATCTACTTAGCTTTTTCCCAACTATGCTGGGGTCGGCTTCTAGTCTAACCGGATACAGTTGAATATCAGTGTTTTACATGGAGCGACTGCCTATCTGACCAAATGCAATAAAGGAAACAATAATCATAACTAATATTATGAAGTAGTCAATTGTTTAATTATTTTGTTTGTTTATCAATCACTGATGGAAAGCTACATTAGTGCCGAATACCATATTGATTCGTCTTTAATTTTTTTAGGACCATGGTTGAGCAACCTGTATAACTCTATCATTGACCTCGTTAAGATCCTGTGTGGTTTGGGCATCCTTTACCTATCCCAAACGCATTGCCAGTGTGGAGCACCATCACAGAATTTGCGTTTGGGATGGCTTAAGGATGCCCCATTTGGCCAAATTAGTTTTACAATCCGCAATCCACAACCCAATGTGGATGGATGAAGGGGAAGAGGGAGGCCAAAGAAAAGATGGATGGATTGCGTGAAGAATGATATGAAAGAGAAGGGAGTCAGCGATAGCATGACAGTTGACAGGACAGTATGGAAAAAGAAAACGCGTTGCACCGACCCCAAGTAACATGGGATAAGGGCAGGAAGATGATGATGAATTCACAATCCGCTGGATCCGCAATCGATTAAGAGATTTCATATCATACCGTAAGATATGTTTTATGTTGTATTTGACTTCTATGTGGACACAGTCGCAAGCAGAAGCTTAATATTGGTGATTTACGGGCCTGTGGACGGTGAGCAATGGGTAGCTCACCGTCCTTACGTTTAACGAAACGACAGGCCGTGTCGACGGCGCGTTCGTGTTCCACGCGCGCCTCAAAGAGATGTCAGCATAGGGAAGGGGCCACTGAGGGCCGAGGCCTGCCGGGGCTGCGGGTTGTTCGTAAAAGATACCGCGCCCCCGGAACGCAAAGGGCACAAGAAGGAACATGGGTGGGTTTTAGTCAGTAAAAGTCTGACACTGAGGGCGGGAGAAGTTATTTGATGATTTCCTGCCCCAAAAAAAAAAAAAATTTGGTGATTGGCTAATATTCTTACAAGCACAGGAGTTGTAGGTAACTACTTATAGTTCGTATTGATATAGAAGAAAACAGTATCAGCCATCCTTTCACGACTTTAAGACTCATTTTATTCTCACGTCAGCCTTCAGCTTCGTTATGTTTTCTTAGTAAACAGACTCTGAAATTGCTAACAAGCTGGTTAAGCGATTAAAGAGCTTGTTGACATTAAAATATAAACAACGTTTGTAAATGTCGCTAGTGACTGAATGTCGGTTGACTTTCGACAAAAAACGGTTGATGTTTAATTTTTTATGTTAAGCTGCCTCGTTAGCCTAGTGGTCCTAACCGCGACTGCTACGCTAGAGGTCTTGGGCTCGATATCCAGGTCGAGCAAAATGTGTTATTGGGTTTTTCTATGAAATTTTCAAAATCAGCTCGGAGTTAGGATTTGTGCTCGGTTAATGGCAATAGGCTCGCCCCCTATTACATGGGACCTAAGCATACCGGCGAACTGTGGTTGTAAATCGGATCACCTCTGCCTTATCCTTCGGGGAATACGGGCGTGGTGGTGTGTTATGTGTTTTAAAACTGTCCTGCTTGTTATGCACATTTTGAATTAGGAATAAAATTTGATAAAAAAGTTCGAAATAGTTTTTTTACGTTTGTATGTAAACTAAACCCTTTTGGAAATCGATAACACTGTGTTATCATCACATGTTATATTCCCTATGAATCTGGCTACAGATTTTTTCCAATCCGACTAGTAGTTCCTGAGACTTGCACGTTTAAAAAAAGAAACAAAAAAATACTATTCAGCTTTAATATATTAGTATAAAAGTATAGATATTTTTAGGTATAAACTTATTACTATGTACTAAATATGAGTATAAAGTATTTAATAACCCCCGACAGAAGAATAAAAATCCCTACTGCAGCTAATAAAAGAGCTGATAACTTCGAAACCGCTGAACCTATTTGCAACAAACATAGCTAAGAACACTCCCGACTAATTCACCTTTCAAACAAAAAAAAAACAAATCAAAATCGGTTCATGCGTTCGGGAGCTACGATGCCACCGACAGACACACACACACACACAGACATGTCTAACTTATAACACCCCGTCGTTTTTGCGTCGGGGGTTAAAAATACATCATGAAATTTTCTAACTTAATGCCCCCCAAAACTTAAACCGTACAAATTGTGTTTAAAAATATCACAATAGACACAAACAAAAATTTACGTTTCTCCAAAGACATAAGAGTCAAGTTACTCTGCACGACTCTTCAATTATTCACCATAAAATTAGGAGTAATTGGCGTCCAGCAAAGCAATCTAGATAAAAGCATCGGATGAATATAGCCCATGAAGGCTTTAAGACGACTTCGTACCGCGTTTACTGCGAACTCTGAAATATGATAGGTGCAGAAATGTAATCTTTTTGAGTATGTCCAAGATTTACTTCACCATGAAATTCCGTTTATGTTAGGCTTATGCTAGTGTATCTATTTTTAAATGGTTTACTTTTTATCTCTGTTTAACTGAGGCCGGGGAAAGTTTATTGGTGGGTAACTTTTTTAGGGTGTGTAATAAAATGGACTTGAAGTGAATCGAATAATATGTGAATGAAAAACTTTGTAGGCCTTTTTATTAAGAATATTATGCGCACTGTGGAGTTTGAGATTGGCCATTTTTTTTTTTAAGTGATGGGTTATCATCAAATGACTTCCCCCGCCCTGGGCGGAGTGGGAGGGAGTGTCACACTTTTACAGACTAAATCCATCCATGTTCCTTCTTGTGCCTTTTGAGTTCAGGGGGTATCTCTTAGGAACAACCCCCAGCTCTGGCAGGCATCGGCCCACAGTGGCCCCTTCAAAATTTGCTAACATCTTTTAGAGGCGCGTGGAAGACGAACGTGCCGTCGACACGGCCTATCGTTAGGCAACGTACGGACGGTGAGCTACCCATTGCTCACCGTCGCAGTCCCGCGTCTGTGGTGGCCGGGAGTCGTCTTGTGGCTCCCGATGCCCGGAGCGTCTACCGCGGCGGCTGGGTTGAGATTGGCATAGATAAGGTTTAAAAAGATGAGTGCAGACAGCTAAAATTGAATGACTACTACTTTCTTGTTAATCTACCTGCGTATACAATTTTTTTTAGTATTAAAAGTGTAACCTAAGCACACAAATGACACAAATAAAACGTTTAATATAATTTAAGCATTAATTAAATTGCACGGAACATTTTGGAGATAAGACTATTTGACAATTATGACTTTTTGGAATTTCGAATGCGAATCGGTATAGTAGTCGCCACGAGTCGTGAGCACATATGTCAAGTTAATTTTCGGGTTTTCGGTTCCTTTTTGGGTATTTTTGGCCGCCGACGCTGCACGCGATTAATCCGTCAGTTGGATCGATCTTGAAAAATATGAAAGTTGAAATTTTCACCAGTGTGCTAAAATAGGTAGCGTACACTAAAAAATCAAGTAATTTGAAACACGTAATGCTGGCCACTTTTAGAGATTGATGACGTCATAAAGCATGGAAGCGTGTAAATAAACGTCATATAATTTAAAATTCGAATTAAAAGTTCACATAAATATAATTATTTAATTAATTACCATGCACGGTGGGTATGCCCGAATGCTTCCATACTCATTATGTAGATGCCGAGTCCTCGTGGAGGCCATCGGCGGCGGCGAACTCTCGCGTCCGGCCCTGGTGCAAGCCATGGTCCGGAGCGAGAGGGAATGGGATGCAGTCGCCTCCTTCTGCGAGGCAGTAATGCTTGAGAAGGAGGCGGCGGGACGGTTGAGACAGCGGTTCTCCCGTCCCAGCCGCCGCGGTAGACGCTCCGGACGTCGGGAGCCGCGAGACGACTCCCGGCCACCGTAGATACTGGCCTGTGGACGGTGAGCAATGGGTAGCTCACCGTCCTTACGTTGCATAACGACAGGCCGTGTCGACGGCGCGTTCGTGTTCCACGCGCGCCTCAAAGAGATGTCAGCAAAAGGAAGGGGCCACTGAGGGCCGATGCCTGCCGGGGCTGCGGGTTGTTCGCAAGAGATACCGCGCCCCCGGAACGCAAAGGGCACAAGAAGGAACATGGGTGGGTTTTAGTCAGTAAAAGTCTGACACTCCCTCCCGCCCCGCCCAGGGCGGGAGAAGTTATTTGATGATTTCCCACCCACCAAAAAAAAAAAAAAAAAAAACTCATTATGTAGATGACATACATATTAATTTATTTATAATTTAAATAAAAATTACATTTTACACACGAATAAATCGGTTTTCACAGCGATTAAAATGTACTTTGCGAAGTTCTTTTTTTTTTTGGGACAAGCCTGCCACACTATTCCCAACCACTGCAACTTCTCTAAGCCAGAATCAACAGTGGAGACCGCCAGAAGAGCGCCGAGGCAATAAAGCTCGACGAGTCCCGGAGAAACGATAAAACAGTCTTGGATCCCGCAACAAAATTAATCAGAAAAGATTAGCGGAAGAGTAGGAAAAAACATAATTTCCACTTCCCTCCAAACAAGCAAGAGACAGAACAGAACTAGGCCAATAGGCATAAGGGGATGTTTACAACTGGGAGAATCCCAGATTGCCAAGCACCACGGATTGCAATTATTATTAACTTAATGTGTCCTAATGTGAGCTGTTACATTTGATTCCAGTAACAGGTATGGCAAAAACGCTTGCAAAGTGCTTTGTCAAATCTTTGAATTCCGGCCCCCGACATATGGAACCGTGGAGTTTTAGTTTGTATGAATCTGCAAAACCCCTCCGTTCTCCCCCGACGGAGGGTACCCGTAAGGTTTTCCTACAACAAAAAAAGGAACATGCATATATTTTTCTAGAATTCTGCTAATAATAAAATCTACTTTATTCACTTATAATTTCGTACCTTTTTCTATTAATTTCAACATCCCCTCCGCCTCTTTTAACCAGTTTTTATTTTATTTTATCTAGCCTATTATGTCCCAGTGCTGGACGAAGGCCTCTCCCATGTCCTTCTAAATAATATTTTCTGGTGCCACCTCGAATCGAGAGTAGATTTGAAAGAATAACTATTATGATCATTTTACTTTATCTGAAAAAGTACAACGTGCCTACTTTCAAGTTTCTGAACTAAAACTGAACGACTACGGACATGCGCTTAGCAAATTAAAAACAAAAACATTTCGTTGGGCAAGTTTCTAGTTATCATAATTAAAATCATGAGTCACTTACTACCAGTTAGCCTCTATACAGGCGGTCTACACAATAGTAAATAGGTACAATATCAAACGCCGATATATGAAGCCTGCAACACGAGTCTCTCTAGGGAGTGAATGACACTTGGGCTAATGGGACACCATTCACGCGGCATTATACTCGGAGGTAGCAAATTACCACGATTGGCTAGTCCTTATTGCTTTCTAGTTATTAGCGCGTTTGCAATTAATTTAATAGTGTAAGTAGGTGTTGTTTCATAAGTTATTGCTACATTACTACTCCGTTAATCTGTTAACTGCCCCGTTGGTGTCGTAGTGGCGAGGACGACTGTTGAGCGTGGGGCGTGGGTTGGATTCCCAGGTCGGGTCTTTACCCGACCTACCCGTGAAACTCCTAATGGAAAAATCCAATGACACTCTTTAGTGTTATTGGATTTTTCCATTAGGAGTTTCACAGTACCAGTAACTACCTCGTTGGCCTAATGGTCCTAAGCGCGACTGCTACGCTAGAGATCTTAGGTTCGATTCCCAGGTCGAGCAAAAAGTGTTATTGGGTTTTTCTATGAAATTCTCAGTAGCAGCTCGGAGTTTGGATTTGTGCCCGGTTAATGGCAATAGGCTCGCCCCCTATTACATGGGACCTAAACATACCGGCGAACTGTGGGTGTACATTAGTACGCCTCTGCCTCACCTGTGTTTGCGTACACACTTGTGCATTACACTATCTCCTGCGTACTTGGCTAGTCTAAATAAAGATTAGCCGCCGTGGCTGGAATCGGTCTGGAGAATACTTCGTTAATCTTAGGGTTGATATCACGAATATGGGGGTTTTTTTTCTTTAAAAAATTCTCAGTGACAGACCGTAGTTTGGAAAATTGTGATGTGTATGTATGTAACCGTGATGTGGCGCATCGGAAAACATATTGTACCATTGATTCTGTGCTTGACCCGTTCATTCGTGTCAGATTTCCGTACACTATAATATCTCCGCTAATAAAATAGTCCACCTTTGTACAGTGTATTTTTTTTTTTTACATTATGTGCATAAAGTTTAATAAATAAATAAATATCTCCTGCGTGCTTGTCTAGTTTCCATTGGAATTGGAAATTGTGTCGGGAAATATTATTTTTGCAGAATTGCAAACCTTTTAATTGATTAAAATTGAGACTTTGACACATTTTGAATCAATTGGATATTAAAACTATGTCGAAATAATTCGGTCTAGTAAGCTTCTTTAAGTTTCCTTTTTTGTTTTTTATATTAACTGTACATACTCGTGGTTTGTAATCTCATTATTATTTAAGTAAGTTTTATGATTGAAATTAATAAAAAACAATGATAAATTTAACTGACTTTAGTACAAATCATTCGATTCCCAGGTCGGGCAAAAAGTGTTATTTGGTTTTTCCAATAGGATTTGCTTCGTAGCAGCCCGGAGTTTGGAAGTTGGTGGTGTGACACCCCCGTGCCTCGGAAAGCACGTAAAGCCGTTGGTCCCTGCTGTCATTCGTAGATTTTTGACAGTCGTTACGTATAGTCAGAAGCCAGGAAGTCTGACAACCAGTCTTACCAAGAGGTATCGTGTTGCCTAGAAACTGGGTTGTGGAGGTCAGATAGGCGGTCGCTCCATGTAAAACGCTGGTACTCAGCTGTGTTCGGTTAGACTGGAACCCGACCCCAACAGTTGGGAAAAGGCTAAATAGATGATGATGATAAATCATTTATAGAAGTCCAACATTTCATTTCAACCCGCTAAAATCTGTTTGTTTTTTAAAATGCAGCGTCACTCGTTTTGTCGAACCATTAAATTTGTTTATCCTACCGTCAATTTTCGCATGTTGCATCAATCGTAGCTAAATGTTCTGATTTCGGATAAAATGTATTTCAGTTTTTTGTACACCGAAATACTAAATTGCCCTGGCAATTGTGTGTGTTAGATTTTTTGGAGAACAATAGATTTGGATTGGACCGATTATGTTTTGTCAATTGGATGTGAAAGGGTTGATTCATTTTGAAATAAATAAGAGATCTTTTCATTTTTGGGTTGAACACTTTTGGAAAAACGTGGGTTAGTCTTTTTTTTGAAATAGTTGGCGTCGCCGAAGCCTACCCAGGCAAGATGGCAAGATGGATGAAGGTGGCGAAATGACCTAGATTCGCACCCAGAAGTCTGTTTTGCCACCTCAAGCAAAATAATAATTAGAAGGACCTGAGTAAGGTCTTTGTCCACCAATGGGAGATTACAGGCTAGAAAAACAAGGATTTTCGTTTTTCGTTACAAATATCATTTTTATATTTCATGAAAACAAAACAAAAAATTAAAATTTTTAAGTAATCCCCGACAGAAGAATAACAATCCCTGCCGCAGCCAACAAATGAGCTGATAACTTTGAAACCGCCGAACCGATTTCCATTAAATGTAGCTAACGAACACTCCCGACTACTTGACCTTTCAAACAAAAACAAACTAATTTAAAATCGGTTCCTGCGTTCAGGAGCTGCGATGCCACAGACACGTCAAACTTATAACACCCCGTCGTTTTTGTATCGGGGATTAAAAATACAATAGTATGGCTATTACATTTTCTATGGCGTGGCAAATCAACTGACAGATTTTTTTTTTATTGTGTAAGTACATATAAACATCACAATAAGTATATCTACTTATTGTTATTGCTACTTATTGTGTCTTGTACCTTACCAGGTACAAGACACGAGATAGGCACCTGTCATTAAAAAAAAACATTGTTGAAAAGTCTAGTTAAAGGTTTATACTTTTCTTAAAAATAAAAACAAGTACCTATAAACATTGAAAAATTAGGTCAGTTTTTTAAGAATTTTCGTTCCAAAGTTCAACTTTCGTCCCAAAAAAACAAACTTGACAATGTTCCTTCTTTATCCCCATCTGACCTCCTTAGTTCCGTGATTTAGAACAGCTTTTGAAAAACACGCTTTAAATTTTAATTTAATTACTTTGTTTGGACTCGGCACACGATTCCTTGTTTCTTTAACAACAAACAGTTTAAATTTACATCACTAATTGGTGGACGGACGCTTTCTATAAACTGAATTCAGAATAAATATTTTTGCTGAAAACGACTTTTATTTTTCATAACATACCACCATACGTTTGTATTCCCCGAAGGGTTAGGCAGAAATGTACCAATATACACCCACAGCTCGCCGGTATGTTTAGGTCCCATGTAGTAGGTGGCGAGCCTATTGCCATTATCCGTTCACAAATCCTTACTCCGAGCTGCTACTGAGAATTTCATAGAAAAACCTAATAACACTTTTGCTCGACCTGGGAATCGAACTCAATATCTTTAGCATAGCAGTCACGCTTAGGATCACTAGGCAAACGAGGCAGATTATTTTTCGATGTGAAAAATCACTCTTTATCGTAGTGCGTAATGGAACGCACGCAGAACATTGCATATTTGAATTCATGCAACAGGGATCCTGGCAGTATTAAAGGTAAAAAAACCAGTCAAAAAGTTAGACCCTTAATATTTTTATAACCAGACGGTGCCCTGTTCAGAACAAAAAAAAAGTGAGGCGTTACCGGACGCCTGGCAGATGTGAACCATCGAAATTATTTTGTACAAGTGATATGCATAAAATAACAGATTAAGACAGGAACATGGCACAACGTAAAAATAAAATATAGCGTTCTTTTTCTAGAAAATTATGACTGTTTACTTAGTTTTTTTTTTAAACGTTGCCCCACTCTTGGGATTTCTCCTGAATCGTGGGTGCGTTAACAAACATATAAACACACAAACAGCCAGACCCGGAACAACTATCTGTAGGTCATGCAAATATTTGTTCCGAGCGGGAAACGAACCCGCGACACGCAGCGCAGCAGTCGATCGCTCGGCCACTGCGCCAACCGTGTCGTCAAATTATTCAAATTAAATTCAATTTATTTTCATTAAATATAAAAAAATATTACAAATTGTAACAACTCAATTCTACCATCATATAGCGAGGCGACGCGTCACCACGGCATGCGTCGCCACGCCAGGTTAACGTGCGGCTATAGATGTTTCACATCAAAAATATGTCGCTATGATGGGTATTTATGTGACGTTCAGCTATGTTAAGCGTTTCTTTACACTATTTAAAGTAGCTTTGTCAAGAATCTGCTCAATTCACGTAGATAAAGTTGACAACAGACGCGATTTTTCATCTACATGTAACAATGTTCAACGAAAACAAACGTAGGTAATATTATTTTCCAATTCACACTTCGATTTCTCATTTTTTTACCATATTCACTTAGCGATTGGCCTCCTCGACATCGGTTTGGCTCCGACTCAAATCGTTATCAACCCCCTGAGACGTGATATTGAACTGGTTATAAGCGGTAATAACCGAAATTTGGCCGTATAAATGCATATGGTTTTCAGAACTGATTTTGCATCATCAAGTGAAAATAAGGAATGATTTTTTGGAATTTAAAGATAAACATACCACCACGCCTGTATTCCCCGAAGGGTTAGGCAGAGATGTACCAGTGTATACCCTCAGTTTGCCGGTATGTTAAGGTCCCATGTTATAGGGGGCGAGGACAAATCCAAACTCCGAGCTGCTACTGAGAATTTTCATCAAATATAGCTAAGAACACTCCCGACTAATGTACCTTTGAAACCATTAAAACTAAATCAAAATTGGATCATGCGTTCGGGAGTTACAATGCCACAGACACCATCTGCTACGGTCCTTACATACTTGTTTCGCCTCGTCCATGTTCATACATCTGTTCATACAAGCACGCCGGTTACAAGTACTGCGCACCCGACATTTCTAAAGAACCTTACCAATAAGGTCAGGGTAGGTCTTTCTAGGGCGTCCCCTCCCGGCGTTGCCACTCACATCTGCCATATAAATCCCTTTCGTTAGTCGCCTTTCACTCATCCTCTCCACATGCCCGAACCATCTAAGCATACTCAACAACAATAGTTCTTCCCTATCGTTTACCTAGCCTTTTCCCAACTACATTAGGGTCGGCTTTCAGTCTAACAGGTTGCAGCTGAAAACCAGTGTTTTTCATGGAACGACTGCCTATTTAAGCTTCACAACCTAGTTATTGGGCAACACGATGCCTCTTAGTCAGACTCGGATAGTCAGAGCCTGGCATCTGACTATCCGTACGACTAACCTTCGTCTGCCATCTTTCACTCATCCTCTCAACATGCCCGAACCATCTAAGCATACTCAACAACAATAGTTCTTCCCTATCGTTTACCTAGCCTTTTCCCAACTATATTGGGGTCGGCTTTCAGTCTAACAGGTTGCAGCTGAAAACCAGTATTTTTCATGGAACGACTGCCTATTTAAGCTTCACAACCTAGTTATTGGGCAACACGATGCCTCTTAGTCAGACTCGGATAGTCAGAGCCTGGCATCTGACTATCCGTACGACTAACCTTCGTCTGCCATCTTTCATTCATCCTCTCAACATGACCGATCCATATATATATCACAATTCAACTCAATATAGCACAATAACCATTTTTCTAATGATCTGAAGTACTACTTCGAACTAGTATTAGTAGTACTGGTTTTAATAACTGGTTTAAATAACTTCGTGTCCAAAGAAATGATTCCCTTTTATTCTTTTAATGGTAAAAGTGCTACAAAACCTAATTATTTTCAATCCTGCGCAAACAAGTAGGCAAATAAATACACTTAGATAAAATAAAAAACGATTCAATTTACATTGTGATTGTAATGAGGAAAATCTAATGAGTGAAATTCAATTGGTTCCGTGGCCTGTTTATAGTGTCCTTAGAAATATTCAGCTGATAATGAAACAAAGCTGTATTGAAATTATTATAGTAGGTAGTGACTGAATATTGTATTTTGAATTGTGAATATTAATACGTGGACGTAATACATTTTTGTTGTGGTATATATAACTCTTTGTGAAGGAGCTCGTCCGAGGAAGTACTACCGTCATACCAATTTCTGCTGCAAAGCAGCGTTGCTGTGTTCTGGTTTGAAGGGTATGGGTGCCGGTGAAATTACATGCACTTGAGACATTTCAACTTTATTCCTGGGATGGCAACGCGTTTGTAAGGCATCTGGTATTGCGGATGTCTATAGTCAGAGGTGACCACTGAACATCAGGTGGCCTGTAAAAAAATTAAATATGTTCGTCTTTCTGAACTTCTCATCTTACGGTAGTATAAAACAAAATGGAATAACAGAGTGATTCAAGAGGAAGGTTTATCCTTATAAAACATCACGCTACGATCAACGGGAGCAGAGCAGTTGCCAAAGATGTAACTGAACGTGGGTAACACCGCGGGGTGTATATGTAGCCAGTATATATATATATATACATATAATATACCTGCTTCGGTAGCCTAGTGGTCCTAAGCGCGACTGCTACGCTATAGGTCTTGGGTTCGATTCCCAGGTCGAGCAAAAAGTGTTATTGGGTTTTTCTATGAAATTCTCAGTAGCAGCTCGGAGTTAGGATTTGTGCCCGGTTAATGGCAATAGGCTCGCCCCCTATTACATGGGACCTAAATATACCGGCAAACTGTGGGTGTACATTGTTACACCTCTGCCTAACCCTTCGGGGAATACAGGCGTGATGGTATATGTAGCTAGTAGCTTTATAAAATAATAATATTCTCCAGTCCAATTTCCTTCACGGCGGCCAATCTCAATAGAGACAAGCTAAGTACGCACGAGATATTACAGTACACGAGTGTGTGTGTAAACACAGGTGCACTCCCTCTTCCCTTTCGGTAGTCCTATGGGACGGCAATCCGACACGACCGGCGAGAGATCAGGTGCAGGACCACGAACTTTCAAACTCCGTATTGTTATAGAGAAACTTCTAATGGAAATTAATTAGCAGCTCGGAGTTAGGATTTGTGCTCGGTTAATGGCCATAGGCTCGCCCCCTATTACATGGGACCTAAACATACCGGCGAACTGTGGGTGTACATTGTTACACCTCTGCCTAACCCTTCGGGGAATACAGGCGTGATGGTATGTTTATGTTTTTATGTTAAAAATAAGAATTCAATGCAATTACATAAATAAAATAAATTGTACAAATGTAAAAAATAACTAAAATGATCCATACTAATAAATATATGACTATATCTAATCAATTATTATCTAGAATTGAAGGTGTGAAATCCTGTCATTCAACGGTCAAATATCAACGTCTCTAGAGAATTAAACGTTGAGTAATGATCCAGCTGTTTTAGTCAGCACTTACCATAATAGTGTCTGAGATAGGAAACTAGTCTCTTGTCTGATTTTGACTTATGATGAGGGATTTTGATGAGAATTCGAAGTGTCAAGGCTGAAAATGCCTCGTCAGTTAATCGGGTCAGAAAATACTGGGCGTAACAAGGTTCGTCACATTGCCTTTAACGACAAACAACTGATTATGAAACTATGTAATATTGAACAAAACAGATTGCTGGGATAACGAAAGAATAAGAATGTTTTTATTTTTAATCGACGAAGAAAACTGAGGAGGTTATCAATTCGACGCGTATTATGTATATATTTTGAGGGTTAAGTAGCCAAATGGCAAAAAACGGAACCTTTATGGGTTCCTCATGTCTGTCTATCCGTCCGTATGTCACAGCCACTTTTTTCCGAAACTATAAGAACTATGCTGTTGAAGCTTGGTAATTGGATGTATTCTGTGAACCGCATTAAGATTTTTACACAAAAATAGAAAAAAAAACAATACATTTTGGGGGTTTCTAATATATTTTTTTTCTAAACTGAATAGTTTGCGTGAGAGACATTTCCAAAGTGGTAAAATGGTTCCCCCCTCCCTACCCCGTAACTTTTAAAATAAGAGAATGATAAAACTAAAAAAAATATAAATGATGTACATTACCATGTAAACTTCCACCGAAAATTGGTTTGAACGAGATCCAGTAAGTAGTTTTTTTTAATACGTCATAAATCGCAAACCGTAATTTACCTTTCATTCAATCAACTCAAATATAAAAATAAAAAAAAAATTCAAACATCGATCAAAGTTACTACATGAACTTTTATATTATGTTACTTGCTGCTAGGGAACCCTTTATGGGCGACACCGACTCGCACTTGGCCAGTTTTTTTAATGTGTGATCACGCATTACTTTTTACAGAGTAGCCCGATTTGGATATTTATTTTTTTATTGGAACGCAAAGGGCACAAGAAGGAACATGGGTGGGTTTTAGTCACTAAAAGTCTGACACTCCCTCCCGCCCCGCCCAGGGCGGGAGAACTTATTTGATGATTTCCCACCACCCCAAAAAAAAAAAAGCATGGAGCGTATTCAAATGGTTTAGAGTTTGAGTACTGTCCCAGGTAACTGAATTAATACCTAAATTCGATGTCATTCAGACTTTACAGCATTTGTCCACTACCACTTTTCCCCAATCTATTTCCAATTTTCTGTCACCCTGCCCACTAATACGCCGTACATTTTACGTTGTAGGTACTTAGGTACATCTAAGTCGAAGCGAATGATTCTCCCTAGAGCGTCCGCCTTCTTGCGGTTTGGCAAGCGGTCAACTCGTTACTGTGCCCCCGAGACCGGAATGTTAAAATGGGGTCCCTAAACGCGCTCACCTTAATAATGTAATCTGGTACACTTGAATTGTGAACCAATGACTACGATGCAGATTGATTGTGCAGTAGAGAGTTACCACATACATACCACTACACTGGTATTCTCCGAAGGGTCAGGCAGAGGTGTACCAACGGTCACCCACAGTTCGCCGGTATGTTTAGGTCCCATGTAATAGAGGGCGAACCTATTGCCATTACCCGAACTCAAATCCTAACTCTGAGCTGCTACTGAGAAATTCATAGAAAAACCCAATAACACTTTGCTCGGCCTGGAAATCGAACCCAAGACTTCTAGCGTAGTAGTCGTGCTTAGGGCCACTAGGGTAACGAGGCAGTTCACAGTTTGCTGTGCTAGAAAGTTATTAGTACTGAAAAAAAAATGAATTTAGGTGTATGGAGTTTCCTACTTATTCTTCTCCATACATTACTACTACATACAAGCAGCAACTAGATTAAATTCTTTTATTTTCTTGTATATATTATGACGTTCAAATGTGCCTTTTAGTGGCCTAATTAAAATAAATGTTTTTTTTTTTTGAGGGGTGGAAAATCATCAAACAACTTCTCCCGCCCTGGGAGGGGCGGGAGGGAGTGTCAGACTTTTACTGACTAACACCCACCCATGTTCCTTCTTGTGCCCTTTGCGTTCCAGGGGCGCGGTGTCTCTTACGAACAACCCGCAGCCCCGGCAGGCATCGGCCCTCAGTGGTCCCTTCCTTCCTCAGTGGCCCCTTCCTTAAAATAAATGATTTGACTTTGACTTTGAGTGATCAAAACTTAGCACAGTGGGGTGGCAAGTTAAGTTCTTCTAAATTTACCGAGGGAGACTTTGACAGAATAGACCGGCTGTTCTTTGATGGAAATGCGAAGAAAAAGAAATATTTTATATATATGTAGAAAATTTTAAGCGACGAGCACGATTATATTTAACAGCAGCAGCCATAAAAACTCTACGTAGCCTTTAGCCAAAGAATTTAGAAGAAAATCCTGACGGAGCAATGAAGGTTTCAATTGTTAGAAACACAAAATATTAAATTTCAAGTAACCCTCAACAGAAGAATAGAAATCCCTACCGCAGCTAACAAAAGAGCTTGTAACTTTAAAACCGCTGAACTGATTTCCATCAAACATAGCTAAGAACACCCCCGAATAATTCACCTTTAAACAAAAAAAAACAAAATCATTATCGGTTCATGCGTTCGGGAGCTACGATGCCACAGACAGACACACACACACAGAGACACGTCAAACTTATAACACCCCGTCGTTTTTACGTCGGGGGTTAAAAAGGTATGAAGTACTTACGATGCCACGATAAACGAGGCTACCTATTGAGCCCTGTTGCTCTAAAATAACATAAAGGGATTTAAAACTGAAGACTGACTAAAAATCGGATTGATTTTAAAACCAGCTAAAAAAAGGGTAAAACAGAAATCCTCATGGTTTTCCATGCAAAGGTAATTTTATTAAATCGTGAAACTGTAACACTAATATAAAGTTCAAAGTATTGTGGCTGGGTCAGAATAATTAATCCTAGAAAGAGACAGTTTGGAGTAACTTTTTGGGCCCAATCCAATTGCTCTACTCATGAAGTATTTTACTATCGTATATGTTGTAAACTTTTCTGGATTTGGAAGTAATTTTAAATGGCTTACTGTTGCTAAGGCATCAGTACATCTGCGGTGCTATTCTATAACACCCCCCGGTGAACTCATGCGAAATGAGCTGATAGATAAACTTTAGCGCTTTGTGAAGGAGCTCGTCCGGGGAAGTACTACCACCATACCTATTTCTGCCATAAAGCAGCATTGCTGTGTTCCGGTTTAAAGGGTCATGATGCCGGCTGAGTTATAGGTGCGTGAGACATTTCAACTTTATCTTTGTAATGGCATTGCAATTGCAAGGCCTATGTATTTTTTTTTTTCTTTACTCTGTACATTTTGTTTGCATGTATGTATTTATTATTATATTTCATTCTTGGGAGCCTTTTGGTTTCTTGCGCCTACGTTGTTTTGTCTCTGCTTCACCCTAAGGTTGACTGGTTAAAAATGCTTAAGGCATTAAGTCCGCCTTTGTACAGTGTATTATTTACATTATGTGCAAAAAGTTTTAATAAATAAATGAATATTTTTAGTCTTCACTAGCAAACAAAAAGGATCAACAGTAAAAAATGAAAAATGTCAGCTTCCCCGCCTCTGTTGTCTGCCCTTCACAAGGCTAAAAGTTCATTTTCTCACAATTTTGTGCTTAGATTTAGTTAATTTTATCTTTTAAGAATGCAAATCAGTTTATAAAAGTTTCAAAACACGTTTTGACACGTAATTTCTTTTGTGGTTACAAGAAATCGTTCAAGCGGCAGGAGGGGTCTGAATTTTTTGGAAAAATTGAGGAAAAAAGCTAAAATTGTCTGAAAATATTTAGGCAAACTTGTAGGGGATTTTAGTGAAACGATCTGGAGATAGTAGTGGTCCTAAGCACGACTGCTACGTTAAAGAACTTGGGTTCGATTCTGAGGTCGAGCAAAGTGTTTTTTTATGAAATTCTCAGTGGCAGCTCAGAGTTTGGATTTGTGCCCGGTAAATTGCAATAGGCTCACCCCCTATTACATAGGACCTAAACATACCGGCGAACTGTGGGTGTACATTGGTACACCTCTGCCTAACCCTTCAGGGAATACAGGCGTGATGGTTTGTTATGTGTGATCTGGGGATGAAATTAATCCCCAAGCTAGTGGGGTCCTTTTACTGTTTAAGTTGGATAATTATTTTCCTGGGACATTTTATGTGTCCGGTTTTAGGGTCTGCCTTTTATATAACTTATTTCGGACTATTGCTTGATAAACACACAAGTAGAATTTAATGAGTTTAAGTGGTTTGTGCTATAAATTTAAAGTGGGGTTCTGTACACAAAATGTGATTTTAACCCTAGTTTTGGAATTTAACTTTGTAAATATTTACAGTAATGAGAGAGCTAAAGTTATTTGTCTAGCTATCGCAGTAAACAGTCTAGATTATTAGTGCTTACAAAATGTAAACGTATTTTTTTTTTCATTGGTAGTTTCATGAGAACTACCAATTTTGCAAGTAAATGTTCTTAAGAAACTACTTTTTTTTAAAACTTATCTTTGTTTCTTGACTTTTATAATTTGCATCGGATGACACTGTTTGTTTTCCATACCTTTATCCTCGGATTAAAACAAAAAAAAATAATATCAGCTTATTTTTATCCCATTGCACGGTAACTGCCTCTTTTCATACAGAGAAGGCACGAGCATGCTCTCGGAATGACCTCGGATTAAATCCACAAAATATCAAAATCAAATCCAAAATATACAATAAACATCCCGCAGTGGCCAGCAAAGGGGTAATTACCAAAGTTAAACAAGTAACCCTCAGTAATTTGCCCGTGACCGGTAATTACTTACGAGTCCGTAAGAGTACGTACTACGGAAGGGGACTCCGCTTGTAAATTTGAAACTTTAATCGTCAGATGTAACGGACTGGCCGAGAATCTTATGGTAATTAGATATTGTGTGATGTATTTCCGTGTTAAGGGTTAGGCAAGAACTTTTAAACGATAATTTTACGTTCCAGTAGAAGACCCTGGTACATCTATATTTATTACTAGCTTCTGCTCGCGACTTCGTCGACTCGCAATACCCACCAACGTGAAACGCTACAATTCTTTTCAAAACCAAGAAAAATCAGCAACCACTCACCAAAATGACCAATTGACGGCACAGTTAGCGCAGTGGCTGAGCGATTGGCTGCTGCGCTGCGTGTCGCGGGTTCGATTCCCGCACGGAACAAATATTTGTATGGCCTACAGATAGTTGTTCCGGGTCTGGCTGTTTGTGTATGTGAGTTTATATGTTTGTAAACGCACCCACGACACAGGAGAAATTCCTAGTGTGGGGCAACGTTTTTTAAAGAAAAAAAAAAAAAAAAAAAAGAAATGGTCTCTGAAATATTTATACGAATTTTATTCATGATGGGGCCACAATAAATAATTCACGGACTGTAAAAATGTTATTTAAATTCGGTTTAAAACGTACAGTGTCCATTAATCAGTTGGTGTCGCATTGAATTCTGGTGTCCGGAGTTTGGGAAATGGTGCCGTCCGATTTTTGGACCGTCCGGAGGGTTTATCGGCATGGGATAAGGGTTTCAGGAGTGTATATATGATGTAAATTAAAGGAATATTGAGTGGATAGTTGTGTATTAGTAGTTTGGCGGACATGTTTTTCTATAAAAGGTTTTTTATTGGATTTTGATCCTTATGACATAAGCATAATAGAGTGATTATTCTATAAATAACCTAATATAAATAAAAAACCTTTCTTTTCCTTTGGGACCTTGGACCAACAAGGTCCAAGATCCCAAAGTCCTCCTAAAATCTGAATCCTAAACAATCTAAATCCTGTATTTATTTCTTTCCAATCCGACTTTTAGCCCCAGAGATGGGAAGTTTAAACAAACACACATAAAAATTCTTTAGATTTATGGTATAAAGAACTGCCTCGGTAGCCTGGTGGTCCTAAGCGCGACTGCTACGCTAGAGGTCTTGGGTTCGATTCCCAGGTCGAGCAAAAAGTGTTATTGGGTTTTTCTATGAAATTCTCAGTAGCAGCTCGGAGTTAGGATTTGTGCCTGGTTAATGGCAATAGGCTCGCCCTCGTACATGGGACCTAAATATACCGGCGAACTGTGGGTGTACATTGTTACACCTCTGCCTAACCCTTCGGGGAATACAGGCGTGATGGTATTTATGGTATAAATAAAGGTTACAAACGCTGAGAATTTAAAGTATTTAGGTTTTTACGAATTATACAAAATGAGAAAGAACACAAAAACACACACACAATGATTTAATATTTTGCACCTGCCATGTTATCTCTTCACCTCCTTTGGTTGACTGGTAGAGAATGCCTGAGGCAGTCCGCCTCTGTACTTTTTCTTGCATAAAATTTAAATAAAATATTTTAGAAAGAACTGAAATCGCTTCAGTATCCGATTTTGAGCAAACTACTTTCAGGGTATGCTTTTAATATATTACACGTTGCCTAAGAGACTTCAAATGTACCTTTCGGAGAAAGCCAAAAGATTTTTGTTAACAAATTAGTCCACTTAATCCAAAACTACGTGTCATTACATGGCAGAGTGCCTTCAGTAATCTAGTTAGGCACCTAGATAACGTAAATGTACCAGACCCAGGACCTGAGTCTCCATTATCCTTTGAAAGTGGTGAGTTGTCGTCCAAGCTCACCCTTTTGCCCATGTTACCTTAAAACCCAATTTAGGAGTTGACATTGTGATTACTTGGACTTAAAGTTGTATAGTTTGTAGGTTGTATTGAGTTGGTTTGTATTTTGAAACTGCCTCGTTGGTGTAGTATTTTCAAGCATGACGTAAAGCGTAGAGTCCTGAGTTAGATTCCCAGGTCGAGCAAAAAGTGTTTCTGGGTTTTTCCATTAGGAATTTATCAGTAACAGCCTGTGTTGCCAGTAAGTTGGTGGTGTGACAGCCCTGCGCCTCGGAAAGCAAGTAAAGGCGTTGGTCTTGCGCCTGATCTCGCCCTAGTTGTGTCGGATTGCCGTCCCATCAGACTATAAGATTTAGGGATCAGACCTGGTCCACTATAATATCTCCTGCATACTCGGCTAGCCTGCACTTAAATTAGCCGCCGTGGCTGGAATCGGTCGGGAGAATACTGGACTGGACTTAAGCCTCCCCTAAAGATAGCCACAATGACCTGACCTGCGTTACCTATATCCAGCGATTTCTCGCGACCTTCACTAGAACATACATATAATAATTATGTCTTACATAATAAAACTGCTATAATACAATCATAACCTTCTTTTTCACTTTACCTTTACTCGGGTAAAAAATGAGCATGCTTTGCATTCCAACACCGTTGACGTAAAAAAAAAATGAACGTTTATTTTCCTTATCTTTTGAAAATATTTTCTTCCGTAAAAGATCAGCTATCAATAAAAATATGTATTTGTCTCAAGATCTTTTACGGGTCACAAACAAAACAATCACAGTGTTTGATCCAAAAAATCCGTCATCGATGTAGACGTTTGATTATTCTGATCACGTGGGGACAATAGTTCAGGAGCAGTCGTGTCCCCTGCTTATCACTGAACTTACAGCTTTACACACGTTCAGAATTTATTACAGAACTGCGGGTTTTTTTGGATGGAGGGAAACAATCGGAAATAATGGAAGGAGTTAACAACAAGAGTGTGATATTATATTTATTTAGGTACTTTTTGTGGTCAAACTGTCTGAAGTCGTTAGATTTTATTTTAGCATTGCTTAAATTTTTAGTATGGATAAAGAGGAAAATGCAAGGTCAAAGCTTTCCAATTAAATTGTTTATAGACACTTTTAAATTGTAAAGGAGTCAGTCCGTTAGACATACCTACATAAAAAAACACCCACAATCCATCCTTCTTATCTTTGGCCTCCCTCTTCCTCTTCATCCATCCATATTTACAGCTAACTCTTTTGGTCACATGCGTGTCATCCCTCCTCTACACATGCCCATACCAAGTCAAACGGTTTCCTTTAAACTTTTCTGTCATTGGCGCTACTTTCAAACTTCCTCTAATATATTTGTAATATACCATAACGCCTGTATTCCCCGACGGGTTAAGCAGAGGTGTAACAATGTACACCCACAGTTCGCCGGTATGTTTAGGTCCCATGTAATAGGGGGCGAGCCTATCGCCGTAAACCGGGCACAAATCCTAACTCCGAGCTGCTACTGAGAATTTCATAGAAAAACCCAATAACACTTTTTGCTCGACCTGGGAATCGAACCCAAGACTTCTAGCGTAGCAGTCGCGCTTAGGACCACTAGGCTAACGAGGCAGTTAATATATTTGTATTAGACCTTTATAAAGACACTTTATTCTAAAAGAAGAACACTTAAGTCAAGTTTCCTAATTCAAGATATTCATAATCTATACTAATATTATATAGAGGTAAAGTTTGTAAGATTGTAGGGGGTAATCTCTGAATCTACTGAACAGATTTTGAAAAATCTTAAACCTATAAAAAGCCACGTTATTTGTGTGTGTCATAGACTATATAACATCACATTACGACTCACGGGATCGGAGCAGTAACCAAAGACGTAACTTAACGCGAGTGAAATAAGCCACGCGGACGAACTCGGGGGCAACAGCTAGTTATACATAATCATAGTGCAAAGTGGTGTATAATTTATACAAATAGATTTAATTATACAGATCTATGTTTATTGATTCAGAGTGTTTAACTGTTGATAGAGCATTGAAGCAAATAATAATTATCATAACTTACGGTAAATTAGTTACTATAATTATTACCATGTTGATTGAGAATATCTTTGTTAAGCGCTTATTATTATTTATAAATAAAATCCATTTTTTTCAGGTACTCCCATATTAATATAACACGCGAGATTGATAAAAATCTCAATTTAACATAAAAATTCAAAATAATAATAAATACAATTAATATTTTATTAATTTCAATCATAAAACTTACTTAAATAATAACACATACCATCACGCCTGTATTCCCCGGAGGGTTAGGCAGAGGTGTACCGATGTATATCCACAGTTCGCCGATATGTTTTAGGTCCCATGTAATAGGGGGCGAGCCTATTGCCATTAACCGGGCACAAATCCTAACTCCGAGCTGCTACTGAGAATTTCATAGAAAAATCCAATAACTCTTTTTGCTCGACCTGGGAATCGAACCCAAAACCTCTAGCGTAGCAGTCGCACCTAGCACTACTAGGCTACCGAGGCAGTTAAATAATAATAAGACTACAAACTACGAGTATATGTACAGTAAATATAAAAAACAAAAAGGAACCTTAGGTATAGGGCATCAAAAAAATTATATTAATCATACAATGTCAGTTTCACGAATAGAATTAATAATATAAAACACAATTAATATAAATAAGAAGGCCAGTCAAAGTTTGGATTTATACTCTAATAGTTCTCTAGAAGCAGAACATTTAAAAGTAGCGTTCTAAGGATTTTGAATACATTAAATAACACAGAAATTGACGTAACAATTCCTTCTTGAAAATTACTGAAACAGAAGAGGTACAACAACTGCCCCGTTGGTCACACGGCGGAAAGCACGACTGTTGAGTGTGGGGTCCTGGGTTCGATATCCAGGTCGGGCATAAAGTGTTATTGTTATTGCATCTGTGTTTGTGCACACACTTGCGTACTATAATATCTCCTGCGTACTTGGCTAGTCAGCATTATCTGCATTAAAATAAGCCTCCGTGGCTGGAATTGGTCTGGAGAATGCACGTTAAACACCACTATTACTTTTTACAAACTATCCGCGGTGTAAAAATACACATTATATGTATGTACATATAATGTGTCTTTAAAAAAGTAATAGTAGGTTGTGTAGCCTAGTGGTCCTAAGCGCGACTGCTACGCTAGAGGTCTTGGGTTCGATTCCCAGGTCGAGCAAAAAGTGTTATTGGGTTTTTCTATGAAATTCTCAGTAGCAGCTCGGAGTTAGGATTTGTGCCCGGTTAATGGCAATAGGCTCGCCCCCTATTACATGGGACCTAAATATACTGGCGAACTGTGGGTGTACATTGTTACACCTCGGCCTAACCCTTCGGTGAATACAGGCGTGATGGTATATATATAGTAGGTAGTGTGTAATGGGTATGTGTTGGTAGTTTTAACAGTTTTAAAACAAATTTCCAACACTATCTTGTAATTTACCTTACAAAAAACTTGTCCCATTGACAGAGATGCGGATGAGTTTTTTGATGCCCTATAAGCTTCCTTTTTTGCATTTTATATTAACTGTACATACTCGTAGTTTGTAATGTTATTATTATTTAAATAAGTCTTATACTAGTGATTCATATGAGGTAATTATGAACTAATAAATAATTTTGTAAAACATAGGGAAAAATAACTTTAGGTTTAAAGTCGTTGGCAATACAAGACAACAAACAGAATCAAAGCCGCCGACTTCCAAAGCTCGGCGGTTCTCTCTTTTGTAAAAAGGTTTTTATTTTTCGCTTTTTAATATCAACTTCCTGTTATCTAAATCCATGAAGGAACAGTAATTCTACGTAAATTAACAAGACACCACGTAAAAATCACAAGAAAGCAGAATACACTAATTCGTTTACTGGGATGACATATTTTTTTCAGTTATTTTAATTTTTTTACTAAACTACTGAACCAATTTCGATAAAATTTATATGGGACCACCTCTGAAGTATGATGACCCATCAAACAACAATGCATATTTATGCGATAGCATCAATCGCGGTTTTTGAAGAGTTCCGTTGTCTGTGTCCGGAACCCATCATCAGATCTACATGAAAATTAAATGGGACCATTTCGAAATAACCAATTTTGCAAATCCGTCCACATATTATGTCGGAGTTATGCCCGAACATACCTACATAGAAAAATATAAACATCCGAATTGATAACACGGTTGATTTGACGGCACAGTTGGCGCAGTGGCTGAGCGATTGGCTGCTGCGCTGCGTGTCGCGGGTTCGATTCCCGCACGGAACAAATATTTGTATGGCCTACAGATAGTTGTTCTGGGTCTGGCTGTTTGTGTATGTGAGTTTATATGTTTGTAAACGCACCCACGACACAGGAGAAATTCTTAGTGTGGGGCAACGTTTTTTTTTTTTTTTTAAACAAGAAACAAGATAACGTCCTCCTTTTTGAAGTCGGTTAAAAACCGTCCTATACATATCATGTTTCTTTCGAGAAACATATGTGTTTTTTTCACAATCAAGTATATCTTAAACAAAGTGAACGAACAAAAAAAAATCACGGTTGAGACAGCGGTTCTCACGTCCCAGCCGCCGCGGTAGACGCTCCGGACGTCGGGAGCCACGAGACTACTCCCGGCCACCGAAGATACGGGCCTGTGGACGGTGAGCAATGGGTAGCTCACCGTCCTTACGTTTAACATAACGACAGGCCGTGTCGACGGCGCGTTCGTGTTCCACGCGCGCCTCAAAGAGATGTCAGCAAAGGGAAGGGGCCACTGAGGGTCGATGCCTGCCGGGGCTGCGGGTTGTTCGTAAGAGATACCGCGCCCCCGGAAAGCAAAGGGCACAAGAAGAAACATGGGTGGGTTTTAGTCAGTAAAAGTCTGACACTCCCTCCCGCCCCGCCCAGGGCGGGAGAAGTTATTAGATGATTTCCCAACCCCCAAAAAAAACAAAAAAATCAAGTCTCCACTCAAAACAACATTATCATATTGAAACCAACACAAGTTTCTTTTACCTGAAAATACATTTCCCTTCGATACCGCCGAACCAGCCTAATACCAACCCTACCTAAGTGAGAATCGAACGTTTTTTTCTCTAACATCGAAAACGATTTTTCAATTACGTACCCATTCGATTTTCTGAGTGGAAACATTTGGTTCCCGATCACGTACCCTGAAGAGTTCTATGGTACTCATTTCCTGCTCTCATGGCGAATGAAAGGGGAGCACGTTAAACAATTAGGGGTAGTTCTTTAGGTAATTTGTGTGTATTTACTTTTGGTTAGGCTATCTTGTTAGTTTTGTAGGTACGTTTATTATAAAGAGGTGAATTTGTTTGTTTTTTCGACTTTCTTGTTTTTAAGAGATAATCTCTGAAATTATTGGTCTGATTACAAAAATTCTTTCACAATAATAATGCTGCAGTATTGCCGGGTGTTTTATGTTAAGCTAACTTTATACACCGCGGTGTCACCCACGTTATTTGGTTACGGCTCCGCTCCCGTTGGTCGTAGCGTGATGTTTCATACGTATAAATTCTCGTCTTGAATTACTCTCTCTCGCTCGCTCTGGCTTGTCTTTAATTAAACATCACGCCTGTATTCCCCGGAGGGTTATGCAGAGGTGTACCAATGTACACCCACAGTTCGCCGATATGTTTTAGGTCCCATGTAATAGGGGGCGAGCCAATTGCCATTAACCGGGCACTAATCCTAACCCCGAGATGCTACTGAGAATTTCATTGAAAAACCCAATAACACTTTTTTGCTCGACCTGGGAATCGAACCCAAGACCTCCAGTGTAGCAGTCGCGCTTAGGACCACTAGGCTACCGAGGCAGTTCTCGAAACTGTTTACCTGTCCCCTCATTGATATAACCAGCTGCCAGCCTTATATCATGGGACAAATTTAATATAAATATCATAATAAAGGTACCTACACTAGCCAGATATATATGCTCTTTATACACGCCTTTAAAATATGCAACCATAGAGTGAATAACGTCAAAATTCTTTTTTATTTGTGTCATATTTTTGGACTTTCCTATTTCGCCTACATTTTTCCGCGCGGCTAGTTTTTATGCGTCCGTGAAATATTTTAACCAGCGGAAACTTTACTGGGAAAATTTTCAATAAAAATATTATGTTGTTTAAATCCTTTATAGGTATTATTTGCGTGATGGCCTAGTGGTGAATGTACCTGCCTTTTGTTCCTGCCATAAGTTCGATACCAAGCAAGTATTAATGTCTTTTTAAATTCATGTATAATTGGAAATCATTCAAGGAAAATATCGTAAGGAAACCTGGACTTCTATAATTAACATAAGTCTGAAATCACCAATCCCCCTTGAGCAATCGTGCCAATATTCAGCGCATCAATGTTCGTTGCTTCCCTGATGAGAAGAGGCCTTTGCCCTGCAGTGGAACAATAATGTAAAAAAAATGTATATTTATGTATTAATAATAGCAACCGTCATTGTACATAACACCATACGTATATCTATCTATCTATCTATATATATATAAATCAATTGCTGTTCGTTAGTTTCGCTAAAACTCGAGAACGGCTAAACCGATTTGCCTAATTTTATAAAATGATTCAAGAGAAAGGTTTATACGTATAGAAGATGACGCTACGACTAACCGGAGCGGAGTAGTAACCAAAGACCTAACTGAACGCGGGTGACACCGCGGGGTATTTAGCTAGTACACATAAATATATGTATTTTTCTAAAACATTCCATTCAGTCTAACGCAATTCCTCTTTTAAACATAGGTATAGTAGTCCCCACGAGTCGTGAGCACGAATACTGAGTTAATTTTTGGGTTTTTTGGGGCGCCAACGCTGCACGCGATTGGTCCATCAGTCGGACCTATCGCGTGCAGCGTCTGCGGCCCAAAAAACTGAAAAAGGCATCCAAAAACCCAAAAATTTACTTGACTTGTGCTCACGACTCGTGGCGACCATTATACATATGTATGTCAGATAAAAAAGATATCTACCTACAGCATGTGTTATGTTTTAAATTTAAGCCCTTGTATCTTTTACATCATCATCTACTTAGCCTTTTCCCAAATATGTTGGGGTCGGCTTCCAGTCTAACCGGATGCAGCTGAGTACCAATGTTTTACATGGAACGACTGCCTATCTGACCACCACAACCCAGTTACTAGGCAACACGATACCTCTTGGTTAGACTTGTTGTCAGACTTTCTGGCTTCTGACTATCCGTAACAACTGTCAAAGATCTACGGATGACAGCCGGGACCAACGGCTTTACGTGCTTTCCGAGGCACGGGACCCTTGTACGGGGCCCTTGTATCTTTTACATAATAAACTTTATTGGCTGATGTATCTGCCTGTCAGACAGGTAATGTTTGCTAAAAGGTTAAGTACATTAATGTTTTAGGTCGTAATATTAAATTATTATTCTCAACGCGTACATTATGTACTCAGAGAGGTCTTTGAACTTTGCCATCGGTAATGTTGTTCTCGTAAAAACATTTTTTTGTTTAAAAATAAATGTTACTTTTTCGAGATTAGATAAAATGAAAGTTTTATCTCTTTGGACCAATTTTTTTTTGTACTGTAGGAGTTTTAAACTTCCTAAAATATTTTTAGGTACTTTTTTATTTCGAACTAGCCTATGCTCGCGACTTTGTTTGCGTTTTATGAACGTATCCCTAATTCTTAAAAAAAAGTAGCTATAGTTACTCATTACAACTTCAATTATATGTCAGTGAAAGTCTTGTCAAAATCGGTCCAGCCGTTTCGGAGATAGGAGGGACAAACAGATAGACAGGCAATTTTTTTTTAATTAGTTTTTTTGATATATGTACCGTGTAAACATTCATATATTATGCAAAGTTGATATTTTCATATTACAAACAGACAATTATTTTTTTTTTATTTAAACTTTATGTCACTAACGTGACAAAGGCAGCAAATAATGCCTGTGGAATTCTCTACCAGTCAACAAAAGGCGGTGAAGAGGTAACATGACAAGTGCAAAGCAAAAATTAATAATAAGAATTGGCGTCATAGTTTTTTTAGAGAACTTTTCTAATTGTATACCTACTTCATATAAAACTAAATTATACTTCATATAACTGCCTCGTTAGCCTAGTGGTCTGAAGCGCGACTGCTACGCTAGAGGTCTTGGGTTCGATTCCCAGGTCGGGCAAAAAGTGTTACTGGGTTTTTCTGTGAAATTCACAGTAGCAGCTCGGAGTTAGGATTTGTGAACGACTAATAGCAATAGGCTCGCCCCCTATTACATGGGACCTAAACATACCGGCTGTGGGTGTGCACTGGTACACCTCTGCCTAGTGGGTCTACACCTCTGCCTAACCCTTCGGGGAATACAGGCGTGATGATATGTAAGTATATTCATATAAAAACCGCCTGTCAGTCCTCGCTTCGACTTGACTTGACTTGCTTTTAAGTTCTAATTCAAGAATTTTGGAACAGAGTTTATTTCGTTTTTAATTTTAAGCCTTAAACCTTATAGATAAGGTTGGATATAAGTAAACCAGCCAACGTTTCTACAGAACGTTACAAAAAAACCCTCCTATTTTATTCTTTCTTTTTTATGCACACATCTAATAACAAACAGCGAATGATATAAGGAAGTCTTTCATTTATTTATTCATCGAATTTTTCAGTCAAATATTACATTATCAAAGGATAATGTGCAAACACTCGATACTGCTTTATTATACGAAATAATATTTACATACCAGAACATATTTAATTTTGAAATGCCCTTTTGAAGTCGGTTTTAATATCATAATTATTATATTCCCGAAACGCCAGGACCTTTTACATTAAATTTAAATTTTATGAGCAATGTCTTAAATTGAACTGAGTAAGTAATTTCAATTCCCCAAAGTGGGCTCAATACTTATTTATTTCTTCGTAAATAAGAATTACGGAAGGTAAAAGCTTTTGCTTAAATATGTAGATTTATATATAGGTATCAATTTTCTTTTCATCCAAGATCTTGAGGTTTTGTGTTCCAAAATTAGCATCAACCAGCTGAAGTACTTAAGAATCGAAGGAAAGAGATGTCTTCTTGAAATAGTGTTGCTGATGAATGAGTGTCATTGTATGGCTTTAATGAAGCAAACAGAGATTCAACTAATCAAGAATTCAAGGTTATATTTCTTATTTTGAGTACGAGCAGTAACGACCATCACGTCTGTATTCCCTGAAGGGTGAGGCAGAGGTGTACCAATGTACACCCACTGATCGCCAGTATATTTAGATCCCTTGTAATAGGGGGCGAGCTTATTGCCATTAACACACAGGAACAAGTCCTAACTCCGAGCTTCCACTGAGAATTTCATAGAAAAACCCAATAACACTTTTTCTCGAACCCAAGACCTTTAGCGTAGCAGTCGCGCTTAGGACCACTAGGCTACCGAGCAGTAACGAGTATTACAATATAAAGCAATACGGCTAGAATTTAACAGAATCACAACCACTCAAATTACAGCACCAGCCTGTTATTGTCCTACTGCACGGAAAAAGCCTCTTCTCATACAGAGAACACACGAGCATTGATCACCATGCTAGCACGGACTTGCAATTTCAGACTTAAATTAACTATTAATCTTATGAAATTAAAATATGTAGTCATATTGGTAATTGCCCATGTCCGGTTGCGAACCCATAACCTCGTGCATGAGAAGTGGATGTCTTAACCACTAGGTTATCATGACTAAAGACACAAAACAATAAATAATACCTATTGTCTATATAACTTATTAGCGAACTATCCGCGACTTCGTCCGCGTGGCTTATTTTGCCCGCGTTAAGTTACGTCTTTGGTTACTGCTCCGCTCCCGTGGGTCGTAGCCTGATGTTATATAGCCTATGTTACTTAGGAATAATGCAGCTATCTATTGGTGAAACAATGGTTAAAATCGGTCCAGCAGTTTCGGAGCCAATCCGTTACAAACATACATACAAAAAAAACTTTTTTTGTCTTTATAATACTCGTATTAGTATAAATTATTCTATACATGTGTGCGTGATGTTATATAACCTATGACACTCACAAATAACGTAGTTTTCTTAGGTAAAGGGATTTTCAAAATCTGTTCAGTAGATCCAGAGATTACCCCCTACAACCTCACAAACTTTACCTCTTTCTAATATCAGTATAGATTTTAAACAAAAAATATTTCCTAACATGTTTTCAAAAATACCTTTTCCGACTCCACATTCACAACAACCCAATACCCTGTCCTCACCTCAGGGTAACGTGCGACAGTCCTTAATTGATGTAAATTTTAAACAAAAACACTTTGCGCATTAAAAATACAAGATCCCCCGCGTCTCGGGGGAGTGGGGGTCGGAAGCAGAGGGGGGGAGGCGTGAAAGGGGGTAGTCTTCATAAGAGGATTAAACACGGTAATAAGGTTTGCATTCTACACACTTGGCCGGGTCAAGTAGGGTTTACCGCCGTTCTTGTACTATGTTTTTGAAGGAGCGCTCTTTCATATTTTGTATAATCAGTTTTCTGTCAAGTATTTTTATATGTTTTGCAAGGAGTTATTGACAGAAGAATGATAAACGTTTGTTAGGGTTCCGTACCCAAAGGGTAAAACGTGACCCTAATTCTAAGACTTCGCTGTCCGTTCGTCCGTCTGTCACCAGGCTGTATCTCGTGAACCGTGATAGCTGGACAGTTGAAATTTTCACAGATTATGTATTCCTGTTGATGCTACAACAACAAATAATAAAAAAAAAAACAGAATAAAATAAATATAAGTCCGACTCGCACTTGCCTGGTTTTTTTTTTAATTTTGAACAAAAATCTGCTTTGTTAAAAAAGAAATGAGTCATAAATTAATAGTAAATACTTTTGCTAATTAATATTGAGAACAGCTGCTTGGAATAAGGTAAAAAGTGTTGGTACCCGTAAATTTTGGTAACTGAATATAAAGCCAACTGTTTAAATATAAATAGATTATGTACGTGGGAAGCCATTGTCATGTTTAAATTCTAATTGAGTTAATTTCCAAGTAAGCCTAATTAATTCATATTTCTCTTTAATAGTGATGGAAAAACCCCAAAAATACTTCAGCATACAGGTTGGGTCTGGGAATCAAACCAGGACCCCACGTTAAACATTCGCGCATACGCCCATTACACCACCAAGCCAGCCCCTTTTATCAATGCACACAAAAGTGATCATAAATTAACGGAACAACACAGCTCGTAGGTACTGAATCGTACTAAATTTTAATTTACAAAATAACGTAAAAGTTGAATGTTTATACCGTTTTCAGCAATTATTTCAACGAAGGTTTTAATACAGGTTTCGGTGACAGGTGGTGGCAGTCACGGGTTGGTGGAGTTTGTTTCCGTTTCCTTAATATTATGGTGTTTTTGGGGAGGGTGTCGGAGAACGTGATTTAGGGTTACCCTTTTAGCGTTACTGCTAAAAAGATAAACGGCACCTTACTGCTTGTTAATTAAAATAAACTGAAGTCATGAATCGAATAAAATCAATTTATAAGATTTCTTTTTATTATTTATTTTAAGGTTATTAAGGCCTAATAGATAAAATAGTAATATAATCATATAATTTAATAAACTGCCTCGTTAGCCTAGTGGTTCTAAGCGCGACTTCTACGCTAGAGGTCTTGGGTTCGAAGTGTTTTTGGATTTTTCTATGAAATTCTCAGTAGCTGCTCGGAGTTAGGTTTTGTGCCCAACTAATAGCAATAGGCTCGCCCCTATTACATGGGACCTAAAAAAATACCGGTGAACTGTTTGTGTACATTGGTACACCTCTGCCGAACCTTTCGGGGAATACAGGCGTGATGGCAAAACATGTCGGTCGTTTTTTATAAATAATTATAAAAAACGACCGACACCCTTTACCCACCCTTTAACCTTTTAATTTTTATTTCAGGGTGGAAAGTCCTGATGGATGTCCTCCGTCTTGACCGGCAGAGGGGTCTGTTAGACTCTTACCAAGTAAAAACCACCCCCGTGTTCTCTTCCCTCGCTTTCACCGAAGATCCTAGGAGCGTGTGCGCCTTCCGCGAATCGAAACTGAAGGCCAAAACCTTTACTCTATAACTAAATAAAATATATTTTATGTTCTATCACATTATAAAAGTCAAATCATTTATTTCAATTAGACCATTAAAACGCACTTTTTAACGTCAATTACATGTTAAAATTTAAAATATTGAATCTAGTTGCCCATTCCAAAAGGTAGTTTCGTATGGAGAAGAACGGGAAAGAAACTCCATACATACTCTTTAAAAAAAAAAAAATGTACAACATTTATGTTACTTACCTCAGCATAATTTTAGAACTGAACTTCATTAACAGCATTTGCACTTACTGCCATGAGCGAACGAGGAAAAGATTCCAGAATCCTTTAAAAAAAAAATATTGTGCTTAGTGCACATAATATAGTCATCATTATCACATCAGTTGAACGATGTCCACTGCTGGACTTAGGGCACCTCTAAAGATAGCCACAATGACCAGTCCTGCGCTGCCCTCATCCAGTGATTTCCCGCTACCTTTACCAGGTCATCGGTCCATCAGCTTGTGGAGGGCCTTCCCACACTGCATCTTCCGAATGACGTATAAGACATAATCTGCAGTATAACACACCATGTGGCACAATGGAAACGCACAAGAGCTACTCATGGCGTGACTATGCGAAGAGCGATACAAAGCGAAGGAAGCTAGGACTCAATTATGTTCCGTTTTAATTTCTGCGGCTTTCTGAAACATTTCCGTATATTTAACATAATTAACTGGTGGGTTTTGCTTTACTGCTTTAAAACCAAATTTAAAATTAAAAAGTAATTGGAAGTCAGTGAATTAACATCAAATTTTCATAGAAGTTTTGGGTTGTGTGCTAACGAGAATTATTAATCAGCTTTTACAGTGTTGAACTTTTCAAGAACTGATTGCTCATTAAGTTATCATAAAATTCTACCTGTTAATGCGGTCCCACGTTTGGGCGCCATTTTCACTATTGGCGCCCAAGACTGGGACCTTGAATTTTAGCAATCCTTCCTACTAATAATATTATAAATGCGAAAGTTTGTGAGGATAGATAGATGGATGGATGTGCACCGAGAAAGATTGTAGTGTGGAATAACACCTAGGATACTCTTTATCCCGGAAAAATGTACGGTTTACGAGGGATACATCGAAATTGACGCGGACAAAGTCGCGCTCAGAAGCTAGTTTTCCATAACTGCAAAAAGCCTTGGGTGCATCTAGGTCAAAACAATCTACCTTCACCTATTATGGAAATTCAATTGAAAATGCGATTGGTAATAGTCGTAAGTAACAGCGAACACTACATTAATTTAGATATACTGAATATCCAATATCCAATCGCAATGAATCAGACTAAACCGTTAATAATTGAACGACACTTTTGCACGCTCATGCAGTTTCATAATTATTGATGTCGCAAACCGAATGCATAAATTGAATACTTGATAACTTACGTAATGGATTTGTAATTCACGGAATTTATTAAGTTGTCTGTGTCAATGTGTTTACGATGTCAATATTGTTCTGAATGCTTTAGAATTATTGCACTTACCTTACTTAAATGACTTTTTATGAATCATTTTTAGTAAACCGAAGCATCTGTCCTCGTAGGTCAAATAAAACCCAATAACACTCTGCTCCGCGCGGGAATCGAAACGAAGACCTCTAGCATAGCAGTCGCACTTAGGACGACTAGAGTATCAAGATCGTTTGCCCTGCTAGACTTAGCTAAGAATTTCTTGAGGTACCCTAGTGAAGAGTGTCAACGAACTTATAAACTAATATACTAATGTCACTACACACATTCTACTGAAGGCAAAGTCAAAGTCAAATCATTTATTTCAATTAGACCATTAAAAGGCACATTTGAACGTCAATTACATGTTAAAATAAAAAATATTGAATCTAGTTGCCCATTCCAAAAGGTAGTTACGTATGCAGAAGAACGGGCTAGAAACTCCATACATACTCTTTTAAAAAAATTATTACAATAAGTTGTACAATTCCATAAAACTATACTGATGTCAAAACGATCTATCAAAGTAAAAGTCACTCAAAGTACTGCAATACGTACTCAGTGCTTTAAATTAGAAATGAAAGCTAAATTCATTGTAATGTTTAATACCAATATATATTTCAAAGACAAGGAATCAGAAATAAAGATTTAAGAATACTATTTTATCAAGTAATTTATAACTATTTGATTTTCAAAGCAAAAAATACATACGTGAAATCGATAAGACCACAGCTGTTTATTTTTCCATAACAAAAACACGAATGTAACTACGCCGTCGATAAATATAGCAACGTCCGCACATTCCACATTCAAATATACAAACCGAACTTCCGTTTTCAAATTTGAGTGATCAGGGAATATTATATTGACCAATCAAAGGGGTTTAAACCAAAGCGACCTGGATACAAACTGATCGATATTATTAAACGAAGTTAACCGTTGCATTCTTACTTCCTTAAAATATTCATGTATGGACACAGCTGGTGAAGCCACTGCCATTAACGTCTTGTTAAATATTTATAGAGAAATGTGAATTATTGGGAATAGAAAGGGGCGCCTATGATAGGATTTTGAATTGTTCATTATATTTGAATGAGTATTGAAATAAGGATTAAGGTATAGATATGGATTTCTTGACCGGAGTTAAAATAACAACAGTCGTAAATCTACTAAATAATATTGGTTTGGCAGTAAACAAAAAGATTTGAAAATATCATTAAAAACATCCAAAAATCTAGTCGTAATCGCATCACATCACATCAAAGTCAAAAACTTGTCATAAATTAATGTAATTTGGGTACATTTTTGACAGATTGAGACTAAGACTTGACGGGCTTGTATGACCAGTTTTATGAACGGGGACGACGCGAAGGTTATATGTAAGGATCGTAGTAGCTTGTTTCTGTGATTTCTGCTTAGCCCCATAGGCAACCGTGTAAGTTTATGTATGTATGACACTAAGTTAAAAATGTGATCTTTTTAACTCCCGACTTAAAAACGACGGGGTGTTATAAGTTTGACTTGTCTGTGTGTCTGTGTGTGTGTGTCTGTCTTTCTGTGGCATCGTAGCTCTCGAATGCATGTACCTATTTTGATTTAGTGTTTTTTTCGTTCGAAATGTGAATTAGTCGGGAATGTTCTTAGCTATGTTTGATGGAAATCGGTTTAGCCGTTTCAAAGTTATCCGCTTGTTGGTCGGCGGCGGTAGGCATTTTTGTTCTTCTGTCAGGGGTAACTTGAAATTTGTAATTTGGTGTTTTTAAATACAAGAGCATTGCTTGCCTCTCTCGTAAAGAAGAAAAATGATGCTAAAAAAACTGATAATTTATTTAAGAAAATACCCCTACAAATCCAACATTCACGCAAACAAAATTGCGGGCAGAAGCTAGCAAATCATAATTAACAAATCACGCTAAACTAAAAAGCAAATCAACATAAAAACTAAAAGCCTTCGCAAGATAAGTCAGGCTATTACCACAATTTTATTAAAACCTCATTAGGAACTAATGCAAGTGCCGGAGGAAATTACAGAATGTTGTGGCTGTAGCCCCATTTCTTTAATTGCGGCTTCGTATTGATCTCGGACTTACGGTTTAACGCTATCCAAGCAATCGTACCAATGGATGTTCGTTCGTTTGTTTATAATTAAGATAATTCATTGGTTTTAGCGTGTTCGTTTTGTTTGTGTTTCTTCGTTTTTCGTGTTTAGTTTTGAAACAATGGCGAATGTTTGGTCCGTACCTATAGATTTAACAGTCATATTTTGTTGATCAAAACACAAAATTAAATATTTTTAATAACCCCCGACAGAAGAATAAAAATCCTACCGCAGCTAACAAAAGAGCTGATAACTTTGAAACCGCTAAACCGATTTCCATCAAACATAGTTAAGAACACTCCCGACTGATCTTCCTTTCAAACAAAAAAAAGTAAATCAAGATCGGCTCGTGCGTTCGGGAGCTACGATGCCACAGACAGACACACACAGACAAATCAAACTCATAACACCCCGTCGTTTTTCCGTCGGTCGTTAAAAACTGTTCATTGTGAGATTTTTTTTTGGATTTTTAAAATTCTTCGATTTTGGATATTTAACGCTAATAAACTAACTAATCATTTCACCAACCCTGTAATTGTCGTACTAGCTTTTACCCAGACCTGTTACTTGGGACTGGACATTTACGACTGATGCAATTATGACTACTTTTTAACCCCCGATGCTATGACTTGTCTATGTGTGTGTGTGTGTCTGTCTGTGGTATTGAAGCTCCCGAACGCAGGAAACGATTTTTATTTAAGTTTTTTTTGTTTGAAAGGTATATTAGTCGGGAGTGTTCTTAGCTATTTTTGATGGAAATCGGTTCAGCAGTTTCAAAGTTATCAGCCCCTTTGTTAGCTGCGGTAGGGATTTTTATTTTCATGTCGGGGGTTTCTTAATATTAGCTTGGGTCTTACCTGTTAAAACAAATGTGTGTGTTAATAAATTTAAATAAATAAACCTATGATAAAGTTGAAAAGTTTTTTTTTGTTTGTTTATCACAACGCACTTATCTTTAGAACTACCAGTCCGATTAGAAAATAAATCTGAATTATAGCCAGATTCATGAGGAATAGCATAGGCTAAAAACGGATGAAAAGAAACACGCATTAATTAGTTTGACGTAATTAATTTATATATTATTCAGAGATCTGGCTCCTTTCCATTTTTTCCTTACGTGTACTCAAAGGTTTTAATCTTTTTTACATCTTTCATATTCATTTTCCAAAACGAATTCCCCTCGCAATTTTCTTTACCAAAAATATTCATGAAAAATCCACTATGATTTACGTTCAACAGCCAATAAACAAATTAAATATTAATCATATTAAAAGTTTCCCATGTTACATCGGTTTTCAGGAGATTGCATTGTTGGATTGTCCATTTAGTGCTGACCTTCCCCTCCCGCCCCATATTGTATAAATTGGGAACATTGCTCGGGAGATGATTTTAGACGCAGAGCTCAAGTTACGCTGGTGATTGAAGTCGACCCGAGGGTAAACAATTAGTGAAAGTTAAACATAGATTGGGCCCAAACTCGATGTATGGGGCAGTTCCTCATTTGCACTACGAGAGCGCGTAGATTATAGATAGGTAAACTTGTTCAGGACTATTCAAACACCATAGGTCAAAAAGTTTGAGACAGGACTTGTTAAGGATTAATTTTTGATTTAAAATCTATTGTATATGGACCTACCATAGAACAGATAATAATAGTGACAGACGATGATCTATTCAAAGGATTTGAGATTGCAATAAGTGGTACTATAACATTGTTTCGCTTGTCAAGACGTTCTTCGGGCATTTCTGACGCACTCTGTCAAGACTCCCACGGAAAATACGAGGTTAACCTTTCTCAACCTGTAAGTGAAGTAGTGACTACACCACCTACGCGATCCTTGTAGAACATAATCTTTGGTAGCCCGCTGTACGCCTGAGGGCAAAAATAATAAAGATTTTCCTTCATAGTAAAAGGGAAATACGCCCACTTGATCAAAACAAAACAACGTTGTACCGTCAATAATCCCATTAACATTCGACTGCAATGGTTCAACATAACCCCAAAATAGTTGGCATATTTGGTAGCAAAATGACACATTGCGGGGCGAAAACGGCAAAGTTCGACGGTGATTCGGCCATGTGATTGTTAAAACTTCGTCGAATGTGGCCGGGTTAGACTGTAGGGGGTTACCAAACGAAACCACGGCTCAGTTCTGCCTTGTATTTTGTAAAACTATTTGTAGTTTTCTTTTTCATGTGTTGATGGAAAAACTGAATACGTTTTTGCTTGCTATTTTGTTTTAATATTCACTCTGTGTAGGATTTTTGTATAGCCATAGCTGGCTGGATCCAATATTGTGCCAGGGACAAAATATATGAAAATGGTAAAGAATGAAAATGAATGAAATGGTGAAATGGTATATGGTGGTGTATGATTAGGTGTTGTAAATACTAAGAACTTCTGCCTCTTTGGCCTAGTGGTCCTAAACGCTATTGGTACGCTAGAAATCTTGGGTTCGATTCTTAGGTCGAGCAAAGTGTTATTAGGTTTTTCTATGAAATTTTCAGTATCAGCTCGGAGTTAGGATTTGAGCCCGGTTAATGGCAATACGCTCTCCCCCTATTACATGGGACCTAAAAACATACCGGAAAACTGCGGGTGTACATTGGTACACCTCAGCCTTACCCTTCGGGGAATACAGGCGTCATGATACGATGAAATACTAAGAACTTGTAACATAAACCGTGTTGAGGAAGAACAAGAAAATGTAGTGCAACACTTTATGTACCTGATAAAGGATTGAGAAATAGGATGGAACTCACTGAATTATAATGGCTGGTCGATCTTATCAATCCTATTTACGCACGGAACTAATATTTTGATTGCCTGCAAGTAGGTGTTTCGAGATTGGGTATTTGTGTGTGTGCAAAATCGCTAGAGCGGGGCAAGGTTAAAAAAAGAAACATTTTTTGTTTTCGTCCCTAGCAACTGTAGCCAGCATGCTGGATATTGCATACCCTTTAACACTACAGTTTCCTACACATACCCCTTCAAAATCATCATCATACCATCACGCCGGTAATCCCCGAAGGGTTAGGCAGAGGTGTAACAATGTACACCCACAGTCCTTCGGTATGTTTAGGTCCCATGTAAAAGAGGGCGAGCCTATTGCCATTAACCGGGCACAAATCCTAACTCCGAGCTGCTACTGAAAATTCCATAGAAGAACCCAATAACACCTTTTGCGCGACCTGGAAATCGAGCCCAAGACCTCTAGCGTAGCAGTCGTGCTTAGACCACCAGGCTAACGAGGCAGTGCAAACCCCCCCAAAGTAAATATCCTAATAAAATGATCTACATACAAATCGTGGGAACATAAATACTCGTACAGTTCTGTAAACGCAGAACTATTACCAGAGTCAGTTTGCTCGAGTTCACACGAGTTGAGATAACTTAGTCAACAATAAGACATTAGTAGTTCTTGTGAGTTTATTCGTTTCAGTTCATAATAGTTCTGTGTTCAGAGTTAGGATTTTATAGGCTCTACTAGCTGTTGCCCGCGACTTCGTTCGCGTTCACTATTTTATTGGTTTCAATTTTGTTTTCACAAACCCCTCTTTTTTTTAATAAAAATAGCCTAAGTTACTTCTTATAACATCAGCTATCTGTGAGTGAAAGTCCCGTTAAAATAGGTCTAGCCGTTTCAGAGATTAGCCGGAACAAACAGACAGACAGACAAACAAAAATTTTAAAAATTGTTTTTATTTTTATTTTAGTACCATACTTATATACTTTATATGCATATAGTGCTTATGAAAGCTTATAATTTGAAACAAACAGACCCTTCACTTTTATTTATTTGTATAGATTTTGTATGTGATGTGTGTCAACTGATTGGTATTCTTGTGATACTTTTGAATGGGTTATATTTTCTCGACAATATGTAGCTAAACCTTAAAAGTCAAAGTCAAAGCATTTATTTCAATGAGACCAATTACAGGCACTTTTGAATTGTCAAGAAGTTACATTTAAAAGTTGAAGCTAGTTGCTCGTTCTAAAGCGTAGGTATCTATGGAGAAGAACGAGCAAGAAACTCCATTGACACTCAAAATGGTGCGGCTATAAATTGCAGTAAAAATATTCCCCGTTAACCACCATCATTGGTCATTTTTACCAAAATAACTAGATGTCACTTATTTTATTTAGCTTTAAAGCCGGTTTTGTATAATATAGGAATTAACAATAGAAGACATACTGCAGTTCTGTTTTATGCTGACCCTTAGGGAAAATATTAATTCCTTACAATATGTTATGATATCTTCCAAAATGGCTGATATTCACCAGAACATTACGAGCCTCCTCGAGCGACGTACTCTCCGATCTCTGTTAAGTCCGGCGCACCATGGGCAATTGAATCTTGTCGATTAACTAATCCGTTTACCACGATGGGAAATTTAAGCTCTATAGGATCCTCCTCAGGGTTCAAACACATACATACATACATGCATACCATCAAGCCTGTATTCCCCGAAGGGTTAGGCAGAGGTGTACCAATGTACACTCACAGTTCGCCGGTATGTTTAGGTCCCATGTAATAAGGGCCGAGCCTATTGCCATTAACCGGGCACAAATCCAAACTTCGAGCTGCTACTGAGAATTTCATAGAAAAACCTAATAACACTTTTTGCTCGACCTGGGAATGGGTGGGTTCAAAAAGTTCACTGATTATCTATATTTGCCATCAATAAGCCAAGAAGAAGACCAGAACATAAATCATTCAACATGTGAAGCTCGTCCGGGGAAATACTACCATCATGCCTATTTCTGCCGCAATAATTACAGGCACATTTGATCTCTGTTTCTGGGATGGTAATGCATTTGAAAAGCCTTTGGTATTGCAGAGGTAGCGGTGACCGCTTAACATCAGGTGGGCCGTCGGTCGGCTTGTTTGCCATCTAATGAAATTTAAAAAAAAATATAAATATCTTTCCCATAGTTACATAACGTCGTACCTTGTCCTATTTCATTCAATCCTACAATATAACCCAAAAGCTGCGGTTTATTTTCGTTTGTTAGTCTCTGATTGAAACAGGTGGCCATTGTTCTTAGTTGTAACTAATTTTAAGCGAAGAACTGCCAATCATTCCGGTTTCGTTGTATTTCGGTGAAGGGAAATTGAGACTACCTGTTTAGGTCACTTTTTATTTTTCGCTGCTCTTAATGTCTTTATTGTAGTTTTTGTGTATTGTACAAGCTATAAGAAACGGAGAAATATTAACCAATAATCATATTGGTCATAAAATCTTATTGGTTAATATTTCTCCATTTCGCCGCTCCGCAGCCTCGCTCCACTTCAGTTGACAGATAGCCAAGGAATGGACTGAGCAATACCTTCACCAAATTTACCATTCTCTAGAAAGCCTAGAGTTTTGTCTCTCTCGCACTTTACTTCACTGCTGTTTTGGCAACGCTCAGTTTATTCTGTACATCTATGGTTTTATCTTTTTAAAAACAGATTGAGGGATACTCTGAAAAATTTGGAATATCCCACATGAACCAAATATTTATGATTTTACCTTTTTCTACAGATTCACACGTAGTCAACCGAAAGCTGGTTGACGTGCCCCAATTCGAGAGACCCATCGGCAACCATACGTTCCACATCGGAAAAGAGGCTGTTCTTGGGTGCTCTGTAATCAACCTGGGAAAACATAAGGTAAGAGAATATTATTATGGTCTTATACAGCACTGGTCTTGGACAACTTTCACCACTGCTTTAGTGCATAGTTATTGTCCAAACAAGGTTGAAATTAATCATTAAGGAATTTTGACCTTGTAAGTATTGCACATTCGTAAGGAACTGCAGAATTAAAATCAAAAAGTGACGACATATTTCAATTCTGAGGGTATACTATCATTTTTTAGAAAAGGCCCAGCCATCATGCGAGGTGTTCCTTTTCTCAAAATTAAACTGTCCTTAAAAAAAAAACTAATTGTACTTCATAAAAATCTTAGCATTTCGCCATAACCTTTCTTCATAACCCTACCCTACATTAAAACTTTAATGAGCATAGCGTCTTAGACATTAATTTGCTGGATGCTGGTCATTACGGCATGTTTATGGGCAAGCAGAATTATGGCGACCATTAGGTCCTGACGTTACCTGTGGCACTTAGATGGGGAATTTACTCTATCATGAAGTTATGTTAAAAGGCCTGAATAAAATTAATTAAAGAATTTTATAACGTGTGTTGCTTACGCAGGCTTTGTTTTTGACTAACATCCAAATGTCTCAACGCAAGCTTTGCTAATGCTCTATGGAGCCTAGTATAGTTTGTGTTAAATTACCAGGTCGCAGGTTCGAAACACCATAATACGTACAGACAGCGCCATCAATTAGTTACCCCTCTTGCATTAAAATTCGTTCGAAAACAGGGTTACCAGTTGATGATGCTGTCTGTACAAATACCTAGATTATTGTCGGAGTTTAAAAGGCTGACCAATTCAAATGGAACTGGGCTGGGCGTTATAACGATTGCCAAAGATCTGTACATGACAGCCAAGACCAACGGCTTCGTGTACTTTCTGAGGCATGGGAGTTAAACACCAACTCCGTGTTGCTATTAATAAATACCTAATGGAAAACTCAATAATACTTTTACTGGGTTCCGAATCAAACCAGGAACTTCGTGTTCAGCTGGTTTGCTTACGACCACGAGACCAACTCACTACTACTACTACAACTGACTACATACACAAAAGTAACTTTCAAAGTAGTAACTACCTACGACATTGAGTTTGGATAAAGTATATATCAGTAAGTCTTTATGAACCATTGTAGAGGTCCATGGGTAATAACCCTCTCAAGAAATTACCCTAATACGAGTACTTACCCCAATTTCACAGACGTCTTTCCTAACACGGCTTTATTTTCAGAAAGTACGTACCTACTGTAACTGAAAACTTTTCACTGTCTCCCTTACTGTCTTAATTATAATAAAAGTCATTAACACGAAGTGCTACTTTCCTTATTATGTACTGCGGTATTTTAATTTAATTAATTGTATTTTCTTTGACAAACATAAGTTATTGTGTGTGATTTCTTTAGTGATTGGTTTCACTTTTAATTCATTAGAGAACTGTCAATTCTATTGTGACAATCAGACTATGAGTGGGGTATTTTTGTCAAGAGAGCTAGTAGGCAAGACCGTAATAATACGCTGCTAGTCACTGCACTAATGCCAGTAGGCAGTGACTGCACGTTGAGTTGTTATCTCACCGAGGATTAGGATTAGGATAAGGATTTTATCAGAATATCACAGTTGAACCTACCTTAATTACGCAACATTCCTACAACCTCTCAATCCGAAAGATTTTAGTCAACCATGGCATCATTGGTATACTGTGGAACTGTCAAAATAAAAAGGGAGGTTGGCATTACCCTTCGTTTTTGAACAGGGAAAAAGGGGTATCAATACGGTACCGCGTAACAGTGCAATAATAATTATACCAATTACTAACTCTCTTACGTCTAATACGTAAAGTCTCAAGAATATTTAAAGCATCAAGTATCAAGACGTATTAAGTATACTACCTATTCTTGGTACTTGATAGTCGTAAGTGTATATGTGGTTGTAAATTTGTTGTAGTTTATTAAGAAAGAAACCTTACCAGCATTTTATTTCTTTAAGATATAGATAGCAGCGTAATTACTAAGCTCGGGCAATTAATGGGGAGTATTAAAAAGTGCAAGCAACGTACGGCTGGTAATTAAATTTTATGTTCTAGAAAATTTTCATGATAATTAAAGCTAGTTTTTCCTTGAAATGTTCAAGTTATGGCTTAAATATCTGAATTTTAATGCTAAAACTTTATACCACAACAGTTCAGTAAATTTCCTAGACAGAATTTAGTCGTCTGAGAACCCAGAGTTGTCAAAACGTAAGTCATTTCAGCATGACTGAAATAACGAGAAAAGATGTGCATAGATATTTTATTATTTGTTGAGAAGATAATTAACAGCTGCGCAGCTTGAAGTTTCGAAAGATTTTGTTCATTATCATCATCATCTGCTTAACCCTTTTCCCAAGTATGTTGGGGTCGGCTTCCAGTCTAACTGGATGCAGCTGAATACCAGTGTTTTACATGGAGCGACTGCCTATCTGACCTCCACAACCCAGTTACTGGGCAACACGATACCTCTTGGTTAGACTGGTTGTCAGACTTCCTGGCTTTTAACTATCCGTAACGACTGTCAAAGATCTACGAATGACAGCCGGGACCAACGGCTTTACGTGCTTTCCGAGGCACGGGGGTCTCACACCACCAACTTCCAAACTCCGGGCTGCTACTGAGCAAATCCTAGTGGAAAAACCCAATAACATTTGTTTGTTGTTGTGTTTTTTATTCAAATATATCCTTCAAAATAAATAAAATAATATTTAATAATCTAAATAAATTTGAGCAGGTTAGCCTTAGCCTAAGGAATAGGTAATTGGTCGCCTCAATGCTCGTCCTTTTTTCAGATATTAGATGTGACAAGTACCTTCCTCACTTACGTGTTAAAGTGAATTATTAAGAAAGGTTAGTTAGAGATACAAACATCCAAGCTCACACATTTACAATATTAATCACGTCAAAAAAACCGCACTTACCCCTGCTTTCGAGCCCACACAAAGGTTCCCTTCGTACATTAATATTATACTTGTTGAAAACCTTACACTCTTCAGTTAGACATGCTGCACACGGGCTACACGCTACAGCTACAAAACGTTGCCACCAAGTTGTGAGCTACAGTTTTCGCTTGCTGCACATTTATTTATTTACTTATAACTGGTTGAACTATCATTACAGGGTTTAACCCAAATGCAACGGTTAAGAACTAAAACGTATCAAACCATTTACGTACAATACCAAAAATTACACATACAAAAACATACAATAAGATATATAAAACCCTAGTGTTCGTGGCTTTGTGCCGCCGCGTCGCTTCCGCAAAACCCTAATTTTTGGCATCGAAGTTCAAAACGATACTTTTAACAATCTAACTATCAATAAATAAATAATGTGATAGCTTTTTACCAAAAGCAATTATGAAAACGGTATATAAGATTTTTGGTAAAAAACTTATATGTTTCATGTCTCTCTCTGCCTAATGTATGACTGTTTGTTCTGGATTTCAACGGGTTTTTCACAAGCAGATGGCTGATGTTATAGGGAGAATTGTTTATTTTAGAAAAAACAAGAAATAAAACAATAACCCTCCAATAACCGCCATTGACACTGACCAAGTTACAAGCATAAGCTAATCATAACGACAGGCCGTTTCGATGGCGCGTTCGTGTCCCACCCGCGCCTCAAAGAGATGTCAGCAATTTTTTGAAGGGGCAGCATAGGGCTGATGCCTTCCGGGACTGCAGATTGTTCGTAAGAGATACCGCATCCCCAGAACGCATAGGGCACAAAAAGGAACATGTATGGGTTTTAGTCAGTAAAAGTTTGACACTCCCACCCACCCCTCCCACGGCTGGGGAAGTTTTTTGATGATTTCCCATCCCTAAAAAAAAGCATAAGCTAATACGATAATATTTAAAAGTATCGGCTATCGACTAAATATGTCGCACGTTTACGCTACATAGTGGCCGCTTCCAGTTTAAGATGGCGACGTTTTATGGACGTAGCGTGTAGCCCGTGTACGTGCACACTAAAGCAAAGCAAGCAAGCGTGAAGTGGGTAGGTTATATAAATCGTAATGAAGAGACAACTTACGTATGTTTATTTACTCGTCTGAGTTGACATAAACGACATATTTGTACATCATTCCTTGAATAAATTGGATATGTTAATGAGAAACATTCGCGTAAACATTGGTTTATAAACATAATTCATTGTTGCTAGCTTGTGCGCGTGGGTTCGGTTAGTTAATTAAAAATAGGTTATGTTTGTGAGTATACCTAATTTGTTTTTTTTTTTTTATTATGTTACCTACCAGTGGTAGGTATTTTGTGTAGAACTGCCTCAGTAAATTTAAAGTGAAGTGAGTTGTCAACCACTAAGTACTAATAAGTAGAATTACAGCTCATTTGGAGATCACTTCACCAAAATTCACCCAATGAAATTTTTACAGAATAGTCCGACTATGATGTCTGTCTATTTTTTTTCAAAATCAATTTTACTTCGATCGATGTAAAAGTGTGAATAATGGAACACATTTGTGAGAATTACGTCAGCATTATATTGTATTGGTGGGTACCTCGTTGCCTTAAAGTTACAGTCACTGTCTTTTTGCAGGCAGTATTTCTCAAGAATTTTTACCCATAGCAAATATTTTTAATATTCATCATCTAATATAATTATTTAATTATTATTTAATAAAAAAAAAAAAAAAAAAATTACATCACACCTGTATTCCCCGAAGGGTTAGGCAGAGGTGTACACCCACAGTTCACCGGTATGTTTAGGTCCCATGTAATAGGGGGCGAGCCTGTTGCCATTAACCGGGCACAAATCCTAACTCCGAGCTGCTACTGAGAATTTCATAGAAAAACCCAATATCACTTTTTGCTCGACCTGGGAATCGAACCCAAGACGTGACTAGCGTAGCAGTAGCGCTTAGGACCACTAGGCTAACGAGGCAGTTATTAAAAAAAATTGTGTATGAAAGTTGTATTTAGCCCGCAGCGAGCTTATAACCCCCAAACTGACAATGGTTACCGATCCTAAGTGAAGAACGTACTACATACATACAAACATAAACTCACGCCTTTTTCTCATGGCAGTAGGCAGAAACCACAGAACGCCACCTGCTACGATCCTTACATATTTCTTTCGCCTCGTTCACGTTCATACATCTGGTCATACAAGCACGCCAGTTACGAGTACTTCGCACCAGACCTTTCTGAAGAACCCTATCAATAAGGTCAGGGTAGGTCGTCCTCTCCCGTCACATTCATAATACGTACCGTCTTCAAGACGACGACGAGATTCTTAAACCAGCAGTTGAGCGATAATTTCTATGGGTATTTGTTAAAACTTTACTCAAAGCAACTATACTTTTACAATCCCTAAATATACCAGCACCACTGACCAAATAATCTAACACAACCCCCGACTTAAACACAGGCCACAATAATTTACAGCTAGTTTTTTTTCCTAAAAAAATCCCAGGCACTAAGCAGAAAAAACCTTTTCCATTTATATTTATTCGCGGCGCCTGAAACTTGCGTAATTAAAGGGTGTGCGTTAATCTCAATTGCTTGGCCAAATGCACACGGCTTATGAACTGGGGTAGGCAGGATTGTAAGTGGGTATTTAATTATGAATTTCGGTGCTAACCTTATTTTGGCCTGATGTATATACGTAATTTAAACCGTAGTCTAGGTAATGGAATTTTCAAATAGGTGTAGTTATAAGAATTAGGTATTAGAATATTCAATGCTAGACTATGGACTAGATAAGACTTGACTTTGACTTATTAAGAGAATACTTTAAGCATTCTTGGAGGAAGGAGGGCATAAATTAAGCACAATAGACATTGGAGTATTCCAAAAATATTTTAGCTAAACCCACTTTAGAAGTGACTAAGATACATTTTACAAATTTTATGTGCAATCGATGTAAGCTTCTTTTTAACCGACTTGAAAAAGGAGGAGTTTGTTAATTCGATTGTATTTTTTTCTGTTTGTTACTTACCTTAGAACTTCTTCATATATCAATCGATTTGAAAAAAAAAAATATTATTTGAAAGCATCTACTTTCAGATTGGTCTCATGGAGCTTTTTTTTTATATTAGTTTGTTATAACTGTAGATAGTAAGTAGTAAAAGTTTTGTTAGATCTTAATGAAGATCACAATGGAACTATCATGGCCGAATTACGACAATAATCTCTAAAAAATAAAAAGTGAGAGAGAGTACCAAAAATGTGTTGTTTTTACAAATAAAACTTATATTTCACTCCATATCTTTAACGGAAAACAGTAAAAATCAAATTACAAATTAAGCAAATAATTATAAATCTAAATTTAAAATAGACGTCATAAAACAATATTTGTACCTTACTTTAAGAAGCAAATGAAAGAATTTTGTCTGAACTAATTTACCGTAAGTACTTACTTATACTACAGTCAGCAAAAGCAAGAATTGTAAAAAGAATGAATCTTTTGAATCAAATTCCATATAAGTGGTAATAATGGTAAGTAGTAAGGAGTGGCAGCGTGGGGTTGGTTTTATGTGGGGTGGGCATCGATATGTTTGTTTAAATATTAATGTGAGTAGGACCGTATGTATGTTTGTACGATGTAGTACTGAGGATATTAATATACTACAGCAGAGACGGAAAACGTGTATTTTTTTATGTAATAATGTGGCTATGACGAGCCATTAAAGAAACTTGACATATCATCACGCCTGTACTCCCCGAAGGGTCAGGCAGAGGTGTATCAATGTACACCCACAGCTGGCCGGTATGTTTTAGGTCCCATGTAATAGAAGGCGAGCCTATTGCCATCAACTGGGCACAAATCCCAACTCCGAGTTGCTACTGAGAATTTCATAGAAAAATCCAATAACTCTTTTAGATCGACCTGGGAATCGAACCCAAGACGTCTAGCGTAGCAGTCGCGCATAGGACCACTAGGCTAATGAGGCAGTTGTTGTAGTACTGAGAAATTGTACTATTTATTAATAATTTGGTTGTATTATCATATTATCAAAAATCATTAACATGCGTGAGAAAACTTATTAAAATTTCACGGTATATTTTTCGTATACCCTACTTTCTCAGCAAATAAACACGAACTTTTCATGTGACAAAATTCTGTGAATTGTTTTTCTGCGTTGTGTGTTTTGTTCACCACGTTTTGACAAAAAGTACATCACGGTTAGTCCGAAGCCATACCTATGAACAAAGAGGGCGTATAATATTTTTTTTTTTTTGGTTTTTTAATCTTCTGTTCTCTGCTTTCTGTGTTGACAGTACAGTCATACAGTCTTTGTATGGACAGCGTCATGAATTGGTAACCCCTCTTGCAGTAAAATTTATTCGAAAAGGGGTTATCAGTTGATGACGCTGTCTGTACCTACTTATTATGAGACTTGAAAAAGTAAAATTATATTTTTGTTTTTATTTTTAACCCCCGACGTAAAACCGACGGGTTGTTATAAGTTTGACATGTCTGTGTGTGTGGCATCGTAGCTCCCGAACGCTTGAACCGATTTTGATTAAGTTTTTTTTGTTTGCAAGGTATATTAGTCGGGAGTGATCTTAGCAATATGTTTGATAGAAATCGGTTTAGCGGTATCAAAGTTATCAGCTCTTTTGTTAGGTGCGGTAAGGATATTTATTTTTCTGTGGGGGGTTACTAAAATTTTTAATTTTGTGTTTTTTTATCAATCTTCTAAATGTTTCGCATTTATAACGATACATATATTTTTGCGGACGTAGTCGCCGCAAAAGCCACTAACAAATAGCTTTTGAAAAGATACCTGTATTTCGCTTCTAATAAAATATAGCCTATTGCACTCGGGAATACTTCACACAGAGACTAGATTATAATGTATTAATTAGACTTGAATTTGAACTGCCCCGTTGGTCTCGTGGTCGCAAGCGTGACTGATAAGCACGTGGTCCTGGGTTCGATTCCCGGGTGGGGCAAAAAGTGTTATTGGATTTTTCCATTACGAATTTTTCAGTAGCAGCCCGGAGTTTGGAAGTTGGTGGTGTGACACCCCCGTGCCTCGGAAAGCACGTAAAGCCGTTGGTCCCGGCTGTCATTCGTAGATCTTTGACACTCGTTACGAATAGTCAGAAGCCAGAAAGTCTGACAACCAGTCTTACCAAGAGGTATCGTGTTGCCCAGTAACTGGGTTGTGGAGGTCAGTCGCCCCATGTAAAACACTGATATTCAGCTGCATCTGGTTTGACTGGAAGCCGACCCCAACATAGTTGGGAAAAAAGGCTAAGTAGATGATGATGACTTGAATTTGAACGTCATGTAGTTTACGGAATTTACTTTCTGTTACTTTGTAACCCTCATAGAAAAATATGTAGGTATGGGGAGCTTTTCGCATCTGAATGGCTGCGATACAAACCTGGCATTTTTTAGAGATAGAAGCTGAATAGAGCTAAATAGGAGTATTTAGTCTCTTATTGTTTTTTTTTTTGTATCATTGGATGTCAAACAAGTCGCCAGCCCACCTGATGTTAAGTGGTCACCGCTGTCTATAGACATCTGCAATACCAGAAGCCTTACAAATGCGTTGCCGACCCAGAGACAAAGCTGTACTGTCTTATATCCCTGTACTCATACCGTACACACCAGAACGCAGCAACGCTGCTTTGCGGCAGAAATAGATATGGTGGTAGTACTTCCCCAGATGAGCTCCTTCACAAAGAGCTCTACTACTATACTACCTTCTGTATAAAATAACCCAAGCAATAAATACAACAATTCTATTTAAAATTCAAAACTCTTGTCTCTACAAACGGTTTCACAAAAAAAGACCTACAAACAAAATTCCATGACAATAAAAAAGAATATACGAGCGCAACTATAAAACACATTTGTAGCTCCCCAGAGCAATATAAGCTCTGTACAAACATCATAAATTTCAACGCACACATTTTGCTAAATGAAGAATTTGAATCACGCACAGGGTCCAAATTGATTTGGTACTCGTCAACCACCACATTTAAATCCTCGGTCACGTTCTGCTTTATTGTGAGCCAAAAGTTACAATGGGTCGGCACGAATAGTAATCTTTGGGTGGGAGCCGTTATGTAATTCTTGAAAATTGCTGCCTCCCTAACTTGGGCCGAAAGTGTACGAATCAGAGTTTGCAATTACGCTATGTTGAAACATTTGGTTTTACCAAAATGTTTTTTCTTGCTTTTCACTATTTGAAAAGTTTGTGATAGATATAATGTAAAAAAAAATCTTACAACGTTCAGTAAGGCATATTTTGTTTGTAAATCTTGGACTAATTTCACGAAGTAATAAAAACTTTTTTTTGTATAACTTTCTCAATCGTAGTTTGCAGACCGCAAGGTAAAATATAGTAATACTAAAAATGAGATAAATTTGTTACATAACACACATGTCATCAACTGACAACCCTCTTTTCGAACAAATTTTAATTCAAGTTACCAATTAATGACGCTGTCTGTACCTATCCATATTTCGCATTAATCATTTAAATTATCACCAGCAGCTAATCTCTTGATTGTTGTGCTCAGCAAAAAGTACAACACCAAGATGATTATTATTCGAAAAACAACATCGCTCAAATTACCACACTAAAATCCAAATTCTCCACTTCGACTTCAAACATAATTTCGATGAAAATCCAAATTAAACGCAAAGCCATATTATTACTACGGATATCATTTGCTAATAATTAATACCCCTTTTATCCCATCATAAACACAGCATAAAATCTTTTAATGAAACGTAAATATTGCCTAATAAAGTTAACCATTTCCCACCACCTAATATATCTTTATGAGTTCGTATAATCTTTAATATGCAGCCGGAAATATGATTATCATCTCATACAAACACGTTATTATTATACGCGACCCGATATAGGATAGTGATGGGACACGAGATTGCTATTCTACGAATTATTCGATGTTTGTCGATTTTCCGGATCGGGGACAGTGTGGCCCAATTTCGTGGTATGCTAAATCAGGAAATTTAATCTTGTTCAGTTATTTTATATTAGTTAAGTTAATGACGATTTTCTATGTTTTCATAGTATAAAGCAAAGTCCCTTTCTGTCCTTCTGTACGCTCATATGTATCTTTTTAACTAGGCAACGGATTTTAATGCGATTTTCATCAATAGGAACTGCCTCGGTAGCCTAGTGGTCTTAAGCGCGACTGCTACGCTAGAGATCTTGGCTTCGGTTCCCAGGTCGAGCAAAGTGTTATTGGGTTTTTTTATGAAATTCTCAGTAGCAGGTCGGAGTTAGGATTTGTGCCCGGTTAGTGGCAATAGACTCGCCCCTTATTACATGGGACCTAAACGTACCGGCGAACTGCGGGTGTACATTGGTACACCTCTGCCTAACCCTTCGGGGAATACAGGCGTGATGGTATGTGTTCATCAATAAGTAAATAGGTAGAGTGTTTCAAGAGGAAGGTAAAACATTATTCTACGATCGACGGGAGCGGAGCAGTAACCAAAGACGTCATCATTGTATATGTATAGTATTTTGAACTTAGTACAATAAAAATTTGTTTTCTAAACTAATTTTTTCATAAGTACGGAGTAATATGACCATCGTAATGACAACTTTTACCAGGAATTTAGTACATGATTCTAGATCCACCAGCGATGAAAATTAAAAAAAAAAACAGTGCCTATTCCAAATGCATCATCTACACGGTCAAAATGTATCAAATAGCTGATTTATTTTTACGTCATGTACTGAATTAAAGTTTTCATTACGATGTCCCATTTGTCACCCGTTATATCAAAAACATTTTACTTACTTTGATTGATAAATACCTACATACCCGTTTAACGTGGTAATGCTGCTATTCTTGTGGGCACATTTCCAGTTGCAGCCGACCATTATCCCTGTATGCCCTATAAATGCATCCAAGGATAACCCCCAGTTAGCGCAGGACTATTGCAGAATATGGAAATAAGGAATTGGACTATGGGTTTGGGTGGATTATGTGGACTATTATTATTGGTTTATTTTTGTTAAGTCTGTTAATAATGTGCCTTAGATTGAGTGACGTTTATTTTATTTGAAATTTAATGAAATCATCAGCTAAAACAAATGCGCACCGCAATAAACGTTGTCAACTAAATAAATCTACTCGTTGAGTGTGCAAATAGCAGTTGACTAAATTATTCGACTAAACCAACTATCCCAGCCCTCTACACTCGTTAATTTTATACGTTCGTACAAGGGGCTTTCTTTATTAAATGCAGATATAATTAGCAACATTAATGTCAACAGTAAAATAGGAGACAAAATTAATTTCAAGAAAGCGGGAATGTCTAGAAATACCTGCGTTAAGATAATTTTGTTTCGTTTATGTTGAGAAGAAACAAGGGGAATCGCTGTGGTTTTAAGAGTAGTACTTTTTTAGTTATCAGTCTTGTGCTATTTTTATTTTCAAAATGTCGTTTGTTTTTCGTCGGCGTTTCATCATCATCATAACATCGATTATCGTCAATCAATCAATCAATTATTATTATCATTGAGTTTAGATTTTTATCTCTCCCAATACTGGGGAACTACATCAAAGTTGCGGGCTTTTGGCCAAACAACTTTGCCGGCTCATCTTAGTCGATTGATAAGAATTTTCTGACGAGTCTGCAAGTATTCAGTACGAGTATAATTGCTTTCTGTAAAAGTGTGAGTGTAATGGATAAATATTTAAGATTTGAAGGCTCAGTCGATCGACGTCCGGCACTGCTCCGGCAGTGACCGATCCTTTGCTGCTCGCATCCAACGATTTCCCGTGACCCTTACCAGATCGACAACGTTTAATTTCGAACGAAGATATTCTGGAACACATCTAGAACAGGAACCTAATTAAAATGTAACCAGCTTAAAAGTACAGCAATAAAACTCGCGTTCGGGTTCTGTACCTATAATAAAAATAATAATATTCCTGATCGAATTTCGGCCACTATGGTATACTCTATGATCACTATAGAGATTATCCTAGTACAAACGTAGAACTGGAATGCACCTTTCCTCTATGGTGACTATTATAGTGCACAAATGTGTGCGCTACTACAGGTGCACTGCGTCTTTCTTTACTCTCAGAGTTTAATGAGAAGGCAATACGACACGGCTGGGGAGGGATGAGCTCGCTGCGCGAGGGTATCACACCACTATGAACTCCGACATGCTATTGAAAAATTTCTAATGGAAAAATCTAATAACACTTCGTCCAATGGCAATGTGCGAAATGTGTCACCAATTTTTTTTTTTGTATGGTGTTCTAAATAAAACTGATTCTGTAAGTAGTCGTAGCCTTTTCATTAAAAACTTCTTGTATAAAATTACCAAAAAGGTCGGTGGATTATAATTTATTATCGACTAAATCTATCGTTTGATGTAAAGTTTTAAATTTCAACTGAACCCTCCTGTGTCATTTTAAACTTTATACAGATTTTCTTCGATGGAGGGAAAAAATATTTGTTTATTTTTTTACTCTAAAGAGTTATTAGTTAAATTAATCTTAAACTTTGTTTACCTTTTGAGGCGCGATATTTAGGGATAAGGTTTTTTTTAGAACTTAGTTGCTGTAGAAACTTTCCCTGGTTGAACGATTTTCAACCTTATTTTAATAGTTTACTAATGAACACTTTCTGATAACTAACAGTCAATCCATGTTTTATGACTGTCAGGCGGTAAACCAGGTTTTAGTTTTAATAATAATGTATTTTAAACGTTATCAAAATTAAATTTCAATAGAAAATAGCTCGGAGTTAAGATTTCTGCCCGGTTAATGGCAAAAGGCTGGCCCCCTATTACATGGGTCCTACCTGCCTAACCCTTCGGGGAATACAGGCGTGATGGTATGTGTGTATAACATCAAGGAGGAATTCACATGTCACCTCAAACATAATAATAAATTTAATTTAATTCTGCTAAAATATGCCAACTCACAATCTCTCAATAAATTAATTGACAATGTCAAACTAATTCATTATGCCAAATGTGTTACATCACTATCCAGCAAAGTCATATCAATGTTAGCTTAGAATAAAGTAATTCAGCGTTTAATAATCAAAATCATTACATGGCATGGCATCATTAGATGGCAAACAAGCCTACAGCCTACCTGATATTAAGTGGTCACCGCTGCGTAAAGACATCAGCAATACCAGAGGCCTTTCAAATGCGTTGCTATCCCAGAGACAAAGTTGAAATGTCTCATGTGCCTGTAATTACACCGGCACTCATACCCTTCAAACTGGAACACCAGCAAATCTGCTTTGCGGCTGAATAAGTATAGAGGTAGTACTTTCCCGGACGAGCTCCTTCACAAAGAGCTTCACTACTATTAACTACTACTATTAGTATTTGTACTAATAGTAGTAATTAGTATTTGTACTGCCACTCTTAAGGCAAGAGAAACAAATTAATTTCCACGCAAGTTTTGTTGTCCAACATCCACAAACACTGAGTTAAAATTAATTATACTAAGTAAAGCAATGAACGAAATAATTAATCAATGAAATCAATTAATTACGGTTGAAATCTGATTACAAATCGTGATAAATTAATAGGATGATGTAAAGACTGAAATATCTTAGATAATAATCCGATGGCAATAGAATAAATCCGGTTGCAACAACTGGGGAGTCATCGTGGACCGTGGTCCAAGTTAGAAGAGGTGCGAAGTCTTAGTTTTATTGATAGACATACATAAATGAAGAGCATAAAAATAAAATAACAGATAAACACAACGTGGCAATGCTGCCAGCCTTTAGGGCACTGATACTACTGACAGTGATGTGGATGACTTTTTTGATGCCCTATGAGCTTCTTATTTTGTTTTTTTTTTTTTTATATATGCTGGACATAGTTTGTAATCTAATTATTATATAAGTAAGTTTTAAGATTGAAACAAACGTTATATTTCACGATATTATCACACTAGCAAACCAAAAAAAAAGATAAATTAGGATTAAGAAAAAATAAAAATCTAAAAAAAAGGAAAGCAACAAAACAGACCCTTTTTTACAGTCCTTATTTCATAATACAGACTACAATTTTTAAAAAAACTTACCGCATTAAACGCTGTACTACTACAAAAATAGTCTAGGTAAATGTTGGTCAATAAGTAATTAATCTCGATGAATAACGTAAACACTAACATTTGCTACCTGTCCAATAACTATCAAAATGATAATGATGAAGCCGCGGGAAAAAGCTAGTTTTAACATTAAATTGATGCCTGTGTGTAAGTGGTTAAATCAACCAACTAACCAACTACATATAAAAAGTTTTACCATATATTTATATAAATTAATACAAACTGCCTCGTTAGCCTAGCGGGCCTAAGCGCGACTGCTACGCTAGAGGTCTTGGCTTCAATTCCCAGGTCGAGCAAAGTGTTATTGGGTTTTTCTATGAAATTCTCAGTAGCAGCTCGGAGTTAGGATTTGTGCCCGGTTAGTGGCAATAGGCTCGGCCCTTATTACATGGGACCTAAACGTACCGGCGAACTGTGGGTGTATATTGGTACACCTCTGCCTAACCCGTTGGGGAATACAGGCGTGATGGTATTTTATGTAATACAAACTATTATTCAGGCAAAATCTCGCATCAAATGAACACTCCGCCATGACAGTTAAATCTTGCGCACTCAACAATATTGCCTACGCATTCGTCCCTGTCCTAGTGCCTGTCTTAAATCCACCCAACCTGACACGAATATTACTCTAACCCAGGCTAAAGATTTTCTAGCAGCATTTAAAGTAATTGGACCATCACCATTGCGCATTAAATTAATGGTACCTGTCAGAATTCGTTGAAAATGCTCCTCGAGACGAACAAAGGAGAGTGGAGTACCCCATCGCTCTTGGAGCTACAATAGGGTAATAAAATGTACAAGAATAGGGGAAGTGTAGTCAGCAAATGTGCGATGTTTGATAACTGTTTTGATGTACGCCCGTTTTCTTGGATCGTTTGTTTTGTGAAATATAGTTGGAGCGCCTGGATTTTGCTATGTTTTTTTTTTTTTTGCTTTTAGTTATGAATATATGGATTTATAATTTGGACTATAATTCTGTTGTCAACTATATCATAAAATACTATGATACTCAGCTATATGTGACTTTCATATATTTAAATCATATTAATTGAATCAGGACTTTTAGATATTACCTCTTACAAACTGCCTCGGTGGCCTAGTGGTGCTATGCGCGACTGCTAAGCTAGAGGTCTTGGGTTCGATTCCACGGTCGAGCAAAAAGTGTTACCGGGTTTTTCTATGAAATTCTCAGTAGCAGCTCGGAGTTATGATTTGTGCCCGGTTAATGGCAATAGGCTCGCCCTCTATTACATGGGATCTAAACATACTGGCGAACTGTGGGTGTACATTACACCTCTGACTAACCCTTCGGGGAATACAGGCGTGATGGTATGTTATGTTATGTTACCTCTTACATAAAAATACTAGTAACAACATTTGTATAGATCTGATATCGCCAATCTGCCTTGAGCAAGCTTGGTGATCAATGTACGTATAATACCATAACATACCTTATCCCTTATCCTTATGTCCCTAATTATAATTTATATCCATATAAGTATTTAAACTACCACTTTGTACTAAATAAATACTTGAATATTTGTGAAGGAAGAGGCCTTTGCCTTACAGTAAGCCATTAATGGGTCTTTATTATCATTTAAAAATTATGATGTATACTATATTCATCTAAAAATAATTAAAATGACAATAAAATGTAACTAAAAACTTTTTTACTTTTGTGTACTACAAAAGATGTAGTGACGAAGGTAGAAAAGAGTATGCTTAGATGGTTCGGTCATGTTGAGAGGATGAGTGAAAGGCGTCTAACAAAAGGGATTTATATGGCAGATGTGAGTGGCAACGCCGGGAGAGGACGCCCTAGAAAGACCTACCCTGACCTTATTGGTGGGGTTTTTCAGAAAGGTCGCGTGCGCAGTACTGGTAACCGGCGTGCTTGTATGAACGTGGACGAGGCGAAAGAAGTATGTAAGGATCGTAGCAGGTGGCGTTCTGTGGTTTCTGCTTACCCCCATGGGAAAAAGGCGAGAGTTTATGTATGTGTACTACAAAAAATAAAATGTGTATGATCGAGTATTATTGAGGATTAACTAGAAAACACCTATATCATAAATGTGATTAACAAAGACATTGTTCATCATAACAATCATTTACTTAATGTGTTACTATGTAATTCAACATCCCTTATATATCACCATCTATCCTCATTACATTCGTATCAACTCGCTCATTTATCACATTAATGTTTCACATCGAGCTCATAACTTACTCACTTATTCCATACATCACTTAGTTCATTTACCCCACTATGTCATAAAATATTAACAAATATTTTCTCATTCTCATTCTTCAAAATATCTCATTACTGTACTGAGATGGGGACGACTGGGGGACTGTATTCTGTGTCCCTTTTTGAGTGCCACACAAAGCGAGTACATTTGGTAGCAATACGTTGCTATGGCAGGAAATTTAAACGTATTTGGAAGGGGACGTTGATACCCGATTGGGGGACGTGTAGTAATTAAAATAAAACATCTTGTAACTTATATTATTTTTAATTTGCAATTACATACATTCATACATATCATCACGCCTGTATTCCCCGAAGGATTAGGAAGAGGTGTACAAATATACACCCACAGTTCGGCGGTATGTTTAAGTCCCGTGTAATAGGTAGCGAGCCTATTGCCATTAACCGAGCACAAATCCTAACTCCGAGCTGCTACTAAGAATTTTGTAGAAAAACCCGATAACACTTTGCTCGACCTGGGAATCGAACCCAAGACAATATGGAATTAGTTTACAAAATTAATGATGTCTTGTTGATTCCCTATTAGTTTTATGCAGAGAATAATTTTTATTTTGTAAAATACCTGACGATATAAACTTTATTAGGACTGAATACTACACAATAAACTAAAGCACGCATTTAATATACAAGAATTGAAATGTACCAGTAGTCGACAGTATTCCAACGCATGTATCTGCTATTTTCTGTTCAAAAAAATATTCAAAATTAGCTGACCCGGCAGACTTCGTGCTGCCTCAATCGATAAATAAAAGACCTAAACTTTTGTATAAAATAATCTTAAAACAAACAAAACGAATCCGTATTTAATAAAAAAGCATTTTTTGAATGAAGCATGAAATTTTATTATTATTTTCGACACATTATGTTGCTTACATACAAAACAGAATTTTCCTGAAATACTAATTTAATATGAACTTTATTGAATAGCAATAAAGTTCAAATTGGTTCTACATTTTATTTAGAAAACGTTTATATGGGATAAAGAAAAAGGCTGTTTTTAGGGTATTCAAGGCAATTAATCGAATTTTTCGTGCCTTTTAAACCTTCCCTAGACCTCCACGAACATTTCAAGACCAAGGTAAGATAAACCCGTTCAGCCGTTCTCGAGTTTTAGCGAGACTAACGAACAGCAATTGATTTTTATATATATATAGATATAGATAATGGCACCTTCTTTTGTTTAAAATAAATAAATCAACATACAATTTGAACAGTAATCAATCATCATTCCCCAAAGAATTAAATCGTTTCGAAGAAATGTTTATCAAATTATCAGTTATAATGATAAATGACAGAATCCATCTTGCTAATTTAACAAATATCCATTCAAGATTATTGTTTTTAAAATCCATTGTCATGGCGTATGTACATTAATTGACGGCACGTTTGGCGCAGTGGCTGAGCGATTGGCTGCTGCGCTGCATGTCGCAGGTTCGATTCCCGCACGGAACAAATATTTGTATGGCCTACAGATAGTTGTTCCGGGTCTGGCTGTTTGTGTATGTGAGTTTATATGTTTGTAAACGCACCCACGACACAGGAGAAATTCCTAGTGTGGGGCAACGTTGTTTTTAATAAATAAAAAAAAAAATTAATTTCCTCATAACGTGATGCGATGCTACTAAGAACTTTTAAGGCCCGGTCTCCACCAAAGCGGAGAGGAGATGTTTCCTACAACCAATCGCCTAGCGTTATTTTACATCTTTTATTTTACTTCAACACAACACCATAGCCAATTAGTTGTTTACGAGACATCTCTCCGCTTTATTTTTGTTTAAATTTCTTTGGAAGCGAACAAAGCACCCTCCATAATAAGTGGTCACCTCTTCCTATAGACATTCGCAATACCAAAAGTTTTGCATTGCCATCCCAGAGACAAAGTTGAAATGTCTCATGTGCCAGTAATTTCACAGGCACCCATATGTTTCAAATAGGAACACAGCAACGCTGCTTTGCGGTAGAAATAAGTATGTTGGTAGTTTTTCCCCGGACGACCTCCTTCACAAAGAGCTCCACTACTAGTAAAATAAATAATATACATAAGTGGAGCTCGACCCTTAAAAGTGGAAAATGTAGGTTTTATCAACATTGAACCTGAAGCACCACAAATAATAATAATTATTGACTCGTCCTCACTTAAAGTAATTAATTAAGGAAAAAAAACTAGTTAAACTAATAGGGGTTTTAATTAAAAGGTTAATTAGTCTTCAGAAGTAATTTGTTGGAAAGAATTTCATTGCGTTCTAGATAGTTAATTGGTCTCGTAGGCTTTAAATTAGTGTAAAATTAAAAGGGCTGTGATAATATTTTAATGAGATAATTATTTATGACAAATTGACATTTTTAGTTTAATCTTTTGCTACGTAGATACTTTATAAATTTATATCTCAGAATACCGTCACGCCTGTTTTCCTCGAAGGGTTAGGTAGAGGTGTACCAATGAACACCCACAATTCGCCAGTATGTTTAGGTCCCATGTAATAGCGGGCGAGTCTATTGCTATTAACCACACCACATTACTGTGCCGTGTCGACGGCGCGTTCGTGTTCCACGCGCGCCTCAAAGAGATGTCAGCAAAAGGAAGGGGCCACTGAGGGCCGATGCCTGCCGGGGCTGCGGGTTGTTCGCAAGAGATACCGCGCCCCCGGAACGCAAAGGGCACAAGAAGGAACATGGGTGGGTTTTAGTCAGTAAAAGTCTGATACTCCCTCCCGTCCCGCCCAGGGCGGGAGAAGTTATTTGATGATTTCCCACCCACCAAAAAAAAAAAAAATCCACATTACTGTAATTATTCCACATTTTTGTAATCTATAATTTTTGTGTTTAGGTTAATTATTATTATTATATATTTTTTTAATTCTGTGCCTTAGCTTTTTTGCTTAACTTTGCTTGATGACAGATATTATTTTTTAAATGTAAACTCGGTAGCTTTATGTTCTGATACATATATTAGTTATGGTGTTCTTAGCTTAAGTTTTGATGTTGTTCCACTTTTATTTTTTGTGTGAGCAGTGCGTGTGTTGTTCACACCATCTCTGCCAGTCTGTTTTTATAAGTGAAGACTTGTAATTGGCTGTCGGTTTCACATATTTTATAGTCAGTTTAGTTTAGCTGTAAGTCTTCCATGAATATATAAATAAATAAATAAACAAAATTAAAAATTTGTCCCTGGTAACATTTTCGTCACAGATATTAAAATATTTTCTATTTAAGTTTACTTTTATTTATGACGAAGCACCCCTTTTGACAGCGTAGAAAACATCTTGAGATTACAATGAAACATCGTTTATCTTCATTATACTTCGCTTACTATTGAAACTAAAAATACAAGAAAAACTTACGCAGATATAAATTATTTTAGCAAGCAAAGTCATGAATGAAACTTAGTCGTTCATAATTAACGAAAAACCAATCTTTGGATCATCATCGTCCTGCCATTATCCCATGTTACTTGGGGCAACACGTTTTCGTATTCCATGCCGTCCTGTCAACCATCATGCCATCACTGACTACCTTCTCTTCCATATCATTCTTCACACAATCCATCCATCTTTCCTTTGGCCTCCATTTTCTCTCTTCTCTTCTTTCTCTTAATTTTGGATAATAAAAAAGAAGATTAAACAAAATCACATTAATTAAGCAGAAGATTAATTATAAGTTAAAATATTATTTGTAACAGATAAAGGCTCTTAGTCGAGTGAAATTAATTTGGAGTATCCATTAATTTTCTAACAAACAAAGTACCAATTTCACCCGAAAATTTGTTACTAGACATTGTTATATCAATTTTGATAAATAAAAGCGGCAGAGTTATTAATTTTATAGCCTTATTGAAAGATAATATATAGTAGTTTAGAGATTTATTGGCTTAAACAGTTGACTTTTCAAGAAATGTAATTAATAAAAATACCTATTTCTTCCGCAAAGCAGCTTCGCATGCTTTTTTTTTGTCCGACATTCATACCCATGAGTGTCAGTGTGATTACAGGCATATGAGACATTTCATCTTTGTCTCTAGGATGGCAACGCATTTGCAAGGCCTCTGGTATTGCAGATGTCTATAGGTAGCGGTGACTACCTAACATCAGGTCGGCAGTCGGCTTGATTGCCATCCAATGACATAAAAAAACGAGTTCTGATAAAGTTTTATCAGAAATCTTTTTTACACAATGTACTATGAAAAGTGTCAGCGTATTGAATGAACCACAATGTGGGTCCTCAGCAACGTCTAGCGACATTGAGGCATGCTAAAGTGACGATGACTAGACTAGTTTGTCGCTTACTGTCAAGATTGGTTCACACTAGCTAAAGATAGAAGGAAGGGAAAAAATTCATTTATTTTTTAAGTATAGTTGAATAAAAATCCCTGCCGCAGCTAACAAAAGAGCTGATATCTTTGAAACCGCTGCACCGATTTCCATCAAACATAGCTAATAACACTTCCGACTAATTCACCTTTTAAACAAAAGAAAAACTAAATTAAAATCGGTTCATGCGTTCGGGAGCTACGATGCCACAGACGCACACATACACAGACAGACACGTCAAATTTATGACACCCCGTCATTTTTGCGTCAGGAGTTAAAAAAGTTAGAAAAATTTAGCTACTGGGTTAGTGCTGTTTGTGTATGTATGTTTATATATGATTTTTAACGCAACCACGATACAGGTTTTTTTTTATAGCGATGGGAAATCATCAAGTATTCTCCCCCCCCCCTGGGCGGGGCGGGAGGGAGTGTCAGACTTTTACTGTCTAAAACCCATCCATGTTCCTTCTTGTGCTCTTTGCGTTCCGGAGGCGCGGTATCTCTTACAAACAACCCGCATCCCGGCAGGCATCGGCCCTGAGCGGCCCCTTCAAAATTTGCTGACATCTCTTTGAGGCACATACAAGATAAATTACGAGGGTGGGGCAAAAGTTAAAAATATATATATATATTTGCCAATACAATATATACGCTTAAGTTCGCTTGAGGGTTTGATTCCCAGGTTGATTAAAAAGTGTTATTGGGTTTTTCTATGAAATTCTCAGTAGCAGCTCGGAGTTAGGATTTGTGCCCGGTTAATGGCAATAGGCTCGCCCCCTCTATGGATGTACATTATTACACCTCTGCCTAACCCTTTAAAGAATACAGGCGTGATGGTATGTTATGTTATATGCCAATACACTTTATGTAAAAAAATACCATTAGATGTTAATAATCATACTACATAATATAATTATATTAACGTATCATCAAATAATAACTGCCCCGTTGGTCTCGTGATCGTAAAGCGCGACTGACGAGGGTGGGGTTCCGGGTTCGATTCCCAGGTCGGGCAAAAAGTGTTATTGGGTTTTTCCATTAGGATTTGCTCAGTAGCAGCCCGGAGTTTGAAAGCACGTAAAGCCGTTGGTCCCGGCTGTCATTCGTAGATCTTTGACAGTCGTTATGGATAGTCAGAAGCTTGGAAGTCTGACAACCAGTCTAATCAAAGGGTATCGTGCTGCCCAGTAACTGGGTTGTGGAGGTCAGATAAGCAGTCGCTCCATGTAAAACACTGGTATTCAGCTGCATCCGGTTAGACTGGAAGCCGACCCCAACATAGTTGGGAAAGGGTTCAGCAGATGCTGATGAAATAATAAACTGAAGGAGAACACAACAGCTAAAGACAAACCGAAACATACAGAAAATCAAAGCACTCAACCAAACAACCCGAGACAAAATAAGAGCAAACATATACCCAATACACACATACAATAATCAAGAACATAGAAGTTACATTAGAAATGAATGTACTTGATAATGAAAACGTCGTGCATTACGTAGCAGACAGTGTGATAATAGATAATAATGTTACTCCAGGATTAATTTCTGAGAAACTACAAATGGAGGTAATGGAACAGATTGTTGTGTTTGCTTTTTCAATTAATCTTTTCCTTATGGATGTAGTTCTGTTGATATCATTAATTATTTTGAAGGAGACGTGGAATTATGTCTTAGTAGCTATGAAAGTTTTTAACTTCGGACGCAAAAACGACAGGGTGTTATAAGTTTGACGTGTCTGTGTGTGTGTTTGTCTGTGGCAACGTAGCTCCCGAACGCATGATCCGATTTTGATTTTGTTTTTTGTGATTGAAAGGTTAATTAGTCGGGAGTGTTCTTAGCTTGTTTGATTGAAATCTGTCCAGCGGTTTTAAAGTTATCAGCCTTTTTATTAGCTACGGTAGTGATATTTTTCTTCTGCCGCGGGTTACATAAAATTTTTAATATTGTGTATTTAGTCAAAGTTTGAATTTTGTCTCAAAAATATTTCCTTATCCTCATAGTCCATTCTCAATATCTTTATTGCTTTCCATATTATTATGTACTAGCTTCCGACCGCAACTTCGCCCGCGTCAAAGAATCTTATCCTAAAAAAAAAAATAAGTAAAGTATATTATCCTATAGGAACCGTACATTTTTCGCTGGATAAAAAGTAGCCTATGTGGTATTCCAGACCATAATTTATCCATGTATCAAATTTCATCCAAAACCGTTCAGCTGTTTAAGCGTGATTGAGTAACAAACATCCATCCTCATATGTATAATAAATTATTTATTTATTTATTAAACGTTATGTATATAATGTAAAAAAAACTGTACAAAGGCGGACTTAATGCCTTAGGCATTTTCTACCAGTCTACCTTAGGGTGATGTAGAGACAAAACATAGTAGGTAACTATTATTATTTGGTATTAGTAGGTAATTATATACTAGTAGGATATTATAAATAAATTATTAGTCGGATTCTTGTGTGGTAACTTTATAATTAAGATATTTATGGACACTGTAGGCCATAGCCGAAGGGTAGGGTAAGGGTATTTTTAAGGAATTGTCCAAACGGTTGGTTCAAACTTCCTGTGACCCAAGGGTCACCTTTACTTTGGCCAGAGGCTAAAGAAAACTAAAGCTATCGTCCAATGTGGCAATGTATTTTTTTTATGCCTTTTTTATAGATTAACATACCATCACGCCTGTATTCCCCGGAGGGTTAGACAGAGGTGTACCAATGTAAACCACAGTTCACCGGTATGTTTTAAGTCCCATGTCATAGGTGGTGAGCCTATTGCCATTAACCGGGTACAAATCCTAACTTCGAGCTGCTACTGAGTAATTCCTAATGGAAAAACCCAATAACACTATGATCGACCTGGGAATCAAATCTAGGACCCCATGCTCATCAATCGCGCTTGCGACCACGAGACCAACGGGGCAGTTATTTTTATAGATTCTTTTTTATTACTATTTAATTGTCATAGGTTGTCTAATGATTTAGGTATGTAAATATTGTACAGATTTGAAAAATTAAAAGAAAATTCTTGAATAGTTAGCTAAAAAGAACTGCCTCGGTAGCCTAATGGTCCTGAGCGCGACTGCTACGCTAGAGGTCTTGGGTTCGATTCCCAGGTCGAGCAAAAAGTGTTATTGGGTTTTTCTATGAAATTCTCAGTAGCAGCTCGGAGTTAGGATTTGTGCCCGGTTAATGGCAATAGGCTCGCCCCCTATTACATGAGACCTAAACATACCGGCGAACTGTGGGTGTACAGGTACACCTCTGCCTAACCCTTCGGGGAATATAGGCGTGATGATACCATCACGCCTAGTTTAGTTAGCTAAAAACAAAAATATCATTCGTTTTGTTCGAATCCAATTTTGGACACGTCGAATCTAAATCTGATTACTTTTTTATATACAATATGTAAATGTCACTGGACTCACAGATAGATTATATTTTCGATTTGAACGCGTATGATATTTATATTACCAGCCTACTTTCTCCCACTACAGGGCAAAGGCCTCTTATAATACAGAGAAGGAACGAGCATTGATCACCCTAAGCGGATTGGCAATTTCAGATTTATATGTGTCATAACTTCAGGTTCCTTAACGATGTTTTCCTTTACCGATGTCAGTAACGTCCAAGACAAACTTAGAATGTATGAATTAAAAAAGTCACATTAGGCCTTAATTAATAGGCCATTTATGTTTTTTTTTTTTACTTAAAATCCTTACCGCAGCTTACAAAAGAACTTTGAAACCGCTGAACCGATTTCCATCAAACATAGCTAAGAACACTCCCGACTAATATACCTTTTAAAACAAAAAGAAACTAAATCAAAATCGGTTCATGCGTTCGGGAGCTACGATGCCTCAGACAGAGACACACGCACACAGATACGTCAAACATATAACACCCCGTCGTTTTCGCGTCGGGGGTTAAAAAATAGCATTTAAACAAAAATAAAAACAAAGTGGAAATAAGACACAAAACTCTGTATGAAAAACTAACTTGAAATTGTGGCGAAAACTGTTTTTAAATCCGCGCAGTACTTCTCGAGATTAGCCAGAATATATTACAAACAACTGTCGGCTTCGTTCACACTATCTTGTACATACCTTCAAAATATGTATGTGTATTACGCGAATGCATTGCAATGCCAACTCTCTTGAGGAATACAACAGAATTTCTATATTGCTGTATCTTGCACTTTCATAATATTGTACCAAGATCCGACAGTCGCTACGCCTATGTCATTTCAGAATGGTTGAAATTTTAAGAATATGTAGGGTGCTAAATAACCATAAAATTCGATTTTTAGTTAATTATTTGAATCACTAGTATAAAACTTACTTAAATAATAATAAGATTACAAACTACGAGTATGTACAGTTAATATAAAATTCAAAAAAGGAAGCTTATAGGGCATCAAAAAACTCATCCGCATCGCTGTCAATGGGACAAGTGCCCAAAAGGCTGGCAGCATTGCCACGTTGTATGGCAATGGATTATTATTAGTCGCCGATACTTAAACACACATGATTGTATTACCTTATGGTACCAAACAACTTCACCGAAAAAAAGGCTTTTCCTTTATTGCAAAGCGTTGCCCTCTACTGTCCCTGAAACTATTTAACTTTTACCATGTATGTTTTTTATTTAGGTTATTCCGCTACTTCTTCCTCGTGAATGTCGGCAATTAGCGATGCTTTTTTTGCACGGAACCCTAATTATTTATCTAAAATAAAAGTAGGTTGATTAGTTACTCCTTGTAACATCAGCTATCTGCCAGTAGAAGTCCTATTAAAAACGGTCGAGTTGATTAAGAGATTAGCCGCCATAAATTTATTAGCATTTTTAGTAAAAACACTCAATTAAATTTTTTAAGTAACCCCCGACAGAATAATAGAAATCCCTAACGCAGCTAACAAAAGAGCTGATAAATTTGACACCGCTGAACCGAATTCCATCAAACATAGCTAAGAACACTCCCGACTAATTCACCTTTCAAACAAAAAAAAAACAAAATCAAAATCGGTTTATGCATTTGGGAGCTACGATGCCACAGACACACACACAGACACGTCAAACTTATAACACCCCGTCGTTTTTGCGTCGGGGGTTAAAAAGCTATAATTCTGACATTACAAAGAGATACTTATATTGCATTTATTTATATAAATTCATAATTAAAACCTACAATGAAGTAGGTCTCACGACTATCGGCATCTTACACCACAAATGAACAAACAAAAATAAAGAAATTCCAGAAACAAATGTTTCAAAAACTTTGTATTCTCAGTGTTACATTTCGTCAATGTACCTACGTTCATGTTAATCCCTGTTTAAAATTCAAAGAGCCTGCGGCCTCGCTGCAGTCTCGAGTAAATTAAATAGAAGAACTGGTGACTTGGCGGGATGAGATGTAAATTCTGTACTGTTGCAACTATGGTGGGGGGAGCAAAAACTAATTTGCGCATTTAAAAAATTCCTTCGCTTCGAATCGTTGATCGGTGAGGAATGGTTTACGTTAATTAAATTGTTGTGTACTGTTATTTCGAATGTTTCTGACAACGTTAGGTTTAAATTAAATTACGATTGCCGAAATTCCTTGTGTATTGACGACTTACTGCGATTGCTGATTAATCTCCTATATCGAGCTGTTGTTTGATATGTCTACGGAATCTTATGGAAAAAAATAATAATCTCTAAACTACTCACAACAAAAAAAAATATCTCTATTAACTGCCTCGTTGGCCTAGTGGTCCTAAGCGCGACTGCTACGCTAGAACTCTTGAGTTCGATTCCCAGGTCGAGCAAAGTGTTATTGGGTTTTTCTACTAATTTCTCAGTAGCAGCACGGAGTTAGGATTGGTGCCCGGTTAATGGCAATAGGCTCACCCCCTATTACATGGGACTTAAAACATACCGGCAAATTGTGGGTGTACATTGGCAGACCTCTGCCTAACCCTCTAGGGAATATAGGCGTGATGGTGTTATAATGATCTCTAATGATGAAGATCTAATGGATCTCATTGGTCTCATGTATGCATACAAAATATAGGAACGTATTTATTTAAAAGAGTAAGAAAAGAATAGATACTTTGAAGGACTCAGAGGAGGCCTTTGCCTAATAGTGGAAGAAAACAGGCTAGATAAAGAAAATAACATTTCTTGCCCATACCTCTCCATATGCTTAAATTATATTACTAAATTACATTTATTTTTCTTGTTCCGAATTGTCTTAAAAAATTGTGTAATTAAAATCGGCAGCTGATACCTTCTTTGATAGTTTTCTTCTTTGCAGGTCGGATGGCTCCGTGCAGAAGACCAAACAGTCTTATCCCTTAACGACCGAGTAGTTCTCAGTCCTCGATACTCGGTCAACCTGGACACTCCTAGTACTTGGCAGCTGAGGATCAGGCCTCTCCGGGCAGAAGACCGCGGCTGCTACATGTGCCAGATCAACACGCAGCCCAGCATGAAGTGGCAGATTGGATGCATTGATGTATATGGTGAGTGGAACTGTAAAAACAAAGGTTTATAAATAATTTTCAGCCAACCAAAGTACGCAGAAGATATTTTAGTGCACAAGTGTGTTCGCAAACACAATTGCACTCCCTTTTTCTTTACTTAAGAGTAAAGAAAGAGTGAGTGCAATTATGTCCGTTCCGAGGGTAATTCGACATAACCTGATCTCGCCTGCGTCTGATCACTTGATCAGGCGCAGAGCTTTACCTAGTTTCTGGGACACGGCGGTAACAGACCACCAACTTTCAAACTTCCTTCACATTAAAAAATTCGTAACGGAAAAAATCAATTACAATTAGCCCTATAAGGAAATCGAACCGCTGACGCCCACGAGACATCGGAGTGGTCACAAAATAATTACTCAAATATATACCATCACGCCTGTATTCCCCGAAGGATTAGGCAGAGGTGTACCAATGTACACCCACAGTTCGCAGGTATGTTTTTGGTCTCATGTAATAGGGGTGAGCCTATTGCTATTAACCGGGCCCAAATCCTAATTCCGAGTAGCTATTGAGATTTTCATAGAAAAACCCAACAGAACTTTTTACTCGACCTGGGAATCGAACCCAAGACCTCTAGCGTAGCAGTCGCGCTTAGGACCGCTAGGCCAACGAGACAGTTTATGAGTAAGTAAGTTAAGTAATTACTCAAGTTTCAGCAATTACCCCACCGTACTTGAAATTTATTTTAATTTTATATTTGGTTTCTTTTATCTATCAATCCTTTTCTATAAGTACTCACTTATAGGTGTCATTTACAAATAATCCTTTGTTACAAACGACCCTTTTAGTTTACGTCAAAACGTAAATGCTTTCAAGACTTTTAATTAAAAACGGTTAAGTATTTATTATGGTCGAAAATGTAAATTAAAGAGGAATGGCGCCCGACTCTTACCTGCCTACAACATTATTGAAAAGGTGTAGCCAAAGAATTTAAGTAAATTACAAAACAACAAATGGAATCGCCAACTTCTCAAACAGAAGGGAATATATTTTTTAATATAAACTCCGAATCGAACGATTTCGCTGAACGAGTAATAGGTAAAAATAAAAGAGAGGAAGTCTAAAGCTTATTAAGGATAGGGGAGGATTCCGAAGCTTCAAAACATTTCAAAGTACTTACGTAGAACTTAGAACAAAACTCAATATCAATGAAACGACTCCAATGAGCGTTGGAAAAGTATTTTCTTCAGAAAAATAAATCACCTTAAGAGAAGTTAACATTATTTCTCCGCGCCATTGAAGGTGGGCGCCAAGTTTTATCGCTCGCAGCTCAAATTAGTTCTGGGGGGTTTATTCTTTTTTTTCAATTCTCAAGTTTTGAAGTATGGATTTCAATATTGAATTTTTACTATGTCTCTGAGGTGCCGGCGTAACTTTCTGGGGGGTGAGGAATTTAATATGTAATATCGCGCCGGTATTCACGGGGGATTTCTTTTTCAAATTGTATAAAATTCCAAATGAAATATTAGGGAAGTATGAATGATCCCCTCGCCCGCCGTTTGATAGGTTTTATTTATATCAAATTAAAAGAAGAGATTCCATTCAAAGGCTTATTGACGTCACATGTTTCAATAAAAACGATGAGAAACATTACCAACGTAAAAATAGCAATTTACGAAATAGAAAAAGTCACACTGGTACTTACTTGTGCCTCTTTGCGTACCAACCCACAGCCTCGTATATGAGAGGCACCTAAATCAATGAGCCACCACGATATCAGCACGATAATAATAAAATATAATTAGACTCAGCAATCATTGTGCCGATAGTCGTTACAGCGAATGGCTTAATAACCAAGAGCCTCGACCAGCATCTAAGAGCCACTAGTCAGGCGGTTAAGTCAAGGGTTTGATTTAGAAGGTAGTAGATACTTCTGGACACGACTTGCATTGTTAAGAGGTTTCTCTCTCTGGAGCTCTGACCACCGGTAGCTTAGACCCTGTTCGCGCACCCTGATAGCGGTGGGCTACTATTCTTTATGGTTTCATCTTTTCATATGGTTTTTTTTACCATGTCAAGTTACGTCTTTGGTTACTGCTCCACAGTTGTAGGCCGTAGCGTGATAATATATATGTCATATTATTGCGTAGACTATTTCTTAAAAAACACTTTTGAGCTTCATTACATTAGTATAGATTTTAATTTTTTATACTTATTATCACGCTTGTATTTCTCGAAGTGTTTGGCAGAGATATACCAACGTACACCCACAGTCTGCCGAAATATTTTAGGGCCAATGTGATAGGGGGCGAGCCTATTGCCATTAACCGGGCACAAATCCTAACCGGAGTTTGGATGCTCGGAAGCCGCTACTAAGAATTTCACAGAAAACTCCAATAACACTTTGCTCGACCTGGAATTCAAACCTAGGACATCTAGCGTAGCAGTCGCGGGACCTCTTGGCTAACAAGGCTGTCATTTTTATATTTTATCTTGCTTACAATCTTCCACTGCTGGGTAAAGGCCTCCTCCATGTCCTTCCAAATATTCTTTTCTTGCGTCATAGTATAGATTTACAAAATCTATTAATAAAATAATTATACAGCAGGCCAGATATTGAAGCTACTAAGGTATGCCAGTCTACCACAGACGGTCGACATCTTCTGAATGGCTGTGTTCATCGAAGCAAAACTGTTAATTGTTCTGATTCAATCTATTAAGAGCCAAAAACAACTTCTGGCGAGACGTCCCAAGTTTCATCGCTTGGAGTGTTCGACCAACTTAATAGCTATCGATTCTGGCTTAGTTTTGCAACTTTTGTGGTGTATAAGCAACAGTTGCTAAAGGAAATAGGTAAGCTATGAGGTGTGAAATACAATTGGTTTTAGAATAACATGCTTGTGGAAGTTTGTTTTTAAGGGCCGAATTTTGTGTTCAATAGTCACTTTACTGTTATTTGGAGAATAAATTACTTACTTAATATGACATTTTGAAATATTTATGCATTTTTTGCCAAAATATGTAATTAGCTTTCAACGATAAAACCAGTTTGATACTGATGGATTTATGTATATATCGCATTTACATAATTTTAATATAAAGCGGTTTTGAATAATGCCTAAAAAGATTTTCGCGAACGGAAGAAACTCACGAAATTACCCAAGCATAATATAAAAACAGTGTTCAGGAAAACAGAGGCATTTCCCATAAATATCCTTCTTTATCAAAATATAACTAAAATGATGCAACCTCCCAATATACTACTAAATTAACATACCCACAATACCAAATTCCTTTCCTCTCCCTAATAAATTCCCCTGCCAATAAACTGAGCATTACACAAAGAAAATGTTAAATACCAATAAAAAACATTCGCAACCTCTCAGACAAGCCTAACAAGACACACTTATCTATACTCCATACTAATAAAATAAAGAAAAAAAATTGTTTGTTTGTAACGTATAAGCTTCGAATCTACTGGACCGATTTTAGCCATATTTCTCCAATAGATAGCTACGTTATTACTGAGTAACATAGGCTGTATAATATCACGCTGCAACACACGGGAGCGGAGCAGTAGCCAAAGACGTAACTTATGAAATAAGGCACGTGGATGAAGACGCAGGCAGAAACTAGTGAAATGTAAATAGGAAAGCGATTCGAGCAAACTGGAGCGATACACGAGCACTCATAAGCGTATTTTTATGAGTGCTCAAGTGTACCTACAGCTGACTCAAGCAATTCTTTAAATGTGGAAAATATACACTTGCAGAAATTGCTCGCAATCGCAATCTGCCTTGCATATTCGTGTGACATTTTTACGGAGTTTTCTCGTATATTTGGCGTTGGAGTTTTTCTGCAAGTATTGTTTTTTGTTATGGAGTGCATTTGACCTAACGGGGGGGAGATTTTAAATCAGAAAATATTGGGTTTTGTGTTTATCTCTATGAATGTGTCAAGTTTCGTATTGTTCAAAGGAATGGCTAGTAGTTTTATTTATTTATCAAACATAAAACTTAGAAAGATGATATTATTATGATGTTAGATCATAATAATAATAATATTCTAAGTTTTATTTTATAAAATAATGACATAAAGTACTGCCTCGGTAGCCTAGTGGTGCTAAGTGCGACTGCCACGCTAGAGGTCTTGGGTTCGATTCCCAGGTCGAGCAAAAAGTGTTATTGGGTTTTTCTATGAACTTCTCAGTAGCGGCTCGGAGTTAGGATTTGTGCCCGGTTAATGGCAATAGGCTCGCCCCCTATTACATGGGACCTAAAACATACCGGCGAACTGTGGGTGTAAATTGGTACACCTTTGCCTAAGCCTCCGGGGATACAGGCGTGATGGTATGTTATGTTATGTGTGACAAAAAGTAACAATCAATTGGGATCGAACTCACACAAAATATCTTACATGACTTTCATAAAACACCGAAGCTATTCACTAAACAAAGTAAATAGCGTAATAATAATAAAAAAATATAGCAATTCCCACACCATGTTATAATTGGCTGCTTAACTCCTTGTGGCTAATGACGTCATGTTTTTTATTTCATAGGATAAAATATCTTCCACTTTCTTTCATAGGAACTGCCTCGGTAGCCTAGTGGTCCTAAGCGCGACTGCTACGCTAGAGGTCTTGGGTTCGATTCCCAGGTCGAGCAAAAATTGCTATTGGGTTTTAATTCTCAATAGCAGCTCGAAATTAGAATTTGTGTCCGGTTAATGGGAATAGGCTCGCCCTCTGTTACATAAGACCAAAAACGTACCGGTGTACTGAGGGTGTACATTGGTACACCTCTGCTTAGCCCTTCGGGGAATACAGGCGTGATGGTATGATGGATGTTGATCTAACGATTAAAAGTCGGCACTGTTGGCTGATGCGCCGAGGGTTCGATTCCCGCATAGAATAAATATTTTAATGGCCTAGCTAGACTGTTGTTCCGGTTCTGGCTATTTGTGTATGTGAGGTTATGTTTTTGTTAACGCACTCACGATACAGAACAAATTTATGGGTTTGCCAAACTTTAAAAAAATACCCGAAGAAGAAAAAAACTAAGGGTTGTGATGTGCTGCCGTTGTTCTTCAAATGTTAAATCATGATCATCATCATTGGCTATCTTTCTTCACCCATTACTAAGTATATATATATGACTACTCCCCATCACGCCATGCTTCTCTGGTACTTATGTACGTGTGAGTCATTCTAGTCTTACTTGACATCTATGAAATGTATACAAGCAGTGGAATTCTTTTTCCCCTTGGTGAATTTAAATGAAGTGAGTTTGAGGTAAGCTGTACATCCAGCCCGATACCCTAATATAAATTCATATAAATTCGAGATTTTTCAGAATAAGCCAGCTGCTTTACAAACTTAAAACCAAGATCATAGAAATTAACTTTACTCTATACAGATTCCTAATCATGCTAAAACATAACGCTCTTCTTCGCAGTACCACCTGACATCATTAACGAGGAAACTTCAGCAGACGTGTCAGCCCAGGAGTTGGACAACGTGACGCTGATCTGCAGAGCCTCAGGACATCCTCCACCGAAGATCACGTGGAGGAGAGAAGACCACGAGCCTATGCTGCTAAAGAAAGTTGGCAGCAGAGATTTTTATAAAGGTACCACTTGCTTTTGAGCACGATTTTGTCCAAGTAAAGTCAGGACCTTCGGCTTAGTTGAAAAAATTTTAACTGACGTCTCCGACCTATAAACTACAGCTTAATAAATCGAGTAGTTGTCGAGATTTCGTCAGTGAGTGAGTGAATGAGTGACCTTTCGTTTTACATTTTTTTTAATGTATTTTTTTTGTCAGTTAATATTCATTATTTATTTATAGTTAATTAAAACGGTTACACACCAATTACAATAATTAACCTAGAATACAATACTAATATTATTATAAAATCTACTACACGCATAATAAATAACAGTAGATATTCTCTCATACTCTCTCTCATAAAAAATATAATAAGTATTTTAATAAATATATAACATCTAAATAACAATTGTCAATTGTTTGTTGTTATTGTATTTGTCTATAGTATAGACAAATTATGTCTTATTGTACAACAAAAACAACATACCTCAACAATTAATACTAACACAATATAACTGTAAACTAATGATTAATAACTTATAATGAATTCAATAAAACATATCAAATGACATTGTTTACAATCAAATTCAAATAAAAATTGTTTAGCTCTAAAAAAATTACACATTTCTTGCGAAATGAAAATCTATACAATAATAATTTGCACTGTACAGTCTGACCATTTATGATCATACAAGGCCATTACTTCTATTAAAAAAAAAAACACTAGCCAAAGGCCCTATTGTAGTTCAAAAATCGAACTGTATATTAAAGCTAACCTTATAAGTACATACTTCTTACACAAAATTCTTTGTAATTCTCTTTGTTATAATGTATATTTATAATAAAGAGAATTACAAAGAATTTTGTGTAAGAATTATGTACTTCTTGTGTTATTCTACAATTAATTTAAAGAGGAAAGTTTTTTTTTGTTTGTTTGTTTAGAATATCCTCCGAAACTACTGGGACGATTTTAACCATTTTAGTACCTATAGATAGCTACATTATTCCTGAGTAACATAGACTATACAACATAACGCTTCAACACACGGGAGCTGAGCAGTAACCAAAGATGTCACTTGACGCGGGTGAAATAAGACATAATTTTTTTTTAAATTTAATTATCTTTTTGTTACATAGAAATTCGATAAACTAATAAAAGGCTATTTAGAAAAAAATACGATATAAATTGTAAAAGGAAATCTCAAGAGCCACTGGTCCGGAACATTGCATACTTGAGGCCTTCAAGTCACCAGAAATGGAAAACAAAAGAAATCATTTGTCACGATACTATTGGAAAAGTTTTTGGAGCGCGACCGACTTTGATCACTAACGTTTTCATTTCAAAGTTGTTTTTGGATTGAGATTTGAAAACCACGATGTTTTCTGGCAACTGTGGTTTTGTAGTTATAATTTCAATCCCACTATTATTTTAAATGCGAAAGTTTGGATGGATGGATGGATGTTTGTTACTCAATTTCTCTAAAAAAGCTGAACGGATCTGGAAATTTGACTTAGAGATAGGTTATAGCTTAGAATAATTACACATAGTCTGTTTTTAACCCCCGACGCAAAAACCACGGGGTGTAATAACTTTGACGTGTCTTTGTGTGTGTGTGTCTGTCAGTGGCATCGTAGCTCCCGAACGCCTGAAACGATTTTGATTTCGTTTCTTTTTGTTTTAAAAGGTATATTAGTCGGGCGTGTTCTTAGCTATGTTTGATGCGAATCGGTTCAGCGGTTTCAAAGTTATCAGCTCTTTTGTAAGCTGCGATAGGGATTTTTATTCTTCTGTGGAGGGGTTACATAAAATTTTAAATTTTGTGTTTTTTATCCCGATGTTCATGAACATATGTAAAGAATGAATTCATGTTTTCTTATAATTTTAACCGTAACTTAATGTTATACTTTATTAATGCCAAGAGTATACATAGTGTCGTGAGCGAAGTAAGGGAGACACCTGACTTCTAAATATGTAAAGTGTAATAGTACTGCGTTGGCCCTAGGCAGTGAGCTATGAGCATACATTTGAATGGTAGGCGTAGGCGTCGACTACGCCATAGCAACCGCGTAGCAGTATTAGAAACTACACGCAATGGGTGCGATGTGGTGTACTCGTAGCAGATGCGTGATTGTTTTTTGTTTTTGAGTATAGCATCCGTACATCGATTTTTATTTTTTCTATTAATAGTAAACTGGTTTATTGTATTTAGAAAGATTGAACCTTATCTGGCCTACCGAGCAGCGGTTTTCCTTTTAAAAAATCTAACTAGATTTCTGTATTCTATGACAAAGGTAATCAATGATTCCATTACAGAACATTTTATCTTTAATCCATACTTGTCGACGTCTATTTTCGTACCGGTTTATTATTCAGTCCCTTAGGGTTTATCTACCCCACTCCTTAACGAGACTACCCTTTGCCCTTTTATTAATAACGTCTTACTACGAGCACTAATCCGGGTGTCAAGCATATTGATTACTAGGCGTAGGTAGTTGCCCTACAAGCCCCTTTTAGTGAAGGACATTCTTATTTTTAAACCATATGAAAGTACTACAGAGGTGGACGACCTACTACTATAGAAAATCGTTATATAAATGACTTTGTATATTACATTATTTATATTCATTTATTTATCATACATATTAAATGAATTTTTACATATTTATGTAAAAATAAAAACATTTAAAAATATAAAAAGTAGTAGCCCAACGGTATCGGGAACAGGGTCTTAGCTACCGGTGGTCAAGGCACCTGAGAAAGGAATCTCCTAACAATACGCGTCGTGTCCAGAAGTACTGCTTTCGGAATCAAGACCTTGATCCAACCTCCCAACGAGAGCTTCCTCAGGTGTTGGTTGAGGCTCTTGGTTATTACGCCATTGGCGGTCACGACTATCGGCACAATGATTGCTGTACTCACATCCCACATCTCGACAACCTCGCGAGGCAGGTCAAGATACTTAATTTGTTTATCTTTCTCAGCTTCCACGAGGTTCTCGTCATGCGGGACTGCAATATTACATTATTAATTATTTACGTATTATATTTTAAATCTAGTTTTTGTTATGTTAACAGCAGCTGTCACTGTCTATCATTCTCTTCTTAAAATTTAATCTAGCATCTATCTCGTCATAAACATGTTAAAGGAGTTTGTATGGGGCTCATTCAGCCAGAGCCTCTACAGAAACTAGTTTATTCTGAATCATTTAAACAAAATAGTTTTTTTTTTTACGATTAAACGTTATACAGGATAGAAGGGACATTGTGACGAAAACTTTTACCATGGATTCAGATCATGATTCTCAACACCCCAGAGAAAACATTTTTGGTCGGTAATTAAAAAAGCAAATCAGCTTTTTCATACATCTGTGTGAGTATTGCACTTTTGTGTGGAACATCTTAACATACCATCACGCCTGTATTCCCTGAAGGGTTAGGCAGAGGTGTAACAATGTACACCCACAGTCCTTCGGTATGTTTAGGTCCCATGTAAAAGAGGGCGAGCCTATTGCCATTAACCGGGCACAAATCCTAACTCCGAGCTGTTACTGAGAATTTCATAGAAAAACCCAATAACCCTTTTTGCTCGACCTGGGAATCGAACCCAAGACCTCTAGCGTAGCAGTCGCGCTTAGGACCACTAGGCCAACGAGGCAGTTACACAACAAATTACTGTTCCATTCAAAATTGTAACACTTAATTAAGCAAAAAATCTAAGTGTGGGACAGCATTTTTTTTTAACAAGCTGACATTAAATTCACTGCGCATTTTTCAGGTGTAAAACTATTCATACATAAGTACAACTTAAATCCAAACCAAACCTAAATTATGAAAAAAAAAATCAAATTTTGATAGTAGTGCATTTTTTTTAGAGAACAGCTGATGTTGTTTTTTTTCTAAGTAGTTACGCACAAAATAACATGATATTTTTGTCTTCTTGTCTAGTGGAGAGCTACACGGGCAGTTCCCTCCCGCTGTGGCGCGTGGACCGTCGGCAGATGGGCGCGTTCCTCTGCATCGCAGCCAACGACGTGCCTCCTGCCGTTAGCAAGAGAATCATACTTAATGTTAATTGTGAGTATTTATACTAAGTGTGAGGCCAAATAAACTGTGTTTTTTGAGTCACGTAATTTGCGCTGCATTTCTTTTAATGGTCCCTAGTTGAGGTCCAATTGTCCATTGGTTAAGCCGCCTGCCTCTCCTGCATGAGGATGTAGATTCGTAACAAGAAAGGACAAGTACCAATGTGACTTTTTGGGTAAAGGAACTGCCTCGTTAGCCTAGTGGTCCTAAGCGCGACTACTACGCTAGAGGCTTGGGTTCGGAGATAGAGCAAAAAGTGTTATTTTGTTGTTCTATGAAATTCTTACTGGCAGTTCGGAGTTAAAATTTGTGCCCAGTTAATGGCAATAGGCACGCCCTCTATTACGTGGGAGCTAAATATACCGGCGGAATGTGGGTGTACATTTGTACACCTCAGCCTAACCCTACGGGGAATACAGGCATGATGGTAAGTGAGGAAACCTGAAAATAAGTAAAAAACGCAAACGTGGTGATCAATGCTTGTGGCTTATCTGTATGAGAAGAGGCCCTTACCTTGAAGTGGGACAATAATAGGCAAATATAATATCAATTACTGATAGTAGCAAATTTTATTTTATTGCAAGGATTTACTATGAAAATAGTACAAGTATAAAATTCTTTAGGTTATTTAAGTAAATTAAAACGAAGTTAGTATATTATGAAGTTAGCTTCTTTGTAAAAATAAAATGTTCTCGGAAACCAAGCTTTCATATTTTCATATCTAAGTTGCGCTGTGTTTAGATAAAACATAAAATTAAATTTTTTAAGTAACCCCCGACAGAAGAAAAAAAAAATCACTACCGCAGCTTACAAAAGAGCTGATAACTTTGGAACCGCTGAACCGATATCCATTAAACAAAATTAAGAACACTCCTAATTAACATTTCAAACACAGAAAAAAAACAAAATCAAAGTCGGTTCATGCGTTTGGGAGCTACGATGCCACACACAGACACATCAAACTTATAACATCCCGTCGTTTTTGCGTTGGGGGTTTTTTTTTTTTTTGGGGGGGGTGGGAAATCATCAAAAAACTTCTCCCGCCTCGGGCGGGGCGGGAGGGAGTGTCAGACTTTTACTGACTAAAACCCACCCATGTTCCTTCTTGTGCCCTTTGCGTTCCGGGGGCGCGGTATCTCTTACGAACAACCCGCAGCCCCGGGACAAACCGCAGCCCCGGTGCGTCGGGGGTTAAAAATACAATTTAGGCAATGTTTAAAATTCTTTTCAACTTAAAACATTTAAAAGTTTTCACTTTACTTATAAGCTGAAGAGATTATGTTTGTGTGTTGGTTTAAGCCCGTTAATCTCTGGAACTACCAGTCTGATTGGATAAAATCTTTTGGCATAATGATAGCCAGATTTATGAGGAATAGTATAGGCTTTAAGACATCTCACCACGACATACGGGAGCGGAGCAGTAACCAAAGGCGTCACTTAACGCGGGTGAAAAAAAAAACACTTATTATTATTTTCTCATAATCAGCGTCATCAATTCATTTAAATATCATTTATTCTCTACTAGTTACTGCCCGTGACTTCGTTTGTTTAATGATATCCCACGGGAACAGTAAATTTTTCCGAGGTCTATGTATTATTCCGAACTATAATCTATCTTTGTGCCGAATTTCATCCAGTTCTGTTCAGCCGTTATAGCGTAATTGAGAAACAAACATCCAAACATCTTCACACTCTTTCACATTTATAATATTAGTAGGATTTTAGAATGGAACGCTAATTAAATTAACTACCTAATTAAATTAATTACTAATTATATTAACTGCCTCGGTAGCCTAGTGGTCCTAAGCGCGACTGCTACGCTTAGAGGTCTTGGGTTCGATTCCCAGGTCGAGCAAAAAGTGTTATTGGGTTTTTCTATGAAATTCTCAGTAGCAGCTCGGAGTTAGGATTTGTGCCCGGTTAATGGCAATAGGCTTGCTCCCTATTCCATGGGACCTAAATATACCGGCGAACTGTGGGTGTACATTGTTACACCTCTGCCTAACCCTTCAGGGAATACAGGCGTGATGGATAAATTCGTAATTGGAAAAATTATATTCGAAATCACAAAAAGAGAACCGAAAATGTGTTCTGAGAAAATCATTTAATATTGAATATCAAAGTTGATTATAAGGCAGATAACAAGAAGTTCTTGCCGTTCGTCTGTAAATAAGGTCGGAATGAAACAAATTGAGCGGCTCTCACCTCTGCTTCCAATACAATTAGACGATTATTCCCCTTGCCTACCTTCGTATAACTAAGCTGTTGGTGCAAGTTATGAGCGAGACCAGATATTTTTAGCAAGAAGTTTGACGAAAGATCTTCATACTATCCAGAAGGTCAATTCTCGTAACTAAAAACGTTAAATTTGTAGCTGCAATCGTTGGAAAAACCTTGTCAAGGAAATGTATACAAATTAGACGTCATTTTGATAAATTGAGACTGCGGTCAGAATGTAATCGTTACCGTTAAACTAACTGGAATTGTCTCTTTGATTTTGCACTAAATAAAAAATGTTATGCTGATAATTAAAATAATAAAAGAGTAACAAATACCAGCCTATAAGGCTCGCATAACTGGGGCGGGGCGAACATTTTATGCAATCCAATTGGTTAATATTTCTCCGTTTCTCCGCTCCGCAGCCTCGCTCCGTTTCTGTGGACAGGCAGCCTTATTGTTCCACAGCAAGGCAAAAGCCTTTTTTCTTACAGAGAAGGCACCAGCATTGATCAACATGCTTGGTCACAGCGGATTCGCGATTTCAGACTTATATAAGTCCATGTTTCTTCATGACATTATTCTTCGCCGATACCAGTGAAATCCAAGATAAACATAGGAAGTAGGTACATTATGAATTGAAAATTCTGGATGCAGGCCGCTTCCAACCGGTCGTTTTGAAAATCTATGGGAAAGGCCTATGTCCAGCAGTGGACGTCCTACGGCTGAAATGATGATGATATTACTGAGGTGGTTGCCTTCACCACTGTAGCATCAAGACATTTTCAATATTTAAAAAAATACAGGCTCCTTTACCTCCTCGAGATCTTTGTTCACACAATGTAAATCCACCCGCTATTTCTTCCACCTCAGTCCACAGCGTACCAGTCGTGATAAAGCCGAATTGATCTCTCTCTTGTAAGCCGTCCTTGCGTATAATTGACTCTTCCCTGTCATTGGCTCCCGGAGGTTCTCTAAGCTGATATAGAGATCATATACTCGGAATATTTAGTGGTCTTCAAACATAATGGAGGATGGATTGAATTTTGTTTTCTTAAAGGTAATACAGGGTAGAAGTGGTATCGTATTGGAAACTTTTACCAAAGATTCAGTAAATCAGTTCCAGTTTCAGTTTCTTAGTTTATGTATGTATACAATGTTTCAGTTGAAATAAATATTTTTGTATTTTGTATTTTTTGATATGCCTATATTCGTATTACTTATTTAGAATAAAGGTGTGTTGTAAATAAATGAGTAGTAAATAAGTAGTAAGATTCAGTAAATGATATAAAACCGCATTAATGCTTTACGTCAGTCAGAAATACAAATATACCGTTCCATATATTTTGACCGTGTAGGTGTTGCGTTAATATAGTATCAGCTATGTGTTTAGAAACATATATATTTACAAATACTAAATATTAAACCCAGAACAAAATCCTGTAGGTCATACAGATATTTGTTCCGTGCGGGTATCGAAGCCACGACTCGCAGCGCAAGATAAAAGCATGCAAGTCGCACTCGCATGACAGTAGCTTGCCTAGCTTCGAGCGGTCACACGATGAGACTAGCTACTGCTAATGATATTAAAGTTGGAGTACTGCATTGTCGCTTATGAGCCTCGCACATGACAGCAACTCGTACGATGCGGTAACACGTTACGAGTTGCCTCGCTGCACTTTTGTAAACTATCCTTTAGGTAGATTTATTACACATGGAGTTAGCACTTACCTAGATACAGGTAATATTATATAACTCCATGTTTACGACAATAGCTGTTGTTTCTAAACAACTTGTGCTTTAACTGAGTTTTTATGGGCTTAGTCCTATTAAGTTGCAGATAAATTTTTAACGGTACCGTTTCCTTTGTGATACGTCGTAATGCTGGTTTAAGGGGATGTAATTTTGTCTTGTAATCGGATAAGTTATTTTGTTACTGGAATGACAGTTGGTTAGTTTCATTTGGTGGGCGTTCTTGGCTATTCTTAGGCAAATTGGCAATTTCAGACTTATATCTCTGCCTCGTTAGCCTTGTGGTCCTAAGCGCGACTGCTACGCTGAAGGTTTTGGATTCGATTCCCAGGTCGAGGAAACAGTGTTATTGGGCTTTTCTATGAAATTCTCAATAGCAACTCGTAGTTAGAGTTTGTGACCGATTAAAGGCAATAGGCTTTTCCCCTATTGCATGGGACCTAAACATACCGGCGAACTGTGGGTGTACATTGGTACACCTCTGCCTAACCCTTCGGGGAATACAGGCGTGATGGTGTGTTGTTGTGTTGTATACTTAGGATAAAAAAAAATTGCTTCCCGCCGTCTGTACCTCTGCAGGCATAGAACTTTTCAACTCCGCACAGAAATGTAATGCGGTTTTTATCAATAGATAGAGGGATTCAAGAGGAGGGTTTATACAGAGCTTCACGCTAGGAATAATGGAAGCAGAGCAGTAAACGAAGATGTAACTGAACGCGCGTGACACCGCGGGATATTAGCTAAGTCTAGGTTTCCTCTCAATGTTTCTCAGTAGGTAATGTCTAAGATAAACGTAGAAAACTATATATTAGTTAAAAAGTCACGTTGATACTAGCCTGGCAGCAAACCCGCACCTCACGCATGACAGGCAGATGCCTTAAGCACTGAGCCATAACGGCTATATACTATCTATATTCACTCTCTGAATATCAAAAGTATTCATATCAATATCAAACTAAACCCCGTTTTTATTAAAAACCTCGGTTTTACCAAACGAAAGGATTTCCACAGCGGCTTGTACGTAAAGCAATGTTAGATAAGGCGAGAATTGATCCGGGATTGCGGATCGGGATTGGGTGAACGGGATGGGAGCTGATGGCTCGCGAAATTCACTCTACACTCTTGGGTGAACGCTGTTAAGCTTTGGAATTGTTCTTTAGATTGTCAAGCTTAGAAATGTGTTTGGTTTCTTAGAATGGGTTAAGTGCTTAAGATGTTTAAAAATGGAATGTCAGAAAAGAGTTCGTTGACCTCTGTAAGAATTTTGTTAATCGATTTTCTTTTGTTTGGAATATGAAACTACTGCTTTCAAATAAATGTAAATGCTCATAATTATAGTATTTTCGTATATTTAACTAAATGACAGTTTGTAATTACTTTGCTTAGTGGCACTAAGCGCAACTGCTACGCTAGAGGTCTTGGGTTCGATTCCCAGGTCGAGCAAAAAGTGTTATTGGGTTTTTCTATGAAATTCTCAGTAGCAGCTCGGTGTTAGGATTTGTGCCCGGTTAATGGCAATAGGCTCGCCCCCTATTACATGGGACCTAAACATACCGGCGAACTATGGGTATACATTCGTGCACCTTTGCCTAATCCTTCGGGGAATACAGGCGTGATGGGATGTGACACTTTGTAATTAGAACTTTTATATGGGCGGATTTTCCTGAGGGTGTCATCATCATCTTCTTGCCCTTATCCCATGTTACTTCGGGTCGGCTCAACATGTTTTCCTCTTCCATGCCGTCCTGTCAACCATCATGCTATTACTGACTCCCTTCTCTTTCATATCATTCTTTACTCAATCCATCCATCTTTTCTTTGGCCTCTCTCTTCTTCACCAGCCATCCACATTTATATTCATAACTCATTTGGTCACATGCATTTTCCTGAGGGTGCATCAATCATAAAATAAACGTTGTACTGAAATGTATTTTAAATCTTTATTTTGTAAATAGTTTTGACGTTTTGATGATACGGTTACCGCAGAAGCTGGGTGGGGACTGCTGCGCTTCGTATGCCTGATTATATCCGCACGGAACTAATATTTCTATTACCATTAGCCTACAAATAGTTGTGCCATGTTTGGCTGCTTGTGTAAATATTTTGTTTACTTAATGTGTTTGTACACGCACCGTCGATATAGGAAAAATACCTGTGTCAAAATTTTATGAAAAAAAAAAAAGCAAAAAGCCGACGACCCACCTCTACCTATAGACAATGACATCTGCGATTCCAGAGACAAAGTTGAAATGTCCTATATGCCTGTAATTTCACCGGCGCTCATACTCTTCAAACCGGAACACAGCAACGCTGCGTTGCAGCAGAAATAGATAAGGTAGTATTACTTCCGCGGACGAGATCCTTCACAAAGAGCTCTAATACAACCAAAAATAAGTGTAAAATTGCAAACTTTTTAAATAATTCTACAATCATAGTAGTAGACTAGTGGTCCTAAGTGCGACTGCTACGCTAGAGGTGTTGGGTTCGATTCCCAGGTCGAACAAAAAATTTTATTGGGTTTGTCTATGAAATTCTCAGTAGCAGCTCGGAGTTAGGATTTGTTAATAGCAATAGGCTCGCCCCCTATTACATGGGACCTAAACATACCGGCGAACTGTGGGTGTACACCTTTGCCTAACCCGTCGGGGAATACAGGCGTGATGGTAAGTGTGTGTGTTAATAAAAATCCGGCCATACTCGTTGCTGTCACGGGGTGTGTCTGTGAAAACTTCAGAAAGCCAATTTTCAGTAAAACTTAAAGATACAATCATAAACGTTCCCACCACAATAGTTGGAACAACTATTTATTTGTTCAACGGCACTTTGCATGAATATTGGCGCTAATATCCCGTTAACACGTGAACATTTCCTGTGAACGGCCATTTGGAAAGCAATTGTATGACTGTAACTGTACTATAGCTTATTTTAAAGTCAATGGTCGCATTTCAGTTTACCCATCGCGCTGTTAGCTTATCTTTATCTTGAGTTATAGGCTGTGGTTTGTTGATATTTTTGTTTTGTTGAAGCCAATTTTAGTTGAATACTTTATTTCGGACGCGTATCACGAGGGAAAAGAGTTGCCCCGTTTCCGTGGACTGCCCCGTTGGTCTCGTGGTCGCAAGCGCGACTGATGAGCGGTCTCGGGTTTGATTCCCAGGTCGGGCAAAAAGTAATATTGGGTTTTTCCATTAGGATTTGCTCAATAGCAGCCCGGAGTTTAGAAGTTGGTGGTGTGACACCCCCGTGCCTTGGAAAGCACGTAAAGCCGTTGGTCCCGGGTCATTCGTAGATCTTTGACAGTCGTTACAGATAATCAGAAGCCAGGAAGTCTGACAACCTGTCTAACCAAGAGGTATCGTGTTGCCCAGTAACTGGGTTGTGGAGGTCAGATAGGCAGTCATTCCATGTAAAACATTGGTATTCAGCTGCATCCGGTTAGACTGGAAGCCGACCCCAACATAGTTGGGAAAAGGCTAAGCAGATGATGATCACGAAAGAAAAAAAATCCTGGAAGGACTTGGGGGAAGCCTTTGTCAAGCATTGGGCTAGCGTAGCCGAGAGAGAAAAAAGTAGTACAATATACCGACAGTTCAACTATTAATTTAGTGGACATGTTTAAGGGGGTGAAGTCAGTCATAATTATGATCAACTTTTATTATGACACTAACTCTTAAAACATGAAAAAAAGAAACAGTACTTCAATCAATTTTGATTGTTTTGTAGTGTATTTTTAGGGTACAGCAAACTTTTTAGTCGTTCTATCTCGTGAGTACTTTCACCCGTCAAATTATCAGTAAGAATTTTAAACGTGAAAATGTTAATATTAGAACCGCCTAGCAGTGGCAATGACCTTCAGCTCCCTTAACCAAAATTCATGAAGCGATTTTTTTTTACAGAATAATAATGTGATAATCAGCTCACATAAAAGTTATTGAGATCGATTTTAACCGAACCTCACTACAGATAGAGTTTCATAAAAAAACTTAATGGCAAAAAAAGCTGAAAAAATTATAAACAAAAGTGTTTATCATTTATTTTTGTGGCTTTTCAAGACTTTGTTTCCACAAAAGAAATCACAGCTATTCAATTAACCTCCCAAGCTCCTGAAAGTTAATTCGTAAAGAAATCTAAAACACTGCCTGTGCCTAAAGATTTCAGTCTACGCACGTTGGTCCCTAAGGCCCTCCCTTAGGGGGAGAAATCACGGAACCCCTTCATTTAGGAGGATCTCAATTCCGTTGTAATTGTTTTTGATGTGAATAGAATTTGTATAAGTATCTGTAAGTGATGGTCAGGGACTTATAACAAAGATAATTTCCCTTGTGGTTATTACTTGATACTGTTTATCTAGATTTAATTCAAAGATAAATAAGACATTTTAGTTATAAATAATTAAAATATATAACTCGCCCCGCCTCGCCCCGTTAGTCTCGTGGTCGCAAGCGCGACTGATGAGCGTGGGGTCCCGGGTTCGATTCCCAGGTCGAGCAAAGTGTTATCGAGTTTTTCAATGAAATTCTCAGTAGCAGCTCGGAGTTAGGATCTGTGCCTGGTTAATGGCAATAGGCTCGCCCCCTATTACATGGGACTCAAACATACCGGCGAACTGTGGGTGTACATTGGTAATGTGAAAATTTCAAATATTGCGGTGCAAAAGATTTTGTTGTATCTTTTATCTTAAAGATTTGATAAGGGATTTTGATTCACATAGATACGTCAACCTCATTGTATCCTATGGTGCAAAAGAAACGTCTCTGTGACTTATATACGGACAGACAGAAAGTGTAGGTAATCTTTGGAATATTGTAAACAGAATTTTTAAAAACCAAATCTAGGACAGTGTAATTTTCTACTCGTTCTTCTCTATAGAGACATGTTTTTTATTTGGATGGGAAATCTTCAAATTATCTCACCTGCCCTGGACGGGGCGGGAGGGAGTGTCAGACTTTTAATGACTAAAACCCATCCATGTTTCTTCTTGTGCCCTTTGTGTTCGGGGGCGCGGTATCTCTTTCGAACAACCCGCGACTCTCCATAGAGACCTACGTTTTCGAACGACCAACTAGCTTCAGCTTTCTGTATATCTTCTTGAGAATTTTAAACTCCCTGTAAATAGCCTAATTGAAATAAATGCTACTAAAATGCTTTGACTTAGTAATAGAGTCCCGTTTAGCACTATCTCGGTACGGAACCTGAAAACTTGCTGTTAGAATTGCACCTATAGTGACCCAATCTATACTGAATCTATTTCTGAAACTACACAGATACTCTAAAATATCATGCAGCTTCAAAATAGCTTTGTATATGATTGTCCTAGATCAAACACGGTACTAGTCGGTTCTAGTATGAATATTCTAACATCACAGTTCTCAAATCAGGATTATTTGGTATTGATTTCGTACCTCCCTGAACTGAGCTGTTGGTTAATCACGTTATACGTTGTTGGTTCAGTTCCAGTGGATTGAATACTGTTTTGACTCTCTCGTTGGTCTAGTGGTTGCATGTGCGACTGGTGAAAGCGGGGTCCTGGGTTCGATTCTTAGGCTCTAAGAATGAACGTTCTAGACTTCTCTTTTGAGCATAGTTAAAAGTGAAGTATTATGTATAGTGTATTAGCCATACGTTTGATTTATAAGTATATAAGTGTTAAGTATTGTAGCAGCCAGCCGCCACACGTCACATCAGCCCGCGAGAAACCGGGTCAGCGAGCTGTGTCTATTGTTTCTCGTGCTTCATATCCTTCTGAGACTGTTGTAAAATTAGATTCAAAATATAGCCGTTTTTCGTGAGCTTTAGACCGTTGTTTACTGGACCGTCTAAGGAAGACTTTATCAGTGTAGAAACTAACTTCGCGTGTTACCACCATTTTGGGCGAATGTTAATATTTACTGGGTTCTGGTTCTGGGTTCTGGGTAAACTCTGGTATTCAGCTGCATCCGATTAGACTGGAAGCCGACCCCAACATAGTTGGGTAAAGGCTGGGCAGATACTGCTAGGCTACCACCTATGAGCCTGTTGTACCCCACTGCAGAGTAAAGGCCTCCCTTCCTCCCTTCTATGTATTTAGCAATTTAAGCCGTATTCTTTAGATAGGGGTGCAACTCGTCTCACCATCTTCTTCTGAGCAAGGCTTCAAGTTCAATGTTTACTGCCTTTGTGTATATATTTCATTTAATTAAAATAAGCTGATGTGATCTACATATAAAATCTTTTTATCATTAGTAGAACCTTCCGTTCTCCTTTTTAAAGCTCACTTTTCTTTGTCCCCACAGTTTCACCGACAGTGATAGTGCCAAACCAATTGCTGGGCGCGCCGCTCAATACTGATGTGATACTTGAGTGTACCGTAGAAGCCTACCCTAACACCATTAACTATTGGCTCAAGAATAGAGGGGAGATGTTACTTGATGGGTAAGTAGTTATCAGCAGTTCAAATTATCTATCTGTACTCCTATATTAATACACGGTTACTTTTAAATCGATCTGGAACCGAAACACAGGAAATCCAGTCGAATAATAATTACTATTGGCATTGTTTTGTTTTTTTTTTAAGATGTCTCTTGAATAGAAGATAGAAATGTAGCACTTCTGTCTGATCGATGAATAGATTTTTTAATGACTACCGTTCGCATGTGTTGCCGAGTGTCGATAATGTTTACACACACTTATGCATTGACTGCAAGGGAGCGTTACTTCGACTTCTGAATAATTTCCAAAAAAAAAGAGGTTATTTAAAAAACAATGTTTTTTTTTTGTTATTTATTGAAAATACTGCCTCGTTAGTCTAGTGGTCCTAAGCGCGACTACTACACTAGAAGTCTTGGGTTCGATTCCCAGGTCGAGCAAAAAGTGCTATTGGACTTTTCTATGAAATTCTCAGTAGCAGCTCGGAATTAGGATTTGTGCCCGATTAATGGCAATAGGCTCGCCCCCTATGACATGGGACCTAAACATACTGGCAAACTGTGGGTGTACACTGGTACACCTCTGCCTAACCCTTCAGGGAATATAGGAGTGTTGGTATGTTATTTATTGAAAATAATAGTGCCAATAGAAATAAATTATTACTTTTTTTAATAAGTCAGCAGTCAGTCAGTCAAAGCTAGTTATAAAAGAAATGTAAAACAAGTATTTTCAAGATAAAAGTTGCTTTTTAAATATAAAAAGAAAAATATACGACCTTGAAATTAAAGCCTGTGTCTCTCACAAACAAAATAGGTCATAAAAACATTACTTTATTTCAGTTGAAGACTCGACTTTTTGTGAATAACTTGCTTTTTATTCTTTGAAACAAGTATAGAGCAATATTTTCAAGTAATAAACATTTTTTACCTAAGTCTGTAACATTTTCAGCGGATTGTATGTTATCACAATTTTTTTTAAAGGTTTTGTACGCTTGAAAGTCACTGTCATTCTTAGCTGATGTCTTTCGTTGAGCACGTGGTATAAAAACAGACACGAGTCACTTAAACCTCATTTTTTGGTCTCTTTGGCGGAGTGAAGGAGAGGGGCGACGGCGACGCTGCACGCGATTGGTTGTTGTGCTCACGACTGTACCGGCTACTATAGCAATCTGGAGTTTGGAAGTTGGTAGTTCGCCACCACTGTGTCTAGGAAACCACGTAAAGCTAACGAATACCAGCTATCTTTCGTAGATCTTTGACAGTCGCTACGAGTAAACAGAAACTTGAAAGTTTGACGACCACAGGATCCACAACCCAGCCGCATATAGTGACGCCCACTAATGGCGGTCCAATACCAGTTGGGAGCGCAGATCATGAGTCAAGCGTATACCGGGCTCCTGACTTATGGTAACCGGAGGAACCGTGGGGTTTTAGTCGGGAGAAGTTCGACATAACTCTCCGTCTATTAAACGGAAGGTATCCATGAGGATTATTGCTCGAAAAAAAAAAGGGTCCACAACCCAGTCAGGTTAGATAGGCAGTCGCTCCATATAAAACACTAGTATTCAGTAGTACTGGAAACCGATCCCAACATAGTTGGGAAAACCCTAGCAGATAATAAATAATTCTTGTTCCAGTGAACCTACATAACATTGTTATTTATAGATAAAATATCTCAATATTCCTCAGTTTTATGAGTACCTCTTATCAACTCAATTGTTCGTCAAAAAGGCTTTGCTCGCACAGTTTGTGGTATCATCATACTTATGACAACAAGGAGGCTCACTCGACTGCACAACGTGAAGTTTAAGTACCAATAAGTGGCGGTGTGGCCATAAGAACAGCGATATTTAAAAATAAAAAAACGTAGACTTGAAAGTTACTTACTCTTTAAAGGTTCCGACATGGTAAATAATTTTCCATTCTAGTTAGATTATTAATATTTTATAAAATCTATACGTACTCAAATTATAAACCTGAAGTATTTTGTTTTTTTGTTTATTTAAACCCTCTGTTCTATAGGTAATGGTTTAGTTTACTTTGGCTATCAGGTGTCTCAGTTAAACAAGCACCTGTCTTTAATGGTGTTTATTGGCTCCTAAACTTAAAATTATCCATCCATTGTATTAAATACAGTCGGCGGTCAGCTACTTAATCTAATCATAGTACTGTTTATACGACTCCTTATGTATTAAATGCTTCAACACACGCTAATCAATGAAAACATTCGGGTTGAATTCTTTTTTGTAGCAGAAGCTAGTGATACGCGACTGCTACGCTAGAGGGTTCGATTCCCAGGTCGAGTAAAAAGTGTTATTGGGTTTTTCTATAAAATTCTCAGTAGCAGCTCGGAGTTAGGATTTGTGCCCGGTTAATGGCAATTGGCCCGCCCCCTGTTACATGGGACCTAAACATACCGGCGAACTGTGGGTGTACATTGTTACACCTCTGCCTAACCCTTCGGGGAATACAGGCGTGATGGCATGTGATGGTATGTTATGCTAGTGATACGATAAAAACACAAAATTAAAAAAAAAAGTAACCCCCGACAGAAAAATAAAAATCCCTATCGCAGCTAACAAAAGAGCTGATAACTTTAAAACTAAAAAAAAAACAAAATTAAAATCGGTTCATGCGTTCGATAGCTACGATGCTGTCAAACTTATAGCACCCCGTCATTTTTGCGTCGGGGGTTAAAAATGTGACGGCATGCGAGCAGCGCACTGTCTGCTAAGATGATTCTGGCTGGGTCATTGGCGTGTTGGAGTAGTGCTATTACAATGAGCGATGACCGATTAAGCCTCATGTTTTTTTTAAGACACACTGGATTAGAAAGTGCTAAGTGCAGTTAAAGCAACAGCTAGACTCACATGCAACTACATTATTGTTCGGTGATTTGGTTTCCACAAACACCAGAAATTAATTGGGTTAGGTTCATAGTGGTCATTCGCAAGGGCGAGGCGTGCATTAACGACGCAATCGTTCATGAAATTAATTCCAGTTCAAATTTTGTGCAATCGGGCTTTTCAGAAAATGTGGTTTACCTAATGCTCAAATTTTAGGTTTTGGATTATACAGTACAAATTAATATGACTCGTCGAGGTGTAGATGTAGGCTGCCAAACAAATAATGTCAGTCTCTTTCTAAAACTTGACTCAGTAAAAATAATGTAGCGAATAAAAATGTCTCAATATTGATTTTTTTTATGTTCACAAAACTAAAATAAGTTTTAGAAAAATAATTCCAGCTTTTTGAGCAATTATTGTCCCTTGACAGAGATACGGACGAATTTTTCGATCCTTACTTTAAATATTTTGTTCAAAATTAGAGGAGAAGTTTTGTTTATATTTCATAAAAAAAATCTATATATCGTATTTCTTTTTTCATGGCCCCATTTCAAGGGTTAGGTTTCCATGTCTATTGTATTGAAAAGCAATAATAAAGAGTTCATATAGGGGATGATTGATACCCCTACTGTTGAAGTTCACAATCACCATGAATGGGGCTCCATTGTTGATCAAAATCACTCGTACCGGTCAAGTGTAACCAATGGATGGGTTTTTTATTAGCATTTTCTTTTTGTATGACGAGGGGTAAGGGAGAAACTTCCTATAATGATCAGTGGATTCATAAATCATCATCACACATTTGCCTTTTATTGTTTTCTAGGGAAGCATTTGTAAAGCCATAATAGATGATTGTTGTTTGATTGTAATGCTGTCTAGATTGGCAGCCATTTTTGAAATGGTCCACTGATAAACGGATTTTATTGTGTGTGCACTTTAAAAGTAACGATTTTTGTTATTTATCATAAATACGAGACTGTAATCAGAAATAAGGTTTTGTTCAAATGCAGAAAAAAAGTCCATGTATCAAAAATATTTTCTTTTAGAATTATGATTTTGAGATGTTTTTAGGACAACTGCCTCGTTAGCCTAGTGGTCCTAAGCGCTAGAAATTCGATTCCCAGGTCGAGCATAAAGTGTTCTTGGGTTTTTCAATGAAATTCTCAGTAGCAGCTCAGAGTTTGGATTTGTGCCCGGTTAATGGCAATAGGTTCGCCCCCTATTACTTGGGACCTAAACATACCGGCGAACTGTAGGTGTACATTGTTACACCTCTGCCTAACCCTTCGGGGAACATAGGCGTGATGGTATATTTTAGGACAACTTCATTACTAATATTATAAAGTGGCAATGTTTTTATTTTTTTATGTTTGTCTAGAAGTATTTATTTGATAACAAAAAATCATTCACTTTTAAATCTATATTATTGCCGAGTGCCGTAGGCTTATTCTTGAATTTCCGCGGACGAACTCGCGGACAGAAGCTTGTAGGATAATATAGGTACTTTTTTAACTCCTGACTCAAAAAGAGGGGTGTTATAAGTTTGACGTGTCTGTGACACTGTATCTCTTAAACGGGTGAACCGATTTGAATGCGTTTTTTTTTATTTGAAAGCAGGTTTCCTAGTGGTGGTTCTTAGATATATGTTTTATCAAAATCGGTGCAGCCGTTTCAAGATTATTAACTCTTTTGTTAGCTGCGGTTAGAGACCGATGTCGGGGGTGTCTTATTTTTTTTAATTTATTACTTGTTTGATAGAATATTGTTTAAGGAATAAATGTAAAATTTTCAGCTGTTCCGATTAATAATTTATCAACTATTTTCATTTACACAGGCCAAAGTACGTGATAAGTGAAGAACGTTCATCATACAGGGTGATGATGAAGCTGACAATCAGGTACTTCTCCAGGAGTGACATTGGTACTTACAACTGCGTGAGTACCAACTCGCTCGGCAAGAGTGAGGGGACTCTCCGACTGTATGGTGAGTCAAATAATTGGGTAGAGGTCGCCATTAAACAATAATTCTACTTCACAAAAAAGAAACTGTTTATTTTAGCCCTGAAATCCGGATAAATTTTAAAATAATTATAAAATTCGATTTTTAAAATCAATAAATAGTTAGTGAATTGAGGTGACAAAAAAGTGACGTCATCGTTTAGTATTGTCATTCAAAATCTATATCTAATCGCATTTTGACAGCTCTTAAAAAGTACGTCAATTAATTAGTGGTCTCATCTACCCAATAATTGTTATGTTTTTTTCTATTTTATGTTATTTGGTGCTTGAAGAATCTGCCCACTATACTGTATCATACCATGACCGTGCTAGGAGCGTATCCGGCATAAATTTTATTTGTATTGAAAAGTATGATACTATGAACACTGAAACGTTCATTCATCTAATAACACCCCGCGATTGCCTGCCCCTTGACTGCCCCATTGGTCTCATGGTCGCAAGCGTGACTGATGAGTGTCGGTCCCGAGTTAGATTCCCAGGTTGGGCAAAAAGTGTTATTGGGTTTTTCCTTTAGGATTTGTTCGACGTAGTTGGGAAAAGGCTAAGCAGATGATGATGATCTAACAACACCATCGAATTACGGAGCGTCAACAATTTTTAGTAGATACATTCTAGTGAGCATATACAATACGGCTGACGTGTCTTGCAGAGTCTGAACATAGCCGATAAGCTGCGCAGTAGACAATTTTGTTCCTTAAAGATCCATTGCGCAGCCAAAAAGCTCTCTTCATACTCGCCAATATACGTCGCCGTACTGTAGTCTGTGTCATGTTTTATTCCGTGCTAGATACGTTCATAGAACGGCTACGGTATGGTACGGTGTAACGGGCAGATTATTTTACTACATTATTCACGCCTTTTTCCCATGGGGGGAGGCAGAAACCCCAGAACGCCACCTGCTACGATCCTTACGTACTGTTCGTGATTCTCAAAGGTGTTAGTAATAAAATAGCGGACTGTAAATATATAGGTGGGTATATTGATACTAAGAACGCGCGCGCCTCTGGTCCGTGTCGTATATATGAATGCATGTGCGGCAGCGCACGGCACCTCGTTCCCCGCTCCTCGCTCGCCGCTGTCGTCCTCCAGTCGCCACTGCGAGCCACTGCTCACGGTGCTATGTTTTGTCTCCAACACATACTCCTTTCGCCTCATCCACATTCATACATCTGGTCATACAAGCACGCCAATTACGAATACCGCGCACCTGACCTTTCTGAAAAACTTCACCAATAAGATCGGGGTAGGTTTTTCTGGGGCATTTCCCGGGCGTAATTTATTATTTTTTTAATTTTTAGTCTGAACTAGTCTATATCTGTAATCTACAACATAAGTAGTTATTATAATATTTGTACATTCTCTTATGAAAAGCCAAACTGACACACGACAAAGGCATTCTCCATTTATATATTTTTTTCTAAATATAACATACAATATCAATATACATACATACTTATAAGTCCCTAGGGAAACTAACATCGTATATTTTTTTTTACAGAAATAAAACTGTACCCCAGTTCCCAATCGGTAGCCGAAGTTAACATAGGCGGTAAGTAAATAAGATTTTTACTCCTCCGGGTGTATACCGATATGAATAAATATATGAGTAATGTAAGTGAAGGATATTGAAACACGTAGTAGTTAGGATCCTGTCTTGGGAATTGTTCTAAGGGATCTTGGATCCGTCAGGATCATTTTTACTTTTTCTATTTTGGGTCAAGGAATATTTTAGAGAGGTATGATTTTGTTTATTATTTAGATTGCTGCTCGATGTGCTTATGGATTTGGTTCGAGTTTAAATAACGTCAAAGTCAAAGCCAAACATTTATTTCAATTAGATCATTTACAGACACTTTTGAATTGTCAAGAAGATACATTTAAACGTTGAAGCTAGTTGCTCGTTACAAAGCGTACGTCTCTATGGTGAAGTACGAGCAAGAAACTCCATGCACACTCTTTTCTTCCAATTTAGTTTTTACAAAAACTTGAATACAATATTCTTGTTGCTTCTATAATTATGTGAAAACAATGAAGATGAATGTAAAACATGGCAGTTAAAAGATGATCAATCCCAACTGACAGTGCCCGTTCACGAACATGACTCGTGCATCAGCACTATTTAGCTCAACCATCTTGAAGGGAGTCAAACGATCCAACGCACGCACCACCATCAGCGAGACATTTATGTAGCAATGACGAAGCTCTCAACCACCATGCTTATAGTGTCTAAAACATAGTAACTTAACAAGTAAATGGCTCTCACATTTACAAAATTGAAAATAATACCTACTTCTTTAATGAGGTGGCAAATAAGTATTTGGTTTTTTTTTTGGTACGGTCAACGAAAGAGTTACCTGTGTAACCAGGGTTGTCGAATATAGTTGAAATTCCTACCTAACTGATGGATATATAATTAAATTTTACTTAATGAACTGATTGTTTTCTGATCATTAAATCTAAATTTAATTCTAAACTATGCTTCAACTCCAAAAAAAATCTTTTATTATGATGTGCCGACATAGTTATGCTTTTGATGACTGAACATAGATCATCGCTTCATATGGTTTTCTAGAATATCAGAGGCACCGACAGGTGCTTGTCTGCCCTGTTTGGCTCATGGTCGCAAATAGGACTGCAGAGCTTTGTGTCCTGGGATCGAATCGCAGGTTGGGCACAAAGCGTTGTTGGGTTTTTCCATTAGAAATTTCTCAGATGATTTTTAATACTAAAGCTACGATCAAACCTTCCAAAATCAAAATTCCTCAGACAAAATATCTGACTGATTTCAAAAACAGGTATTACTTATTTTTCCTTTCTAAAAAGTTAATCTTAAACGTATTTATCTCCACAGGTCTAACCGAAGGAGCCGTAAAGCAAAAGACTTCGTTCAACGGCTCAACCGACACATTACCAAGGACACCCCACATAATTATGTTGTTAATAATATTATTACTGTATTGTTAGCCGCCATTGTTACATAAATTGTGATAATTTAGTGTAAATATGTACATACATTCAACACGGCCATTAAATTTGTAAGCGCTATAATTTTAATAGGTATATCGTATCTAATAGAGTTTGTTAGAAGGGAAATACGAAATTCAGGTTCAATTTCGAACATATTTTTTTTGGGAGTAAAAAGATAATGAAAATGTTAATTGATGTTGCGAATTGATTTTATAAATAAATGCAGTCAGTACAATAATGATAACATTATTTATTTGTAAAAATACTCTTTTATTAATTTAAAAAAAAAGATGAATTTTGGAATCGAACTTGGGTATTAAACTGCCAATTAATTGAATTACTTTTAATGTCCGGTTATAATCCGACTTCCCCAAAGATTTTGTACTTCAATAGAGGTCACTATTGAAGCTACTTTTCGGCTAACTCAATTGATTGATTGATTTCAGATGTTCAAGGCTAAAATAAAGTATTTCTGTAGAGGAGGTTTGTCTTGGAATTATTGGTCAATAATAAAATTCAATTGTCGTCATTGAGACTCAAGCAGTGGTTATTCTGTAAAAAAATTCCGCGGTAAATTAGGGTTAAGTGAGTTTATGAGCTGTAGTCTTACTAAGATAGGGATTGACAGCTCTTTCTGGAGTCAGTATAGCCGATAGATAACGGCCACTTAAGCTCATTTTAACTACATTCACTAAGAACCATTTTCAGTAGCCTATGTTTTTATGTGATACTCGCCTTTATCGATATAAAAATAAGGTTTATTAGATAAAACCATGAACTGTAAAGAAAAACAGTTCTTAATAAAATGTCAAGGATTCGGTTTTGTTACCTACTTATGCCCAAAACATGTAAGTATTCAAAGCTATTATAGATGTTAAACAACAAGGTATCCTAGTACCCTTACAATAAGAATTGTTATTACCCAAACCCTGATTATTGTAAACAGTTCTCCCATTAAATATTTTAGAACAAATTGTGGTATTATTGTTTTCCTCTTATCAATGAAGTAAACGATAAATACTGTTAGTAGTTGTTCAGAAGCTTACATAAAATAATGCATACATACATAAATTCACGCTTTGTTCCGTGGAGGTAAGCAGAAACCATAGAATGCCATCGACGAGTACTGTACTGTACGAGTACTGCGCACCCGACTTTTCTGAAGAACTAAAATAATCCATCAATTTTCAAATGCAATCTTTAGATCGATCTCTACTCGGTACTGATCATCTCAGCCACTAGACTACTAGGGATCGATCTACAGATCAAATTATAGAAAACAGCCGTAAATACACCTTTAAGAAACAGGATGGGTCAGCGGAGTAATAACTTCATGTAAGTATACTTCAGTTGTATGTGTACGTGACTTTATATCTGTATAACGTACCACCTCCATCACCATCACGCCTGTATACCCCGAAGGGTTAGGCAGAGGTGTACCAGTGTACACCCACAGTGCGCCGGTATGTTTAGGTCCCATGTAATAGGGGGCGAGTCTATTGTCATTAATCGGGCACAAATCCTAACTCCAAGCTGCTACTGAGAATTTCTTAGAAAAACCCAATAACACTTTTTGCTCGACCTGGGAATCGAACCCAAGACCTCTAGCGTAACAGTCACGCTTAGGACCACTAGGCTACCGAGGCATATGTGTATAACGATACATTAAAAATTCCTAGTGTAGCACCAAATTAAAAAAAATCTTCTGACATCATGCCATGCTAGGCATCCCTCCTCTTTTTACAATTCTTCCTCTCAACTAATGAAAATCTCGGAGGTATTAACATTTTTATGTCACTTCCTAAATTCCATGGCCAACGGTGCTGTATAGTTGAGCTACAAAAAGCAGATGACATTTTCTTTGCTCATTACGTTGGAAGAAGGGCAATAGAGCTCTGAATAGAATGAAATTGAAAAAGTTCACTTTGACTTTCATATGTAAGAATGCACCCAAATAAGGTAAGTAGCTAGGTACATATATACCTTATTTTTTTAAGGAGACACTTGTAACACCTGGTTGGAACAAGAGTACGGTTTAGCTTATTGTTTTTTAATAAACAACCAAAAATTTTATTTACGTCTAGAATGATGTAATAAATCCATTAATTTTTTTTTACGATTTTCTTTCTGCCCATATATTTCTTATTCCTTATGAAATCTAAACTTGAGAACACACTGTTATCATCATATGACTTCTCCGCCCTGGGCGAGGCGGGACGGAATGTCGGACTTTTACTGACTAAAACCCATCCATGTTCCTTTTTGTGCCGTTTGCGTTCCGGGGGCGCGGTATCTCTTTCGAACAACCCGCAGCCCCGGTACACTACTAGTCACTCAATTCGCAAAAATAAAACTTCGTTCTAAAAACGAAATTCAAAAACATTCTATCCGAAAAACAGTTGAAACTCGCACATTTTTCCTACAAACTTCGGATCGATACTGACCTTTGCCACCGATAAACCGCTTGAGTTACATTACGGCCCCATCTGTAAATTGATAGTGTTTAATGAAATCCAATAAGAGAGGTTTAACTTACTCAAGTTATTGTGTCGTTGTGGAGGAAATGAAATTCAATGTTTAGTTATTGGGTTACAATAATACTAGTATATTATTGTCTCATTGCTGGGCAAGAGCTCTCGTACAGAAAAGGCATGATCACCACGCTTGAATGGCGATTTCAAACTTATGTTAATTATGAGTCCAGGTATTCACTCGATGTTTTCTCCACCGGTACGAAAAGCCGTTACAAATAACTACCTCGTGAACCAGTGTCAACGTATCATTTACTGTTTAAATGCTAGTTTTCAAGTACAACTAAATGAAAACGTTCAAAATCTAACTGGAATCACATCTCAACGACAATCGACGTCAAAAAATATAGATAAATTTGCGGCATTTTTGACAGATTCATCATCAACTTAGCCTTTTCCCAACCATGTTGGGGTGGGCTTCCAGTCTAACCGGATGCAGCTGATTATCAGTGTTTTACATGGAGCGACTGCCTATCTGACCCCACAACCCATCTACTGAGCAACACGATACCTCTTGGTAAGACTGGTTGTCAGAAATTCTGGCTTCTGACTATCCGTAACGGCTGTCAAAGATCTACGAATGACAGCAGGGACCAACGGCTTAACGTGCTTTCCGAGGCACGGATATCTTTGACAGATTGAGGCTAAAAACAGTAGAATTGCCCCCGTAAAACCAAAAGCAAGCTTCTCATTCGAGCATTTTACCACTGTTAAAAATGGTTTGAAATAAAAATTGCAAGCAGGATAGTAAACAGTCCTTTCCTAATATACACATAACAATAATTTATCGGAACCAAATGTTCAAGGAAACCCAGTATAAAAATAATGGTTTAGGGAGCGACCCTTGAACGTCGACAGTCCCGACGATTACCAAATCAAACAAGTCAATTTAGACCCTATAGTTGACAAAGTTGAACTCTTTAAGACTCTTCAAGAGGTTCAAGCTCAGAATTCAGAATAAATTGATTTGACTTAGGTCGAGCTAGGTGGTTTTAGAATGACAGCAATTTAGATGGGTCCAATATGGGTATAGAAAAAATATTATTATTTTAAGTGAGGAAATCGGTGGACTGCGATGATCAAACTTGTACAATAAACACAGAACGATAATCTAGACATTCTTAGAGATGAAATGTTTGATCTCTTAATTCAATATATTAACAGTGGCTGCTGCGTTGCGTGTCACGGGTTTGATTCCCACATGGAATAAATATTGGTATAGCCTACATATAGTGTTATAGTAGTTCCAGGTCTGTCTGTCTGTTTGTATTTGAATTTTTATGTTTGTGGACACTCCTACCCAGGAGAAATTCCTAGAGTTTGTTTTTTCCAGATGGGAAATCATCAAATGACTTCTCCCTCCCTGGCCGAAGCAGGAGGGAGTATCAGACTTATACTGACTAAAATCCAATCCATGTTCCTTCTTGTGCCCTAAGCGTTCCGGGGGCACGGTATCTCTTTTAAAACAACCCGCATCTCCGGCAGAAATTCCCAGGGTAGGGCAATGATTTATAATAAATATAATCAAAGCTAGTCTGACAAGATTATTATTATTTTTAATCATTGGATGGCAGTCGCTCCATGTAAAACACTGGTACTCAGCTGTATCCGGTTAGACCGGAAGCCGATCCCAACACAGTTGGGAAAAGGCTAAGCAAATGATGATGATGAATCATTGGATGACAAACAGGCCTACGGCCCATCTGATGTTAAGTGATCACCGCTGCCTATAGAAATCTGCAATACCTGAAGCCTTACAAATGGGTTGCCATTCTAGAGACAAAGTTGAAATGTGTCATGTGCCTGCAATATCACCGGCGCGGTGCCCTTACCTTTCAAAGCGGAACACAGCAACGCTGCTTTGTGGTAAATTAGGGTGTAGTGGTGTACTTCCCCGGACGAGCTCCATCACAAAAAGCTTTACTGCTACTTAATAAAAACGTTAATTTAATACATAAACACACACAGCCTCTACGATTCAAGCCGGTACCTAATCAGGATAGTAGTAAAGTGGACACAATGCTACCGCGTACTTTATCTCTTCAGATAATTCTCAAGTACCCATTTAAGTACTTTACGGGCTTGTAAAGCCTAACCCGTTTCGGTTGTAAAAAGTTAATGACAAAATAGGTTACGATCTCGTTACAAGAACGATGTTATCGGGGTATTAAATTGGGTAACTTAAATTCGAAGATAAAATTCTCTTGTTATTATGGAAGGCGACAAAATTTGGTTCAGTTTTAAAAGGTTTTGATTTGAATCTTTTGAATAGATAATAAATGATTGAAGACGTATTTACCTTGAAGTTCTAAGTATTTTTGTGAGAAAGTAAGTTTGTTTGTTACGCTTTTACGGCTAAACCACTGAACTAATTTTAATGAAACTTGGTATAGACTAAGCTTGAACTTTAAGAAAAGACATGGGCTATTTTTTTAATCCTTAACTTTGTTTGCATCCGTTTAGGCGGATAAAGTCGCAGATAAAACGTAGTAATATTATAAACTAGTTTCTGCTCTCGATTTCGCCGCGTAGTTTTATCACCCGCCTTAAGTTATGTCTTTGGTTACTGCATTGCGCCTATTAGTCGCAGCGTGATGTTATATAGCCTCGATAAATTGACTATTTAACACAAAAAGATCCTGAGAAAGTTCCTGAGATTAGCGCGTTTAACCAACCAAACAAACAAACTTTCAGCTATATAATATTAATATAGATTATAAAAGATATTATAGGCTATTTTTAATCTGTGACTCGGTCTGTGTCCGAAGCGAATGAAATCACGGGAAAAAGCTAGTAATATTATAAATGCGAAGTGAGTTTGTCTGATAGGCTTTCATGACTAAACCACTGAACCGATTCTAGTGTAATTTGGCACGGACTAAGCTTGAACGTGAAGAAAGAACATAGGCTATTTTTAAATCGTGACTTTTTCTGTGTCCGCGATAACTGACGTTCAAGCGAACGAAGTCGCGGGCAAAATCTATTTATAGACAATGACGTAAGAAAGTTTTATTAGAATCAGGTCAATGGTGAAAGATCGTCGTAATCTCAGCAACAATTAATGTCAAAATCTTGTCAAACAATTCTCTGTAAATACATAAACTTTTGACAAAATTTTAACATTGATTCCTTGAGATAACTGAGATAATTCTACTAAAGATTATCTTATAATGTCAGAGACTGATTAGACAGTTTTGTGTGTCCGGTTTGTAAATAGTGTGCTTTACACACACATACTTTTGTGCCGAAAACTTCTTATGTTTTTATTTGATGTATAAACTGGACTGCCTCGGTAGCCTAGTGGTTCTTAGCGCGACTGCTACGCTAGAGGTCTTGGGTTCGATTCCCATGTCGAGCAAAAAGTGTTATTGGGTTTTTTTATGAATTTATCAGTAGCAGCTCGGAGTTAGGATTTGTGCCCGGTTAATGGCAATAGGCTCGCCCCCTATTACATGGGACCTAAAAACATACCGGCGAACTGTGGGTGTACATTGGTACACCTCTGCCTAACCTTCTGGGGAATACAGGTGTGATGGTATGTTTTGATGTATAAAACCGTAAACCCTTAGGGTAGGATTTTTTTTTAATTTATTTTGATTTATCGAAATCGGACTACCTATTCTGTATAAAGTTATGCGTGATAATACATTAAAACAATATACATATACGCGTCAACTTGAGAACCTCCTCCGTTTTTTTGTCGGTAAAAAATACACTATATCATAGGATATAGTGTGTCGGATTAGATTGCGATCGTTCTTATAGAAGAACGATCGCAATCTAATCCGAGTAGCAATGTTTTAGAATAAGAGATGTCAGCATAGGGAAGGGGCCACTGAGGGCCGATGCCTGCCGGGGCTGCCGATTGTTCGCAAGAGATACCGCGCCCCCGGAACGCAAAGGGCACAAGAAGGAACATGGGTGGGTTTTAGTCAGTAAAAGTCTGACACTCCCTCCCGCCCCGCCCAGGGCGGGAGAAGTTATTTGATGATTTCTCACCCCCAAAAAAAAAAAATGTTTTAGAATTCCCTAATTCACCCAAAATTTTTTGACGTCGATTGTCACTGAAATTACATTGCGATTATTCTTGAACATTATTGATTAGTAGAAGAGGCCTTTATCCTTCCAAAAAGTTACTAGAATTGCCCTCTTGACCTCTCTACTTTATGCGGTAAATTCTAACTACCAAAACACTGGCAGCATACAAAAAATAAAAGGGCAACTTACAAAGATGAACAGTGCCTGAAATTTGGCTTTTTTATGCTATTCTCAGTCACAAGAGAGGCTTAATTTAATATGACCTGCTCGATTTGTTTACAAAGGAAAAATTTATTCATGAAATTTGTTTTGGAGGGTCCAGCCTGGCTCGGATAAAAATAAACTTTGCAAGCGTGGGTTATTTTGACCCAGGAACCTTTTGGCCAACAATATTCTTCATATTTTTTCGGGCACCTACATCTTGTTTTCGGACAATTTTATTGTTTTGTGGCCCCATAATACCAATTTAATTGATTGGTTTCATTTGTTTGGACTGGTGATTGGTAAAATGATGTTTGAGACAAAGGATAGGTAGAGATCTTGAATTTAGACTGCGTTAGCAAATTATAGGTTTCTTATTCTAATTGGGTTTAGTTCTGCAAAAAGGAATCAATTCAATTCATAATGTCTTACATTGATCGAAAAAAAAAATTAAGAATTTTTTTTTGCTGTTCTCGGCAGTTTCCGTAATGATCAGTCTTATTTTATTTTCAAGCTTTGTAAATTTACTAATAGCTTTTTAATTTATAGAACACATTGTAAGATTCAGTATTGGATGTATATTGACCTATTTTTGCTAGATAGTAATATAACCCCTATTACATGGGACCTAAACATACCGGCGAACTGTGGGTGTACATTGTTACATCTCTGCCTAACCCTTCAGGGAATACAGGCGTGATGGTATGTTTAGTAATATAACCCATTAAATTTATCATATTGAATTTAGTTTGAACTAATAGGGAACTAAGCTCCCCCCGTGACTGCCTCTGCCCGTGACTGTTGGTCTCGTGGTCGCAAGCGCGACTGATAGCGTGGCGTCCCGTGTACGATTCCCAGATCGGATACAAAGTGTTATTGGGTTTATCCATTTGGGTTTGCTCAGTAGCGGCCCGGAGTTTGGAAGTTAAATGTGGTGGTGTGCCCCACCCCCGTGCTTTGGAAAGCACGTAAAGCCGTTGGTCCCGGCTGTTATTCGTAGATCTTTGACAGATGTTATGAGTAGTCAGAAGCCAGGAAGTCTGACAACCAGTCTAACCAAGATGTACCGTGGTGCCCAGTAAATGGGTTGTGGAGGTCAGATAGGCAGTCGCTCCATCTAAAACACTGGTATTCAGCTATATCTGGTTAGACTGGAAGCCGACCCCAACATAGGGAAAAGGCTAAGCAGCAGATAATTGGAAACTAAGCTCAATTATCGTTGACTTACTTCAAGAGCTCATTAATAATCAGATTGCCTAGTGTTAGTTAAATAAACGAATCGATTTACACCGGCACCCATACCCTTTTAACCGAAACACAGCAACGCCGCTTTGTGGCAAAAATTGATATGGTGGTAATATTTCCCCGGACGAACTCCTTCACAAAGAGCTGTACTACTACCAAAAGTATAAAACCACATACTAGGCATTCACAGCTTGTTTGCCTGTACAAAATATCTACGTCAAAGTAACATCACTCAGTAAAATTGAACCTGTGTTTAATCAAGTGATAAGAGCCTTTGTGAGGGAAGAGAATAAAAATATTGTACTGTTAAAAAATCAACAGAGGCCAAGCTAACAGTGGTGGTAATACTAACGAGTATTACAAAAGATCCTCAGCTTTCCAGCGCATTACAAATGTTGAAAAATTTATAACAAAAATATTCATAATTAATAACAAGTTATGTTAAGATGGATTTCAAGGTTTTTTGGGTGTTGGTCATGTTATCTTCACCACTTCTGGTTAACTAGTAAAGAAGCCCTAAGGCGTGAAGTCCACCTTGGTACCTTTATGCATGAAGTATAAATAAATAGAAACATTCATATTCATAATCTTACAAATTGTGAGTAGGAAGGTTTTAAAAAAAGAGGTTGAATAAGAGAGCTTTTTTTTGGAAATGCTGATGCAGATAAATAGTACAATATATTGTTAATTTTATTAAAAAGTGTTGATTTTTAAATCTGATTTTAAATTGTAAAATATAGTAAAAGAATAAGTGAGTTTTTAAATTTGGAAAGAAAACTTTAAATCGTTCCAATAATCTACTACTAAACTCTTTTTCAAAAATATTCGAATATAAAAGTGCATAATCTACACGGTTTAAATATAGAACCGCGGTTTTTTTTTAAATAACCGCCAAAAAATTCTGTTTGTCATTGTCTAGTCATAATTATACTAAATCCATGGTAAAAGTTTGTACCTCGATGTCCCATTCACCATGTTCTTCTATTCAACACAAAAGACTCACGAGATTTCCAACTCCCGCATGACTAAGAACACACAATAAAAATCCATTTTTAAAATCATTTGGCACCGGCACAGTCAGACAAATAGATCTGTCTGCATTTTAAAAATAAAGCTTAAGTTATCCAATTTGCAGCAATAAAAATGGGAAAGTCCATTATTATTTGCGAATCAAGATTTAAGTGGTTGTGTCTGCCAAACGAAGCTGTTGTCTGGCGCAATATCCTGTCTGTCCCGCCTAGATTAAGTTCATATATAAGTGGTACATATTGTTGTAGGAAATTGTTTCCAGCTTAGAAGTGCACTTAATTGTTTGCGTGAACTTGGCTCGGTATTCGTGGTGCATTTTGTCGGTGAAATCTTAATTAGTTTTGGAAGGCATGGAAGTGCAATTAGTTTTTAGTGACAGCATTCGGGTTTGGTATCTAGAGTTATTTTTGTATTTGTATTTACTGATTCGTTGTAATTTCAATTTTTCTTACAACGGACAAATATTGCAACTTTCTACAACTGTATTTTTAACCCCCGCAAAAATGACGGGGTGTTATAAGTCTGACGTATCTGTGTGTGTATGTGTGATTCTGATTTTGCTTTTTGTGTTCGATAGGTGAATTAGTCGGGAGTGTTTTGAGCTATGCTTGACGGAAACCGGTTCAGCGGTTTCAAAGTTATCAGCTCTTTTGTTGGCTAAGGTAGGGATACTTATTCTTCTGTCTCGGGGTTACTTAATTTTTTTAATTTTGGTGTAGTTTTGTTTACATCTTTTGCTAGGAGACCAATTCCGAAATCTCATAAAGAAAACCATATGATTTAATATTTTTATTCGCATACCCTTTTTCAGATATCTGGTAAACAAAAAATAAGCTTATTATGTATACAAAAACTCAAGAAACCCCTCCAAGGCTACTTAAAGAAAACTAATCATTAAAACAAAGCACATAAGAAAACTTTATAAACGTATGTAATAAATATCAATCTTCGCCAGTCAGGGGCGGACTAAGGCAGTAAGGGGCCCCGGGCGGGAAAATAAATGATATACTAACTTAATTTGTATTTTAGTTTATATTGGATTCGATTCCCAGGTCGAGCAAAATTTCATTGGGTTTTCCTATGAAATTCTCAGTAGCAGCTCGGAGTTAGGATTTATGTGCGGTTAATGGCAATAGGCTCGCCCCCTATTACATGAGGTCTAAACGTACCGGCGAACTGTGGGTGTAAATTAGTACACCTCTGTCTAACACTTTGCGGGATACGGCCGTGATGGTATGTTATGATAAGTAATCTAAATTTTATAAATAATTCAGTTTAGTTTGGTATCTTTGGGGACAAACAGCTTCATCGCCTTGATTAGGAGAACTTTTCGTGAAATGGGGCCCTTCCGCCCTCCCTTAGTCCGCCACTGTTGCCAGTTAAGAACTTAAGTCTCGGTAATCTTTCAAGTTATTTTTTTCTGAGCAAACGTGACCTGATACCATTACGTTAATACCTAAAAGTTTGGCGAGCGAAGTATAGTGAGACAATAAATATTCGTAGGGAGCTCACGCACGGCTCGGTAGGCCAGGAGCTAGTGTGGTGATGGTACATTTTATCTTGTATTGTTCTTTAATGTAACAATCAAAAATTTCTTCTGATGACTTCTTTAAATAACATTAGTACAAACTTGATACATTAGTACCTTGAACACAACGGTACGGTACGGTTAATTATCTAGGTATATTAATATTATAAAGAAGAAAGAGTTTTTGTTTATATGTACCGAATAGGCTCTGAAACGACTGGACCGACTTCAACCATTTTTCAAACATTATAACATCATGCTACGACATAGGGGAGCGGAGCAGTAACCAAAGATGTAACTGAACGCGGGTGAAATAAATCACGCGGACGATGTCGCGGGCAGTATATTGATATATTTGCGAGAAAATACACTGTTTACAACAGAAAGACTTTATAGCAAAAAGTCACTGCATTTCGCCTGCAAGAAAGCATACAAATAATTTCTATTCACGTCATAATTATCACACTATTATTAGACAGAACTATTATGAAATAGTGCATCTTTTCGTAATATTAAGCCTCCCTAGCTCCTAGACTAAGAGTAAAGTTGCAGGAACTTAATAAGATCCTAGACTCGAGCGCAGACCACGCGAGCTTTGCTAAATGAAATATACCATGATTATATTGCACGTACTTATGCGCTGTCAAATTGAGCTCATATGTTTGAGAAGTTGCATTTTGTATCATATTGCAATGTTGTTAGCGCATTTTCTTGAAAAATGGATAAATGTCTATTCTTTTTAGAGTTCTGTAGCTAAGTACCAACGGGACCCTGTTACTAAGCCTCCGCTGTTTGTCCATCTATCTGTGGACTGTATATAATTAACTGTAAAAGGTAGAGAATTGAAATTTTTACAGAACATGTATTTCAATATAAAATATCAACAAATAATAAAATTGAAATTAAAGACGTGGTTTTTTTTAAATGTAGTGACAATTATTATATAGTGGTATGGAATCCTTTGTGTACGAGTCCGACTCGCACTTGTCTGGTTATTTCTTTCCAGAAAGTACCTTAGTGATGTGTCTTATCCTTTTATTATTGCTTAAAAGTGTTAGAAGGATCAAACTGTTTGAATTAATTATTTGGTTTTATTGAGTTCTGGACGCTAGTTACAGGTCCATGAAGAAGTCCATATTATACCATGATATTTTTAGCACATGTGGGCTTGAAATAGTCAATATTTTCAACTGCTAAAACAAGCCAATTCAAGCAAGATATTCAGCAAAATTAGTTAGTAGAATTAAGGATTCAAACTTTATAAATTATAAAATATATTTGGCGAAACTTTTTTTTATATTCTTGTTAAAATTGAAGCGTTTTATTTCGCAAAAGAAACTGTTTAGTATGTTATCATTTCTAGTACTCTCTAGTGGAACATTTGTTAGGTTTACAGAGTTTCAGAAGTTCTTCATCGTTAATGTTTTGATGAAGTTTGTACAAACATAATGCTGAGTCTAAATTATCTTCATAGACTTTAACAAACTTTTGGAAATTTACTCATGAAGTATGCTTTTTATTAGACAACTAGCTAATGCCCGCGACTTTGTTAGCGTGAATATTTGTTGCCACGCGTTTTTTTTTTGAGCGGATCCCTAATTATTTTTCTAAAATTAAAATACCCTTAGAACCTCCGCTCACGTCCTACTGTTTGTATGACCGATTATTGGACCGTCCAATAAATCCATAGTTTCGTGGGACCGACGTTGTGTAGGATGTGTGCGTTGGTATATTAGAATTCATATGTTCCATTACCTCCGACAAAGTGTCTGACGTGGGTGGACAGCCTTAGCTGTCAAAATCAGAACAGACACTTATTGCTGGATGCCAACAGCACAGGACTAGTCATTGTGGCGATCTTTAGGTGAGGAGGTCTATGGTCAAGCCAAAGAACTTCGGAGTTGCAAACGCGACTGATGAGCCTAAATTCCTGGGTCCGATTCCCAGGCCCGGCAAAAAATATTATTGGGCTTTTCCATTACGAACTTCTGAGTAGCAGCCTGGAGTTGTGGAAGTTAGTAGTGATAGACACTTCCGTGTCTTAGAAAGTAGCTGGTACTGCGCTTGATCTCTTTCCGCTCGTCTTTCCGTCGGATTGAAGTCCCATCGGACCATGAAGGAAGAGGGAGCGCACCTATGTTTGCGCACTCACTTGTGCACTATAATGTCTCTTGCGTACTTTTCTAGTTTCCATTGAAATCGGTCTGGAGAATATTATTCTTATGTCCAGCAGTGGACGTCGCTTGGTTAAAATAGTGATGAATGATAATAAAGATTGTAGTTAGGTGGGTTTCCTTGGTGGCAGGATGAGTAAATGAATACATAGACCAAGAGTTCACTTATTATTTTATCCAATCTCCAATAGTTATACAGTGACACTGGATTATTACATACAGTTAACTCGCGACACTATAACACTGACCCGAGTGGGGCTCTCAGAACGACTGGCCTTTGCCGATATCCCCTGTACATTTACTATGAAGAATGCTTGCATTGCTATTGATGACGTTGTACGGTCACTACAAAGATTTTCGTTTTATTTTCAAGACTCATCATCATCTGCTTAGCATTTTCCCAACTATGTTGGGGTCGGCTTCCAGCAAGAGAAAGAAGAAATATTTGTATGGCCTACAGATAGTTGTTACGGGTCTGGCGGTTCGTGTATGTGAGTTTATATGTTTGTAAACGCACCCACGGCACAGGAGAAATTCATAGTGTGGGACAACGTTTTAATAAAAAAAAAGCAACGAAAACAAAAAAAAACCAATAACACTTTTTGCCCGACTTGGGAATCGAACCCGGGACCCCACTCTCTTCAGTCGCGCTTGCGACCACGAGACCAACGGGGCAGTTCAAGTTTATTTTCAAGACTAACTTTGTTATTAACTATTATTTTATTATTTTACTCTGTTGTAAATAAATGTATTTAGATTTACCTACGTTTGTTTTAGCATTTTAAAAGGTAGTTGTGTAGCTGCCATTACATCGCAATTGGTCTCCGGTGGGTCGTATAGGAAGAGTTAAGTGTTCATAGAAACAAGCTGATATCTTCATGAAAATTGCTGTTTGATGTACAAAATATATATTATTATTTCGAACTCATTTTGAACTCTGGTTAACGAGTAACCGTACCTAATAACTCTAGGGCCTGATTTAGTAGCTAATACGAAGTTAAATTTTAAAATTTCTTATTTAGTGGGCCCATATTTAAAACTAATGGATGATTAATATAACCTTGATTGATTTAAGTAAGTCCAAAAAAAAAAAATAAGAATGATTAAGCCGATTTTCAAAATTCATAAAGAAAAAGTCAAAGCATTTATTTCAATTAGACCATTTACAGGCACTTTTGAATCGTCAAGAAGTTTCAGTTTAAAGTTAAGGCTAGTTGCTCGTTCCAAAACGTAGGTCTCTATGGAGAAGAACGAGCATGAAACTGCACGGACACTCTTTTCTTTCAATTTGGTTTTTACAAAATCTTGGTTACAATATCCTTGTTGCTTCTAAAAATAGATGCTCCCGAACTGCAAGGCGAACTTCTCCATCTGTGTGCTCCGGTGAAATACTATCGTAACAGGAGGCATACATTGTTTGCCGTCCCTGTGAGGCGAACAGTCGCCCGTGCCCAGTCGCCCATCCCATGTGTTCTGTCCTCGCCAAACGCTCTCTTAGACGTCAAGCCTGACTATGGTGTGTTCCCGGACGAATGGAAGACGATCTTGTCAGTATGTTTAGAGTATTGTGAGATGAGCGTGTGAATGTCGTTAAATATATTATGTATTAAATACTTTGTCTTTAGCTATTGTTATTGGTCAATTACCGTTTTATGTTAAAGTAAAATAAATAAATTCTTTATGTGAAATAATAAAGGTGAAAAAGAGACCAGTTAGTTATACTAATCTTTTCCTATGTGAATTTTTTAGACTAGCGAAAATTTGAAAATAGCTCAGCCTAATGCAGTACGAAATAAAATAAGGTACCAAAAAAATCACAGGGGCGTCTAGTTTTATAAAAAACGGTCGACCTACTGATCACAATCGCTAGTATACTAGCAGGTTAAGCTAGCAATGCTTAAGCGAATCCCACACTCCCGACTAAAGGAGATGGTGGAACACCGCGGTGGTTTTGACCGGTAAGAGTCCGGCATGCCCCTCCGTCATCCCCACGACAGAGGAAGTACATAAGGATTTCCATCGCGCACCAAAAAAAAGGTAAAGCTGGCAATATTATTATACATCAGAGAAATACATAAATATGAAAGAAACCCTTTTACCTAAATAACTAAAACAAAAAAAAAAATTGTAGTAACCCCCGACAGAAAAATAAAAATCCCTACCGCAGCTAACAAAAGAGCTATTAACTTTAAAACTGCTGAACCGATTTCCATCAAACATAGCGAAGAACACTCCCGACTAATTAACCTTTCAAACAAAAAAACACAATCAAAATCGGTTCATACGTTCGAGAGCTACGATGCCACAGACACACTCACACAGACGCGTCGAACTAATAACACCCCGTCGTTTTTGCGTCGGGGGTTAAAAGAAACACAACAATCTTACAAATATTTCTAAATAAAAATACCTACCAGGGAACAGAACAAGCAAAATGCACGTTATACCTTAATAAAATATAAGAAAAATTGCCCAGTTATTTACTGGAGAATATTCTAGGAGGTGTTTCAGTTTTAAAACATAAGCTGTCATATTACTGTGCAGGTACGTAACCCGTCGGATATTGCACTTGAGTAAATCGTCTCGTGAAGATATATTACGTAAAATTGCCTTGCATGGCGCAAACTTGTATACTGTCGGGTTACAAGGAGGATTTTTATTTGTTTTTCATTTACAATTTGTTAGAAGTTAGCTTTTGTTCGAGAAATTGTAGTAGTACAAGTCAATCGACCATAAAGCATAATATCCCAAGACATTTGCTAATTGTGTAAAGATTATACACATACCATCACGCCTGTATTTCCCGAAGGGTTAGGCAGAGGTGTACCAACGTACACCCACAGTTCGCCAGTATGTTTTAGGTCCCATGTAATAGGGGGCGAGCCTATTGCCATTAACCGGGCAGAAATCCTAGTTGCTACTGAGAATTTCATAGAAAAACTCAATAACATTTTGCTCGACCTGGGAATCGAACCCAACACCTCTAGCGTAGCAGTCACGCTTAGGACCACTAGGCTAACGAGGCAGTTAGTATAGATTTTGTATAAACCAAATTGAAAGAAAAGAGTGTCCGTGGAGTTTTTGCTCGTTCTTCTCTATAGAGTTACGTACTCTATGTAGTCTACGTTTGGGAACGAGCAACTAGCTTCAACTTTAAACTGTAACTTCTTGACAATTGAAAACTACCTCGTTGGAATATACCGGCAAAATGTGGGTATACATTGCTACACCTCTGCCTAACCCTGTGGGGACTGAGGGCCGATGTCTGCCGGGGCTGCGGATTGTTCGCTAGAGATACCGCGCCCCCGGAACGCAAAGGGCACAAGAAGGAACATGGGTGGGTTTTAGTCAGTAAAAGTCTGACACTCCCTCCCGCCCCGCCCTGGGCGGGAGAAGTTATTTGATGATTTCCCACCCACCAAAAAAAAAAAAACCCTGTGGGGACTGTTGACTAAACGGTTCAAGACTCACTTGGCTAGCTTGTAAGTCTGTAAAATGAAGAAAAATGGTCTGTTTAACGTTATGTAACAGAGAATATAATAAAGAAGACGCAGTACAAAGCACGGGCAATATTATAATACCGTTACTGTTTAAAAAAGCAACTCATCGCTGAAGAAGGTTCCTTGTAAACTAATTTTATAATAAAGATAAATATTATAACTGCTTCGTTAGCCTAGTGGTCCCAAGCGCGACTGCTGCGCTAGGGGTCTTGGGTTCGACTTCCAGGTCGAGCAAACTATTATTGGGTTTTACTATCAAAATCTCAGTAGCAACTTGGTGTTTGGATTTGGGCCCGGTTAATGGCAATAGGCTCGACCCCTATAACATGGGACTTTAAACATACATAGGCAGAGGTGTATATTGGTACACCTCTGCCAAACCTTTAGGGGGAAACAGGCGTGTGGTTTGTTTTATTCTATGTTTATGTTGGTTTTACTGTGTTTGTTGTGTTTTCCTGAGCTGGTCACTAATAGAGCAATTAGTGATAATTGTTTGTAGTATTTCTCTGTTCATTATTTTTAACTAGTAACCCTCCGGGGCTTTGTGTCTGCGGATGTTGGGGAGCGAACACGTGTAATGTGAGCCTGTGCGTCCTATATAGAATCCTGAATATCAAAAATAGCATCATATTGTGATTTTTTGGCTTTTTTATTATCTATATCAGATTTACGTGCCTGTATAAAGCTGTTTTTGATAATTTTGTGGCTCCCACGACTTATTTCTTGCATTGGATTAAAATTCAGTCCAGTTTTGCAATGAAATTTTCTGCGTACGCTAACTTTTAGTCGTGACTTTGTTCGAGTATTTTTTCCTTAAAAAATTACGAGGATCCCTATTAGAGGTTTACTCTTAAGAATCGATTTTTATATTTATGCCCGGCGTTTGAAAATTCTTGGGGTTAAAATCAAATGTTACGCGTTATGCGTTACCAGCTACATTTTGCCCATTCCCCACCACAGAGTTTGCACGACTGCATGGACTAAATATGTATACTAAGAAGTAAACTCCAGTTGTGCGTCGGAGCGACACACACACATTTTTTTTAAATAAAACTTGGAGTATTACACCAAGGATAATGTAATTAGGAAGCTACAAATTATTTCACTAATAGAAATTAGTGAAATAATTTTAAGAATCTGATTAGTAGTTTCGGAGACAAGTGCTTTCAAACAAAATAACCTAAAGGTAAGTTGTAGTTGTTGTTTCCTTAACATCAGATGGAATGACAGCTCACCTCAAGCTTACTCCACCTAAATACACCTAGAGAGATCTTTCCAGAACAGACGTCATTTCTTTTTAAAGAGAAATAAAGAAATAAAGAGAAACCATTTATTGTAACAAAGCTTCCTCAAACCTAAGACAAAAAAAGAAGTTGCAAAAAAAACAACATTGGATGGCAAATGAGCCGACAGACGGCCCACCTGATGGTAAATGGTCACCACTCTCACAGATTTCTGCAATACTGCCTTGCAAACGCGTTGCCATTCCAGAGACAAATTGAAATGTTCCACGTACCTGTAATTACACCGGCACCCATACCCTTTAAACCAAAACACCGTTACGCAGAAATCGGTACGGTGGTAGTACTTCCCCGGAAGAGGTCCTTCACAAAGAGCTCTACTGCTACTAAATAATAATAGTTCACTTCACCGAAATACATACATATATACGCCTGTAGGTTACGCAAAGGTGTACCTACCAATGTACACCCATAGTTCGCCGGTATGTTTAGGACTCATGTAAGGCGAGTCTATTGCCATTAACCGGGCACAAATCCTAAGCCGAGCCGATCCTACTCCGAGCTGCTACTGAGAATTTCATAGTAAAACCCAATAACACGTTTTGCTCAACCTGGGGATCGATCCAAAGACCTCTAGTGTACCGGTCGCGCTTAGGACCACTAGGCTAACGAGGCTGTTTTACCGGCACCGAAATCTATAGATAGATCTATCTCTAGATATTTACAATACAGGGTCATTCGGTACCAAAATCCTATTTCCCATCTCCCTCTACCGTTGAGGTAATAAATAATTGTTCAAATGTACCTTACTAAAACACTTTTAACCTACAATTTATCACCGAAAGTAAAGGTAAAAGATTTAAGGGCACAGAACAATGTTGCTCCTACCTCTGGATCGTTATCGTCCCTCGGTAAAGTCCTTTATCTCATTTTAACACATTATTTTTAATGTTTAATTTTGGGTTTAAAATCTATTGTTTAATATAATATTTTTGGTTTAAAATTTTATTTATTAGAAGATGAAGACTAGATGTTTGTTAAAAAAAGTTACCTCGGTCGGGTAATTGTTTCTGAAAAGACTTCAGAAAGTTCTCGTGCTACAAGCACGACTGTTGAGCTAAGGGTCCTGTATTCAATTCTCAGCGCAAGTAAAATGTTATTGCTTTTTACATTAGGCAATTTCTCAGTAGCAGCACGGAGTGTAGAAGACGATTGTGTGATATATCAGTATCTCGGAAAGCATAAAAAGCCGTTGGTTCAGAATCATGTACTTGAAATTCTTGGTAAAAGTTTGTATCACGGTGACCCTATCAACGAGAAAGAGCTCATTATTTTTTTGACCACTAAAAGCTACTAGTCTTAAATACATTATCATCTTAAAGATATAAGGAAGAAATAATAGAACTTCTTATAGGAAACTTCAACACAAACTAACTTTACACGTTGAATCGGTTTTTATTAAAAATCTAACTTCCAACAAAATCAATTTCAGTTCATAAACTATTTTATTGCACAACTTTTTTTGAATTTTAAACAAACAGTTTGTTTTAGAATTAAATGGAGAAAGCTTTTAGAATTATATATTTAATTAGAAAAAGTTTGATGTGCTTATTTAGGATAAGAGATTTTAAAGTCCTTTGAGTAACTTTTAATTTAAAAATATATATTTTTCTGCCTCGGTAGCCTAGTGGTCCTAAGCGCGACTGTTACGCTAGAGGTCTTGGGTTCGATTCCCAGGTCGAGCAAAAAGTGTTATTGGGTTTTTCTATGAAATTCTCAGTAGCAGCTCGGAGTTAGGATTTGTGCCCGGTTAATGGGAATAGGCTTGCCCCCTATTACATCGGACCTAAACATACCGGCGAACTGTGGGTGTACATTATTACACCTCTGCCTAACCCTTCGGGGAATACAGGCGTGATGGTAAGTTATGTTATATATTTTTGTAAGTACACTTAAGCATAAAAACCATAGCAGAAGATGTGCGTGCGCCTGTGTTGAGGCATTTCGTTCGTCTGGTGATATTCTAGGGAGGTATCTCCATGTTGGTTATCTGTATGGGGCGGGGTGTCTCAGCACAGGGGCATTTGTGATGGGTTTGATGAGTGTTGTCTTTTGTTATTGTATTTTTGTAAGTACTAACAATCGTTTCTAAATTTTTGTATACTAATCGGTGGATCTAGTTGTCCCAAAATAAACAATTTTGAATTAAGCTTATTTGCATTACTAATAATTAAACACATTTAAAGCTGAACGTATTTAAAACAACATTCTATCTCTGTCAATTATAAGCAATTTGAGAGGGATCATCATCATAATGTCAGCCGTAGGATATCATGTTAGCCGTAGCTCGATAGATTTTCAAAAAGACCGGTTGGAAGCGGCCTGCTTCCAGCGTTTTCCTGCGGCCTTTTTCAGGTCGTCTGTTCACCTTGTGGGTAGACGTCCTACGAATTTGAGAGGGATGTAGTGATATATTTTTGTGTTGTAACCGTGAACTAACGTAACTACCTCGGTAGCCTAGTGGTCCTAAGCACGACTGCTACGCTAGAGGTCTTGGGTTCGATTCCCAGGTCGAGCAAAAAGTGTTATTGACTTTTTCTATGAAATTCTCAGTAGCAGCTCGGAGTTAGGATTTGTGCCCGGTTAATGGCAATAGGCTCGCCCCCTATTACATGGGACCTAAACATACCGGCGAACTGTGGGTGTACATTGGTACATCTCTACCTAACCCTTCGGGGAATACAGGCGTGATGGTATGTTTATGTTGTAACCATGAGTTTGAAACGAAGTTCGGTCTGGCGAGCCATGTTAGGACGGGTCATATGCTAGGAAATAATTTCAAAGGGTCGCCATTATCCAAATCAATGAGGACTTAAACGGTTGTAAAAGGACACTTGACAAAGCCGAAAGTTACATATTCTACCCATCATTGTGATGGTTTTTGTATTCAGGATTATACCTGCGGAACCTTCTGGTAACGAATATACGTGTTTTATAAAAAACAAGTTTTAAATGGTATAACTAAATCGCATGCACCTGAAAGTACAATGTTAAGCGCACTACTTTAAATAGTGAATTTTAAACCCAAACTAGCTTCTGCTCGCGATTTCGTCCGTGTGTCTATTATCTTAAACGATAAAAAGTAGCCTATGTGTTTTTCCAGACTATAATCTATCTAAGTGCCAAATTTCATCCAGATCCGTTCAGCCGTTTAAGCCTGAAAGAGTGACAAACATCCATCCATCTATCCATCCATCCTCACAAAGTTTCGCATAAACAATTTTATTAGTAGGAAGTAGTAAGTAGAATTAGAGTCGTTTTTCAGGAAACATTTTTGCTCAATGTTGCGTTGTTTGTTACGTAGTAATAAGAGTTTTTAACAGTTATGTAATGTGTCTTTTTAACCCTCAATACAAAAACGACGGGCTGTTATAAGTTTGACGTGTCTGTGTGTGTGTGTGTGTGTGTCTGTGGCATTGTAGCTCCCGAACGCATGACCCGACTTTGATTCTGTTTTTGGGGTTAGCTATATTTAATGGAAATCGGTTTCAAAGTTATCAGCTCTTTTGTTAGTTGCAGTCAGGAGGCTTGTTCTTGTGTCGGGGGCTAACTAAAATTTTTAATTTTGTGTTTTTTACACACAGTCATTCATTTCTGATAAAACGAGTGAATATTTTCGAACGTAATTTGTATGTATGTAGTACAGTTTTATGGAAATGGGGGGTATTAAAAGCTAGACTTTATTTATAATCACCGAACTTGTCTGACACACTACCGTGTATCTAAATCCATTTTATTTCAGCTTTAACAGCGTGTCAACATACCACTTATCGATCCCATAATACCACATGACAGGACCCACTCTAAATAAAGCCAAAATTTCTTTTACGCGCGCATTTTACATGACATAGCGAACATGCAAATGCTTGTCCATAACGAAGCAAACCGAATTATGCGTCAGCTTAAAAGCGTTTATCGGTCGACGTCATTTAATACCGTTGAAAGCCTCTGGAGGTGTTAATAATATTAGGAGGACAGTTTGAAAATGGATCATAGACATGTAGTTAAGATTTTAGAGAATATCTGAACTATACTTGACCCTTGAACAAGACTTGAACCTTTACGTTCAATCTTGATTCAAAAGCAAACCACTAAAAGTTAACTTATTCCTAGTAGTCACATTAGCTCTATAGTAAAAAACTCTATAGTAAGACTATTTGGCAAAAGTATTTGGACTTAATTTTTTTTTTGTTTCCAATTTATAGACCACGCTACAAACGTAGTTATGATTAATTAGTGAAAAAGCTACTGATATACATCTGCTTTTTTTCATCTCACCTGCATCGGGGAAACGTTTACAAACATATATACTCACATAAACAAACACTCAAATCCAGAACAACTGACTGTAGACTATATTTATTCTGTACCAGAATCAAATCCAAGACAAAGCCAATCGCTCAGCCCCTTTGCCAACTAAGTTAACAAGTAGCAGTTCAGGACTATGACAATGCCATACAAACACAATTCACAACAATATAAACACTTGTCTTATCTCCAAAGGAGAGCGTCTACATCAGACACAAGCGAGATAAGTCCTCGGCCCCAACAGGTGACTATGTGCCACTTGCTTGAAGTCTCCGTGTAACGTTCCCAGCTGTATTATCTCCTTTGACGGCGACTTGTCGCTGAGAAAGCAATGATAGCAACATAAGATTTACAGGGCTAGTTTTTGAAGTCTGCACATACCATGAGCCTGCTATGAATTTGTCAGGCACGGAAAGAAACATGACACGGTCAGCCGACAATTGTAGACGCTCCGTGCACGACACGCGAGAGTATTGGTCGATGATGGAACGACCTCATGGGCGGAATATTTTTACGCAATGTATTTTTTTTTCAACCTATCCCATTCCCTTCCTCTCATACTTATGCGTTGCCTTCTGTGGCCAATCTCCTATAAACGTATTTAAGTCATCACGCTAGCGTTTTCTAGGCCGCCTTCGGCGACATCTCCCGTGACGACACTGGCCCATATGTCGTTATTCTGCATACATGATCTGCTCAATCCTATTTCTGGTTTTATTCTTTTGTTTTCAATACAATGAATATTTAGAGAATGTTCAAGAAGCAACAAAATACATACAAAACGACACTTGAATTTTTCCTCCAAGCATAAACAAGGATTCCCACCATATTTTTCTCCACACAATTTTATTTACTTCCCTCCAAAAACTGATTACATCTCTTTAGAATCGTGTCCAAACACGAACACCCCACAATTGTTGGCAAGAAAATGTTTAAAAACGTCCCTCCCTTGACAAAAGTCTCTCGCATCGTTATCACGCGAAACTTGCTTCTCCGTGATTGTTTTCGATTCCTATCTTTTTTCCCTTTTTTCGCGTTCGCCCTTTGTGAGGAGGGGAAAAATCGTCGAATCATTACTATGAGCGTTTCTGTAAGTGTTAAATACATTAATGAAATCGTATTATGTAGCGCTATCGGAAGTTATCGAACTGGCAATAACTGGTCGGTGCTGATTGCGCACCAATATTACAAGTTCAGCACTTTTGTATGTAATTTTGTTTTTGTTTTGCTGGATTGCTGAGTCGTTGGTTGAAGGAAATGTGACTGAGTGTGTGGTTTTTACGGTGGGGTTTGGTATGTGATAACATTTAAGCTACCGTTCTGGATTTAGATATACATGCCATTACGCCTGTATTCCCCAGAGGGTTAGGCAGAGGTGTACACCCACAGTTCGCCGATATGTTTTTAGGTTCCATGTAATAGGGGGTTAGCCTATTGCCATTAACCGGGCACAAATCCTAACTCCGAGCTGCTACTGAGAAATTTATAGAAAAACCCAATAACACTTTTTCCTCAACCTGGGAATCGAACCCAAGACCCCTAGCGTAGCAGTCGGGCTTAGGACCACTAGGCCAACGATGGGATTTAGATCTTTTTAATATATAAGGAAAATGAGCATAATTTTCTTCTTCAAGAAAACTCATAAGAAGATAGACAGATAGATATTATTATATGAATATATATTTTATACTAGCTGTTGCCCGCGGCTTCGCTCACGTCGACCTAAGTGTTACTTAACTAAATAAGTATTGAATACTATGTTATCAAAATCTTCCAAGCAGGTCAAATGGTTGCTAAGGTGACTGCTAATAGTTACGACTGTAGGTTTAAAGAATTTATCTGTAGTCGCTTGAAGTCTGGATTTGTGCTCGGCTGGTAATAGGCTTACGCCATACCTGGGGCTAAAACATAATTGGCGTAAGGAGAGTATATGTGGCTTTACTATCCCTTTAGATAATACTATGATGTGGTTTCAAAATTTACTTACTTTTCTTTCTCAAACCATTAAACAGCATCTTTAATAGGCACTGCTTTAACATTATACCTCACATTGTAGCTGCGATCTGTCTAGTATCAAGACCGAAGAAATGAATCTTATAATCAGAGCAAAAGCCAACAAAATTTGAGCTTCGTGTTAGAACCAAATTAATGTAAAGTTTTTGGGAGAAAGTATGGACAAAAAACAGTAAGCATAAGACTTCTTAAAAAACTAAGCAAAGTTTTACCTCACAAATTATCCCTTATCTTTGGAACCGTAAACTACACAATAAATTTCCATTTAAAGAAATTTTTTAAGTATGTAGAATATCTTCTGTTTATAGTATCTACCCATAAGAAGAAATTTCGAATGCGATGCATAATTCATGATTGATGCTTGATTCAACTTGCATCCTGAAAGCGTGAAGTCTGTGAGACATTTAACGTCAGAAGAACGACTGTCACGGAATTTTTCTATGGGTGAAATTGATTTTGGTACAGTTTCTGTTGTTGCTAATCTATTTCTGTTTTGCCATTTGAATATAAGTACACTTTTTGGTGGCGTGGCTCAGGACAGACGTTAAAATTTTGGACAAATAACGTTTGCACATAAATCGTTCAACACTTGTATGAAGTGTCGAAGTTGGGAGGTTCCTTTTTTAAGCATGAGATGTCGTCAAATGATTTTTTCCTTTCTGGTGGAAAGGAGTGTCAGACTGTTATTGGCTAAAACCCATCCGAGTTCCTTCCAATGTCCTTTGTGTTCCAGGGCCGCGGTGAGTCTTTCGAACAAATTCCGCAACTGTGCTAACATCTCTTTGAGGCGCACGTGAAACACAGTACGTCGTCGACTTGGGTCTGATTCTGGTTGGACGGCGAGCCGCACAACGGTAGCCGACCGCAAGCCCACTCCGACGGTGGTCTGGAATCGCTCTACGACTCTCGACACCCGGGGCATCCCCTTCTGTTCTGGCGGCCGGGGTGAAAGGTTGACCTCTCCCTCATGCGTTTCGCCTCCTCCTTCGTTGGCATTACTACTTCGCAGAAGGAAGCGATTGCTTCCCATTCTCCCTCGCTCCGGACTATGGATGAACCAAGGCCGGACGCGAGAGGCAGTTAGCTCCCGAAACAACTGTGACCAGAGAGTACCTGCGTCAGAGAATCCTTGTGGTGCGGCAATCCTATCCCCATCGAAAATAAAAACAATTGAATTAGGTACCAATTAAAATAATGACAAAAAGTAACAATCAATTGGGATCGAACTCACACAAAATATCTTACATGGCTTTCATTAAACACCGAAGCTATTCTCTAAACAAAGTAAATAGCGTAATAATAATAAAAAAATATAGCAATTCCCACACCATATTATAATTGACTGCTTAACTCCTTGTGGCTAATGACGTCATGTTTTTTATTTCATAGGATAAAATATCTCCCACTGTCTTTCATAGGAACTGCCTCGTTAGCCTAGTGGTCCTAAGCGCGACTGCTACGCTAGAGGTCTTGGGTTCGATTCCCAGGTCAAGCAAAGTGTTATTGGGTTTTTCAAGGAAATCTCAGTAGCAGCTCGGAGTTAGGATTTGCGCCCGGTTAATGACAATAGGTTCGCCCCCTGTTACATGAGATCTAAACATACCGGCGAACTGTGGGTGTACATTGTTACACCTCTGCCTAACCCATCGGGAAATACAGGCGTGATGGTATGTGTAATATGTAACTAATCTGCAGTATTGTGTATATTTTATAGCAATCCAAAACATGTCCAAGAACAATAATGCTTACCTAACCTCATTATTTATTACAAATAGCGAAATAGCCTAACTATTAATTACAAAGCCCACCACCCAAAGAGCAAAGCAGATTGTGTGAAGGAAGATATCCAGCACCTCATGACTACTTCAATTAGTGAGACTACCTACCTCCCGGTAGTGAACTTCAGTGATGTATCTGGAAGGCATTGAATAGATTGCGCATTTAAGTAGGCCGCTGCAAACATAATTTGGTAAAAGAGGGCATCATATACCCGTCTGAAACTCAGTACAATTGACGCATCAGTAAAAGCGGCCACCTACTTTTCTTAACCGGTGTAAATTATTGTTAGGGGTATCATCGATCCCGGGTCGGTGGTGCGTAGTGTTCCACGTGCGCCTCAAAGAAATGTCAGTACTGTAAGATGGGGCCCGCCAGGGCCAGTGTCTAACAGGGTTGCGGAATTCAAAAGAGTCACCGCGGCGCTGGTACGCAAAGGGCATTAGGAGGAACACTTTGTGTTTTAGTCAGTAAGAGTCTGACACTCCCTTCCGTTCCGCCCAGAGTGAAAGAAGTCATTTAAAGATTTCCCATCCTTAAAAAAAGGGGTATCATTGATGTGAAAAGAAGAATTTAAATCGCGCAATAATACAGTCATGTGTTAGCTAGACATTTAAAGACTATTTTGTCAAAATTAAAGAGTCAAATAGACATAAATTCTTTAACAATACGTATATTTTCCGCTCTGCTATCGTTTGCACACCTATCAGTTTCTATTTTTTCGATGAAAACTTTTGACTTCAATTTGCTGTTTTTTAGTAACTATGTATTATAGACATTCTTTTCTGCAAAAATAATAAAGAAAAATAAGCAAGCTAAGCGTTACTGTATAAGAATGACTACTTCTATTTTATTATTGTTTGGAAATCTTCTAGTATTCAAAAGAAATATTTAAAAAATCACAAAAAGTAAATCATTATACCGAGACCGAACTCAAGCCCTGCGATTCGAAAGGCGGTCATCGAACCATTAGACTATTTAATTCAATAGAAAAAGATTTGAAATTGCCGTTCTGTTTTGCCATGATTGACTGTTTAGCTTCTTAAAGGTATAGCGTGATGATAATTATTTCAGCAGTTCAATCCTCAGCCATCTAAAGTATTGTTATATTTTGTTTCATCTTTTTTGAAACCCGTCGTAATCTGTATCATCATTGTTCATCCCCCAAAGTAGATAGCGCGATAATTTATAGCCTACGACCAACTTTGGTCTATGATGAATATATATATATTAGCTGTAAGTCCTCCATACTGTAAATAAATAAATAAATAAATATATACAAAAATTGAACGGAATCTGTCCGGCAGTATTTACGTGATGCTCTAACAAACAAACAGACAAAAATTTAGAATCGCTTCCCGACCCCGTAGCAATCACTTTTTTTTAAATATATTAAATGTACAGTTTTGACTTCGCTACGATTTTATTATAAGTATAAATAGACTATGTACAGACATTATTTTCTGCTTAAATATTAAAAGATTTAAAAAAATAAGTAAGCAAATCAATGTTATGGCAGAAGTTATGCATACTTTTATTTTATTATTGTTGGGAATCTACCTGTACGAAAAAAATTTTTTGAAAAATCACAAAAAGTAAAACTGTTATTGAGGACCGAACTCACGAACAGCGATTTGCAAGGCGATCATCAAACCATTAGACTATTTACTACTTCGGAAATAACTCTAAAATAGCCGTTCTAGTTTGCCATTATTGACTGCTTAACTCTTTGAAGGTATAGCGTGATGATAATTATTTTAGAAGTTCAATTCCGCAGCTATCTACAATATTCTTACATTATATGTCGTTGTTTTCAATCCCGTGAGAAGCTGTAGAAGAACTCGGACATAATGCAACATTGCTCATCCCCCAAAGCAAATAGCGTGATAATTTATAGCCTAAGTTTTAAGTGGAGCTTTCCGCAATACATTAGTGAAAACCGCATTCAAATCGGTTAAGCCACGGCTGAGATTAGCGTGTTCAAACGCACAGACAAACAGACAAACAGACAAAAATTCTAAAAACCATATTTTCGGCATTAGAATCATTACCCGACCTCGTAGCAATTACTTTTTTTCAAAAATATTAAATGTACAGTTTTGACTTCGCTACGATTTTATTATATGTATAGATAAATAAAAATGAATAGCTAAAAGTGCTTATCCGATTTGAAAAAATCTTTCTTTTTTAAATAGTCCGTTTATTAAGGAAGGCTTTATAACATCACGCTACTACCCACGGGGGCGGAGCGGTAATCAAAGATATAACTTAAAGGAAGTGAAACCGTGGGTAGTAAAAAATAAATTCTCAACTTTTTTTCATCATACCGAGCTTTGTCTATATCAAAATCATCAAATGTATCAGCCTTAACTCTCAATAGCCCTTACCATACCTAGGTACCAAGATTAGTTTGCAGTTGACAGTCTAAGCAGTTTGTGGTCGATATAATTTTAGACTCAAGCATGTCACGGCTAACGTGTTGATTGGCTAAGCTTGGGTCGGCTTGGTATACCAACTTGACATTTGAATGTCAAGAAGATAGTATTACTGGAAGCGTCTTGTGGTTACTGGCTTGAGCAGCTGTAGCTTCTACTTAGGTATATGCCAATGATAACAAACAATTTCTGTTGCAAATGTTCAATTTAGAGAACTGTGTCAGCGCGGTTAGCGCAGTGACTAAACTAATGGCAGACGACCTGCGTGTCGCGGATTCGATTTCCGCACGGAACTAATATTTATATTGCCTACAGATAGTTGTTCCGGGTCTGGCTGTTTGTGTATGTGAGTTTATTTATATATTTATTTATTTAAACTGTATGCAACAAAAAGTACAAAGGCGGACTTAATGCCTCAGGCATTCTCTACCGGTCAACCAAAGTAGGTGAAGAGATAACATAGCAGGTGCAAATTATAAAATCAATGTAAAACAAAATTTTATACTTGTAAACACACATACCATCACGCCTGTATTCCTCGAAGGGTATTTTTTTTGAGGGGTGGGAAATCATCAAATAACTTCTCCCGCCCTAGGCGGGGCGGGAGGGAGTGTCAGAATTTTACTGACTAAAACCCACCCATGTTCCTTCTTGTGCCCTTTGCGTTCCGGGGGCGCGGTATCTCTTACGAACAACCCGCAGATTCCCCGAAGGGTTAGGCAGAGATGTAAAAATGTACACCCACAGTTCGCCGGTATGTAAAGGTCCCATGTCGTAGGGAGCGAGCCTATTGCCATTATTCGGGCACAAATTCTAACTCCGAGCTGCTACTGAGAATTTCATAGAAAAACCCAATAACACTTTTTGCTCGACCTGAGAATCGAACTCAAGACCTTTAGCGTAGCAGTCGCGCTTAGGACCCCTAGGCTAATGAGGCAGTTAATACTTAAAAAAAAAAAGCAAACGCATCCACGATACGAGAGAAACTCCTAATGTGGAGAAAAAGTTGATCAACCTAAATCACAAAAAGAAATCGTCCAAATACTTACTTGTGTTGTGTGGGAGTAGATAAACAAGACTAAGATCTAACCCACCACAAGTTACCAGGTCTCTCTCTCAAACCCCTCGTTCCAATAATCCGTCCGTCCAAACAAAACATAAACATACATTAACCGACACGCAACAGAAAACTCGAAAGCAGGATCGGAAATTAAAAGGCGTAAATAACAAGAACTGGCAGTTATGCACACCGAATAAATTTAATTATACCAACGCTCAGTGATTCACGGGAATCGTACATGAATAAACAAGCTGTAACTTCTATACTTCGTCAGGAGTTGTGGTCCGCAGACTATTATTTTTTAAAACGCCTTTGGATGGCACACAAGCCTACAATTCAAACACTACGTATTTGAAACTAGCTGTTGCCCGCGGCTTCGCTCACGTCGACCATGTTACTTAACTAAATAAGTATTGAATACTATGTTATCAAAATCTTCCAAGCAGGTCAAAAGGTTCCTAAGGTGACTGCTAATAGTTACGACTGTAGGCTTAAAAAAATTGTCTGTAGACGCTCGTATTTGAAATTAATCGAGTCTTTATACAAACTGTTGGGGTAAACGAGGGACTTGTTTTAAGGTAGTGCTACTCACGAAAATGAACAACTTTTATTATAGTACAAACCGCAAAATAACGAAAGAAAATTGCTCCATACATTTATGTTCGCGTAACTAGACAACATGTAAGGAACAGCTGATGTTTTTTCGCAAACTTAAGTTTGATTTCATAGTGAAAGTGATTTATTTTCTTAAGCACTACACACTCTTAGAATATGTCCTTTGTTCAAACCAACACCTGATGTTAAGTGCCACCTTTGCCTATAGATATCGGCAATAACTAGAGGCCTTGTAAATGCGTTGCCATTCAGAGACAAATTGAAATGTCTCATGTGCTTATAATGAGTCCGGCCATACCCTTCAAACCAGGACACAGCACCGCTGCGTTGCGGCAGTAATAGGTATGGTGGTAGTACTTTCCCGGACGAGCTCATTCACAAAGAGCTCTACTCCTACTAAACTGCTGATGAATTACTCCCGTGAATAGGTTACTTGACCCTCTATAAAGGTTAGGGGAAAATCATTTCATGGTGAAAGTCATCTAACTAAGGCTAATTTTATTCAGGTAGACCTGAATAAAATGAGGAACTCAGAGGATACAAATTCGGGCAAAAAATTACCCCTTAAATATGATGCCCTATACTACTGTGGTTATTAATAATTTATCAATAACTAGCTTTTGACCTCGACTTTGTCCGCGTGGATATTTTCACCCGCGTTAAGTATCGTCTTTGGTTACTGCTTCGCTCCCGTGTGTTGTAGCGTGATGTGATACAATTTTTAAAGTTAGTTATGAAGATCCAGACATTACCCTTTACAACCTCACAAACTTTAACTCTATGAAATATATCATTATTATGTATATAAGTCTTTGACTTAAGACGTTTGTAGGTACAGCAGAAAAACTTGGAAAGACACCAGCATTTCTATTCTTACCGTGCCATAACCCAAAAGTCTGTGACAAAGGAGTACTTCCATACTAATTAACTACGTTATGGATCATAACCAACGCCATGATGAACGAATATTGCAAGGGGGAAATAGGGTAACGAAGTTTCTTAATGTTGTGTGTCATTGTGATTAAATTAGGGGAGACAGGGCCCTCCTTGTCTCGTGATAAGACAGTCTGAACTGCCTTATAGTTGGATGGGTGCCCGGGTGAGTCAAAACCCGCGTTGTTCCCGAATCTCTATGAGTCATTTAGGACTGTACCTAGTTGGAAATTTTGGCGAGTAGAGAAATTTTTAATTTTGCCAAAAATGTTGAAGTGTCTCTCAAAATCCGATGAGTCGATTTTGTCTGTGCTCAGTAAAATTATATTTGAAGAATTCGATTTAGCTTTATTTGAAACGAATCCGAAGTCTGGCTTTTTAAAATCTGAATTTTTGTCCGAATTTTTATTAAATTTTTGTCTTACGGAGAAATAAAATATTTCACACTAGCGACTCGCCCGACTTGCCTTGGGTAAATTTTATTACACCAAATTAGCACAAAATAATATTAACCTTCCTCTTTCTATCTATGAATGAAAACCGCATTAAATTCCCTAGCGTAATTTAAAAGGGCTAAGTCGACTTTGTTTCATACTTTGTAAAAAATGAAACCATGAATTCCTTTGCTAAATTATTTGTAAATAAATAAAAGCAATGCAATCTGTAGTTGGTTGTATCTATGTAGATCTAAGCGTACAGAAGGACAGACGGCGAGAACCGACTTTGTGTCATCTATGTAGACGAAATTAAGCTTTAAAACTAAACACGAACTGAATTCTACATTGCAAGAATTATTTGTTTTTATTTTTTAACAGCATCGACAACAATTAACCTTTTAAAAGAATAATAGGGACAACACCATTAAAAAAAAACCAGAAACCACGTCCACAGTAAAAGGCGCTTTTTCGCGTAAGCTTTTATAAACGGTGCAGTGAATGCAATCTTCGTACAGAACAACAGACAAGCGCGCAATGGCATTGTAAAAAACCTTTCGCGACCGACGCTGCAGTCGCGTGAAAAAAAAAAAAAAAAACCATACGAAATGTTTGACGCTGGGATTAAAGGTTCCGTATTCATATGTACTGAGTAAAAACATAGGTTTATTTATTTTGTTTCTGGGCCTGAAAGAGTGAGATTTTTTGCAATAAAATTATTTTTTCATTCGCCTCTGCCCGCTTTCGTCCTCGTGGATATTTTGACCCGCGTTTAGTTACGTTTTTTGTTACTGCTCTGTCCTCGTAGGTTGTAGCGTGATGTTATATAGCCTATGTTACTTCTTAATAATTTGGCTTTCTATTGGTGAAAAATGGTTAAAATTGGTTTAGTAGTTTTGGAGCTTATACGATACAAACAAACGAAAAATCTATTCTCTTAATACATTTCAACTTTGTCTCTGAGATGGCAACGCATTTGCAAGGCCTCTGGTATTGCATATCTATATAAGCAGCGGTGATCACTTATCAGATGGGCCCTCGGCTTGTTTGCTATCCAAAGATATAAAAAAACAGCCTACTAGCCTATGTAAACCATACTTTACATTTAAAAAATTCTCGAACAAGTACCAAAAATAAAATAAAATTAATGATTAATGAGACCTGTTATTTAAAGACTTGATTAATTTTAAATAGTCGTTTGAATTGTAGTTCAAATGTTTGAGTTTGTGTCTGAGGTTAAGTTTTGTACTTTTCAGAATGGTTTTCAACCTCAATTCTCGTAGCCTGAAATTATGAGTTACATTTGTTTTATGGCCTGACCTTACCAGCTCCGCAACAATTTGATTCGTTTAGAAAACTTTTATATTTAAGCCTAGTGGTCCTAAGTGTGACTACTACGCTCGAGATCTTGGGTCGGATTCCCAGGTCGAGCAAAAAATGTAATTGGGTTTTTCTATGAAATTCTCAGTAACAGCTTGGAGTTAGGACTTGTACCCGGTTAATGGCAATAGGCTCACCCCCAATTACATGGGACCTAAACATACTGGCGAACTGTGGGTGTACATTGGTACACCTCTGCCTAACCCTTCGGGGGATACAGGCGTGATGGTATATTGTTTAAACTATCTTTTTTTTCGTGGGTAAATCCTCATGGATCCTCTTCATCTGCATGGGGTGTATGAAAGAAGCGTCCCCGAGTGACGTTCTCTCCGACCTCTGTTACTGAGCAATCGTCTCCTATCGATTGGCTAATCCTTTCACCACGATGGCAAATTTAAGCTTTAATTGGCCCTTCTCAGAGTCAAGCAGTCCACTGATAAAATTCTATTATTTTATATATATACTTGCCATCGATGCGCTAAGAAGACCCTCCTTCTGGGAAGAACGAAGGGTTATGTCGAACTCTAAAAGACTAGAACCCCACGGATCCTACTACCATGACTCAGGGGCCTGATATTCGCTTCACACATGATCTGCGTCTGGTATTAAACCACCATTGAACAGTGGTATAGCTGCCCTGGCTGTCCTGCGACCGCCGCTTTATAAGCCTATATGTGGTCGGGCGACGAACTGCTCAAAGTTCACGATATATTATGTAAGTACCTTTATTTTTTAAGGATTGGAAATCTTTAAATGACTTTTTCTGCTCTGGGTGGAGCGTAAGGGAGTGTATGACTCTTACTGATTGAAAGTCATCCGTGTTCCTCCTAATGCCCTTTGCTTTCCAAAGCCGCGGTGACTCTTTCAAACAATGTAAGTATCTACCTACAAAATAAATAATTAAAGTACGTTCCATTTACTCTGGTTACGTAATCAAAGAAATAAATTCCAATATTTTTTTATCATTCGTTCTAAGTTCTAATTGACGTGGGATGACAGGGTTCACTCATTGTCAGTTTTTTTCTTTTCCCCAATCAACATGACGCAATTTTTCTTCAATAATTTCGCCGCGGTACCCTAAAAAAAGACACGATGGAAATTAGATTACGCGCGCGGTGCATACTCCGTGTTATTATAAGTTTTTTTTTTTACTAAAAATGGATGCAAAAATGTGTGAGTAAATTGTAAATAATATTATTTCGTGGATTTTTTGTGCAAAAGTATTTGTGTTTGTGCACTTTCGCGGCGAAAGGAATATTGTTTATGATTTTAGCCGGTTTTAATTTCACGATTATGTTCATTGAGCGTGAAGTTTCGCTTTGTTATTAGTTTTTCTGCAGCAAAGCATATTGTAGCTACCATTTGTTATTTTAGCCCGGACTAACTTTGCTTGTATTCTCATATTTTTAGTTAGTCAAGTGTAACCTAAAAATTTACTCTTAACCTCTTGATTTTGCTATGGAAATAAAGACCTTTATGTACAATGTATGACAAGCCACTAATTGGTGGTCGCGAGCAGGTGGTCCGGGGTTCGATTCCCAGGTAGAACAAAAAGCTTTTTTGGGATTTTTCCATTTGAAATTTCTCAGCAGCCTTGGAAGATGGTGGTGTGACACCCCTCAAAAGCACGTAAAGCCGTTGGTCCTACGCCTTATCTCTCTCTGGTTGTCTAGGATTGCCGTTCCATCTAACCACGATAATAAGAAAAAAGGGGTGCACCTGTGTTTACACACGCACTTGAGCACTATAATACCTCTTACGTACTTGGCTAGCCTCCATTGAGATTAGGCGCGCTGACCGAAATAAGTCTCAGTGCCTATGATTATTTAAAAATAAAACATCATCAAAACTGTTATACAACTCTGTCATCACTTCGTTCATGTTTTGTTAACACAGCTCATTACTCATCTCAACACATCTTGAAAATGACAATGACAGGTAATTTATTATCATAAAAGTACTCATTCAAGTACTAAGTCTGCGTTTGAAATTTTCCAAAACCAATTTATATTTCAATTTCGTCGAATGTGCTTGGCAACGTCGTAAACGCTTTTGGGTTCAGGTGAAGTAGTGAGCTGAGCGAGAAATGAGCTAGGTTTGGGATTTTGAGGAATAGTTTTGTATGTCCTTTCCTAATTTACAGATTTTGTTCTATGACCGAAACTATAATATTTTTTAACTAGCTTATGCTCGCGACTTTGCGTAGTTTTTTCACCCGCATTAGGTTATGTCGTTTTTTACTGCTCCACTTTCGTGTGTCGTAGCGTGATGTTATATAGCCTAAAGCCGTCCTCGATAAATGGACTATCCAACACAAAAATACTTTTTCAAACCAAATCAGCAGTTCCTGAGATTAGCGCGTTCAACCAACCAAACAAACTCTTCAGCTTTATAATATTAGTGTAGATCATAACTGAACACAAGCAAAGTTATTTTATTTAAATGATTTGATTTTTAATATTTGAAATGATTACATTTAATTTTTTTTATGAATAGGGTTTAAAAATTTCTTTATTTATTATTACCCATCGTTAAAGAAAACCTGGACTTGAGAGTTAAGACTAAATAGGTTACGTAAGGGTCGGCAACTCACGTCCGTCACCCCCTATTCAACTGGACCCGAGGCGGCGACGCGTAGTACAGTTCTACGCGCGCCCCTATTTGACGTCGCGGAGGGAGTCCAACACCTCACTCCCTCCCTTGACCTGAGGAGGCCCGCAGTGGCGGGCCGTCACCAGTCGGGGATCGCGGAAGGCGCATCAGTACCCGGGATCTCCGGCGTAAGTGTGGGAAGGGAACACTGGGGTGGTATTTAGTCAGTAAGAGTCTGACAGACCCCTCCGCCCTCCCCAGGGCGGTGGACATCTATGAGAATTTTCCACCCTGGCAACAAAAAAAAAAAAAAGGGTCGGCAACTCGTGAGTGATGCCCCTGATGTTGCAGGCGTCCAAACGCTACAATCAATGCTCGCGCCTTCTCTGTATGAGAAGAGGCCTTTGCCCTGCAGTAGGACAATAAGCGGCTGGTATCATTTTCTTACAAAAATATTCCTTGCATCCACTCCATCTTGGCACCTACTATTGATGGTAAACTGCCTACCTGTCGAAGTAATTCCGTATACGTAGATGAAGCGTTCATGCCAAATTGAATGCATTGTGGTGCTGTGCAATTAGCCGAAAACTATACAATTCACCTCGGTCACGCATAATTACTGCCGCTTGATCGTAGCTCAGCTAGCATGCTACTGATGTAAGGATATCGTGAATGCGTAAGGTATCATCACGCCTCTATTTCCCGAAGAGTTAGGCAGAGATGTACAAATGTACATCCACAGTTTGCCGTTATGTTTAGGTCCCAAATAATATGGGGCGAGCCTATTGCCATTACTGAGAATTTTATAGAAAACCCAATGACATTTTGCTCGACCTGGAAATCGAACCCAAGACCTCTAGCGTAGCAGTCGCGCTTAGGACCACTTTGCTAAAGAGGCGAAACGAGAGCGATATCTTACTATTATAAATATGAAAAGGATGGATGTATGTTTGTTACTAAATCACGCTAGAACGGCTGAACGGATTTGGATGAAATTTGGCACAGAGATAGATTATAGTCTGGAATAGCACATAGGTTACTTTTATTTTAGAAAAATTTACGGTTCCCGTGAGATAATAAAATTATCAACTTTGACTCGGACGATGTCGCGAATGGAAGTTAGTTGGAAAATATAAGTACTATTCATATAATGGCCGTATCACTCACTACGGGGTCAAATCCATTGTCACTGATATATGTATTCCCTTTAACATGTCTACGTAAACTAAGTTATAATGCAAAAAAAGCCAATTTTATATTCGAAATGGACTACAAAAATATGTCTTAAAATCTTAAAGAGATTTACTTCACTATCCACTATTGTAGTCTAGAATCTTTGTCAATAACAAAGGGAATGGAAAAATAAAAATAGGTAGCCTATCTCTCAGTGAGACCTTTCTTCGAAGTAACAAAATAAATATTGTAAGGCGTTTATTTATTTCTGTCTTCGTAAACTTTGTTTTAAATTGTTCATTTTAGTGACGATAAATTGTATCTTATTGAAGAACGGCAAAGTTGTAAATCCTTTCTTGAGACGTGACTAACGTGGCTCTGCAATGTTGTTGTTATTATTTTATAGTCTGGTTATTCATTCATCAATGACAGACTTACTTTTATCATGGACTAGCTTCTCGCAACTTCATCCGCATGGTTATTTTTTTACCTGCGATAAGTTACGTGTTGGGTAACTGCTCCGCCCTCGTGTGTCGTAGCATGATGTTATATAGCCTATAATATTCCTCATGAATCTAGCTATAATATAGAACTTACAGAAATTATTACTTTGCAAAATGCATACACAAATAGCGTGCGAGACGGCGCGTGTCGCGTTGGTCGGTACGTCACGATTTTTTATTTCAGATGGGAAATCATTAAATGCCTTCCCCTGCCCATAGTGTCGGACTTTTACTCTGAGTGAAACCCATCCATGTTCCTTCTTGTGCCCTTTGCGTTCCGGGGGCGAGGTATTTCTCTCTCTCTTTCGAACTACCCGCAGCCCCTGCGTCTTTTCGTGTAAAAGGGTCTAGCGTCATTTAAATATTCGCCTATCCAATCCACGCGTCACTTCACCTGTTTGTCACCACCTTAACAGTCCGTATATCGTATGTCCGTATACAATATCTATTACTTTAAAGTCAACGTCAAAGTCAAATCATTTATTTCAATTAGACCATTAAAAGGCACTTTTGAACGTCAATTACATGTTAAATTAAAAATGTTGCATCTAGTTTTAGTTTAGGCATTATTATATCTAAATAATAATCTGATCATTTTATTATCTCGAACTGCCTCGTTTGCCTTGTGGTCCTAAGTGCGACTGCTACGCTAGAGGTTTTCGGGTCTATTCCCAGGTCGAGCAAAAAGCGACATTGGGTTTTTATGTGAAATTTTCAGTAGCAGCTCGGAGTTAGGATTTGTGCCCGGTTAATGGCAATAGGCTCGCTCCCTATTACATGGGATCTAAATATACCGGCGAACTGTGGGTGTACATTTATACATCTCTGCCTAACTCTTCGGGGAATACAGGCGTGATGGTATGTGTGTGTGTGTGTGTTTAGCCAACCAACAATAATAAATGTACTACAATAGTAGCCACCACTAGTCGCGAGCACAAACGTGTTGGTCCGATAGACGGAACAGGCGCGCAGTGTCGTGACCCAAAAAAACCAAAAAAACACTTGACATTTGTTCTCACGACTTACGGCGGCTACCATATCGCTGTATGTGCGATAGATCGAACGAGAACTATGTTTAGTTTCTTCAGTTTACTTTCTCGTGTTTAAGTGAACTATGAATGTTCTTTTTGAGAAATAAAACTTATTAAAACCGAAATATAACTTTTGAAGTAAGACGGTTAAGAAGTAAAAGAAAAATATTGACACAAATTACAAGACTTAATCTATACTAATATTATAAATTGGAAGGATATTTTGTTTGTTTGTTTTTAATGAATAGGCTCCGAAACTACTGAACCGATTTTAACCATTAGATAGCTACATTATTCCTGAGTAACATAGGCTATATAAGATCACGCTACGACCCACGGGAGCGGAACAGTAACCAAAGACGTCACTTAACGTGAGTGGATGCGGGTAAGTAAAACAGAAAACGAGAGCCTTTTCTAGAAAGCAATAACAACATTAATTATTAACGAGAAAAGGAAAAGCAAACTTTCGATTATGGATACAGAATAATAATATTCACAATCAAAACCAATCTTGACACAATCGTACCTTCGGACAATTGAATAGAAAGTTCTGGAACATACAGAATCTATTCAAGTGAGATAAAGAATATGTTTTTATGTAGAATTTATCAAATAGTTGGACAAACTGTATTAAAGTTTGCTGTACGAGCGATGGCGTTGCGTACGAAGGGACGAGATGGTATGGTTAGGGTTGCCAAACGAAAGTATTTTGCAAATAAAGATTTTTGATTGTTTGAATATCTGGTCCCTTATCCATACGAAACCGTATTTTGGAAGAGGGTATTCTATTAATTTTTTTTTCTTGTAAGAAACGCTTCAAAATATCTAATTTCAAAGGTTCTAATTAATTTTGACTTTGACTTTCAGGGATTAGTTTTATAAATTTATCTGGACAAGACAGTTCTTGACAGAAATTATTTTGAATGATGTATAGGTACCTTTACAAGTCTTACTAATTGACCACAGTAACTTATCATGTGGTTGATTTTTCTAACTTCAAAAAAAGGGGGGTTTTTTTTTTTTTTGGTGGGTGGGAAATCATCAAATAACTTCTCCCGCCCTGGGCGGGGCGGGAGGGAGTGTCAGACTTTTACTGACTAAAACCCACCCATGTTCCTTCTTGTGCCCTTTGCGTTCCGGGGGCGCGGTATCTCTTGCGAACAACCCGCAGCCCCGGCAGGCATCGGCCCTCAGTGGCCCCTTCCCTTTGCTGACATCTCTTTGAGGCGCGCGTGGAACACGAACGCGCCGTCGACACGGCCTGTCGTTTTGTTAAACGTAAGGACGGTGAGCTACCCATTGCTCACCGTCCACAGTCCAGTATCTACGGCGGCCGGGAGTCGTCTCGCGGCTCCCGACGTCCGAAGCGTCTACCGCGGCGGCTGGGACGGGAGAACCGCTGTCTCAACCAAAAAAAAAAGGGGTAAGAAGATGTCTTTTCAAATCATCATCATTAATTGATGTTCAAAGATGATATTGTAAAAAACTATGAAGTAGGTACATCCATTCTTTAAAAATAGATATATGTATTTTTATCTTTTGTTAGATACAGAAAAGTTGACAACCCTAGCAAGGTTATCTTTTAAAACGGGCGCCAGTTACACCATTGTGTAACAATAATTTCTAATAGCATATTATTATGATGAAAAAAAAATGAGGACTACTTATCTTTTCAACACCAGCTGCCCTAAAGGTAAATAGTAACGCAAATATTATTATTAAATCGAAAATTCCTAAAGCCCTTGGCTTAAACAAAATAACTATCTCTCTGAATAATACGTACCTATGTAAATTTTATAATGATAAAAGATTTACCTCCTGTTAGTTATTAACTGGTTCAAATTCATATACTTTTTGTATGGGTAACTTCCAAGTGTTGTTGAGTTTTTCCATCAGAAATTCCTCAGTAGTTTTTTTTTTTTTTTTTGGGGTGGGAAATCATCAAATAACTTCTCCCGCCCTGGGCGGGGCGGGAGGGAGTGTCAGACTTTTACTGACTAAAACCCACCCATGTTCCTTCTTGTGCCCTTTGCGTTCCGGGGGCGCGGTATCTCTTAAGAACAACCCGCAGCCCCGGCAGGCATCGGCCCTCAGTGTCCCCTTTCCTATGCTGACATCTCTTTGAGGCGCGCGTGGAACACGAACGCGCCGTCGACACGGCCTGTCGTTATGCCACGTAAGGACGGTGAGCTACCCATTGCTCACCGTCCACAGGCCCGTAATTCCTCAGTAGTAAGCCCGGAGTTTGGAAGTTGATGGTGTGACACCCCGTGCTTCGGAAAGCACGTAAAGCAGTTGGTCCCGATTGTCATTATCATTATCAGATATTACGGCGGTCTCCACTGTTGATTCTGGCTTACAGAAGTTGCAGAGGTTGTAGACTGTAGAGGTTGTGAGTAGAGAGGCGGATTTCTCCCATTAAAAAATAACTCGTTACGGGTAACACCAGGAAGTCTGACAACCAGTCTAACCAAGAGGTATCGTGTTGCCCAGTAAGACACTGGTATTCAGCTGTATCCGGTTAGACTGGAAGGCGACCCCGACACAGTTGGGAAAAGGCTAAGCAGATGAACATGAACACCACCGGTCAAAATATATGGAACAGCTGACATTTTTTTTAATCTCCGACCTAATATTTCGCTACGGGGTTTAAAATAATCAACATAATCCTTGGAAAAAGATTATAATCGTCCCTTGCGTGTGTACAACCATTCTTCCCAACATTACACAACGTTCTAACCGACGGACTAACAAGACATCCCGGATCCACCCCGCAGCACTCACAGAAAACGCTTCCAAACTTGTAAGAAGTTGTAAGTAGTCTGAAATAAAACGTGGTCAGGACGAACCTTGCCTCTTACAACTGAAAAGGTCCGTGAAATCCTATTAGGAATGTTACCTACTCATTTTGACATGTTCCAGTATTTTGCTAGCTTGTTCCAACTGGAAATGGGTTAGGTTTGTTGGCAAGGCCATGGAGGAATGTCCTAGACATAGTTTTAATATGAAGTATTTAAGGCCTGTTCTACTAATTAACAACGTTTTCAATCTAATCTCTAGTTGTGTCATTATACCAACTAGATGCTAGATTTCAAAAAGATAAAAAGATATTGACCCATTTGCGATTTCAAAAAGATAGCTTTAGAGAAGAAGGATTCAGAGAGCCATCCCAATAAAGATGGGATAAGGAAGTAGTTGAAGAATTAGTACAGGTGTTTTACATGGAGCCTTTGCCTGTCTGACCTCCACAACCCAGTTACTGGGCAACACGATACCTCTTGGCTAAACTGGTTATCAGACTTCATGGCTTCTGATTATCCGTAACAAATGTCAATGATCTACGAATGACAGCCGGGACCAACGGTTTTACGTGCTTTCCGAGGCACAGGGGTGTCACACCACCAACTTCTAATCTCCGAGCTGCTACTGAGCAAATCCTAATGGAAAAACCCAACAACACTTTTTGCCCGACCTAGGAATCGAACCCGGGACCCCACGCTCATCAGTCGTGCTTGCGACCACGACCAACGGTGCAGTAATTAATTAGTAATCCATAAATACTGGGCCAATACTTGTGTAGGTATCTATGTTTGCCATTAATACGCTTGGAAAAACCAATTACAGTAGCAAATACTTTCAGCAAAGATCTGGATACTAACTGTTCAAAAAAAGCTTGATCTGAATATAGATAGTAGAGTAGTTCCAATACTATTCGATATCTCTTTTGAACCAACGATACTGCGTACTATTTTGTTTATTTCTTTAGTCATAATGCCCAAACGTTATTATTTTAACGCATTTACTTTTGAAATATTTTGTATTGCTTTTTAACCGCTGATGCAAAAATGACAGGGTGTTATAAGTTTGACGTGTCTGTGTGTGTCTGTCTGTGGCATCGTAGCTCCCGAACGCATGAACCGTGCTTGATTTTGTTTTTTGTGTTTGAAAGTTATATTAGTCGGGAGTGTTCTAAGCTTAGTTTGATTGAAATCGGTTCAGCGGTTTCAAAGTTATCAGCTCTTTTGATAGCTACGGTAGTGACATTTTTCTTCTGTCAGTGGTTACTTGAAATTTTTAATTTTATGTTTTAACCTACATTGTTTTCACACAAAGTGGATTTTAATTTCTAAAAATAAAGCAACCACTATTTTATTTTTCTCCATAGAGACTTACCTACGTTTCAGTCGTTTAGCGTCCACTGCTGGACACAGGCCTCCCTTAAAGAAAGCCGCAATGACCGGTATCCAACGAATTCCCGTAAGCTTTACCTAGTAATGGTCTAACACAAGCTTGAAAGAAGTTGTGTCTTGGTATTGTTGGTCAATAGTGTCAAATATCTAATTTAATTTCTCAAATACTGCCCCGTTGGTCTCGTGGTCGCAAGCGCGACTAATGAGCGTGGGGTCCCGGGTTCGATTCCCAGGTCGGGCAAAAAGTGTTGTTGGGTTTTTCCATTAGGATTTGCTTAGTAGCAGCCCGGAGTTAGGAAGTTGGTGGTGTGACACACCCATGCCTCGGAAAGCATGTAAAGCCGTTGGTCCCGGCTGTCATTCGTAGATCTCTGACAGTCGTTACGGATAGTCAAAAGCCAGGAAGTCTGACAACCAGTCTAACCAAGAGGTATTGTGTTGCCCAATAACTGGGTTGTGGAGGTCAAATAGGCAGTCGCTCCATGTAAAACACGGGTACTCAGCTGCATCCGACCCCAACATAGTTGGAAAAATGCTAAGTAGATGATGAATTTAATTTCTCAAATACTTGAACACGTAATAGAGAAGTTACCACATCGTAGTATTATTTTCGCCAAATGTAACAAAAAGAAAGATATGATAGAATAATATGCAGACGGCACAGAAATGACAATCAGCGGGTCCATCTCAATTGCACATTCTCTCTTCCTTTCCCTACTTATCAACCACGTTTGTGCTCATTGCTTTTTATCGTTATTTTTCTTCCCACTTCAATTTTAGACGGTCCGTGTAATAGAATATGAAAGTAGGTACATAGTTTAGTTTTGTTCTTTTTTTTTATACATTTTTTGTTTATTTTTGTGTTTGGGGCCGTCGTAGACTGAAATCCCAGAGGCGCCGCGGGCCTTATGTCAAATTTTTTTGAACTTAGATTTTAGTAAACCATAAACCTGCCTACCTCCATGGGAAATAAGCATGAGTTTATGTATGTATTTCTCCGCATTCTTATACTCATTTGTAATGAAGTATCTGTACAAATTATTATAAAACGAGAAACTAAAAGAATTCTGTCTATTTTGGAGTATAGCAGGGTCTACAAAGATCATAAAAAGCCTTGAATAAAAAATTCGTAATGACTAATCTTTAATAGTAAACATATATACAAAGTAGACAATTATATCCATGAAATTCCAACCCTTGGCAACCATAATAAGAAACTCAAACATTGTAGAACCAGCTCAATATATGATGAAACTGTCCGTCACTGCTGCACGTAATCCGGTTACCCGGATAATCCAGTTTAAAATTTAAAATTCCTTACCAAAGCCGTTTAAATCCGTGATACGCTGTTAGCCGGGTTTAATTATATTTTACATCAATTTGATTGATACCTCGTGTAATGGAGTTTGCTTGTATTACTTTACTACTTATAAAAGCGTCATAATACGGTAATAAACATGTATGGTTTTGTGTTATGGCGTGCTTGTATGAACAGATGCATGAACGTGGACGAGGCGAAGGAAGTATGTAAGGATCGTAGTGGTAGGTGGCGTTCTGTGGTGAGTTTATGTATGTATGTATGGTTTTGTGTTATCGATTTTTTAAGGTTCTGTACCCAAACGTTGCCAAATGGGACTCTATTAAGAAAAACGAAACACACCCACACACTGAGAAGAAACACAGACCACACTAGAATATACACACACACGCACACACACTATTAAAGACAAACACGCAAGCACTATTAAGAAATTATTTATATTCCTAACCCTATGTTGCTGTGCCCTACAGGGTCCATAATGATCTCAATTATAACTTACCATCTAAGTATACATAATTATGGAAAAGCGATACAGATATTGAGTATTGTGTAAACAATACTTATTTATTGGCCAACCTAAATAAATAAATAAAAAAAGAACATACAGTCGAATTGAGAACCTCCTTCTATTTTGAAGTCAGTTAAAAACAATTGCTAAGATTCTACTATCAGTTTGTCTGTCTGTCTATCACAAGACTGTATGCTTTGAACCGTTTCAGTGTGCGTAAATCTACCTATGGTTACTGCAACAACATATTATAATTATAAAAACAAAATCTGCCTCGTTGGCGTAGTGGCCTAAGCGCGACTGCTACGCTAGAGGTCTTGGGTTCGATTCCCAAGTCGAGCAAAGTGGTTTTGGATTTTTCTATGAAATTCTCAGTAGCAGCTCGGAGTTAGGATTTGTGACCGGTTTATGACAATAGGCTCGCCCCCTACTACGTGGGACCTAAACATACCGGCGAACTGTGGGTGTACATTGGGACACCTCTGACTAACCCTTCGGGGAATAGAGGCGTGATGATAGTATGTAAAAACAAAATAAAGAAACTCCTATAGAACTAACGTGTTTTTTTTCTTGTATGTGGTGTAAAATATTGTACGATGTTTCTGAACTAATTCGCAGTGGGCTGGTTTGCTTACTAATCATAACATAACATACCATCACGCCTGTATTCCCCGAAGGGTAAGGTAGAGGAGTACTAATGTACACCGACAGGGAAAATGAGGGAACGAGCCTATTGCTATTAACCGGGCACAAATCCTAACTCCGAGCTGCTACTGAGAATTTCATAGAAAACACTTTTTGCTCGACCTGAGAACCGCACCCAAAACTTCTAGCGTAGCAATCGCGCTTAAGACCACGAGGTTAAAGAGGCTTTTCTTATTAATAGGTATAGCAACCAATATGTTTTATTACATTCAAGCCACAACAGCTGTCTTCTAGACAATAACTTATTTAATACTCTAATCAACATTAATTAGAATAAGGCGGAAATACCGATTTTTATCACACAAATTCAGTAGACCGATATTGAAAGAATACAATAATTAAAAAATACACCACAACCAGCATTGCTAGGACATCTCGATAATGGTAAGACATCCCGATTTTTAACTTAAGTTAAAAATCGGGATGTCTCCCATCCCGATTTTTAACTTAAGTTAAAAATCGGGATGTCTGATGCTGGTTGTGGTGTATTTTTTAATTATTGTCATTCGATTTTAAAATCGAATGTCTCGCGCAGGACAACCGCAGTCCGGCTTTTTGTGGTTTTTCGACAGAGCAACGGGAATTTTAAGGTTTCATGTACTGAATTTTATAACTTACACACATACATAAACTTACGCCTTTTCCCAGGGGGGTAGGCAGAAACCACAGAACGCCACCTGCTACTATCCTTACATACTCCTTTCGCCGCGTCCACGTTCATGCATCTGGTCCTGACCTTTCTGACAAAAACACTTGAGTTTTTATTATGTCCCGCTTTTCTAGAATGAATCTCGATTTTACTTTAAGCGTTGCAAAATCCCGATTTTCCCAAAATAAAAATCGGAATTCGAAATCCGACTTCACCCTCAAAATATCTGGTAACACTGATCACAACTAACCAATCATGGCATATTTTTAATTTGTATTTGGAATTCATAAAGCAATACTCACCATAACATCTGAAACGTGAACCGACGAGAACACAACACAGACACAAAGCCTATAAACTCCTCGTATTGACTCAACACACAAGTTATCCTCAAACTTAACAAGATACTCGAAGACAAATTACTGCGTGACAGCTCTAGAATTCGATTCAAACGAATCGATTTACAGTTATATAGGCACTCTTAATTGAACCACAGGGACCGCATTCACTCCAACCACAATCCGACCACGGTGCTGTGAAGAGCTGCCGTCTGCCCGCTTAATTGGTGGTTAATCGATTTGTAATTCACCAAGTTTGTGCGCTCAACTCATGCATAGTTTGTTGCAATCGATTATGGGAATCGATTTTTGTGCATATTGACGTTTATGCCTTTGTGAAATAACGAGTGGAAGAGACATCGTTACAAAAGTTTTACCATGGATTTAATATATAATTTTAGACGCTCCGGCAATGAAATTTTACGTCGGTTATTTTAAAAAAATCGGCTTTTCCATACATAAATACAACACCTAAACGGTCAAAATGTATTGAATAACTGTGTTTTTAATTAACGGTAAAAAATGTTAATGAATCCATGGTAAAAACTTTCCTTATTAAAATGTTAAACAGTAATTTTACACAAGAAATAAATCACTACCGTAGCTAACAAAAGAGAGAGCTGATAACTTTGAAACCGCTGAACCGATTTCCATGAAACAAAGCTAAGAACACCCCCGACTAATTACCCTTTTTAACACAAAAAACAAAACCAAAATCGGTTTATGCGTTCGGGAGCTACAATGCCCCAGACACACACACACACATACATACACACATCAGATACGTCAAACTTATAACACCCAGTCGTTTTTGCGTCGGGGGTTAAAAAATGAAACTGAAACTTCACATTCATCTAATTATAAATCAAACTTTTATTAAACACACGTGCACGCTATTTTTACTTAGATATAGTCCAACGCGAGTCGCAATTTCAATAAGTAGTTCAATTTCCAACAAGGTCCAATATTCTGCACTAGTGAACACACCCATTTACCGTCCAAATCCCAAGTCTGTAATACCTAAACGTTATTTTCGAAGTGCAATGTCAGAGTAAAGAAGAAAATAATACATTTTTATAGCATGTACAGAACCACATCTAGGTTCTTTTCAGAGAGAATAAACATCTCTCGAGCTCACAAACATTAAGTTTCAAGTGCAAGCGGTTGAAGGCAACTACCATTGTAGACTGAGTGTAATTTTGTGAGAATTATCTAAATCTGTTTCGGAGTTAGATTGTGCAGTTCTTAGGACTGTCTTGTTCTTTTTAAACTCTGCGTACTTTATTTTAATCTGATTTCATTTCGGGCCATATAAGAAATACCACTTATTTTCATTTTTTTCGAGGACTATGCTTTGATGTGGCCTCGGAGCAGTCCAAACAATGTTGGCACCTAGGCACAGTCTCTCGGCCTATGTGACACAGATACTTCCAGAAGCATCCATGTCCAAAAAGCATCTGCGTCAATCGAAAGGTGAGGGCACCAGGACGCTATTCCAGCCACTCCTTCAAAACGGGACTTGCTGCCGCTTCAGCGGCTTGCCCTAGTCCCAAATAAGACCATGCCAGCATAGAGATCTTATCTATAATGAATCGTCTTCTAACAAATCGTAGCTGGTAAATAAGAACCTAGTGAGGCGAAGCTTTACCTCACGGCCAAAATGCATGGAACAACAGATTTTTTTTATACACCCTTCTTTTTCTTAGGATTAACAATTTCAGTTGTTGGCAATTCTAAACATGATTATGACGATTCAATAAAACCAGTAATAAAACTATAACATACTAGCTTCTGCTCGCGACTTCGTCCGCGTACTTTTTTCACCCGCATTAGGTTACGTCTTTGGCTACTGCTCCGCACCTATTAGTTGTAGTTTGAAGTTACATAGCCTTCCTCAATTAATGGACTTTTCAACATAAAAAGAATTTTCCAATTCGAACCAGCAGTTCCTGAGATTAGTGCGTTCAACCAAACAAACAAACTCTTCAGCTTTATAATATTACAATTGAGCTGTAAAAGATTATTTCCCTAAAATATGAAAAGATATATTCAACGTCATTTTTTGTAGATAATTACGTAGGTGTGGTAGAAGACTTTGTTAGGGTGACACCCCAAAAAAAATGGAAGTAAAAAAAAATACAATTCAAGCACAAATAGTAAGGGTCGAGTTTCTTTCTATGTCGCGAAAGAAATTCCTCCCATGAATCCCGTCCACCGCACACCTGCGAGTAGAGGACGTTGACCCCCCGTTTTAGGAAGCGTTTTAAACTTGCGTCGTTTCCACGTAGTTTCACAGAGTTCTAAGTACTGGGCTGTAGTAGGATGAAATGGGTGGCTGTGTATGGAGTTCGGTGTATAAATTCCCAATGTTAGTTATTTTACGGACGATTTTGAGAAATTCTATCAATTTGGGGTTTAGTTTTCAGAGAAATAACTTATTTTTTGTGTAAAACATCAGTTTTTTATATTGCGTAACGGGTTGAGTAACGGGTCACCAGTACAGGAGTCATGGGGGTAATAAATGTTTAGCTATAACTGCTAAATACAGCTATCAAAAAATGTAATCTGGAATTGGAAGGTTGAAAGTTCCTATCAAAAAAATATCGCTATGATGTTTTAAAAGATATTGTTAAAACCAAACCACAGACACTTTCCGCGGGCAATAAATTTAGGCGAATATTTTAAAGGCTGGAATTTTAAAGCGTCTGGCTGAAGATAAGCTCAACGAAAAGCATCTATGAATAACGAAAAACCTCTAAACGGTTTACTTTTCAAAACTCAAGTTAATATACAATCTTCATCTCAATTATAATGATTGGGTATAAGGACTATTTACAAGGACCATTAAATTTTCGTTTACAAACGATTTGCTCACTGAAATATTTAAATAAGCTGCTTCTATCCCTAATAGATCAGTATCTCAATTTGCCCAGAATCAGTTAAATTGGTAGATTTTGAGCCAACTGAGTGGCCAAACTAAAAACAAGCCCAAAAGTTGAAGATATTTAAATTTACAAATACAAAGTTGTTACTCAAAGCTCATTTACGAAGTATCTTTTGAGAATTGGCAAAGGAAATTTAAATCTAAGACTTGTAGTATTGTTGGAGGTTGAATAGAAGCGCTGTGCCTGAAAAAGCAATTTAAACTGCTCCTGAGTCTATGTATGTGCAAGTGATGGGCGATGGGCGAGAAAATAAATAACAATATAACGATTGTTTTTTGTTTTTCGTTTGGTTTGACAGACAAAATAATGAACAGAGAAAAAAAGAAAGAATATAAAATTTATTTAGAGAAGATTATGACTAAAATACAGCATTTTAATTTCACCTTATCGACAAGCACATTTAGTATCAACCTATATTATAAGTAGTATAAGCGGGTATTTCCAACTAAAAATCTATTGAATTTACGTTACGTATATACTACACGCGTTTGAATAAAAGTAAAGTCAATTTTTTTATTTCAATTAGACCATTAAAAAGCACATTTGAACGTCATTTACAAGAAAAACTAATTTGTGTGTAATTGAAATGTAAAAGAATGGGCAAGAAATTCCATACTTATTTTTTTTTAATGTTTTACAATATTTGTTTACCTTGAATGATACAAGGTTGCTCATAAATACATATTCACGCAAGCCCTCGCTTCCGCTTGTAACTTAACACCAAAATTTAAGGAATACAGTGTGACAAAGAAGGTGAACTCACAAGTTTGCCTTATAAATCTAGTCAACTCGCGGGAATAAATAACTTTGCCGCGCGCTTTGATTCTGTTTGTTGGTGATTAAAAAGATTTAAATTGAAAGTTTGTGTAAAAATAAAAGATGTTATTTGTTGCAGCATTGTATTGTATTGGAAAATGTACGTATATAATTTATGTTGGCACTGTTTTTTGTCTTGTTAAGGCATATTGGTGGTAGATTTTTGGACTTTAAGCTTAGTTCTTTTTTGCAGGATGGAGGAAGGATGATCAACTGCTGCCAAATTAAATTTCAATTGACGATTCGTAAATAAAACCTATCTTTTGATAAGGTCGAATAGTTAAAAAAGAAACCTAAACGGACCCTCATCTCTATACGAGTTTATCAAAAACATCCAAGAGACGAAGTTGAAATTACTAAAAACATAATAATATTATTTAACAAACTCTTAGTACAAATATTTCACTTTTAAATACAATAAATTCTTGTCGTTTTGTCGCTCTTTGTCACTTGTATGACTTTCCGTCTCAAAAGACCAGAAACAAAAGATATTTTTGTATTTTATTTGAACAACAAAGTTGAAAGATATTTCAATATCTTTTTACAGAGACGTGAAGAGACAATGTAGTTCTTATAAATACGTGCTTTGCATTTTAATTAGATTACATTGTTTTCTGATTAAAAGATTTTGGCAACTTTGTTTGTATAATTTAAAATAGTAGATATTTAAGAGATTGTTTTGTATTTATTAAATTATAACCTACTAAGATTAATGAAATTTTTAATAGTTGAAATACGTTTATCTGAAGTATAAACCATTGTGACAGTTTTATGTGTTTTCAAAAAAAAACCTTTAATTGGCGATCAGAAAAGAAACTTTAATTACCATAATATTTTGGGCTTGCCTTGTTTAAAAAGCTCATAATTACTAGATGGATTGTACAATGTTTTACTTTTTTTAAATACCTTCATGTTAAGACTAACATGAAGGAACCTTGCCTTGATAATTGGCACTGTAAGTGAGTCCACTTGCATTGCCAATCTCAAGGGAAATCATGAATATTGTAGCTAAGCCCAATTTCCCGAAAATAAACGTATCTATTTTTCTCTTTTATATATGGACAATGATACCTAATATTGTATCCTTCTTACACAGTAAATTCCAGGTATCACAATAAACATTTCTCATGAGTCACTTCCCACCAAAATATTGGTCCTTCAATCCGCATTACTCACACTAACGCTCCCCACCACACACACAAATAGTTATGTTACCTTCCTCACCGTTGCTTTATTATACCTGTCAGCAACATATACATTTAAAATGGTAACGAGACGCACCACAATAGACATAAGGGTCATTGCCCATTATCACAGCATGACTCCGACACAGCAAATAATTTGCTATTCAATTTATGGTTTTAAATCTAGTGTTTAAATATTTTTTATAATGTAAAGATTAAAAGGTGACGGCCCGGTGTAGGGCGGCGCGCTTGAAACTAATGGTTGGATTTTTCGAGGCAATGTTTGCCAGGCAGTTTGTCGTGCCAGAGCGGTACAGTTATAATGAGCAATGACCATTGGTGTATAAAAAATACAATTCACACATGACAAGAGCACGGCCCGTTTATAGAACAAAAGAGGTTATTTTGTATGACAGATAAGTCCGGTTTTATTCAATACTTTTGTAATTTGTGTAATAAAATGTACGTAAACAAACCTTTTTGTTTAAGGTTGAATGGTCGCTGAATGGGAATAAAATTGTTAGGCAATTTATTTATGTTTAAAAAAAAAAGGTATCTACCGTTATTTAAAAAACGTGACAAATGGCTATTTAATTTTAGTAAGTATGCAGTTTTATTTGTAAAACCATGTCGTGATTGGATACTGATAAAGGCGCTTCACTCATGTAGGAGGTTGCGGATTGGCAACCGGGCACGGGTAAGTACCAATGTAACTTTTTCTATTTCTTGTACTTTCTAAGATTATCTTAGATATCATTGAAGCAAACCTTGGAAACATGGACTTATAATTATTTTAAGTCTAAAATCGCCAAACCGCTTTGAGCAAGGGTGGTGATCAATGCCCGTACCTTCTCAGCATGAGAAGAGGATCTTTGCACTGCAATGGAACATTAATAGGCAGGTATTCTTATTTTATTTTTATAATAATACAACAATTAAAGGCTATTCAACTTATTAAACTTATTCAAAATCTGCTGTTGGCCACTGGTCCCGGAAAAATAACTCGAAAAAAATAAAAAAAGAAGATCAGGATAAGCCCCGTAACTAAGGACCTTAAATAGCGGTCCTTTATCCTCAAAAAGCGTGTCTTTTAAAAAAGCGTTCGAGCCCTTTCTTCAGCAAACAAAAAGGCTAAGAATCAGCAAACATTTGTAATCCTGGAAGCAATTTATCAGCCGGTATTGTTACACCAGTCTTCTATATTTCATCTCAGTACCTCGCTTGGTAATGATACCCATTTGGACGCGACGGCTGATGACGTGTGTTCCCGACCAGAAAACCTTTATATAAATGGTTGTTATTATAGTTGAAAACTGAACTAGTTTCCTTGAAGGAATTCCTGTTGAAAGTGCTTCTGGTTGTGATGAATTTGAAGATATTTGTTCCGGTTATGAAGGGTCGTTTTGGTTTGTAACCGATGTGATTTTTACAGAATTTTCCATAACAGGTATGAAAAAAAAAGTAAGTTGAAATTTACTTGTTCTCCCGATCATTTTAATATTATTTATTCATTTATTTATTAAACTTTATGTGCATAATGTAAAAATACACCGTACAAAGGCGGACTTAATGCCTTGGGCAATTTCATAATCAATTTCATAATAATGGCAATAGGCTCGCCCTCTTATTACATGGGACCTAAAACATACCAGCGAACTGTGGCACACCTCTGCCTAACTCTTCGGGGAATACGGGCGTGATGATATGTAAATATGGAAACCTTCCGTTTGTGGATATAGTAAAGATTAATTTTTTTTCTTACGTCAATAAGTTTTAAATATTTTAACTAAACTTTTAATACCCCACGACCCCTGTTGCATGCCCTCGTATGCACAATGCTTTGCATGCGTGACCTACATTGTGCACTATCATAAATTGTGATATTTCATTCCAAAAATAAAAATCCTTTCCCAGATACAATTTTCGCGCCTTGCTACTTAGTTTGATGGGCAGAATGCGTAGTTAACGGCTAGGTAATGTGTCCTTTTACACCCCGTATAATATTCGAATTTAGAAGGTCAACATGAGGAAATTGTCTATAATAAATGTATTATGGTCAATTTCCTCTTGTTGACCTTTATTAGTGAATGCATTATCGTCCCACTGCAGGACAAAAGCCTCTTCTCATATAGAGAAGCCACGAGCCTTGAACACCACGCTTGCTTAAGGCGAATTGGGGATTTGTTATGTACTTGGATGGCAAACAAGCCGACGGGCCGCTTGATGTTAAGTGGTCACCGCTACCTATAGACATCTGCAATACCAGTGGCCTTAAAAATGCGTTGCCAGCCCAGGGACAATGTTCAAATGTCTCATGTGCCTGTAATTACACCGGCACCCATACCCTTCAAACTGGAACACAGCAACGCTGCTTTGCGGCAGAAATGGGTATGGTGGTAGTACTTCCCCGGACGTGCTCCTTCACAAAGAGCTCTACCACAACTACTAAAATACTTATATAGGTATATCAATTACAAGTCCAGGTTTTTTCACGATGTTTTTCTTTACCGATATCCAAGGTAACCCTAGAAAGAAGTGTGTATTAATTGGAAAAGTCACATTAGTACTTAGCCGGTCCCAAACCCACAATACGTTATGAACGGTGGCCTGTGTCTTAATCATCGCCATATTTTGAATGGTACCTATCAATTTCAATAAATCCGTTTTTGGAATCAATTACCAATTGGAATCTCTACGGTATCAACCATCATCATTATTATCAATCAGATTGAAGTATGAATGGTAATATTTTGAATTTTCCAATATTTATTGTCAATTTTGTAGATTTTAAATGTTATTTACGCGATTCATTGGGCAATTATTATAGCAATAAAAATGTTGATCAAACGTTTATCTTTTTGAAGATATTGTTTTTAAAACAATTTGATGTTGGTTACAGACTATTTGTTTTAACATTGAAATTTTCCTGAATAAGGTAATTAAATTGTAATTAGTAATTTCTTAATAGGTAAATTTGTAACCTTGTCTAGTTTGAAACTAATAGCCATAATGAAAATTAAATCGAATTCTCTAATTTTTTTTTTATTAATTGACATTACTTACTTAGTTCTTTACCAATTATTCATAAATGCATCTTTATATGTGAGCATGCCTAATTTAAGGTAGACTGTACAAGAATCTCATTATTTTGAATATATCACAGTCAGACTATGTAATTTGACTTTGGAATAGGCAAATAGATTCAATTTTATTTATTTTTATTTCTAGTACGTAATTGATGTTAAAAAGTGTCTTTTAATGGTGTAATTGAAATATATTATTTGACTTTGACTTTGAAAGTCAAATCATTAATTTTAATTCAACAATTAAAAGGTATTTTCAAGAAAAATAATACGTCGTGTTGCCTCTTTAAAAAGGCAGCTTCTTAAAGAGAAGAATAAGCAAGATCACAATTAATTAAATAAAAATTCCACTGTAACTAATCTATTCGATACTAAAGCTCGACGCGACGCTTTATCTGAAATCCGATGTAGTTAGGTACTTCCTAAAACTATTTACATTACATACCATCACGCCTGTATTCCCCGAAGGGTTAGGCAGAGGTGTACCAATGTACACCTACAGTTCGCTGTTATGTTAAGGTCCCATGTAATGGGGGGCGAGCCTATTGCAATTAACCGGGCACAAATCCCAACTCCGAGCTGCTACATAGAATTAAATAGAAAAACCCAATAACACTTTTCTCGACCTGGGAATCGGACCCAAGACCTCTAGCGTAGCAATCGCGCTTAGGCCCGCTAGGCTAACGATGTAATTACTTCAAAAATAATTATTTTATTTTTTTAAATTACGAAAATAATTACTTTACAAATAACAGGTACTTCCAAGAAAGAGCAACAAAGATTTCAAAGTAATTAATTTTCAAAACATGGGCTTGTGAATGTTTTGAATTTCATTAAAATATTGTTATTATGTTTAAAGGTAAAATATTACTTCCTGAAACTGTCAATCTGTTGTTGTTGTAATTAATACATTTCGCTTGTATTCTTTACTCCAAGGAGTAAGGCAGAGATGAAAGGTACATTCATATTTCACCACATAACTGAAGGAAGAGACATCACAACGAGAACTTTTACCATAGATTCAGTAAATGATTGCAGACCCACAAGCGATTAAATTTTTAATCGATTATTTTAAAGTAATTATTATGTCTCAATTCTAGAAAATTCAAAATTTTTTTGCTTGTGAAATAACGATTACAACTTTGAAATAAATAGAGAGAATTATTGGACAACCACACTAAATTAAAAATTTAAGCAACTCCCGACGGAAGAATAAAAATTCCTACCGCAGCTTACAAAAGAGCTGATAACTTTTAAACCGCAGAACCGATTTTCATTAAAAATAGCTAAGAACACTCCCGACTAATTCTCCTTTCAAACAAAAAACCAAAATCAAAATCGGTTCATGCGTTCAAGAGCTACGATGCCACAGACAGACACACACGCACAGAAATGTCAAACTTATACACCCCGTCGTTTTTGCGTCAGACGTTAAAAAGAATATTTATTTTATTCAAGTATGGTTTCGAAAACGCTATGTAGGTAAGAAATATTATAGTTCTCGGTATCTATACTATCACATAGGAGTATATAGTTAGTAGTAGAGCTCTTTGTGAAGGAGCTCGTCCGGGGAAATACTACCACTATACTTATTTCTGCCACTAAGCAGCGTTGCTGTGTTCCGGTTTTAAGAGTATGGGTGCCGGTGTAATTACAGGAACATGAGTCACTTCAACTTTGTCTCTGGGATGGCAACGCATTTGCAAGGCCTCTGGTATTGCAGATGCCCATAGGGGTGACCACTTAACATCAGATAGCCCGTGGGCTTGTTTGCCATCTAATGACATAAATATATGTATATTGAAGACAATCAATCAAAACAATAATTTTATGATTGTGATTCTACTACCACCACTTAAACTCTAAGCTCTAAGTATGTCCTAGCAAATAAACTGAAATCCAATTGAAAACCTAACCACCTGAAAATACGGTCCATTCTCACAAAGGATGCAGGTAAAACAGTTACGCCGATACGTCCCCTATTTTCCTTTAATTCCACACTAACTGCACTTTAAATTGTCGAATAGATTCCCCTTGGATTGTCGGACTTACAAGTCTGCAGAACCCAACATAGATCGATTAAGGAAAGTGCAGCACAGGGGCAATATAAACTGCTCAGAGCAAACAAACTCCCGTCTCTGTAAACACAGTGAAACACAGTGCCTCAGTGTGTCCTGTTCCATTTCTGTTTCTAGTTCAACCGGGGTCATTAAATAGCAGTAGGAAAACTTTTCTAATTAGGCACTGGGCATTAATCTTCTTGACGTCCCGCGATTCGCTGTGACTGGCACAAGTTGCTAAATTATAGAAATAATTACTACATTGGAATTTGTATTGGTTGTCGAGTGGTAGGTGAAATGATTTGATGGCGTTTGTAGATTTGATTTAAGTTTTGTTTTGTATGTTTATCAAAATTTGTGAAAAAAAATAAAAGTCTAATTTAAAAATATTAAGCACATTATTTTTTATACCATACATATTTATTTTAAGTAATTGAATTGTACGCATTGTATTTTAATATAACCATAAATTATTTCTCAGTTTTTAATGACGATCGTTAATCTAAATTTTTTGCAGATCAATTTAAGTAATTTTTCACATCAACATACCATCACGCTTGTATTCCCCGAAGAGTTAGGCAGAGGTGTGTTTTAGGTCTCATGTAATCCTTCTGCGAGGCAGTGATGCTTGAGAAGGAGGCGGCGGGACGGTTGAGACAGCGGTTCTCCCGTCCCAGCCGCCGCGGTAGACGCTCCGGACGTCGGGAGCCGCGAGACGACTCCCGGCCACCGTAGATACGGGCCTGTGGACGGTGAGCAATGGGTAGCTCACCGTCCTTACGTTGCATAACGACAGGCCGTGTCGACGGCGCGTTCGTGTTCCACGCGCGCCTCAAAGAGATGTCAGCAAAAGGAAGGGGCCACTGAGGGCCGATGCCTGCCGGGGCTGCGGGTTGTTCGCAAGAGATACCACGCCCCCGGAACGCAAAGGGCACAAGAAGGAACATGGGTGGGTTTTAGTCAGTAAAAGTCTGACACTCCCTCCCGCCCCGCCCAGGGCGGGAGAAGTTATTTGATGATTTCCCACCCACCAAAAAAAAAAAAAAAAGGTCTCATGTCATAGAGGGCTAGCCTATTGCCATAAACCGGGCACAAATCCTAACTCCGAGCTGCTACTGAGAATTTCAAGAAAAACTTAATAACAGTTTGCTCGATCAGGGAATCGGACCCAAAACCTCTAACATAGCAGTGACGCTTCGAACCACTAGGCTAACGAGGCAGTCTGAATTAATCTTTCACGATGCCTATACATTGCATAGTATGCGTACAAATTCTTTTTATAGGTATATGATAGCCAGATTAACAAGAAATAGTACAGGCTATATAATATCACGCTACGACCTACGGGAGCGGAGCAGTAACCAAAAACGTAACTTACCGCGAGTGACAAATATCATACGAACCATATCCCAAGCAGTAACTAGTACAGTTAATAAGAGAAGCAAACCACGTATGTTTAAGAATGTTTGCATTTTAATCACAAACTCAATCATTCTCACATTTTTGACATTGACAGACGCAGAGATTACGGTAATTGCCCCGCAGGTCAACAAACAAGTGTCTCAGTTAGCGACCTAGATCTAACCTGAACCCTCTATTCTTAAAGCAGCACCATCGATCTCAAACGGACTAACGTTTCGCTGCTAAATGAATACAGTAGGTTGGGGATGTGTTCTCTATTCCCTGAACGAAGGTATTACGTAGCGTTTTGTTAATTGGTTAGATTCTATTTGATAGCAATTGTTGTGTTTAGAAGGCGCAATATGAAGGAATCTGTGGTCTAAACACGGTCAAATCAAGCATGTACTCTGTATCGTGGATAATCTTTGATAAAAAAGTTATAAGTATATCTAGCTACAGTTGATGGAGGGGTCCACTGGCTGTAAAATAAAAAAAAAACTTGATTTTTAATTACACACTTTCACCATTGAATCAAATAACCCGTTATAATTATTTCAAAAATAAAATTAAAAAATCTGTATCATCGTCATCTCCTTAGCATTTTCTTAACTATGTTGGGATAGGCTTCCAAAAACAAAAAATAACTCAAAATCAAAAATAAAACTAATAAAAAAAAAAACAAAGTTGAACTCTCTATGATAATTTAAAAAAAAATCGCTCAACCACATAACTTTCGGCAGTTCGCATCACGAAGTAATTTTATAATCAGTCCATACTTAGTCTTAATGTTTTAAGGCCCTGTCGTAAGCAAGTGTTTTGGTAATTGACAATAACGCATCGCGGCAACAAATAAGGTTCAAAATAGCGTTACGTTTGTTGTCAGTTAAATCGGATTACCACAAAAATAACAGTAACTTTGAAGTTTTATTTAAATTGTAAAAAAAAATACTCAGCTCAGTGGAATAATTTATAGACATGTCTTTAGTTCAAGAAATTCCCTATAATGTCATTACATAAAATTATATAGTTTACGCTCAAAATGCTGAGATCTATGCGACAAAAAAAAAATTGTATGCTTTCCTTTACGATTTTTTTACCATGACACTATTATAATTTCATGAAATATTTATAGGTAAGTCTTTTATTTGAACCACCGACAATACACTTAATTTAGACCAAACCATGTGACAAAAAATGTGTGTTTTACGAAGTCCCGTGTTCGGATAGCCCCTTAACAACCACAAAAATCGCCCAAATACACTACCCACAGAATCAACGACACGTAATACGGTCCAAAGCAAGTTACGTTGAAAAACAACCTACGTCGCATCAGTAACAAGTACAAATAACACGAGCTGTTTGTTTACTTTGTAAATGTAAACGTGTCAGTAATGGGATATTATATTTTAAACGACTACCGTGTTGGGTGTATTTGTTCTAAAACACGGCCGTGTTTCATACACGACACGTGTATGTATGTATTTATAACGATATTGTAGCTGGAGGCGAGGAATATCGATTGATTTTCGTGTTTATGATTATACATCGACGTTCCAACTTTTATTATGAATTCAGTACATGGTATTGCATAAAATGTTTTGATACTTATTATAGAAAAAAAATTGGTGGTCCTAAGCACGACTGTTACGCTAGAGGTCTCTGGTTCGATTCCCAGGTCGAAATAAAGTGTTATTGGGTTTTTTTTTTATAAAATTCTCAGTAGCTCGGAGTTAGGATACGACTCGCCCCCTATTACATAGTACACTGTTACACTTCTGCCTTAGCCTTTGGGGAACACCGGCGTGATGGTATGATTAAAAAAACCTTTAAAAGTGCAACCCGTACAGACAGCGTCATCAACTGGTAACCCCCTTTTCGATTTTTTTTAATGCATAATGGGTAATCAATTCTTGACTCTGGCTGTACATAGTCAAAACGTATAAAACAGCTGTTCATTTTCTACAGCAACAGAACATTTAATAGCTTGTGTGTCTGAAATCATGTAGGTACTGAATCTATATCCTTGATAACCGATATTGTACATCGATGTCCCTCTCACCCAGTACATTTCCTTATAAAACCATGCACCCCAACGTTCAAGAAGAAAATATTGCAACATTTGACTCTGAATAATTTAAAAAGTTTATGATGAAAATAATTACAATTGGGTCTGAAGTAAAAAAGTACATTTGAAAAAGCTATTTGCTATACAGGCAGGTACCTTACTTGCAGCTACTTTTTTGCAATATTGTTAGTGTACGAAGTAGCCAATTCTTTTATATCACTTTCTTAAATTATTGGATAAATTTTGAAAGTTACCTACTATTCAAGTGTCAGCTTACATTTTAAGATCCAATAATTAACGTTAATTTTAATCCATGTTGTTTGGAGACTGTTCTGTCTCCCATTTGATTTAGATAGAAGTCAAAAATATGTTGTTCCTAACTTCTACTCCATTATTTTCAGATTAATTTCTTTGCGGGATTCAAGACACTTGGATACATTTATCTGGCACTTGTCGAACTTTATTGCCTTTATTCTCTCGTGGTCGTTACTGTTAATTGGCTTTTATGAGTTGTAGTAGCTGCGATAAAAGGGCAAGCTTGCCCCCAAAAAAAAATTATTACGCACACAAACCTATTCTCCTAATATATAAATGTGAATGTTTGGATGTTTGTTACTCAATCTCGCATAAATCGTTGAAATTCCAATTTGTATGTTGGGAAAGCTACATTTTACACGGGCGAAGCCGGGGGCAGAGGTTGGTAAAAGAATTTGCAGTGTAATAGAAAAAGCCTAGTGCTCCTAAGCGCGTCTGCTACGCTAGAGGTCTTGGGTTCGATTCCCAGATCGAGCAAAAAGTGTTATTGGGTTTTTCTATGAAATTCTCAGTAGCAGCTCGGAGTTAGGATTTGTGCCCGGTTAATGGCAATAGGCTCACCCCCTATTATATGGGACCTAAACATACCAGCGAACTGTGGGTTACACTGGTACTCCTCTGCCTTACCCTTCGGGGAATACAGGCGTGATGGTATGTTATGTAATAGAAAAAAAAGTTTTTGTGCCTATTAACCAAATAGCTTGTTTGACTGTACTTTTAGAATAAGGGGGTGTAACTACTTACAGCCATAACACTGTTTTCACGAAGAAAACTCCAATTAGTGTAGGGACCTAGTAGAAACTAATTAGCGCTCTTACACAATGTTTGAGAACTTTTCCTCGATTAAAGTGATTTCTTGAAAACTCTGATTATGTTCGTTACACGAGTTTCTTTTTTTTCTAGGTGTTGCCTAAAAGAACTTAAGGGTACCTACTAAAGCCTGAGAGGTTTACATAATATGCATATATTGCAAACTATATCATCAAATGACTTCCCCTACCCTGGGCGGGGGAGTGTCAGACTTTTACTGACTTAAACCCATCCATGCTCCTTCTAGTGCCCTTTGCGTTCCGCTGGCGCGGTGTCTCTAGCGAACAAGCCGCAGCCCCGGCAGACATCGGCCCTGAATGGCTCCTTCCAAACTTGCTGACATCTCTTTGAGGCGCGCGTGGAACACGAACGGGCCGTCGACACGGCCTGTCGTTATGCAACGTACGGACGGTGAGCTACATTACTCACCGTCCACAGGCCCGCGTCTACGGTGGGCGGGAGTCGTCTTGCGGCTCCTCACGCCCGGAGCGTCTACCGCGGCGGCGTCGTTAATGGATACGGTTGAGCCATTGGCTGCTGCGCTACGTGTCGCGGGTTCGAATCCCGCATGGTACAAATATTTTTGTGGTCTACAGAAAGTTGTTCCATGTATGGCTGTTTGTACATATGAGTTTATACTTAATGTTTGTAAATGCACCCACGATACAGGAGAATTTCCTAGTGTGCCTTTCTTCGTTCCTTTTATTAAAGACTAGTTTCTGCTCGCGACTTCGTCCGCATAGTTTTTTCACCTGAATTAGGTTACGTTTTTGGTTACTGCTCCGCACCTATTGGTCGTAGCGTGATGTTATATAGCCAATAGCCTTCCTCTACAAATTGACTATCCAACACAACAATCATTTTCAAATTTGACCCAGCAGTTCTTGAGATTAGCGCGTTCAACCAAACAAACAAGCAAACAATCTCTTCAACTTTATAATATTAGTACAGAAAAAGATATTTTCCGTAAGTGTATGCTGAGGTTGTAGGTATTCCTAATTATAGATCATTTTGGACCCTGTCGGACATAGTAATAGAGTAGGATTTTCTTTTTGAAAGTGGTTTATCCGCATCCGCAACATGCCTTCGACAAGCCTTACGTAATACGGTATAAACTGGAACCTTTGGAATGAATACGATATTATGATAATACGGTAAAATTGTACAAAAATAACTGCCTCGTTAACCTAGTGTTCTTAAGCGTGACTGCGGAATACAGGCGTGATGGTATGTCCAAGATCTAAATTGTATTTACTTTATGTTTCTGCACCAGTAATAAGTAGTACCTATTATAACATTTTAGAAGTAAAAAATATATATCAGGTAAGTTGCTTATACCTGCCACTGCCCCGTTAATCTCGTGGTCGCAAGCGCGACTAATGATCGTGGGGTTCGATTCCCAGGTCAGGCAAAAAGTGTTATTGGGTTTTTCCATTAGGATTTGCTCAGTAGCAGCCCGGAGTTTGGAAGTTGGTGGTGTGACACCCCCGTGTCTCGGAAAGCACGTGAAGCCGTTGGTCTCGGCTGTCATTCGTAGATCTTTGAGTCGTTACGGATAGTCAGAAGCCAGGATGTCTGACAACCGGTCTAACCAAGAGGTATCGTGTTGCCCAGTAACTGGGTTGTGGAGGTTCAGATAGGCAGTCGCTCCATATAAAACACTGGTACTCAGTTGTATCCGGTTGGACTGGAAGCCGGACCCAACATAGTTGGGAAAAGCCTAAATAGATGATGATACATTGCTTATACCTATTTTTCTGAAATGACGTTAAAGAGAACTCTTCACATGTGACGTCATAAAAAGGAACAGGTATATTATACAATTTCAACACTCATACCCACCATTCCTTCAAGAAATTTTAACAGTGAGAATTTTCTCACAAGGAGAATTTTCAAATTTTCACAGAGGAAAATTTTCACTCAACTTTAACAAGACCTATGTTAAAGTCCAATAGTTCAGTTTTAATTCAATAAGGCGTACATAAAGCGTGAAACAATTTTCATAAATAAGCATTTTCTGGCAAACTTCCCATGAGTTTGAGCGCGGTATTATTCAAATATAAACAGATTTGGGCACTTTGGTGCAGGGCAGAATACTGACTTTGTTCTACCAAAGTTTTTGTTCGAATATTTTGTCAATGAGCATTTTTAGTTTTTTTTAAATCACTGCTGTTTTTGGTCAACTGCAATACCAGTTTCCTTGCAAATGCGTTGCCATCCCAGAAATAAAGTTGAAATACTTCACGTGTCTTTAATTACACCGCCACCCACACCTTTCAAACCAAAACACAGCAATGCTGTTTTGCGAAAGAAATAAGTATGGTGGTAGCACTTCCCCGGACGAGCTCCTTCATAAAGAGCTCTACTACTACAGTGAATTTTATGAAAGAAAACAGAGAGTATCTTCCACATCTTCTATAAATAATAACTTTACTACCAATGTAATTCCAGCCAGGTGTTTGTGTATGTGTGTGTGATATGTTTGTGAATGAACCCAATGCACAGGAGATAATGTTAGTGTGGCGAACATCGTTCCTTTTTTTGTCGAAATCGTGGAAATAGGTCACTATGGCTAAACAGTTGTCACATAACACTTATCAGTCCTTTGTGCCTATTGGTCTAGTCCTGTTTTGTCTCCTGCGTGTTTGGAGGGAAGTGGAAATTATGTTTATCTTGCTCCTCCGTTAATCTTTTCTGATAAATTTCGTTGCGGGATCCAAGACAGTTGCATCGTTTCTCAGGGACTCGTCGAGCTTCATTGCCTCGACGCGCTTCAAGCGGTTTCCACTGTTGATTCTGGCTTTCAGGAGTTACAGTGGTTCTGAATAGTGCGGAGGGCTTGACCCATTAAAAAAAAATTCACTACCGAAGTAGTTCCAGGCAGGTATTTGTATATGTGTGTGTGATATGTTTGTGAATGTACCCACGGTACAGGAAATGATACTGGTGCGGTGGACATATTTCCTTTTTTCAGTCGAAATAGTGGAAATAGATCACTATGGCTAAACTATTATCGCACAACACAATAACAGCCATAATCATCTCTTCTCTCACAATTATCTCTCTTATGGTCATCATTTACTACAACACCGTTCCGACTGTCTGTCGAAAAATCAAACCGTAAGTTATCAGCGAGCCGCCCGCAAGCCGTCACCATTTCTATCTTGTCATTATAAAAAATATTTTATCGTACACGATTCACAGCCCTTACTTGATTGGCAATTTTTTTGCTGTATTGAAACCTTTATTAAATTACGAATTTGCATATTTAATTTAATTCTTGATAAAATAATATTCAATGTTCATACAAAATACGTACAAACAATTTGTTTCTCGCAAAACATTTTATCGTGAAAGTACTCCCTAGTTTTGCATCGTATATTTTTAGAATCTCAACTGGCCTCCCTGCAACGAAGTGCTTACATTTGAATAAACGCGATCCGTTGATAGAACTTGAATTGCAATTAAATTCAGCCTTATATTTGTAACTTTGTGTTCCTATTTTAAATTGCTTTCATTTTTTGTGTATATTCGGTTTAATGTACTGTAGAGATTCTGGCTGGTTTAGCCTTATCCAGTCTTCTTTAAACAGATTATTACTTCAAAGCAGTAGGCAGCTCACCGTCCTTACGTTTAACAAAACGACAGGCTGTGTCGACGGCGCGTTCGTGTTCCACGCGCGCCTCAAAGAGATGTCAGCAAAGGGAAGGGGCCACTGAGGGCCGATGCCTGCCGGGGCTGCGGGTTGTTCGTAAGAGATACCGCGCCCCCGGAACGCAAAGGGCACAAAAAGGAACATGGGTGGGTTTTAGTCAGTAAAAAGAGAAATTCGTAATGGAAAAACCCAATAACACTCTTTGCCCGACCCGTGAATAGAACCCAGGATCCCGTGCTCATCAGTCGCTCTTAATTGTTAGTAAACTAACTTAGAAAAGAAGTGCGTCCAGTAATATTTTGCTCAATATTACTTTGCTTTTTACGTTCCTTAGATAATTTCTAGAAACAAGTCTATAAACAGAGGTATTCCAACATTCGCTACACCAAACTTTAATTAAACTATGAACAAACAAGTCGGGTAACAAAAACGAAATTTTTCGCTCATTCCCGGATTAACATGGAACTTGTTTCATTTATTATAAATGAAGTACTAACTAAATAACTTTGTAGACGGTCGTTATAACCACTTTGCCGTTTTCAGCAAGAAACTGAGAGCACACTTGCCGAATATAAACGTTCAGTACCAAGTTTAAGTGTGTAAATATAAGGGAGATGTTTTGGTGCGGTCACGCTTATACACGCTCAACATGAAATGAACATAACACACCATCACGCCTGTTTTCCCCGAAGGGTTAGGCAGAGGTGTAACAATGTACACCCACAGTATGTTTGGGTCCCTTGTAATAGGGGGCGAGCCCTATTGCCATTAACCCGGCACAAATCCTAACTCCGAGCTGCTACTAGGAATTTCATAGAAAACCCAATAACACTTTTTGCTCGACCTGAGAGTCGAACCCAAGACCTCTAGCGTAGCAGTCGCGCTTAGGACCACTAGGCTACCGAGGCATGTCATGAAATAAAATTAAACATATTGTCAAGGGTTGCGGAATTTGTTCGAAATAGTCATCGCGGCCTTGGAACGCAGGAGGAACACGGAGGGCTTTTAGTCAGTAAGACACTCTCTTCCGCTCCGTCCAGAGTGGAAGAAGTCATTGATAATTCCCATCCTTAAAACAAAAAAAAACCATGTATGTGTGTTTGTATACGTCTGTGGCATCATAGCTCCCTAACGCATGAACCGATATTGATTTTTTTTGTTTGAAAGGTGAATTAGTCGGGATTTCTTAGCTATGGTTTCAAAGTTATCAGCTCTTTTGTTAGCTGCGGTAGGGATTTTTATTCTTCTGTAAGGTGCCTTAAAATTTTTAATTTTGTGATTTTATTCCTGCATTTTTAAAAGTCGATAAGAAGCATTGACGGGAAGCCTTTATATATAGCTTATTTGCAACAATAATACACGCATTGCCAAACCATGACCCCCACGACCGGCGCTCTCCCGTTCCCTATCCCCTCCCGTATATCCCTCACTAAGAGGTCTGCACTGAACTACTCCTCCACATTTGTATAATGCGGACATTCGTTTATACAGCACGTGGATCATTTACAATCGTTCCGTATACAGAGTGCTATGATATTGTTTACTTCAAGAATACTTCTTTTTTTTTAATTGAAGAGATTTATTATTGTGAAATAACATCTCATTAGACGAGTCTAAAGCTAGATTCGTTTTGTTTTTGGTTAAGTGTCGTGTAGTGGCATTTTGGAAAAATCTCCTTTGCTGAACATAGGTTAAGTGAGCCTGAGTTGAAAACGGGCAGCGCAGGACCAGTTATTGTGGCTATCATAAGGGGAGGCCCATGTCCAGCAGTGGACATCATTCGGCTGATGTGACATAACATACCATCACGCCTGTCTTCCCCGAAGGGTTAGGCAGAGGTGTAAGAATGTACACCCACAGATCGCCGGTATGTTTAGGTCCCATGTAATAAGGGGCGAACCTATTGCCATTAACCGGGCACAAATCCTAACTCCGAGCTGCTACTGAGAATTTCATAGACAAAACCAATAATACTTTTTCTCGACCTAGGACCTAGTAGTTTAGTCACTAGGAATTTCTCCAATATCGTGTGTGCGTTTACAAATATATTAAAATCACATACAAGAACAGCCAGACCCAGAAAACTATCAGTAGTCCATACAAATATTTGTGTCGTGCGGGAATCGAACACCTAGCACGCAGAGCAGCAGCCAATCTCTCAGACACTACACCAACCGTGTATAACCACGCCTGTATTCACCGAAGGGGTAGGTAGAGGTGTAACAATGTACACTCACAGTTCGCCGGTATGTTTAGGTCCCATGTAATAGGAGGCGAGCCTATTGCCATTAACCGGGCACAAATCCAAACTCCGAGCTGCTACTGAAAATTTCATAGATAAAACCAAAAACACTTTTTGCTCGTCCTGGGAATTGAACCCAAGACCTCTAGCATACCAGTCGCGCTTATTACCACTAGGCTAATGAGAAACAACAACATTAAGCCAATTTACAGTAATATGTTTTATTAATTTCGCCAATAACAAAACAGAAATTCGATATGCCGTCGTAAATACCATAAAAAGTAACAGTAACAGGATTCACATTTGATTTGTAATCTAATAATATTAAGTTATTTACGGGCCGCAGGGCAATAAGTTCTTGTTTTCGATGAAATGTTGCCCGAGGACCGAGATTGTGCGTGGTGCAAGAGGGGAAATACTTTTATTGAGATTTTTTCTTGGGATTGGTATTATTTTTCGTATTTTGAAAAAAATATTGTACCTATGCTGACTTTAAAGAAAGCTTTAGAAAAGTCATGCATTTGTACATCATTTATTTTATCTTGTGCCCTTTGCGTTCCGGGGGCACGGTATCTCTTACAAACAACCCGCAGCCCCGGCAGGAATCGACTCTGAGTGGCCCCTTCAAAAAATTGCTGACATCTCTTTGAGGCACGCGTGGAATACGAATGCGCCATCGACACGGCCTGTCGTTATACAACGTGCGGACGGTGAGCTACCTATTGCGGCCGAGTCAATGGTGGCCGGGAGTCGTCTCGCGGCTCCCGACGCCCAGAGCATCTACCGCGGCGGCGGCAGCTGGGACGGGAAACTCCGCCCCAACCGTCCCGGATTCATATATGTGGGATGACAGTTTTACCTCAAGGTCACTCCTACAAAATTCACCGAGGGAAAATTTTACAAAACACAAGTCTTGATTCAAAGGTTACAATATCAGCCAAAACCAAACAAAGCCTTCAGCTCGTAACTTACACCTCAATGTTGCACAGGGGAAAATTTATTCATGGAATTCAATTTACTTCAGGTGTGGCTTGACCCTTAACGGGGAATAAACGGGCCTTATTATGAGTGACTTTCGCTTTTGTTTCTTTTTTACCCTCCCCTGAATTCCAAGGATTTTTTTTTGTGTACGAGTGTACCCGTGCTAAATTGCGCGAATAGATTTCAATTTGTTGAATTTAGATTCGTATAATTTGTTCGGTTGTTTTGCGTTTTTTTTTTGGTCCCGTACGCAAGGGATGGCCAACGGAACCCTATTACTAAGACTCTGTTGTCTATCTGGCTGTATCTTTTGGCTGTATCTTTTGTAGACACTTGAAATTTTCATAGAATATTTATTACTTCGGCCGCTTTAATACATACATACGTTTTTTTTTTGGTTTCGTACGCAAGGGGTGGCCAACGAAACCCTATTACTAAGACTCTTTTGTCTATCTGGCTATATCTTTTGGCTGTATCTTTTGTAGACACTTGAAATTTTCATAGAAAATTTATTACTTTCGCCGCTCTAATACATAGAGCTTTTTATACGCTAACATTGTATTATCGAAAGCATTTTTACAATATTTTTCCAATATTACAACGAATTTAGCAAATTGAATTTAGTCTGTGGTTTCTGCCTACCCCCATGGGAAAAAGGCGTGAGTTTATATATGTATGTATGTATGTATTTAGCAAATATAAACGCAAATACCAATATGACTTTTTCAAATCATATGTAGTTTCTAATTTTATCTGGGATATCACTGAAATACTAAGTCAGAGATCGCCAATCCACCTTGATCAATGATCAATGCTTGCGCCTAATATCTATAACAAGAGGCGTTTGCCATGCAGTGCGACAATAATAAGCTAATATTATAGATGTTAAATTGAGTATAATATGGCCCACGCTATACGTCAATAATTTACTAAAAGACACACACATACCGTCACGCCTGTTTTCCCCGAAGGGTTAGGCAGAGGTGTAACAATGTACACCCGCAGTTCGCCGGTATGTTTAGGTCCCATGTAATAGGGGGCGAGCCTATTGCCATTAACCGGGCACACATCCTAAATTCCGAGCTGTTACTGAGAATTTCATAGAAAAACCCAATAACACTTTTTGCTCGACCTGGGAATCGAACCCAAGACCTCTAGCGTAGCAGTCGCTCTTAGTACCACTAGGCTACCGAGGCAGTTAGTTAGTTTACTAAACGATAAGTGTTTAAATAAAACAAAGTACCACGAAAATCAACACCGTTTGCCATCCAAAAGTTCAGCTCTGAAAACAGGATGATTCACAACTAAATCATTCCGTTTTTCATGTATTTAGCTCAGCTTGCCAACTAAACGATTTCCTCAGCATCCAACTCCGAGAGTTCCCTCATATATTTGTGTTTTTGTCCACACTTTGCCTGCATTATGCTAATCTAACTGGAATTACTAATTGCCGCGAAAACTTTGAGTTGCTCGCGATTACAGCAAAAACCGGAACCGGTTTTGTGTCATTATTACTTGCATGTTTAAAACGCAAATATATTATTCCATAAACTTCTACTGTTGAACGTGAACTTCATCGCAGTCACAGGAATTGAGTTTCTATAATCTATACATATAATAAAATCGTAGCGAAGTCAAAACTGTACATTTAATATTTTTGAAAAAAAGTAATTGCTACGAGGTCGGGTAATGATTCTAATGCCGAAAATATGGTTTTTAGAATTTTTGTCTGTTTGTCTGTTTGTCTGTTTGTCTGTTTGTCTGTGCGTTTGAACACGCTAATCTCAGCCGTGGCTGAACCGATTTGAATGCGGTTTTCACTAATGTATTGCGGTAAGCTCCACTTAAAACTTAGGCTATAAATTATCACGCTATTTGCTTTGGGGGATGAGCAATGTTGCATTATGTCCGAGTTCTTCTACAGATTCTCACGGGATTGAAAACAACGACATATAATGTAAGAATATTGTAGATAGCTGCGGAATTGAACTTCTAAAATAATTATCATCACGCTATACCTTCAAAGAGTTAAGCAGTCAATAATGGCAAACTAGAACGGCTATTTTAGAGTTATTTCCGAAGTAGTAAATAGTCTAATGGTTTGATGACCGCCTTGCAAATCGTTGATCGTGAGTTCGGTCCTCAATAACAGTTTTACTTTTTGTGATTTTTCAAACATTTTTTTTCGTACAGGTAGATTCCCAACAATCTATACATATAATAAAATCGTAGCGAAGTCAAAACTGTACATTTAATATTTTTGAAAAAAAGTAATTGCTACGAGGTCGGGTAATGATTCTAATGCCGAAAATATGGTTTTTAGAATTTTTGTCTGTTTGTCTGTTTGTCTGTGCGTTTGAACACGCTAATCTCAGCCGTGGCTGAACCGATTTGAATGCGGTTTTCACTAATGTATTGCGGTAAGCTCCACTTAAAACTTAGGCTATAAATTATCACGCTATTTGCTTTGGGGGATGAGCAATGTTGCATTATGTCCGAGTTCTGCTACAGATTCTCACGGGATTGAAAACAACGACATATAATGTAAGAATATTGTAGATAGCTGCAGAATTGAACTTCTAAAATAATTATCATCACGCTATACCTCCAAAGAGTTAAGCAGTCAATAATGGCAAACTAGAACGGCTATTTTAGAGTTATTTCCGAAGTAGTAAATAGTCTAATGGTTTGATAAAATCGTAGCGAAGTCAAAACTGCACATTTAATATATTTAAAAAAAAGTGATTGCTACGGGGTCGGGAAGCGATTCTAAATTTTTGTCTGTTTGTCTGTTTGTTTGTTAGAGCATTGTGCAAATACTGCCGGACAGATTCCGTTCAATTTTTGTATATATATTCATCATAGACCAAAGTTGGTCGTAGGCTATAAATTATCGCGCTATCTACTTTGGGGGATGAACAATGATGATACAGATTACGACGGGTTTCAAAAAAGATGAAACAAAATATAACAATACTTTAGATGGCTGAGGATTGAACTGCTGAAATAATTATCATCACGCTATACCTTTAAGAAGCTAAACAGTCAATCATGGCAAAACAGAACGGCAATTTCAAATCTTTTTCTATTGAATTAAATAGTCTAATGGTTTGATGACCACCTTTCGAATCGCAGGGCTTGAGTTCGGTCCCGGTATAATGATTTACTTTTCGTGATTTTTTAAATATTTCTTTTGAATACTAGAAGATTTCCAAACAATAATAAAATAGAAGTAGTCATTCTTATACAGTAACGCTTAGCTTGCTTATTTTTTCTTTATTATTTTTGCAGAAAAGAATGTCTATAATACATAGTTACTAAAAAACAGCAAATTGAAGTCAAAAGTTTTCATCGAAAAAATAGAAACTGATAGGTGTGCAAACGATAGCAGAGCGGAAAATATACGTATTGTTAAAGAATTTATGTTTATTTGACTCTTTAATTTTGACAAAATAGTCTTTAAATGTCGGGCCAACACATGACTGTATTATTGCGCGATTTAAATTCTTCTTTTCACATCAATAATACTCCTTTTTTTAAGGATGGGAAATCTTTAAATGACTTCTTTCGCTCTGGGCGGAACGGAAGGGAGTGTCAGACTTACTGACTAAAACACAAAGTGTTCCTCCTAATGCCCTTTGCGTACCAGCGCCGCGGTGACTCTTTTGAATTCCGCAACCCTGTTAGACACTGGCCCTGGCGGGCCCCATCTTACAGTACTGACATTTCTTTGAGGCGCACGTGGAACACTACGCACCACCGACCCGGGATCGATGATACCCCTAACAATAATTTACACTGGTTAAGAAAAGTAGGTGGCCGCTTTTACTGATGCGTCAATTGCACTGAGTTTCAGACGGGTATATGATGCCCTCTTTTACCAAATTATGTTTGCAACGGCCTACTTAAATGCGCAATCTATTTAATGCCTTCCAGATACATCACTGAAGTTCACTACCGGGAGGTAGGTAGTCTCACTAATTCAAGTAGTCATGAGGTGCTGGATATCTTCCTTCACACAATCTACTTTGCTCTTTGGGTGGTGGGCTTTGTAATTAATAGTTAGGCTATTTCGCTATTTGTAATAAATAATGAGGTTAGGTAAGCATTATTGTTCTTGGACATGTTTTGGATTGCTATAAAATATACACAATACTGCAGATTACGTACATATTACACATACCATCACGCCTGTATTTCCCGGTGGGTTAGGCAGAGGTGTAACAATGTACACCCACAGTTCGCCGGTATGTTTAGACCTATTGTCATTAACCGGGCACAAATCCTAACTCCGAGCTGCTACTGAGAATTTCATAGAAAAACCCAATAACACTTTGCTTGACCTGGGAATCGAACCCAAGACCTCTAGCGTAGCAGTCGCGCTTAGGACCACTAGGCTATCGAGGCAGTTCCTATGAAAGACAGTGGGAGATATTTTATCCTATGAAATAAAAAACATGACGTCATTAGCCACAAGGAGTTAAGCAGTCAATTATAACATGGTATGGGAATTGCTATATTTTTTTATTATTATTACGCTATTTACTTTGTTTAGAGAATAGCTTCGGTGTTTAATGAAAGCCATGTAAGATATTTTGTGTGAGTTCGATCCCAATTGATTGTTACTTTTTGTCATTATTTTAATTGGTACCTAATTCAATTGTTTTTATTTTCGATGGGGATAGGATCGCCGCACCACAAGGATTCTCTGACGCAGGTACTCTCTGGTCACAGTTGTTTCGGGAGCTAACTGTTTCGGTTTCGGCGCTAGGACACGCCTTGGTGTTATCACTGTAGGATCACAAAGGAGCGTACGGTGGAGGTATGCCCCTGCTTGGGCAGAACATCAGCGTGTCCTCATAAAGGCGATTGGCGGCGGCGACCTCTCGCGTTTGGCCTTGGTTCATTCATAGTCCGGAGCGAGGGAGAATGGGAAGCAATCGCTTCCTTCTGCGAAGTAGTAATGCCAACGAAGGAGGAGGCGAAACGCATGAGGGAGAGGTCAACCTTTCACCCCGGCCGCCAGAACAGAAGGGGATGCCCCGGGTGTCGAGAGTCGTAGAGCGATTCCAGACCACAGTCGGAGTGGGCTTGCGGTCGGCTACCGTTGTGTGGCTCGCCGTCCAACCAGAACCAGACCAAAGTCGACGACGTACTGTGTTTCACGCGCGCCTCAAAGAGATGTTAGCACAGTTGAGGAATTTGTTCGAAAGACTCACCGCGGCCCTGGAACACAAAGGACATTGGAAGGAACTCGGATGGGTTTTAGCCAATAACAGTCTGACACTCCTTTCCACCAGAAAGGAAAAAATCATTTGACGACATCGCATGCTTAAAAAAGGGACCTCCCAACTTCGACACTTCATACAAGTGTTGAACGATTTATGTGCAAACGTTTTTTGTCCAAAATTTTAACTTCTGTCCTGAGCCACGCCACCAAAAAGTGTACTTATATTCAAATGGCAAAACAGAAATAGATTAGCAACAACAGAAACTGTACCAAAATCAATTTGACCCATAGAAAAATTCCGTGACAGTCGTTCTTCTGACGTTGAATGTCTCACAAACTTCACGCTTTCAGGATGCAAGTTGAATCAAGCATCAATCATGAATTATGCATCGCATTCGGAATTTCTTCTTATGGGTAGGTACTACAAATAGAAGATGTTCTACATGCTTAAAAATTTTCTTTAAATGGAAATTTATTGTGTAGTTTACGGTTCCAAAGATAAGAGATAATTTGTGAGGTAACACTTTGCTTTGTCTTTTAAGAAGTCTTATGCTTACTGTTTTTTGTGCATACTTTCTCCCTAAAACTTTACATTAATTTGGTACTAACACGAAGCTCAAATTTTGTTGCCTGTTGCTCTGATTATAAGATTCATTTCTTCGGTCTTGATACTAGACAGATCGCAGCTACAATGTGAGGTATAATGTTAAAGCAGTGCCTATTAAAGATGCTGTTTAATGGTTTGAGAAAGAAAAGTAAGTAAATTTTGAAACCACATCATAGTATTATCTAAAGGGATAGTAAAGCCACATATACTCTCCTTACGCCAATTATGTTTTAGCCCCAGGTATGGCGTAAGCCTATTACCAGCCGTGCACAAATCCAGACTTCAAGCGACTACAGATAAATTCTTTAAACCTACAGTCGTAACTATTAGCAGTCACCTTAGCAACCATTTGACCTGCTTGGAAGATTTTGATAACATAGTATTCAATACTTATTTAGTTAAGTAACACTTAGGTCGACGTGAGCGAAGCCGCGGGCAACAGCTAGTATTGTAATAATGCTCAAAAGCTTTTTTGTTTGTTTGTCCGTACAGAATACGCTCCGAAACGACTATAGCGATTTTAACCATTTTTTCACCAATAGCTACATTATTCCTGATTAACATAGGCTATCATCACGATACGATACACGGGAGCGGAGCAGTAACTAAAGGCGTAAATTAACATCGGTGAAATAAGTCTCGCGGACGATGACGCGTGTGGAAGCAGTATTACTATACTAAAATTGACGAGTTTTTTTGTTTGTTTGTTTAAGATCGCTGATCTCTGGAACTGCGCATCGGATATGAAAAAGTCTTTTTGTGCATAATAGCCTGATTTCTAAGGAATAGTATAAATTATGTAACATCACGCTACGACCCCCGGTAGCGGACCAGTTACCGAAAACGTAATTTAACTTATTTAAGACCCTCTACCAACACCTAAGAAGGAGAGCCTCGAAACTCTCGTTGAGCGGCTGGATCAAAGGCTTGATTCAGAAAGTGGGACTCCTAGACACAGCGCGTATTGTTAGGAGATTCATTTCTCAGTAGCCCTGACCACCGGTAGCTTGGACCCTGTTCCCGATACCGGTGGGTTATTATTTTAAATATTTTTATTTTTATATTAATATTTAAAAATGTAACTTATACACAAACAAATAAATGGATCATAATTCTCCCGACCTAATTTCCGTCACGGCGGCTTATCTTAATGGAGACTAACATATTAAGCAGAAGATATTATGCCATTTAGAGAGCACTCACTCCAAACCTTTCAGTCAATCTAAAACCCAGTCGAACGGTAAGGCTTATCCACGTTTTAACTCTGGATTTACTTAAAATAATATGCATTTTTATCCAAAAAAATACATCAGTACTATTTGGATGCTTTCGGGCGACGCTTCACCGACAAACATGTAATAAATTTGTGTAGCCCGCGACAGATGCGCGAACGAATTCGAATAACAGAGCTCCACATCAAAATAATATGTATTTTTCCAATAACGTTCGGATTTTTCTAGGAAATTGTTATGTATTTAATTCAGCTTGAAGTGTATAAAAAGGTAGCCACATGACTCATGGATTTTAAGAATGTCCGGGAACGGAATGATTTGTATTGTTATTCATACCGGTGTTGACAAGAAATATAAATGCTTCCCAAAATATTTGACATACACAAAACACACCAAACATTTTTTTGAAATCAGTCTAGTCGTTTAGAATCAGTTCAGTGACAAACGAACAGAAGATAAGTGCAGTAAAAAAGAAAAACATTAAACTTATTTGTTAGTAAAGTGCAGTTGATTTCAAGCACCTCAGATCAGCCGCTCAACCACTATCTTCGGCGGGATGATAGCTCACCTCAAGGGAGATTTATTGGGCTCGCCTTAATAGAGGCGGTAAGTCCCCTCTTTGAGGAGTGGCTGGAGAGGCGCCACGGCGCCCTCACCTACCGCCTGACGCAGGTCCTCACCAGACACGGGTGTTTCGGGAGGTTCCTGCACCTCATCGGGCGGGAGGAAACGTCCGGGTGTCACCATTGTGTGGATCGCCCCGAGGATACGGTGGAGCACACCGTGACGGTGTGCCCCGCTTGGGCGGAGCATCGCCGAGTCCTCGTGGCGGCCATCGGCGGCGGCGAACTCTCGCGTCCGGCCCTGGTGCAAGCCATGGTCTGGAGCGAGAGGGAATGGGATGCAGTCGCCTCCTTCTGTGAGGCAGTAATGCTAGAGAAGGAGCCGGCGGGACGGCTGAGACAGAGGATCTCGCGTCCCAGCTGCCGCAGTAGACGCTCCGGACGTCGGGAGCCGCAAGGCGACTCCCGGCCACCGTAGATACGGGCCTGTGGACGGTGAGCAATGGGTAGCTCACCGTCCTTGCGTTTCATAACGACGGGCCGTGTCGACGGCGCGTTCGTATTCCACGCGCGCCTCAAAGAGATGTCAGCATAGGGAAGGGGCCACTGAGGGCCGATGCCTTTTTTTTTTTTTTTTTTGGTGGGTGTTTTTTGTTGGTGGCGGGGCTCCCGGAAGTGTCAGACTTTAGTCTGACACTCCCTCCCGCCCCGCCCAGGGCGGGAGAAGTTATTTGATGATTTCCCACCCCCCAAAAAAACAAAAAAAAGGAAGATTTATACATAACACTCCAGGTAAGTTAACCTTCGATCTATGCATAGAACATGAAATAATTTCGTTCGTGTACACAAACTATACCCAGTTCAAAATATAATAGAAGTAACTCGTAATGTTTTTATGTCTTGTAAAACCTTATCTTGATTTTGAATTGCTGATTTTTAATATGTAGGTAATACAAATAAATAAAATTAAAGAAGAGTAAAGTTATTAACCTTTGTTACAGATGTTCCTTATAATTAGATCAACATAGTATACAAATCGATTACATTTAGCGGTCCGCATTTCTAGTAAAAGACGGTGGTCCCCAAACTAGGCGGTGCCTGTATCTTGTGGACCTGTGTTTTTGTTGTAATATCAAAATAACAACCAAGTGGTCGTAAGCGCGACTGCTACGCTAGAGGTCTTGGGTTTAATTCCCAGGTCGAGCAAAAAGTGTTATTGGGTTTTTCTATGAAATTCTCAGTAGCAGCTCGAAATCAGGATTTGTGCCCGGTCCCCTATTACATGGGATCTAAACATATCGGCGAACTGAAGGTGTACATTGTTACACCTCAGCCCAACCCGTCTGGGAATACAGGGGTGATGATATGTTATGTAAATAACAGCTAAAATAAGAACGTTTACAAGGTGCATACAAAAAATACATATGTCTGTATGTTAATTCAGGCTAATCTCCTAAACGGCTGGACCAATTTTGACGGAGTTTAATTCCTGTCGCAAATGTACAAAAAAAAGTATCTCAGGGTATTCAAAACTCCTATATTACCCTTGTTTAATTCGCAATGTATAGGAAAGCTCGTAAGGTAAGCTAGACAGATAGGTAATTATATTGTTTCCTACCTGTCTAGGGAACCCTTTTAGACAAACAGACGTGTGTGATCCATTGCTTAAGACCCTAAACATTCTAATTGCGGTTCGTAATTAACGTATCGCAATTAGACTAGCTTGTAACGTCGTTGGTATACGCCCGCCGTGCTGCCGACGATCCTAGTTGGTAGGTGTAGTAATAGCGTCATTGTCACTTTAAATTTATACTGATATTATAAAGCTGAAGTGTTTGTTTGTTTGGTTAAACACGCTAATCTCTGGAACTACTAGTTTGAAAAGAAAAAAATGTTTTTTTGTTGAATAGTCAATTTATTGAGGAAGGCTATAGGCTATATAACATCGCGCTACGACCAATAGGTGCGAAGCAGTAACCAAATACGTAACTTAATGCGGGTGATAAAACAAGTTATAAACAAAAACGGTAACTTCAAAAAAAAATACAAAAAATATAAAGGATAAAGGGAAAGGTAAAAATAATGAGGTTACGCTTACTTGGTTATCTTCTATCTAAACTTCAAAACTAATATTATAAAAAAGAAAAGCTTTGTATTTTTGTTTGTAATGGATGAATTCAAAAACTACTTAATCAATTTTCAAAACACAAAATGACTCCCCGTCAGAAGTATAGAAATCCCTACCGCAGCTATCAAAAGAGCTGATAACTTCGGAACCGCTGAACCGATTTCCATCAAACATAGTTAAGAACACTCCGTACTAGTTCACCTTTCGAACGAAGAAACAAAATCAAAATCGGTTCATGCGTTCGGGAGCTACGATGCCATAGACACACACACACACAGACACGTCAAACTTGTAACACCCCGTCGTTTTTGCGCCGGGGGTTAAAAATGGCTGTAGCCATAAAAAGTTACAATATCAACAAGTAACATAGGCTTTCTTACGTCATCTTAAAAAAATTCTATAAGAAAATTCACGATGGCGAAGTCGCCGGTAGAAGGGTGGTGCGTGCTGTTCTTTAAAAGATGTGTATTCTAAAATACCATCAAACTTGACAAACCATGGTTATAGTCTACCCTGATGGGAAAAAGGCGTGAGCTTATGAGAGTTCACAGTTGTCATTGTTTGTAAAAAAAATTGTCATTATTACAAATATAAGTGCTGCAAAACAGCATACTAAAGCAGTCCCAATGATGAATGGCCCATTCTGCTAGCATTGTTCTAAAATTCTACCCAACAAGACGTAAAACGCAGGTGCAGTTGTTCTAGTGAAATATTATGGGAAAATTTCCAGGTTTATGCAGAAAATAAAATATCACAGATAAATTGTGCGATGTACGAATGTGGTCCTAGAATGTTCTAAACTAAAAAGTCTTGTACTCTTATTTGTTTGGTTTTTAAACCCCGACGCAAAAACGACGGGGTGTTATAAGTTTGACGTGTATGTGTGTGTCTGTCTGTGGCATCGTAGCTCCCGAACGCATGAACCGATTTTGATTTTGTTCCTTTTTGTTTGAAAGGTGAATTAGTCGGGAGTGCCCTTAGCTATGTTTAATGAAAATCGGTTCAGCGGTTTCAAGGTTATCAGTTCTTTTGTTAGCTGCGGTAGGGAGTTAATTTTTTTTTGTATATTTTGTTGATATTATGCTATAGATTAAATGTAATTCAATGGTTTAGTGACCTATTTAGTTTTAACTGAGTTTAGTTTTTCCAAAATAAAAGGGCGCACAATTTCTCTATAGTTATATTAATTAAACCTACGTCTACTAATTAATTAAGCCAAATATGTTAAATTACAATCCAGCAGTAACAATTCAATGTAGGACATCGAAATTGAATGCATAGATTTGAAATTAATCAGCACTAATAATGCAGGCCGCTTCCAACCGAACTGGTCCTTTTGGAAAACCATGTGTGAGGCTTATGTCCAGCAGTGGACGTCTTGCGGCTAATATGATGATGAAATATTCAAAACCTATTTTTTTTTTAAATAAATTTCAATGTACATTTTAAGTTAAACCCAGAACTTAAAATTGAGTGAAACAAATCTGGAATCGCCAATTCACCCTGAGTAAGCGTGGTGATTAATGCTGGTACCTTCTCTATATGAGAAGAGGACATTTCTCTGAGAAGAGGACATTTCACATATAGAAGCAACAAGAATATTGTAACCAAGATTTTGTAAAAACCAAATTGAAAGAAAAGAGTGTCCATGGAGTTTCTTGCTCGTTCTTCTCCATAGAGACCTACGCTTTGGAACGAGCAACTAGCTTCAACTTTTAAATGTAACTTCTTGGCAATTCAAAAGTGCCTGTAAATGATCTAATTGAAATAAATGCTTTGACTTTGACTTTGAATCTGAAAGGCAAATAATAGACAGGTATTATTCAAAAAAATATACATGAAAATTACGAATAAATATAAATAAAAGCGACGCGATTTCACAATTACACAGAAATAAGAAATGCCATTTTTAAATGGTACAATTCAGGCTTATAATACAAATTAACTGCAGTTCCGAACTATAAAATGGCATGAATAAAACAGCTAGTTTCAGAACACTTGCAACGATTCGAAACAGCTTTTTAAATACGAAAGTAACAAAGTGATTCAGGCTGCAATTTTTCGTATAAAAAGTTTTCTGCCCCGTTGGCCTAGTAGTCCTAAGCGCTACAGCTACGCTAGAGGTCTTGGGTTCGATTCCTAAGTCAAGCAAAAAGTGTTAATATTGGGTTTTTCTATGAAATTCGCAGTAGCAGATCGGAGTTTGGATTTGTGCCCGGTTAATGGCAATACGCTCGCCGTCAATTACATAGGACCTAAACATACCGGCGAACTGTGGGTGTACATTGTTACACCTCTGCCTAACCCTTCGGGGAATTCAGGCGTGATGGTATGTTATGTGTTATAATTCTGAAATCACCAATCCGTCTCGAGCGAGAAAGGCGATACTTGTTAGGGCCTTAATACAATAAATAGGACAATAAATAAGACAATAAATAGGCTGGTAATATATTAAACGAAATTATGCTTTTCTTTCTTAAAAAAACCTTGCCCCACGGTAGTAATTTCTTCTGTATCATAGGTGAATTTACATACGTACAAACTCATCTATACAAAGAAGCAGACCTATAGGTCATACAATTATTTATTGGTCATCATGGTGACCATAGCAACTCACCGTGTCTTTGAATTATCATTTTCGGTTTATTCAATTTTATTATTATAATATATTATAATTTACTAATATTAATTAATATATAATCGCCACTATCGCCCTGGTATATTCCAGGGCGATAGTTTGAGTCCGCTTTGGTTCTGCTTAGCCTTGAATCCTCTAAGCACACTGCTGGAGGATTCAGGTCTGGGCTATCGGTTGAAAAGAGGAGGTCAGGTAATATCTCACCTTCTTTACATGGATGACCTGAAACTCTTTGCCCCCAACCGGTTGCGACTGATGGAGTTACTGAAGGTAACAGAAACTTTCAGTAGCGCCATCAGGATGGAATTTGGTGTGGACAAGTGTGCGGTCATGCATGTCAAGCGAGGGGAGATTGTGGAGTCTGAGGGAGTTCAGCTCTCGGACTCCATAAACCTTAGATCCCTTTCTTCAACTGAGACCTATAAGTATTTGGGTATGTCGGAAGCGTTGGGCATCAATACTGTTGACGTGAAACAATCGTTGAGGGAGCGCTTCTTTGGCCGCCTGAAAAAAGTATTTAATAGTCTTTTATCAGGTGGAAATAGGGTGCGCGCCTTCAACGGGTGGGTCATGCCGGTTTTGATGTACTCTTTCGGCATACTGAAATGGACTCAAACGGAACTTGACGCCCTGGATAGAAGGGTCCGTACATTGTTGACGGCATATCGGATGCATCACCCACGGTCATCGGTGATGAGATTGTATATTCCGCGGAAGTGTGGAGGTCGTGGCTTCCTAAATGCTAAGACTCTCCACAACCGCGAGATATGCAATCTCAGGGAATTTTTCCTCGAAGCCGACGTGGGGATGCACCGAGATGTGGTGGCAGTGGATAAGGGCCTCACCCCGCTCTCCTTGGCTAAAGAGAACTGGCGCAAACCAGTAGTACTTGAGGCTAAAGATCGTGAGGAGGTATGGCAGAGTAAGGAGCTTCACGGACGCTTTTTCCGGGCCTTGCATGGGCCCGATGTAGATCTCTTAGCGTCCGTATCCTGGCTTCGCTTCGGTGACCTATTTGGGGAAACCCAGGGTTTTGTCTGTGCAATTATGGATGAAGTTATTATGACGAATAACTACCGGAGATTTATTGTGAAGGATGGCACGGTTGACATTTGTCGGGCATGCCACCGGCCGGGCGAATCAATCCGTCACATCATCTCTGGATGTTCTCGTCTAGCTAACGAAGAGTACTTGCATAGGCACAACCTTATGGCCAGGATTATCCATCAGCAACTTGCTCTAAAATACCGCCTTGTGGAATCGGAGGTACCATACTATAAGTATGTGCCCGACCCAGTTCTCGAAAATAGCAATGTCACATTGTACTGGGACCGATCCATCATCACTGATAGGACTATTGTAGCCAATAAACCTGATATAGTGGTGGTGGATCGCTTGGAGAAGCGCGCAATGATCGTTGACATAGCAGTCCCACATGACGTGAACCTCGTGAAGGCCGAGAATGACAAGAAAATCAAGTATCTAGACTTGGCTCGCGAGGTTGTCGACATGTGGGATGTGGACTCAGCGATCATTGTGCCGATTGTTGTTACAGCCAATGGCTTAATTGCCAAGAGCCTCGACCAACATCTAAGGAGGCTCACGTTAGGCAGCTGGATCAAGGGCTTGATTCAGAAAGCGGTACTCCTAGACACGGCGCGTATTGTTAGGAGATTCCTTTCTCAGGAGCCCTGACCGCCGGTGGCTTGGACCCTGTTCCCGTCGCCGGTGGGCTACTATTTTTTATATTTTTAAATGTTTTTACTTTTATAACAATATTTAAAAATGTAATTTATATGTATATAGTAATGAATAAATGAGAATAATACTAGTATTTATTAATATTTAATTTTATAAATTTATTTTTATTATTATTGTTTATTATTTTAGGTTTATATATTTTTTTTTTATATACATAAGGGATGGAACAAACATTGCAACCAAACTATTACCATGGATTCAGCATTATGATCCTAGACCTTATTAACATTTTTCTACAGTCATTTACTGAATCAATATTTGTAATAATATCCTAGTGAGTTTAAAACTCATAATTTCCCGTCATTCCTAAACCTAAGCCTTTAGTAATAGATAGACAGATACAATACGGTGCACGATTCAATACTCCCCATTCAACAAAAACAAAACCGAATCAACCGGTCCCAACTCTGAATAACACAATTCCCAACCCGGACAATATTTCCCGAAACTTCTCCCCGAACGTAATAGCCGGTTGCTTTACTTCTCCCGCGATCTACCAAATTGAAAAATAACTGAGCGTCCTTACGATAAATTTTGGACGCGAAAACTTTGCTGTTTTAATCGTTAAAATGGAATTTTGGTCATTTCAAGTACTGTTACAAGAGCAGGACACGTAAATAAGTCGGGTGACTTAAACGGAGTGTCTTAGTACTATATCTATGGATGAGATTACAATGGTTGGCATTTTCTTTTGTTTTTCGCTAAGAATTTCGAATTAAAGTGCTTAGGATTCGGGAAGTTTGTGAGAGACTTGAATTTGTTGCGGTAAATGATTGTGAGGCGAGGAAACATTGCAGTGTAAATACATAACATACCATCACGCCTGTATTCCTCGAAGGGTTAGGCAGAGATATACCAGTGTACACCCACGGTTCGCTGGTATGATAAGGCCCCATGTAATAGAGGGCCAGGGATTAACCGGGCACGAATCCTAACTCCGAACTGCTACTGAGAATTTCATAGAAAAATCCAATAACACTTTTTGCTCGACCTGGGAATCGAACCCAAGACCACTAGCGTAACAGTCGCGCTTAGGACCGTTAGTCTACCGAGGCAGGTAAAAGTGTAAATACGTACTTTACTAATACGCAAAATGATTACTATTCATTAGCTTTTAAACTGCCTCGTTAGCCTAGTGATCCTAAGCGCGACTGCTACGCTAGAGGTCTTGGGTTTGATTCCCAGGTCGAGTAAAAAGTGTTACTAGGTTTTTCTATAAAATTCTCAGTAGCAGCTCAGAGTTTGGATTTTTGCCCGGTTAATGACAATAGGCTCACCCCCTATTACATGGGACCTAAAAACATACCGGCAAACTGTGGGTGTACAATAATACACTTCTGCCTAACCCTTCGGGGAATATAGGCGTGATGGTATGTTGTTGCTGTCATTAGATTTTGGATTTAGTTTATTTCTGTATTTTTATAGAGAAGGCAATATAATAAGAATAAACAAAGTGTCTTAACTTATCCTTCGTACTAATTCTATCCTACCTCCTACTAATTCCTATATCATAAATGCGAAAGTTTGTGAGGATGTATGCATGTTTATTACTGTTTCACGCTTAAACGGCTGAACGGATCTAGATGAAATTTGGCATTAATATAGATCGTAGTGTGAAATAACACATAGACTACTTTTTATCCTGGGAAAACGTGCGGTTCCCTTAGGATATTATATTAATTTTGATGCAGAAGCTAGTAACTTAATAAATACAATACTTATTTTAATGAATTATTAATTTTGAATCTATTATAAGCTTATGATTTGGATGCAGATAGATTGAACTGTTATTATTGCATAATGATGTAACTCATCTAGCATAGTTTGACGTAATTAATTTAATTAGTGAGAGACTGTGTGTTAGGTCTTTTTAGCAGAACTAATTATTAGGACCTAACAATACTAATATAATAAAGCTGAAATGATTTTTGTTTGTTTCAACCGCTTATCTCTGGAACTCCCATGAACGATATTTTTGTATAAGATAGCCATAATCATGAAAAGTTGTATAAGCCATACAACATTACGCTACGACCCACGGGAGCAAGGCAGTAAGCAAAGATGTAAATAAATGCAGGTATAGGAAGTTATTGAATAATTTTCAATACCAATAGCAAGCGATAGGTATTTGAGCTGAAATTATTTAATATTGAACTACATTATTATCAGCTGGGTTCATTAATTCAAATTAATACTGCCAAATTAATATGTGGACCAATACAAATGGAGGAATTATTAGTGCGAGATCACTATGGAGAATTAGTCGACTGGATACCGGTTTTATAGTAAGTGGTATTTATTAAATTGTCTCATAATTATCTAGAATATAGGTACTTACATAAACTCACGCCTTTTTTCCATGGGGGTAGGTAGAAACCACAGAACACCACCTGCTACGATCCTTACATACTTCTTTCGCCTCGTACACGTTCATACATCTGTTCATACAAGCACGCCGGTTACGAGTACTGCGCACACGACCTTTCTGAAGAACCCCACCAACAAGGTCAGGGTAGGTCTCCCGGCGTTGCCACTCACATCTGCCATATAAATCCCTTTTGTTAGTCGCCTTTCACTCATCCTCTCAACATGACCGAACCATCTACCATAGCACATAGGTACTTATATTTATTAATCTTTATAGGAATTCACGTCATCTAAAAATGAAAGTTCCTAATTATTTTGGGATAGATTTAAATAGTCATACTATTACTAATAGTAGTACTGCCTCGTTGGTCTAGTGGTCCTAAGCGCGACTGCTACGCTAGAGCTCTTGGGTTCGATTCCCAGGTCAAGCAAAAAAATTTATTGGGTTTTGCTATGAAATTCTCAGTAGCAACTCGAAGTTAGGATTTGTGCCCGGTCAATGACAATAGGCTCGCCCCCTATTACATGGGACCTAAACAGACCGGCGAACTGTGGGTGTACATTGTTGCACCTCTGCCTAACCCTTCGGGGAATATAGGCATGATGGTATGTTATGTAAATTGTCTTATAATTATCTAGTACGTAGATACTTATATTTATTAATCTTTACAGACATTCACGTTATTCAAAAATGGAAGTAAGTAATTAATATTGGGATAGATTTAGATAGTCTGTAAGTAGTAAGTACTTTGAGAAGAATGTATGAAAGGAATGATTTCGTATTGTTTTGTTTTAAATTTATATTTGTGTTTTCTTTTTTATATTTTTCTTTTATCTTTTTTATTGTTTTAAGTCTCTTTATTTATTGTAATTGGTAACTGTAACCGTGGTAATTAAAGTAAAATAAATAAATAAAATAAATAGTCATGTTTGTGTCATAGGTGTGTTTGTGTTGTAGGTACAGATAGCGTCATCAACTGATAACCCTATATTCGAACAAATTTTTATACAAGAGGGTTTACCAATGGATGACGCTGTCTGTGCGTGGAATTTGTGGGTATTTAAATTACCGTAGAAGCTAATAAATACGTTTAGGTGTCATACCATGTCTTGACATAGTTGGTAATTAAACTATTGATAAAATGCCTTTGAAGGCTTTCATTAGGCTCTTGAATCAAGGGTTCAATTTAGAAAGTGGTATTCATAGGTAGCTTGATCCTTGCTCCAGATACTGGTAGGCGACTATTTCTTTTATAAAGTAACCTATATTCACTAAATCACTACTGGTGTTATTAAGTAAACAAATTCAAAATGGCGGCACATAGCATGTCCTCCCATGAGCTCTTTTGTTTTGCCGCCATTTAAGCAGGTAAATATATATACCTACTCTCCCATAAGTCACCGCGAAAAATTGCAAGCCTCCACCAAAATGGAATGAGGTAAAATTTCACCGATAGCCTACCTTACTTCTACAAAATAATTTCATATTATTGATACATCTCGGAGTATCGTTGAAACGTAATCCTCCCTTGACAATTGAAAATAACATTTTCATTACGCTGAGTGGTACAAACCCCGGTTCAGTAAGAGGATATCAGTTCTGCGACGAATAATTCCTGATGGGAATTGTCATGAAATATTGATAGTGTGTTTTGACAAGCCGGTTTTAATAACGAACTTTGTGAATGTGATGACGTTTCATTATTTGTTTCATTGAGTGTAATTTAGTCTAAAGTTTCGTTAATTGTACTGTGTTTATAAGTTTCCAATTTGAGCAATGTTTGTTAACCATCACGCCTGTATTCCCCGAAGGGAGACAGAGGTGTACCAATGTACACCCACAGTTAGCCGGTATGTTTAGGTCCGATGTAATAGGGGCGAGCCTACTGCCATTAACCGGGCACAAATCCTAACTCCTGCTACTGAGCATTTTATAGAAAAACCCTATAACACTTTTTGGGAATCGAACGCAAGATCTCTAGCGTAGTACACTTAATCGATTAATTCCACTAACTTTTAGTAACGATTACAGTTAAATCTTAATCTGAATCTGTCAAAAATTTCCTAACCTTATTTCTCAACCCTGCAGTGGTTACGCAGTAAATAGTCACGTGGGTGGTCGCGCGGATTATATTTGTAGGCCAAATTGTTTTGTGTTTTTTTTAACGAAACTCAATCGTATTATTATTAATTTATTTAAATGTGACAAAATGTCTCTTTCAGAAATTAAAAAAATAAGTTTGTAGTATGTTGTTATGTTAAAACTACCTAAATCATCAGCATTTTGGTTACCTTCATGAAGTCCATTTTTAATTGGGATTCGCTGTCTTAAAACATTTTTTTTACAATAACAATATACGCCTCGTCCATGTTCATACATCTGGTCATACAAGCCCGCCGGTTACGAGTACTGCGCACCCGACCTTCCTGAAGAACCTCACCAGTGAGGTCAGGGTAGGTCTTTCTAGGGCGTCCTATCCCGGCGTTGCCAGTCACATCTACCATATAAATCCCTTTTGTTAGTCGCTTCTCACTCATCCTCTCAACATGACCGAACCACCTAAGTGTACTCTTCTTCTTAACTTTTCTCTTACTTCTTTAAAAATTAATATAAAAACCAATAACAAAGAAAGACAATACTGCTTAATAATAAGAACACTTTTTGCATAAAATACCAGCAAGTATCACCACAATAAAGTAAGTAGAGCAACTTTGATAGCGACAGGATATTAAGGCATTAAAAATCTCGAGTTTTAAGCGGGGTACGAAACTTATTTCATTATGTGCGACTTATGCTCTACTTGAGAACATGAATGCCAACGTGAAGGAATTATGGCCGGAGATTAACGTTCACTAGTTAAGTGCCGCGGCGTCTTTTGGGTTGGCATTTGTTTCATATTTACAAGAAGACCTTCTTGATCGCGTAAAATAGTCTTGTAATTTTTTTGTCGATCTACTACTACTTAGCCTTTTCCCAATTATGTTGAAGTAGGCTTTCAGTCTAACCGGATGCGGCTGATTACCAGTGTTTTACATGGAGCCACTGCCTATCTGACCTCCACAACCCAGTTACTAGGCAACATGATACCTCTTGGTAAGACTGGTTGTCAGATTTTCTGGCTTCTGACTATCCGTAGCGACTGTCAAAGATCCACGAATGACAGCCGGGACTAACGGGTTTACGTGCTAATCGAGGCACGGGAGTGTCACACCACAAACTTCCAAACTCCGGGCTGCGACTGAGAAATTCGTAATGGAAAAACCCAATAACACTGTTTGCCCGACCTAAGAATCGTACTCAGGAGAGTACGATTCCTAGTGTTTATCAGTCGCGCTTGCGACCGCCAGACCAAAGGGGCAAATTTTTTCGACGATAAATTATTAATATCGATGAAAAAAAATTTTTTTTTGTAGATAAGATAAGGATTCTAATATGATATATTGTTTTGAGTTGCGTATGCTTTTGTTATTAAATTTTAATTTATATTAAATTGATATTACGTATCACACCAAAAAAAGACGTCTCAAAATTGTTTGCTCAATGTTACGAAATTTGGTGGACAGCATGCGTAATTAACGAGAGTTACTGTTAGTGTACTTTTAAATCCCGTATATTTTCGACACACATATTAATATCAGAATATACACCCACTTCACACATTCAATTTTAATTCCCCACAAATTCATGAATGAAAATAACATACCATCACGCCTGTATTCCCCGAAGGGTTAGGCAGAGGTGTACCAATGTACACCCACAGTTCGCCGGTTTGTTTGGGTCTCATGTAAAAGGGGGCGAGCTGATTGCCATTAACCGGGCACAAATCCTAACCTAGAGCTTCTACTGAGAATTCCATAGAAAACCCTAATAACACGCAAAAATCACGCTAAAGCCATCAAAATATTTATTTAAACATGTCCAAGAATATAGTTTAAATTTTACAGCTCGTAAAAGTTTTACACCTATTTAAAACGAGGGGCGGTAGATACCCGGTTGTAAAATTTGTAATTTATTGCTGTGTATGAGACAGATATATGGCTATCGCGCTATAGACCAGAAGGATTTACATGCTATAATTTTACGTGTAATAAACAATTTGAAGAGTATGAACTGCTGTGATAAATTGTTTTTGAAGAGAAATAAAGTGGTTACAATGTTGAGTGTTTGTTGAAATAATACGGAGCGGATAGGACACAAAAACAGTTGTTCCGTTAATTTTGATGACATGGCTGAGGAATTGGCTGCAACGAACCGTGTTGCGGGTTCGATTCCCGCACGGAACAAATAAATATTTAAAATAAATATATGTATGGCCTAAAGGTACCTATTTGTTTCGGGTGTGGCTGTTTGTGAATGTAGTGTTTACGTGCTTTCCGAGACACGGGGTGTCACACCACCAACTTACAAAATGCGGGCTACTAATTACTGAGAAAAACCCAATTACACCTTCCCTAACCTGGGAATCGAAGCGAAGACCCCACGCTAAGCAGTCGCAGTCGAGACCACGTGACCAACGTGGCAGTCATGAGCATCAATTGGAATGTTACAGCAGTGTGTAATTTCAACGCTCTTATGTCAACTAAATACAACAGCGTAACACCAAATATTCTGAAATTCTATCGCAACACAATCTAACCACAAAAATCAAAACACGTCACAAAATATAAACGAATAAATATAAATTCATGAATATTTACAAAATGGCCGCTATTTCGGAACATGGCGGATTTTCACGTTTAGATATGTACATTAATAATATTCCTGCCGCACTTTTTTAATTTTTACGCCTTTATTATTTGTGAATATTAAAAATTAAATATTAATAACTTGTGTTGTTGATTTCCATATTGGTTGGGAAATGACAGAAAGATAATAATTGGCTACATTGAACCTTGTGCAGTCAACGTTAATGTCATAATTCACTTGGCAGTGTCTGTCTATGATAATGAAGGAAAATTGATTCAGTTTTTCAGATTCAGAAGTAAGAGCGTTTGTATATTTTTAACTGTGAATTAAAGTTGCTGAAGCAGAAGTGAGTGAAGTAGTAGTGGAGCTCTTTGGAGCTCGGTACGGGTGCCGATGTAATTACAGGCACATGAGACATTTCAACTTTGTCTCTGGGATGGTAACGCATTTGCAAGGCCTCTGACATTGCAGATGTCTATAGGTATATTACTCGCCACGAGTCGTGAGCACAAATGTCAAGGTAATTAGTAATGTAAAGTTAATTAAGTTTTTGGGTTCCGTTCTGGGCTTTTTGTGGCATCGACGCTGCACGCGATTGATCCGTCAGTTGGACAATTAACATCAGGTGGCTCGTGGGCTTGTTAGCCATCCAATAATCCAAATAAAAAAAAAAAAATATACTAGCATTTAAAAAAAGATGACGTTAGTTACTGTGTCGTTAGTCTAGTGGTTCTAAGCACGACTGCTCGAGGTCTTAGGTTCAATTCCCAAATCGGACAAGAACTGGTTTTGAGTTTTTCCATTAGGAATTTCTCAGTAAAAGCCCAGTTTGGAAGTCGGCGGTGTTACACCCCCGTGGCAATTAAAACCGTTGGTCTTGCGCCTGATCTCTCTCCAGTTGCATCGGATAGTCGTCCCATCAGACTATAAGAGTTAGGGAAGAGGAAGTCCACCTGTGTTTGCGCACACACTTGTGCACTATAATCCTCCTTGGCTAGTCTGTATTAAGACTAGCCGCTGTGGCCAGAATCGTCCTGGAGAACATACAAGTAAGTTTCTAAACCTCTCATTTCAATTCGTCACATGTGTCCAATTTCATCCTGTACAAATTCCTACCTACAAAGAATCCACACACACCTTGATAATACTACAGCCATGCCTACACATGAAAGATACCTACAGATATATATATGAGAGTCACGAATTCGGAAATGGGATGTCGCGACAAAATCCCGGAATGATTGAAGACAGCACTAGATTGGCGGCCATTCGTACTTTCATAACTTACCTATCTATGTTTAGGTAGAAAATACGGTAAAAGTAGAAGATTTATTTATACGCCATTGGTAGAAAATTTGGCGCGAATGCGACGAATTTTTCGTTTGAATTTAAATAAAGAATGAAAAGTTTTTATTTTTAAATTGCACATAAGTTTCGTTCTTTATTTAAATTTAAATAAAGATTCGTTGCGGTGGTATGATAAATAGCAATGGCTGACATTGAAATGTTTTGATAAATAGAAAAACTAGTAAAAAATGTAGGGTCTTTTTTAAATTATTTTAATGTACATTCGAATCAAGATAATCTTAAATCTTATTGCTTTATTCATGAGTAAAAAACTACTTACTGATTATGCCAAATTTTATTATTTGTAAATATGTATTTAAAGAACCTGGCGGACAGCGGATAGATGCGAGCTGCCCAAGACCGAGATGGTTGCCGCTTTTTGGGGGAGGCTTACGTTCAGCAGTGAAAGGCTAAAGGTTGATAATAATTATGATGTATTTATCTTTTTTATTCTTTTTCCCGAATATTGGGTTGTTCTATTAAATTCTCAGTAGCAGCTCGGATTTAGGATTTGTGCCAGGTTAGGGGCAATAGGCTCACCCCCTATTAAATGGGACCTAAACATATTGGCAAACTGTGGGTGTACAAGTACATTGGCACACTTCTGCCTAACCTCTTGGGGAATACATGCGAGATGGTATGTTTCCCGAATAAATTTATTTTGTACTGCATGAATTTTTTATTGACCTTCAATGCCTTGCTATTTACGTTAATTATTGTTGTCCTCTGATCCTATTGTACATATTATACTTATTTCTCAAAAATATTTCTCATTATACGAAACTAATAAAAAATATTACAACTAGTGTTAGTTCCTTTCAGCATCAAATAAACAATGTCATTCACAAATCATCGCCCAAATAAAATAACTTATTACATTTCCAAAAAGTCCAAAGGCCAACGACTTAATATTGGTCCTTTGCCCTCAGTCGAGAGGGATCCTTACCTTTTTTCCAGAAAGTTCAATAACGCTACCTAATGGCTCATGAATCATCCAAATTACGTGAATATTACAATACTTTTTGCGCCATACCGTGTAGATAGATTTAAAATACGTGTACCTAGTTATTTTTCAATGTTGGGCGTTATTTATAACTGTATTAATTTGATTTATACGTGGAAAAAAGTTTGAGGAAAAAAGGACCAATAACTGGGTTAAATCAGGTTTACCTTGTATGATGTTATTATGGTACGAGTATGTTAGAAATAACAGTGCTATTCTGTAAAAATATCTCTCGGTGAGTTTAGACGAAGAGGGCTTGAGGTGAACTGTCAATCCCCAGCATTTAGGTGAAATGATACCTTACTGTAAACTCACTTTAAGAAAAACTTTTGTTGGTTTTTTATTTGTTTTTGCCTTAAAATAGGATAGTCAGCAAACAGTAGCATGACGACTAATTATAATTCAAAGACCGAATTTCGGTCACGGCGGCCAATCTCAAAGAAGACTAGCCTAGTACGTTTTTGTGTGTAAACACAGCCGTACTCCCTTTTCCCTCATTCTCATAGTTCGATGGGACGGAAATCCAAAACGACTGGGGAGAGATCAGGCGCAGGAATAGAGGCTTTATGGACTTACCGAGAGCGTTACACCTTACAAACTCCGGGCTGCTATTAAAATATTTTTAATGTAAAAAGAAACAATAAAATTTTGCTGAACCTAGGGATCGAACCCAAGACCCCACGCTCAACATTCGCGCTTGTGACCACAAGACTAACCGGGCAATCAATTTCATTGTGAGTTTTAGGATTCAAAGGACCATTTTAATGATTAATATTACTACACAAGAAACAAAAGATAACTTTAATACACAGCAAGCTTGTTAGTCCGACACAACAAATTAGTCAATTTTCCTCATTAGCTTTTCATATTCCGAGCGCATGTAAACCCTATATTTCTCCACCATTCATCTTTGCACGAAAACTCCGCGCCAGCAGCAATACAGCGTTCCTAATCAAACCACCCGTCCATGTTAAATAAATAGAAAGCAAAGCTTGTTATTTACGTATTGTTTATATTACGGATAATATAATAACTAAAATTAACCCCCGAAACTCAAATAATGGCAGGAAAGTTGAACAGAATGAAATGAAATTAAATTGCAAATGTTTCAAGGTAAGGAATACAAAGGTATTAAAACCCTTTGGCTAATTGTGGAGTAGATTGGCATTCATAATTATGGACCCTTTTATTTAATGTTGCCAGCCCCACGACAAGTTATTAGCTTTGTTACTTACATGTTTTTAGGGATTTTTGTGTTTGTACCAAAGGGTATGTTTGTTTGAAGTTTTAATTGTGAAGTATTTGAGTGCCGAGGTGAAGGTTGCTACTTAGAGTTAATGAAGCCTTCGGGGGAATGTTGCTTCATTTTAGGATAGGCGTAGGAAATTTTAAATTGGTTTTGAACTTCTGGCATTTATCGTACTAAAAACAATTTGACGACACGGTTAGCTCAGTGGCTGGGTAGTTGGCGGCCGTGTCGTGTGTCATGGGTTGCATTCGGACAAATATTTGTATGGCCAACAAATAGTTGTGGTTGTTTGTTTAGAAACACACGCGCGATACAGAAGAAATTCCGCAGTAAAATATTTTGCTTTCTTTCAGTCTAACAATTAATTTCTTATAATTATACGTGTTTGTAAATGTACTGATACTATAAAAGAAAAACCGCAAAAAAAAAACTCTTCGGTTTTCATCTGAGTCTGAATTTAATTCTTACAATTCATTGCCTTATCGACTTTTTAGAACTATTACATTGTTGCCAAGTTTAAACCAATAACTGCCAGAATCTGGACACAAACTCAAACTCCCATCATTGCCTACTGCAGGATTAATATCCCGAACATCAACACGAACTAGAAGTTTATATTTGTCGGTGACCAAGTAGACTACGTCTTGTGTCTACTCAAATTAAAACAACAGAAGGTTCGCTTTATACGAGGACCGAAAATAGGTACACCCACACATAGGCAGACGTGTTTGTACGCCGATTACAAACGAGTGCCGTGGTAGTGTGCGTGCGTCTTCACTCGTTGTTTTAAGGTTGATATTCTGTTGCTTTCTATTTTGTGGTCGTGTAGAGAGTTGACCAAAGTTGGATAGCAGCCGCCATGTTTACTTTACTCTATGGACCCGGCTGTTGCGCTTACGATATTTTTATTGGACTTCTACGATATTAAAGTCGGATTGGATGATGTGGGAATATGTAGTGGCATGTCGTTCGCTTTTATTAGGACTTTGAGGATATTTTTCTTTGTTCAATTTTAAAGTTTATGACTTTCTTGAGACGTAAAATTGTTTATTAATGTTCACACTCGTTCAAGTTGATAGTTGGCGACGTAACGAGTTTTTGATTCGAGTTTTATCTGAGTAATCTTTTTAGGAAAACTTGCAAGAAACATGTGAATATTTTTTTTATAAAAACGTGTTATTTATTTTTTTTCATCCTGGCAGCTAACCTAAGAGGTTGTCGACGGCTTAACAGAGCTTTCCTGAGGATACCTTAGAAATTAAGGTCTCCAGACAGTGCTTACAAAGTTAAAGCAAGCAACTACACGCTCAGGGCACTCCCATTGGGGTACGGACCTCAGCTTAGAGCGTCGCTGGGGAAGGGCAGCTAAAGGACAGGCTGTATCAGTTCATATTTTCAGCGCAATTACATTCTTCTTTAAAAAAAAAACCTTCCATAGCTGAATTAGTGGTAGGTGCACAATTTGACCATTTTGCGGACATCCTAATATACACAGTACAATTCTTAAGATTATTCAAAATTTTGACAAAACCTGACCCAATGTACGTTATATTTTTGGGGTATCCGCGTAAAAAACGAATAATTTTAAATAAACACAAAGGATGATAATTATGATAATAAGTATTTTGGTATAAAAAGGGTAACAAAATAAACAAGTTCGCATAGAAAGTAGATTACAATGATTATATTTTACTTTGTTTATTCTACGTTACTTAATCTTTATTTAAAATTTGTTTTTATATATTGTTTCTAGAGTTCTGTACTCAAAAGGTACTGTACCCTATCATTAAGCCTTCGCTGTCCGTCTGTCTGTCTGTCAGAGGCTTGAAATCTCACGTACCATGTTAGGCAGTGTTCAAATTTTTACGGAGCGAATTTATATCGCTGTAGTATCCAAAGATTATAGAACAAACCGGACAAGTGCGAGTCGGACTCGCCCACTGAGGGTTCCGTGAGTTAAATAAATAGTTTATTAAAATAAATAAATTATATTAATAGTAGTAATCTACTAGACTTTACTTAGATAGGTATTAGGTAATTGTATTTTTTTTTAATTTTTGGTTTCACAGACTTCAGTGACAAAGCGGGGAACGGTATTTTTTAATATTTTTCATTATAAATAAGAAATAATGCGTCGGAAAATATAAATCAAATATATTTAGCAATGTGCACATCAAGCCCTTTCATATGATACCCCATTTGTACTAGTAGCTTCAATTTGAAATTCCGACTATTGTGGTACCAAACCCTTCAAGGTTTAGGGTTAGGTTAAGGTTTACGGTAGCGGAGTATTAAATATTGTACGATTTTTTTAAGCGTGGGAATCCGACTCGCTCTTGGCCGGATTTATAAAAATAACTGGCGATCATCATATTATAATCTTCTATTATTTGGTGTACTTACAACAAAGGTCTATTCTATTTAGGTACCTAGGTAGGTATTAAGATTTTCCTTGAACCCAAAAATAGAGACCACTGAAATTGGGGCCGGTCCCTAAATTATATATGTAGGCTATCGTGATAAACTGATCAGGTTTCAATTGTTTAACAACCTACATTATTACATACACAATATTATCTTGTAGATAAGTTATCCAAATGGTATCCAATAAAGCCTATTCTATGAGAAATCGAAACAAAATAGTTTCCTTGGGGTCAACGTATTATGCTCAAGAAGCTTTCATTTATTATTTAAAAATAAACCAAAAACTTCACGAATAGAGTTCAAAATTGTCTGCAAGATAAAATTCCGCAGGACATTTATTATCTTGTAAGCAATTACGCAATTTTTTACTCTATGTCTGTTGTCTTTTAGTTCATTATTAATCAATCAATTGCTTGTCTGTGTTTACCGACCGTTATGTGCTGATATTAAGGCTTAGCCCGAGCTGAAACAACAGACTACTGATTAGGTACAGAATACAATAAAACTACTCCCTCTCTAAGACGTAGTTCACACTGTCAGAACAGTACGAAAACGAAACATACTCGTAGGTTTTACAAATGTAAAACCTACGAGTATGTTTTTAAAACGGGTATATTTTATGGTGCGTTCATATGCAATAATGTTAGGCTGTGGCTTACAAAACTGTATAAAGCGGGTTGAGTAGCGCTGCACGTTATGAGAAACAAATGAATATCACTTTGAAAATATTTAAATATTTCTCAGTGCTGGATTACGGTCACGACAGCCAATGTTAATGGAGAGCAGTCAAGTACGCAGGAAATATTATGTACACAGATGTGTGCGCAAATACAGATGTACTCCCTCTTCCCTCACTCTCAAAGTTCGATGGCAATCAGGCGCTGGACCAACAGCTTTACGTGCTTTCCAGACACGTGGGTGTTACATCGCGAACTCCTAAACTCTGGGTTGCTGCTGAGAAATTCAAACACTTTTTTCTGACCTGGGAATCGTGACCAGGTCCTCATGCTCTGTACTTCTGCAGTCACCTTAGTGAAACCAAAACCAGTAATTCGACATAATGCTCATAGCGAAGCAGATACATTATGTAATACCGTACGCCTTTATTTTTATTCACTATCTATTCCTCCAATCTCCTCTGTGTGTACAATGCCTAGTACAATTTGTACTAAACACCATCCAACATAACCTAGCTACATTTTTATTACCACCAGCCCACCATCAGAACAATTCCCAATTTACCCTGAACGGTATAAAAACAAGTTCTAGAAACGGAATAGTTTCTCATCTCCCTAGAAAAGCCTGTTTTCGCACAATACATAAATTTATTCATCCATAAACATCCTTCATCCCATATTCCAGAAGGTATAGGATGTCGTAAAGTGTTGCTACCACAATTGTGTTTCCCCTGCTATAGTAGAATGGAGATATTCCGTAGAAATTCAATACGGCGTTGTTGTATCCAAAATTGTCTTCGTGGAAAATTTTGTTGTCACTCTTCAATGGGCGAACTACAGTTTGGTTGTAAAAATAAATTGTTTGACATTAAATTGTGAAGGTGTTATTCTGTTTTTATTTGATTCGATGTGTCGGAAGCCAATCTGAAATATCAATCTTTGACTGCCCTGTTTATTTTGCAGTCGCAAGCAAGACTTCTAAGCTTAGGCAGCTAGACTCTCTGCAAAAGGGTTACCAGGTTATTCCAGCAGCAGTTCTTCAGTAGTAGCCAGGAGTTTATGGGGTGACACCCCTGTTTCTCGGAAAGCATATAAGCCGTTGGTCTTGTAATTTTCCAGGTCGTGCCGAATTGCCGTCCCCTTGGACTATGTCACAGAGATAAGTGAGTACATCAGCGCTTGCCCACAATTGTACACCAAAATATCTCCTGCATATAAATGAAATGGGTGAAATTTTGACGTGAGCAGCGTCGTTTTCGCAGACCAACCCCATATGTAAATTAAAATTTCTAAATAATAAAGGAACAACATCATTCGTAACAGAAAACATCTTTTGACCAACAAGTAATAGAAAGAAAAGAAAGAAAAATGTTTATTGACACAGATCATGTGCATACAAAAATAATAATAAAAAGGCTATTAATTTTAAAAAAAAGATAAGAATAATTGTCTGCCTTACGGCTGCGCCAAACAGGCCCAGTTCAGCATAAATGCCAGACTATTCGTGCCTCACGCTGGTTTAAGTATTAAAACAAAATCTTACACAAGTATGAATAACTTTGTAAGTTATCATCATCAACATTCTAACCATGACATACACTTTGAAGACCAGCGCGCCACCATATATATATACTACATACCTTCTACAATTCGCTATCATAATAGTTCAACATTGATCACAGTTATTACCAAAGTTTATTAGCAGGACGTGAGATCTCCTCCTATCTCACAATCCTTTGATAAATTGTTGTTGTGTAAAATAAACGGGTCTAACATTAATTATTTCTCTTGTTATCTCCGTGTAGTGTTATTATTTTGTTGGCGTTTCTAAATGTTTAGTTGGAGTAGAGTTGTGTTAACTATTAGTAGTGCTTGGGTTTGTTTCGAGCGATAAGGAAAAAATAAGCGTCAAGGTCGATGAAGGACTACAAACTAATTCATATACTTCTACTTTTGCTATCGGAGCACTAGCCTATGGTTTGTGTCGATTGTCCAATCATTGTTTGCATTGAAGTAACCAGCAGTACTGCCAGGCCTAAGTCTGCGTTCTGGTGCGCGATGATAAATTACGAAGAGAAGTGAGTGTCGCTTCTTTCCTTAGTAATAGGTAGTTGTGTTCTGTGCTGAAAGTAAGATGAATTTGTCTAGAGTCTACTCCTATAACTATCATTTGGGAGCCTACCTAGTACCTCTCCAAAAAAGACATAAAGATAAATAAGCTCCAACAATCCACAAAAGGACCAAGGACGTATACTTAGGTAGAGGTGGCTCAAGTATCAAGAATATATAGCCTCGTATGTGCCACATAGGTGAGGACTAGCAATATGCGTCGCCAAATAAAACCTAGAGTTCGTCGTATTTCCGACATTTTCGTACCGTTTTGGGTGTCTCAAGTTAAGAGATCATAGTGGGTATTTTTTTTTATGTCTAGATATTAAATTGTATAGCCTTTTTCCAACTATGGTGGAGTTGGCTTCCAATTTAAATGGATGCAGCTGAATACCAGTGTTTTATGTGAGGTTACTGCCTATCTGACCTCCAAACCCAGTTTCTGGCGACCCGTGACGACTGTCGAAAACCCAAAAATGGCACCCAAATTAAACAAATTTACATAATCTGCAATAATATTTAAAAACTTAACTCAACTTTAACTGCCTCGTTGGCCTAGTGGTTCTAAGCGCGACTGCTATGTAAAAAGCGGTTTTGGGTTCGATTCCCGGGTCGAGCAAAAAGTGTTATTGGGTTTTTCCATGAAATTCTCAGTAGCAGCTCGGAGTTAGGATTTGTGCCCGGTTAATGGTAATAAGCTCGCCCCCTATTACATGGGACCTAAACATACCGGCGAACTGTGGGTGTACATTGTTACACCTCTGCCTAACCCTTCGGGGAATACAGGCTTGAAGGTAATATTTAAAAAACGTGAAATATTAAAAAAAAATCATACTTACTTGTACTAGATTTAAATAAAAATGTTCGAATAAATAAAATTTATAAGGAAAATCAATGAGAATATTTTAATGTCGATACTCCTATACCACAAAAATGAGCTTCAAAATAACCAACAAACTATGATAGAACGACTCAAGAGAAAAATAATCTTTTCTAACATTCCAAAGCCGGAGACTAAAAATAAGAAACTAGCTTCACCGTCCTAACTTTAGCCCAAACCCCAAAAACTTGGCGTGAATTGTTAGTTCAGAAATCGTAGCTAACTCGAAGCAATAAGTCTGCGACCCGGCGTGACGGCCGCTCCTTTAAACACACGCCACTTGACTCCTTAATGTATGGATTGTTTTGGCGCAGTTCGGTGTTCTAGCAAATCGGACCCTTGTACCTTTGTGGCTTGTACCTTTGTGGCTTGGGAATAGTTCAGGTACAGCTGTGTTACATGGAGATTTTGTGTTTCAGTACTTTTCTTGTTGATAAAACAAAAAGATTTCATGTTTCTATTAGGTTTTACGTAGTATTTGTATCAATAGTTGGAACCTTCGAAGTCTTGAATTTCTAATGTTATTTATAAGTACGTAGTTGCTACGACGTAGCAGTCGGTGGCGTCACTGCTACGTCTGCTACGCTTTCGTAGCGGACCATCGATCCATTAGTTTTCCAGTCGTTTGTCATGAATTTTGTATGGCATGATGTGTTTTTATCAACCACAACTGTTTAGGTGGGGAAGTATACTTTCTACTTTTATGTTCAAATTCAAAATATCTTCTGCAAAGTCGGTAAAAGAAGGTTCAATTATTTCGCCATATTGTGTGTATGTTGGGCTGTTGTTGTGTTGTGGCGCACACCTACATATAATTTGACAAATAAGGTAACGTTGAAAGAGTCTCGATAGTCCGCTGGTTATAGGTATGACGTCACATTAAGTCGGATTTTTTAAAAGTAAAAAACAACTAAAATCCAACTACAATAACTAAAACGTATGAAAAATTGGGCAGAAAGTCGAGTTTTTTTTTACATATTATTTAAACATATTTACATTTAAACATTATTGAAATCCTTGTTCAGAACCAATCAAATCCTTTTATGTTTGTAATTGTCATGAAGCCTTGCCCAATGATACAAAACAATAATTCAATTCACAACCGTACTAAAATATCATCATCCGGTTCATGCTGGAACCATGATTTCGTTAACCATCTCATTGGCTAGCCTTTGCCTATCAATGCTTATTAATAGCCTATTAGCACCGATATTAGGCTTCATTTAAACCGTGAGTTAGGACATTACGGAGCGTTATTACCTTATGGGGAAATGGTGTTTTGCAGAATGGCATTAGCTGATACTGGTTATAAATACATTTGTATGATAACGCAATGATTTATATAATTTCTAATTGGTTTCTTGTTCATTTGCTTAGTGGTCCTTTGGTACGCATATGTTTTACATTTATTTCTGAACATGTTTCTATGTTTGTAAACGCACCCACGATACAGGAGATATTCCTAGTGTGGGGCAACGATTTAAAAAAAAAAAAAAAAAGCTGTAAATTTATTTTGTTTATTTAAATGTCTCGAGACCTACCGGTCGGATTGGAGTATTTTTTTTTTTTGTATGTGATAGCCAGATTCATGAGGAATAGTATAGGCTATATAACGTCACGCTGCCTCCCACAGGAGCGGAGCAGTAATCCGCGGGTTAAAAAACCACGCGGGCACAGTTGCGGGAAGAAGCAAGTAGTGGATACACTGAGTTTCATGCTAAATATGTTGGTAAACCTATTTTTCTTGAATTCTAAAGATAGTTTCCAAGGAACGTTATATTTTGAGCAGCGAAAATATTTTCTTGGTATAATAGGTAAAATATTCTAATAAGCATTAATTCTAAATTCAGTGCAACCACAAACCATTCTCACAATTTCTTGATATAGTAAACAATTTATATTTCATAAGAGATTTAACTGAAAATACGTACAGCTAAAATTTAATCTTTAAACTTAAATAAATTTAGTTTTCTTTTCTTAATTAATAACACTGAATACCTAGTTCTTAAAATATTGTTTATTTTAAACACATCGTCTTTACATTCAATATTATAATTATCTGATTAAAAAGAGTATAGAATGCCATTTCTTGCCTATTCTTCTCCAGACAAAACTACTTTTTAACCCCCGACGCCAAAAACGACGGGGTGTTATAAGTTTGACGTATCTGTGTGTGTGTGTGTCTGTCTGTGGTATCGTAGCCTCCGAACGCATGAACCGATTTTGGTTTTGTTTGGTGGAAATCGGTTCAGCGATTTAAAAGTTATCAGCTCTTTTCTAAGCTGCGGTAGGCGTCTTTATTCTTCTGTCGGGGGTTGCTTAAAATTTTTAATTTTGTGTTTTTAGATTTTATTTTTAATTTTTAATTAATTCTAATCTCTGTAATTAATACAACAAGCACAATATGAATCACTAGTATAAAACTTACTTAAATAATAATACAATGCAAAAAAGGAAGCTTATAGGGCATCAAAAATTCATCCGCATCGCTGTCAATGAGACAAGTGCCCAAAAGGCTGGCAGCGTTGCCACGTTGTATGGCAATGCTGATTCTTTGGCCCAAGAAAAGGCCAGCCCTTTGGTCACATGAAGAGTCGACCAGTCGCTTGGCTATGATTAAATATATACAATGTTGTTTTTTTTGTTCACAAATGCTTTTTAAATATAAAGTAAAAAAAAAAGGTTTTACTTTGACTTAAATGAAAATAGATTCCTAGAACTTTCACCTATCAACTATTTCAATTATATACAACAAATCAAGGCGAAAATAATATTCCATAATTATTTGATGAAATTCAAAGATAGACCTATCAGAAATAATAACAGACTATAAATTTTGATGGCGCGAAATTTTGATAGTACGAAATTTAGTCCAACCTGAAGGGCGGGAAGACCGTAATTATTAACAGTATACCCATAGGACCAGTAGTCTCTTCAAGACTTGGTTAAGCTATTATAACTTGAGTTACTTGTTCAAAGCGATAAGAAGTTTTGATAAAGATTGTGATTGTCACTCAACTTAGTTTTGAGGCTTGCTTCCTTTGATGTTTCGGGAATCAAATGTATTTTTACGATTTTCTTTTTTATCGTTTATTCTACAATTTCACCCACTAGGTACTTATGGATTGAATACCGAATGATGCTAAAATTTCGACGGTTTTATGGGCAAAACTTTAAAGCGTAGCGTAGCGGCGGAAATTATGGCCACCGGAAAATAAAAAGATTCAAGAATGATTTTTAACAATGGTCCTTCGGGATTGAGTGGATTGATAAGGAGAGGAGGACGGCGAGCCTATTGCCATTGGCCGGGCATAAATCCTAACTCCGAGCTGCCACTGAGTATTTCATAGAAAAACTGAACAGCACTTTTGCTCGATCCGGGAACCGAATTCAAGACCTCTAGCGTAGCAGTCGCGCTTAAGACCACTAGGCCAACGAGGCAGTAAACAAAAATAAATAAAACATAATATACATAATCCAGCGATTAAACTTGAACGCAACTTCTTACATGAAAGATGGGCCAGCGATAAATACCTATAGCAAGCCCACATACCTTCTTTAACTACATATCCTTCCTCTATCTATTTTTCTTTAGTCATATTAAAATGAAGAATGAAGACCTTGATTTTGACGTATTGAGGAATTTATAAAACTAATTGAATGTAATGATTGGTAATTTAGTATAGGTAATTATTTTATAATCGACTAGCCTCTGTTCGCGATTACGTCCGCGTAGTTTTTTCAAATGCATTAGGTTACGTCTTTGTTTACTGCTCCGCACCTTTAAGACGTAGCGCAATGTTACATAGCCTGTAGCCTTCCTCTATAAATTGTCTATCCAACACAAAAACAATTTTAAAATTCGATCCAGTATTTCCTGATATAAGCGCGTTCAACCAAACAAACAAACTCTTCAGCTTTATAATATTTGTATAGATTACCAGGAAATTATCAAAATATGACTTTCTCCACCCAAAGGGGTGGAGTGGAGGAGAGTATCAGACTTTCACTGACTAAAAGGTATCCTTATTCCTCCTAATTTAATGCTCTTTGCGTTCCAGACTCTTTCTAATTCCGCAACATGAATTTTCTTACGGATTTTTAGTTATTTTTATAATGAAAATTCACCTTTGTAGTACTAAGAGATAAAGACAGTAGCTTCCTATTTCGACGGCGCGTTCGTGTTCCACGCGCGCCTCAAAGAAATGGCAGCAAACATCCGAAGGGGCCACTCAGGGCCATGCCTGCCGGGGCTTTTTTTTTTTTTTTTTTTTTTTTTTTTTTTTGGTGGGTGGGAAATCATCAAATAACTTCTCCCGCCCTGGGCGGGGCGGGAGGGAGTGTCAGACTTTTACTGACTAAAACCCACCCATGTTCCTTCTTGTGCCCTTTGCGTTCCGGGGGCGCGGTATCTCTTGCGAACAACCCGCAGCCCCGGCAGGCATCGGCCCTCAGTGGCCCCTTCCTTTTGCTGACATCTCTTTGAGGCGCGCGTGGAACACGAACGCGCCGTCGACACGGCCTGTCGTTATGCAACGTAAGGACGGTGAGCTACCCATTGCTCACCGTCCACAGGCCAGTATCTACGGTGGCCGGGAGTCGTCTCGCGGCTCCCGACGTCCGGAGCGTCTACCGCGGCGGCTGGGACGGGAGAATCGCTGTCTCAATCGTCCCGCCGCCTCCTTCTCAAGCATTACTGCCTCGCAGAAGGAGGCGACTGCATCCCATTCCCTCTCGCTCCGGACCATGGCTTGCACCAGGGCCGGACGCGAGAGTTCGCCGCCGCCGATGGCCGCCACGAGGACTCGGCGATGCTCCGCCCAAGCGGGGCATACCGCCACGGTATGCTCCACCGTGTCCTCGGGGCGATCCACACAATGGTGACACCCGGACGTTTCCTCCCGCCCGATGAGGTGCAGGAACCTCCCGAAACACCCGTGTCCGGTGAGGACCTGCGTCAATGCCTGCCGGGGCTACGGGTTGTTCGAAAGAGATACCGCGCCCACGGAACGCAAAGAGCGCCAGGAAGGAACATGGATAGGTTTTAGTCAGTAAAAGTCTGACACTCCCTCCCGCCCCGTTCAGGGCGGGAGCAGTAATTGGGTGATGTCCCATCGGTAAAAAAAAAAAGTAGCTTCCTATTAGAGAAGGAACTCTTAGAATCGAAACTGTAGTTACGGAGAATAAAGAGTCCAAACAAAATAAAAAATCTTCAGCTTTATAAAATGAGTAGAATGAATATAAATGTATATAACTGCCTCGGTAGCCTAGTGGTTCTAAGCACGACTGCTACGCTAGAGGTCTTGGGTTTTTCTATGAAATACTCAGTAGCAGCTCGGAGTTTGGATTTGTGCTCGGTTAATGGCAATAGGCTCACCCCCTATTACATGGGAACTAAACATACCGGCGAACTGTGGGTGTACATTGGTACACATCTGCCTAACCCTTGGGGAATACAGGCGTGATGGTATGTTATAGATAGTAACTGTAGACATTTAATGTCTCAACAAAATAAATATATATATTTTTACATGTTACATTACAGCACATTTTCTTTCCTTTCTTCAGCTTTTAACCTCTGGTGAGAAGTCAAAGGATTTTATGTGGTTTCCACTAAAATGACTCTGACATCATAAACTTTAATTGCCATTTCATGCGGTGAAAAGCAGCGATCATAAAAATTTTAACACTACCGCTGCTGCATGCGGTGCACTTTTCAATGGTTTTTATTATGGTTAGAATATTGCGCACCTTCTCAATAAAATCTTGTATGACTAGAATTGACGACTAAAATTGTATGACTAAAATGACTTGATGACTAAAATTGTACGACTAAAATCTTGTATTGATAACCAAGTGGCTTCGCACTAAAATATTGTGTTGATAGTACAACATTGCAAACATTTAAATAAATTGTCAAAGGGGCAATTCCCGTTAGTTTAATAACCGATCGCATTCTAAATCTCAATTTTGGATATTAAAAAAAAAAAATAATAGAAATCATTGCCCCACGCTAGGAATTTCTCCTGTATCGTGGGTGCGTTAACAAACATATAAACACACATACAGAAACAGCCAGACCTGGAACAACTATCTGTAGGTCATACAAATGTTTGACACGCAGCGCAGCAGTCGATCGCTCGGCCACTGCGCCAACCGTGTCGTCACAATGTCTCTAGTAAGCCTATATTTTTGACATCTATTAAAATAGAACAGAATATTTATTTATTGTAAAAACATGAGTATGCATCAATTTGTGCACGGTCTTAACATGATCAGGTAGTTCTGCATGTTTTGCCATATGATGGTAAAAAAATACGTACAATGTATCGTAATTTTGGTTTAGAGTAAACCATAATACAATTTGAGTGTACACAATAAACTATCAAAAACTAAGACACTTAAACCTAATACTAATTAGAAAAGGGGAAAAAGTACTTATTATTCTTATTGATTTGAGGGTCAAATGGTGAAAATGTCGTAATACAGGAATCTATTTAATGAATTGTGGTCATTTAAATTTACGATGAGATGAGATTGTGATAGAGGTTTTAAACATTTTTAGTTACGAGAATTAGTTTTCTTGATGTTGAGACTAGATTGCGGCTCAAATTCAAGCGTCATTTAGTTAGTAGAATTAAGTAGCTTTCTGATTTCTTTCTGACCATGACTTTAATTTACGGAGACAAAGTGTAGGGTCCCGTTTGTTTATGGTAACGTAGACTTTTATATCCGTATGTCTTTTTCAATAATTTGTATCTATGGACGGGCCCTAACTACGAAAAAGATGTCCTCTTACGGAACAACATGGTCACCAGAATAGAATGCGGTTCGATGCATATCGTACGAATATGAACCTTATTGCAATTAATAACAGGTACTCAAAATGCCGCCAATCTAGCTAAATGGCGTGCGATTGGGGAGGCCTATGTCCAGCAGTGGACTGTTGTAGGCTAATGATGACTCAAAATGGCGGACGCCATTCGTTCTGGCAAGTACTTTCTTAAAACATTTGGAAGTTAATCTACATAGGTATATCTCAATGGTCTTTTGACACCCTATATTTTTGTTCTTTGTTTTTTGGTTACAATGAACACGTGACCGCTTTGTAACAGTATAAAACAATTAAATGTCAAGGAGTTCATAATTCATTGTTCTTTTGTCATGTTTTACCAACATTATATCGTACAATGCCGGTAGGCCACAAAATATGGCGCTCACGGCAAATTACATGGAACACGTGAATCGTCACAGCCAGTATCACATGTGGCAGAGTTGTGTGACGAATGACGTCATATCTCACACATACACTTACCCGTGAAGTGGATTAAGTGGTGCTTTCAACCGCTTGATGTATGGACGCGGATCTTGCTTGATTCATAAGGACCATTTTCGCGTAACGCGGCTGATACTATAGAAGTGTTGTGTGTCATTTTGTTTTCGCTCCGTCTGCCGTCAGTGCTCATTGTTCCAGTTGTTTTTTTATAGAGAATGATGCTTAATTCATAAGGACCAAATCTGCGCCGCGAGATTCGCGAGGTTACCTGAAAATGATACTTATAGTACTTTGATTATTTTGTGGTGTCACTTTTGGTTTTATTTTTGTTGGAGGTGTGTTGCTTATATATTATAATATATCTAAACTGGTTTGTTAATATGGATCATATTCGCCTAACTATGAGTGTTAAGGTACTGTTTGGACATTTTATTCTCGAGCAACATAATATGCTCAAGCAGTTTTGATTGATTAATTACTAGACCGAAGATGTAACAAAAATAGACTTGAAAATAGCTTGCAAGATATAATTCTACACGGAAAACTATATCTTGCATTTTCAATCAACGGCACGGTTGGCGCAGTGGCTGAGCGATTGGCTGCTGCGCTGCGTGTCGCGGGTTCGATTCCCGCACGGAACAAATATTTGTATGACCTACAGATAGTTGTTCCGGGTCTGGCTGTTTGTGTATGTGAGTTTATATGTTTGTAAACGCAACCACGACACAGGAGAAATTCATAGTGTGGGGCAAACGTTTAAAAAAAAAACTTTTGTTTCGTATTTTAACACAATATCTATTAATCAATAAACACTCAAGTGTTATATTATTAATCGTTTTGTGCTAACCTTAATATAATTATTGTAATATTTTTGTACCTAATTTTGTTTCTTTAAAAGATTTCAAGCCTTATATTTTAATCAAAAGCATTGCATAAGTTTCAAAACTGGTAGGCAGTACGTGATAGTTGGTGAAGATTGGTTTGAGGTTTGTTTAGTGTATATTATGTTGCATTCAAAGCTCTTAATCAGTCAAAAGTACTTTTGTCCGTAGGTTTTCGACTAATACTTGTAAATGAAATAACATTCAAAAGTAGTTTCGTCCAATAGAGCTGCTTAAGAGTAGTTTTGACTAACTGTTTCCGTCAACAAAACTACAAATACATAAACTAACATACATAAACACACGCCGTGTTTATGTATGTTAGTTTATATATTTGTAGTTTTGTCTTCTTTGTCAAAATTACTTTTGTCTGATTTTTATTTCAGTCAAAAGTACTTTTGACTGGCTAAGAGTGTTGACTGCAACATGTAAACGTAGGTGGGACATCATTACACCAACAGAACCCACGTCACAGAATAATTATTGTCAAGGCTTCCTAATACCGTACAAAATAATAGGGGATTTCTTTTTCCTTCTTCCTACTAATATTATAAATGCGAAAGTTTGTAAGGATGGATAGATGGATGTATGGATGTTTGTTACTCTATCACGCTTAAACGGCTAAAGGAATCTGGATGAAATTTAGCACTGATATAGATTGAAGTATAGAATAACACATAGAATACTTGCTATCCCGGAAAAATGTATATTTCTCGTGCGATATATCAACATTGACGCGGTCGCAGTCGCGGGCAGAAGCCTACTAACTTCTTCTATTATTAATGGCGTCTACTACTTACTAAATCACCTCACAGATCTCACTAACCATATTTGCGAGAACAAAGTGAGTACACAGGCCCATAGTACATCCCCGTGCAATTTTATGTGGCAACTTATCATCTTTGGCGAGCTATTTTTCGAATGTTTTACCTCGTTTAACTGATGTCTGGTTCCTTTGATGACATCCTGTCTATTAGGGATAGCTATCAACCTTTGTATTCAACATTTTTTCTTTTGTTCATACGTAATACGGGGAATATTTTTCATGCACGTTGGTGAATATTTGCATGAATCACTTCGCGTTTCCTTTGCTACGAAAATATGTTGGTAATAGAATGTTGAGTTGTGTGGGTATATTATTTTCTTCCTTGATATTATGTGAAGTCAGAAATCTCGGTGTTTTAGTTCGAGAGCTTTTTTTTTACCGATGGGAAATTATCAAATGACTTCTCCCGCCCTTATTGTCCGACTTTTACTGACTAAAACCCACCCATGTTCGTTCTTGTGCCCTTTGCGAACAACCCGCAGCCCCAGCAGGCATCGGCCCGGAGTGGCCCCTTTTAAATTTGCTGACATCTCTTTGAGGCGCGCGTTGAACACGAACGCGCCTGTCGACACGGCTTGTCGTTATGCAACGTACGGACGGTGAGCTACCAATTGCTCACCGTCCACAGGCTCGCGTAATTCGAGAGCTTGTAATGTTTTCGGTTATCTGTTAGTCGGACGGGTATTTATATTTTTTAACAATATTCGTAGAAACCATGTTATTAGCAGACATTTTCCTTGGGCTGTAATATTAGCCCATATCAATATACTTAAATTTATGACCTTTAAAAAGCGTCTAATTAAAGTTATTACTATCTACAACCTCAGACATCTCAGTTTAAAACTAAAACCATCCTATAAATACGTTATTATAGGCTCACTAGCCTCTGCTCGCAACCTCACCCGTATGGTAGCCAATTATTTCACAAAACATAGCCCATGGCACTCGGCAACAAAGCATCTTTCTATCAGTAAAAGAGTTTTGTAATCAGACCAGTAGTTTCAGAGATTATCTCTTACAAACAAACTTTACTTCTTTATTATATTAGTCTAGATATTCTGAAAGACATGACTACTTTTCAGTCTCTTCACGAACTTCTTTTTCGCAGAAACTATTGTATAATCGCAGCATAATATTGTACCGACTTATATAACTTTGATTCTGGGTTTTAGTTTGTAATCTTAGTCCGACATAACTATCCGTTCTTCCCATTCGAAGGGTATTTTTTATTAGCAAACATGCCTTCGGCCCACCTGATGTTATGTGGTCACCGCTGCCTGAATTAGCAGACGTTTTACAAATGCGTTGCGATCCCGGAGAAAAAGTTGTCTCATGTGCCTGTAATTATACTGACACCAATATCCTTCAAATCAGAAAACAACAACGCTGCTTTGCAGTAGAAACAGGTAAGGTAGTTTCCACAAGGATATCCTCAAGAGAGTAATGGTGTACAGCCGGTCTATTCTGTAAAAATCCCAGTAAGCTTAAAGTGAGCAGGAATTCCACCGCTAGCATCGGAGACATACCAACTCACCTCGAGCTCACTTCACCTAAATTCACCGTGAGCGTAAATTTTACGGAATAGCGGTACAATTGGTACGTAGTGACCTCTTGCTTGATAATCCCACTTTAGTATACCATTTTTAAGTATATTGCTGCCTCGTACTATAACATCAAAAACGGACGTAATGGACTTCGTACTCAATGGTGAGAGGTAGCTTGTTACCCTTCTTTCAATTTTTTTTAGATATGTTTATATGTATATTAAAAATGTAAACATAATGTAAGTAGATATTTTTATTATATTGTACATGTAATAAAAAACTGCCCCGTTGGTCTCGTGGTTGCAAGCGCGACTGATGAGCGTGGGTTCGATTCCCAGGTCGGGCAAAAAGTGTTATTGGGTTTTTCCATTAGGATTTGCTCAGTAGCAGTCCGGAGTTTGGAAGTTGGTGGTATGACACCCCCGTACCTCGGAAAGCACGTAAAGCCGTTGGTCCCGGCTGTCATTCGTAGATCTTTGACAGTCGTTACGGATAGTCAGAAGCCAGGAAGTCTGACAACCAGTCTAACCAAGAGGTATCGTGTTGCCTAGTAACTGGATTGTGGAGGTCAGATAGGCAGTCGCTCCATGTAAAACATTGGTACTCAGCTGCATCCGGTTAGACTGGAAGCCGACCCCAACATAGTTGGGAAAAGGCTAAGCAGATGGTGATGACATGTAATAAAAATACTATACTGTAAGTCCTTTTTCAATTTCTAATTTAGTTCTTTCATGCTCTTACGATAATTTGCACCTGCCATGTTATCCCTTTGATTGACTAGTAGAAAATGCCTATGACATAAAGTCCGCCTTTGTACCTTTTGTAGCAGAGAGTTAAAGAAATAAACTGCTTAGAAAATCTTCAACACTCTCTTAAAGAGACTCAAATCCGAACGAAGACACACCGAAATCTTCAGCAACCACCGCTTCTGAACTAGGTACTATTTTATTCCAACTTTTAACGAGCACTGGTTCGTTCTTCACGGGTAGTCCGTCACGGCCACCGACTTTGTTTTAGCACGCCACATAAATCTTAGCTCTGGACGACTAGCGGGCTTTTAGTCTGACATTACTTTTGAGGTTGGATTCTTTCTGTGGGAACTATACCGCATTGGAGTTTAAAGAGTTGGACTGTAGTCTTTCGAAGATACGATAGGGTTTTGTTTAAGATTCATGATAGTTTGAAAATGTGTTAAGACTACTGTGTCTGTAATGCTTTGCTAGATTTGATTCTAAGTTTTAGATTGTATTTTTTCCAAATTGGAGTAGCAGAAGATTGAGCAGAAGAACAGAAGTATGATCACCTGCCGTTGGCGACTAAGAAAATCCAAGTTTTGACAAGTTTTTTTTTAAATCGTATACCGTTGCTGGTGGTGTGCATTCATACATAAACCTACGCCTTTTTCCCATGGGGGTAAGCAGAAACCACAGTACGCCACCTGCTCCGATCTGCCTCATCCACGTTTATACATCTGGTCATACAAGCACGCCGGTTACGAGTACTGCGCACCCGACCTTTCTCGTGTTGTATATGATAGTTTAAAGTAATTTACTTATGTACCCTAAAGTCCTGGCCCGTCTACCTACAGTTTGGAATTGGCAAATAACTTCAACTTTTTCAGACTTCAACCGACTTCTTGACAATTGTTACTGCCTTTGTCTTTTTTTAATTAAACTTTATAAATGCAACAAAAAGTCCAAAGGCGGACTTAATGCCGAAGACATTCTTTTTCAGTCAACCAAACGTGGTGAAGAGAAAACATGGTCGATGTGAGATTTTTGACTGGTCACTATTACTTTCATGGTATGAATATACTAATATATTTCACAAGCAATTCTGGGCTACAACAATATAATTTATTATAGTATATAACATACACACCATCACGCTTTTATTCGCCGAAGGGTTAGGCAGAGGTGTAAACAATGTACAAACCACAGTTTGCCGGTATGTTTAGGTCCCATGTAATAGGGGGCGAGCCTATTGCCATTAACCGGGCACAAATCCTAACTCTGAGCTGCTACTGAGAATTTCATAGAAAAACCCAAAAACACTTATTGCTCGACCTGGGAATCGAACCCAAGACCTCTTGCGTAGCAGTCACGCTTAGGACCACTAGGCTACCGAGGCAGTTACCACTAAAGTATAGTTAGTCATAGTAGTATAGTTATAGTAATATGTAGTTTGTCACCGAAACGCTAAGAAGAAGAAGAAGTTCGTAAGAAGAAGAATTCTCTGGAAAATAAATCTGACGAACAACGAGCCATTTCAAAAGCGTCATTCACCTCGCTCACAGTGAATGAACCAAGAAGTTGTCGGTTTAACGGAGGGTAGAAGAAACAGATTGTGTTAAAACTAAGTTCCATGGAACAGTTTCAACGGGAAATATGTTAATGGTACTTTAAACTTCTTCGAATTAGTTTTCTTTTTGAATCACACCGTATTTGCTTTTTAAATAGCATCGATTTGGAATTTAGTTTTTTGTTGAACGATTAATCTGTTAGTGACGTTGTAGTTTGGTTGGAGGACTCGTTTATTCTGTAGCTGCGCTTTTTGTTCGATGTTTCATGGTTGGTTTTGTTATCGGCTTGACATATTTTGTTGTTGTGTATCCGCTTCGCTAGGGAGTTTATGCCGTTACATTTAAAAATTCGATGTAAAATTGCTTGACTCTAGAGGTCTTGGATTCCCAGGTCGAGCAAAAAGTGCTATTGGGTTTTTCTAGGAAATACTTAGTAGCCGCTCGGAGTTAGGATTTGTGCCCGGTTAATGGTAATAGGCTCGCCCTCTATTATATGGGACGTAAACATATCGGGAAACTGTGGGTGTACATTGGTACACCTCTGCATAATTACAATTGCTTTATAAATGGGTTAATAAAGGTTTACTGTTGTGTGAACACTGGAGCGGGTTTTTATCTGTAGGATAAAATATGGGTGATTAGAGGGCGGACTACATCTGATTCGAATCCAACATGATCCTTTTTGAAGTCGAATTGATCGATCTGAAGTGCCTGTAGCACTAGTTGCGTATTGGTGAACCTCTTAGTGACTTTAGCACTTATTTTCTGGAAGTAATAGATAGTAGCATAATTCACTAGTTGACTATGTATCAAAAATAAATTGTTTTTAATAAAATATGTGTAAAACAGTGCTCTGCTCACAGCAAGGTGGTAAGACCCAAGCTAGTAATAAATAAAATGGTTACTATTCCTGATTAAGGAACCTCTTTATAGTTCGTGACGCGTCCAAGACGACCAGCTTCCGTAGGTACCTGACTCCACACCCAGCTGTTGAGCGACAGTTTCCCTATAAATATGTCAAAACTAATTACGTTTTCGCTATCTAACTTACTACAAAATTCACAACTTAATAAATAATTATTTTTCCTTATCGAAAGAAAATAAAATAAAAGTCCAAGCTATTAGAAAAGCTACTCAATCAAGTTCAAAATATCTTCGGTCCTCGGTAGTGAAGTGTCCGCGCTTACAAGTCCGACCGACAAGCTGCAATATCCGGCGACTGAACATACCGGCACTCGTCTGATACATAACCTGACAACTGGACATTTATAATGGCGATATTTTATTCAGATTTCGATGTATGATGTAATATTTTTTTTTTTAAATTAAGTGCTTTTTTACTGTTCGACGTCCAAAAGTTAATTACGTCATTAAGGCCCTGTCGTAAGCAAATGTTTAGATAATTGACAAAACGCACCGCGGCAACAAGTAAGGTTCAAAATAGCGTTACGTTTGATGTTAGCTGAATCGGATTACCATAAAAACAACAGTAATTTTAAAGATAAATTATGGAAAAACGACGACACGGTTGGCGCAGTGGCCGAGCGATCGACTGCTGCGCTGCGTGTCGCGGGTTCGATTCCCGCACGGAACAAATATTTGTATGACCTACAGATACTTGTTCCGGGTCTGCCTGTTTGTGTATGTGAGTTTTTATGTTTGTTAACGCACCCACGATACAGGAGAAATTGCTAGTGTGGGGCAACGTCTTTTTAAAAAAAAAAAAAATTAACGGCTCCGTGGAATAATTTATTGGTATGTCTTTAGTTCATGATATTTCCTTATAATGTCATTACATAAAATTATATAATTGGCCATTGGGCGAATTATTTAACGCCCAATGCAATTCTAATAACTAATTTCGTTGCCATGGCGCATTGAAATATTAGTTTTCGGTAAAATAATAATACCAAAACACTAATTGAGTTCCCATAATTGCTGGCTGTTGAGTTAGTAGGTACTAGGCAAACAGAACATCAATAGAGTCATGAATAATATTACTCCACCGTTCACGTAAATTAACCAAGTTTAATATTCTACACAATATTATATTTTATTCTATACTAGCTGTTGCCCGCGGCTTCGCTCACGTCGTCCTAAGCGTTACTTAACTAAATAAGTATTGAATATTATGTTATCATAATCTTCCCAGCATTCTATATAATATCTATTGAAAATATTTTTCAGAACTGCCTCGTTAGCCTAGTGTTCGTAAGCGTGACTGCTACGCTAGAGGTCTTGGGTTCGATACCCAGGTCAAGCATTCATAAGCATTTAGTAAAACGCTATTATTTTCACAATATTTCAATGGTTCTGAGAAATATACATACCAACATACCATCACGCCTTTATTCCCCGAAGGATCAGGCAGAGATGTAACAATGTAAACCCACAGTTCGCCAGTATGTTTTAGGTCCCATTTAATAGGGGGCGAGCCTATTGCCATTAACCGGGCACAAATCCTAACTCCGAGCTGCTACAGAGAATTTCATAGAAAAGCCCAATAGCACTTTTTCCTCGACTTGGGAATTGAATCCATAACCTCTAGCGTAGCAGTCGCGCTTCGGAGCCACTAGGCTAAAGAGGCATTACTGTTCATTACTTTCTTTAAAAAATTCATCATCATAACATTTTCTTGTTTCGCGCGTTATGTGTATCATACTTTCGTGTTTCAAGTAACGTTTATAATATTAATAAGAGTCGTATAAGTGGAACATTTTCAAGCTTAAACGACGTTATACAGGCGGAACTAAATTGACAATTATTTAGAACATTCTTGGCTATTAAATTTTTCATTTCGTGTTGGTAACGTTTAGTAGTAATAATTATTTTATATAGAGTCGTTGACACACGCAATCATAGATAAAAGAAGGCGTATTTTAACGCAAAATGTCACGCACATACGTATTAAAATTGTACCGTGTACGACGTACATTCACGACGTACCTACTAATTAAATCACAAGTGATATGAAATTTTGCCTTCCTTTTAAATATTTTGTTTTTGTATCAAAAATATTTCTCAATATCTTTATCTATGTACTTATACATAAAAATAAATAAAAATGAAATGTCTGTTTGTAATGTCAAAATAATAGCTTTTTACTAAATGCACAAAATGTCTACAAGGCGGTACTTGTAACAGAACCACAAACTAATATTTTTTTATTTCGTTGTCTGTTTGTTATGTTAATCTCCGAAATGGCTGGACCAATTATGACGGAGATTCCACTGTGAGATAGCTGATGTCATTGTTATAAGTAGTGAATACAAATTTTATTTAAAAAAGTTTAGGGTTCCGCGAAAATGAAATTAAAACGCATGAAATTTTATACAAAATTCTATACCTACATAACTTCTACACAAACAAATCGCGCTAACTATAAATAAATAAAAAATATAGCCGATTCACTCATAAACTCAAGTTCTTACAAAATACATTAACATACCATCACGCCTGTATTCCCCTGTATTGTTAGGCAGAGGTGTACCACAGTACACACACAGTTCGCCGGTATGTTCAGGTCCCATGTAAAAGGGGGCGAGCCTATTGCCATCAACCGGGCACGAATCCTAACACCGAGCTGCTACTGAGAAACTCCTAATGGAAAAACCCAATAACACTTCACTCTTCCAAAATAATAACCAATATAAATATAAATTATGCAAATATGGTACATACTTAATACTATTACTATGCTTACCACATTAATGCAATGTAGTTTGAGTTGAATATTCCGTTGTCACTTACCACGTTATGATGTTGACCAACAGAATAAAGTAATAATGTGTGGCGCTAGCAGTGCTCCCTAGTTCTTTGTAGGACTCCTTTAAATACACTATTTCTATAGAATGCTAAGTTTTAGAAACATTTCGCAAGTTTGTCAATATGGTTATATTGATGTTAAAAGTTGTTCTTTGTTTTATTTATTTTTAGGGTGGCATGGCTCTATATACGCCACTTGGAGTACGCATCACAGGTCTGGAACCCTCAATACGAGATCTATAAATCACGTATTGAGGGTGACTACTAGATTCAATATTTTTAATTTAACATGTAATTGACGTTCAAAAGTGCCTTTTAATGGTCTAATTGAAATAAATGATTTGACTTTGACTTTGGTGTACAGAAAAAGTTTCTTAGATATTTAGATTTTAAGGCACAGCAATGGTCAGATGGTTATACCCACCGTTGCAAATGATATCTCTTTTTACCACTGGAGAGTAGGCGAAACATCAATGACATCTGTTTTCTCATAGATATTGCAAACGGCTCGGTTGACTGCCCGGAACTTGTTGCTGAATTAAAACTGCGTACCAATCATCTTGGGTTTCGGCAGCGACCACTACTACATGTGCCGATTGCAACAACTAAATATAGACGTAGTGCATTTTTCTCTCGTAGTGCACTTAGCTTTAACAATTTACGCAAAATTCTAGACAGTGATCTCTTCTGCACAAAATCGAGTTTAGTAAGACGGCTTTTGGCTCAATCTTTTTTCACTGAACATGAAACTTAAGGGGTAGGTATCTGATAGTCTGGAGGAGTGAATTGGCAGCTTTTCGTATCAGTTTTGGGAATGGTGTCCTTGGTACGCGTAACATAAGGCACACCTTGGTGTGGTGGGCTGTCGGTGTGCTCTTTGGACTGTTGGATGCCCTCTAGCAGGTAGCGGCACCCAAACTGTTTGTCTATAATTAATTATTCTGTTTAATTGTACGATAGATAAACATTATCTGTGGAGGCTTGTCATTAGCAACTTTGTCTTCTATGTATGTTGTGTATTTACTGTAATTAGTCGTAAGCTTTCTGTAAAAGTTAATAATAAATAAATAAATATATATATAGTACATGTACTATATTGTGATAGGTAGGTATACAAGCTACATATATAGGCTTCTTTTTCTTATAAAATACTTAAAATGATAAACGAGCTGGAAAAGAGTAACCGTGAAATTTCTTGCTCGTTCTTCTCCAGAGACCTACATTTTGGAGTTACCCGCTCGGACCTCAAGAGTCCACGACCCGAACATTTCCGAGTTAAACCGCGTAGGTCTTCTCAAAGGGACGCTTTTACTTTAGTCAAAGTATTTATGAGCATTGCCGGTATTTGCCAATTAACGTGGCAATTCCGTAAGAATTTTGAGTTGACAGTCATGCAGAGAAATGGTTTGATATTCTTTTAATATTTGTGTTCTGAAAAAAATCTCCCTTTAGGTGAAGTGAGTTTAAGGTGAGTTCTCTTAACAAGGGCCGATGACAGCTTACAATACTTCACCAAAATTTATGAAGAGAGATTATAGGCCAGCACTATATTTACTGTAATTTTACGGCTTAACTAATATCACGCTTGTTTTCCCCGAAGGGCACAGATGCAACCCCGCAGCGATGTACCAATGTACACTCACAGTTCGCCGGTATGTTTAACTTCCATGTTATAAAGGGCGAGCCTATAACCATTAACAGGGCACAAATATTAACCCCGAGCTGCTACTGAGAATTTCATGGAAAAATTTAATAATACTTTGCTCGAGCTGGGAATCGAACCCAAGACCTCTAGCGTAGCATTTGCGTTTAGGACCACTAGGCTAACGATGCTATAGGCTCGTAAAATATTCCAACGTTATTTCTAGGATAGCATCGCATCTGCCAGGGCTCTGATATTGCAGATGTCTATAGGCAGTGGTGACCACTTAACATCGGGAGGTTGGTTGCTTTTTTCTTTCCTTTTGTGCTAAAGATCAATAACAATTCACCATGTTAAATTTAACATTAACCAGAATAAATAAATGATAGTCACATTTACTTTCTTGTTTTATATGTATAAGGATATAAGTATGTATGTATATGTTTTATGTATATTATTAGTTGTAGTATTCACTTATTAGAATGAATAATTTTAGTTCTGTTGTACTTTTGTGCAATTTTTTTGTTTTTTTAATATAATGGCATTGAATTGTTTTTTTTTAAGAATCAAATTTTGTTTTATATTGATTTTATAATTTGCACCTGCCATGTTATCTCTTCACCTCCTTTAGTTGACTGGTAGAGAATGCCTGAGGCATTAAGTCCGCCTTTGTACTTTTTGTTGCATACAGTTTAAATAAATAAATAAAAATAAATTAAATTCGATAGAACAATATAATGTAAGCTCACTACAAAAAATGGCGATATATGAGGGAAAAATGGCAATATAAGGACCAATTAATGTTGCCATTTTTTCCTCGTAATTAAAGTACGGTGACGTTTGCCATTTAAATATTTGTTATTTCCCATTCAAAGTCACCATTTCCTTGTAATATTGAAGCACTATGTCTGGATTTACTCAAAGGTGTATTCTAAGAATTTGTAGCTGTCTACACTGCAGCAACTTTTAAGGGTTTTTTTTTTTTTTTTGGTGGGTAGGAAATCATCAAATAACTTCTCCCGCCCTGGGCGGGGCGGGAGGGAGTGTCAGACTTTTACTGACTAAAACCCACCCATGTTCCTTCTTGTGCCCTTTGCGTTCCGGGGGCGCGGTATCTCTTGCGAACAACCTGCAGCCCCGGCAGGCATCGGCCCTCAGTGGCCCCTTCCTTTTGCTGACATCTCTTTGAGGCGCGCGTGGAACACGAACGCGCCGTCGACACGGCCTGTCGTTATGCAACGTAAGGACGGTGAGCTACCCATTGCTCACCGTCCACAGGCCAGTATTTATGATGGCCGGGAGTCGTCTCGCGGCTCCCGACGTCAACTTTTAAGGGTAGGCACACAATTACAATTTTTTTGTAAATACTATTATTTTGTTTTAATAGCTACGACTCAGTTTTTACTAATATAGCTATTATCGTAGGCAACTAAATTGTTATAACGTGCTTTTATTCTAACAAAGACAACAACATACCATCACGCCTGTATTCCCTGAAGGGTTAGGTAGAGGTGTACCATTGTAAACCTACAGTCCGCCGAAATGTCTTTGGTCCCATGTAATGTCTTGTGTCCCAGGTCTTGGCTTCGATCCCAAGTCGAGCAAAAAGTGTTATTGAGATTTTCTATGAAATTTTCAGTAGCAGCTCGAGGTTAGGATTTGTGTCCAGTTAAACGCAATAGGCTCGCCCCTTATAACATGGGACCTAAACATACCGGCGAACTGTGGGTGTACATTGCTACACCTCTGCCTAACCATTCGGGGAATACAGGCGTGATGGTATGTTATGTTATGTAGGTACTACCTTGATACCGGAAAATGAAAGGTAGCAGACATTATTGCCTTACATATTGCTTTTTATTACGCGCTTCACTTCTCATGTAGGTAATTACGGGTTAAATGAATATTAACTAAATTCTTTACATATTGTTTTATGTGTACTTGGAGCGAAAGCAATATCAATTATATGAAGTGTAAAAACACCAACACAATGCTTGCTTTAGCAGTTTTCATTTATTAATTCATTATGAACCAGAACACCCCACAAATAGGATTGAAAATTGTATGCACGATATTATTCCGCACTGCATTGATTGGCGTACAATATAATAACTGTGGAATTGAACAATAATTATTTAATTTAGTAAAAATAAGTAATGGACAAAATGTATAGAATAACGCCTCTTCTCATACAGAGAAGGCACGAGCATTGGTCACTTCGTTTGATCAGAGCGGATTGGTGATTTCAGACTTATATTAAGTACAGGTTTCCTCACGGTGTTTTCTTTCACCGATATCAGTAATATCCTAGATAAACTTAGAAATTTGAGGTCATTGACGGCACGGTTGGCGCAGTGGCTGAGCGATTGGCTGCTGCGCTGCGTGTCGCGGGTTCGATTACCGCACGGAACAAATATTTGTATGGCCTACAGATAGTTGTTCTAGGTCTGGCTGTTTGTGTATGTGAGTTTATATGTTTGTAAACGCACCCACGATACAGGAGATATTCCTAGTGTGGAGCAACGTCTTTAAAAAAAACAAAAAAACTTAGAAAGTACATATCTACATGTGAAGTAGGAAAAATCACATTGGTACTTGCCCTTACCGGGCGTAGTGGGCGCGCTAACATTGAAGAAAATTAACAAATAGATCTACCTCGTTAGCCTAGTGGCCCTAAACGCGACTACTACGCTAGAGGACTTATGTTTGATTCCCAGGACGATTAGTGTTTAATAGGTTTCTTTTATGAAATTCTCAGTAGCAGCTCGGAGTTACGATTTGTGCCCGGTTAATGGCAATAGGCTCGCCCCCTATTACATGAGACCGAAACAAACCGGTGAACTGTGAGTGTACATTGGTACACCTTCGCCTAACCCTTTGGGGAATATAGGCGTGATGGTATGTATGTAATATTATATCTAGTACGAAAAATTATTACATAAAATCTGTAGAGTAATTAATACAATTAGTTTATTTCTAAATGATCACTCACAAACGAGATACAGCAGAAGTTTCCATAATTGTTTTAATTTGTGTACTGTTTTTGTGCACCTCACTGTACAGTAGTGTAACGTCGACGTTTTTATATTTGCAAACACGTAGTTCATTTGCAGTGTATTCAAAATGACCCAGTTCTATTTAGTTTTTAAAGGTAGCCTAACTTTTAGACGGCCAGTATTTTTTTTTCAATGTTCCTTTCGTTAGCTATTTACACGTGTTTGCAAAAGAGCTTTCGGAGTAAAGCTCGGTAATATTTTTTTGATACTGAATGGATAATTTTCTCATTAATTACGTAACTTTTTTAATATGACTAGCTGCTTTCTAGCTTCGCCTGCGTATATTTCAGAATTAAGCCAAAATCCCAAATTATTGTACGAAAAATCGAAAAAAGATGTGGGTGCTAAATTCTAGTAAGTTCTGTTTAGCCGTTTAAGTATGAAAGGGTAACAAACGTCCATGCATACTTACAAACTTTCTTGTTGAGTTACCATTATGGTTTCATCGTCATCGACTTTCAACATTTCTAACTATATAGGTGGCGGCTTCCAGTACAACATACCTAAAGTTTTGTGCTAGTAGAAAGTACCTCCACCATACCTATTTCTGCCGCAAAGCAGCGTTGCTGTGTTCCGGTTTGAAGGGTATAGGTGCCGGTGTAATTACAGGCACATGAGACGTTTCAACTTTGTCTCTGGGATGGCAACGCATTTGCAAGGCCTCTCGTATTGCATATGTCTATAGGCAGCGGCGGCGACTACCTTGCTATCTAATTACATTTAAAAAACAAAAACATTGTCACTTCCACGTTTTTAAATCCACGCACCGTTCACAATCAAACCACAATAACAAGAAAACTTAGTAAAAAAATCGCCATATAGCTGTTCTTTTTTTATTCAGTTTTTAGTCAATAAGTGTTTTCGATTAGAGGGTAATGTAATGAGATTGTAAAGCCATTTTATATTGTTCTGTTCCGGCTAATTGAGGGGTAAGTAGACCAGGAGCGTGGATCCGTTTTTAGCCATTTGTGATTATTTATGACTGCCTCGTTAGCCTAGTAGTCCCGAGCGACTGCTACGCTAGAGGTTTTCGGCTCAGATATCTCTGTCTGAATATCTCACAGCAGTGTTGTGTCTGGATATCTCACAATCTAAGTGGTATGCCCAAAAGTTTAGGCCATGAAACCGACCGAGATTTTGTCAAATGCAAAAATTGCTCTAGTACACGTCACAATGTTTGTATTGTAAGAAAAACTGGTAAACGGGGTAAGTTATTCTTATCTGTGGCTGTCATGTAGATCTATAACAGTCGTTACGGATAGTCAGAAGCCGGGAAGTCTGACAACCAGTCTTATAAAGAGCTACCGCGTTGTGCTCAGTAACTGGGTCGTGAAGGTCAGATAGGCAGTTGATCCATATAAAACACTGGTATTCAGCTGGTGAGACTGGAAGCCGACCAACATAGTTGGTAGGTAAGTTGGATAATTAAATGTCTATAACATTTATTCAAATATAATATAAATGCAAGGCCATTTTTGTAGTCAATAGAATACAATGGTATTTATTTATTCCTGCAAATAAAAAAAAAGTTAAAATAAAAGATAAAATACATGAGCTTTAAAGATAAGCTTAATACAAGTCTTTTCTACTAAATTGTAATGTAATGAGATAGTGTACAATTTTATATTGTTACCCTTCCAAGTAAAAGCCGAGCCGCATGCAAAAATAATTATAGACCAGGAGCATGGAACAATTTTTTTAATTTTTTTTATATTATTTCTGAAAACTTAGAAAATAATGTAAAGAATTCATTAGCAAAAAATAATTAGATTTCACAGCAGACGATCAACATTTTATTACAAAATAAAAAAGTTTTATTTCAGAAGCTTTTTGATTGAAAATTAAATTAAAATTTAAATTAATTCATAAATAAAATGTTCGGCCCAAAGTCTTAATTTTTTATATCACTAATTATGTTTTTAGGATCGTTAATTAAAACTAGACTTAGCTTACTTTGAGAACTGTTTTGTGATTATGTAGAAACATTTTTAAATCTTTAATTACAAACTTTTTAATAGCTTTGAGTTATCGTGATAGTATTACGTTTTAAAATATTATTATAATTAATGCAAAGCAAGTTACTTACGTGTTTTCGTAACTTCTTTTTCTTTGTAAAATTAAAGTTGTTTAACTTTATTCTTTGGTATGTGTCTAGAAATTTTAACTCGAAAATATGTTAATTATTTTTTACGCAATGAAAAAGTGACTATTTATATATTTCAAATCTTTATTGCAATCTATACATATAATAAAATCGTAGCGAAGGCAAAACTGTACATTTAATATTTTTGAAAAAAAGTAATTGCTACGAGGTCGGGTAATGATTCTAATCCCGAAAATATGGTTTTTAGAATTTTTGTCTGTTTGTCTGTTTGTCTGTTTGTCTGTTTGTCTGTGCGTTTGAACACGCTAATCTCAGCCGTGGCTTAACCGATTTGAATGCGGTTTTCACTAATGTATTGCGGTAAGCTCCACTTAAAACTTAGGCTATAAATTATCACGCTATTTGCTTTGGGGGATGAGCAATGTTGCATTATGTCCGAGTTCTTCTACAGATTCTCATGGGATTGAAAACAACGACATATAATGTAAGAATATTGTAGATAGCTGCGGAATTGAACTTCTAAAATAATTATCATCACGCTATACCTTCAAAGAGTTAAGCAGTCAATAATGGCAAACTAGAACGGCTATTTTAGAGTTATTTCCGAAGTAGTAAATAGTCTAATGGTTTGATGACCGGCTTGCAAATCGCTGATCGTGAGTTCGGTCCTCAATAACAGTTTCACTTTTTGTGATTTTTCAAACATTTTTTTTCGTACAGGTAGATTCCCAACAATAATAAAATAAAAGTATGCATAACTTCTGCCATAACATTGATTTGCTTACTTATTTTTTTAAATCTTTTAATATTAAAGCAGAAAATAATGTCTGTACATAGTCTATTTATACTTATAATACAATCGTAGCGAAGTCAAAACTGTACATTTAATATATTTAAAAAAAAAGTGATTGCTACGGGGTCGGGAAGCGATTCTAAATTTTTGTCTGTTTGTTTGTTAGAGCATCACGCAAATACTGCCGGACAGATTCCGTTCAATTTTTGTATTGTATATATTCATCATAGGCCAAAGTTGGTCGTAAGCTATAAATTATCGCGCTATCTACTTTGGGGGATGAACATTGATGATACAGATTACGACGGGTTTCAAAAAAGATGAAACAAAATATAACAATACTTTAGATGGCTGAGGATTGAACTGCTGAAATAATTATCATCACGCTATACCTTTAAGAAGCTAAACAGTCAATCATGGCAAAACAGAACGGCAATTTCAAATCTTTTTCTATTGAATTAAATAGTCTAATGGTTCGATGACCGCCTTTCGAATCGCAGGGCTTGAGTTCGGTCTCGGTATAATGATTTACTTTTTGTGATTTTTGAAATATTTCTTTTGAATACTAGAAGATTTCCAAACAATAATAAAATAGAAGTAGTCATTCTTATACAGTAACGCTTAGCTTGCTTATTTTTTGTTTATTATTTTTGCAGAAAAGAATGTCTATAATACATAGTTACTAAAAAAACAGCAAATTGAAGTCAAAAGTTTTCATCGAAAAAATAGAAACTGAAAGGTGTGCAAACGATAGCAGAGCGGAAAATATACGTATTGTTAAAGAATTTATGTCTATTTGACTCTTTAATTTTGACAAAATAGTCTTTAAATGTCGGGCCAACACATGACTGTATTATTGCGCGATTTAAATTCTTCTTTTCACATCAATGATATCCCTTTTTTTAAGGATGGGAAATCTTTAAATGACTTCTTTCGCTCTGGGCGGAACGGAAGGGAGTGTCAGACTCTTACTGACTAAAACACAAAGTGTTCCTCCTAATGCCCTTTGCGTACCAGCGCCGCGGTGACTCTTTTGAATTCCGCAACCCTGTTAGACACTGGCCCTGGCGGGCCCCATCTTACAGTACTGACATTTCTTTGAGGCGCACGTGGAACACTACGCACCACCGACCCGGGATCGATGATACCCCTAACAATAATTTACACCGGTTAAGAAACGTAGGTGGCCGCTTTTACTGATGCGTCAATTGCACTGAGTTTCAGACGGGTATATGATGCCCTCTTTTACCAAATTATGTTTGCAGCGGCCTACTTAAATGCGCAATCTATTCAATGCCTTCCAGATACATCACTGAAGTTCACTACCGGGAGGTAGGTAGTCTCACTAATTCAAGTAATCATGAGGTGCTGGATATCTTCCTTCACACAATCTGCTTTGGTCTTTGGGTGGTGGGCTTTGTAATTAATAGTTAGGCTATTTCGCTATTTGTAATAAATAATGAGGTTAGGTAAGCATTATTGTTCTTGGACATGTTTTGCATTGCTATAAAATATACACAATACTGCAGATTAGTTACATATTACACATACCATCACGCCTGTATTTCCCGATGGGTTAGGCAGAGGTGTAACAATGTACACCCACAATTCGCCGGTATGTTTAGATCTCATGTAACAGGGGCGAACCTATTGTCATTAACCGGGCACAAATCCTAACTCCGAGCTGCTACTGAGAATTTCATAGAAAAACCCAATAACACTTTGCTTGACCTGGGAATCGAACCCAAGACCTCTAGCGTAGCAGTCGCGCTTAGGACCACTGGATTGGCCCACAAATTCTACCTACCCCTAAGAATATTTTTCATGAATAAAAAATAGCACCTCAGAAACTTAAAGAGTTACCAATTTATATCGATAGTAGGATCGCCGCACCACAAGGATTCTCTGACGCAGGTACTCTTTGGTCACAGTTGTTTCGGGAGCTAACTGTTTCGGTTTCGGAGCTAGGACACGCCTTGGTGTTATCACTGTAGGATCACAAAGGAGCGTACGGTGGAGGTATGCCCCTGCTTGGGCAGAACATCATCGTGTCCTCATAAAGGCGATTGGCGGCGGCGACCTCTCGCGTCCGGCCTTGGTTCATCCATAGTCCGGAGCGAGGGAGAATGGGAAGCAATCGCTTCCTTCTGCGAAGTAGTAATGCCAACGAAGAAGGAGGCGAAACGCATGAGGGAGAGGTCAACCTTTCACCCCGGCCGCCAGAACAGAAGGGGATGCCCCGGGTGTCGAGAGTCGTAGAGCGATTCCAGACCACAGTCGGAGTGGGCTTGCGGTCGGCTATCGTTGTGTATCTCGCCATCGAACCAGAACTAGACCCAAGTCGATGACGTACTGTGTTTCACGCGCGCCTCAAAGAGATGTTAGCACAGTTGCGGAATTTGTTCGAAAGACTCACCGCGGCCCTGGAACACAAAGGACATTGGAAGGAACTCGGATGGGTTTTAGCCAATAACAGTCTGACACTCCTTTCCACCAGAAGGGAAAAAATCATTTGACGACATCTCATGCTTTAAAAAGGGACCTCCCAACTTCGACACTTCATACAAGTGTTGAACGATTTATGTGCAAACGTTTTTTGTCCAAAATTTTAACTTCTGTTCTGAGCCACGCCACCAAAAAGTGTACTTATATTCAAATGGCAAAACAGAAATAGATTAGCAACAACAGAAACTGTACCAAAATCAATTTCACCCATAGAAAAATTCCATGACAGTCGTTCTTCTGACGTTGAATGTCTCACAGACTTCACGCTTTCAGGATGCAAGTTGAATCAAGCATCAATCATGAATCATGCATCGCATTCGGAATTTCTTCTTATAGGTAGGTACTATAAACAGAAGATGTTCTACATGCTTAAAAATTTTCTTTAAATGGAAATTTATTGTGTAGTTTACGGTTCCAAAGATAAGGGATAATTTGTGAGGTAAAACTTTGCTTAGTCTTTTAAGAAGTCTTATGCTTACTGTTTTTTGTCCATACTTTCTCCCAAAAAGTTTACATTAATTTGGTTCTAACACGAAGCTCAAATTTTGTTGGCTGTTGCTCTGATTATAAGAATCATTTCTTCGGTCTTGATACTAGACAGATCGCAGCTACAATGTGAGATATAATGTTAAAGCAGTGCCTATTAAAGATGCTGTTTAATGGTTTGAGAAAGAAAAGTAAGTAAATTTTGAAACCACATCATAGTATTATCTAAAGGGATAGTAAAGCCACATATACTCTCCTTACGCCAATTATGTTTTAGCCCCAGGTATGGCGTAAGCCTATTACCAACCGAGCACAAATCCAGACTTCAAGCGACTACAGATAAATTCTTTAAACCTACAGTCGTAACTATTAGCAGTCACCTTAGCAACCATTTGACCTGCTTGGAAGATTTTGATAACATAGTATTCAATACTTATTTAGTTAAGTAACACTTAGGTCGACGTGAGCGAAGCCGCGGGCAACAGCTAGTCCATAATATGAACATGCAGGTGGTAGGTATTAATGTTGAGACTATCGTCCACCGCATAGTTTTGAATTAGGAGAGAGGAAGAAAGCTATAATATATTTTTTATAAGGTATAACATACCATCACGCCTGTATTCCCCGAAGGGTTAGGCAGAGGTGTAACTATGTACACCCACAGTTCGCCGGTATGTTTTAAGTCCCATGTAATAGGGGGCGAGCCTATTGCCATTATCCGGGCACAAATCCTAACTCCGAGCTGCTACTGAGAATTTCATAGAAAAAACCAATTACACTTTTTGCTCGACCTGGGAATCGAACCCAAGATCTCTAGTGTAGCAGTCGCTCTTAGAACCACTAGGCCACCGAGGCAGTTATAAGGTAATATTTAATAATAGTTAGATATCTTCATCCCTTATTTATTTATCTACACTTATATTATAAAGCTGAAGAGTTTGTTTGTTAGTTTCTTTGGTTAACGCGCTAATCTCAGGAACTACTGGTTTGAGTTGAATTTTTTTTTTGCGTTGGATGGCACATTTTTGAAGGAAGGCTATAGGCTTATAGCCTATAGCATAACATCACGCAACAACTAATAGATGCGGAGTAGTAAACAAAGACGTAACAACAAAGGGGAAAAAAAACAACGCGGGCGAAGTCGCTGGCAGAAGCTAGTTTTTAAATAAAGGCCATATCAAATTCTGTTTTTGAAATGCACTATCTCAGCTCCCGTGCTACATCACTAATGGAGTAAAGTAAGAAAGTGCATGTTCCCTTTGTCTTACCTGCAATGTTACCGTTCACGGAACCCATAACAAACCCCATCGATCATGTTCTGTTGTACCTATGTACTGTCATGTCTAGAAATAGCTATACCATTTCTGTGTACACTCTATCTATTTACATAGGAACTATCGTACAAAATAAGGCGTAGATATCGACAAAGTGTGTTAGATATTTTCATCCAAAACACAAAATCAAAAATGTAAAGTAACTGCCGACAAAAGAATAAAAATCCCTGACATAGTTAACAAAAGAGATGATAACTTTGAAACCGCTGAACCGATTTCCATCAAACAACGGAACACTCCCGACTAATATACCTTTCAAATAAAACAAACTAAATCAAAATCGGTTCATGCGTTCGGGAGCTACGATGCCACAGATAGACACACACACACACGCACAGACACGTCAAACTAATAACACCCCGACGTTTTTGCTTCGGGGTTCAAAAATAAAATTTAAAAAAATACAATAGTAAATGTATTGTATGAAATTAGAGGAATAACACAATTTAGTTGCGTATTTAAGTGTCTTCACACAAGAACGATATTATGACCGGATCAGACGAAATAGAAATTGTTCTAAAGATATTGTATATCACCCAGGTTATAACATCGCTCATGTGGTAAGGACGTCTTGAACTGCCCCGTTGGTCCTGGGTTCGATTCCCAGATCGAGTAAAAAGTGTTATTGAGTTTTTCCATTAGGAATTTCTCAGTAGCAGCTCGGAGTTAGGATTGTGCTAGGTTGATGGCACAAATAGGCTCGGCCGCTATTACATGGGACCTAAACATACCGGCGAACTGTTGGTTAGCATTGGTACACCTCTGCCTAACCCTTCGGGGAAAACAGGCGTGATGGTATGTTATGTGCTGGTATGTTTAAAATATAAAAATAAAATAGATGTAAAAATTGCTTAAAACATTTATTTATGAAGAATCTATTCTAAGTTTATTGGTCATGATCAAGATAAATAAACATGGGAATTCAATTAAATTATTATTATTATTTTATTATTGTTCATAATTATGTACCTACTCACGAGGCTGTGGGTTAGCAACCAAACACGGGAAACTGCCAATGTGTCATTTTTTTAAATCTATGTGCATTTTCTTAGTTGGTCTCGGTTATCACGGATACTCGTATCTCTGAAGAAAATCAGGGCGAGTGTGGGTAGGAAATCATCAAATAACTTCACCCGCCCTGGGCGGGCCGGGAGGGAGTGTCAGACTTTTACTGACTAAAACCCACCCATGTTCCTTCTTGTGCCCTTTGCGTTCCGGGGGCGCGGTATCTCTTACGAACAACCCGCAGCCAGGGCGAGGTCTGGACTTATAATTAAAGACATAAGTCTAAAATCGCCAATTCATTTTGAGCAAGGGTTGTCATTAATGCTCTTGCCTTCTCTGTATGAGAAGAGGCCTTGGCCCTGCAATGGGACAAAAAAAGGCTAGTATTATTATTGATATAATTTCTAAATATCATAATAGCCGTAATTTCTAGCTTGCAATATTACCATGAGTCATAATTATTTTCACAGCTCCCCAAACAATCTTGCGGAGGTCGAACCCTCGATTTAGGTAATCCCATACAAGTATGGGCCACTATTTCCTCTAAGAGCGAGCTAGAGGGAAGTTATTATTTAAGCCAGCGCTTGGCGCTGACGGGTTTAGCGAAGATGTAAGTTACAAGCGACAGGCGTTAGATATCAGTGTATTTTGGCTGTGAAGATTTTTTTCTAAGATTTTTATTATTTCCTCTTATTTTGATAGCAAATTATGAAAAAAAAAAATATTATCTGCAGATTTTTGTACAGAATTCCGATTTAAAACACGATTGTATAGTGCGTATATAAAATCGCTGACAATTGCGATAACCCACTTTTCAACCTTACGCCCTTAGTAATAAGTTTGGAATTGGTCTATCGCCATTATCCTTTCCTGTACAAGTAGTAAGTGTTTTAATTTTTTGGAATAATAGCTTTTTACCTGTCTTCGACTGGAGGACGGCTCATTATTTGAGTGAGTCTAGATTTTTAGTGTAATTGGTTTTTTCTTTCAGTTTTTATAGTTCATTACGTACTCAACAAGTCCTATAACTTGGGCCATACAACAAAACTAGACGACAAATCCGTTCAAAAAGCTACAGTATGATAAAATGCACTTTCCGCGCAATATGGCGTTCGAAATTACGGAATGTAAAGCTAATGTTTGACATTTTCTTTACAATCTGTGTCAAGGATAATGCTTTTATCTTCTAGCATTAGAAACAGACTTTGTAAGGTAAATAAATTAAATAAATAAATAGGTTTATCTTGGAGATAACTGACATCGGCGAAGGGAAACTTCGTGAGGAAATCTGGACTTGTAATTAATATGAGTCTGGACTATATTTTATTTTATTTTATTCAGAAAGGAATTCCAACACAGGATACACATTACATGGTAATGCATGTAATGTGTATCCTTTGTTGGAGTTCAATGAAAAAAAAAAAAAAATAAAAAAAAAAAAAAAAAAAATCTTCAAAGAACTTTGTATAATAATTTATACAAAGTTCTTTGAAGATTTGAGTTCAGTTATAGGAGAACACATCATGCATACATCATCATTTTAAACATAGTTTAGAATTGTATAAGTTAAAGTAGTTAAACACAATACAACTAAAATCAAAGTAAAATTAAACAATATTAAATTAAACAACACATAAACATAAAATTAATTAAACATTTGTAATTAAAACACGGGTTAAATAGTAAACAATTGAAGAGTAAAATTTAAAAAAATTAAAATATTCTAAAACACAAATAATACAATGAGAGAGGTAACAATGAATAGGAACTATAAAGAGCAATTATTAACATCACGCCTGTATTCCCCGAAGGGTTATGCAGAGGTGTAACAATTTACACCCACAGTTCGCCGGTATGTTTAGGTCCCATATAATAAGGGGCGAGCCTATTGCCATTAACCGGGCACAAATCCTAACTCTGAGCTGCTACTGAGAATTTCATAGAAAAACCCAATAACACTTTTTGCTCGACCTGGGAATCGAACCCAAGACCTCTAGCGTAGCAGTCAGTCTGGTGACGTATATTATTAATTTAACGTAATATACTATTGTAATCAGTCCACGAGTTTCATTGAACTGCTCCCGCTCAGCTATCGAATATAACAACGCAACAGCATCATCATCTTAACAGCCGTAGGACGTCCACTGCTGGACATAGGCCTCCCCCATAGATGTTCCAAAGGACTGGTTGAAAGAGGCCGGCATCCTGCGTACTCCTTATTGTAAAAAAAATAAGGTTGTATATGGCTCAACCAGTCTCTACAGCACAAAGAACTACAAGCAAGCGCGGCACAGCGTACTAGTCAACACAACAAAATAAATTTACAATTTCATTCGCATTTTCATTCATACTGACAGAAATTCAATCTCTTTTGAAATATCTTGTCCTATTCCAATAATATTTCTTCAGAAACACAATGTTTATCGTTTATTTCATGTATTCAACTCGACGTGTCACGCTCGACGCCAGTTTAAGGGTAAACGCAAATAGTTTGAGCAGATTTTACGCACAAATGAAATGCCCCATGGTTTCGCCCGGGTCAAGTTATTTTTTTTAATTACAGTATCCCTTCTTGATAAACGGGCTTAATAATGCAAAAATATTTTTTTCCTAGATTTGCGCGTTCAAACAAACATAGAAACTCTTCATCTTTTTGATAGTAGTATAGATGATAAACAAATTAAGTTGAGAACTGTATGCAAAATGTAATTTCACGCAGAATTTATTATTTACAACGTATTTACGAGATTTTAATTTTTATGACATTTATTTTAAAGTTCATTATCAAATAACAAATGAAAAACTTCTCCAGCATATTTCGGCTGTCTGCGCTAACCATAGCTGCGGACACTTTTCCTCAGTAACACACTGTGACAGACAGACTGCCAGCTTTGTTGTGTTCAATACAGAACGTTCAAACAACGATCAATGTGTGTGTGTGTGAGAGAGAGAGAGACAGCATTCGATAAAAATGTTAATAGCAGTCTCTCCCCAGTCTATGACATTTGGTGGTGCAACTCCCCGGGCGTCGGGAGTCGCAGAGCGATTCCCGGCCACCATGTGCGCGGGCCTGCGGGCGGCTAGCATTGGGTGACTCACCGTCCGATCAGAATCAGAACGACGGCGCGTTGTGTTTCACGAGCGCCTCAAAGAGATTCCAGCACGGATTCCACGTTGTGAAATTGGTTCGGAAAAGTTACCGTGGCCCTAAAACGCAAAGAGCATTAGGAGGGACTTGAATGGGTTTTAGTCAGTAAGAGTCTGACACTCCCTTCCGCTCCGCCCATTGATGTATTAACAACTATTGTGTACCCATATTTGTAAATAAACTTATATTCTATTCTATTCTATGCGAAAGAGTTTTCAGAATAAGATAACTAGTAACGAAGATGATCGCGTTCAAGCAAACAAAAAAAAACAAAATCGTACAAGTTTATAATAGTAATATTTTTAACATTAATAAATATTTATAACCTTAAAAATAGATACAAAACATTAAGTAGGTAATAATAAAATAAAGACATAAATCAAAGAAATCCTCCGCGTCGTCGTCAACTGGAAAAGTGCCCAAAAGACTGGCGGTATTGCCACCTTGGATGGCAATGCCAATTCTCTGGCAAAATAATCATATAGATGTAGTAAAGAAAGTTCATAAATGTTTTATACTTATTGAAAAGGGGTTAAATATCGCAATACAAATTGAATCGCGTTGATTTTTATGAAGAACATAATTTTCATTTCAATAAATAAATTCGTTTATTGAATGGAAAGACTCTTTATTACTTGAATTCACGATTGGTTTGAGAAAATATATATACCGGAGAGAAAAAAATGGGGTTTACGGTTACCTATGTCATTTATCTTATTTATAATCTGCGTAATAAAACAATAGTCATATCTATTATTTATCTGTGGAGTGAAGAGTGACGCATCGAATGAAAACAATAAAAATATAAAAATTACCTAAAACGAGAACAAAAAATATTTCTATTTTTCTTACTAAAAAAATAATAATCAGAAGGCCAATTACCGTAATAAAAGCACTCAAAATCGTGTCGCAATCTGATCACAGAGACACTGAATGTCAAAAACTTGACAAAAAAAAGTAGATGAATTAAAATGCATTTTTGTCAGGTAGAGACTGACATTGAAAGACTAACGTACGTACATAAAAACACACGAATTTTCCCTTACACGTTCCTAGTGATCTCAAAGACATAATTTATGCTACCATTATCCTCTAAAATTGTTCTTAAGCACTCAATTCAATCGTTACTACTTGTTCCTCTTCCGGAGATTTTCGCTAGAATATCCAGTCATATTTTGGGATGCTATAGTGCACCACAAAACGGGACCGTGACACCACATAAAGGCATTTTTACTTTTTGATTGGGTTCCAAACTACTGAGGTTTCAAAGGCCAGCTTTAGTGTTGCCATGCCAAAGTTGAGTTGATAAAGATCTTTCGTATAAAAATATCATTTATTTTGTATGACAACATGACGCTTCTATACCTAAAGAGGAGTAGGCAGAAATATATAGTACACCAACAAACATTTGTAAAATACACCACACTCTCTCAATGATTAAAAATAGATTACGTCAAACTTATTCTCATTACATTATCCAGCAATAACAGTTAAATTACGTCTGAAATGTTTGGAATAGAACTTTCAATGAAAAAAGCATGACTCTCATGTCGTAGAAAGCCCTATCTCATTGAAGAATACAAATTCTAGTTGTTATTAAGAATATTCTAATAAAGACCCAGTAATAATTATTCAAGACCAACGGACCACAGAGGTACTGTCTTGAACTACGAGAAATATTGAAGTGGTTGGGCTCTTTTTTGAAAAACCCCAATTAAAAAAAAAACATGATTCTCAAGTTGTAGAAGACCTTTTGTTTTTGAAAAATCCAGATGCTAGTTGTTCTTGAGAATTTTCTAATAAAAATTGAGTGATTCCCGACCAGACTACGGTAGGTACTGTCTAGAATTATTAACTGCCCCGTTGGTCTCGTGGTCGCAGGCGCGACTGATGAGCATGGGGTCCTGGGTTCGATTCCCAGGTCGAGCAAAATGTTATTGGGTTTTTCATGAGAAATTTCTCAGTAGCAGGTCGGAGTTAGGATTTGTGCCCGGTTAATGGCAATAGGCTCGCCACCTATTACATGGGACTTAAAACATACCGGCGAACTGTGGGTGTACGTTGGTACACCTCTGCCTAACCCTCCGGGGAATACAGGCGTCGTATATTATTTACATACAGTAAAACCAGTAATAGGTCACCATGTAAACAAGCTCACTGTCCATCGCACCGAACCCCCTTCATCACGACCCAAACAAAAGACGCATAAAACACTTTTTTTTTCGTAAAAACATCATTCTTCGCGAATTTTTTCCTGTCTTTGTTAGAAGAGACGAGAATTCCTAACTGTCATGATATTAATATAAATCTTGCAGATAAGTGGCTGTCGCAGCGGCTCCTTGGTTTACACTAGTCATTTTTGTTAAAAAAAAAATAACGGGAGATAAAGAATAGTTAAAGTTTAAGAGGACGAGTTTTTCAAAAGCTTTTTCTTCAGTTCTTTATTGCTTATTTTATGTTGACTCCGCGCATTTTTGCGGTTATTAAGAAAAGGCTCCTTTGGTTTCACTGTCCTGGTTTTGATTCCCCAAGCTAGCATTATTATTGATATTGGGATAAGCCCACTACAACTTCTAATAGCCAAAATCTACAAGAAAATCGCACAGGGAATGCAGTTCGATGAGCTCCGGATTTTTTTTAACATTATTTGTAGTTAATGCTGTACCCCGTACCTCGAGAACTAAGTCGTTGAAATAGCGTATAGGTAGTAGAAGTGTGAGAATGGATTTGACTTTGACTTTGACTTCCAAGCAGACAAAGTTACGCGCACAAACTATTTTAAATGTTTATTGTAGCAATAGTTAATAAACTTTATAGTTATTATTATTATTTCAATTATCACTTGTTTAAACATTTTCAAACTTAATTCCCAAAAACCGAGCAGCAATTGGGTCTAATGCTGCTAAAACCAACCAACAGTCGTCAAAACTTCTCCCATTTTTCAAAGTAATTGTAATTTTTTTTTTTTTTTGTTCAGGATGGGATCTCATCAAATGACTTCCCTGAGCGGGGCGGGAGGGAGTGTCAGACTTTTACTGACTAAACCGCACCTATGTTCCTTCTTGTGCCCTTTGTGTTCCGGGGCGCGGTATCTTTTACGAACAACCCGCAGCCCCGTCAATTGAAATCACATAGGCATATTGAATTAATTCGACGTTAAATTACTAAGAGATTGTGGCCTAGCTTGTTTCGGCAGAACTAAGTTCAATATTATCCTCCTTCAAATAACCAAGAAATCCATGAACGACACAGCCAAAAGTAATCGACATCGCGCCCCATAATGATATCTAACGCCTTGAATGCCATCTGTCATGGCCGACAGAAGATTGATGAAGACGCCCCGAGCAAACATGTACCGCACAATTAGCGTTACAGAGATTAGTGAATGTAATGTAATAAATGTATGAAGAAATTGAGTGATAGTGTTGTTTTGTGTGATTTATTATTGCTGTACGGGGCGTTAATAGACAAATTACATACACGTTAATTACTGGCCATCAAAGTAAGTAACATCATACCATCACGCCTGTATTCCCCGAAGGGTTAGGCAGATGTGTACCAAAGTACATTCACAGTTCGCCGGTATGATTAGGTCCCATGTAATAGGGGGCGAGCCTATTGCCATTAACCGGGCTCAGATCCTAACACCGAGCAGCAAAATCCGAATCCAAGAATTTAATAGAAAAACCCAATAACACTTTTTGCTCGTCCTGGGAATCGAACCCAAGACCTCTAGCGTAGCAGTCGCGCTTTGGACCACTAGGCTAACGAGGCAGTCAGTCAGTAAGTAACATTGAACAAATATGATTGCTGATAAACAAATTCCTTTTTTGATGTAGAATGTTTGTTTACGGAAAATAATTATAATGTGAGTACACGTTAATTATTGTGCTTACAGGTGCATACAGCAGTGTCTTGGAAGTTTGAAGATTTAAAACTTGATTTCGTAAAAAATCGTAACTAACATTGACCATCAATATCTTTGTAACCACTAGGTTCCCATACCTGGGAAAGAAACAAGTTTACCTATTAATTTAGACTTGGTTTTACCCGCAACTTTGTTCGCGTAAATGTCAGTTATTGGTAGTTGCCTTTATAACCGACCATTGAATCGGATTTTGTTCACAATTTTTTTTCGCCCTATTCCTTTTCATAAGATCGACGTGTCTGTGTGTGTGTATGTGTTTCTGTGGCATCGTAGCTCCCAAACGCATGAACCGATTTTGTTTTTGTGTTTGAAAGGTTAATTAGTCGGGAGTGTTCTTAGCTTTGTTTGATTAAAATCGGTTCAGCGGTTTCAAAGTTATCAGTTCTTTTGTTAGCTACGGTATTGATTTTTTTCTTCTGTCGGGGGTTACTTAAAATTTTTAATTTTCTGTTTTCTAAGAAGTAATCTCTTACAAACAAACAAAAAGCTGTACCTCTTCATAATGTCAGTATTGGTATAGATACGCATAGATTAATCACAGCTACATCAGTATCGGTAATGCGGTAGTAATACTGCGGTAATATTTCATTCGACGCTCATGGGAATGCCTCGTGAATCGACGTATTGTCAACCTGATTTACGTTAACGACGCCGAGTTTGATACTGGTATTATTTTATTTATTGTATTATTGATTTAGGGTTGAATTAGTGTCAATTGATTGACGTTTGGATGGTGCAAATGTCTGTTTGTTTACGTTGTGCTGTGAACAATTGAGCACTGTTGACGATTCTACGTCGACTGCTCAGTTACAGGAGCGACTAAATCATGACATCTATTGTATCAAGAGACCCTTCAATTTTATTTAGTTGTATAGATGTGTAGATGGTTTTTGATGCCCTATAAGCTTCCTTTTTTGCATTTTATTATTACTTAAGTAAGTTTTATACTAGTGATTCAACAGCTGTATACATATAATACAAAAGTAATCTGTTTATTAATTTTTATTACTCGTTTAGATTGCATGTTATTTGATCGTGTTTGCCGTATAAATTGTATCAAGTAAAATAAAAATAATTATAAATCAAAGAACATCGATCGTATTACTGGAGTGATTTTCTTTACATACATATCAATATTTTTCAAAGCACCACTACCGACGGATATCTAGAAATAAATTATTAATTCATTCATAAAACAGTATCAATAGCTAACTGAAAGGTCAAAACATTTATTTATACACTTGAATATTGTATGAACGAACCGTGTGGCCATGTTGGTGTCACGCCAACATATTAAACACACCCTTTCCTTTTGGTGTGGCTTTTAAAGGCTTGTTAGGGGTGGTTGTGTGCTTTGGTGGTGATCGAAAACATGTAGAAATAGCCTACTTTGATAATAATCGGTCCTATGGTAAAAATAGGTCCTTATAGAGGGTGAAAAAGACTTAATAGTGTATCCATACCATTACAGACTTGGTACAACCTACTTTATTGTCTCATTTTTAACCGACTTAAAAAAAAGGAGGTTAACAATTCGGATGTATGTTTTTTTTTGTATGTGTGTTACGCAATGACTGCGTCAATTATGAATTTGATGATTCTTTTTTGTTTTGGTCTTCAAAGGTGGTCCCATATACATTTTCTTGAAATTGGTTCAGTAGTTTGGTAAAAAAAATACTGTAAAAAATATGTCATCCAAGTAAACGAATTAGCGTATTTTGCTTTCTTGTGATTTTTAAGTGGTGTCTTGTTAATTTACTTAGTATAACTGTTCCTTCATGGATTTGGATGACAGGAAATTGATACTAAAAAGCATAAAAATAAAAAAAAACCCATACCCTTAGAACCGGAATACAGCACCGCTGCTTTGCGGTTGAAATAGGTATGGTGGTAGTACTTTCTTTCTTTACTAAAAACATCCCATTGCTGATGGCATCTAAAGCTAACACAGCAACAGAGCTAACCCTGTCTCAGCTGCATAGTTTTACAACGTAGGAGCTTGAAACAAAACTGTGCAACTGAATATTTTACAAAATAAATTGCGTTTTCTTCGTTTTGCATCGCCACCGTTGCTTGCCGCGACCGCACTGTAAAATTGTTTTATATATGTGTTTTTCGTTTTTCGTAAAGAATAATATGGAATAGTAAGTGAATGGAATGCTCTGTTTTATTTGCTTTCCGTTAACTTTTTACTGATGTTTATTTTCTCAAAAATAAAGTCTAAATGCAGGCCGCTTCCAACCGGTCCTTTTGGAAATCTATGGGGAGGCTTATGTTCAGTAGTGGACGTCTTGATGATGAAAGTCTAAACAAAAAACCATTTATTTCAATTAGTCCATTTACAGTTACATTTGAATTGTCAAACAGTCAATCAGTTTCTCTCACTGTACCTTTAAGTTGTTTTACTACGCAACAAAATTTAGTAGATTGTAGCCAGTATAATCTTTTTTGACTCGCTTCATTCAGCTACACAACAACGAAGCGTCTAGATGGCCAATTTTAAACCAATTTATAACAAACAAGTTCAGAACTCATTTAAATCAAAATTAAAAACAAAACAAACAGATTTCATATTTAGAACTTCATTATTATGTCAGGGCATAGTAATGAAGTTCTAAATATAAAATAATTTATACTTACCTTCTCCTGTCGGGAAAAAAGGTTGAAACAAAGGAAAATCTTGGCATTTCTTTCTCTGCGTGGTCACGTTTAGAAATTGTAAAGTATTCGAATGTTTCGTGCGGAAATATAATAATAATAACGTGTGTTCGTCGCGTTTGACATTTTAATGATGGCGCTTTCTCGTTCAGTGTAAGTGTTGCCTTATTTTTTTTTCTTTTTACTGATATTTCTTAGTGAGAATGAATTGGGAGACAGGCATCTTTATGCAGAGCAAGAAATGATATTTGTTTTTATTTTGGCGGAAAGTAAAAATATTTCAATGGTGGTTTTTTTTTTGTTAAAATAATAATCTTTTTTTTTTTTGGCGGGTGGGAAATCATCAAGTAACTTCTCCCGCCCTGGGCGGGGCGGGAGGGAGTGTCAGACTTTTACTGACTAAAACCCACCCATGTTCCTTCTTGTGCCCTTTGCGGTCCGGGGGTGCGGTATCTCTTACGAACAACCCGCAGCCCCAGCAGGCATCGGCCCTCAGTGGCCCCTTCCTTTTGCTGACATCTCTTTGAGGCGCGGGTGGAACACGAACGCGCCGTCGACACGGCAAAATAATAATCTTGTCTGATTATTTCGGAGTGTGAGTTTATAGCCTTATCGTCACTAAAAATATTTAAAGACAAAACTGTGATACGCTATAACATATAACAGAACTAAGACATGTCTCATCCCCACTATCTACATCTCCAAACTCACTTTCCTAGTTTTGCTCTCCATACAAGGGTCTTCCATCCATATTTTGAACAATTGGTAATTGAACTCGACAAGATATATTTTTTTCAATTCTATTTTTAATTACAAATATTTGCCCCATTGGTCTCATGGTCGCAAGTGCAACTGATGAGCATGTGGTCCTGAGTTCGATTCCCGGGTCGGGCAAAAAGTGTTATTGGGTTTTTCCATTACGAATTTTTCAGTTGCAGCCCGGAGTTTGGAAGTTGGTACTGTGACACCCCCTTGCCACGGAAAGCACGTAAAGCCGTTGGTCCCGGCTGTCATTCGTACATCTTTGACAGTCGTTAGTGATAGACAGAAGTCAGGAAGTCTGACAACCAGTCTCACCAAAGAGGTATCATGTTGCCCAGTAACTAGGTTTTGGAGGTGAGATAGGCAGTCGCTCCACGTAAGACACTGATATTCAGCTGCATCCGGTTAGACTGGAAGCCGACCCCAACATGGTTGGGAAAAGGCTAAGCAGATGATGAATTAGAGTCATTTCCCTCTACGCGTATGACAGTCCCTTGGCATGACATTTTATAAATAGGAGAAAGGATCTCAGATTCTTGTAGTTTACATATTTCATTATCAACGTTTAGTCAGGCCGATATAAAAGTCTTTTGACTACAACTTTACATACAATATTCTGTAATATATAGTGAAAAAAATTAGGTTTTAAGACATTTTTGACAGATGGCAATCTGATCTCACCGACCTAACAGGACCTAATTAGTCTGGACTAATTAGGTCCTGAACATAGTTACTCTGTCAGCGTAACTGAGATTTCGAAGAGCCAACATATTCGATACCTCTTGTAATTATATCGATACTGAAAGAAAAATGGTGATGTTTTAAATAAAGAAGAGAACAATTTCGTTTTAATTCTTTTTATTTGTTGTAAACAGTCTTATAATCGAGCGATGAGTTTACATTTTATTTTTATACATAAACAATATTTCAATTTGGCTGGTTTTTCTAAGCGAATTCACAATCTAATCTCACAATTAAGTTATCGTTGTCGTTACATTACATTTAAAGATACACCTTAGAACAATATTTACAAGAATTGAAACAATGTAATTGAATTACGTTCCCTCGTTTTAATTTTAAGCGTGAGACGTTTTGAGTGTGATGTGGGACTAAAGATTTAGGCCGATTGTACAGACAGCATCATGAATTGGTAACCCCTCTTGCATTAAAGTTTGTTTGAAACCCAAAACCTCTAGCGTAGCAGTTAAATTTAATTAATTATTAAAGATTAAAGTTTATTTACAACATTAAAAAAATAGTCGCAAAAAAAATCGTACAGAACATTGAATCTTCAAACATTCAATGTTGTGTACATTTTTTTTTTGGCGACTAAAGGTCAACCTCCAACATCTTCGTAACCAGAAGGTATGGCTCCCTGGTATAGTTGAAATCAAACATTGTTCCCAATGATGGGAACAACATGTTACTTTTAACCTTTAGGCTTTGGTAGGAGTATTTTTTACACCTGTTAATTAAACCTGTAATTATCAAAGTTTATCTATATTGATTGGACTCCAATAACAATATTTTCTTAAAAATCAACAGAGACCCTACATCACACTTAAAACTCATTCTTACAGTATGTACAAAGTCACAATAACTACGTAAACAAGTACAGCAAGGTAACGTAACACAACATTAAGGGGAACATCGTCCGCTCCCCGTGGGCTAGTCGGCAGCCTCCCTTAGCCGCCTCCGTCAGACCTGCGGTAATAGAGAGTTAGGTTAGGTTATGTTTAAGCCTCGTATTCATTAGGAAACATAGTTGCAAAACATTGTTTCATCAAAATGTTTCCGTGTTTGGAAATGTACATACATTGTTGCAGTATTGTTAGTAACAAGCTAATTTTCAGTATTCAGATATAGTAAACAAATATAATGTAATGTAGCTAGAAACGTGTTTTGTTGTAGTGTTGGTAGGAACATGCAAATGTTTTGTAGTAAACAAAAGAACATCTTGCAACATCAAATGTTGCTGGAAACAATGTTGCGAAACATTGTTTGCTATGTATACGGGGCTTTAGTTGTATAATTTGGACTGTGCGTATACCTAAACAAATATTAGGAGTTAATTTGCATAACTATTGTTCACATTTTAATTTAAATATGAACTCATTAAGATAGAGAATAGGGTCCAAAATGTTAAGTGACATCCCACTTGTTGTCAAAACCTCCATCTATTATTTTAATTTCTATGGTGAATCGACAGAACCAATTAAAATTTTAACTTGGCTTGTATTTATCTATTAACTAAAAAAAAATGTATATGCGGGTCGCACACATTCGATTCGGTGTTCACAACTTTCATAAATTTGTATTAAAAATGCCGTACCAAATGTGCCGAACCACTTATGTGTACAGCGACCTTAATCCAACAAAATATTATAAAACAAACATTATTTATCTACCCGAAGCACAGGCAAGTGTTATCTAGAAAAACGATAAAACAAGTCACTAAGAAACTTTAAAAGACGCCAGAGGGCGCCGTGTTCCTTCAGGCATGAATAAGATCAAAATTAGGCTGAGAAGAGTCGCAAATTGCTTCGCCAATAGTCTTTATATAAGATGCTATGAAAATGAATAAACTATTCATTGCTGAACAGTCCGTTTTCCAATATTCCAAGATTTTCAATGAAATGTTTTATGAGAGGCACCCATCAATGGGAATATTTAGGTACTATATCGGTGCTGTACCAGCTGTTACGTAGCTATCTTATTTTGCACTGGTTGTTAGCGATAATATTGCCTTAATTGTCATGTACAATCGAACAAGTTATTTGGTATACAGGCTAACTTATTACTTAAAAGACATCGGTAGATGTCTTTTAGGTAATAAGTAAGTTAGCCTGTAGGAAAATAAAAATTGTTAAGTTAGTGTTGTAATTGGTGCGAATTATGGTAATATTTCGCACCAATTACAACACTAACTTAACAATTGTTATTTTCCTTACTTTTGTTGTTTATTTTACACTCTGAACTAGCCAAATTTGTATTGTATTATTTTTTATTTTTTTACTTTGTATGACATTGTGTTCTGTCTAGGAATGAAGAATGAGGCTTTATAACCCCCAACGTAAAAATGGATGGAGGCAAGTTTTGTTATTTCTATTGTTGAAATGAGTAAATAAACTTACCACCAGCAACGCTGATCTGATTGCCGAAATCTTCTGAATATGAGTTGAGTTTTATTTCTGTGGACAAACAAGTAATTTAAATTTGTTTAAGCTTACAATAAAATCAAACAGATTAAACATTACAATCTACGTCGAAATTTTATTAGACTTTCACGAAAATAAGTGAATCTTTAAAAATATCTGGTAATTTCTTTTGTAGTGAGGTAATCCTCATAGCGACGTCGCTGGTTGTGTCAGACTCCTACCGATTGAAATTCCATGGTTCCTATCACTGCCTTAAGTACCTCCATCTGACATCAGCCGTCAATTCTCGCCTCTCAGTAGTTTATAGGTAGGAGATATCAGCTAAAAACTGATTTTGCGGCAGGACCGAATTAAAGGAGTCTTTGATATACAAAATATACTTGCTTATGAGGAAAATAATGAATGTTCGCAATGTTCGACTTACCATAAAGTCGGAGCGTCCCCTCACTTTTGCCGAGTGAGTTGGTACTCACACAGTTGTAAGTACCAATATCACTTCTCGAGAACTGTCTGATGGTCAACCACATGGTCACTTGGTAGGACTGTTTCTCCTCTGTTATGGTGTATTTAGGCCTGTAACAATTAAAAAATATTTTATACAAGTAATATGCATAAAAGAGCACATTAAGACGGAACTAAATATGGCTGGTAGAAAAAAATATTACGCATTTTTAATTTTGCGTATTTTGGGGACGCGTCCTATCGGATTAATAGAGTGAGGGAAGAAGAAGTGAATCTGTGTTTGTGCATAGACTTGTGTTCTATTTCCTGTTTACTAGGCTAGTCTCCATTGATCGCGAGACGACTCCCGGCTACCGTAGACGCGGGCCTGTGGACGGTAAGCAATGGGTAGCTCACTGTCCGTACGTTGCATAACGACAGGTCGTGTCGACGGCGCGTCGTGTTCCACAAGCGCCTCAAAGCGATATCAGCAAGTGGAGGGGCCACTCAGGGCCGGTGCCTGCCGGGGCTGCGGGTTGTTCGAAACGAATATCTCATCTGGCTAGTCTCCATTGAGATTGGCTGTTGTTTGTTGAGTTTATGATTATAATGATGTAAGAGGGAGTCTTAGCTTATTTTCACAAGTGACGTCACATTCTTCCACGTATATTTCAAATTAAACTTTTAATTTTACACAATATGCTTCACCACTAATTAACTAACTTTTATTTTAACTCTACCAGACTGTGAAGGTTTCGTAGTAATAATTTTCTACAAAGAAATTTCTAACTATGCAGCTTTGAAAACTGACATAATAATTTGCTTTGTAATTACCTTGTAATTAACTTTAGCTGCAGTGGAATCAACATGAACAAATAAATAGGTAGCTACTTACTTTTGTCTAGCTATTCTATAATCTATACTAACTATACTAAACAATACAAATAAATAAATAACTGCCTCGGTAGCCTAGTGGTCCTAAGCGCGACTGCTACGCTAGAGGTCTTGGGTTCGATTCCCAGGTCGTGCAAAAAGTGTTATTGGGTTTTTTCTATGAAATTCTCAGTAGCAGCTCGGAGTTAGGATTTGTGCCCGGTTAATGGCAATAGGCTCGCCCCTTATTACATGGGACCTAAATATACCGGCGAACTGTGGGTGTACATTGTTACACCTCTGCCTAACCCTTCGGGGAATACAGGCGTGAGTGTATATATATATATATATTAATTTGATGTCAGTTTAATTTAATGCACGCGATCGGTCCGACTGACGGACCAATCACGTGCAGCGTCGGCGTTCCAAAAGACTCGGAAGGAACCCAAAAATCCAAAAATTAACTTGACATCTGTGCTCACGACTCGTGGCGACTACCTTAAAGTTTATTGGTATTTTGTTTGCAAAAGTTAATCTAGTCCGATTACAAAAATTCTTTTACTGATTCTATCCGCAAAAAATTTTTCACACAATGAACACGAACGGGCAAATTAGCGGGCAGAAGTTAGTGTCCTTTAATTTAGGCTTGACCTGATTTTTGCAGCATAACCTTATACACCTTATACAAATGATTCAAAATTGTACAAACTACTGGTTTTTTTAACCAAAAACATAAAATTTCGACCTTTTTATTCGATGGTGACACGCAGAAAGCCAAATATATCATTGACATAAAAGACGTGATCAGTAACCATATCTTTACATAACATACCATCACGCCTGTATTCCCCGAAGGGTTAGGCAGAGGTGTACCAGTGTACATCCACAGTTCGCCGGTATGTTAAGGTCCCATGTAATGTGGGGAGAGCCTATTGCCATTAACCGGGCACAAATCCTAACTCCGAGCTGCTACTGAGAATTTCATAGAAAAACCCAACAACACTTTTTGCTGGACCTGAGAATCGAACCCAAGACCGCGCTTAGGACCACTAGATATCTTTAATACAATAAAAAATAACAAAATCACAACTCTGCTACCCTATTAATAAGAACTACAATACAATTTAGATAGTATTTTCCTTACATTTAGGTCCAAAAGTACCTCACTACCAAAGTATTATATAAATATTTATGCACGGTAATGTAAAACACTAGTATCATTGAATGTCGATATGAAAAATGCGCCTGTGTGTGTGCGATAAGTAAATGGACCTCAGGGTATATTTATATAACAAAACAAGAACTGAAATGAACGTATTTCTTCTTTAAAAAGGTAAGAGTTACTTTTATTATTTATTCGAACATTCCAACACGTAGTTTCTGCCTAGAACTCAGCCCGAGTGATTGTTTTCGTCCGCTTCAAGATAAGTCTTTGTTTACTGCTCTACTCCCTTGGGGCGTAGCGTGATATTAGCCTATACTACATACACATACTATCACGCCTGTATTCCCCAAAGGGTTAGGCAGAGGTATACCAATGTACACCAACAGTTCGCCGGTACGTTTTAAAGTCCGGTAAGTGTCGGTGTGTTTATATCCTGAATTCTCGTTTGTTAGATTAGAAATACTCACTTTGTACATAATATTTATTTTGTTTTAAATTTTTTTTTTATATTTATAGATAATAGGATAGATGTGTTGACACATCCACTTAACCTTTTCCCAACTATGTTAGGGTCGGCTTCCAGTCTAACCGGATGCAGCTGAACATCAGTGTTTTACATGGAGCGACTGCCTATCAAGAGGTATCGTGCCCAGTAACTGGGTTGTGGAGGCACAACCCAGTTACGATACCTCTTGGTAAGACTGGTTGTCAGAGTTTCTGGCTTCTGACTATCCGTAACGACTGTCAAAGATCTACGAATGACAGCCGGGACCAACGGCTTAGCGTGCTTTCCGAGGCACGGGGGAGTTACACCACCAACTTCCAAACTCCGGGCTGCTAATGAGAAATTCGCAATGGAAAAACCCAACTTTTTGCCCAACCTGGGAATCAAACCAAAAAAAAAAAAAAAAGAACCCAGGACCCCGTGCTCATCAGTCGTGCTTGCGTGTAGAATTAAATAAAAATGCTACAGAATAGTCGTATTTCGAATTAAACAATCGACTTAAATTTAATACTTTTACTAAATTTGAAAACTTCGTCATCTAAATAAAATATATTGTACATACCTTTTAAAGTTAAACATTTTTAACAAACAAATGTTAAATCGGATCGAGTTTTTAACCAATTTAACAATTCATAAATGTAATGTAAAAGTTGCTGATAGGTATTACCAAATGTTTGCATCCAAAGTTGCTATATAGGCCTAACATGAGCGCGCGATCGTAAATTTGAATCCAGTTGATTTAATTGAAAATATGTCTATCCTGATATATTTTGGTTCATTATTACCACAGTTGGAATTTATCACCTTATAACTGCAATGGCTTTAATCTATAATACAATTTTTTTAATTGTTTTTTATCGCTTTCCACCTACATTGCTTTCACACATAACATACCATAACGGTTGTATTCCCCGCAGGGTTAGGCAGAGGTGTACCAATGTACACCCACAGTTCGCCGGTATGTTTTAGGTCCCATGTAATAGGGGGCGAGCCTATTGCCATTAACCGGGCACAAATCCTAACTCCGAGCTGCTACTGAGAATTTCATAGAAAAACCCAATAACTCTTTTTGCTCGACCTGGGAATCGAACCCAACACCTCTAGCGTAGCAGTCGCACCTAGCACCACTAGGCTACCGAGGCAGTTTCATTGCTTTCACATCTAACAAGAATAAGGCTGCTTGTCGACGGGAGCGGAGTTAGGCTGCGGATCGGAGAAACGGAAACATATCAACCAATAGGATCACATAATTGGAGAGGAGCGAAAACGCTGCGCAAACCTATTGGTTAATATAATTCCGTTAAGAATTTTGTAAAAACTTAATTGAATAGGGTGTAAGTGAAGTTACTAGTTCGTTCTTCTACATAGAGACCTACCTACGTTTTTTAACTTCCTGGCGAACTGACCGACTCCTTGACAATTCAAAACTGCCTGTAAATGGTTAAATTGACATAAATGCTTTGACTTTGACGTTGAAAAAATTTCTACCTTATCGTCACCCAATAATTTTAGTAAAACCTTCAAACTGATATTATGTGTGAAACGGGTATTTCCAAATAAAAAATCCACGCGCTCGTATCAGGCCCTTTGTCCCAAACACAGCTCCGCATGGTTTACCTTCGACACAACCTATTGGCATATTTTACGTAACCAACTGAACCAAATAATTGAATCAGTTTGTGATTCCTGCGTATTGACTAAAAGCAAACACGAACGCAGGAGTAAATAATAATTTCCGTGAAATAAAGTGATTGGAATACCCAATCAAATCAATACTGGATGCAACGATTTTAACAGAATAGCATTGCTCAAAGCCAAAGTCAAAGTCAATACATTTATTTCAATTACACCATTAAAAAGCACTTAAGAACGTTATTTACAAAAAAGTTAGAAATTAAAAACTGCCTCGTTAGCCTCCCATAGACAAAGTTGATGTCTCATGCCTGTAATTACACCGGCATCCATATCCTTCAAATCGGAACACAGACTCCTTTAAAATCAAACTATCTAAATCCAATTACAGTGATTTCTCCACTATTACCTACGTGCTGCCTCGCCACTGCATCTCATCCTCGCATCAACTGCCTCGCTGGCCTAGTGGTCCTAAGCGCGACTGCTACGCTAGAGGTGTTGAGTTCGATTCCCAGGTCGAGCAAAAAGTGTTATTGGGTTGTTTTTATGAAATTCTCAGTATCAGCTCGGAGTTAGGATTTGTGCCCGGTTAATGGCAATAGGCTCGTCCCCTATTACATAAGACCTAAACATATCGGCGAACTGTGGGTGTACATTGGTACACCTCTGCCTAACCCTTCGGGGAATACAGGCGTGATGGTATGTTATGTTATGTTTTGTTATGTAATGGAGTTTCTTCATTATATACACTTAAAAAATAACGTTTTGCATTGGTAATTGCATTTAAATGCCAGTCTAAGGTTTTATGGGAAATAAGAGTCTACTTACCCATCAAGTAACATCTCTCCTCTGTTCTTGATCCAGTAGTTGATAGTATTTGGATGAGCTTCGACGTAACACTTTAGCTTCACGTCAGTGCCTAGTGGAGCACCCAGCAACTGATTTGGCACTTTTACTGTTGGTGCAACTGTGGGCAAAGAAGAGTTAGTTAAGTGACATATTGTTTTTATTTTATTTGTTTAAATCGATGCCTCACGCGAGCAATGTCTTATTTATCATGATTGTGTGTGCGGTTGTTGGCACAGTGGGTTCGATTCTTGTAGGAAACAAATATTTGTAAAGTCAACAGTTAGTTTTGAGTTTGTTTGTCTCAACTAATATAAAAAAGAGAAAAGATTTTTATTTGTGTTTATGGACTAACTCAAAATCCTCTAAACCGATTTTAAAAATTCTTTCAGCTATTTAAAGCAAAATTATCAGCGAGTAAAATAGGTGACTGCCTCGGTAGCCTAGTGGTCCTAAGCGCGACTGCTACGCTAGAGGTCTTGGGTTCGATTCCCAGGTCGAGCAAAAAGTGTTAGTGGGTTTTTATATGAAATTCTCAGTAGCAGCTCGGGAGTTAGGATTTGTGCCCGGTTAATGGCAATAGGCTCGCCCCTTATTACATGGGACCTAAATATACCGGCGAACTGTGGGTGTACATTGTTACACCTCTGCCTAACCCTTCGGGGAATACAGGCGTGATGGTATATTTTATATATATATTTTTTTAAATAGGTTATACTTTATTTAAAAAAAAATTTAGATCAGTAAGAAATTCCACGCGAGGAAGACGCCGACAAAAGTTAATGAGTTAGTCACTCTGCTCACAAGAACTACCTAATCCTACTTAATAAGCATAGTACAAAAACAAACGTTTCTTTTTTTCTACGGGATAAGTCCAACCAAGTAGACACGTTCTGACAATCTGATCTTTCTTATGAACGTACAACGAGGACTTTATTGAGGCAACAGCTGTTCGCATCAAGACATTCGTACCAAAAGACTCCTTCCTATGTTCAAGATTTGAGACGATTTGTTAGATACTTCTGATTCCCTGATACTTATTTTCCATATTAATATAATTATTATATTTTACACTTTACCGAAGTGCAGTAAGTTACTATATTAATTTTTATATGATGTTAATTATAAGCACATAATTTATTCCGACGTTTGCCTTCACCAATTTTAGTGATGTCTAACATCACTAAAATTAATGTTAATTTATCATGTGTTTATAATTAAAATACTTAAATCTGTGAGCACAAATTCGCCATAAGCAAGTGTTATGATCAATAAAGATGAGAAGAGACGTGTTTTTTGAATAGTTTACCGAATACAACTAGTTATATGCCCAACTAATAAAAGTGATGGTCAAAAAAACAAGGTACCTACAGCCGCCACTTGCGCTCACAAAGACCAAAATACGAAAAATATTCTTAAAAATTATTCTATGAAATCTTTGCAAAAAAAAAATGTGATAGACGAACAACTATTGCAGTTCTTTATGATAACAAAAAAGTAAAATCACAGCTTTCGAAGAAAAATGTACTTTCACGGTGCCGACGCTAAAAGAAATTCGATACCTTTCTCCGAATATCATGGGCTTTTAATATAAATAGACGACAGAGAACGGTTACCTTGTGATTTTAACCGCAAAGAGTCTAGTCTGTTTTTCTATAGAAGAATTTCCACATAAAAAGAAAGGTAGTTCTCGACTTTTAGGTATCTATTTTTCATGCCATTTTCTATAAAATCTCCAACAAAAAATGTTAAACTTAACGTCTGCAACTAAAAGATAATTCTCAGAGCCAGTCTTTTCATTATAACTCATTAAAATTCATAGGATTATGATTAAATCTCTAGTTTTATACTTGTTAGAATTTTAATACAACTTTATAAAGCCGTTGTTGACTGCAGTTTATCTTACGCCGTCAAAAGTTCTTTTACTTTGCAGTTTTTTAGATTGTTCATAATATATGTTTTTGTTGGGTTGATTGTTTAGAAGAAGTTTCAATTTTAAACTAATTACTTTATGAATGTTATAGACTTTAAGTCAGTAATAATTTCATAAAAGGTTAATGAGTACAGGTAACTCCCCAGTGATTGAGGCAGACGCCCTCCTCTCATGCATGATACTGTGGCGGTGATACCAGGCAAGCACCAAAGTGACTTTTCCAATTCAAGTACGTACGTTCTAATTTTATCCTATATCGGTGAAGAAATACATCGTTAAGCAACTTGAACTTTTAATCAATATAAGTTTGAAATCGTCAATCTTCCTGAAACAAGCGTAGTGATCAATGCTCGTGCCTTCTCTGTATGGGAAGAGGCTTTTGCCCTGCAGTGTGACAATAATAGGCAGGTATTATAATTATTATTAAACTAATATATTTCTCGATAAAATGATCGCCTTGTAAACATTTCGCTTTAGAATACGACAGATCTAAAAATAGGAAATAAAAAGATAAATCTAGTTTCTACTCAGTAGGAACTGTTGGTTGCAGTCACGTATCCTAGTTGCTCCTACACAGAGGGACTTGTATCATTTTGGATGGCATCCAAAATCGTGACGGGACCAACCCTGAACGGATTATATTATTCAAAGTGACAAACAGACGACTGGGGGCATTTTATATTGGTTTTTAGGGGGAAGGGGGCGTTGATAGTTTTCGTTGTTTGGTTAAAATCTAGGTATATATACAGTTAAATAAGCTGTTTAGTATGCAGGTAAAAATATTGACTGGCAATATTCATTTTTATTGTGTGATTAAAAAATGTTTGCTAAAAAATACTGGAGTAAGTGACATACAAAAATTTACTACTTAGTTAGTCAAAATAATCTTTGTAAGTAGTTGCAAGTTCACTACCTGTATAGCAATGTCGTTGGGTTTATCTTAGAAGATCTAAGATTCTATCTTTCGATGTTCAAATTTTATTTCTTATGAGATCGTGTCAATAGTATAAGAATTTATTTTTTTAATATTGCTCTTGTAATTACCAATTTCTCCAACAAATAACACACGCACACACACACACACACACATCAAATAACAGATGTAACAAGGTACCACAGTATTAAAATACCATAATTGTGTAATTACATATAAATCTACTCACAGTTAACATTAAGTATGATTCTCTTGCTGACGGCGGGAGGCACGTCGTTGGCTGCGATGCACAGGAACGCGCCCATCTGCCGACGGTCCACGCGCCACAGCGGGAGGGAACTGCCCGTGTAGCTCTCCACTAGACAAGAAAAAATAACAACTATTAGGCTACTATCACACAAACTTAAAGACGAAAAACATTATCGATTATTTTCATAAAGATGTTCAATGCTCTAAAATGTAAAAATTGCACACTATTTATTATAAATGTGAAAGACAGAGTTATCTATGAGTCTGTTCGTTATCTTATCAAGCTATTAGGCAATCATTGTATTTTACAAATATTTCACGCATTCTTAAACTAATTTAAAACGTTACTAGTTACGAGGCCTACAGATCGTATGCACAGCATTTGATACTTCTCACACTATAAACTTCTAGATTACAACCAGGTAAGGTTTGAGAGAGGCGCTGATGAATACTTTCAAAATTAATTTGATAGATGTTGGTTTCATTCAAAGTACTTTATCGGAGCCTCTCTCCAACGCAGCTATTTATAAAATTATAAAATAGTGCTATTTATAAAATAGTGAGTAAGGTGTTACAGTCCTAATAATATCTAAGGTTTAGAGCTTTACTTGTATTAGGTTACGATCGGGCTGGCATGGTCTTGTTGTGACCAAAAACCCTAAATTTATGAAACATAATAAAAAAAAAACCAGGTAAGGTTTGATATCTAGAAACTCAATGTGTTATGGCTCTACAGAGTGAGCCGTTAATCATAACAGCCTACAGGAAAGACCTATATTCTGTAATGGAGGCTTACCGTTTATAACTTTGCGGAAGTCGTAACCGTTAACTAGGGGAAATAACTGTGGTTATGAAAGCGTTAGTAATTCTCTCACTGCTACAGTAGTTTACTGTTGCGATTTTAAAGCCTGCTAGTTTGATTTTTAGTTAGAACATACAGGTGTCTGCAATTTTATGTTTCGATGCGACTCGAAGGACTAGAAAAAAAAAATGTTAAGAATGAAAAAGTTTTTGGGGAAGCGGCTTGCCTTAAAATATTATTTAGATATCAGTGGGGGAAAAAAACATGCAATAGAAAATTAATTTTCAATGTACTACTTTATTAATTCATAATATGTACTCTCTAAGTTCCTACTTAGAGACTACATAGGAAAACATTATGAGGAAACTTTGACTTATATTTTAATAACAGGTTAGTAGCCCATTATTATATTGCCTATTATTAATACTTGTTAACCTATTGCACTTTCGATTTGAAATTGGACCTCGTATTAAATCTGGTCTTTTGACCATTTTCGAAAGTGTTCCAACTAATTTCTTCCTTACACACATGCCATCTACTTAACACTAAAAGCCCTGCTTGATGATCAGTATTACAGTAATTATCACCACGATAGCGTTAGTTAAACTAATAACTTAAGTAGGTTACACGCAAGCGTAGAACGCCGGTTCGACGAGCTCATGAATGCAATGAAAATAAACAGAAATATTAAAAATGGAAGGAAATTTATTTTTTGCTTTAAGTTTTGTTTAGTTGATGATAGGAGTAAAGTTACTGCTGACAGACATATCGCGAATGTAATTGTTGGTTCAAACTTAATTATAAGTAATTCTGTTTATCAAAAATAATTGGATACCATACGAAAATTCATACACAGTCTCAGTTATAAGCTAGTGTTTTACAAAATTATATCCTAGTTTAGAAGTTTCTAGATTGAAATTCCACGAACAATGGCTACGAAAAATATATAATTTGGGTTGGAGGTGGTCGCGCTATATCATTACCACCCACCTGTTTTAAGGAAAAGAAATACTCGTACATTTTTTGTAAAATGTTTAGTTTAATATTTTAGTAGATAATTAAAGATCATTTATATTAAACAGACAGTAACTGCAAAGACACTGTAAAACTGCTTTAAAGTGATCACAAGGCAAACAAATTGGCTTTGTATGAGCCGCGTATTTGACTTCTCGTATTTTATTATGAATCAGCTACAACTTTTTAATATAATTATTATATACACATTATTTAGACTAAGTGACGCGACTTCTAGCAGGCATCATCTACTTAGCCCTTTCTCAACTATGTTGGGGTCGGCTTTTAGTGTGACCGGATGCAGCTGAATACCAGTGTTTGACATGGAGCGACTGCCTATCTGACCTACACAACCCAGTTACTGGGCAACACGATACGTCTTGGTTAGACTGGTTCTCAGATTTCCTGGCTTCTGACTATCCGTAACAACAAAGATCTACGACTGACAGTCGGGACCAACGGCTGCTTTCCAAGGCACGGGGGTGTCACACCACCAACTTCCAAACTCCGGGCTGCTACTGAGCAAATCCTAATGGAAAAACCCAATAATACTTTTTGCCCGACTTGGTAATGGAACCCGGAACCCTACGCTCATAAGTGGCGCTTACGACCACGAGACCAACGGGGCAGTTCTTCGCGACTTCTAACAGTATAAAAAAATATTTAGAAATAAAATACGATCCACGGGGTTGTCACGCATCGCCGACAATATTGACTCCATCCATTCATGAGTACGTACTATTTACTTAACCTACTCCATGACACAGCTACACGTAAATGGAAAACAAACATTTTAGTATTCCAAATAGGTTCCTCGTAAACCATGACGTTTATTTTAGACTTAGCCAAAGTAAACGCAAGGAAATGACTTAATATGCTGTTAGGCACCTCGCGTGACTGTAACACATAATTCCCAAAATACACCAGTACCGTATCGAAATATAACCATTAGTTAAAGGTTGAATATTAAATGAATATTTTTATACTTATGCGAAGAAGTGAAAAGTCGGCTGTCAGAATGGCGTATTGGTTATAAAGCAAAATCACGTTTAGTTTTTCGAAAATTGTGTTGTTAAACATACATACCAGCACGGCTGTATTCCCCGAACGGTTTGGCAGAGGTGTAACAATGTACACCCACAGTTCGCCGGTATGTTTAGGTCCCATGTAATAGGGGGCGAGCCTATTGCCATTAACCGGGCACAAATCCTAACTCCGAGCTGCTACTGAGAATTTCATAGAAAAACCCAATAACACTTTTTGCTCGACCTGGGAATCGAACCCAAGACCTCTAGGCTCCCGAGGCAGTTAGTGTTAGTCAGTTTGTGAAAGTCATATACCTTAAAAAGTAACACTATGACACTCGGCAATAGTGTATCAGTGTAAGATTTGTTTTAAATCGGTCTAGGTACTTCAAGAGATTACCGAAACCAAAAAAAGAAAACTAACATTACCTCTTTAAACTTTTAGTAAAGAAGTAAACGCAAAAATTGATCCATAGCTATGAGCCTACGTATTTTAATGTAAAATAAATATTTATGCTGCTTTTAATTTTTTTGTTTTAAATCCTCTTAACCTTTTTTAGTGTTTCATTTAAAAGCAACGTAATTGTCATTTCCATCAGTGTAGTAACTCCTAAAACAACAGTTACATCCTTAGGGAACTATGTATAGGTTGAAAAGACAACTTCAAACTCTTTACTTTGACATATAATCTCTTAACCAATGCCTTAACGTAACGGTCCTTTATCGCCCCTACAATCGCCCCTAAGGACCATAAAATAGTACGTTCAACCCTTATAAGTCTTATTTTCTCAAAGTTTTTGTCATAATGATTAGAACTTTGGCTCTTGTTTACAAAATAACAATATTGTTTTTAAAGACTTGTGAATCTATCAGACTCATGTACCTGCATACGATAATAATGATCATAATATGTATATACTTCTATTGTTACTAATATTATAAACAAATTCTCTGGTGCCTCGGTAGCCTAGTGGTCCTAAGCGCGACTGCTACGCTAGAGGTCTTGGGTTCGATTCCCAGGTCGAGCAAAAAGTGTTATTGGGTTTTTATATGAAATTCTCAGTAGCAGCTCGGAGTTAGGATTTGTGCCCGGTTAATGGCAATAGGCTCGCCCCTTATTACATGGGACCTAAATATACCGGCGAACTGTGGGTGTACATTGTTACACCTCTGCCTAACCCTTCGGGGAATACAGGCGTGATGGTATATTTTTTTTTTCTCTGGAAGTACTGGTCTGATTACAAACATTGTTTCACTTATAGAAAGCTACTATATTATTGAGTTCTATGTATAGGTTTTATGGCACAATTAACTTCCCTGAACTGCCTGTCTCGTGGTGGCGAGCACGACTGTTGACCGTGGGGTCCTAGGTTCAATTACCAGGTCGGATAAACAGTGTTATTGGTTTTCTCCATTAGGAATTTCTCAGTAATAGCCCGGAGTTTGGAAGTTGGTAGTGTGACACCCCCGTGGCTTGCAAAGCAGGTAAAGCCGTTGGTCCTACGCCTGGTCTCTGCTCGGTTGTGTCGGATTGCCGTCCCATCGGTCTATGAGAGTTAGGGAAGAGGGAGTGCACCTGTGTTTGCGCACACACTTGTGCACTGTAATATGTTCTGCGGTCTTGGCTAGTCTGAATAAAGATTAGCCGCCGTGGCCGGAATCGGTCTGGGGTATACATTCAACTTGCCTGCGGACGAAGTCGCGGGCAGAATTTAATAAAACAATACCTTACACGTACTGTAGCTTTACAATCGAACTTTTAGTTTGGTTTTCCGATTGACCATATTGTTTTAACTCTTATCATGGTTCTCTAAACGACTTTTTATACCGGTAAGACGATTTTAATGACATTTAAAATATAGTCATTTAAAAATACCCACAAAGGCACATTGTCACAAGACCCTTTATCAAAGTGAAAGGGGTCAAACAACCAAATGTTAGATTGATTATTTGTATATTTCCTGAAATAGTTTGTCTATTTTCGTTACACTTATCGATTCGGATCAATAAATCACATTGTCTTACCCTCACAATATATTGTTAACATGAAAGGAAATTATGATGAATTGATTGTAATTACGTCAAGTTTGTAGTTATTTATAGATAGAAGCTTTTCCTTGTTTGTATTTCTAAGCGTTAGCTGAAGATGTAAGTTCAGGAATACAATTTGTAATCAAGTGTTCGTGTTACTTTTTAGGGTGCCTAATGGTATCCGATCACTAAAACTTCGCTATCTATCAATCGACCACTCATAGTGAAGTATTTTTTGGACGAGAATAGGTAGACATAAACATTTTACAGAGTGTTTCTGTATTACTATGGCCGCTATAACAACAAATAATAACAATAAAATTAAAGAGGATCCTCATACGAAAAACGTGTTTCTTTATATGTAGTCTTAAATATTGTACGAAGGTACGTGGTCCTTCGTGGGCGTGTCCGTCTTGCATTTTTTTCCCCTCTTTCAACAAAACTATAGGCCGATTTCAAACTCTCTAAAATTTTCAACACATTGTTTAGAATTGCGGTTCAAAATAATGTTTATACTATGTTTAATTTGAGGTAATGCGGTTTAAATTATAGTGTGATCCCGAATTACCTGTCCGGGTTTGTGCATCACTAACGACCTGTTAACAAGCTTGAACATTGAAAGTTAGGAGTTAAGTTATTGATAAGTAATATAGTTTCTAGTGTAGCTTACATTTTGTAGTGTAACGTAGAATTATTAGAAGCGTAGCGTAGTTTACATTCCCAAATTTGCGTAAATTGTTTTTAGAGATAACGTATAGCCACAATTTGCATGTTATAACTAGTTTTGCTGTTACCTTTGTAAACAATAATATGCTTACTTTATGTAGTAAAACCTTGGCCTAATGTACAGCTGTTTATATACAGTTGCCTATTATTTTACCACTGCAGGTAAATGTATTTTCCTATACAGAGACAGTAAAAGCACTGATCTCCACCCTTGTTTTAAGGCAGTTTAGCGAGTTGATACTTATATTAATCCTCACTATATTTACCGCCACTAATGTCAGCGACATCCAAAAGAAACAAAAAAAGGACATAACGATTTGAAAATGTAACATTGGCATCAAATCCGCAACCTTATGCATGAGAAGTCGGCGTCTTAATCAGTAAATTATCACGATGTTTATCACGATATACAGGTCACGTAAACATTTATTTAAAATAAAAAGAAAAAAAAATCTTGCGCCTATGTAAATTATTCAACAAAATAATCTATGCATCTTTAGCAAAATTATCAAAACTAACGAGCCGAAACCGCGGCTACAAACCGAGCTTATTAAGGACACATGTAAGTACATACGGTATACGTACATATGTAAGGAGACATTATAAATATGTCTGGTTGAGCCGCTACCTCCGCTTATTTCCCACTTTGAATTAAGAACAAGGGCAAGTCATAGAGCTAGGAATGTCATAAAGCTGCCTAAATTGTGTGAGATTAAGAGTATGTAGTTTATATTGTAGCGTATACCGTTTAGTGTGCTGCGGGTTGTTCGTAAGAGATACCGCGCCCCCGGAACGCAAAGGGCACAAGAAGGAACATGGGTGGGTTTTAGTCAGTAAAAGTCTGACAATCCCTCCCGCCCCGCCCAGGGCGGGAGAAGTTATTTGATGATTTCCCCCCCCCCCCCCAAATACCGTTTAGTGTACCTAGAGATGTATGTTAATGTAGCCTGGTTGAAAAGAGTTCCCCTGGAATTTCAGAAGTGGTTTAAATTTCAATAATGGGCGATTGCTTTTTTTCTATGGCCATATTTGTTTGGCTTCGTGGTGAGCACGTCATTAATATATCCCCAAAAAATAGTCAGTTTTTAAATTTGGGTAGTTTGAACGCCAACCGGTACCATGACCTCGGGTTAAGACAAGGTCATATAAAAACTGCATTTATAACAGCACAACGCAGATTGGACTGTGAATGCTCTCGGTGTTTATTTGTTGTGAAAGCTTTTGGCATCAACAAATGTCAAGCATACTGTTTATATTAATGTATTGGACACAATTTTAACTGGCAAGTACCTAATAGTAAAAACTCTCAAATGTTGTATCGATATAGAATTTCATTGGAATTCTACAAACTCAGCTACATAATAAAATTTTGTACAACCGTAAACTTTCCTTTCCACTTGAAAATACACGAAAAACTTGTATAAAAAAATCTTTCCAGCATCAAACGTGCAAACACCGCAAAAAAACCAAAAACTTAACAAAAACAGCAAAAAGACTCGAAGGACCAGATTTTTGCTCCGTGTACCTATCTAGTATTTTAGATAGTCAACGATCCGGGTAATGGGAGCAACACGTTTCCCTTACCTACCAATTTGTTCCGGCACCTGTGCCCGGTTATCCAATACATGTCGAGCTTAATCTTAAGATTAAACTTTAAGATGTAAACAAAGTTATGTTTACACAAATGTTCTGTTTTGAACTGTTCTGCTTTGTGGTGAGATTTAGCATTTGGTTCTGAGTGTTATGTCAAAGGAAATTATTACGAGTAGAATGGTTTGTGAACGTTTAAGGGAAAGTTATAATTGCCGTCCAAATTTGAAGTCATGGGGATAGGTAAGTAGGCAACAAAAACATAAATGTGGAAAAGGGACCAAGTTTGGTACAAACTTGGTCCCTTTTGTTGTGTTTTGTTCGTCTTCGAGATAGTCGGTGTCACCGATAAAAGATACCGATAAAAGGGGAAATCTAATAGGTGCCTAGTTCCATAACAGTTGCTTCAATCATAGTTGTAGGAATGTACAAGATTTTTTTAATAATTTATAAAAAAATTGTTACATTTGGTAATCGTCATTAAAAAAAGCTAAAAATAAGAGTTAATGTAATGTATCCAAAACCAATAATTCTGTGTTAGGTGAATTTCTATGAGTGGGGACAGCTTCAAGACTCGTTTGCCTGTCTATCTTGTCTAACCAGCCAGTGTGGCGACCTCAACTTTCTACTTCCTACCTTTATCAAACTCCCTAGACTGTGGCTTCTTCAGCAGCACAGGTTCGTGGTCCTCTCTTCTCCAAGTGATCTTTGGAGGCGGGTGACCTGTCGCCTTGCAGGTTAGTGTTGCGTTCTCCAACTCCTGGACTGACACGTCGCCTGAAGTCTCGTCGCTCATTATGTCTGGCGGCACTGTGAGCAAATAGTTGTAATTATTAAATTGTTAACCAATAACAGACCTGTCTTGTATTATTTTATGATATTGTACAGGGTAATTGGTAATTCGATACATTCTGTTGAAAAGATAAAGTAGAGCTATTTTTTAATTTTAACTACGAAAATTTGGGGTTAAATTGGGTTTTTTTTTTTTTTTTTTTTTTTTGGTGGGTGGGAAATCATGAAATAACTTCTCCCGCCCTGGGCGGGGCGGGAGGGAGTGTCAGACTTTTACTGACTAAAACCCACCCATGTTCCTTCTTGTGCCCTTTGCGTTCCGGGGGCGCGGTATCTCTTGCGAACAACCCGCAGCCCCGGCAGGCATCGGCCCTCAGTGGCCCCTTCCTTTTGCTGACATCTCTTTGAGGCGCGCGTGGAACACGAACGTGCCGTCGACACGGCCTGTCGTTATGCAACGTAAGGACGGTGAGCTACCCATTGCTCACCGTCCACAGGCCAGTATCTACGGTGGCCGGCAGTCGTCTCGCGGCTCCCGACGTCCGGAGCGTCTACCGCGGCGGCTGGGACGGGAGAACCGCTGTCTCAACCGTCCCGCCGCCTCCTTCTCAAGCATTACTGCCTCGCAGAAGGAGGCGACTGCATCCCATTCCCTCTCGCTCCGAACCATGGCTCGCACCAGGGCCGGACGCGAGAGTTCGCCGCCGCCGATGGCCGCCACGAGGACTCGGCGATGCTCCGCCCAAGCGGGGTTAAATTGGGTTGAATTTAAGATGTGGCACTTTTTAAGTTTTTTGAATTTATTTCGCCTTTCAACCAAAAAAATGCTGTTTTTGGTACACTTAATAAACCGGTTTTCCAAAGATGAATTTTTTACAAACATTAATGACACGTATCATTATGCCTGTATTCCCCGAAGGGTAAGGCAGAGGGGTACCAATGTACGCCCACAGTTAAGTTATTAGAACAAAATGTTTATGGAACCAAAGTTAAAAATAAGCTCTATTCAATCCCCACCCACCCCTTTATAGTATATATCGAATTATCAATCACCTTGTATAGCTTAACTAAGCATAATATACTTGAGTCAACAAAATTAAAACTTATTTTAAAAGAGCCAGACATCGCATTAGCATTTTAAAGGCACTAAAGGGTCTATCTAGCCTTAAGCCCGAATTCCCAAGAATAACATGAAAACTTAGTTAGGTAAGTATTTATATAAACAGCATCGTAACACCTTCCAGACTTAGACATAAAGAATATACGTTATATCCTAAAACAAAAACTGTACCATAAAAACGTACGCACGATTCACCGCAAGGGGCTGGCAATTTTTAACGCGAAAACTTTTTGTAGTACTGCCGGGGTGAGACCACGGCGTAGAGGGGCGAAAAAAGGTAAAGAGGGGTGAAAAAAAAGGTGAATTTTCACAATATTGTTGTGATTTATCGTACCGCGCACGCTGTAGAAACTTTTTGGTAACCGTTTTCGTTCGACGCCAACGATTTGCATTCAACCGAGACTTGAATTTTGTTAAAGTTTTGCTTTATTTATGATTCTGAATCTTTGTTAAATGTCGTAAATTCGTTTGTTAACGTTTGTTCTGGAATTGAATAAGTTGTTGTGGGCGCTCTGATTGCTTGTACTTTGAGTTTAGGAGGTGGCATTTTGCTGTTAACTCCTAAATCTAATTCAGGATTTAAAAAATAAGAAGGATGGGAAGTCTCAAGAAAGAAATAGAAACGTAAAGCCTAGGTAAATAAATAAAAATAATACTAGCCGACTATTGTCCTACTGGAAAGCAAAGGCCTGTTCTCATATAGACTCACGAGTATTGATCACCACTCTTGCTCAAGGCGGTTTGACCATTTCAGACATGAATTTATTATTTTAAAGTCCAGGTGTCCTTTATCCTACACTGTGTGAGTGTAAATGTAATAATAATTATTTTTTGTCCCCTTTTTCCTACATTGATGTCAGTGACGCCATTTACGAATAACATACTACACTCAAAATTAAAAATGTTTAAAATAAATCAGACTTTCTTCTTGATGCATTTATCAAATAAAAACCTGTCTAACCTTTTTAAATTCCTTATATATAACATTAATTTACGGGTAACTGGCATATAAATTACTAAAACGTGCAAAATGTCGTGATTTAGTCACGCCAACCTAAATTGGGTCAGATTGATAAATGAAAAATATATCGTTTGAAGTTTCTCTTCCACCTTTTTTGTGATTAAAAATAAGGAGCTGGTTTTTGAGGAACTAATTAACGATGGCTTTGAATTATTCGTGTTATTTTCGGTTTGAATGAATATAATTAATCGTTCGGCTTTGTAATTAGGCTAAGTAACGAGTGCCACTTTAGTTTTCTTGAATTGAAAAATGCTACAAGTAGGATTTACTGGAAATATATATTTTAAGTTAAAGAATATTATTTCTTACTAACTTATACCCGCAACTTCGCCCGCGTGAAGTTCGCTTATCGGCAAAGTTTTATTTATTGCACTGATCACTAACTCTTTCTTTAAATAAAAGCTTAAGTTACTACATATAACATCAGCTGGACCAGCCGTTTAGAAGATTAGCCAAAACAAACAGATAGTCAGACAGAAATTATTTGCATAACTAAGGAAAGAATTTAAATAACAGTTCACTTAAAATGAGGCATAAAGTGCTTATACGCATAGAGTATATAATATGACAGGGTATATATTAGATCTTTCTTAAGTTTTACTTTGAAATATATATATACCATCACGCCTGTATTCCCCGAAGGATTAGGCAGAGGTGCAACAATGTACACCCACAGTTCGCCGGTATATTTAGGTCCCATGTAATAGGGGGCGAGCCTATTACTTTGAAAATGGTCATAATATCACACTTCTTAAAACCCTCCGGTAATTCATTGAACAGTTTGTGCTACCTCAACCAATATTGTTTTGGTTTTCCTTAAACTTTCTTTTCTTTGCCCAAATATTTGAATGGTGGCAAACTTTTATCCTGTACCTTTGGAAATATTTGGTTTCCATATAGAGTCAAAGGTCAGATTTCTTTACAAATACTGTAAGGTCGACATTTTTTGCTTTCACTCTTAATACATATCCAAACTATTACTATTATGTACGCGACAGTTTGTGAGGATGAATGGATGGCTGGTTGTTACTTTTACGCGCTTAACCGGCTAAACTGAATCAGCTGAATTTTGGCACACAAAAATATATGATTCAAACTTAACACATACGATAACATTTACTTCAGTTTTATGATCCCAAGCGACAATTGAAAACTTTAGCTTAATTGTGATTCCAGTATCCAAAAAAGAGTAGCGTCATTGTTGACCCTTATGGATTTGAAAATATTATTAGCAATCCGTATAAAACATTCTCGCTAGCATGTATGTCAGTACAAATTTTCTATTTATAGAAAAAACTATCGATTACTTGTACCTACTCATTTACTGTCCCCGCTACCGTATGGCGGGCGAATGAATATGTCAGTTCGATACGATTTGTTTACGTATGCAGAACTATTTTTAAACTCTTTGCATCGATATTGTAAGGGCTTTGGCCGGCATGAACGTGACTCGTATGAAACACTATGTGGATTTCACTTCTTTTATTGATTTTTTACGGCTATAATTAGCAGTCGAGTTCCTTTTACCAAAAAATAAAACTTGAGTATTGTACTGAATGACACGGTAGACTCCAGTTACTCGAAATCAAATGTTACAAGTTGTCAAGCGTAAGCTTCTGATTGGTAGTTGAAAATTTTGTCAGCCGACCACGAATAGGCGGAATGAGCTTCAACTTTCTAACTAACTGACTGAGTCCTTGACCATTCAAAAATGCCTATAAATGGTTTAATTGAAATAAAATAGTTTGACTTTGGCTTTAACCTCTCCACCTAGATAGAAATGGTTTTACTGTAACTTCAGCGTACTGGGTACAAAAACTTAAGTCTTAATGATTTGTACCTAAGGACCAAGCGTAGTTTGTTTCCTCAAAACAAAAAAAAAACATAAAAAAATAATTGGCTAGTTACCTTTTCAAATTACAGTTCTTCGCATATATTTACGGAGCTATTATCTATCTAGGTCACCATTCGAGAATGTTTGGAGTTTTCAAACGTTTATTTATTAGGTAAGCTTTTGTTAGTTTGACTAAGATATCTAATTGATTCTAGATTGTTAGCTTAGTACCTAGGTTTGGAAATTTATTGGGGAAAATAAATGTCTTATTTATTGAAACGTTAATGAATTTCAATTGTTTGTTGGGTAAGTTGAACTTGACATTTCAGTATTTTGAAAATATTTAGGTAGTAATTATTTTTGTTCATGAAATTAAAATAATTATGCATTTAATTAATAATTAGATAACGTCAAATAGTACGATGGGTAAAGTTCGAATCGACAACGCTAAACGAAAAACGTTGCATTATGCATTTTTCAATAAGTGCATAATATTTATTTTTTAAGAATATTTTATTGTTAAATGTATTTGTTCACAATTTAAACAATATCACACAAACGCAAAATCATTTAAAGAGGATAAAATGTTTGTTTATAATTTGCAAGAGGTATTATTCTCTGGAATTACCGACCCGATTACAAATAATATTTTACTGATTAAAAGCTACACTCATTGCCGAGTGCCATATAATTATTATGTTTTGTGATATACATAACTTCCACTAGTCGCGCCTGTAACCTCGTATTTATATCTAGTTTAACAAAAGTACAGATACTAATTTTACTGAAAATAAATATTGATAACATTACTGTTATTATTCCCAAAACCGGAAGGCAAAGGTTTTGTTTTTGTTTGTAATTATGTTGTTTTACCTTACCGTACACTACCTCGTTAGCCTAGTGGTCCTAAGCGCGACTGCTACGCTAGAGATCTTGGGTTCGATTCCCAGGTCGAGCAAAAAGTGTTATTGGGTTTTTCTATGAAATTCTCAGTAGCAGCTCGGAGTTAGGATTTGTGCCCGGTTAATGGCAATAGGCTCGCCCCCTATTACATGGGACCTAAACATACTGGCGAACTGTGGGTGTACATTGTTACACCTCTGCCTAACCCTTCGGGGAATACAGGCGTGATGGTATGTTCTTACCGTACACTAGGATTGTTTCCTGTATCGTGGGTGCGTTTACAAACACATATGCTTAGATACACAAACAACCAGATCCGGAACTACTATCTGTATAATACATTTTTATTCTGTAAGGTAATCGAACCCACGACAAGCAGCGCAACAGTCAATTCCTTAGTTACTACTCCAACCGAGTCTTTAGAAGTGCATAGAACAACAACATTTTGCAATGCAGTAGAGGACAAGCCTATATCATCGACGAAAAATCCAGACAGCAACCTGTCACTCAAAAATTCATTTCAATCATGTTTAAAATTTACTAAAATTGTATGGGAATAGACCCCACACGTGCATTTGCGACCGCCAATCAAATCCGACAGGGACGATCAACGTTTGATCCATGATCCGTGGTTTAAAATTGTATGTTCACATGTAAGGTGACAATGTTTTATGTGGGACATCGTTGACATACTTGGTGGTATGAGACTTCAAAGTCAAAGTCAAAACATTTATTTCAATTAGACCATTTACAGGCACTTTTGAATTGTCAAGAAGTTACTCATACAAAAAGTTGAAGCTAGTTGCTCGTTCCAAAACGTAGGTCTCTATGGAGAAGAACGAGCAAGAAACTCCATGGACACTCTGGACACACTGGACTAGTGCATTTCTGTACATCTTGAACAGGGACATTCTGTTAATGGCGTAGGATTTACGAGAACAATTGAGCTTAATTTTGCCGTAATGAGCTAACCCGCAATCTTTCAATAATAACCGCTCAAAGTGAGAAAATATCTCTAAAACTGAACATTACAATAAAGAAACAACAGAACATAATTTTAACAATGACTAGGAACACAGGTTAGCACAGCATTCTATCCAGTTTTATACATCACTTTAGTTGCCTTTAAAAACCCCATATCATTTTAGTACCAATTCCAAACCCAACATCAAACCATGGTTATCCTACGTTCGCTCCGAAAATGTTGTATCCCTGAGTGCAAAAACTGGTCGATCAATCATTACGGATTTCAGTGTGTAGACTACGGAATTAATACTTCATTCATTGACATTTGAAAGGACAGGACAAACTTTTAATTTATTTAAAAACGTTTATCTATTCTGGGCTCGTGTGCATTTATTACAAAAGTAAGTTTGTTTATTTGTTTGTTACGCTTTCACGGCTAGACTACTGATTTGCTGTTCATGAAAGTTTGTGTAGATTAAGGTTGAATCCCAAGAATGACCATGAGGTACTTTTTATACCGTGATTTTGTCTGCATTCGCGATAACCGACGTGAGTTTGACTAGCTGTAAGTGGTATGGAGGCAATTGAAAAGGTTCATTTTGAAGTCCAATTAAATAGAGCAAATATTTATTTGTAGTACTCAGTTACGGATTGATTTGGATCGGGTTAAATTGAACGGTTAAAAAAGGTGAATTGACTTTTATTGGATTAAGTAACAATTGTTTGTAAATGGAAACTGATAACTATAATTTGAATAGTTCTTTATTGACATTTTTTTTTGGTGATGCAAATAATTGATGGATAGTCTTTGATGGCGTTAAATACATGTTATGTTTTTTTTTGCATTTTGCGGATCAAAAGACCACTTGAATAGATAATGTACAAGGAGAAAAGGATTAGAAAGTTGAATATTTATAATAATGTAATTGGAGACGATCACTCCGAAAATTTCAAAAGACAACAAAATGTAAAAGATTTTGTTTCTATTACACATTTGGTATCGAAGAATGTTTTGTATATTTAAAAGTCAACACCAAAAAGAACATAAATAACTCAACCACCCAATACCTTGACAGCTATAGAACTAAGTAGGTTACAAATAAAAAACATGAAAAAGCAATTCGAACGGTACGAAGTGGCTTCAATATAGAACAAGTTTGAAATTGGAAATACTGGCGACTTCCCTTCTGAGTCATGCAAAACGGAGGTGCGAATAAAAGTAAATTGGTAAACTTTAAATGTACCGTGGCCAGTACAAATAGTGTCGGGAATAGAGGAGCCCACTCGAGCGATTTGGACTCTAGAGTTTGTGTTTTGAATAATGAAATTTTGTTTTAGATTTTTCATGTTTAGAATATTTAAGCTGCAGTGGTAGTCTGTAAAACATCCCACGATAAATGCTGGTGAAGTGAGAAAGAGGTTAGCTGTTAATCACTAGCATATTTTTTAGAAGAGGTTTTTACACAATAGATCTGCTGATATACAGTTTCCCATTAAATCTTTAATTAAACTAAGAAGTACAAAATCTGTGTAAGTATATCAGAATTTACTTAATGTCATGCCGAAATTCTCAGTAGCAGCTCGGAGTTTGGATTTGTGCCCGGTTAATGGCAATAGGCTCGCCCCCTATTACATGGGACCTAAACATACCGGCGAACTGTGGGTGTACATTGTTACACCTCTGCCTAACCCTTCGGGGAATATTGGCGTGATGGTATGTTACTTACTTAATGTCATGTAACGTAAAGCGAAAGCGTGAATGTATAAACAAAGTGCAAAAACTTTAAGTAGGTATACTACAGCCATTGTTAATAGTGCTGGGAAATCGAACAGGTGACTCAGCTTTACTAAATCGATCGATTTAATTTCATAAGCGGCTTTTATACATTGATTTAAGGTATGTAAAAATATAACTATATATCGTAATGTATTGTAGGTATTACAGCTCTATTATTTCGTTTTGTTGATATCTTTGGATAATGTTTAAGTCGTAAAGTAAGCGTTTGTACTCTTCGTTGCATAAAGTTTAAATTTAAAAATCTCAATTAATACAACACATACCATCACGCCTGTATTCCCCGAAGAGTTAGGCAGAGGCGTAACAATGTACACCCACAGTTCGCCGGTATGTTTAGGTCCCATGTAATAGGGGGCGAGCCTATTGCCATTAACCGGGCACAAATCCTAACTCCGAGCTGCTACTGAGAAATTCAAAGAAAAACCCAATAACACTTTTTGCTAGACCTGGGAATCGAACCCAAGACCTCTAGCGTAGCAGTCGCGCTTAGGACCACTAGGCCAACGAGGCAGTTATAAAGCAGGCGAGGCAGTAATTAACACAAAGGTAATCAATTTGCAAATCCATTGCAAAGACTATTTTAAAAATAGATACCTAGACATTAATGTGATAATCACAAGTAAATAACATAGAAATATCATGATTTTCACAAAGGCTTTACAGTATTTTGTTAAATCTATAATGAATAATTACCTGTCTCAACCTTTTTCATTCCATAATAAAAAAAAAACAATACAAAAATAAACTAACCTGACATGCAAATACCTAATTTGTTCTTTACGACAAGTTTTGCGACAACTTGTCCGCCTAGTCGAGTCACTCGACTGTAACAAATTGATGTCCCATCACTACATCAAAGAAACTTTTCCATTGTGTAAACGTGTTAACCGTAGCTGTTATAGTATTACCAGGAAAGTCAGTGTTGTTGTATTAGGAAAATAAATCAGATTTTTTTTATGACTCAGACATAAAATACGCTTTTACCTAACAACATGGACTTTTTTTTTTTTTGGTGGGTGGGTAATCATCAAATAACTTCTCCCGCCCTGGGCGGGGCGGGAGGGAGTGTCAGACTTTTACTGAATAAAACCCACCCATGTTCCTTCTTGTGCCCTTTGCGTTCCGGGGGCGCGGTATCTCTTGCGAACAACCCGCAGCCCCGGCAGGCATCGGCCCTCAGTGGCCCCTTCCTTTTGCTGACATCTCTTTGAGGCGCGCGTGGAACACGAAAGCGCCGTCGACACGGCCTGTCGTTATGCAACGTAAGGACGGTGAGCTACCCATTGCTCACCGTCCACAGGCCAGTAACAACATGGACTTGATGTCTACTTAAAAGCATCCAAAACGGACTCATTAAAATCTACCTTTGGTCTGCGATTTTATCCACATCAAAGTTGATATATTTAACACCCTTACTAAATACGTCCTATAACATGGCAATACTGTAGCAATATACCAGTGTTTATTTATTTTTATTTATTTACCATCACGTACCATTATGACGCCTGTATTCTCCGAAGGGTTAGGCAGAGGTGTACCAAAGTACACCCACAGTTCGCCGGTATGTTTTTAGGGCCCATGTAGCAAGGAGCGACTCTATTGCCGAGCACAAATCCTAACTCCAAGCTGCTAGGTCGAGCGAAGTGTTATTGGGTTTTTCCATTAGGCATTTCTCAGTAGCGGCTCGGATTTAGGATTTGTTGTGTCTTATTTATTAATTTAAGATTTTTTGTAATCGGATGAGGACTGCTAGAGATTATCTCTTACAAACAAAAAAAAAGGAAAACCAAACAACTTTACCTCTTTTTAATAATAATAATATTGACATAGATAAAAAGAAAAAAGAAAAGTCATACCTTAAATTTTTTCTCGACTAAACACCAAATTATTTTATAGACGGATTGATTTTTGAGTTACATTAAAATACCTTCAGTGGAGTGCAATAATCTCTATTAATTGCATAATCATCTCACGTTTTCAATCTGTTGAGACCTCATAAAGAAAGAGACAGAATACCGGTACCTACCTAACGCTAAAGAAACTCGAAGATAGCACGACTCCATACAAAAAGGTTTACCATCGATCCTTTACCCAATGAAGAGCCCTACAAATTGGGTGCAAAATTTGGTCCTTCCATCCGCACCTTCACAAAACTAAACAAACGTAAACCCGGCTTTACAAAACTCCCCTTTATCTAACACCAACGAAGTTTACCCCCTATCAAACCTAGAAAACATTCGATGTTCATCGAATAAAAGTTGAGATAGAAAGCAATCTTAAAGTTTTCACACTATTATGTTTCTTTATATATCACAGTTACGTCTGTGTCGCCACTTGAGACCTCACAGATGGAGTTCAGCACAAACTTTATTTATACTCAAGTTCCTCGGGAAATGTTTAATGTTGAATTTTTATTCCTTCCCCTTTGAGGGGCGCGTTTTACTTAAGAATTTTTCATTTTAAAATGCAATATGTGCTGGTTGTTTCATGTACCATTTAGGATAGTTTCTGTCGTGTGGTGATGTGGTCAATATTTAATATCTTGAGTAAAGGAGAATGGGCAACCTTATCTCAAGAGTTGTGACACTTCAGGAATGTATTTCTTTTTCTTTATATAGATGATATCTTTATGTATTACCGGTCGAAGCTTGCACGTGATCCGTGATGCATAAATAGGACAATATTTATATCATCGTTTCATTCAAAACTAAATTAGTTATAGTTATCTTCTATACTTATAATAAAACTGTAGAGAGGTCAATTCTGTACATGAAATATATTTCCAAAATAACTATCAGGGATCGATACTGATGCCCAAAATGCAATCAGTAAAATTTTTGTCTGTCTGTCTGTCTGTATAACCGTTATAGAAACAAAAACTACTCGACGGATTTTAACGAAACTGGGTACAATTATACTTTTCATCACGCTACAATCAATAGGAGCAGAGCAGTGAAGGGAAATGTTGGGAAAACGGGAGAAGTTACTCCATTTTTTAAGCTTCCGTCGCGTGTGCAACCTTAATGGTTAAAGCTACATAGAAATCATGTATGACGGAAATGTTCTCCTTAAAATTATATAAAAAATATCCCACGACAGCATATGTCTATCTTTTATGGTTGACTCACAATATCACGTGTAACTCCCGATAGCTTAGCAGTTCGAAGCTTTCTGATTATATTTGTCTACTCTTACTACACGCTGACGGAGTCGCGGGCACAGCTATTAACAATAATATTGTGCGGTTCCGTATTGCGATATTTCTCAACAGTATTGTAGATTGACATATTATATTTCCCTACTAAAATATGAAAGTTAATCTGTCTGTTACATCAAAACCACAAAACCGTGAGGAAGGACATAGGCTACTTTTTTTTACGTAAACCACGGAAACGCGGACGAAGTCGCGGGCAACAGCTAGTTTCAAATAAATCTAGTACTAAGATATAGGTACCTAGGTCATTAAGTGTAACAGTAAAATAAAGGAAAATAGGGAACTTTGTATGGTGTATCCAACCAAGTTCCCTATTTTCCTTTATTTTTTGAAGCGCTCGCTACTTTTGATTATTCGATTTTACTGTTCAAGATACGAATCAGTCTACATGGAGGCGCCACTAACGTATGATTGTGCATCCCACTTGACTCATTCCAGACTTTGCACTACCTACACTAATACACTAAAATGATAAAAAGAAAAATAAGAATAAAATAAATTATTATGTTTTTTAATATCATCTTAATTTCAAACTTTATCTTGGACAGCACTGACATCAGTGAAGTAAACCTGGAGTTATAACAATTAATATGAGTCTCAAATTGCTAATCCGCCTTGACCAAGCGTGGTGATCAATGCTCGTGCTTTATCTGTATTGGCCTTTTCCCTGCAGTGGGACAAACATAGGCTGGTATTATTATATTTTTACCCAGTGTGTGCTGAATTCCTACTCTATATCCTCCCAGTAAAATAATATCCGGTCCCTATATTGACTTCCTATGTTTTTTTTATTTCAAGATCAGCAATGCGACATTTTAAGTTCCAAGATTGTGTTCGTTCTGTAAGTTTTAACAAGTTTCGAACTTATCCATTGCCTTCAATAAATTCGTTGTATTTTATAGAATAATGTATTTTGTAATCTGATTGTTGCGGTTTGAAAATGTGTTTCTCGAATATAATTTTCATGTAGACTTTTACATAATGATGTTTATCTGTAAAGGTAGCCTAAAGCTTTACATATTTTGTACGTTTAATCCAAACTTTGAATAACTAACCGTGTTAGAGAAGCTACATAAAAAATATCACTGATGCCGTAACAAACGTCGCCACCCTTATTAACACATACACACATACCATCACGTCTGTATAAACCGAAGGGAAGAGGTGTACCAATACCCCCACCCTTAATTTCCAAACTTATTTTATTATAAAAGATGCCATAGTGTGACACACCACGAAGATTTCAAGGGCCTACCGTCTTCAAATTCAAAATATTCAGCTCTGTAACAGACACCACAGACATACATACACCACCACGGATATACAGACACCACTCCAAGTAGCAACCTTTCGGTATGCAACCCCAAAAAGCAATTAAGTTTACTCGTACCTATAACCATTGATTCGAAACGAAGAAATTATATAAAATTCAGAATCATTGAAAGATAATTAAAACAAATTACTTCCAATTAAAATATCTGATTAAAAATTAACAAATATTAACTCAATAGCAGAAAACAATCTATAAAATAGATGAAGTCTGCGAAGTCCCAAACTTATTGTCATTTCAGGAACAAATCAAAGTTTGCCGACAAATAATATATTTTCTTTGATCCCAACGTCAACGTTCCAAACAAAGCGAAAACTATGCCTCATTAACTACAAGGTAATAATTTTAAATACTAGGTACTTACACTGAAACTGAGTAATTGTAACTTTGTTAATTACCTACTTTCTGGAAACATAGTTATTACCGCTAAACCATTAACACTTGATACTAAGAGTTTAACACCTTCTAATCACTGTTTTAAAACTACTTGTAAAATTACTAAACATGCCAGTAATCTCTACTTATACACTTAGCAATTACTATGTATTTGTATACCTAGCAATTACTTGTTATACACCTAGAAACCGCTTTTTATACACCTTTTTTTTTTTTTGGGAGGTGGGAAATCATCAAATAACTTCTCCCGCCCCTTAGTGTCAGACTTTTACTGACTAAAACCCACCCATGTTCCTTCTTGTGCCCTTTGCGTTCCGGGGGCGCGGTATCTCTTACGAACAACCCGCAGCCCCGGCAGGTATCGGCCCTCAGTGGCCCCTTCCCTTTGCTGACATCTCTTTGAGGCGCGGGTGGAACACGAACGCGCCGTCGACACGGCTTTTTTTTTATACACCTAGCATTAACTATATATACATATAGCGAACACTTTTTATATATACCCAGAGTGATTGCTACGTACATCAAATTCATTATAAGGTATTTATGATTACTAGGTGTATACAAAGCGATTGCTCGCTATACACTAAGAAACCATTTTTAACCGACTTCAAAAGGAGGAGGTTATCAATTCGGATGTTTATATATATAAGCCATCTCGAGTATTGTAGTGTGGTTTGGTCGCCTGTATATAAGGTCCACATCAAACGCATTGAACGGCTGCAGAAGCGGTTCCTGTGGCATCTTACTTATGCCAATAATATGGAAAACAGGCTTAAGTCGTACCATGAGCGACTGAAGCATTTTGGGATGGTGTCGCTAGAGAAACGCAGGGTTATGCTCGATTTGATTTTTCTTAAGAAGTTAGTAACCGGCTCTCTTGACTGTCCCGACTTGCTCAGTAGGGTCTTATTCCATGTGCCACGTATTCTGCCAAGAAGCTCTAACAGGAAACTTTTTTGCATGCCGAGATGTCGCACCAATTTGAGACAACACTGTCCACTATCCCGAATGTATACTGCTTACAAAGAGCACGAAGTGGATATTGACTTGTTCACCTCTTCTGTACACACTATAAAAAAAGCCACGCTTGCTATCTAATGGGTACCTCTAATTAAGTAGTCAAATTTAATTTAATTGTTTCAAATCAAATTTAATTTAATTTAATTTTTAAAATCTAATCTGTTTTAATTAATTTTAATGTAATTTATTATATTTTAATTTAATTTTTTGTTTATTTTAAATTGTGTTATCTAATTTAGATTTTATTCTTTGTAACAAATTTAGCTTTAATTTAACTTTTCTGCTAATGTATTATTTGTTCAAAATTGATTAATTATTTTAATACCCGCGCATAATATTATAGTGCATGCTGTGCTTCTCTATAAGTAATGGGGCACTTAGAATTTAGTTTGAAATGTACAAATTATATAGTATAGTGTACTCATTGTTGAGAAGCCTATAATAAATAAATAAAAAATAAATATATTTATGTATGTTCGAGCATAACTTCGTCGTGCGTGGACGGATTTACAAAATCCTTTATTTGTTCAAAAGGGGTTTACTCCGAAATGATCCCATTTAAATTAATAAATAAATTTTATCGAAATTGGTTAAGTAGTTTGGTAAAAAAAATTTAATAACTGATAAAAATATGCCATCTAAGTAAACGAATTCAAATAGCGTATTTTGCTTTCTTGTGACTTTTAAGTGGTGTCAACAATTTACATAGAATTAATATTCCTTCATGGATTTTGATGACAGGAAGTTAATTCTAAAAAGTGAAAAATAAAAACTTTTTGCGCTGCGCGTCGCGGGTTCGATTCCCGCAAGAAATAAATATTTTTATGGCCTACAGAAAATTGTTCCGGGTCTGGTTGTTCGTGTAAGTGAGTTTGTATGTTTGTAAACGCAACCACGAAACATGAGAAATTCCAAGTAAAAGGCAAACTTTAATAAAATCAAAAGAATTATACAGTTAGTAATTATTATTTATACACCTAGTAATCACAATTTGTGTTCCTAGTCAAAGCGTCAGTTACTCGTAAAAGAAACTCATGCAAGTAAACACTGTTGTTATGTTTAGAAAGCTCGAAGAAGGTTCTCTAGTGTCTCAAAGACAGTAAAAAACGATTTGCAAAGCATCTGTAGTCAGGGTTGTCAAAATTAAAGGACTGGTAACTAAAAAGAATTGTTTAGTATTTTTCTGAGAGTATGGAGTTTCTTGCCCATTCATCTCCATACCAAACAACTGCTTAACAGCAACTTCATTCAATTCTTTGTCTCGTTCACACGGCTACATATCAAGCAAAGGCTTACCTCTGATTATATGGAAATCCTATACAATGAGAGATATATAGCATAAACTGGAAATTTATAGCTTGATATGTAGCCGTGCGTACATTCATTACATTGAATGATCTAATTTAAAAATTAAACGCCGTGATAACCAATATTCATAGGAACGAAGTCGTTGGTATAAGCTAGTCCTAAAATATAAATACACAACACAATATTTATTTACACGTCACAGAGCTAAGCAACTCTATGTGCTCAGAATCCCATTGTCATCGCCGTAGAATATTGTTCGCTACAGCTAACCAAAAATCATGAAATATTATTCGTTTAAAAAATTACCAACCCTATAGCCTGATATTAAATTCTAACTAGTAGCAGTGCGCTACTAACAAGGTATCGTTTTATACGGTAAACTAGAGAAAGTGTCACAGCGTACCAAGAAATTCTTATTATTAAAATGTTCTGAAGAAATTCCTTATTTTAATTAATTTAATTTGAACTATGAGACAAGTGAATTAGGTATTTTTTGCAGTAACATTGACGCCCTTAAAACCAATTGATTAACTTCTGCTAAACTATGCTTTTATTACTGTTTAGCGTCACTTAACTTAGAGCAACGCTTACGTAAGACTTTTCTCCCAAAATAAAAAATCCTAAAAGCCCGGTTGATTTTCAGTTAACTGTAAAATTCTACTTTAGTAACATTCAAATCACACGCTTGTAAAGCTGTTGGTTCCGGCTGTCATTCGTAAATCTCTAAAAGTCGTTACGGCTAGTCAGTAGCCAGGAAATTTGATAACTAGTCTAACTAAGAGGTATTGTGTTGCCCAGTAACTCGGTTGCGGAGGTCAGATAGGCAGTCACTCCATGTAAAATACTGGTATTTAGTTGCATCCGGATATACTGAAAGCCGGCCCAACATATTTGGGAAAAGACTAAGCAGATGTTGAAATCAATAAATCAATAAGTCAATTGAGTGGTCACAATATCCTTTTGTAGTACAAAATTAGACAGCTTATGAAAAGTAAGCACACTCGTATTGTTTAAAAGTACCCCATATTCTATTCACGAAAAAAAAGTCGTAATATTTTATTAGACTTACAAAACAATAACATAACATACCATGACGCCCATATCCCCGAAGGGTTAGGCAGAGGTGTAACAATGTACACCACAGTTCGCCGATATGTTTTTAGGTCCCATGTAATAGGGTGCGAGCCTATTGCCATTAACCGGGCACAAATCCTAACTCCGAACTGCTACTGAGGATTTCATAGAAAAACCCAATAACACTTTTTGCTCGACCTGGGAATCGAACCCAAGACCTCTAGCGTAGCAGTCGCGCTTAGGACCACTAGGCCAACGAGGCAGTTAAATCAATACTCTAACATAATCACCTGCCAACATCTAAATTAAGTGTCCCCCACATAACGGAATCAAACGTTTACCATTCGTTACCAGCTTGTCGAACCAAGTGACACAGCAGCCCAATAAAGTCTCGAACAAGTTCGAAATTGAAAAAGAAATCCCTGCCAAGGCATGCAAATATCGGGGAACACAAAATTGCTCAACTCTGGCCGGTCTACTTCGGAAATTTTGCCATAAATTAGACAAAATACTTGTGTAATGAAATATGATTTCAATAAGGTGTTTTTGTGTTTTTTTTTTCTGGAGCGATTGTTTATTGTTTTTAGACGATCGACGAAATGTTTGACCTCCTTTACTAGATTTTTTTTAAAATAAAGTATATCATCATACCATCACGCCTGTATTCCCCGAAGGTTTAGGCAGAGTTGTAACAATATGCACCAACAGTTCGCCGGTATGTTTAGGTCCCATGTAATAGGGGGCGAGCCTATTGCTATTATCCGGGCACAAATCCTAACTTCGAGCTGCTACTGAGAATTTCATAGAAAAATCCAATAACACTTTTTACTCGACCTGGGAATCGAACCCAAGACCTCTAGCGTAGCAGCTGCGCTTAGGACCACTATGCTACCGAGGCAGTCAATAAAATATAGCCTTTGTTATTCGCAGATAATTTTTCTTTCCATAGGTGAAAAAATTCGAGCCCATTAAATAGTTTTTGAGTGAGTCCGTTAAATACTTGGTTTTTGAGTTTATCTATTACAAACAAAAAAACAAATATTTTCGCTTTGTATTGCGTTTAGATACTACATTTTTGACACGGTTGGCACAGTAGCTGAACGACTCTTGTACTGCGTGTCGCAAGTTTGATACCCGCATCAAACAAATATTTGAACAACCTACAAGTTCCGGGTCTAGTCGTTTGTGTAGGTTATTTTATATTTGTATTTGTTTGTAAACATGTAGACAATACAGAGAAAATAGGGTTGAGCCTTTTGGAATGGGCAACTAGATTCAATATTTTTAATTTTAACACGTTATTGACGTTCAAAAGTGCCTTTTAATGGTATAGGTAATTGAAGTAAATGATTTGACTTTGCCTTTTTTTTGCAACATTTAAAAATTAATGTCAGTACCCATTTAACTAGATAGATAACCTTTGAGCTAAAAATATTATAAACAATACGATAAAAAAGGAACAACAAACAAATCCATATTACTTGCCAATTAAGTGACAAAACTGATAAACTTATCATTTCTAAGAATTTCGAAACAAATTCTTCGTATTGGTAAATAATACTTAGTTATTGGTTTGGTCAATACACAGTTTTTTTTTTTTAAATCAAGAACAAGATTTAAAAAATGTTCGTAAAATTACAAAATGTCTTTGACCTAAAAGACTTTAGCTAATCGTAAACGACGTAACGTTGCTATGGGTATGTCTAATGTAGTAGGTAACAAATAGTCCGAGATCCAGGAGTCGCCAGACTTACGTCATTTTAGCATGGCTGAAAATAATGATGGAGTAGGCTTTAAAGTGTCTGGCTGTAAATGATAGTTTTTGACAATATCATTTCAAACATGTTTAAAATCAACTATGAAACTTAAACGTAAGTTACTAAGGTACCTTTTCTAACTGACTAACTTACATACATACATACCATCACGCCTGTATTCCCCGAAGGGTTAGGCAGAGGTGTAACAATGTACACTCACAGTTCGTATGTTTAGGTCCCATGTAATATGGGGCGAGCCTATTGCCATTAACCGGGCACAAACCCTAACTCCGAGCTGCTACTGAGAATTTCATAGAAAAACCCAATAACGCTTTTTGCTCGACCTGGGAATCGAACCCAAGACCTCTAGCATAGCAGTCGCGCTTGGGACCACTAGGCCAACGAGGCAGTTCTAACAGACAGAGACGAGACGAGTTCAGACTAACGTATATCCACGATTTCGAAAGCCCTAAACGATCCCATCGGAACACAGGGCTGATAAAGATTATATCGATTTTGCATGCGTAGACTTAAGAATTAAACAAAGTCTTGAATTATTTCATGGGACCACTAAAAAGACAATGAGAGTTATCATATATGCTAATCTAAATCCATCTCTATTGTGCAAAATTTTAACTAATTTATTTAACCGTTTATGAGTGAAAGAGTAATAAACATCGATCCATTTATCTAGTACCTAGTAGGATAAGAAGCTGTAAGACACCTGAAAAAGCGTAGAGCATTGAATTTAGTTAGCACGCAAACCTTCTTAATTACACATTTCTCAATCTATTATCCATTTCAGTCACGCTACAATGACGTGGGTGTAACGACTCTGGGATCTCCGAACACAAAGTCAACCTTGCCTACATACATGACGCCGCACCCATTTTATTCTATTCAAGTTTCTGGTACCTATATCTAAGAGCAGGGTGATCGATCGCTGGCAGAGGGCCGTGGCACACGGGCGGATTCCGATTTCCGTAGTCTATTATAATTTTAATGTGACCCCAGTATAATGTGTTGACCTGCTGTCATGCCTTGAAAAAGGTCGAACGGTCGGATAGTCGGATGTAATATTTTTGGTTCTGAATACATTTACAAAATTGGACGGAATTAATATAAAATATGGGTTATATATGATTTCATATAGAAAAATTGGAATTGCTATGAAATGTCGTTTTCGAGAAACGTGACTGCAAAAAACTTACAGACAGACTAACAATAGTGCTCGCCCTTTGGTCTGTTCTTCAAAACAAAAAAAAACTATAATTTAAAATATTTATGGGGACTGCTACTTCCCATGTCGAGCATAATGTTATTAACTTTTTCAATAAAATTCTCAGTAGCAGCTCAGAGTTAGGATTTGTGCCCGGTTAATGGCAATAGGCTCGCCCCCTATTACATGGGACCTTAACATACCGGCAGACTGTAAGGGCAGGTCATTGCTTACTCTGTCTAACCCTTCAGGGAACTCAAGCGTGATGGTATGTGTTAAAATTTAAATATTAAAGAGGCGGAAATACAAAGAGTCATTACGTAATTACACTTTGCTAGAATGCTGTCGATTAAATAATATTTTAAAAACTATTATAAAATAAGGCTTCAGAATATTTTATTATTTCAGTAATGCCCACTTCGTTTGGTATAATTACTCCTCTACCATCAAACCGTAGGTATCCGGTGCCCAACGTTGATATATGAATTAATTATTATGCCTGCCTCGGTAGCCTAGTGGTCCTAAGCGCGACTGCTACGCTAGAGGTCTTGGGTTCGATTCCCAGGTCGAGCAAAAAGTGTTATTGGGTTTTTCTATGAAATTCTCAGTAGCAGCTCGGAGTTAGGATTTGTGCCCGGTTAATGGCAATAGGCTCGCCCCTTATTACATGGGACCTAAATATACCGGCGAACTGTGGGTGTACATTGTTACACCTCTGCCTAACCCTTCGGGGAATACAGGCGTGAGTGTATATATATATATATTATTATTACGTTCAACCTGTCAAAGGTCACGTGTGGTTTACGTAAAAGTACATTAACGTGTACATAATTTGAACCATTGCGTCTTTGCTCAGCTATTTTTGGGTTGGATTCCTGTCCAACGTCAAAGTCAAATATTTTATTCAATTATTATAAAAGGCACTTTTGAATTTCAATTACAAGAAAAAAAAATACACATACACATGTATATGGATAAAGAAAAGATGGATGGCTTGTGTGAAGAATGATATGAAAGAGATGGGAGTCAGTGATGGCATGACGGCATGGAAGAAGAAAACGTGTTGTGCCAACCCCAAGTAACATGGGATAAGGGCAGAAAAGTGATGATGATGGAAAGATGACTCAGTACCTTCGATACTGGGCAAGTACCAATGTGACTTTTTAATTAAAAAAAAACGTTTTTTTTTTGGCTTGCTCCATAATTTATGTACATGGGACCTAAACATACCGGCAAACTGAGGGTGTACATTAGTACACCTCTGCCTAACCCTTCGGGGAATGTAGGCGTGATGGTATGTTATGTAATTTCTAAGTTTATTTTGGACATCACTAACATCAGCAAAAAAAAAATGGTGAGAAAATCTGAACTTATAAATTTCGTTTTAAGCGAGCTTGGTGATCAATGTCTTCCTTCTATGTATAAGGAAAGGTCTTCGCCCTGCTGTGGGACAATGATAAGCTGTTATTATAATTATACATGGAGTTAATAGCAGTTGACCTTTACAGCTCAATTACTGAATAATAAGGTTATTGTAAGGTTAAGCCCGAAACACTCCGTAACGACTGTCAAACATAATTATTGTGGTAGCTAAGACTTATAAACTTATTGTATCAAGTCGTAAATCTAGAAAATTATTGGACTGATTTTAATTACCTACTTACGCGATATACATAATTGGACAGAATCAGTAAAAGATATTTTTGAAACAGAGTTTGGAAAGCCTGTACTAGCGGCAGAAAAAGTTTTTAGGAGCATAGGGAGTTAGAATCTGTGGAAGAGGCACTGTAACGTAGACTTTTACCATGAATTCTGGAACCTAAAGCCAAAAAATTGTTCGCCAGTTATTTCAAAAAAGAACAGCTGTTCCACACAGTAGTACTACACATTTTTTTTAATTTTTGACTTGAAGGACTTTTCCCGCCCTGAGCGAAACGGAAGGGTGTATCAAACGCTGACTGACTAAAACTTATCCGTGTTCCTCCTAATGCCCTTTGCGTTCCAGGGCCGCGCTGACTCTTTCGAACAAATTCCACAACCCTGGAATAGTGCTACGTGCTACTACATGCTCAAAATGTATGAGAGGACGGATTTTATTATATTAACCGACGAAGTATGTTCACTCTTGATACTCTAAATTCGTCTACTGAATCCATGGTAAAAGTTGCGTAGCTATATAACCTCACCATCAATCCAAGAACAGACTGGAAGCAGCACACATCAACCTCAGCTTAACCTCTGAGATCGGACGTTCCACATGGCAGCTATCTACACACAACCCCTCACAAGTAATTTAAACCCTCGGAAACACCCCTAATCCTACCAAAAACCGCCCCGTACAGAACTGCAGCGCACGCGATTCAAGAAGCCACACCTATCACTTAAACTGAGTGACCCATATCTTGAAGACGTTTCTAATCTATTCCTAGTCGGATTAAGTGAGCTTAGGCACGGTCGCCGCCTATACGGGTTGTGTACTGGATAAGCTGCCTATCCGTCACTTGAGACAGATAAAAAGACGTTTAAGTTGTTAACCTTGACGTAATTGGTTGATCTATGGCGGAATTAGGGACCACGTTTGGGGTAGGTGGATAAATGTCTAACAAGCGTCCTTCGAAAGTCGTGCTGGAGAAGTTTTATTGTGCTATTTTATCTTTGTTTGTAATCTTTTTTTAAGTGACTCGTTGGTCACGTGGGTTTCCTACGGAACGATTAATCTTTAGCTGTGTTGTTTTTACATAAAACGAGACATTTGAAGGTTAATTCTCTTAATTAAAACTGTTGAGAATCTACTTAGTCGTAATTTCATCCTAATGACAGACAATGTTAAAAAAAAATACAAAAAATTGATATTTTTAATAGACTGAGCCTGAGAGTAAAATGGGAATGTTTCTAAATGTTACGAGAATTGCTCTCCTGATTACATGTTTTATATGCCTCTGCACCCATACACTCGTAGCTAATACAGACTGCCAAATATCAGACTGAGAAGTAGCATAATTATTATAAAAGTTGTTGAGAGGTTCCAAAAGTCTGACAAGGATTTCAGCTGTCATCGGTATATACCCCAGAATTTGAATTACTTATATGCACGTACACACACACAATCTTATCAGTAAAAGTAAAGCTATGCTATAAGAAAGGTAGCAAAACTACACTATACAATATTACAACCGAAATAAAATGACACAACAGTTGAGAAAGTCGTCAGGAAGACCACAAACATAGCTAAAAAAAGTTCTCCCAAAAACGGAGATTTGTACTCTTTTAAGTTTCAGTTTTGATGGCAACACTATTGAGCGGTCAACAGAAAAACTGCACTACATTCACATTGAAAATAAACCGAAAAATAAAACAAAATCAAGTCCGTAGTATTTTCAAGTCACAGTACGAACGGCTAAACGTTGACAGGTGATGGATGGGTTGTCAGGCCCCGTTCAACTGGGTGGTCAACCAGCGAAAGAACGAGGATTTATCTTGGTGTGCAGGCTACGAGGAATGTTTGTTTTTGTGCCTTTGTTTGTGTTTCATTTATATTTTAAAGTAAAAACTACCTCGTCAGCTTGTTGATTCAATACGCGACGGTCGCGCTAGAGGTCTTGGGTTCGATTCTCAGGTCGAGCAAAGTGTTATCGGGATTTTCTTTGAAATGCTCAGTAGCAGCTTGAAGTTAAGATTTGTGCCCGGTTAATGGCAATAGGCTCACCTCCTATTACATAGGACCTATTCATACCGGCGAACTCTGGATATATATTGGTACACCTCTGCCTAACCCTTCGAGGAATACAGGCGCGATGGCATGTGTTTCAAGTAAAACAAAAAAATACATTAGAAAAGTCTAGGTCCAAGCTAAGTGGTCGAAAATGAGGTTTTTGTGTTACGTTACGTGAAACTATTTTAGGGAAAGCACTTAACTACTGGTCTATCTATTAAACCAAATTGTTTTCTTTTGGTTGTAAAATATTCGCTTTGCATAAAGCTTTAAGACCGATTTTTCAATCTATGGATATCTTCAGAATAAATATATCATTAACATAAATTTTCTTTAAAAAGTCAAAGTCAAATCGTTTATTTTAATTAGACCAATGCGAGGCATTTTCGATCGTAATTTACAAAAAAAAAACTTGCCTTTAGGAGCTTCTTCTATTAGCTATTTATTTCAATTAGACCATTGGAGTGTTTTAGAGCAGACACTCCTAACCCTTATCATATAGCCAAAAGGACAAAAGGTCTTCCCAAAATATCCACTCACCATATACATCAATGCATCCAATCTGCCACTTCATGCTGGGCTGCGTGTTGATCTGGCACATGTAGCAGCCGCGGTCTTCTGCCCGGAGAGGCCTGATCCTCAGCTGCCAAGTTCTGGGAGCGTCCATGTGGACTGAGTACCTCGCGCTGAGGACTGCTCGCTCGTGCATCGTGAGGACTGTCTGGTCTTCTGCTCTCAACCAGCCTACCTGAAAAATGACGTAAGAAATTTAAACTGGTCAGAATTTTACCTGTTAATCAAACGCAAGACCCAAAGTTTTGGTTTTTCGTTTTTGATGGCAAACAAGCCGACGACCCACATGTTAAGTGGTCTGGAGGCCTTGCAAATGCGTTGCCATCCCAGAGATAAAGTTAAAATTTCTCATGTGCCTGTAATTACGCCGGTACCCATACCCTTTAACCGGAACTAAGCAACGCTGCATTGCGGAAGAAATAGGTATGGTCGTAGTAGCTCCTTCATAGAGAGCTCTGCTACCATTATTACTGGTAAAATGAACTGGCTGCTGATTTAATTGTACATAATTATAAGTAACTTACATACCATCAGGTCTGTATTCCCCGAAGGGTTAGGTAGAGGTGTATCAATGTACAACCACAGTTCGCCGTTATATTTAGATCTCATGTAATAGGGGGCGAGCCTATTGCCATTAACCAGCCACAAATCCTAACTTCGACCTGCTACTAAAAATTTCATAGAAAACCCCAATAACACTTTGCTCGACCTGAGAATCGGACTCAAGAGCTCTAGCGTAGCAATTGCGCTCAAGATCACTAATCTAACAAGGCAATCAAATGGATGATAGAGAATATATTTTTTTCAGGTAGCACATCATCAAATGACTTCCCCCGCCTCCGGCGAGGTGTAAGGGAGTGTCAGACTTTTACTGACTAAAACCCACCCATGTTTCTTCATGTGCCCTTTCCGTTCCGGGGGCGCGGCATCTCTTACGAGCAACCCGCAGCCCCGGCAGGAGCCCGCAGCCCCGGCAGGGACGATAGAGGATAACAATATCAAACGGTGACGTCACAATATAGCTCAATTTCCACGTCGTTTACCTACAGTCTCACTCAACAATAACTTTCGAGTTATCAGAGTGTTTGTTAGTTGAACTCTTGTTTACGTTAGAGCATTGGTGTGGTTTTGTTACTAAAGTAACTTAAAATAGAATCATTTTACTACTAAGGGTGTTGTGAACTTTTTGGGTTCATACAAAAGGTTTAAGTAGGTACTTCAGATTAAATTGGGATAAACTCAGGTAGGTTGTGGGTATCACTGTTTGATAACATAATACGTTTAATTCAACGAGTAAAGTGTACCTAATGCCTTTTATCTTTAGGTGTTTTTTTAGGGTTCCGTAGAGGACCAATGAGAACGTTTTATTAGGCTTTTGCTGCCTGTCTGTCACAGTGCTATGACCTTTTTAACTGTAAGAGATAACAAGTTGAAATATTCATAGAATAAGGGTTGGAAAAAGACATCGGCACCCATTTTTTTTTTTCATAACAGACGACTTTTTTTCTCATTATTTAAAAACTCCACACGCTAAAATGTAGTGCTATGACAAATAATATATAGCGTGGCTTGTTTAACTCTCGTTAAGTTACGTCTTTGGTTACTACTCCGCTCCCGTGACTCGTAGCGTGATGTTATTTAGCCATGTTACTCAGGAATAATGTAGCTATCTAAATTGTTGAAAAGTTTTTTTTATCGGTTCGATAGTTTCGGATTTAATTCGGTACAAATAAACAATTTTTTTCTCTTTATCCTACTTCCTATTAATATTATAAATGCGAAAGTTTGTGAGAATGTATGGATGGATGTTTGTTATTCTTTCACGCTTAAATGGCTATACGGATGTAGACGAAATTTGGCACTGATATAGATTGTAGTGTGGAATAACACATAAGCTACTTTTTACTCAAGAAAAATTTACGGTTCCCGTAGGATAATATATAAACTTTGACGCGGACGACGTCGCGGGCAGAAGCTAGTAATAAATAAGTAAAGTAAGAAAGATTACGATTTATATGTACGTTTGAACAGATCAAATGTTCCTACCTTTAGTTGCAAACCCACACTCCTTTAGCGAACATTTTTAGCAAATCCCCTTACAAAAGGTTAAGTAAGCTATTGTCTGCAGACTTTTAATGTTCGAATGCTTATCACAGAACTGCAGGTGGGCCCATTTCTATTGAACAACTTACCACATAGGTAACATACCATCACGCCTGTATTCCCCAGAGGGTTAGGCAGAAGTGTACAAATGTACACCCACAGTTCGCCGATATGTTTAGGTCCCATGTAATAAAGGGCAGGCCTATGACCGGGCACAAATCCTAACTCCGAGCTGCTACTGAGAAATTCATAGAAAAACCCAATAACACTTTTTGCTAGACCTGGGAATCGAACCCAACACCTCTAGTATAGCAGTCGCGCTTAGGCCAACGAGGCAGTTGATGCGAGGATGAGATGCAGTGGCGAGGCAGCACGTAGGTAATAGTGGAAAAATCACTGCAATTGGATTTAGATAGTTTGATTTTAAAGGAGTCTGTGTTCCGATTTGAAGGATATGGATGCCGGTGTAATTACAGGCACATGAGACATCAACTATGTCTCTGGGATGACAGCGCATTTGCAAGGTTTCTGGTATTGCAGATGTCTATAGGCAGCGGTGACCACTTAACATCAGACGGGCCGTCGACTTGTGTGCCATAAATTAATTTAAAAAAACAACAGTTTAGGTGGATGTATGTTTGTTATTCAATCACGCCTGAACGGCTGAACGGATCTGGATGAAATTTAGCACAGAGATACATTAAAAACTGGGAAAGCACATAGGCTACTTTTTATCTTGGAAAAATATACGGTTCCCGTGGGATAATATATCAACTTTGACGTGGACGAAATCGCGAGCAGTAGCTAGTTGGACTTTGAACTGGCACGCGTGTTCAGTATTTCTACTTATTAAATATCGTGATACAAAGTATACAGGATAATTGGCAATCCGATAAAATAATATGATTACATTACATATACATGACAGGCAAACCTAAAATTAAATAAATAAAAGAGTAGGCGATATTTGTGAACCAAAATTTCGAAATTATGTTTTGAAAATCAATATATTAAATTCGTATTTTATATATTTCTAGCTATATGTCTCGCGGTCACCTGCGTTCAGTTACGTCTTTGGTTACTGCTCCGCTCCCGTTGGTCGTAGCGTAATATCACTCTATTTATTCATGAAATCCGCATTAAATCCGTTGCGTAGTATAAAAGATCTTAGAGTACAGACGGCGTAAAGCAACTTTGTTATAAACTATGTGAAGATAATCTATACTAATATTATAAAGATGAAGAGTTTGTTTGTTTGGTTGAACGCGCTAATCTCAAGAACTAATGGTTTGAAATGAAATAATATTTTTGTGTTGGATAGTTATTTTATCGAGGAAGGCAGAAGGAAGGAAGGCTATATAATACTCTTATGGCGCTACGATCAATAGGTGCGGAGCAGTAACCAAAGACGCAACCTAATACGGTGAAGAAAACTGCGCGGACGAAGTCGCTCGCAGAAGCTAGTAAACCATATGGAGATATCTATACTAACATTATAAAGCTGAAGAGTTTGTTTGTTTGGTTGAACGCGCTAATCTCAGGAACTACTGGTTTGAATTGAAAAATGCTTGTGTTGGATAGTTCATTTATCCAGAAAGGCTATATAACATCGCGCTACGACCAACAGGTGCGGAACAGCAACCAAAGACGCAACCTAGTGCGTGTGAACAAACTACGCGGAAAAAGTTGCGAACAGAAGCTAGTTAAGTAAAAAGGTGAAAAGAGCTTTCTTGTATGAACGCGCTTATTTTCTAAATTTCTTTAATGTAAAACAGGTTAAAAAACATTTAGATCATAGTTATACATAAAGATACTATAAAACCGCAAGGACATAGAACTAAATGTCTAGTCTTTTCCCAACTAGGTTGGGGTTGGCTGTATGGTCGCCACGACTCGTGAGCACAAAATAATGTCAAGTTATTTTTTAGGTTTTTGGGTTCCTTTCAGGGTATTTTGGCGCGCCGACACTGCAGACGATCGGTCCGACTGATGGACCAATGGGGTGCAGCTTCGCCGCTCCAAAAATACTACTATACCAGTGACATGGAGCGACTGCCTATTCCACTTCCACAACCCAGTCACTAGTGAACACGATACCTCTTGGTAAGACTGGTTGTCAGACTTCCCGTCTTCTGACTATCCGTAACGGCTGTCAAAGATCTACAGATTCCAGCCGGGACCAACTCGGCTTACGTGCTTTCTGAGCTCACACAAACTTCCAAACTCCGGGTTGCTACTGAGATATTTCTATGGAAAAACCCAATGCCAATTCTCAGTAGCAGCTCGGAGTTAGGATTTGAGCCCGTTTAATGGCAATAGGCTCGCCCCCTATTACATGGAACCTAAACATACCGGCGAACTGTGGGTGTACATTGTTACACGTCTGCCTAACCCTTCGGGGAATACAGGCGTGATGGTGTGTGTCTAAAAACTCAATAATAAAAAACCATGTATTGCGATTACTTCTAACATAGATAAGTACCTACATTACCTACCAATAACTTGTGAAAGAACACTTGCGCCCTAGATTCTAGCTGTAAAGACCTATTTATAGACCTAAGGTTGTTTGAACGAGTACTTGTATTGAAGTTATATTTCATACGGATTCAGACTTTTATTTTATACTCATATATAAATATCTAGTTGCTGCCTGTGACTTTGCTCGCGTGGTTTTTTTCACTCGCTTTGAGTTACGTCTTTTGTTACTGCTCTGCTCTCGTGTGCCGTAGCGTGATGTCATAATATAGCCTTTACTTTTATTCCTCATAAATCAGGCTATCATATATAAAAAAAAAATTGTAATCCAACTGGTAGTTCCACACAAACCAACAAAAATCTCGTTAGATTTATTATATTCCGGGGTCGCGGGTTCTTCGAAAGAGATACCGCGGCCTCCCGAACGCAAAGGGCACAAGAAGGTACATGGATGGGTTTTAGTCAGTAAAATTCTGACACAATTATAATATTAGTATAGATATAAATAATATCGGCAAATTAAATTAATGGAATATTGTAACAAAATTGGATAGTGACAAGAAAATAAGGTGAAATATGGGTATTTTTTTTAAATTAAGTAGAACGCACATTAATAAATTATCGTCGCACGAGGTGTCAAAAAAGTGAGTGCTACAATTAATTTTATTTAATACTAGCTATGAGAATGATTATAACTAGTCACGAATGGGAGAAATTATATATTGAAATTGTAAATAATAGACGTTGAATAAATTAAAATTGACTTGTACTTAATTATTAATTGTTAACACGTTATTATAATTCTAGATTTTTTTTATATAATATATTTAATTAAATACATGGCTCTTGAGATGGGCCGGAGTCGTCACACTGTGGGTGTCAGAAGACGTAAGTCGTCGAGAGAAGCCTAAAAACACTAGCGTGATGACTTAGAAAGGTTTAAGTGAGCTTGGCCAGAGAAGGCAAGACTATAGGGGAGATCTTTGCCCAACAGTGAGATAATACAAGTTGAAATAAAATAAACAAATCTTACAAAAATGAATGACATCGGTGATGGAAAACATCTTAGGAAACATGGACTTATAATTAATGAAGTCTGAAATCGCCAATCCGCGTTTAGCAAGCGTGGGGATCAATTTTATTGCGGTCTCTGTATAAAAACAGGCTTTTGCACAGCAGCATAACTGACTATTAGCAACTCAAAAATTTGCCCATTCTACCATTCATAATACTACAATCATTTTCCTAACGAATAATAAAGCACTTGTTAAACTTATAGGGGATACATGGGATCTAAACACACCGGCGAACTGTGGATGTAGGTACATTGGTACACCTCTACCTAACCCTTCGGGGAATACAGGCGTGATGGTATGTTATGTTGTTTAACTCAATGGCTCGCCCCCTAATACATAGGACCTAAATATACCTACGATCTGTGGGTGTACATTAGTACACCTCTGCCTAACCGTTTGGGAAATATAGACGTGATGGTATGTTGTTTAAATCCACAATGAGGCAAGCATCCATACTTTTCAAGCATTTTTTTTACTAAATACTAGTCCATATTTCCAAAACAAAATACCATCCCAAACTAAAACAAGACGAGCCAGAAATCAGTTCAAACATTCGATATCACTGATGAAGATTTCTTTCTAGGTCAGGGACCCAGTTAAGTCTTCGACCCTCCGTATCCCTTTGCGTTTAGCCCTTATCTTTCACTCTGATACTTTTCTGGCCTGTCAAATTTCTTCCGGGGGATCACTGTGGACTTTTAGGATCGTAAATATTGTTGCGATGTTTTGTGATTTAGTAGTGAGCTGAAATGTGATATAGTGGATAAGTGTGTTATCCATACTAATATTAAATACTACCGACCTGCCCGCGACTTCGTCCGCGTAGCTTATTTCACCCGCGTTAAGTTACGTCTTTTGTTACTGCAGGCTCCGCTCCCGTGGGTCGTAGCGTGATGTTATATAGCCTATGTTACTCAGGAATAATGTAGCTATCTATTAATAAAAGAATGGTTAAAATCGGTCCTGTAGTTTTGGAGCCTCTTCGTTACAAACAAACAAACAAATCTTTCCTCTTTATAATATTAGTATAGATGAGAGAATAACTCGGTCTATCTGTCTGTTACGCTTTCAGGGAACTGATTTTGATGAAAGGTACAGGGTAAGTTTGAACCCCAAGAAAGGATTATAAGCTACTCTTTACGTAGCCGGACGAAGACGTACGCAGAAGCTAGTTTTAATAAATTATTTTGTACAAGTTTGTTAGCAAACAGCATAACATAGGTAGAGCAAATTATTTTGTGAGTTAAAATTTTCTATCAAGTAAAAATCTATATATTTTTGTTAATTTTTAATCATTAAGTTTCACATCATATGATCTTGGACATCAGACATCGTTGAACGAATACATCGTGAGGAAATCTGCGTTTACAAGTCATTATTAACCCCCGACGCAAAAACGACGGGGTGTTATAGATAAATTTGACGTGTCTGTGTGTGTGTCTGTCTGTGGCATCGTAGCTCCTGAACGCATGAACCGAGTTTAATTTTGTTTTTTGTGTTTGAAAGGTTAATTAGTCGGTAGTGTTCTTAGCTTTGTTTAATGGAAAACGGTTTAGCGGTTTCAAAGTTATCAGCTCTTTTGTAAGCTACGGTAGTAATGTTTTGTCTTCTGCCGGGTGTTACTTAATAAAAATATTTTGTGTTTTTTAAATCTCTGAAATCGCCAATCCGCCTCGAGCAAGCGTAGCGATCAATGGTTGCGCCTTCGCTGTACGAGTAGACGCCCTTGCCCTGCAGTAAGACCATAATAGGCTGATATTACAATCATAAAACCATTTTCGGTTAACGCCACCTATTTCACACTTCCCTAACCAAAAGAAGACAGATGTTACAACAAACAGTAAGATGAAATCACGACAACAGATAAAAGAAAACGAACAGGCAAAAGCAACAAAGACCCGAACACTAGTACAGCATTCAGGCACCGTGTGTACCGGTATTAAAATTCACGACGGCGAAAGGTGCAGCACTATTTCGTGCATTGTTATTCCGGGCATCAGGCCAGACAGTGTAACAACTCTTAATGAAGGATAATCGGTAAATTTTTGTGGCTCGAATTGCTACAGACAAAGGTAGGAAGACTTTGTTTCCATCGCCATGTTCTTCGTAAAAGCCTCGGCTATTTCGCCTTTGATATTTTGTCGCGGGATTTTTTCCGTGTTTGTAAGGATTATTAGGATTTTCGCCGGGATTTATTGTGATATTATTATACTGTTTGTGTTATTAGGCTTAAAAACGAAACGTGATAATCTTCCAGCTTTTGAAACAGCTTTCATGGTATTTAAGAGGTATCGTAATGGGCCTTTTGTTAATGCCTACGTGAAAAATATCAATGTGACTCTTTCTTTTCCATAATGATGTACTTTCTGAGTTTACCTTGAACATTCCTGACGTCGGTGAAGGAAAACGTAAACTTAAGGATATAAGTATGTATGTATGTATAAAAGTAGATATGTTTTATGCATATTATTGATTATAGTATTCACTTATTAGAATTAATTAATTTTAGTTATGTTGTACTTTTGTGCAATTTAATATAATTGCATTGAATTGCTTTTTTTCTTAGTATCAAATTTTGTTTCATATTGATTTTATAATTTGCACCTACTATTTTATCTCTTCACCTCCTTTGGTTGACTGGTATAGAATGCCTGAGGCATTAAGTCCGCCTTTGTAATCTTTATTGCATAAAGTTTAAGTAAATAAATAAAACGTCGTAAGGAAACCTGGACGTATAATTAATGTAAGTCTGAAATCGCCAATCTGCCTCGCGCAAGCGTGGTCATGATCTATAAGAAAGGGCTATTCTATATAACTAATAATTTAGTAAGCGCGTATTACAATTGGTAAAATGTGTAGTTTTGTATCTAAATCAAATACAGATACGTACTTAATATTATATCACTCATCTATCTAAAGAAAACAGAAGACAATTCTATTCGCACGATGAGACGAGACGCAATGCAGCAATGCCCACACTGAAACTTCTTACAAAGTTCAATAATCTTTTTTTTTCACTAATTTCTTTCTAGCATCAATTCTTTATAACCAACACTATTTCTTCAATGTATATTCCGCCAATATTTGAACAATACACGAATTTCCTCAACAATTTCTCACTACATCGCGATAAAAGAGCCTAATTGTTCTAGAAAATTCCACACAAAATTTATGACCAGCCAAAGCCGACGTTTTCATAAAAATACGACCATTATGTAAAAAAAAAACATTTGAATATTAACACCTTAAATACAGATTGATGTTAATTTTATAGGTGGAACATGGGCCAACATGTACGTTGGTTATTGGCGATATATCAAGCTAAGTGTTAAAGTTCGGAACATGTTAGCAACTGGCTTACAAGTGGCTTTAAGTGTTGGCTCTGAAGGTGTTATAGTTGGTAGCCATGTTGGCTTGTTATAGAGTATGTTGGCCGAAGTTGCGTGTAACTAAAGTGTGACTAAATAGGGTAAATTATCTAGGGAATGTGCTCAAAGTTCGTGCAGCTTGTGCAATCTCAGCTGCGCCCTTTTAGACAGTAAAGTCTAATGCAATTTGCTGTCCATAGCTTAATGGTACCACTAATTTTGAACACAATATTGAATTACCATCTGTGTGTAGTAACTGCCTCGCTAGCCTAGTGGTTCTAAGCGCGAATGATACGCTAGAGGTCTTGGATTCGATTGAGGGTCAAGCAAAATGTGTTATTGCGTTTTTTTACGAAATTCTCAGTAGCAGCTCGGAGTTAAGTTCTGTGCTCGGTTAATGGCAATGGGCTCGCCCCGTATTACATGGGACCTAAACATACTGGCTAACTGTAGGTGTACATTGACACACCTTTGCCTAACCCTTCGGAGAATACAGGCGTGATGGCATCTTGTGTGTTTTTTTTTATTGAGCTAAGAAAATGCTTGACACTTGCCACGTTGACCGGGGAAACGACATGGTTATGTGGGGCTTGCACCCACTAAAAACCCCGCCTGTGCACTCGGAGCTAACTAACTCCGAGCTGCTCCTAGGAATTTCATAGAAAAACCCAATAACACTTTTTGCTCGACCTGGGAATCGAACCCAAGACCTCTAGCGTAGCAGTCGCGCTTAGAACCATTAAGCTAACGATTAAAAAATTACAAAAAAAGGCTATAAAAAAGGTTGTATTAAGAGTGCGACCCTTATATTCCGAATTATTCATGTCGACACGTGTCAAGTTTGAGGGAACCTTGGCCACGGGAGCAACCCCGACCGAGATATTAGACAAAGAACAATATGAAGGTTACAAGACTTTATAGAAATCCAGCATATTTTGTTTGGGAAAATCGAATCGAATCGAATACTTTTATGTTAGTACCATCTTGCTAAGCCTTTTGTGGGATAAGTACTTAAGTAGGTAGATACTTTACAGTCTCTAGCTGGTTTAGCTATTTGCAACCTTATTTTAATAGCCAATGGTTGGTAATTTGTTATGAGATAAAGACTGATCAAAAATAGGACAATAGGGATTTGACAGACAGTGTTGATTGTCGGTTTTAATATAAAAGATGGTGATACACTAACTGCCTCAGTAGCCTAGTGGTCCTAAGCGCGACTGCTACGCTAGAGGTCTTGGGTTCGATTCCCAGGTCGAGCAAAAAGTGTTATTGGGGTTTTCTATGAAATTCTCAGTAGCAGCTCGGAGTTAGGATTTGTGCCCGGTTAATGTCAATAGGCTCGCCCCCTATTACATGGGACCTAAAAACATACCGGCGAACTGTGGGTGTACATTGTTACACCTCTGCCTAACCCTTCGGGGAATACAGGCGTGATGGTATGTTATGGTGATACATTTCCCTTTTTGGTCTCTTTCTTTCCCAAACTCTCACATTTCTATTCCACGATGGACAATACTAGCCGACAGCTGCCATTGGCTGCGCTGGGATAAAGCGACAGTCGGCGAGCCAATCATGGAGCAGAAACGCTGGCGCCATGATAAGCATTTTCTGTCCATCCGACACTACTTCAATATACAGTAAAGCGAAAGAAACATAATGTTTTGGTTTGAAAGATAACTTTCATATTTTCCATTACTTTAAATAGTCTTCGAGTAATAAATACTCTTCAATCACCCATAACTATTGTTTAGTTTGACCTCCCAATCATTAACATGACCTCATCAGGATCACGGTACTGGTACAGTCAATAACAATTCATAGTTTTAAATCCTCATTACTAATCACAATATCAAAGGAAATTCAAAATGGTTGGTAAATAAACTCTTAGCTATTATTTGAAAGCTGATCAGAAGTTAACTGTTTATTTAAATAGTATGCGCAGCGCAGGACCGGTCATTGTGGCTATCTTTAGGGGAGGCCTATGTCCAGCAGTGGACGTCGTTCCGCTGATATGATAACAATGTAAAATAGTCTCATTGACTTTTCTCATTGACCGTACGTTTACCCCTTTTGTCTTCTTTAGACACATATGTATGTACAATCAAACACACACGCACATAGACTATAATAATCATTTTAAAATGAAAATCCATTAACTATGATACTGATTACAGTTGGGCTGTTTTATGGGCGGTATCGTGATGTACCCACATTAACCTAACGTTGTTCGCATTGAAAACCATCTAACTTTAATCATTAAGGTATATGGTTATGGAACTTGGGGTTTTCAATTTTAGGGGTTGGGGGGGGGGGGGGGGGTGTAACACTTTAATGTGTGTGCTTAACCTGAAAGCCCTGAAAAGTAGGTAGGTTTACCCAAATCCCCAACTTGCACATAGGTCCTACACTCTCAGGACTTATACCTGAAGGCAGCTGCGCCTTTTGAAGATTTTCCAACGAAAGCCAAAATGTAAATAAAAAATCTCAGTGTATTAGGGCGAAAGAACAAACAGCGAAGGCGCGAGAATTGATCGCCACACTCACCACCATACACCACATCACACCGAAATTCGATCAGAAGAACTATGATTGTAACTACACGAGGGAAAAAATTGTGAAACTTACTTTATGTTTGCCAAGATTCGTGACTGCACAGCCAAGTACAGCTTCTCTTCCTAAAAAGAACGTGTGGTTGCCGATGGGACGCTCAAACTCAGGCTCCTCGGAAAACTTCTTTGTGGTCATCTGAGAATCTGTAACAATTTAAGGGTTTTTTTTTTTTAATAATCATAGGTTTCCTTACCGCATGCCGGATAAATTGTGGGCCCAAGTACTACTGAGCTTGTACGTATTTTTATCTCTCTCTAGTCTGTATATTTTGTTTGTATATATTATTATATTTACCTATATCTATTTTATTATTCTATTTATTATATTTACTATTTTTTTTTAACTGCCTCGTTGGCCTAGTGGTCCTAAGCGCGACTGCTACGCTAGAGGTCTTAGGTTCGATTCCCAGGTCGAGCAAAAATTGTTATTGGGTTTTTCTATAAAATTCTCAGTAACAGCTCGGAGTTAGGATTTGTGCCCGGTTAATAGCACGAGTCTCGCCCCCGCGGACCTAAACATACCGGCGAACTGTGGGTGTACATTGGTACACCTCTGCCTAACCCTTCGGGGCATACAGGCGTGATGGTATGTATAGTCGCATTAATCAATCATCTCATCTCAGCACCAACTTGTGTCAAAAAGTTGTCAACTTTGACAGATTGACATTAAAATTGTAATGCAATCGTTCTTAAAAAGACGGGAATTGCTTTGCTACTTTCTTGCCAAATAACGTATTCGTCTTTACCTCACATACAAATAAATAGTCTTTTAATAAAAACCATGCTTAAACATAACAATAACGTCAAGCAGCCGTGATTTAAAACTTCAAGCGGTAAATTAAAAGTGAACGGTTAATAATTCAAACTAAATTCGTAACATTTTAAATATGTTTACTTTGGAGTTGGTAGCTTTTTAGGCCATGATTTATTGTTCTACTTTATTCCGCAAGGATTTAGAATTTAGTTTAGTAAAAAGGTTAATGAACTATAGTTAGGTACGTACGATAAGTGCACTCATGTAAAAAGTATTACAAACTTTTTTGGTCCATTTGCGCCAAAAACTTAACTTATAGTTTATTAGATGGGGTTAGATTTCAAAACATTTTAAGTAACCCCCGACAGAAGAATAAATATCCTTACCGCAGCTAGCAAAAGAGCTGATAACTTTGGAACCGCTGAACTGATTTCCATCAAACATAGCTAAAAACACTCCCGACTAATTCAACTTTCAAACCAAATTACTAAATCAAAATCGGTTCATCATTCGGTAGCTACGATGCCACAGACGCACACACACAGACACGTCAAAGTTATAACACCCAGTCGTTTGTGCGTCGGGGGCTAAAAATGTACATCCAAAATGGGCCGTGTTAGCTTGCAGTTAAAAGATAACTCTAAGTTGTATTAATAAACTATAGTTCTTATTCTATATACCTACATACAATTTCATTTTAAAATCTTTACATAGTATAAAACAAAGTCGCCGTCTGTACGCTTAGATCTCTTAAACTTCGCAACGGATTTTAGTGCAGTTTTCATCTATAGATAGAGTGATTGAAGAGAAATGTTTATACGTATAGAATATCAAGCCACGACCAACGGGAGCGACGACTCCAAAATTTAACTCAACGCGGGTGACACCACGAGTCAAAGCTAGCATTTATACAAATAAAAAAGAGCCCACCGGTATTGGAAATAGAGTCCAAGATAGCGGCAGTTGTCAGGGCTCTAGAGACAGAAACATCCTATTAATATTATGGTCTGTAAAAATCTATATCAGGAGATATGAAAACTGCAATGACAGAACACTGACCTAGATCCTGTCTAGATTTTATTTTAAAAATACTACACAAAAGTAGTGGTGTAGATATTAGTTCCGTCAGAAAAGAGTATGCTGCTAGTATCCTTGCGTTCATCAAAATATCTAGAAAATAACTATTTAGTTTACTAACGAATAAAAACCGGCCAAGTGCGAGTTAAACTGGCGCACAAAAGGTTTCGTATGTTAATACAGACGTACAATATTTAATACTACATACAAAACACATTTCTTGTTTAGACCTCCTATAATTTTTAATTTTATTTTATTTTACACGTACTATAGAATTACATACTCTGTAAAAATTGCAACTTTCTACCAACTACGGCTGTGGCGGAGGCTTAGTAATAGGGTCCCGTTGACACCATTCGGGTACAGAACCCAGAAGAACACTCCAAATAAAAGCATTGTTCAAGAAAACTACCCACATTCTAAAATACGGCCAGCAGATATTTTGAGACCCCAAATCATCCCACACAAGTCTATCTTTAGCTTTTTCCTATCATTGGAAGCAACAGGCCATTAAGCAATGAAGTAATAAAGTTGCCAACAAAAAAATCTAGTTAACACTTCAAAACTCGCTATCAGGTCTCCGAGACCCATTCAACGTGCATTTTTTATTCTTTTTCAAGTTTCAACATAGCTCTGACGTCATTCGATCGTTGAGGTGTAAATTGTACCAAAGTCTGGTTGTTAGGTATTTTTATTTTGAACGCTGAGATTTTCTGGGGATTTTTGGTTTATACTTGACGGATTTTTCGGGATTTTTTGTCTGCATTTTTCCAGGATTTGAAAGTATTTGACTAACTACCAATCATTTTGAGGTTTATTTGATTTCACAGAAAGTCGTTTTCAGCAGCGAAAAATCGTTTCATGATTTTACATATAAATAAATGATATTGCATTATGTTGGCAATAATGGCAATCCATTTAGGGGAGACAAAGCGATCGTTGGACAAAGAACTTTAAGTTAATCAGAACACAGTGTAGAATAGAAGAATTCCTGCAAGCATTAGTGCCACTTATGTAGGATACTGGCTTATTTAAAAGTGTGAATTCATACAACTTAGGCCAAACCTATATACATTCTTCAGCTCTAAATATAAGTAGACCGCGGTAATTGAAATTAAAGCGTGATTCATCAGGGCGTATATGAGAATGGAACTGAAAATTGTTTGCCATGAATTTTAATCAGAACTTTTTTGATAATGAACGGTTCTTTAGAGTTATGGCTTTTAAGAACAACCGTCTGTTAGTGAGTGAAATGGCAACCCATGACTCAAACTTCTCTCGCAATTATTACAATTTTCCCAGTCAAGTTATGATTACGGAGGCCAGAAATTAGCTAAGCACGCAGAAGATAAGATATATATATATAATATTATAGTGCATGAGTATGTGCGCAAACACAGGTACACTCTCTTCCCTCACTAAATGAGCTAAATGGTGCTAATGCGCGCGTCATGTTCGTGAACGGGCGCTGTCAGTTGGGATTGGTCATCTCTTAACTGCTATGGCTTACATCTTTAGTAGGTACAATTTTTTTTTTTTTTTTTTTGTATTGTTTTATATACATCTTCATTGTTTTCACATATAGAAGCAACAAGAATATTGTAACCAAGATTTTGTAAAAACCAAATTGAAAGAAAAGAGTGTCCATGGAGTTTCTTGCTCGTTCTTCTCCATAGAGACCTACGCTTTGGAACGAGCAACTAGCTTCAACTTTTAAATGTAACTTCTTGACAATTCAAAATTGCCTGTAAATGGTCTAATTGAAATAAATGCTTTGACTTTGACTTTCACTCTCATAGTCCGATGGTCCGGCAATCAGACACAACGGAGTATAGACCAGGCGCACAACCAACAGCTTCCAACTCGCAAACGAAAACTCCTAATGGAAAAATCCAACAACACGTTTCCATGGAATCGAACGCAACCTAGCTTCCGACCACAAGACCAACGAAGCTGTTCCAAACTTTAAGTTATGAATGAATCATCAAGTACATTAGAACTCCCCCATTTCCAGCCTCATTACAATTCTCCAAGTACAGGCGGTTAACAGTTCTGTGTTTTGACAGCCTCTCGGAGCGCTCTCATTTACATAGATCACTCCTAACTTTGATACTATACCTACGTACTGTTGATCTCCGTAGTTCATCTTCATGGAGTGCTTTGTATAATATCTACTAATATTGTAGTGTATTTGGTGGTGTATAGGATATCTACATGCCTATGTTGGGTTTGGCAATTTGTATATGGGAAGTTGGTATTCTTTGTCTCTTGTATTATTATTATTTACTAGCTTCTGCTTGCGACTTCGTCCGCGTAGTTTTATTACCCGCATTAAGTCACGTCTTTGGTTACTGCTCCGCACCTATTGGTCGTATCGTGATGTTATATAGCCTAAAGCCTTCCTTGATAAATGAACTATACAACACAAACCAGTACTTCCTGAGATTAGCGCGTTCAACCAAACAATCAAACATACTCGTCAGCTTTAAATATTAGTATAGGTCACGCTAACAAAAAGGTAAGTAACTTATAAACTAAGCCCCACAAAACGGTTGTAATGGTTTGACTGTGGGGTCTGGTGAGTCTTTACATACTTCTTACTCATGACTTATTATAGGTAGCACTTTAACAAATAAATTCTAAATAATATTTTTCAATTTCTTATTTTTTATTTCATTTAAAATATTCCAGCCATTGTTTGTTTGTATACATTTTAAATAAGGCAAGAAACGCAATAGTAAAATAATAAGTATAGAACGATTATGGAAGTACAAGAGAAAAAGAATTTAAGTTTTTTTTTAAATATCTTTTTTAAAGGATTTTCCGAACGGTTGATTGACACTTCCCCTAAGCCAAAAGCTTTTTTTTTTTCAGATAGGAAATCATCATATGTCTTCCTCCGCCCTGGGCGGGGAGTGGGAGGGAGTGTCAGAGTTTTACTGACTAAAACCCATCCATGTTCCTTCTTGTGCCTTTTGTGTTTCGGGGGCGCGGTATCTACTTCGAACATCCCGCGAATCCCAAAGGCTGGCTTTTACTTCGGCCAGAGGCTGAGTATTGCCATTTACCATTGCAATGCCGCCAGTCTACAGTACAAAAATCCACGAAATTAAAAATATTAAGTAACCCCCGACAGAAGAATAAAAATCCCTACCGCAGCTAACAAAAGAGCTGATAATTTTGAAACCACTGAACCGATTTCCATCAAACATAACTAAGAACACTCTCGAGTAATTCACCTTTCAAACAAAAAAAAACAAAATCAAAATCGGTTCCTGAGTTCGGGAGCTACGATACTACAGACAGACACACACACACTCACACATACACACATGCACTAACACACACACACACAGACAGGTCAAACTTATAACACCCCTTCGTTTTGGCGTCGGGAATTAAAAAGAAGTACAAAGAAATATTTTAGTCAGCATATTCCTTCTAGACCTGCACAATACTTTCTTACCTCATTTACAACCAGAGAAGCATCAAAATAATCAATTCTATTCAATAATTAACTCTACAACAACCTTGTAAGCAATATTGAACCTTAACTACTTCAGAATAAAGTTTAAATTCCGTTGTTGTTACCCTGTCATTGAAGAACCGACTTAGTACCAAAGTCTCTTTGTTATTACTAACCTAGTTTCAAAGTTCGGTATTTCGCAGGTACCTAGTTAGCAAATGAACCCTTAGTTTTGGTCGATTTTTTGTATGAATTGACTACTGGAGTTGTAATGAACTTTGGAGCATTAATCTTTGTTGGTGACAATCTGAATAAATCTATTTAACTATTTGGAATGTTTCTTGTAGTCAAACATGGTGTGCTTGACTGAACATCTAGGGGATAATGCTACTAGCTTTTGGAAACAATCGCAATCTAATCTGTTTAAGTCTGTCGAAAATGACTTAATGATATTGATTGTCGCTGAGATGAGATTGTAACTAGATTAAGAACGCTTTAATAAAAATGATAAACCTACCACCACGACTGTATTTCCCGAGGGGTTAGGCAGAGTGTCACCAATGTACACCCACAGTTCGCCGGTATGTTTTTAAGTCCCATGTAATATGGGGCGAGCCTGTTGCTATTAACCGGGCACAAATCCGAACTCCGAGCTGCTACTGAAAATTTCATAGAAAAACCCAATAACACTTTTGCTCGACCTGGGAATCGAACTCAAGACCTGTATGTAGCGTAGTAGTCGCGCTTAGGACCACTAGGCTAACGAAGCAGTTCAATCTAAGTTGTAAATTTTTTATTTAGAACTTTACTTTAATCTGAACAAAATTCAAATTTAAATAACCGGCCAAAGCGTTTAAACTGTGACCTAGGATTCCTGAAGCTGATTTCCTTCAATGAGAGTCATGAATACAGAAGTCACTCAAAGTTCTCCGCAAAAACATTGTCACACAAACATCACTGAAATTCGTAAGGTTAAATAAATAATAACGGGTCCTCCTCTACTTTATTATTCCCTTGGGTTTTGCGTCCGTCTCGTTGAACGGGGTCCCTTGGTCAACCCTTTATGTGAGATTAGGAGGCTTAACTTTAAAACGGTGATAATGCTGCTATTTCTGTGTACAAAACAAAAAGGTCCAACGTTAAAGATTGCGAGGTTTTGCAACGAATAATTTTTGTGTTGCATACTTATTAGGACGAACAAAGCCACAGGACCGGTCATTGTGGCTATCTTTAGGGGAGGCCTATGTTCAGCAGTGGACATCGTTGATGATAATGATGATAAAACAACAACAAAATAACTTTTTTTTTTAACGTTTTTACATATTTAATCTTGATTATTTTGTAATCTGTTCTATTCTCAGCATTAGTTTGGGATAAACATTGAACTGTTATTGGTACATTTGACATATTGAAGTAGTTTGACGTAAATAATACCTAAATAGACGTATAGCTCTTAGTGAAGAAACTCGTTCGGTGAAGTACTACCACTGTATATATTTCTGTCGCAAAGCAGCTTTGCTGTGTTCTGGCTTGATGTGTATGGGTGCCGGTGTAATTACAGGCACATGAGATATTTCAAGTTTGACTCTGAGATGGCAAAGCCTCTGGTTTTGCAGGCCGCGGTGACCACTTAATATCAGGGGGTCGTTGGCTTATTTGCCATCTTTTATTATTTAGAGGATTTTGATTATTTGGTTTCGCCAGAACTAAGTTCAACTTTGGTTCAAACAAAATAATTAACTGTTTAGCATACCATTTAATGTTATATTCTATAGAATTTTGTTTTAATTTTACGGCAAGTACAATAATTAGTTACACCCATTGATGTTCCTTCAAACTTAATGAATATTATGTGCTAAACGGCTGTTTACAATTTAAAAAATCGATCTCATTATCATGTTACCTTCGCTCCGCGTGCACTTACCCCCTGAACCTTTTGAAGTCCCTCAAATCTATTTCTAAAACTCGATGCTGACTTTGCCTTTGTTAATAAAAAATCTAAATAGCACCCGACATCTAGATGAAGCCAGTTTTGATCAACAGAACCGAAAATAATATTTTATTCATTTTTAGAACTGGATGCATGATGATGGATGATGATGCGTGAAGAATGATATGAAAGAGAATGGAGTCAGTGATATCATGACGGTTGATAGGACGGCATGGAAGAAGAAAACGTATTGCGCCAACCACAAGAAACAATGATAGGGAGATTATGATAAATATTTTTTAAAACTAAGACCTAAAAATCTATACTATGCCTCCTAAAATTATAAAACCGAAGTATATTTTTGTTTGTTTAAACGCACTATTCTCTGGAACTTCCAGTCAGACTGGAAAACATCTTCTTGTATATGTGAGCCAGATTCATGAGGAATAGTATAGACTACATAACATCACGCTACGACCCACAAAACTGGAGCAGTCACCAAAAAAACGTAACTTAACGCGGGTGAAAAATGGCATGTGAGTTGAAGTTAATACGTACATAGGTATGTTATAAACAACCTAATCATCCAACAATTTACGACACTCGAAACTCACTTTTGTGAATGTGAACGATAAAGAATAAGCTCTAAAATAACAATAAAATAAGCAACATAAAATGGGCAAGGCCGGTTGTGGTGTGACGGCACCGCGGCAGGTCGCACCTGACACCAAATGCTAATGCATGGGCTTCACACAAAAACGCCTTGCTTCATGTTAGGGAGCATGTATATTTGAAATAGGCCGTCGCCTCGTTTTGATTCGAGGCGAGGACGTAACTGGGCGAGTAGCTGCTGAGCTGCGTGTGGCGGGTTCAGTTTAAAGAACTTTATTTCTCACAAGCTTCTGCTCGCGATTTTGTCCGAGTAGTTTTTTCACCCGCATTAGTTTACGTCTTCGGTTACTGTTCCGCACCTTTTGGTCGCAACGTGATGTTATATAGCCTATAGGCTTTCTGTATAAATTAACTATCCAACAAAAAGAATTGTCAAATTCGAACCAGTTGCTCCTGAGATTAGCGCGTTCAACCAAACAAACAAACAAAGTCTTCAGCTTTATAATATTAGTATTAATTAAGACAATAGTCACTTACATGAAAACAATAAGTCTTAATATTAATTATGTTACATAAGTTCGGGTAAAAAATATGGTGGTTATTTTCAACAAAATTATAAGCAAGTGCGATTAATGCAACGAATAATTATTAATATTGCCTTTGGTAGTTGTTCCCGGCCTGGTTGTGTGTGTTTGTTAAACGCACCTGCCATGCAGGACATATTTGTAGTGTGAGGTAAAGCCTCTTATTAGTGTTTTCCTAATACAAATTAAAAAAAAACCGGTCAAGTGCCCATAGAAAAACAAAGAATACACCGGTCAAGTGCGATGCACATACGAATGGTTCCGTACCGCCATATAATATTTAACTGACATGACTCAAGTTGCGGATTGGAGGTAAAGCATACAGGCACAACAATGCGTGGCTGGGTTCAGCTAGTAGACTGCTAAAAAGGTAAAAAAAATAAACATTTACACCCACACATACACTCCGACTACACAGGGCCAATTCTAGTAGCTTTTAGGAACGTTCGCATTCCAATCACAATCGCAATCTGTCAATATAGTATTTTGACAGGATTTTGACATTGCACAACTGCCTCGGTAGCCTAGTGGTCCTAAGCGCGACTGCTACTCTAGAGGTCTTGGGTTCGATTCCCAGGTCGAGCAAAAAATGTTATTGGGTTTTTCTACGAAATTCTCAGTAGCAGCTAGGAGTTTGGATTTGTGCCCGGTTGATAGCAATAGGCTCGCCCCCCATTACATGGGACCTAAACATACCGGCGAACTGTGGGCGTACATCGGTACACTTCTGCCTAACCTTTCGGGGAATACAGGCGTGATGGTATGTGTGTGTTTTTTCATTGATTGTCAATGAGATGAGATCGCGACTTGATTTTGAACATTTTTAATTAATTACGAAATAATTATTAAATAATCTTTACACAGAAAGCCAAAACCGAAGCGTTTCCATTAATTCCTAAGCACCTGCACACAATGTTACAATGGCTCCTAACACAATAAAACGATTAAGGAAAACACGTGGAACCACACATTTGTAACAAAACAGAACGTGCGTATTGCTAACAGAGAGGCAATAAGTATCACAGTGTGTTAATTCCAATATGAAATATTGAGAGGACGTGGATACATAGCGGATGACACTGTCACTAGAGGAAGTAAGGAAAAATTTTTTTGGAAAGGGCCGATATCTCGTATCTTTTAGAACGTTTGCATATCTCAGTTTCAATCTATCAGAAACACTTCTACTTTACCTAGACTACTAATGTTTGTTCCGTGCGGGAATCGAACCTGCGACAGGCGGCGTAGCAGCTAATCGCCCAGCCACCGCGGCAACATTGTTGTAATTTCAAAGAATGATATTGATGTTTCTATTAGGAAGTTGAATCGTTTCTCCGGGACTCGTCGAGCTTCATTACCTAGGCGGTTTTCTGGCGGTCTCCACTATTGATTTTGTTTTGCTTTTGTTAGTCCTGCACCTAATCTCTCCCCAGTCATACTGGATTGCCGTCCCATCGGACTATGAGAGTAAGCAAGGAGAGAGTGCACCTGGGTTCGCGCACACACTTGTGTACTATAATATTTCTAGTGGATATTAAGATTGGCCGGCGTGACCGAAATTCGGTTCTGGAATAATTATTTATCTAAACGGTTGGTTGACACTTCCCGTGACCTGGGTTGAAACTTAAGTTGTATCAAATTTCACTAAAATCGGTTCAGTGGTTTAGTCCTGAAAGCGTAACAGACAAAGTTATTTTCGAGTTTATAATATTAGTATGAATTTAGTGCCTCATTAGCCTAGTGGTCCTAAACGCCACTGCTACGCTAGAGGTCTTAGGTTCGATGCCCAGGTCGAGCAAAAAGTGTTATTGGGTTATTCTATGAAATTCTCAGTAGCAGCTCGGTTGTTCGTAAGAGAGTGGGTTCAAATCCAGGCAAGTAATAAGTTTATTTTGGACGTCACTGACATCGGTGAAGTATAAAACATTGTCGAGAAACCTGGACTTTAAGTTGATATAAGTCTGCAATCGCCAATCCGCCTTAAGCAAGCGTGGTGATCAATGCTCGTGCTTTCTATGCATGCGAAGAGGCCTTTTCCTTGCAGTGGGACAATAATAGGTCGGTATTATCACTGTGTGAATGTAAAAGGCGCATTTTTAAACAATTTATTGCGGTTCCTGGTCGCAGGTGTAGACGTAACGCCGAATCATTTTACTTTTGTCCATTGAAAATGTAACAGAGACAGGATTTTTGTAAAATTGAATTGAGATTTTCTCGTACACTCGGAGTTATTTTTGTACTGTCAATATACATACACTCGTATTATTTTGCTATTTTTGGTCGTAAAAGAACTCGTAGTGAATATTTGATAACATAAAAGCGTACTTATTGACATAAATACAGAGTATTCCCACGTTGTCGTAAGAAAATATCTATCGGAAAACAGCTGGGATATTTTTGAACAGATTTTAAAATTTGTAAAAAAATATATACTAATATAATAAAGCTGAAAATTCTTTTTGTTTATTTGTTTAAACGAGCTTATCTCTGGAACTGTCAGACGGATTGGAAAAGGTCGTTTTATATATTATAGCTAGGTTCATGAGGAATAGTTTAAGCTATATAATATCACGTTACGACTTACGGGTCCGGAGCAGTAACCAAAGGCGTGACAAGACGTGGGTAAAAAAAATTACATGGACCAAGTTTCGGGTAGAAGCTACTTAGTTATTATAATAATCCTTAAATCTAGATAAAAATGATAAGATAAAATAATCGTAGTAATTTCACAACAAAAATTCTTGCAATTTTTTTGTTATAGTTTTTTATTTAAAGTATCTTTGTCTGTCTATTTGTCTGATACGCTTTCACGACTACACCACTGAACTGATTTTGATGTAATTTGGTACAGGGTAAGTTTGAACCCCAAGAACTGCTATATTGTACTAATAAGCTACTTTTTATCCTGCGAATTAGTCTGCGTATAACCGACATTTACGCGGACGAAATGGCAGACAAAAACTAGTCATAAAGCAAGTTTGGAACTCGGTGGTGTAACACCCCTGTGCCTCGGAAAGCACGTAAAGCAATTGGTCCCGGCTGTCATTCGTAAATCTTTGATAGTAGTTACGCATAGACAGAAGCCAGGAAGTCTGACAACCAGTCTAACTAAGAGGTATCGTGTTGCCTAGTAACTGGGTTGTGGAGGTCAGATAGGCAGTCGCTCCATATAAAACACTGGTACTCAGCTGCATCCCATTGGACTGAAAGCCGACTCCAACACATTTGGGAAAAGGCTAAGTAGATAATGATGATGAAGTGGCAGACAAAAGCTAGTCAAAATAATAAAATCTTAAATTTAAGAAGCGCTTCTAAACGTTTCGGTTTATCTTCTAAGCTCCACTAAGTTATAAGTAAGTTGATAAGTGCTGCTAAGCTAAGTTAATAAGATATGAATTTTAACTGCCTGCCCAAAAGCCTGGCGTTAATGAATAAGTTTTGTTTAGACACGGAATAGTATAGTCAGAAAGTCCACTTTATAGGACCATCGAAAATAAGTTTGTGTAGGTTTTAAGTCATAAGCTATATCTGTCAGTTTAAGGTGTACTGTTGCGACAGAGATACTTTTATCTTTGAGATTCGGGGGTTCAACGTATAGATAATATTTCAGTCTAAAATTGCATTCCCATATACCCGATTAGATAGCACTCACCACTAAACAATTGACATGCTTTTTTTAGATTAGTTACCATAACATACCATCACGGCTGTATTCCTCGAAGGGTTAGGCAGACGTGTACGAATGTACACCCACTGTTTGCCGGTATATTTAGGTCCCATGTAATAGGGGGCGAGCCTATTACCATAGAACTGAAATCTATACATATTATGCAGCTGTAGAATTGTTTTGTTTTTGTTTGAATGCGCTTATCTTTTAAACTACTGGTCCTATTCTGAAAATAATTTTTCTAGTTTTGAGCTTTACTAAAAATGCTTAGAATTTAGTCGCATTACCATAATATCTTAGGGATTATCAATGTCTAAAGCTTGTCAAAAATGTGGAAAAATTAAAGATATTTTTGGAAAATTGAGACTGGGATTAGAATGCAAAGTTAAACTTATTGGAATTACCAGTCAGGGTTTATAATTACAAGCTTGGTGAAATTCACCCTTCATCATCATTATATTAGCCGCAGAATTTCCACTGCTGGACATAGGCCTGTTTCATAGATTCCATAAGGAGGGTAAGAAAAGGTCGACATCCCAATTAAAAAAAAAAAAAAAACTCCTATAATTTTTTTTTTTGCAAAGCAATAACTTATTCAAAAGCTTACCTTTCAAAGCCATAGTGGGTAACAAAGCTAAGGCCTGTAGCATCGACCAAAAGTATGTCTTCCCGTTCTTCATTCCGTTTACATAAACTATTCACACTATATTACCCAAAACAGTACATTTTACACTCGCAAGTCACTCTGTGTTCGTTCATTTAAATGTTCATTTATTTCGGTCACGATTCATTTAATCTGTTCACCCATTCATTTGTTTTTTTTTATACACGAACCGCGCGTGTTTGTGTACGTGTCGGCTGTTGTATTTTTTAATGGATGTGTTTGTGAAATCTGGTGCTTTCTAAATATAAATTTAATTTAACTGTGGAATTATAAAATATGCCCACGTGCTCTATGATGTTCTTGGACGTTACATATATTTTTTTAGTTTGTCAATACCATGATAACAAAAGTATTCTTGGAAAGGCTTTTGCACACCAGTGGGACATTATCCAAAAAATAAACAAACATACCTAGAAATGCTTTCTTCACAATAAAATGAAGTAAAGACATGGTTTTAATTAATTATTACTATTTGTAAAGGTAATGCATTTAACCATTAACACTGTAAGTTTAATCTAATTCAAAGTAGAAGTTAGTCTTCTAAGTTCAACAATAAATAATTGATCAAGCAATTATATACCTTATCTTTCTCTCAAAAGACTTCAGTTTCTTTATACAGACCAAAGACGGTACTCACAAATGAAAATGATTTTATTTACTAGGTACCAAATAATTGGTCTCTTTCAAATAGCAGTGCTTTATTAAATAAAGTCTTTGTTTAATTGTCATTGTTCGAAATTCTTGGAAATGACAACTATTCAAATATTTATTTAACAATATCAGTCTACCGTTATCGAGAGTTGAGACTAACTCTAGAACAAGTCCTGAACTCTGAACAATGAAACCCAGAGTACCCCAAAAAGTTAAATTGGGTCTACCCGCAACAACAACTTACTCAATCGGAAAGTAAGACCTAGGACAGTTCGCAACTATCACTACACAGCGTTGTCTCACTGAAAGAAAAGACTGAGTCTTCTAATGAGAAAATATCGCCTAAGATTTTCACATCATCTTTATTTTTTGAAAAAAGAAAACACCAAATCCAAACTCACACAAAAACCATCAACCAAAAATCTAAACAAATATCAAAAACACTGTTCACTATTCACACAAAGAAAGAATCCGTTCATTTAAAAAACGCCAAATCCGACACAAGTTATTTATCCGCGAACATCGCATCGTAGCGTTATTTAAATGTACTACGAAACGTCTACCCCGCTCCGGGTCTCGTAGCAAACTGGAGCGTAGCGCGTAGCACACAGCTACGCCGTAGACTCTCTACGTCATGAAAAGGTTATCGTTCAAACCCTTATACATTGCGCCTTTTGCTTGAATAGGAATGTGTCATTTTTGCCTATTCCGTTTTGAGTATGTTTGGATTTCTTGCGTGAAGCTGAATGGTGTGCAGTAAAAGTGTCTATGTACAAAGGAGTGACGACTTTGAAATAAGGCTGTGCAAGTATTTCTCGTTTTATGATCGTCGTGGAAATTACAAGGGGACTTTGTAAATGGTGTTTGTAATTGCGTGTGTGAAATATGTTGTTTGTAAAGACTTATGGTGTAGGGGGAGTGTAATGGGAGTTTGAGACAAATGTGTAGTCAAGACTGATAATAAATAATATCAGCGTATTACTGTTCCACTGCAGGAAAGGTAAACGCCGATTCTCATGCAGAGAAGGCACGAGCATTGCTCAAGGTGGATTGGCGAATTCAGACTTATGCGTGTTATTTATAAGACCAGGTTTCCTCCACTGCCTCGGTTGCCTAGTGGTCCTAAGCGCGACTGCTATGCTAGAGGTCTTGGGTTCGATTGTCAAGTCGGACTCATCCGTCCGGCTTTTATAAGTTAAGTGCGCGTTTAAGCAAACAAATATCAGCCTATTCAGATTTATTACATTAGTACCTAAAGACATCTCTCTATGTTAGGGTTTTGGTTTCCGCACTTAGTCCTAACGTGGATTGTACGTGAGCCGTGACGGGGGTTATTCCAACCAGCCCACCTCCCTCCAGAAGCAGATTCGTCATCCCAGTCCTCTCAGGGCGTCCGCAAGGGAACTTGGTATTCCAATGGTTTCCACGCGGATCTAGCCGACAACGGTGCATCCTATAGACACAGAACCAGCCAAGGTAAGAAAACCATTACCTCACTTCTCATGACTGAAGGCGTTGTTTCGCTGCGGCGCATGAGCAAGCTGGTCAAATCAACAAAGCTTTGCCATGTATTTTTTTTTTAACTTCGTTGGATGGCCCACCTGATATTAAGTGGTCACCTCTGCCTATAAACATTTACAATACCAGATAGCTTGCAAATGCGTTGCCATCCCAGAGACAAAGTTAAAATGCCTCACGTTTATGTAATTACACCGGTACCTATACCCTTCAAACCGGAACATAGCATCGCTGTTTTGCGTCAGAAATAAGTATGGTGGTAGTACTTCTCCGGATGCGCTCCTTCACAAAAAGCTCTACTACTACATATGAGAACTAGCAAACTGCCCCCGAATCGTCCGCGTGACTTATTTTACTTGTGTTAAGTGACTGGTTACTGCTCCGATTCCGTGGGTGGTAGCGTGATGTTATAGCCTATGTTACTCAAGAATAATGTAGCTATCTATTGGGGAAAAAATGGTTAAAATGAGTCCGGTATGCTACGTGATTAGTGACGTCATTAACATACTCGTAGTTTGCCCAAATACATAGCCCACGCGTCATTACACTACGCACGCTATACACGCAGCCCACAGTTGCTCTCTAGGATGTGCATGCAGAGGCTAAGCACGTTAGCTGCGTGGGACCATTTCTATAGCTAACAGTTGTCTATTTGTGAAAGTATGCGTGACGTCATCAAACCACGCATCAGTAGCGTGGCTGTGGGAGACCACAAATATTCATGAATTATGTGTTTCTGTAGAAACGTACGACTAAGTAAGAAATCTCGATAACTACTTGACCTTTGAAGCTGAAATGATCAGGTAGGTAGTTTAAATGTGGGCTGTATTAGGAACTCTTTGACTTCCACTAGAAAGGAGAGCATGTCCTATCCTACTTTCTACTAATATTATGATATACCGTAACTGCCTCGTTGGCCTAGTGGTCCTAAGCGCGACAGCTACGCTAGAGGTCTTGCGTTCGATTCCCAGGTCGAGCAAAAAGTGTTATTGAGTTTTTCTATGAATTTCTTAGTAGCTAATTCCTGCCGGGGCTGCGGGTTGTTCGTAAGAGATACCGCGCCCCCGGAACGCAAAGGGTACAAGAAGGAACATGGGTGGGTTTTAGCTCTGAATTAGGATTTGTGCCCGACTAATGGCAATTGGCTCGCCCCCTATTACATGGGATGTAAACATACCATAGAACTGTGGGTGTACATTGGTACACCTCTACCTAACCCTCTGGGGAATACAGGCGTGATGGTATGTTAACATACATAACATTCTTCATTCGTGGTTCTTCAGAAAGGTCGGGTGCGCAGTACTCGTAACCGGCGGGCTTGTATGACGAGATGTATGAACGTGGACGAGGCGAAAGGAATATGTAAGGATCGTATCAGGTGGCGTTCTGTGGTTTCTGCCAAAAGGCGTGAGTTTATGTATGTATGTATACATAACATACCATCACGCCTATATTCCCCGAAAGGTTAGGCAGAGTTATCCCAATACAGACCTCCAGTTTGCCGGTATGTTTAGGTTCCGTGTAACAGAGAGCGACCCTATTGCCATTAACCGGGCAAATGTCGTAACTCCGATCTGCTACTGAGAATTCCATAGAACAACCGAAGAACACTTTTTGCCCGACCTGGCAATCGAACCCCTGGCCTCTAGCGTAGCAGTCGCATTTAGGACCACTAGGCTAACGAGGCAGTTAATAATAAGTTAGTACTAATATTAGAAATGCTAAAGTTTATGAGGATGGATGGATTCAATGTATTATTCCACACCACAATGAATCTCAGTCCCAAATGTCACCCAGATTCCCCAGATTTAGTAGTAGAGTAACAAAGTAGTAAGAGTAGTAGTTGAAAGAGTAACAAACATCCATCCATCCATTTGTCCATCCTGACAAACTTTCGCATTAATAATATCAATAAGATAGTAGGATATGTGCTGGTAACCAACTGACATTTTGATAGACCCACCAATATTTCAATACAAAAAAATAGACCTTAAATTTTTCCGCCCAACGTAATTTCAACTCTAAACTCTGGTAACAAGATTAAAAATTGAATGTCGTAAAGTGTTGATTAGTTTAGGCGGTAGGTACCTATACTTTATCGCTCGTGAATAGTACTTGTTGTGCGTTTGGCTATGAATGTTTTATAAGGAGACAAACTCACCCTGTATTTTCTTAAAGGTCAAAGGTTTCCAAGTAAAGGTCTAAAGTTAAATAAGGACTGGGGAAGTTTAGAAGTTAAATGATCATTTCACAGGAAATATGTAAAAAAATAATGTATTGAAATGTATTCCCCAGACCGATTCCGGCCACGGCGGCTAATCTTAATGCAGACTAGACAAGTCCGCAGGAAATATTATAGTGCACAAGTGTCTGAGGAAGCACTGGTGAACTCCCTCTTTCCTAACTCTCATAGTCCGATGGGACGGCAATCCGACACAATCGGGAAGAAATCAGGCGTAGGATCAACTGCTTTACGTGCTTTCCGAGACATGGAGGTGTCACACAACCAACTCCTGAAGTCCGGGCTGTTAATGAGAAATTCCTAATGAAGCAACCTAATAACACATTTTACCCGACCTAGGAATCCAACCCAGGACACCACGCTCAACTGTCGCGCTCGCCGCCAGATCAGTCACCACATGGCAGTTAAAACATAAATATAGTGAGTTAATTTCTTAGGACCCCGTAGACGGGGTGCACCAATGTTTACGCACACACTTGTGCACTATACCATTTCCTACGTACTAGGCTAGTCGCCACTGAGATTGGCAAAAATGCCGTCGTGAGGATCTCAATACTCAACTAGCTTCTGCTCGCGACTTCGTCCGCGTAGTTTTTTCACCCGGTTACGTTTTTGGTTACTGCTCCACCCCCGTGTGTCGTAGCGTGATGTTATATAGCCTATAACCTTTCTCGATAAATGGAGTATCCAACACAAAAAGCATTTTTCAATTTTAAGGAGCAGTTCCTGAGATTAGCGCGTTCAACCAAACAAACAAACAAACCCTTCAGTTTTATGTTTGTATAGATAAAACGGACTTCAGTTTATCCACATGGCAGAGTAAGCGATGTGATATTTTAGGGTCTTAAAATAAGGTACAGTTTTTAATGAAAGCAAAAAACACGCATATAATAAAGTTCAGCATGCATAGTTCAATAAAATACAGTATTAATCAGAAAATAAGGTCTTTTAACAAAGGACCGGGCCCAAAGAATAGCTGTAATACGTAGTGCGTGTTGGGGAGGCAATTATTTTCAGTTTGACTTAAAGTTTAAATGTCAGCTTGAAGGTTAATGTAACGAAGTTTCAAGCAATTATTTCTAGTAACAAAGAATTTCAACCTAAACGGAAAAATTGGAAGATACGATCGCCATATACCTAAACTATTTTTAAAAAAGGTCAAAATCAAAGACAAATATTTTTTTTCAATTACTCTGAATATGTAAAAATGCCCACTCTCTACCTATTCATTCAATAAATTATTCATTTATTTATTAAAACTTTTTGCACATAATGTAAGAAATACAGTAATACACATAATTATTTACTTAAAATTAACTGTTTTTAAGATACAGCCCGGTGACAGACGGACAGACGTTAGCACCATTCTAGTACAGAACTCTAAAAAATGAGGAAAAGATATAACATAAAAAGGTTATCATACAATAAAATATGAATCAGGTCAACATTATACACAGGCATGTCAAGGAAAATTCACCTGAAGATGTGGGGCCAATACAATGATGGATGGAAAGTCGGCTACCATGAAAAATATTTATTTTGTACGAGATATTACCTCAGTGTTGACACAGTAGTTTACCACCTATGTATAGATTACTTTGTAAATATTTTTTGTGTATAGATATTACGAATTTCTTCGAGCTCATGTTTTCCTGGTACGTTCAAGCCTGGAAAGCGTCTGCTAAAGATCTCGTGTTATCTGTACAAAGTATAAAACAAAATCACTTCGCGCCGTCTGTACGCTTAGATCTCTTAAAATACGCAACGGATTTAATTGATTTCATCATTAGATAGTGTTTCAAGAGGAATGTTTTCACGTATAAAACATCACACTACGACTAACGGGAGCGGAGCAGTACGGATGTGACTGAAAGCGGGTGACACCGCGTGGTGAATAGCTAGTTATATCATATACCTGTTATTTTTTTTTTTTTTTTGGCGGGTTGGAAATCATCAAATAACTTCTCCCGCCCTGGGCGGGGCGGGAGGGAGTGTCAGACTTATACTGACTAAAACCCACCCATGTTCCTTCTTGTGCCCTTTGCGGTCCGGGGGCGCGGTATCTCTTACGAACAACCCGCAGCCCCGGCAGGATCATATACCTGTTGGAAAAGGCTTTTCAAATGTGACGCTGATATTAAAAGAACATGATTTTCCTTATGGAAATATTATGTAAGTCTTTTAGAACTTTTACTGACTTGCCTGACGGACGAATTATTTAGTATAGCAATTTTGAAGACTAGTACTTGAAGGATTTCGGACTACCATACAACATAAAGATCGAGCTAAGAAGTTTTTGTAGCTATTTAAACACCGGCGTTTACTTAAGTATGTCTTTGGTTACTGCTCCCCTCGTGTGTAACGCAGCTTGATGTTATTTAGCCTAGAGTATGCTTATATGGTTCGGTCGTGTTGAGAGGATGAGTGAAAGGCGACTGATATATGGCAGATGTGAGTGGAAACGCCGGGAGGGGACGCCCTAGAAAGACCTACACTGACCTTATTGGTGAGGTCCTTCAGAAAGGTCGGGCGCGCATTACTCGTAACCGGCGTGCTTGTATGACCAGATGTATGAACGAGGACGTGGCGAAAGAAGTATGTGAGGATCGTAGCAGATGGCGTTCTGTGGTTTCTGCCTACACCCATGGGAAGAAGGCGTGAATTTATGTTTGTATGTACTCCTCATAAATCTGACTATCATGAACAAACAGACTTTTTCCAACTGATACATCCAGAGATTATCATGTTTTAACAAACAAACAAAAAACTCTTCAACTTTATTATTTTATAGCATAGATATCCATGATACATGACAAAAGCAGAGGACACACGTACCGACTAAGCCTTCACTTAATAGGACGAGGACACATTAGTGGGTGGAGAGAACTAATGAGCAGGATTTACTGGAGTTGCGGTGTGTTTGAGTTATAGCAGAAGACGCACGTGTGGATCAGCCTTAAGGACGCTAATGAATTCGTTTTGATGGAATGTGAACCGTTTTGTCTTAAGCTTTAGATGCTTTTCTGTTTGAACGTTGGTCGTTGCATTGCTTGATGAATGCTCGTTGGTTTTTAAAGGATTTTAGTATGTAACTGTCCTAATGTCTTCATTTAATTTTTAATTATTTATTTTTTTAACTACTTCGTCAGCCTAGTGGTCCTAAGCGCGACTGCTACGCTAGAGGTCTTGGGTTCGATTCCCAGGTCGAGCAAAAAGTGTTATTGGGTTTTTCTATGAAATTGTCAGTAGCAGCTCGGAGTTTGGATTTGTGCCCGGTTAATGGCAATAGGCTCGCCGCCTACATGGGACCTAAACATACCGGCGAACTGTGGGTGTACGCTGGTACACCGCTGCCTAATCCTTCGCGGAATACAGATGTGATGGTATGTATGTTACTTTTATATTTTATTTTTGTTGCTTTATGTAAGGCCTATAATCCTTCGAACATAAAGTTTCTCATAAAATTGTTTAAAGATAAACCTTCCATACTGGTACCCAAGATACAGGCTTGCCTCGTTTGGGGCCAGTGTCAAAAACTGTATGTAACTTTACTGCAATATTTTTTTTATTATTTTTATTTTATTTTTATATAAGTCTGAAATCGCCAATCTGCCTTGAGTAAGCGCAATGATCAATGCTCGTGCCTTCTCTGTATAAAAAGAGGCCTTTGCCCTTCAATTTGACAATAATAGGCTGGTATTATTATTATTATTAACCTTATCATAATAACCACGGTCATGGCCTTTAGCATAAAAATAGATTTCCCAGTAAAATTGTTCGCGGAAATAGAAGAAGGCTGTGCGTGTCTGACATCCATTTTGTATGTTGCTAAGTATTGTTTATTATTGCTCTCAATTAATATTAATAGGCCGTTGAAATAGGCATGATGTGTTGTTTGTTTGTTTATGGAGATTTAGAAATAGCGGGAATTAAATAATCCGTACTAATATTTTACATGCAACTATAAATGCGAAAGTTATTCTGTTTGTTACGCTTTTTAGGCTAAACCACTGGACAGAATTTGGTGGAATTTGATAAAGAATAAGCTTGAGCCCATGACGGTACATAATTCATGGAAAATTTTAATATTTATACAATAACTTCTGCCCACTCGGTGATAAAATTGCTTTCTATCAATCAATCAATTCACTTTGCATTCAGACCTATACTTCCAAAGATTATTTCTTAAAAACAAAAAAACTTTACCGTTTTAAAATGTAGTATTTATACAGGGTTATTTGTAAAACATAGACAACCTCTCAGGACTATGTTACTAACATCATAATCAACAACTTTTGTTCTATGACATTTAAAAATTTATCAATTTTTTTTTTGATCAGATTTTCATACAAAAATAAAAACATTTAAATTGAACGCTCTAAATGTTACGAAGTCTATGCGAAGCAAACGAAAGCGATAGTAAAATAGCGAGGGGAGCGGGGTTAGGGCGGCGGGGGTGTTTGTACTTGACCTATTTACAATTTTACGGAAATCCTTCAGTCGGTCATTCGCTTCAATTTGCGTTGCTTGATTCTGTAAAAAATTATAGAACAAAAGTTGTTGTTTATGATGATAGTAATACAGTCCTGCATAGTTGTATAGTTTTACAAATAACCCTGTATAGATACAGTGAAAACATTGCAAATCTGCCTGATAAAAAACCAAATTAAAGTTTTTAGAGCAGGTTAAACTAATCATACCAATTCTGTTTATTCTTTATCGGACATGTTTGTACCCGCTATCTTTTCTAATTTTGATTGATGATACGATCGATAAAGGCAGACAGGATACCTTCGAGTTCTAAGTGGGAACTTCAAAGAGTAAATAATTCACTCGATGCCTTTTTTTTTCTACAATTTATTTCATTGGTCATTGCCACGAATACAAAAAAATAGGGTTTAAGTAAAAAATTGGTACCTCGTGTCAAAGTCAAAATCAAAGCATATCAATTAGACCATTTATTTCAATTAGACCATTTACAGGCACTTTTGAATTGTCAAAAAGATACCATCACGCCTGTATTCCCCGAAGGGTTAGGCGGAGGTGTAACAATGTACACCCACAGTTCGCCGGTATATTTAGGTCCCATGTAATAAGGGGCGAGCCTATTGCCATTAACCGGGCACAAATCCTAACTCCGAACTGCTACTGAGAATTTCATAGAAAAACCCACTAACACTTTTTGCTCGACCTGGGAATCGAACCCAAGACCTCTAGCGTAGCTGTCACGCTTAGGACGACTAGGCTCCCGAAGCAGTTAAAAAGATACATATACAAAAAGTTAAAGCTAGGTGTTTAGATTTACTGTATTAGTACGGATATAAAAAAACCGACCAAGTGCGAGTCAGACTCGCCCACCGAGGGTCCCGTACGTAAGATCATTATAATTTACAGAATTAAATAAATAGTTTACTGTTTTTTTAGTTTATTGAAATAAATAAATAGTAAAATATATTAAAAAAAAACGTTTCACAGACTTCGGAGATAAAGGGGAACGGTATTTTTTTTTTTATTATAAATAAGAAATAATGCGTCGGAAAAAAAAATATAAATTATATTTTGCAATGTGCACTTCAACCCCTTTTAAATGATGCCCCATTGGTGCTAGGAGCTTCAATTTGAGATTTCGACCCCTATAAGAAAATAAAGAGTCCCTATTTTTTTAGATTTAAATAAAAATGTATAGTTTTGAGACTTTTTCCTGTTTTGTCTATAACGATGCTACTTGTCAAATTTCATAGTTCTAGGTCAACGGGACCTACGCTATGAGTTTAGATTCCCTTAATAGTGTCGAAATATGCGTTTTTTGCTGAATAAACGGCCGTATCTTTTTTTAACGTAAACTTAAAGGTACCTATGATTTTTTTACAACTTCATGGGACCGTCGACCTAAGTATACGGTTCAATGCAACTTGATACCTCAACGCATTCCCGAAATAAAAGGTCTTGGCAGACAGACAGACAGACGGACGGACAATAAAGTGATCTTATAAGCGTTCCGTTTCTTTCCTTTTGAGGTACGGAACCCTAAAAAATATCTTCTTCTACTGCCCACTACATTTCAACTAGGGTTCTTTTTACGATTCCTACGTATTTCAGTTAAGCCTCACTATCCAGTGACAAACAAAGGATACTGCCCAAAAAGTACTAAAAACGTACTGACCGCTGGGTAAGCGGTTTCGTGTAGGTATGTAAGTATGTTTAGTCGGAGAAGTTGTAAAAGTCGAACGGGTGAGTTTAACTCGTAAACAATGAAGCAACTACTTTATGAGCCTTTAAACCCGACACGTTATTGTACTGTCTAGGTATACTTTCACGCCATTTTATATCATACGGTTCCGTGATAGAGTGCAGTTTGTTTTTAGAGTTTCTTCTGTAAAAGATCGTTGTTTGTAGCGAGAATTATCGCCAACTAGCTTTTGCCCACGACTTCGTCCACGTAAATGTCGGTTATTGTGGACGCAGATGGAGTTGTGGCAAAAGAAGTAGCCTATGTACTTTTTTGAGGATCAAATTTATCCCGCACCAAATTTCATAAAAAAATAATTTTTAAGTAAGTTTTTTTTTTTAGTAATAATGTCAGCAAGTACCAATACATACCTACCATCACGCTTATATTACCCGGAGGGTTAGGCATAGGTGAAACAATGTACACCCACAGTTCGCCGGTATGTTCAGGTCCCATGCAGTAGGGAGCGAGCCTTTTGCTATTAACCGGGCACAAATTCTAACTCTGAGCTGCTACTGAGAATTTTATAGAAAAACCCAATAACACTTTTTGCTCGTTCTGTGAACCCAAAAGCTCTAGCGTAACAGTCGCACTTAGGACCACTAAAGCAAGTACCAATAAATATAATACCTATAATTATTTTATGTTAAAATCCCTCATACAACCCTTCACCACGATACAACCTGTCATCCCTATTAAACCCGTTATACGTACTTAAAAATATTTTTTGCGCATTGGTCTTCCTACTTTGTCCGTCTATTTGTGAGGCAAGAATTACATAAATACACATTATTACTATCAAATACTCAAAAACACGACCACCAAACATCGATACAGAGATGAAATAAACTCGATAACATACACCAAATCGATTACAAACAACTTTTTAACCCCCCCAAAAGCCAATTTAATACTAATGACATATTATCCCAGTAACATTACGCTACAATGTTATAGGTATGGTAATTTTGTATATATTAAGTTGGCTGCGCTGAAAACTTTGGTCATTAGAACAAGGCCAGTATGTAAGTGCTCTGAGACTGTTATATCTACACACCGTGGGCAGGTGGGACCGCAAGGTGTGGTCCAAGTTATAAGAGGTGCGGGGTTAATTTTTTGGATTTACGTACAATGTAATAGAAGTAGACACAACTGAAAATCCCAATACAAATATTCTATTTCAGGTCTCAGCAAACGCGGTGTCCTGAGTGAGCGACGAATACGACGCGTCGCGACACGACACGATGCAATGCTACACGCGACAAATTTCCTACGTCATCATCATCTACTTAGCCTTTTCCCAACTATGTTGGGGTCGGCTTCCAGTCTATCCGAGGCATGGGTGTGTCACACTACCAACTTTCAAACTTCGGGCTACTACTGAGCAAATCCTAGTGTAAAAACCCAACAACATCATCATTATCACATAAATCACTATAAGTTCATGACTTGTAAATCGTAAATGTCTAGGCGCGCTAACTACCAAACTTTTAGCTATTATATGTCAAAACAAGTTTCATTGGAACCTTTTGTACCATATATGGTGTCTTTGTCAACTATGTAGCAATGTGTGATATTGTAATATTTTGGTGTTTGTTTGTCGCTAACTAGGTGGTGGCCTCATTAGTCCTGTTCAATTTAAGGTATACTTTTTCAACAGGTAGTAGAACCGTGTAGACACCACCACTACCACCACCACCGGATCGCACTAAGACTTAACTTAATTTTAAGGTATTAATCTATGGGTCTTTGGAACCTAAGAATAAATGGTTTTATTATTATTTAATATTATTATTTTACTTTATTTAATTCGAGACCCCAGGCTCTTTGAAAGGCGTATGAGGAACTGAACCCATCTTGCAGAGGCCCTTGAGACAGCTTAAGAATGAAAAGAAACACCAACTGACAATTATCTTTGTATGCACTATAAATGCATCCAAGGACAACCCTCGGCTGGCGCAGGACTATTGCAGGATATGGAAATAAAGAATTAGACTACGGGTTTGGGTGGCTTGTGTTGACTGGTTACCTTGGACTTTGGAAAGACTATGGCCCCTACCTGACAATGTTTATTTGACACGATAAAATTGCAAAGAGTTACTTGTAAACTCAATGAATTGACCCCCAAAATTATTATTATGGACAGACTGGTTTAGCCATGTACAACTATATCTATTTATCTAGCTTTTTGCCCATTACCTTGGAGTCGGCTTCCAGTCTATCCGCTAGCAGCTGAATACCAGTGATTTATGTAGAGCGACTGCCTATCTGACCACCACAACCCAGTTACTAGGCAACACAATACTTCTTGGTAAGTCTGGTCGACAGACTTCTCGGCTTTTAAGTGTCAGTAACGACTGTCAAAGATCTACTAATACAGCCGGGACCAACGACTTTACTTGTCCTTTCCTAAGCACGGAGGTGTCACACCACCATCTTTCAATTTCCGGGCTGCTATCGAGACATGCCTATGGAAAATTGCAATAACACTTTTTGCCCGACCTGGGTATTCTTAAAAACCCCACGCACAACAGTCGCGCTTGCGACCACGAGGCGAACTGGGTAGTTTTTCGCGATATGCCACTTTATTTTATAAGATTATATTTCTATGATATAACCTCTGTTTTAAATTTGAATAAGAGAACATGACAGCACTTATCAGCCCTCGTGGCGGACGAGGGCTGATAAGTTCGGTTTACCATAAAATATTATAATAATATTCGCCCGGCAAAATTTCGGCCACGGCCTTAAAAATGTAAACCATACAGTATTGTCACGAAGAAACATACCAGAAATAGTTTCTAGGGTTCCGTATTCAAAGGGTAAAACAGGACCCTATTATTAAGACTCTGATGTCTGTCCGTCCGTCTGTTACCAAGCCGTATCTCAAGAATCGTGATAGTTTGACAGTTTAAATTTTCACAAATGATGTAATTCTGTTGCCGCTGTAACAACAAATACTAAAAAAATAGAATAAAATTAATATTTAAAGGGGTTCCCATACAACAAACGTGATTTTTTTGCCGTTTTCATAGATGATACGGAACCCTTCCTGTGCGAGTCCGACTCGCACTTAGCCGGATTTTTTTTCTTGGCTTATTAGCGGACAGAGGCAAAATAGGTCGGGATGTCATTTTAAAAATTCGTGGTTATTCCAGCCAAATAAATACCATTTTGCAGAATTCGACACATATCGTGGAACGAATTATTTCGGGGCGGCCATTTTGAATTATTATAAATGCAACGATCAATTTCACCGGATCCAAATTCGGATCCTCTGTCAATCAGGAACCAACAAAACCTTCGAACCGGCTTCAAAATTCACCCGCTGATTGACAATAACCTTATTCACACCAAAATTGTGATACAAAAGCGAAGAATTTTCAAAGAGCACGCCCAAAAATATCTACCACATTTTTTATTTGATCAATTTTTGTAGCAAGCAATTGATGGCTCGGGGAAGAGGAATTTGGGAGGGAAACGATCTCATTTGTACGCGTTCTTTGATGAGATGACTGACTCAGTATCGACGTATAAGAGGCTGGCGGTCCTATTCTGTAAAGCAATTGTGGTTCTTCTTTTTGAATTCCCTAAACTATATTTTCTGTACTACGTTTTTCAAGCCATTCTGCTTAAAATAAGAAGATTTATACATATATAAAAATGTGTGTATTTGTTATATCTAACATTATTGTAACATTAATTTTGTGTTAAGTTTTAATTGACTAGATACATTGTATTTCCCCAGGCAGAGGTGTAACGATGTACACCCAGAATTCGCCGGTATGTTTAGGCCCCATGTAATAGAGGGCGAGCCTATTGCCATTAACTGAGCACAAATCCTAACTCCGAACTGCTACTGAGAATTTCATAGAAAAACCCAATAACACTTTTTGCTTGCCCTGGGAATAGAACCCAAGACCTCTAGCGTAGCAGTCGCGCTTAGGACCACTAGGCTAACGAGGCAATAATGCAGCATTTACAAAATAACATACATTAAAAAAAAATGGTCCTTTAGCAATTCAACTAAAAAAGTGACATCAAAAACGCACTTTTTTTAGAAGATGGAGTCTGATTGTCGTCTTAATGAATATTGAACCGATCTTTAGTGTCATTCATAAAATTAAGACAAATCGATAGACATAAAAATCGTCAAAATTGTCCCAAACATTTGGAATCTAGAGCTTCATAAAGGAACAAACACAAATGCATACATAAGCTTATAAACCCTTTGCGTGGCGCAGTCGGGTAAAAAGTAGCTTTGAGAATAACTGCGTGAAATTCTTCTCAAAGTCCTCCCTCTCTCAGAAGGATTATGCAAGTTATTGGAATAATTTGAACGTTACTTTCTGAATATTATAATAAAGCACCGTATCCAAGAATATAATATTTTAGAATAGTTGCCAAAGGTAAAAAAAACAAATTATGATGTAATATAAAATTGTATTGTATTGTACCGGTGGACATTGGTACACCTCTGCCTAACCCTTTGGGAATACAAGGCGTGAAGGCATGTTTATGAAATCGTATATTTTTTGTTGAATCTGCAACAAATGCACTTAACAACAATACGAGTACTCCACATTGAAACGTTATTTAAGAAAAACATAATCGTATCTGGTTGCCCACTTAACATCAGGTTGGCCATCTTCGTCATCAAGCGATATTTAAAAAATAAAACAGAAAAAAAATGTCTAGAATACGGCCGCCATTTTCTAGCCTAACACCGATGGAATCTTTCATTAGGCTGCTGTAAAACTTACTTATATAAAAGGAAGCTTATCTTTATACATTCATCAGAATATCTGAAGGAAGAAAATGTTCGAAATATGATTATCTGTAATAACGTATTTGCGTTCCTATTGGTGAAGTGTGTATAGTAAAAAACAAATGGTTTACAATATCGTCATTTTTGGTAGGACTGCTCCATTGGTCTCGTGACGAGGGTTCGACTTCCAGGTCGGGCAAAAATTTTATTGGGTTTTTCCATTAGGAATTTCTCAGTAACAGCTCGGAGTTTGGAAGTTGGTGGTGTGAAATTACCTTGGCTCGGGAGGAGAGAGAAGGAAGGGAGTGCACATATACTTGTGCACTATAATATTTCTTGCGTACTTGGCTAGTCTGCATTAAGATTAGCCGCCGTGGCCGGAATATTTAGTGCAAATGCGGCGATCTCGGCCTCTTACCCCTATACCTACACATTAGAGGCGATTAGCAACGCTACTGATGCTGTAATAGACGCGGCCAAGTACTCGCCTCAAACATTATAAGGTTTTCATCAAGTCGAAAAGAAGAAGAAACAAATATTGAAAGTCATAGCATTTATTTCAATTAGACCATCTACAGGAACTTTTGAATTGTCAAGAAGAGACACAGAGTTCCAAAACGAAGGTCTCTCATGAAGACCAGTCGGGAGCCCGGATCATGCGACAAGCCCGCCACTCTATTCATAACCACTGCAACTCCTGAAAGCCTGAATGAACAGTGGAGACCGCCAGAAAGGTGCCGAGGCAATCAAACGACGAGTCCTGGAGAAACGATACAACTGTCTAGGATCCCGCAACGAAATTAATCAGAAAAAATTAGCGTAGTAGAAAGAAAAAACATAATTTCCCATCATGCGACAAACGAATACCGGCCTCCTAACTTATGGTAACAGAAGGAACCGTGGTGTTTCAGTCGGTAAAAGTCTAACATCTCCGTTTACTCCAAACGGAAGGCATACATGAGGATAAATAAATAAATAAATAAATAAAAATAAAAGGTTTCTATGGAGAAGCCAGTTGCGAGTCCACAGCTTCGTGCATGAGAGGTGGGTGCCTGAACCACTAGGCCATGAAGACGATCACTAAATACCTATAGTTAGTGGCACGAGTCGTGAGCACAAACTTTAAATTCATTCTTAGGTTTTTGGGTCACCGCTGTCAGACCAAAAAAAAAATAAAATTAACTCGAAAATGAATTTGAAGTTTCTGCTCACGACTCGTGCCGGTTACTATTCCATAATTTTTAAATTAGGATAATGCAGTCTTATCTTGTCTTCAAAGTTATCACTTGAACCCGTTTTATATCTGTCTTTTATCGTTTCTAATCAAAGGTATTTGCCTATCGTTCAAACACAAAATTGAACGAATTAAGTATTTATCAAGACGTTCGTTATTTTTAGGTTTCAATTACGTAGGTAGAAATCCAATTGCTCTAGTGGGCCCGACATTTGTAAATCCTTCCTTGATTTTACGGGAAAAAGTTTGCTTATTGCATGATTTCTTTATTTTCCTTAAATCGAATGTGAAACTGTCTATCTGTTTGTTTACGGTTGAATAAGCAACTTATTAGTTGGTTTCAAGTTCAGAAAAATAAATAGAATAGTAGTAAAGGCCTTGATTAAAGAGCTCGTCCATAGAAGTACTAACACCATACATATTTCTACCGAAAAGCAGCGTTATTGTGTTCCGGTTTGACGGGTTTGGGTGCCAGTGAAATAATAGGCACTTGAGACATTTTAACTTTGTTTCTGGGATAGCAACGCATTTGTGCGGCCTCTGGTATTGCAGACGTCTATACGCAAAGGTGACCACTTAACATCAAGTGGGCCTTCAACTAGTTTGGCATCCAACCAATTTTAATAAACAAAAAACTACTGAACCGATTTTGATAAAAGGTACGGGGTTTAGTTTTAACTCCAAGAAAGGACATTGACTTCTTTTTATTCCGCGACTCCCGTCATAATGCACACTGAGTAATAGCCTGCTGCCGATTGGCTATAGGTTGGCATAAAGCTCTAATCGGCCCTCCTCAGACCCAAACAGTCCACTTACAAAAAAATTTTATTTAATCTATATTTGCCATCGTTTTACTGAGAAGAAAACGCGGGCGATCTCGCGGGCAAAAGCTAGTGTATAATAAATTCAAGTCAAAAATAAAATCACAGGATAATTGTGTAATCAAAATATTAATGGCTTTTGTGGGGGTAGTAATAATGATAATATGAGCATTTACTTCGTAATATATGGGGCTTCGTTGATACTCGCCCATGCCATTTGAAGCTTATAACTTACTAGCGAACTGCCTGTGACTTCGTCCACGTGGCTAATTTCACCCGCGTCAAGTTACGTCTTCTGTTACTGCTTCGCTCCCGTGGATTGTAGCGTCATGTTATATAGCCTATGTTATTCAAGAATAATGTAGATATCTATTGGTAAAAATTGGTTAACATCGGTACAGTAGTTTTGGAGCCTATTCATTACAAAAAATCACACAAAAAAACCTTTCCTCTTTATAATATTGGCACGGTTGGCGCAGTGGCTGAGCAATTGGCTGCTGCGCTGCGTGTCGCAGGTTCGATTCCCACACGGAACAAATATTTGTATGGCCTATAGATAGTTGTTCCGGGTCTGGCTGTTTGTGTATGTAAGTTTTCAGACACAGGAGAAATTCCAAGAGTGGATCAAATAAAAAAAAAAAAAATTACTTGAAACTATCAAGATTCAATCTGAGGAGAAGGTATTCGAATTTTTGTGGTATAAATTAATTACACTTTTTTTCCTTTACAAGTTATATAGTGTATAAGTTTAGTTATAACATTTAAAACATAATTTCGTACAACAACATTGCAAGTTTATCGTATTTTATTAAGTAGCGTAACCAAAGCTTTCCCAGATATTTTTTAATTTATTTAAATTGATAACAAAATACCTATGCACGACTATAAAGTCGTTTTTAGTTCAGGTTCACATTTTTTTTACTTTACCATCACGTTTTAACAATTATTAACAAAGCATAGCCTGTTTAGGGATGCATCTAAACGGTTGGTTGACACTTCCCGCGACCCAAAGGCTGGCTTTTACCTTGGCCAGAGGTTAAGCATTGCAATCCAACGTGGCAATGCCGCCAGTCTTTTAGGTACTTTTCTTGATGCCATTTAGTTATAGTTTCTTTTTTGTTATTACTAAGGATTTCTAATTTTAAAGCTGTAAATATTTAATCTAATTTTTTAAATATATATTTTTTTTAATTTCAAACAAATCTTTTTGATTTATTTAAAATTTAAAAATATTAATTATAAATAACAATATATATATTATTATACTATAATATTATAAAGACATCATTTTTTTGAACAGATTAAATAAACTTTAAAAAAAATCATAGTATGGACACAAAACGAATCGCCCGCTAGTTCCGAGAGGTGGCAGCACCGTCGCGATGACGTCGCACACTCGGCTAACTTCGTACGATGATGGAGCCTAGTTGGTGGAGGAGCGCTGGGACGAGAGCTCACTAATCTTTCCGCCGTCGTGAAGATCACTACCTCCACCCTAGCAACTGTAACTCGTTTCACTCAGTGTCCGTTACTTTTTAAATTTGATTGTGAAGCTTGTTTCTCTGTCTCGATTACCCGCTAAACGCCCGCACGATGGCTGATGATAGTGCCAACAATACCGTCGTTCAGACATATTATTTATGTAAATTTTTTTGGAAAAATCATAACCGAAATGAGTTTCCACCAAGCGGAAACAAAGCGAAAAAATATATTTACCAGAACATTCCACATGGAGTTAAAGCCATATTCCCGAAGGAAATATAAATACTGAATTGAAATATCGTATAATGTGTATCGGAATCTCTTCTCTTGGTGAAGAGTAGACAACCAAAATACCAAGAGCTTCCCATCCCGTCTTTGCTGAACACTTCTGTGGATTACAGGGCAGTGGTGAATGCGTGGTTGCGGTTCAAGTAAAACTGGTTAAATTGTAAACGTTCGATAGGTCGGGAGCTACTTATGACTATGAATATTTATAACGTATTAGCCGAACGTCGTTTGTGTTGCTACCGGTGAATATTAAGGGTGGGCTGCCAGAGTAAAAAATGTATTTATTAACGATATTTTTCTTTAAATTGTAAAATGTAAGAAGAATATGATAGTACTTATTTAAATAATTTTGTTAAGCGAATGAGGTAAAGTACCCAATTATGCAGCTTTTAACCGAATTACATTTTTAGTGTGTTGAATATTTTGTAGCCTGATTTTAATAATTCATTTGATAAGAAATCTTACTAAATTCTTAAGGTATACTTAAACTTCAGCACTTGCTTATATCAGGAAATTGACAAAATGTATGTCATGACATCCTACTACTATTACAAACGCGAAAGTTTGTGAGAATGGGGAATGGATAGATGAATGTTCGTTACTCTTTCACAGTAAAACGGCTAAACAGAAATTTTGCCTCAAAACTAAATTTATATTGCCCACTGGTCCTAAGCGCGACTGCTACAGCAGAGGTCTTGGGTTCGATTCCCAGGTCGAGGAAAGCGTTATTGGGGAACGCCCGGTTAATGGCAATAGGCTCGCCCCCTATTTCATGGGACCTAAACATAGCGGCGAACGGTGGGTGTACATCGGTACACCTGTGCCTACCCCTTCGGGGAATACAGGCGTGATTGTATGTGGTAAATTTGGCACAAAGATATTGATCTAGAATACAGGACAATTTTTCCGTTTTTGTGTTCTCATAGTATTTAATTAAGGAGTTCGACTATATTCTGAAGCCTGCACAGACGAAGTTGGTAAATAAGAAGTTTGATGAAATTGTCTCTAAACATGTATATATACATATATCTTCATATTCAGCTAACACGATCACCATTTTAAAGCGTCCCCTTAAATGCAAATTATAAATGTTTATATAAAGAGTTCAATTTATATTCTAATTCGATGGCTTGCCGCTAGAGGGCGAGGTGTCGCAAATGACAGCTCTTCTCAAACTAAATTAAGCTGTTATAACAAAAGTGTGGCTTTAAATACACGATAAAAGATTGTATCCTAGTGTCAGTTAAAATCGTAATCTAGATACAAAAGCTCTTTTAAAATATTGTAGGATATTTAAATTCCAGTTAGATAACAAGTAGGTAGTTACTTAAGATTATTTTTCTGTCGTACTAAAATTAACGAGTTTACGTATAACTAGCTTCTGCCTGCGACTTCGTTTTCTTTTTTATTGACAAAAATGAATATCACCTCAAAACTAAAGAGTGAAAAATAACTTCAGCAAAAGGAAACTTTGGAAGTCGGCGGCTTTTGGTTCAAGTTTATGAATGAGGTTGTCTTTTTTGTGAAAAAGTTTATATTTTTCGCTTTTTAGTATCAATTATTTGTCATCTAAATCCATGAAGGAACAGTTATACTACGTAAATTAAGAAGACGCCACTTAAAAGTCACAAGAAAGCAGAATACGCTAATTCGTTTACTAGGATGACATATTTTTTCAGTTATTTAAATTTTATCCCCAAACTACTGAACCAATTTCAATAAAATTTATATGGGACTACCTTTGCTACCGTTTCCATCTGTCAAATAAAAAAGAATCATCAAAATCGATTTACAATTGCCACAGTTATCGCGAAACAAAAACATACAAAAAAAATATTAAAAAAGAACATACAGATGAATTAACAACCTCCTTCTCTTTGAAGTCGGTTAAAAATTCAACCATGATTCGAAAGACACGTGTCGCCATCTATTATCATAATAAGGTTATTGTTGTTTTCCTCGGAAACAGTACTTTTTCTCGGCATGAAGTTCATTTTTAGGCTTTTGGACTCATTTCTAAAGTTTCTGTTCACCGACGCTGTGCGCAATTGGTCGGTCGAACGTCGTGCATCATTGTCGTGGGTTAGTTTTAAAACCAAACTTGACGTTCCTGCTTACCCTACTCGTGGTGGCCACTATAGGACATGCCATCATGACGACTGATTCATTAATAATATGATCATATAATCTGTGCAATTAAACAAAATGGTAGAAATCATTGTCTCACTCGCTCGCTCACTGTGTGCACGATAAGCTTCTTTGTTTGACCGCCGTTTTTAATTGTTTCTTTACTGGCGCGAGTTATTTATGCGTCTATTATATTCAATGAAAATAAAAATAATACAGTTGTTAATAATAATGTAGACCATTAGAAAGAAATATAAATTTAAAAAATATACATTTATTTCATTCATAAAAGGCTACTACAGCAAACAATAATTGTGTTAAATTTTAATAATTAAGTGAAAATGAAGCAATTTTAAAAGCTGTCATTTAAATAGGTTGGGATTTCATTTAGTAACATTATAAGAAGTTTCTATTCAGATTTTATTATTTATTTATTTAAACATTATGCAATAAAAAGTACAAAGGCGGACTTTTAATGCCTTAGGCATATCCACTGTAAAAAAAATCATTTTGTATATGACGCAAACAAAACACAACGAATAAATATTTATTTAATCAAATACTTCACTTGATAGATTACATCAATAATTTGGATCAAATATTTACAAAGAATACAAAATATATAAATAATAAATATATATATATTAACACATTGACTTATGTAATAGCATCTACAAATGATTAATTACTAAAAATATAAACGTAAGTACATTATACTCAACATAAGTTGTATCCTTCCGTGTGACCGACTCATTATCTACGTATATCTTTAAAACATGTCATGTAGGTCCTTATTTTAAAATATTATACAAAGAAAAACAAATCTAACCTTAAAAATCATCACCCCTAACCTGTATTACAAATGTTTATTAAAACTTCCCATAATCTATACAAATAAATACAATTGAAATATCTGTTGAAAGTCTATATTATACAGCACTTACATAAAAAACTATTTCAAAAATGTTTGTCTGTCTGTTTGTTTGTTGCGGCTAATCTCTGAGATGGCAAGACCGATTTTGACGGGCCTTTCATTCGCAGATAGCTTGTGTTATTAGGAGTAACATTGGCCTGCCTAACCACAGAAACGGAGCGAGGCTGCGGAGCGAAGAAACGGAGAAATATTAATCAATAGGATTGCATAAAGTCTATGCTCCACCCCAGTTATGCAGTCTTATTGGTTAATATTTCTGCGTTTCTCCACTCCGCAGCCACGCTCCACTGCTGGGGACAGACAACCTTAGCCTACTTATCTTTCCTCTTTTTATTTAACTCGAACGAAGTCGCGGGCAAGAGCTTGTTATAGTATATAAGGAGGACCTCATGATACGCAATTGCGCTCACAACCACGAGACCAGTCAGGGGATAATAAATTTGTTATCCAAAAATATCTTTTGCCATCCCACCTGCCATTTGCGCTGGAGCTTAGAAAGACAGTGACACACAGGCATGGCAGAAACAATGATCTACAAAACAAAATTTAATCTAAAACTCGATTTACAGCCAGCTGTAGATAAATAAGCCGAAACCGATAGTGATAACAAAACCGAACGAAGATAATGAAAAGATTTCAAAATCATTAAATCGGTAACAAAATGGCGGATGCACATACATTAATTTAAGTTGATATTTCTCTTCGACGAACTAAATTAAGATATCATTTTATTAAAAACTATTTTCCACTCCGAAAATGACTTAGACGCTTTGACTTTGAATAGGTGACGAATGACGATGCTCATCGCTTCGTATGTGCAATTTCCATTCCAAGTTTTTCTAAAAATGTCCTTCCAGGAAGGAATTCTTCAGCTGAGTTTTCAGGATTAGATGTATCTTCAGCTGACTTCTCAGGATCGGGTGTCTCTACAGGTGCCGGTGTAACATCACCAGGCGCGTCACTTTCCGTTGTAGTTTCACTAGGAGCGACACTTTCCGTTGTACTGTCACTAGGAGCGTCACTTTCCGTTGTAGTTTCACTAGGAGCGACACTTTCCGTTGTACTTTCACTAGGAGCGTCACTTACCGTTGTAGTTTCACTAGGAACGTCACTTACCGTTGTAGGTTCAGTAGGCTCGTTAGTAGGAATAGTTACCGGTGTAGTTACACTTCTACAGTCGTCCAGTTCAGTGATCAACCTGTTCTTCTGGCCAGCAATGGTTAACGTAGATACGAACAGGGAGAAAGATAGAAGAGACAAGAGGACTATTATCTTGTTGTTCAGCATCCACCCCAGTGTCCTCTCAGTGTAATATTTGCAAGAATTAGTCATTTTGTTTTCTGTGTTATTGTGCGTCGTTCCACACGAGTTTCACTATCCCTTATATTGCGACGAATACTCCAATTTAGTCGCAAATTTTATCGATATTATTTTATATCTTATTTATCAACTGATATCCTCATAACTTTTTCACTTCGGAATTAAATCTTATCCCTTGAGCCATATAGTTCCATTTAGGCTGCATGTTATTGATATAAGCCCGGATTAGATAACGGAGTCTGCTATTATTTCGTTAGTCCAAACTGATTCGCTTAACCTTTATTGTGTTCGATGATTCGTATTGAAATTGCGTCATGATTATTTTGTTTTAATTACTAGTTTTTGTCCGTGTGCTTCACCTGCGTTAAATTATGTCTTTTGTTACTGCTCCGCTCCCATGTGTCGGGGCGTGATGTTATGAAGCCTATGTTACTTCCTGATAATTTAGCTATGTACTGGTGAAAAAATAATAAAAATCAGTCTAGTAGTTTCGGAGCCTATTCTGTACAAACAAAAAATCTTTACTCTTTATAAATTAGTCTATACAGGTATTAATGTAGCTGCCTATAGTTACCATTCATAATGGGTATTGATGAGCTAATTAAAGATGAAGCCTAGCGTCTGTTCCAAGACATTGTTTTACAACACTTGTTAATGGTCTTCCCATTTCATATAAGTTTTATTATCAAGTTTCCCTTCCAATTCCAGACAAATAGATAATTTCCTCCACTCATACTATAGCTGTAAGTATAGAAAATTTGCTCCCCTCGTGTTTAAGGCTAATGACGTCATCCGTATAACAAATTGTACGAATTTATATGAAACCCTACGAACCTCCGCCCTATGTCTTCAAATGAAGTAATTTCTAAGAATAATCTGACGGTTTGTGACGGGACAGAGGTGAACTTCGATATATCTGTAACTTCAGATTTATGGATACCAAGTTTTCTTAGTAGTAGAACTCTTTGCCAAGGAATTTGTCCTGGAAAGAACAACCATCATACCTATTTCATTCTTTTTGAATGGATAGTTTAAGTAAATCCTATATTCTTAATTATAATTTTTTTTTTATGTGAAACATCTATAGCCTCACGAAAAAACGATTGCTGGCGTGGCGACGCATGACGTGGCGACGCGTCGCTACGCTATGTGATGGTAGAATTGAGTTGTCACAATTTGTAATAAATTATAAATTTTAAGTGTTTCTGTTTAATGAAAATAAATGTTTATAAAATAAACAGTCATCATTTTCTGCATAAATATCGTAATATTTTATTTTTACAATATGCCATATTTAGTTCCTGTCTTAATCTGTTCTTTTATGCATATGAGTTGTACAAAATAATTTCGATGTTTCACATCTGCCTGCCGTCCCGTGACTGCTCACAATTTTCATTGTACTTGGCAGTGGCGTTTTCTATGTCCTTCAAAGTGCAGGTGTAGGATACTACACATATTGGCCATCAACGGTTCAGGAACACGGCACTCGGACTGGGTATTCATGGGATCTAAATCCTTATCCAATTTCGCTAGGATATGTTTACAGCGGCCTACTTGGTTACGCAGTCTATTAAGCGCTTTACATATCGCAAATCACATCCGAGTGGCTGGTGTTCCTGGAGTTGGAACCCATTTTCTCCATCCTTCTTCGGTGAAAGTGGACTCTGGTGTAATTACATGCATATTAAACGCTTGGTCTATTACTAGGACTACATTTTGAAAGTTTTAAATTAGTAGTAGAGTAATAGGCGTTCTGTTGACTCACAAATTCCTCTAGGTTTTTTTTTTTTTCTTTTTTTATAAAACGTTGCCCCACACTAGGAATGTCTCCTGTGTCGTGGGTGCGTTTACAAACATATAAACTCACATACACAAACAGCCAGACCCGGAACAACTGTCTGTAGGTCATACAAATATTTGTTCCGTGCGGGAATCGAACCCGCGACACGCAGCGCAGCAGTCGATCGCTCGGCCACTGCGCCAACCGTGTCGTCTTATCTATTATGTCGTCGTATTTTATTCAACAAAAGGGACAAAGGCGGACTTAATGCCTTAGGCATTCTCTACCGGTCAACCAAAGGTATTATAAGCTATTTTAAATCTATTACTAATTCTTTTACAGTGCCTGAAAAATGATTAATGGAGGCATTGAATGGATGAAGAACCTGGTATTATCTGGAGATCTGATCATGTATTGGAAGACGCAAAGTCTGCAGGCATCAACAAGATGAAATTATGTAATTGTGAGAGTCACATCAAGTCGCTGGCGGCGAGGACCTTTTCAGTTGGGAGACCTTGGAGAGACCTATACCCAGCTGTGTGTCTTTGGGCTGAAAGGAAGATGATGAACCATGTATCACGGGCGATGCCAAACTTACAATCTGGAGAAGGTCGTGGGATGGTTGATGTAAGAAGCATGGCAGCGGTCAATGTTCAATGTTCAAGTTTTTTTTTATTTTTTATAGCTATTATGTTTTATGATTGCTACGCTAGAAGTCTTGGGTTTGATTCCCAGGTCGAGCAAAAAAAAAGTGTTACTGGGTGTTAGTGGTACTATGAAAGTCTCAGTAGCAGCTCGGAGTTAGGATTTGTGCCCGGTTAATGGCAATAGTCTCACCCCTTATTACATGGGACCTAAACATACCGGCGAAATGTGGGTGTACATTGGTACATCTCCGCCTTACCCGTGATGGCATGTTATGGTATGCAATATCAAAGTGGCAAAAAACACTTTTTGCCGATAAATAAAAATTTTGGGTAAAATTTTAACAAAATATCCTCTTTAATACACACAAAACACAAAATTGACACTTTGTATTTTTCTTCTACATATTTCCGCGGTCTTCTCTAAACATTTCTTGTGTCTACTTTACCAGTCTGCGGCGCCCCATTCTCTTATCTAACGGAGCTCATTCCTTACATCGAACGAACGACAGGCGAGCATTTGTCTATGGAACCCTTTGTATTAGCACCAATGTGTAGGGTTCCTTCAACTTGTATTAGCTGGCTTGTTTTCGGTTTTTTGAGGAAATGCAGTGATAAGATTTCGACGTTAGTAGCAATTTAGTTTTTTTGTAGGTCGCTCTGTGATTTACCTGTTAACATTAAGTCTTGATCAAATTACTGGCGTTTGATTATAACAAAACAAAAGGTAATTCCAGCCTGTTTACTGTCCCACAGCTGGGGAAAGACCTCTTCTCATACGGAGAAGGCACGAGCATTGATCACCACACCTGCTCAAGGTGGATTGGCGATTTCAGATAGACAAGGTTTTTTTTAAAACACATACATACATACCATCACGCCTGTATTTCCCGAAGGGTTAGGTGTACCAATGTACACCTATAGTCCGCCAGTATGTTAAGGTCTCATGTAATAGGGGGCGAGCCTATGTCCAATAACCGGCACAAATCCTAACTCCGAGCTGCTACTGAGAATGTGTAAAACTCAATAACGCATTGCTTGATCTGGGAATCGAACTCAAGACATTTAGGGTAGCAGTCGCGCTTAGGACCACAAGGCAAACGGGGTAGACGGGGCAGATTAAAAAAAATGTGCAGTCACGCTGTATGTTCAAAATCAAAACAAATAACATACAGGTACATAAAATTGAAATCAAAATTTCTATTGGTGGCCGCATTCCCCCGGGAAATCACTGACGTCATACACCAGATGGTTGATATTGTGTTTCGCTTGTAAAATAAATATTTTATTGATGATCGCTCCCACTTTGATCTACGTAAAGATTTTAATGATGATTACTTCGGTGAAAAAATTAATTTCCCTGTTACATACGTAAGGCAAGTGTCGACGAGTTTATTAGACTTTTTAGAGTAAAAAGGGGTTTTTGACACAAACTTTCGTATTAATTTTATAATATTAGTAATAACTTATTATTAACTGCCTCGTTAACCTAGTGGTCCAAAACGCGACTGCTACGCTATAGGTCTTGGGTTCGGTTCCCTGGTCGAGCAAAAAGTGTTATTTGGGTTTTTATATGGAATTCTGAGTGGCAGCTCGGAGTTAAGATTTGTGCCCGGTTAATGGCAATAGGCTCGCCCCTTATTACATGAGACCTAAACATACCAGCAAACTGTGGGTGTAAGTACACCTCTGCCTAACCCTTCGGGGAATATAAGGATAAGAAGTTTAGAAGTTATGAGGGAACAGATAAACATATTTATTTAACCTACATATATAATCCTTTATTTTCCTTCAGCAGTCGAGTAAAAAGTACTAAGTATCAGAATGATACATACTCGTAGCTAGACAGTACCCACTCGGTACAAAATCCTTTGATCTGTTGGTTCAGACATTTTGGGAATCCATAATTCAGATTAAATGGTATCTTAATTTTACAGTAGGGATCATTCGACTTTGATAACTTTGAATTATGATGAAAGCTTTTTGCATACATGTTGTTTAACTATTATATTTATTCACTCGTGAAATTAGGATGGAGGGATTAACTGGTATTCCTGTTATCTATTTTTTGACGTCACAGTTGGCGCAGTGGCTGAGCGATTGGCGTGTCGCGGGTTCGATTTCCGTACGGTTTATTGTATAGCCTACAGATACATGTTTGTAAACGCTACGACAAGTACAGGAGAAATTCCTAGCGATAGGCAATGGATTTATAGTAAAAAAAAAAAAAAATATATAGTAATATAATAACTGCTACACTAGTTGTCTTGGATTCGATTCCGAGGTCGAGCAAAAAAGTGTTATCGGGTTTTTCTATGAAATTCTCAGTAGCAACTCGGAGTTAGGATTTGTGCCCGGTTAAGTGCACTAGGCTCGCCCCCTATTACATGGGGCCTAAACATACCGGCGAACTGTGGGTTTACAATGGCACACCTCTGCCTAACCCTTCGGGGAATACAGGAGTGATGGTATGTGTAAGAAAGGTAAAGAATTAGTTTGTTTAAAGGCGTTTGTCTCTAGAACTACTAGTTGGATAGATACCATTGTTTTTGTAAATGATAGTAATGATGACAGAAATGCCCATGGTCCTTTTACCCGCATATTTCTAATTTTGACCTGAAGCGTCTATGAGAATTTATATGTATATAGAATCCGCAAAACAATGATATAAAATCAAAACCGTAACCAACGACACCATTTATATAATCCGATTTTAACAAGTTACTGTTACATTGTCCGCTTTAAACACATAGTTCCGGTCTGCGATAGGGTTGGCACACACACCAAAATTAATTCATTTATTTACAAAGACACAGGTTGCCCTGTTGCCTCGTTGGTCTTGTGGTCGAAAGTGCTGCTAATGCTCGTGAAGTCCTGGATTCGATTCCGAGATCGGGCAAAAAGTGCTTTTGGGGTAAAGAGACCTGAGTTTTGCAACGAGCAGCTAGCTTCAACTTTCTGTGTCACTTCTTGACAATTCAAAAGCGCCTGTGAATGGTCTAATTGAAATAAATGTTTTGACTTTGACTTTTCAACCTCGACTTTTCAACCGGGCAAGTGCCACTGTGATATTTTCAATTCATAATATGTACTTTCTAAGTTCACCTTGAATATTATTGACTTGCATAGCTTTGAAATTTGCACCTGGCATGTTACCTCTTCATCTCCTTTGTTTGACTGATAGAAAATGCCTAAGGCATTAAGTCCGCCATTGTACTGTTTTGTTGCATAGAGTTTAAATAAATAAATGCTTGCGCCTTCTCTGTATCAGAGGACGCCTTTGCCGTGCAGTGGTAAAGTAGTCGCGACGAGTCATGAGCCTAAAATATGTCAAGTTATTTTTTGCATTTTAGGGCGCCGACGCTGCACGCGTTCGGTCCGACTGACGAACCAATCGCATGATAAAATAAAAAAGTACTTAAAATTTGTCCTCACGATTTGTGGCGACAACTATACAATAATAGGCTGGTATTATTTCAATGCTGTAAGAAAACTGGCACACCTACAGTATAAAATATTATATCAAAAATAAAATAACTGCTTCGGTAGCCCAGTGGATCGAATCGCGACTGCTACGCTAGAGGTCTTGGGTTCGATTCCCAGATCGAGCACGGTGTTATTGGGTTTTTCTATGAAATTCTCGGTAGCAGCTCGGAGTTAGGATTTGTGCCCGGTTAATGGCAATAGGCTCGCCCCCTATTACATGGGACCTAAACTTATCGGCGAACTGTGGATGCACATTGGTACACCTCTGCCTAACCCTTCGGGGAATTCAGGCGTAATGGTATGTATATGTTTATATATGTTTAAACTTACCTTGAGTAATTTAAAAATATTACTTTTCAATAATTCCAAACTGTTATTTACTCATTGCCCAGAAATTATTAATACTACCAGCCTATTACTGTCTCACTGAAGGGCAATCGGAAATCTTCGCATAAAAAAAGGCACGAGCACTGATGACCACGCTTTCTCGATTTCAGATTTATATTCATTACAAATCCAGGTTTCCTCTAGATATTTTTCTTCATCGATGTTAGTGTGTTCAATATAAACTTTGAAAGTCCACATTTATGTATGTTTTGAAAAAGTCATTGGTACTTGCCCGATACCGAACCCACAACCTCATGCATGAGCATCGGGCACTTTAACTACTGGGTCATCACGACATCTAGTCTTACGATTGTTTGTTTTTGTATAATAAGGAATATGCACGATTTATTTTTTAATTTAAATTAATAATCCTCATTCATACAATAAACAGTTTAATACAACTAATTTTCGAATATCTATGACATTAAAAAAGATATCATGTCAGCCGCATTTCTCGGCCGATTTTAATTTAAATTTTTGTCATCTCTATTAAAAAAAAATTAGTTTGGCCACTACAAATTCGCAAACCAAAAATTCGCCAACCCTAGCTTATAGAGTGTAAAGCTTCAACCGCTTGCCTTTTCACTTGAGGAGTTAAGCCAGTGCGCTATCAGGGCTGGCAGACCACGCGATTGTTGGCTCAAACGCTTAATTACATTCGGCTCGATTGAGCACTACAGCTCAATTGAGCGTACTGGATTTTTAGTTTCATACTTTTATTGTCATAAGTGGGTAGATTGAGTTTTATGGAAGAGGGCTTGAAAAAGTTTTTGACTGTTTTTATTGGAGGTTATGAAGGTAAGATTAGCTGCTGTATGGTATTTTAGAAACCCGCTCACGACTTTGTTCGCGTTGCTTATTTCACCCGCGTTAAGTTACGTCTTTGGTTACTGCTCCGATCCCGTGTGTCGTAGCGTGATGTTATATAGCTTATGTTACTCAGGAATAATGTAGCTATCTTTTGGTGTAAAAATGGTTAAAATTAGTCCAGTAGTTTCAGAGCTTATTCGGTACAAACAATCGAAAAAATCTATTCTCTTTATTAAAATATTAAGTATAGACGCTTAGTTCCTACAACCCCTACCGCTTAGTTCAACACACGTCTTAATACTTACATCCAGTTATCAAAGTAATAGTAATGATTTTAAATATTTCGTGTTGAATAATTTAAAACATCTCTTGTTTAGAGTTTTTTTTAAACTTCATTGCCTACAACCGAGCTACACACATCAAAAATATTTTCCATTTTTCGTAGTAATTGTAATGATTTGTCAAAATGTGGAAGAGCTGATTTTTCTTCATAGCCTGGCAATAATGGGGCTGGCAATATTTATTATTGGTACTGACTAGTACTAGATAATTTTTTAATCATTTAAGAGTTGCGTTTATATAACTTTAAATAAGAAAAACAGTGAAAGAGAATATTAAAACAAAAGAAAATAAAAATTGTTTTAAACAATGTGGAGGTGTTAAGGTGTATCTGCCTAACCCTTCGGGGAATACAAGCGTGATGGTATGTGTGTATGTGTGTGTAAATATAGCCGACATTAAGTTTAATATGGGACTAGAATTATATATTGATTTTATGGTAAAAGTTTTGGTTACAATATCCACATAATCATTATTTTTTAAATCATTTTCAATAGTTACTACATTTTTTGAAGCGTCTTTTGGTAGTAAGCTACATTACGGCCCACCTAATGTTAAGTGGTCACCGCTGCTAGACATCTGCAATACCAGAGGCTTTGCAGATGCGTTGCCATCCCAGAGACAAAGATAAAATGTCTCATGTGCCAGTAATTACACCGGCACCCATAGTCTTCAAAATGGAACACAGCAACGCCGCTTTGCGGCAGAAATTGGTATGGTGGTAATACTTCCCCGGACGAGCTCCTTCATAAAGAGGACTACTATATATCTTTTGTCAAAATAAGGTAGGTTCAAGTTATACTTGTCCAATTAATGTCAACCTAAACCCTTTTAGATTAAGACACTATTTCCCGATCCTCTTCAACAAAAAAGCGACTGTCCAAAAAAAACATCCGAAACAAATCCAATTACATCAATTTAGACGTACGAAAACAAAAACGCTAGCAATATAAATCTTTGTTTCTAGGTAGCAAAAGGTACGGAACCATAAAAAGCTTTGAAGGAGTAGTGACAAATGTCGCACCGCGGTTGCACTGACGTGAAAAATGATCCTTTTAGATAAGGGGACCGACCAATTGTTATGTATAACGTGACCAAAAACACTTGAACTACCACCCCTCTTGAAATGTATCACTTTAAGGCTGTATTTAAGGGGATTGGGAAAGGTCTTACGGGTCATTGTGAGTGGTCGTCGGGAACCCAAGGGATGTCCCTTTAGATCGAAGCGTTCCTTAACTTTGGACTGTTTGAAATAATTTCCGAGCTTATGATGCTTGTGTAAAAGGTTTTTTTTGGTACTTTTATAAGTGTAGTTTGTTTGGGAGAGTTAATTTAAAATGTTTCGATGTTTGATTGGGGTTTTTGGGTTAAAAATGCTAGAATAGAATAGGCTACTTACATTGTAACAAGCTTGAACTGCTTTTATTTACATAATAAACCGAAATACATTTAGGTTTATAAATAGTGTGCAAGACAGAATTGAGTTGGAATGTATTATACAATTTAGTAATTTTCAACAATATGTCTGTTTACGTTTAGTTTCTTTTGAATTAATAAATAAAACCACTTTAAGGATTTGGCCACTATGTCTGCGTTGACTGGCTGCATGTAAATAATAATCATTACCATTTTTATCTCTCTCTCTCTTAAAGTTTTCCTAGTGTTTAATTATCATCATTCTCTCATCCTTATCTCACCAAAACCCAATATTCACTGTTTTGCATCAAAATTGCCTTTTACATGAAAATGTGTTTATCGTGTATATTAAAATTCATAGCTAGCTCTTATAGGTTTTGTTTTGATTCTGTATATATACCTACTGTATAGCACATAATTACGCACATAAAGATTAAAATTTGTAGACCAGTAAAATTAGTGGCTATGTATATATATACCATCACGCCTGTATTCCTCGAGGGGTTTGGCAGAGGTGTAACAATGTACACCCACAGTTCGACAGTATATTTAGGTCCCATGTAATAAGGGGCGAGCCTATTGCAATTTAACCGGGCACAAACCCTAACTCCGAGCTGCTACTGAGAATTTCATAGAAAAACCTAATAACACTTTTTGCTCAACCTGGGAATCAAACCCAAGACCTCTAGCGTAGCAGTCGCGCTTAGGACCACTAGGCTACCGAGGCAGTTTGATGTTAAGTGATCACCGCTGCTCCTATACATCTGCAATAACAGAAGCCTTGAGAACGAGTTGTCATCTCAGAAGCAAAGTTGAAACGTCTCATGTGCCTGTTATACTGGCACCCATACCCTTCAAACCGGAATATAGCAACGGTGCTTTGCGGCAGAAATAGGTATGGTGGTAGTACTTCCCCGGACGAGCTCCTTCACAAAGAGCGCGGTAACTTTTCTTTACAGGGTGTTAGTTTAAACAAGGGACATAATTTTAGGGAGTGTCCTGTTTATGAAAATAAACCATTTTCCCTTTGAAATTAAATTTCAAAATGGCGATAAAAATCAGCTGTTCCTTGCATGTTGTCGAGTTATGCGAACATAAATGTATGGAGCAGTTGATTTTTTTTCTCGATTTTACGGTTCGTATTACAGTAAAAATTGCTTATTTTCATGAATACTGCACTCCCTTGAAGTAAGTGCCTCGTTTACCCTAACACCCTATAATTTGATGATACGGTTGGCGCAGTGGCCGAGCGATTGACTGCTGCGCTGCGTGTTGCGGGTTCGATTCCCACACGGAACAAATATTTGTATGACCTACAGATACTCGTAGTTGTTCCGGGTCTGTTTGTGTATGTTAGTTAATATGTTTGTTAACGCACCTAAGATACAGGAGAAATTTCTAATGTGGGGCAACGTTCTTAAAAAAAGAAAAATAATAATAATGAAAAAAATATTATGTAAAAGTAAAAAGTCACTCATTCACACGGTCATGAACCAAACATGAAATCTTTGAAAACCGTTAAATTTATGAAGCTGAAATTTGTAGGTTTGTAGGTTACTGTTACCTAAGAACGAATTCTCCACCGCATATTAATGACAACTTATTTCCTTTTTTGCTACCTCTTGCCTCTTTTGCATGTAATCTTTCATTCTTAACACGAATACCGCAAAAACCTTTTAATAAATTACCATAAACATAACATGTACGTACATAGGTATATACAGAGTGCAACGCGGAAAAAACACGCGACTCCCCAGATGGCAAATGACGTCACATTACCGGATTGTGAGGGAGAGGGGTCGCAAACATTTTTTTTTTGTAGAATGTTTTTTATGCCATTTTCTTTTTTGATGTTTTGTGGTACACAACTAATGAAGAGCTGAATTTAAATTAATGTGTTTTTTTTACTTGAATATAATAGCGGTAGATAGATTTCCATAGGGTGACGGTAAAATAATTTCTGACAAAAAAAGATGGATCGTCATACTTCGTGCATTTAAATCAATTTTAATAAATTATATAAATAACTGGCTTCTGCCCGCCACTTCATCCGCGTGAAAGCCCAGTGTAGCATAAAGCCATACTCTATGAATACATAGCATGAGAATTTTTATATTCGAACCTGTACTTCTAGAGATAACCTCTTACACCCAAAAATGTAAAAAAAACAACGCATGTGTATTTAAAATTAGAACAGCTACAGCAAGTAATTAATCTGTACGTAAAATAATTATGAACAGCTGATAACAACATTGTGGAAACCACCACATCAACATAAAGCTCACAGTCTTAGATCTCCAACTCGTTACCGAACTTGGCTTGGCGTCTCTACCATGCATCCTAATATTGATGCCAAACAGATCAAAGACGAGGTCGGGGCCCATCTGGGCCCTTATTAAACTTAGAACCGCAAACAACCCATGTTTGTCTAATATGACGACAAATATCAAAGTAAAAATATTTGCTGGTAAATGTAAATTGAGGCACGAACTGGAAAAACAGAAGTTTAATTAAGGTCGATGCATTTATTTGTAACAGCCTGTAGATGTTTGTTGTACACATGGTGTTCCAAAATTAAATGGATGTTTAGTTCTATTTTCTGCCAGGGTTACGAAAATTGGTTTGAGTTACCGCGGCCCTGGAACGCAAATGGCATTAAGAGGAACACGGAAGGGTTTTAGTCAGTAATAGTCTGACACTCCCTTCCGGCAGAAGTAAGATAATTGTACGGTGGGAAATAAATATATAAATGAGTAATTTCATGATTGCCCATCCTCCAAAAAAAAGGCAATTTCTATTTTGAATCAGATGAGAAAAGCAGAAGAAATATACCTAGATAGGGATAATATCATCTACAGAGCAAAACATAGGACAGTGACCAAATGAAAGTCGGACTTCCAAACGAAGTGCGCCGTACCACCGTAAAATATTTAGCACTATACACTTTTCTTTGGCCTCCCTCTTCCTTACATATTAATATTCCTAAGTCTTTTGCTCACATATGCGTTTCATCCCTTTGGCACAGTTTGGCTCACTTTACACACTTTACGTACACAATCCTGAAAAGGGTTTATTTAAAAAAAAGAACTGCCTCGGTAGCCTAGTGGTCCTAAGAGCGTCTGCTACGCTACAGGTCTTGGGTTCGATTCCCAGGTCGAGCAAAACGTGTTATTGGGTTTTACTATGAAATTCTCAGTAGCAGCTCGGAGTTAGGATGTGTGCCCGGTTAATGGCAATAGGCTCGCCCCCTATTACATGGGACCTAAAACATACCGGCGAACTGTGGGTGTACATTGTTACACCTCTGCCTAACCCTTCGGGGAATACAGGCGTGATGGTATGTGTTAAAAGAAAGAAACCACAAAAATAAACACCTTATAACCAGTAAAAATGTAGAAATGATCCAAGAAACATTCAATTAAGCTTATTAATGCTCGCCCGTTCAGTTTATACGAATTACGAAGCGTTGTTGCGCGTTGCATTTAATTCGAGTTGCTGCAACAGATGTAGGGTAAGCTTTGGATATGGCATAACGCGTTACAAATTAGGACAGAATAGCCATTCTTCTTCATTCAGTGGAGTTGTCTGAATCACTACTATTATAAAAGTGAAACTTTGTGAAAATGGATGGATGTTTGTTTATGTTTCACACTTAAACGAAATTAGCTGCACACTCTATTAAGAGTGTGCAGCTAATTTCGTTTAAGTTTAAAAATTATTCTGTGTATTAACACAGAATAATTTTTATCCCGTTTTTGTATTCCCGTAGGATAATTTAGGACTTCATTTTTGTTCTGAAGTCCACGCAGATGGAGTCGAGCAATCTTGGATTGAAATGAGAACAAAAGAAAATCTGAAAGATTTCAAATCAGTAGTAGGTAGTATTTTTTTTATTTTATAGCTGAAAAACCAAAAGAATTAAATTGAATTTTTAAAAATGAACTTTATTGTGATATTGGCAAACGTCAATTATCTTTGTATCCGAAATTCAAATTAGAAGCATTTGACGTAAGCAAATGACCTATTCTGACGTTATCAAATAAAGGTATTTTGATAAGTCTTATCAGGCTGTTGATGTGCAGTCTAACTGGTGAACAAAGTCACGCATAAATAATAAAATGAATCACGATTACACATACATGATACACGCATTATGAAGTAAGCTACTGTTCAGGCAAAAGTAGTGATGGTGTTGGCTACTGTAAGTTTGATATTGTTTGATTTACCGCCACCTCGTCTCCTGTGTGAACCAAAAAGACATACCTAGAGATGCTAGCTTATAATGTATGAAGAAAATACCAGCCAGACCGTGGTCGGACCACCATTTTGAGTTTCAGTTATCGATTAAAATACGGTTCATTTTGGTATACAACGTGTCTAAGCGCGATCAGTTTGGCGGCCATGATGTGTCTTATGGCGCCAGCTTTTTTTTGTATCCTTTTTTTCATCCGGGCCTGGTTCAATCCATGGTCTGGAGCGAGGGAAAATGGGAAGCAGTCACTTCCTTCTGCGAAGCAGGAAACCCGCACGCTCCAGCCACCGTAACAGAAGTGTTGGTAGCGCGTTGTGTTCTATGCTTGCCTCATAGAGATGGCAGAATAGTGGTCGGTGCCCATTAGGGCCAGTTTCTGCCAGTGTTGCGGAATTTGTTTGAAAGAGTCACTGTATCGCAATTGGCAGGAACATATATAGGTTTTAGTCAATAAGAGTCTGCCACTCCCTTCCCCTCCGCCCACAGAGAAATAAACAAATATTATCTACCTATTTATTAGCTGCGAGTTAGATTATATCACTGTTATTATAAGTTTACTTTTTATTTCATCATCTACTTAGCCTTTTCCCAACTTTGTTGGGGTCGGCTTCCTGTCTAACCAGATGCAGCTAAATACCAGTGTTTTACATGGAGCGACTGCCTATCTGACCTACACAAACCAGTTATTGGGCAACACGATACCTCTTGGTAAGACTGGTTGTCAGACTTTCTGGCTTCTGGCTATCCGTAACGACTGTCAAAGATCTACGAATGGCAGTCAGGGCCAACGGCTTTACGTGCTTTCCGAGTCACGCGGGTGTCATAGCACCAACTTCCAATCTCCGGGCTGCTACTGAGAAATTCCTAATGGAAAAACCCAACAACACTTTTTGCCCGACCCGGGAATCGAACCCAGGACCCCGTGCTCCTCAGTCGCGCTTGCGACCACGAGACCAACGGGAGCAGTTTATGTTTACTTTTTAATTGGTTCGACTAATGTACAAAGACTCATGCCTACAGTCAAACCGATAACACGGTTTTGTGGTGCAATTGTTTGTAGTAAATTATATAAATAAACAATGTAAAACAATTTGACGATTTCCCATCCTTAAATAATAAAAAAAAGGCTGTACGGAAAAAACTACCAATGTTCGTGACTCTTCGACTATTTTCGTACATCTACGTGTAACCAGGCTATGTTATGAAAGCATAAATCGCTGTGGCTTATTAACTTGGCAATGCTGTTAGCCCACTTTATTAAAATTATGTTTTATTTACATTGCGCGTTGAAAACTCACTCTAAAGTGTTTGGATTGGTCGGTTTGAATTATTGTTCTTTTATTTCTTTATTACTGTTTTTTATTAAAGTGCGGTCTCGTTAATTAGTTAACTAGTTTGTACTGTTGTTTTACTTGGTTGAAATGCTCAAATTGTACTGTTCAAAACTGTTCTCACATACCGTTTGTAAGATGTGTTCTAGGAAATTAAAATACACGTGTTTTAGTTAAGACAAAATTACTTACACGTTAAGACTATTTAAACGTTAATAATATCAATCTCAATGGAGACTAGCCAAGTACGTAGGAGATATTATAATGCACAAGTATGTGCGCAAACACATTAATGTACTCTCTTATTCCTTACTCTAATAGTCGGATGGAATGGCAAACAGATACGACCAGTGAGAGATCAGGCGCAGGACCAACAGCTTTAAGTGCTTTTTTGAGACACGGAGTTGGAAATTTTCAAACTTCAGGCTGCTACTGAAAAATTTTTAATGGAAAAACCCAATCACACTTTTTAAAAATTCCCGACCTATTTGTGGGATTTTGTATGTTCTGAAAGCATTTATTTAAATACATTTCTCAATCCGGAAAACATACCATCACGCCTATATTCCCCGAAGGGTTAGGCAGAGGTGGAACAATGTACACCCACAGTTCGCCGGTATGTTTAGGTCCCATGTAATAGGGGGCGAGCCTATTGCCATTAACCGGGCACAAATCCTAACTCCGAGCTGTTACTGAGAATTTCATAGAAAAACCCAATAACACTTTTTGCTCGACCTGGGAATCGAACCCAAGACCTCTAGCGTAGCAGTCGCGCTTAGGACCACTAGGCCAACGAGGCAGTACAAAACAACAATTTTTGGAAAACATAATTTGTGATTAATATACATATTATCTATTCATCTATATTAACTAAATATAATAGAACTGAACTGTTTCTGGTTTGTTTGTTTGTTTAAACGCTAAAAATATTTTTGTATATAATGGCCAGATTCATGGGGAATAATTATTTAACATCACGCTATGAACCACAAGAACGGAGCAGCCAAAGATTTACATTAACGCGGGTAAAAAAACACACTGACGAAGTCGCAGACAGAAGTTAGTATATCACGCCTGTATTCCCCGAAGGGTTGGTCAGAGGTGTACCAAAATACAGTCAGCAAAAAAGATAAATAACCAGAATCGCCTAATGATTTTAAACTTTTTTTAAAACCGATAGATGTTTTTGTATGAAATTTAGTTTTATTAGTACAAAATGAACAGTTCATTGATTAAATTAAATGTTATATAAAAACAATCACCGGTTTCAGAGAAAATTTCAACTGTATTAGACGATCTGGTTACTTTTCTCTTTTGTTGACCGTACTTCCACAGTTCGCCGGTGTGTTTAGATTCCATGTAATACGGGGCGAGTCTATTGCCATAACTTAGATCATGCTAGTAGGTACAGTGATAGAATTAAATCCACGACTTGCAGACCAGTAGGCATTAGACAATCGCTAAACCATGCGTCAGCTGTGACGATTCTAGAATTTCACGTTTTCTAGATCACTGATAAGGTTGTTTTTGTTGTTTTGCAAAAATACCTCTTGATTGCAGTCACTATTGCATTTTATTATAATGATAATAAAACTATGAGTCATCTTCATCTACTTAACCTTTTCCCAACTATTTTGGGGTCCGCTTCCAGTTTAACCGGATGCAGCTGAGTACCAGTGTTTTACATGGAGCGACTGCCTATCTGACCTCCACAACCCAGTTACTGGGCAACACGATACCTCTTGGTTAGACTGGTTGCCAGACTTCCTGGCTTCTGACTATTCGTAATGACTATCAAAGATCTACATATACACATAGAAGTTCCTCGATCATTGTTTTCACATATAGAAGCAACAAAAATATTGTAACCAAGATTTTGTAAAAACCAATTTGAAAAAAGTGTCCATAGAGTTTCTTGCTCGTTCTTCTCCATAAAGACCTACGTTTTGGAACGATCAACTAGCTTTAACATTTTGTATAGGTAACTTCTTGACAATTCAAAAATGCCTGTAAATGGTCTAATTGAAATAAATGTTTTGACTTTGACTTGACTACGAATGACAGCCGGAACCAACGGCTTTACGTGCTTTCCGAGGCACGGGTGTGTCACACCACCAACTTCCAAACTCCGGGCTGCTACTGAGCAAATCCTAATGGAAAAACCCAATAACACTTTTTGCCCACATATTGTCATTTATGGTGATGATAAACATATTAAGAAACATTATTGCGGAGAACCGTTAACTCGTATGTAACTTGGCTTAGCTATATTAGGACAGTGACGGAAATATTTTATCTGGACCTAAGTCGAGAGCTTATTAAGTGACTCATCCGCGTCTAAATTACAAATATTTACCAAACTAAGGCACTGCACAAACGTGGACATTTTAGTGTCTTGATTCTGACACAAGCAACCGGCAACCAGGAGTGAATATTTTATTATTATCACTTATTTAGCGTAGTGTAGCGACATCTATTGCACAACATGCGATTTACAACTGACATTTCGTCTATGGCAATATTAAAGTTCTCCGCGACGTCAACATCAACAAAAATCCCGACAAGAACTGTCGGCCCAACAGACACAACACCCGCCTAGTTAGAATATGCTTCCTTTTCAATGGAGGATAAGGAATTTTCCACCCGGTCCCCTTATATACCCGTTCGTACCTGTACAGTACCTGTTCCCTCATCTCTCTAAAATAGAAACTTCTCACTCATACGCAGATACTGTGGTTACCTATTGCTTCCACTTAAAACAGACTGATCGCCGATCTTAAAAATGTTCAGTGATAGCAACTAAACACTGAAAAGTATTTAATGAACGACATAAGCAACAATAAAACAAGTTGTTGTACACAGTTGCCTGTGTCGCAGATAAGGGATTGACGGAATGTTCAGAAAACTAACACCAAAAGTGTCCAGTAGTACTGGACAAAGCAACCGCGTGGTGTCCTGTGTCGTCAACAAAAAGTGTCTACGTTTGCGCATCGCTTTACATATGTATGCAGCCTGCATTGGTGACACACGGCACATAGGCCGCTTGTGATAAGATACACCTTAATCTTTAGACGTGATGTATTTTATTCTTTTATCTTATCGCTGAGCTGAGAGAATAAGTCATCTTGTGTGATATAATAATCATGCCAGAGAAACTCCCTTGAAAGGTATATAGAATAATACTGTCACCTATAAGGAGTCGTTCAGACAGAGACGGTAGCGGTGGCTGTCAGTTGTCAGTTTGACATAAATTAGCTCTATTTTGACATTATGCCAAGTCAATAATATTAATGCATTTTTATTTGCAGTTAAACGTGTTATAAATACGAGTTACAATTAATATCAGGTACTCTATATAACATCAACTAACTATCGTCATCACCATCTTAACAGCCGCAGGACGTCCACTGCTGGACATAGGTCTCCCCCATATATTTCCAAAAGCACCGGTTGGAAGCGGCCTGCATCCAGCGTTTTCCTGCGGTTTTAATCAGGTCGTCTATCCACCTTGTGCGTGAATGCCCTACGCTGCGCTTACCAATAGAAAATTAAAGTGAAAATCACGTCATAGGTAACCGCTGCAGCCGTTTCGTAGATTAGAGGAAATAAACAAACAGACAAATAAAAATTAAAGAAAAAGAAAGAAAAAAACACATTTATTGGCACAACTTGAGACACATAAAAAAAGGGAATATAAAAACCAGCGTATCAAAAATAACATAGAAATAAAATAAAATTAAACAAAAGAAATAGGTAATATAGATGTGTGGCCCACTACTGCGCCAAACAGACAAAAACACAAACAACCGACAAATTGTTTTTTTCGTAGTACCATATTCATATTATTTTTTGCAAAAAATCTGTTATTTTGAAATAACAAACAGACACTTCAATTTCATTTATTAGTCCAATTTCTTAGTTCTAGTAAACTTCAGGCAATCGCGTCCCACTCCATAAAACATACATCATTTAAAACAAAAATGATACACGACAGAATATCTAATTTCAAACTCTTCTCGTTTCGCGTATCCGAAAAAGTCGATAACACCAGTTGATACCGGTTTAATCTAGTAACGGGTAAATTACGCGCCGTAATCCCTATTCGGGGGAAAGCAATCAGTGTTAAGTAGGAACTAGGTACGCGGTGTGCGTAAGAGGTTCCTACGTGAAAGAGTACTTGTGCCTTGTAAGACGTGGAATTAAAATGTGGAGTGGAATTGTGAGGACTTTTTTTTTGTAATGGTTCTCACTTGGCATGTAACTGGATGTATTGATGATGGTGTTTACTTAGAACTGTAAAATGTGTCAAAGTCAAACCATTTCTTTCAATTAGACCATTAAAAGGCACTTTTCAACGTCAATTACATGTTAAAATTAAAAGTATTGAATCTAGTTGCCCTTTCCAAAAGGTAGTTTCGTATGGAGAAGAACGGGCAAGAAACTCCATACATACTCTTTTAAAAAAAATAATTACAATAATTTGTACAATTCCATAAAACAATACTTAAGTCAAAACGATCTATTAAAAATAAAAGTCACTCAAAGTGCAAATACGTACTCAGTGCCACAAATTAGAAATGAAAGCTATATTAATTGTAATATTAAATACATTTATACATTTCAAAGACAAGGAATCAATGTGTGAAGTGTGTTGTGTTAAGAATTGAATACTTGAATAGGGCGATTTTTTTTAAGTTTAACAAATTAGCTGGAGTAGTGGTAGTAGAGCTACCACCACATCTATTTCTGCCGCAAACAGCGTTGCTGTGTTCCGGTTTGAAGGGTATGGGTGCCGGTGAAATTACAGACACATGAGACATTTCATCTTTGTCTCTGGGATGAAGCGGTGACCAAATAACATCAGTTTGTTCGCCATCAAATGACAAAATAAAGCTGTAGTAAAAAAAACCGCACAAGTACTATTCGAATTAGCACAAGATAGATTCCTTAGTACCGTACAATATTTAGTTCATTTACAAAATAAAAGTTCCCTGTTAATGGGGTCCCTTAAATTTTATACAGACACAGCTATAGAAAACTATTAAGCGACAATTTGATACTGTAGTACACTCGTCTTCATTAACACGAACACATCTAGTATTAAATTATTAAATCCGTGTGTCTCGAGTATGTTCGCCATTGATTTCCCTCGAGTTCCACCACCTATACACGTACAAAATATCATTACTTTACACCCGGGCGCTGCTCTTCATTTCCGAAGTCACTTCCTCAAATGATGCGTTTTGAATAGCTGATCAATCAAATTGGAGATCTTTAACTGTGCATTAGAATGTATTTTCGAATGTTGAAGAACGAAATGTGGTTTTCAAAAGTGTCTTCTTATCGTCATCTATTAGCCTTTTTGACAATTATGTTGGCGTCGGTTTCTAGTCTAATCGGATGCAGCTGAATACCAGTGTTTTACATGGAGCGACTGCCTATCTGACCTCCACAACCCAGTTACTAGACAACACGATACCTCTTCCTCTCGTAACCGGCGTGCTTGTATGAACAGATGTATGAACGTGGTCGAGGCGAAAGAAGTGTGTAAGGATCGTAGCAGGTGGCGTTCTCTGGTTTCTGCCTACCCCCATGGGAAAAAGGCGTGAGTTTATGTATGTACGCACGATACCTTCTGGCAAGACTGGATGTCAGACTTCCTGGCTTCTGACTATCCGTAACGACTGTCAAAGATCTATGAATTACAGCCGGGACCAACGGCTTTTACGTGCTTTCCGAGGCACGGGGGTGTCACACCACCAACTTCCAAACTCCGGACTGCTACTGAGTAAATCCTAATGGAAAAAAGCAACAACACTTTTTGCCCGACCCGGGAATCGAACCCGTGACCCCGCGCTCTTCAGTCGTGCTTGTGACTACGAGACCAACGGGGCAGTCCAAAAGTTCAAAAGTGCCTTCTTATGGTTTATTAAAATGTGATGTCAGGGAATAATGTATCTATGCCATCACGCCTGTATTCCCTGAAGGGTTAGGCAGAGGTGTACCAATGTACACCCACAGCTTGCCGGTATGTTTAGGTCCCATGTAATAGGGGGCGAGCCTATTGCCATTAATCGGGCACAAACCCTAACTCCGAGCTGCTACTGAGACTTCTAGTCCATTCTATCCAATGTCATCGTTTGTGAATTTAGGTAAAGTGAGTGAGCTGCCATCTTACTTATTGCTGGGTATTCACAAATTACCTCGAACTCATTTCTCCTAATTAAAACAAAGAAGATTTTTGCAGAATAGGACTGCTGCTCACCTTTATTCAAAAAACCTCAGCGTACATTTATGCGTTAATCACATACAAACTCGAAGTACCCAAGGGTTTACTTTTCCAACGAGCAAAAATTTTCACTAAAACTCGCTAACACCTCAAACGAGGCCAAACAATTAGTAACATCACAAAGCTTTGAATATGCAGAAATAATGCTTTTCATTATAAAAATCTAACTTTCTAATTAGCCCTTTACATAGAGAGAGAGCGTAAAAACTGTGACCACAGCGCTGCTTGGACAAAGTGCTCTTTTTACGGACGCTGAGAGTGAGAACTAAGGTCATTTATTTTATAACTTTTTTTCAAAAATACTAAAAAAAAAGTCAAGCTTTTATATTACACTAGCTTCTGCTCGCGACTTCGTCCGCGTAGTTTTTTCACATGCATTAGTTTACGTCTTTGGTTACTGCTCCGCACCTATTGGTCATAGCGTGATTTTATATAACCTATAGCCTTCCTCGATAAATGAACCTATTACAAAATATTTTTTGTAATTCAAACCAGTAGGGAACTACTGGTTTGAATTACAAAAAATATTTTGTTTGGTTGAATGCGCTAATCTCAGGAATGAGATTAGCGCATTCAACCAAACAAACTCTTCAGCTTTGTAATATTAGTATAGATTGTCATGCAATGTGCATATGTATTCAAAATTCCAACTCAATCGAACACCAGAAAGTGGCTTAAATATAACTCTTAAGATTTTGTTTAACGACGGATACCGGGACATCATCATTTACTTAGCCTTTTCCCAACTATATTGGGGTCGGCTTCCAGTCTAACTGGATACAGCTGAATACCAGTGTTTTACATGAAGCGACTCCCTATCTGACCTCCACAACCCAGTTACTGGGCAACACGATACCTCTTGGTAAGACTGGTTATTAGACTTTCTGGCTTCTGACTATCCGTAACGACTGTCAAAGATCTACGACTGACAGCCGGGCCCAACGGCTTTACGTATCATCATCTGCTTAGACTTTTCCCAACTATGTTTTTTTTTTTTTTTTTTTTTTTTTTGGTGGGTGGGAAATCATCAAATAACTTCTCCCGCCCTGGGCGGGGCGGGAGGCAGTGTCAGACTTTTACTGACTAAAACCCACCCATGTTCCTTCTTGTGCCCTTTGCGTTCCGGGGGCGCGGTATCTCTTGCGAACAACCCGCAGCCCCGGCAGGCATCGGCCCTCAGTGGCCCCTTCCTTTTGCTGACATCTCTTTGAGGCGCGCGTGGAACACGAACGCGCCGTCGACACGGCCTGTCGTTATGCAACGTAAGGACGGTGAGCTACCCATTGCTCACCGTCCACAGGCCAGTATCTACGGTGGCCGGGAGTCGTCTCGCGGCTCCCGACGCCCGGAGCGTCTACCGCGGCGGCTGGGACGGGAGAACCGCTGTCTCAACCGTCCCGCCGCCTCCTTCTCAAGCATTACTGCCTCGCAGAAGGAGGCGACTGCATCCCATTCCCTCTCGCTCCGAACCATGGCTCGCACCAGGGCCGGACGCGAGAGTTCGCCGCCGCCGATGGCCGCCACGAGGACTCGGCGATGCTCCGCCCAAGCGGGGCATACCGCCACGGTGTGCTCCACCGTGTCCTCGGGGCAATCCACACAATGGTGACACCCGGACGTTTCCTCCCGCCCGATGAGGTGCAGGAACCTCCCGAAACACCCGTGTCCGGTGAGGACCTGCGTCAGGCGGTAGGTGAGGGCGCCGTGGCGCCTCTCCAGCCACTCCTCAAAGAGGGGACTTACCGCCTCTATTAAGGCGTGCCCAGCACGAGGTTGCGACAGTCGCTGTCTCCATGTCGCCATGAGATCGAGCCGGAGGTCGGCCCGCCGAGCGGCAATTTGCCGCGGTGGCGGACTCTCCCCCCGGCCTAGTACCTCCACGCGCCACTCGTACAGGCGCGCGAGGACCAGCGCCTCCAGATTCCCAACTATGTTGGGGTTGGCTTCCAGTCTAACCGGAGGCAGCTGAATACCAGTGTTTTACATGGAGCGATTGATAACGACTAATTTTGAAAATTTTAAATTACGGGTATCGGCTTTCTGAACTCTGAATAATTCTAATAAAACACGCTCTGTGTACATATTTCTTAGTAAACAATCATTTACATTTAAACTTAGTCTATTCTGCATAATAATCTTCTTACTGAATTCAGATGAAGTAAGTGTGAAGTGAGCATGAGGTGAGTTGTTATCGCACTTACTGCTTGAGATTAACAGCTCACCTCACTGATTTTGACAAATAGATCAGCTGATTAATTTTTATTCTCGAGAACAGTCTAGCAAAATTTATTTGTTCGCCTAAAGGTAATCTGACGTAGACCATTTGTTTGACAAGTCTCCGTCATTCAAAGTCAAAGTATTTATTTAAATTATACCATTTACAGGCACTTTTGAATTGTCAAGAAATTACAATTTAAAGTTGAAGCTAGTTGCTCGTTCCAAAACGTAGGTCTCTATGGAGAAGAACGAGCAAGAAAGTCCATTCTAGAAGACAGTTTTTGTGTTGTTTTTCCATCAAAACATATTATACATACCACTACACTTTCTTCTCGAAAAACCGTAGTACTCTCAGCCGGAACACATAAAAGCATTACACGAAATACTCGAGCCTTTCACACATCATAAAGTCCACATTCAAAGTGGTCGCAGTATTTACTAAGCATACATTCTCGTCGGCTCTCATTAAACGAAGCCGGGAGGAACTTTTTGCCAGTTTGTGACCATAAAAATGGCTGGAAAATATAGGGCATAGTAAGTTTCTTTTTATTTAAAACCTGCCCTTCTGAAACAGTGTACGACAATGAATATTTATTTGGTTGTAATAATGTTTTTGTACCAAACTTTGAAGAACTAAATAAATTGTATACTAAGAAGTAACACTTTATTTTAGTCCCGCTAAGGTCTCCCCATTTTCTTTCATTCATCCCTATGAGTTGCCTTCTCGCTTTTATTATTATTCCATTTATTTATTTTATACACATATAATGTACATTTTTAAATATTAATATAAAAACATTTAAAAATATAAAAAATAGTAGCCCATCGGTATCGGTAACAGGGTCCAAGCTACCGGTGGTCAGGGCTCCTATGAAAGGAATCTCCTAACAATACGCGCCGTGTCTAGTAGTACCGCTTTCTGAATCAAGCCCTTATTATTATTATACAGGCCAACAAATACACTGTAATACGTGGTAAGAAAATAAATAAACTCAATTCTACACACAATGACACAACTTAAGATACCGTCACGCCTTTTTTCCCCGAACGGTTAGGCAGAGGTGTACTAATGTACACTCACAGTTCGCCGGTATTTTTTAGATTCTATGTAATAGGCGGCGACCCTATTGCCATTAACCGGGCACAAGTCCTAACTTCGAGCTGCTACTGAGAATTTCACAGAAAAACCCAATAACACTTTGCTCGACCTGGGAATAGAACTTAGAATCGCGTTAGCAACGCGCTTAGGATCACTAGCTGTTACATTGGACCTAAACATACCGGCGAACTGTGGGTGTACATTGGTTACACCTCTGCCTAACTTTTCAGGGAATACAGGCGTGATGGAATGTTATGTTATGAAAATTAATCAGCGTTAAGTATTTAAAAAATATTACAAAATGGCACTTTGAGAAATGATAGACATTTTGACGTAGACCTTTATTTATTTAATCTTGTATGCAACAAAGGTTACAAAGGCGGACTTAATGCCTTAGACATTCTCTACCAGTCAACCAAAGGTGGTGAAGAGATAACACAGTGAGTGCAAATATTATTGTACGAGAGTAAATTATTTTAAATGTTGTGTACATTTAAAATAATTTACTCTACAAAATAATTGTAATACTTCGTACTTTTATATGAATAACCTTGTTAACAATTTATTTTTATTTATTTATTAATTGAATAAATAAATATAGATGTCTTACAGCTGAAACCAGACGAAGAACAGTATACGTGTAACAATATTCAGTTTTTATAACAGTAAAATTAAAACGCTTAACATTACAGCTATATTTATAGCTATATTTCATTTAAAAATAACAATTATTTCAAAAGCACAAATAATAATACTAAGTACGTACATTTTATATTTCCATCTCAACGTTTTGTTAAACAACAGAAAAGTGAGGGCGACGGCTTGTAAAATTAGAGGTTTTTAAATTCCAATTTTAATATGGTAATGTGGGACATGGTTTTGTCTTTTTTGTTATTTTAGTATTAATTATATACGTTGTTTTGATGCGAATGATTCGCAATAACGGTTTACTGGCTTTGTTATGTTTATGTTGTTATATTACTATCTGTTGCCCGGAACTTTGTTCGCGTCCTTGGTTACTGCTCAGCTCCATTAGCCTATGATGTACGAATTAAATTATAGCTTTCGCAAGCTGTAAGTTCATATTTTATTCTCCAGAAAACTTGGCTTGCTGATAGAAACTAGCCATCGAAGATAGGGTTCTTCCGTGACTGGTACTTAAGGTACTTAATAGTAATTCGTATATGAGAACTAGCCAAGTCAGACCTTAGGCTTTAATATATTATCCTAAATAAGAAGAACCATAGAACTATCATATAAGACCATCGAATTGGGCACCCATTTAGATCTAACTTCTATTGTCGTTCAAATCAACAACCAAGGCATATAAATATTACAATATTGAACTTGGCTCCCATTTCACATTTCTGTTTTTAATTTATTATTCTGAAATAATTAAAACTACTTAAATTATAATCACCTCTCTGTTGAACAGTAGAATCCAACGGCTGAAATTGTCCCAACAATTCTCTTTCGGGCGCAGTCGGGTAAAAATAAGAATTTCACACAAACACATAAAGAAACATAGGTATTTATTTTCTGGAAAAATCTTCACGAAACCAGAACGATAAATTTAAAAAAACCCATTATTTTCCTACAATCTCAGAATCCGGAAAAAAAATAAACATTTCGTCCAAAGTACATACGAAATGTAGGGGACAAATAATTTTATTACTTTTAAATCTCGCGGACGGTACAGCCAGCAAAACTAATTAAAATGGAGCCGAAACAAAAACTTTGTGAAGCTTAAACAACCAAGATAAATTACTGAGTGTGACTAAAAACGTTTTTTTTTTACTACCAGTGCAAGTGTTTGCTGTTACAAGAATTTTAGTTATACTGTTTTGTTTACTTAGAATCTGCTTGATTTAAGGACAATATGGTTATATTCTGTGAGTAAATAAATTAATTTATTACTAGTAATTAATCTATTTTTTTTAATACCGGTACAGCTAGGTCCTGACTTGTAGACTGAGATCCTAGAATCGCTAGATCTACGTCATTTTAACATGGCCTATATGAGGATAGTTAGTGGAATATGTTGATAAGAAGGGATGTATAAAGTACCGTTTAAACCTGATATGTGTACCTGAAAAAGGACCTGGTATTGAAGTACCTACTCATACCTTCTTACACATAGAAGACATATTATTTCTCTATCTAAAAATTTCGCCATGCTAAAATGTCTTAGGTCTGGCAACGTTTAGATCTTGGACCAATAGAAGTGTCGTGATGGTCTAGTGATTAACGCATCCGCAGATTCGATAACGAGCCATTACAAATGTGACTTTTAAAAATCAATACAATACATCAACTTTTGTATTGTAGGTAAGCATATTTTTTTAAGCATGGTAGGCAATAAGTAGTTACCTTTCCTTGCTCAGTTTGTTTGTCAGTATATCTATCTGCCTACCCTTTTTCCAACTATGTTGGGGTCGGCTTCCAGTCTAACCGGATGCAGCTGAATACCAGTGTTTTACATTATCCAGTTACTAGGCAACACGATACTTGTTGGTAAGTCTGGTTGACAGACTTCCCGGCTTCTGTACTATCAGGAACGAATGTCGAAGATCTACGAATGACAACCGTTTGTTTGTAAGTACATAATATAATAAGCATTAGAATTGAGATTATAACCTACCATCCTCTAAATAAAACAAAATAACCCAAATTTTCCCTCTTCCCCAAAATAAAATACATAACAAAAACGCAAGATACCCCAAACCGGAACAAAAGTACAAGCGGCCAGCTTCAAGAGCATACAACACATCCTCTATTATACATTTTGAACATCACTCGGTCTGTTTGTCCGACGTTTGGCACAAGAGAGGCTGAAATTATCGCGTCCGGCCGGAACTTGGGGTACGGAACAACCCCTTAAGCTGAAAGACGGTTAAAAGCCGCTTCGTTTCGGGGTAATTGAGATGTGTATATTGTCTTCTAGGCAGTCACTTGTGACATCATAATACCTGATATGTTTTTGTGCTGATATGGGTAATTTATCAAGCAATATTTTACTTAACGTTTATGGGTTTAAGATCGAATTTCATTATTAGATATTTTTTTATATACGTATTGCTATTAAGGTGAAATCTAAGGCGCCTGTCATGCATGAGGTTGTAAATTAAAAACAGCGTAAGTACCTATTATCGCGACATCAGTAGTGTTAATAATGTCCTCTAAAGTGCAGGTGACGGCACAGTAATAGATTAGTATTATTATTCTTATTTTCCTCCAGAGTATGTTTTTTAAGCGATATGTTGTTGTTAACTGCCTCGGTAGCCTGGTGGTCCTAAGCGCGACTGCTACGCTAGAGGTCTTGGGTTCAATTCCCAGGTCGAGCAAAAAGTGTTAATAGGTTTATCTATGAAATTCTCAGTAGCAGCTCGGAGTTAGGATTTGTGCCCGGTTAATAGCAATAGGCTCGCCCCCTATTACATGGGACCTAAACATGCCGGCAAACTGTGGGTGTACATTGTTACACCTCTGCCTAACTCTTCGGGGTATACAGGCGAGATGGTATATTTTCTTTTTTTTTATATTTCGGTTGATGGCAAACAAGTCAACGGCCCACCTGATGTTTAATGATAACCTCTGTCTTTTTTTTAAATGTCACAAGCCCGTCACACTATTCCCAACCACTGCAACTTCTGTAAGCCAGAATCAACAGTGGAGACCGCCTGAAGAGCGCCGAGGCAATGAAGCTCGACGAGTCCCGGAGAAACGATATAACTGTCTTGGATCCCGCAACGAAATTAATCAGAAAAGAGTAGCGGAGGAGTAGGGAACAATATAGTTTCCACCTCTGTCTGTAGACATCTGCAATACCAGAAGCCTTGCAAATGCGTGGCCATCCCAGAGACAAAGTTAAAAAGCCTCTTGTGCTTGTAATTACACCGGCCGGAACACAGCAACGCTACTTTGCGGCAGTAATAGGTATGGCGGTAGTACTTCCGTAAACTAGCTCCTTCACAAAAACCTCTACTACTTCTGTTACATAGAAACGAGTATTTCCTACATGCGAGAAGGACCACAGTAAATTCCTATTCTCAAAACCCGTTTATTCTGTAGAAAGCTCTCTCAGAGAATAATTTAGATCAAGTGAGTTTGAGGTCTGTTATCCCATCTAATGCCAGGCATGAATAGTTCACCTTAAACTCACAGAGGCAGAATTTCCCGGAATAGCGCTGCCGGCCAATATGTGACAAAAAAGCTCCAAAACATCGACGTATCCTCGCTATATAAGACAAACAAAACTGTTATTGGACGCCGGAATGTGGACAGGCTTTATTGGGGAACTTCTAAAAAAGTCTCTCTCCATTTTATTTAGCTTTTACGGAACTATAAGTTTGTTTATGTAGGCCCTAGCTATACCACGCAGTTTCACCCGCGTTCAGTTACTTTATTCATACTAGCATCTGCCCGCGACTTCGTCCGCTTCAAATTTGATATGTAATCCCACGGGAACGGTACACTTTTCCGGAATAAAAAATATCATCATTGCATCCAGATCCGCTCAGCCGTTTAAGTGTGAAAGAGTAACAAATTCATCTATCCATCCATTCATCCTTACAAACCTTCGCGTTTATAATATTACTAGGATATAAGTACCTACCTAACTAGCATCGCCCCCATGATTTTTTTCCGTTACTGCTCCCTTCTCGTTAGACGTAGCGCTATTTTATATAGCATATACTATGCCGCATGTATCTCGCTATTATATACAAAAAAAATCCAATTCGACTGGCACTTCGAGAGAGAGATACGTGCGCGACAAACAAACAAAATATAGATAAATGGTGGAAGGAACTTCGGCTCGTAATGTTTTATTTTGGGTTCAGTACATGATTCTACATCACGTTCTAGTTGAAATTATCGCCACTTATTGATTTTATATTTGATATTTTAATATTATTGTGTTTATTGACTTTGTCTATTCTGTGGTAGTATTGTACTGTGTCATTTATGGGATTTTTCGGAAAAAAAAAAATATTTTTAATTTAACAAAATCAGACTAATGTTACATACCTGCAACTTCAAAATCCAATATTTTACTGCCAATTAATTAATTGGTGCAGTCGCTCCATGTAAAACACTGAAATTCAGCTGCATCCGGTTAGACTGGAAGCCGACCCCAACATAGTTCGGAAAAGGCTAAATAGATGATGATTACTGCCAATTAATGAAAATGCTAAAACAATGGTAATCTGTGCTTATAATATTGTAATGAGAAGGACGTTGTTTATCAGGATAATCTCAGGAACGACTGGATCGATTTGAAAAAATCTTTTTGCGTTATATAGCCTGTTTATCCAGGACAATGCGCTAAGATCCAAGGGAGCGGAGCAGTAACCACAGATGTCACTTTACGCGGATGAAACCGCAAGGTTTTAGCTAGCGTAAGATAACACCAAACACAACAAAGTACCAAAAGATTTATTCACACAACTTCAATCTTATCTACATACGTGGGCTGCCTAAAATCGGGTCCAGGATAGTTCAGTGTTTACATAAAGTGCTGACCAAGGTCCCCGAACCCCTGTTCTGTATGATCCGCCAGAACATTTAGAGACACGAGCGGATTGTCCTGATTCACGTGAGATTGAGGGATGCACGCAGTGATGAATGAGCCACTGAGGCTGTGGAGTCCAGAACAATTTTCAAGTTTAAAGTTTGATTACGACAACTAAGAGAGTTATTACACAAATTAATTCAAGACTGCAGCATCACTTAAAACTAGTATTAATAAATGAAATCGCTTTACCTTTAAGGCAACACCCAGCGTACCGTCTTACTGTAATATCAGCTTAAAAAAAAAAACAAAATACCAGTCCTGCGTCCTGAGTTTGATTCCTTGGTCGGGTAAAGTGTTATTGCGTTTTTCTATAAATAATTTTTCAGTACTGCTACAGTTTATCTGCCACGTGTGAACGGAAGGTCGTTGGTTTTGTACCTAACTGTCGTCCTATCAGCCTATGATAATGACGCAAGAGTGAGTACTCCTGTGTTTCCGCACACACTTGTACACTATAATCTTCTGCGTACTTGGCTTATTTCTATTGAAATAGACCGCCGTGAGCCGTGACCGAAATTATTTCGGGAGAATACTAAAAACATTATCGCCAAGTTACCAAAATATCATGGTATGTGTGTCGGGTGCTTTTTTTTTTTTTTTTTGGTGGGTGGGAAATCATCAAATAACTTCTCCCGCCCTGGGCGGGGCGGGAGGGAGTGTCAGACTTTTACTGACTAAAACCCACCCATGTTCCTTCTTGTGCCCTTTGCGTTCCGGGGGCGCGGTATCTCTTGCGAACAACCCGCGGCCCCGGCAGTGTCGGGTGCTTGAGACATTACTTCACAAAATATACTTAAGATCATCGTATTATTTGCCATTCAATTTAGGGCCTTTAATCGTGTAAGTCAATTATTTTTTAAAATGACAAGATGGAATAGTTGACGGCTCGCGAGCGACTGAAAGCTAACAGTTGGATTTTTTGAGCAATTGACGTGTAGGAGCGGTGCTGTTAAGCATAAATAATTCAATTTTAGCACAAGTTCACAGTCTCACACGATACGTGTATTGGTTTAAGGCAAATTGCATTGAAATCTGTGCGAGTCCAGTTTCTAGTTTCGAGACCTCTCGCTACGTAATGTTTGCATACAGTACATCTGACATTTACGTGTTACGTGCGGGTGTTTACACGATTTTATTTTACCTAATACAAAATCCACGTCACATAATAGAAGGCCAATTCTACAAATTTAAAACTTTCAAGATCTACTCGCAATCTCGTCTCAGCGGCAAGAAATATTATTTTAATTACATGTATTTTTGATAATTATTCAAAAAAGGCTTCCATTTTTATTATTGAAGGGTTGAAGATTTTTTATTGGACAAAGAAGTTGTTTGACTACTTTATATATTGTATTTAAATAACTATTAGAAATTGTGACATAAATATCATACTACTTTTTTCTTAATAGAACATCGTGTTTTCACATGTAGAAGCACCAAGATTTTGTAAAAACCAAATTGGAAGAAAAGAGTGTCCATGGAGTTTCTTGCTCGTTCTTCTCCATAGAGACCTACGCTTTGGAACGAGCAACAAGCTTCATCTTTTAAATGTAACTTCTTGACAATTCAAAAGTGCCTGTAAATGGTCTAATTGAAATAAATGCTTTGACTTTGACTTTATATTTTTAATTACTAGATAATAAATAATGCCCCATTTTTGTTTGTTATCTCTCTTTTGTTTTAAGTTTATACTTAATTAAGTTTCTATTCTATTTAATTTTAGTTTTAACCTTACTTATTTGTGTTGTAACTGCCTCGGTAGCCTAGTGGTCCTAAGCGTGACTGCTACGCTATAGGTCTTGGGTTCGATTCCCAGGTCGAGCAAAAAGTGTTGGTGGGTTTTTCTATGAAATTCTCAGTAGCAGCTCGGAGTTAGGATTTGTGCCCGGTTAATGGCAATAGGCTCGCCCCCTATTACATGGGACCTAAACATACCGGCGAACTGTGGGTGTACATTGTTGTAACAATGTACACCCACAGTTCGCCGGTATGTTTCCTTGCCGGTATGTTCGCCTGTATTCCCCGAAGGGTTAGGCAGAGGTGTACCTCTGCCTAACCCTTCGGGGAATACAGGCGTGATGGTATGTTGTTTTTTGTGTTGTCACTTATTTTTGTAAATGTTGCTTGGCCAGTAATTGGCGACTATGTAAGTCCAGGACTGCTGGAACCAATACTTATGATATGTTATACACAGAAGCTGTTGGCAAACCTTTTAAACTTTTTTTTTTTTTTTAATTAATAAATAAATCTTCTTATTATTTTTATTAATGAATTATGAATTGGAATAATATTATGTAATATTAAGAAATATGTATTTTAATTGCACCTAAAGTATATACTTTTGCATGGCTTGTAATTGGAAAAATTTGTCTGCTTCTGTATTTATATTATGTAACACCTTGACTCATACCCGCATTTGCAAAATAAAAATCTTTACCTTTTACACAAAATTAAAATCCACCCCATAACACCCCATAGAATTTTACACCTACCCATTTCGAAAAACACTGCTTCCGAGCTATTTCCAATTGTACGTTAGAAATGCACTAACTCTTCAAGCGAATTAATGGTTCATTACTGAGCTGGTCTTACGTTATGGAGAACAGGTGAGCAGTCTTTACGATCCTTTTACAACTGTTACTGGCGCTTGCGAGCTCGCCAAAGTTATGGTCTCCGAGACTTCAGTGTCTTATGTAATTGTGTTCTAGAAATATAATAGGTTTGGTTACGGTTGTGGGTTTGGGAGTGTGTATTAGAAGGGCTATTACTGGCTGGGTTAATTTTGCGAGTCTGTTTTGTGGGATTTTCTGCTTTGTCTGTTTTAAAATACAGTATTTATTTTAATGAAGATTTCTATTTTTCTTTTGGCAGTCAGCGCAGAAGAAGTAGAAATATGGTCGAGCAGTCCTTATTTAAAAATTGTGGTGTTTATTACCTTGCACACAATTATACAATTTTCAACACTATTACATTCAATTTAAATGGAATTTAGGTTACGCAGTTCGTAGCTAATCTTTTTGTTATTTCTATCAGAAGCATCCGTTAGCTTCTTTCAAACTACAGGCATAAGGACGCATGATCAGATATATAGTATTCTAATAATTAATATAATAATTGAAAATAGGTAATCTATCAGAATACTTTTATACATACATTAACTTACGCCTTTTTCCCATAGGGGAAGGCAAAAACCACAGAATGCCACCTGCTACGATTTTTACTTACCCCTTTCGCCTCATCCACGTTCATATATCTGGTCATACAAGCACGCCGGTAGCGAGTACTGAGCACCAGACCTTTCTGAAGAATCTCACCAATGAAGTCAATGTAGGTCTTTTATACAAACCTTTTTATACAATCAAAATTATTTACAATACTTACTTACTATATCCAAAAAAAAATTAGGCTAACAAGAATATGCATCTACTTTTCAATAAAAGTTTCAAAAGGTGCATGTAAGGAGCGTGCAATGGATACGAAGAGTAAGATAAGAACTCGATAAGAAGAAGACCTTTCAATATTCTTCGAAAATAACCCCTACTTAGCCATAGACAGGACTACCTCCAGAAAAAATGATCGGGGTTAATCGTTCCCGAACATCGAACCTCACATGACGAGTCAAAGATTACGTCGGCCACAGTGTAAGATAAACAGCGAAACAATAGACGGAGCTTGACAAAAAGCTTGATTGATTGACTGTGGCCTGAAACTGACAGCTGTGATCGATCAACAGTGATTACCGGTTATAACGCAGTGATAAATCTAAGGGTATATGCGACCTGGGTGAGGTTAAGTGTGTGTTGACGGATAGAGGGTTATTTGAGAGGATTTTTAGATAGGTTATGTTGGTGTATTGGGTACTTTATATAGGGCACGCCGCTGTAGCGGCGGTAAGTCCCGCGTTGAAGGAGTGGCTGGAGAGGCGTCATGGTGCCCTCACCTTTCGGTTGACGTAGGTGCTTTCTGGACACGAATGCTTCGGGAAGTACCTGCATCGCATAGGCCGGGAGACGGTGCCTAAGTGCCATCATTGTCAGAACTGCCCCGAGGACACGGCGCAGCGTACACTGGAGGAGTGCCCAGCTTGGGCAGCGCAGTGCCATGATCTCGTCGCAGTGACAACTGCGGGTAGCCTCTCGCTCTCTTGTTCTGAACATGGTCGGGAGCGACAGTGCTTGGGACGCCGTCGCCTCCTTCTGCAAGGAGGTGATGGCCGCCAAGGAGGCGGTGGAACGGGAAAGGGAGGTTACTTCCTCCTATCCCACCCGCAGAAGACGCACCAGGCGCCGGAAAGCGCGAGATGATCTCCGGCCACCGTGAAATGGGGCCTGTGGGCGGCGGACTTGGGGTCAGTCCGTCAGCCGAACAGAGACAGGCCCGAGAATAAAACGCGCGTGGTGTTTCCTGTGCGCCTTTTCTGGAGTCAGTGCGGCCGGTGGATGACGGCCGCACCGGGTAAAGCGGCCCGCCTTGTGGTAGTAGCGGGCCAATAGCTGCCGGGGTGCGGAAGAATGCTCAGATAGATACTCGTGCCTCAGTCAATGGTAGTTGGAGTAACACCGTGGGGTTTTAGTCGGTAGGAGTCAGACACACTCCTCCGCCTCCCCCGAGGCGGAGCCAGTCCGTGAGGAATTCCCCACGAAAAAAAAAACTACCTCGAAACAAAACTGCCTCGTTAGCCTAGTGGTCCTAAGCGCGACTGCTACGCTAGAGGTCTTGGGTTCGATTCCCAGGTCGAGCAAAAGGTGTTATTGGGTTTTTCTATGAAATTCTCAGTAGCAGCTCGGAATTTGGATTTGTGCCCGGTTAATGGCAATAGGCTCGCCCCCAATTACATAGGACCTAAACATACCGGCGAACTGTGGGTGTACATTGTTACACCTCTGCTTAACCCTTCGGGGAATATAGGCGTGATGGTATGTAAAAAAACAAATTGGGTACTTTATATGGGGTGTTCAAAGATGTCACTTAGCAGCATCGCACATCAATTATTAGTTATTGATTTTACTTTATTGTAAATATTGTACGTACCTGTCGACCATTGTCTAGAATAAAGGCTCATTATTATCATAGACGTTAACTACTTACTAAGTAACTTTGAGTAATTTTTTTAGAAGTACTTTCACCATTCATATTTCAAAGCAGCGTTGCTGTATTCCGGTTTGAAGGGTATGGGATGTATGTGAGCCGGTGTAATTACAGCAACATGAGACCTCTAGTATTCATCATCATTGATCAGCTGCAGGACGTCCACTGATGGACATAAGCCAATAAATATTTTTATTTTTTCTTCTGGTATTGCAGGAGTCTATTATAAGCAGCAGTGACTACTGAATATAAGGTGAAAAAGCTAAAAAATCCTATACAATATGATTTATCTAAGACTCGGTTCGAAAGTAAATTTTTGTACTAAAATCATTTCTACAGCATGCCTTATAATATATCTGCGTCAATTCATAAAAGAGCAGGAAATATACAACTTAGGAAGGGAAGGCAGGAATTATACAGTGCTTCCCCAACGACGCCTAAAAAGGCCAAAAAACATCAGGACCGCATTAAAAAAAACACGCGCCCAATCTAATAAAACGACAATCATATTCGAATTCTTCGACAAAAAAAGGAAAATAAAAATAACCGTAATAATAAAATACCAATAACGGTTATTAGAGACGATCTTATGACCGCGACTTCGTTCGCGTAATTCTTTCACTGTGTGGTTACTGCTCGGCTCCCGTGTTTCTTAGCGTGATATTTAGGTATAAGCTATATTATTCCTCATAAATCTGACTATCATATAGTTTTTTTTTTTTGACTTTGCCCCACACTTACGACCCCCACGACTTTTTCCTGTATCGTGTGTGGGTTTACAGACATATAAACTCACATACACAAACAGCTAGACCTAAAACAACTATCTTTAGGACGTACAAATAATTGTTCTATGAGGGAATCGAACGCGCGACACGCAGTGTAGCAGCCAATCGTGCCGACGAAATCATTCATACAAAAAAAAAAAAAAACATTTTAAGGTACCCTCGACAGAAGAAAAAAACCACTACCGTAGCTAAGAAAAGAACTGATAACTTTGAAACCGCAGAATCCATTACCATCAAACAAAGCTAAGAACACTCCCGACTAATTACCCTTTCAAACACAAAGAAACAAAATTAAAATCGGTTCATGCGTTCAGGAGCAACGATGTAACAGACAGACACACACACACACAAGCAGACACATCAAACTTATAACACCCCGTCGTTTTTGCGTCGGGGGTTAAAAAGAATTTAAATCTATACACAAACAAACAAACTCGTCAGCTTTATTATATTAGTAAGAATAGAATTCTTCTAGCAAGAATTACACCCACAATGTTCTCCCTTCACCCGTGTTATTAAATTTTATCATTCTAGTGGCCGCGTCCAAATATCTTTGCTTAACAGAGCATAAGGGCAATGCTTCGCGTAGTTTTTCAGCCAGAATTTATTGTTTTGGACCAACTGGCATGTATTACACTTTGATAATGAGGATTTAATCCGTTTGAAGGTGAATATTGCGATGGTCACGTTCGGTGATGTGTTTAAAGCTCGTAAATCATTAATCCTACTAATATTATAAATGTGAATGTTTGTGTGTATGTTTCTCATATCACGCATACACTGTCGAACATATTCTCCGTCAGCGTAGTGGGCTTGGGCTCGATTACCAGGTCGAGCAAAAAGTGTTATTGGTTTTTTCTATGAAATTTTCAATGGCAGCTCGGAGTTAGGTTGTGCCCGGTTAATGGCAATAGGTTCGCCCTACATTACATGGGACCTAAACATTCCGGTGAATTGTGTGTGTACATTGGTACACTTCTAACTAACCTTTCGGGGAATACAGGCGTAACAGTGTTGAGCGTGTGTAAAGATTTCGTATTTTGGTTTGTAATGGATAAACTCGAAAACTAATTAGCCGATTTTCAAAAATTATTCGCCTATGGAAAGCTGTATTATCAGCGTGTTTCATAGGCTATATTTTATTTTCAAACAATAATATCGCGTGTAGATATTAAAAGTAGTCACACCACCAACTTCCAAAGTCGGGCAGCTATTAAGAAACTTTCTAAGAAAAAAACCAAATCATAATTGCACGACATGGGAATCGAACCCAGGACTACGTTCAGAAATTTTTGCGGTTGCGACCACCAGACAAGCGCTACAGGTAACTTTAGAATCCTTTTTTATAGCAAAACAAAGGTAATAAGAAAATGATGAAAAATTACTAACCTCTTCATTCAAATTTCCCCTAAGGGAAGTTTACGCCTACTATTAATTAAAGCATTTCATCACAAACAAAGAATAACTTGATTTTCCTCAATTTCCTTAGAAATCTAAAGTGTACGCTGAACACAAGTAAAATAATTTAAGATATTTTATCAAAAATCAAAACTATGGCGTTAGTTAACTCATAAGTCAGGCCATAGGTACGCAGAAAAAAGTAATAAAATTATTTTTTTTAAGAACCCCCATATAAGAATAAAGATACCTACCGCAGATAACAAAAGAGCTGATAACCTGGAAACGGCTGCACCAATTTTGATAAAAAATATCTAAGAACCACCGCTAGGAAACCTGCTTTCAAATAAAAAAAAACCGCAATCGAATCGGTTCACCCGTTTAAGAGCAACGGTGCCTGAGGCACACACACAGACACGTCAAACTTATAACGCCGGTCTTTTTGAGTCGGGGCTTAAAAATCGTGTGTGTCACCGATTGTCTTACGTGGCCGGTTTCACTTCTGTCGGCAGTCCAACTTTATGGTGTCTAGAATCATGAACCAAATCCATGGTAAAAATTTTCGCCACGTTTTCACTATAACCATGTATGACACTAGTTACACCTGCACAAACCTACGTGCCTCTACCAAAGTGGTTCCACTACCAAGATTCACAGTAATGAATATTTTAGCAGCCCATCTCACTTAACTGACTTTAACAACATGCGTGAGACGGCAACCAGCTGATCTCGCCTTAACTTAAGATTAATGTGCCCGATATTGTGAACTTGTCTTGATAGTAACCCTTTTGTATAAATATTTACGTCAATTATAGCAATTAGTAAATTAAAGTCTCTTACGCACCTGTTAGCGGCTGAAAGTACTCATAATTACGAATAAGATTTTTAATTCAAACAGGCAAACAGGCATACGGTGTAATGGTAAGCAGTTACAGTAGCCCATGGACGTGCGTAACTCTAGCAACATCAATCACGCGTTTCCGACTCTTAAAGAACCCATTCACTCCCATCTTCAAAACTCCATGCTTTTGACTCCTGGGAATACTTGGCAGGGTTCGGCAGCTCATTCCACTGGATGCGTGCTAAGGGACCAACCTTGAAATATGAAAAAAATAATGAGTGGTTCCTTAAATTTTTATCCGTCGAAATTTTCCAGTAAAACCTAATATTAACCAACTCTTAATGGTAAAAGACCGAAATGCTCTGTGATTGTCCTTCAACTGTTACCACCATTCACATGGTAAATCTTAGGTTTTACCTCAGAGACAAAGTAAAAGTCAAAAAATTTACATGTTACTATTCGGCGCATTTTACAAGTTTAAACTAATATTATTAGTAAAGTACTCTTATAAAGTTTTGTAAACATTTAATTACAATACTGTTCACTAAAACTCCCCTGCCTGCCTCGGTAGCTTAGTGGTCCTTAGCACGACTGCTACGCTAGAGGTCTTGGGTTCGATTCCCAGGTCGAGCAAAAAGTGTTATTGGGTTTTTCTATGAAATTCTCAGTAGCAGCTCGGAGGATTTGTGCCCGGTTAATGGCAATAGGCTCGCCCCCTATTACATGGGACCTAAACATACCAGCGAAATGTGGGTGAATATTGTTACACCTCTGCCTAACCCTTCGGGGAATACAGGCGTGATGGTATGTTATGTTTATGTTATGTTCACTAAAAAGAAGAGAAGCCGACTATTTATTATGTAGAGGAGTGTAGAACGACATCTAGACATTCAAAGGTATCAAAGAGAAAATCACAAACAAAAATACTAACACGCAAATAAACTCCGACCTTACAAGTGGAAGAAAAGTCGAGTCAACCGAACGGCGGTCTTAAAATTAGTCTCGCAAATTCAAAAATTACAGCGAATTTCCCTCAGCCTAGATAGAAAGCGACAAGAAAATTCAATTTCCCCCAATTACTGTGTTAAAATGCTAGACCTACTGTTAGGTAAGGCCGTAGCTTTCATCTCGTGACCTTTGGCGAGGTCACTTTAATGTTTTAAAAGAAAATATAACGTGTTTATTATGTTAAGATCTTTTGGGAACATTTTCAGAGGTATGAAGTTCAATGTTGGAATTATGCTTCACCGCCAACGCTCGTCTAACGACCAGGTTATAAGATTATCACTCTTGTGACCTTCACATTGAGCATGTTTAAGGGTTTCAAGAATCGAAATACTTAAAGATTATATGATAAGGAGTATAATTATGTTGCATATTCTTCTCATCGTTGCTATGTCTTTTTGTTCTGTTGTCATCTGGAAACCTTCGGATTACGGAGATATTGAAGTTCAAAGTTAAGTCAAAGTTCTTTTTGTACGTGTTTTTTAACCACCGACGCAAAAACGACGGGGTGTTATAAGTTTGACGTGTCTGTGTGTCTCTGTCTGTGGCATCGTAGCTCCTGAACGCATGAACCGATTTTGATTTAGTTTCTTTCGTTTGAAAGGTATATAAGTCGGGAGTGATCTTAGCTATGTTTGATCGAAATCGGTTCAGTGGTTTCAAAGTTATCTTCTCTTTTGTTAGCTGCGGCAGGGATTTTTATTTTTCTGTGGAGGTTACTTTAAATTTTTAACCAGTTTCAACTGAACTTTAAATACCACCACGGGCCCTGTCAAAATCGCTGCCTCCACCAATAAGCATAATGTTTGGCGTGCGTAACATTGCGCGTTACGATAAACAGTGGGATTTCACACCAAAATAAATATCGTTTCCAGCAAAAAAAATCGCTTAAACTTATTTAGTTCGATTTGAATTATAGAATTTATAATTTATTTATTTCAAAGGTACAGTCGGTTACAGTTTAACAAATTCAATAATGGCTATGGCATCTAAGCTGAAACCAGTATTGGATGGGCAGTATGCATAGATGTTGATTGTGGCCCGGAAAATAACGCAAGCCGATTGGTTGTTAGGAGACATCTCCTCTCCTCTCTGCTTTGGTGGAGTCCGGGCCTGAGTGTCTTTGAGGAGATGGTGACACCAACGGGCACTGACGTCATTAAAGTGAATATGCACTCGTCCTGGGTATTACTTTGTGATTCGACTCCACGACCTACAAGTTGGTAAGATGGGGTAGTTTCCCCCAGGACTCTACTGCGCTCCACTAAAACACTATGCAAAACAATAACCATTAGCACTAATCTTACAAGGAAATCTACTCCAGTTCTTAACTCAGACGCAGTTTTCCATCCTCGTCAAATATCAGAAGGCTTTTTTTTATGTATTCCATAATGATTCCGGCCACGTCGGCTAATCTTAATGCAGACTAGCCAAGTACGCAGGAAATATTATAGTGCATAAGTGTGTGCGCCAACACAGGTGCACTCCCTCTACCCTAACTCTCATAGTCCGATGGGACGGCAATCCGACACAAACGGGGAGAGATCAGGCGCAGGACCAACGGCTTTACGTGCTTTCCGAGGCACGGGGGTGACACATCACCAACTTCCAAACTCCGGGCTGTTACTGAGAAATTCGTCATGGAAAAAAACCCGATTACACTTTTTGCCCGACCTGGGAATCGAACCCAGGACCGTACGCTTAACAGTCGCGCTCGCCACCACGAGACCAACGGGGCAGTTTCTTTTATATTATTGTATGGCAAACAAGCCGACGACCCACCTGATGTTAAGTGGTCACCGCTACTTACAGATATCTACAATACCAGACGCCTTGCAAATGCGTTGCCATGTTAAAGACAAAGTTGAAACGTCTCATGTGCCTGTAATTACACCAACACCCATACCCTTCTTAGCGGAACAGAGCAACGCTGCTTTGCGGCAGAAATAGGATTGTTGGTTGTACTTCATCGGACGAGATCCTTCACAAAGGGCTCTACTTCTACTATACTATTTCAGAATATCCACACCTTTTTCAAAGAACAGAACCGGTGTGTGCGGGTATATCGTCCTGCTTTCCTAAAAGGCTAATTCGAATTCGAAAATCAAATATTTTAAAAATCATTTTTATTCCATTATTGATTCATATTAAGAATCACTAATATCACCTTCTTGAATTTGATGAGGATGCAAACCTGCTTCTTGAAGAGTGAACGAGGCACATTCACCAACCTAGCTTTAAAATAGTAAGCTCAAGTGTACGCCCCCTCTGTCTAGACGGATGTTATACGTAACGAATGAAATAGAAGGGGAATGCCGGCAATTTTCGTTCGAAAAAGTGGTCCCAGAATGATTGGGAGGCCGTTTTATGAAATTGTGTAGGAATTTGTGTTTTAGGGAATTGTGTTGTTTTGGTATATAGAAAGACTAGCTTGTACAGACAGCGTCATCAACTGATTACCCTATTTTCGATCGAATTTTAATGCAAGACGAAGAGAAGGGGTAACCAATTGATAAAAGAAAGAGAAAACATTTATTTTTACAACTTGAGGATCTAAATAACAGCTTATTATAAATAACAAAAGAAATAAAATAAAAGACAAGAAATAGGTAATATAGATGTGTGCCCCACTGCTGCGCCAAACAGGTTCAGTTCTGCAATAATGCCAGACCACTTGGGCCTGACGCTGGTTTTCAACTGGACCTGGTTTGGTCTGTACCTGTGACTTCGTTGGCGCAGAGTTACGGGGTTCTACTTCATTTGTTTGGAACCCTATTTTTTTTTTCTATAAATAAACGTCACCTACTGTTATTTTCCAGTGAAATATTTTCAAAAAGGTTTCGCTGGCGGAATGAAACTTCAAAAAACTTTTAACAAAGTTGTTTTGAATTTTTTTGTCTGTCTGTCTGTTTGTTTGTTCTGGCTTATCTCCGATACGACTAAACCAATTTTGACCGGAGTAAGGAGTATATAACTTAGGCTACTTTTATTTTAGAAAGTTTATTAGGTTACCGCGGAGAACAAATTAATGAACTCTGTCATAACCGACATTCTCACGAACGGAGTTGAAGGCAGAAGCAAATTGAAACCAACGTTTAGCTCCTAAACTCCAAAAAAACGCAGATTACAATTATTATCATATTCCAGTAAAAGAGGCTTTCAAAATTCTCCTTTTCACGTCTTTACCTGGGCTTACCTGAATTAATTTTTTTTTCGCTTTTACAATTTATAGATCTATGACCCAATTTGGTGTTTTCTTGATTCCTCAACAGATGGCCAACAAAACTACATGAGCATGGGTGTGTGCAGAACGGAGTCACTAAACTTGCAGTTGGAAGTGCCACCTGGTCAAAGCTCAGGGCTAGCTGTCCATGAGGAGAACGCAATGCTTGTGATATCCCATGTCGCCTCGCAATCACCGGCGTACAGGTTTGTGATGACGTACTTCTGCTGCACTTCGCCATAGAATGTTTCTCTCTGCTAAAAAGTGTCTTGTAAGATTACATAAATCTATTAGACCAATATAAAACCTACATACGAAAATAATTACTAAAAGTCTTCTAGAACTGACAGCCCTGTTATGACTTTAACAGAATTAAAATTAATTAATTAATGTTTACTTTAAAAATATTGACTTAGCAACTATTACCAAAGCATAAAAACATTTATGTAAAACTAAAATTGCGCTTGTATTTAATTTTTCGAAACGTAGTCAGCTTTGAGCGTCGCTCGGTCGGCATCTAATTAAACCACATATTCTCTCAAAAGGGAAAATTACATTCAAAATGCAGCACCACTTTTATACTAAAAGCCGATATGAAAATAGGAACGCAAACATTAATTAAGTATTACAAATATTTACTTTTATTTCTATGGAAATCTTATAGTAAGCTGGCTTTTACCTTGGCCAGAGGTTAAGCTTTGCCATCCAACGTGGCAATGCCGCCAGTCTTATGGGCACTTTTTCGGTTGACGGCGATGCGGAGGAATTTTTTGATGCCATTTAGTTTTAGTTTCTTTTTTGTTATTATTAAGTTTTTTTTTATTTAATTTTAAGGCTGTAAATATTCAATCTATATATTATTAAATAAAAAAATTAATAAAAAAATATATATATATTTATTAATAAAAAATAATTACTAAATTATTTTTAATTAAAAGTAGATTATTTAATCGAAATATTGTTTTTTTTTTATTAAATTTACTGGAGTAAAAACGATTGAAAAGTCGAAATCGTACATGACTAATTTCATACCACAGTACAATATTGACACACATAGAGGAGTCACAGTTATAGGGAAAAACCCCTAAAAATGTGTGTTCCTAAGTTAAATTATCAAGAGTTTTCCACAATTTCCTGCGAAGTCTATAGTCTGCCCTAGTTATGAATATACGTAGGTACCTACCTAACTAAATTAGAGGTTGGTAGGTATTCTTGTCATTCCTATGAGTTAGGTACATTCTACTCCTTCTGTAATTTTCGTTTCTCTTTTATTTATTATCGTAATTTCATTCTTGGTTTTATTTCTATATATTTTATATATCTAGTAGCTTCTGCACGCGACTTCGTCCGCGTGTTTTTTTTCACCCTCGTTGGTTCAATGGGTATAGTAACCGGCACGAACCGTGAGCACGTACTTCAAGTTCAGTTTTGGGTCTCTATGACGGAATAAACACGCACACGATTATTCCGTCAGTCGGACCAATCGCGTCGATGCCTAAAAATTCATTTATGAACTTGAAGTTTGTGCTCACGACTGGTGCCGATTACTATACTGCACCACTCGAGTAGTACGTAGCGTAATGTTATATAGACTATTCTAACTGCCTCTTTGGCCTAGTGGTCCTAAGTGCGATTGCTACGCTAGAGGTCTTGGGTTCGATTCCCAGGTCGAGCAAAGTGTTATTGGGGTTTTCTATGAAATTCTCAGTAGCAGCTCGGAATTAGGATTTGTGCCCGGTTAATGGCAATAGGCTCGCCCTCTATTACATGGGACCTAAACTTGACGAGTTCGGGCTCAGTTTTTCCAGGTTATGTCCATTTATACAAATATCGTAATAACAAAGAATTTCTGGACAGCTTCAAATCCAGGGAAAACGCGGGAATGTTCAGACACACCCATCATGAGACTTAACGCCCAACGCGGCGTGATCCCTGATTTCCCCCGGGGCAGCGGCAACAGATGTACTAATATTTGGATACGCTAGTTTTTTATCTTTGTCTACACCTATGTTGAGTTTATGTTCGTATTCTTCAGCTGTTTTGTTATTTGTTTTATTGTTATGTTGACTTGTGACGTATTTTTAACCCCCGACGCAAAAACGATGGGGGTTAAAAATGGTGTGTGTGTGTGTGTCTGTCTGTGTCATCATAGCTCCCGAACGCGTGAACCGATTTTGATTTTGTTTTTTTTTTGTTTGAAAGGTGAATTAGTTTGTTCTTACCTATATTTGATGAAAATCGGCTCAGCGGTTTAAAAGTTATCAGCTCTTTTGTAAGCTGCGGTAGGGATTTTTATTCTTCTGTCGGGGATTGCTTAAAATTAATAATTTTGTGTGTTTTTTTATCTTTTAAAAGTGCTGCTTCAAATTCAATATTTAATTTAATTTATTTTTAACTCTTATGAATAACTACGTATATATCATGAATGGTAGCTAATAATAGACTTGTCCCTTCTAAAAATATATTACTAAATATTTTCTCTTTTAAATACCAAGAATTCGTTCTGACATCTCTCCTATAATTGGCTTGTCTTTCTCTTCCAAGATCCGTGGGATCATGAAATATTTAATTCCGTCGCGCATGACGAGGGCTCTCCTTATTGCGTTTGCACTTGACAAATTATATTAAAGGCCAAGGCATTTTGATTTTTTCGGTTCACCTGACGACGTTTAATCAGTTATTCACTGATCATTGTCGGGATGGGAGATAAATAATTATAGATTCTAATCACTACTAAGAAATATTTTGTCTTATTGTTAAAATATTTCAGCGTAATTACTTGAACATTATGTATGGTTACAAATTTCAGGATATTCATAATGAACATTGTTTACTTAGGTTACAGCCATTGTAATACAATCGTCCATGTTACTTTCCTTATTTCAATATTTTTCGAGAATTGTTTGCTTTGTGAGTCTTTGTGTAATGAATGCCAGGTCTGCGTTGCTGCGTCTCTTGTCAGTTGGGTATTGAGTATCGGCACCGCCAGGATCTGTTGTATCAAATATAAGGACAGGTTTTGGAGTGATTGTTTTTGCATATCTGACGAGATTTACTTTGAATATTGCAGTCTGTATATTCAGAGTGCACTGTAATTTAGACCTACGGTCAAATGGAATGAAATATGCATTTGTTTTTGTAAAAATATGCAATGCTCTGCACTCTGTGAATCCCCAAGCAATGTTAGTTTCATGTGCATTTGTATGTTCTGAATCTTCTTTGTTTTAAAATTCTGCATCCTCATTTCCTTCCTTGCCTTACCACACTGCACAGTGCTCACATGTTTCTTACAACTAGTCCTAATCCACCAAATCTTCATAATTCCATTACCTTTGCCCAGTTTTAATCACTAATAACGCAAAGGATTCTTAAATTATGCATCTAGGCTAACCATTTTTTTTTTAAATTAAGTCCAAACTCAGTACTTACTTCCATCCTTTTCCCACAAGTGATAGTTTTAAGAATTTTAAACATAGTACTGTCTCGCTCACCGTAATCGTATTTAAATTTGCATATTTAAAAAGATGCCAGGGAAAGCTGCAATATCCTCTCATTTTGTATGCGTTTCCTATTTTAGATGGAGAAATATTTTTTGCTGCAAAGCGAGGGGGTGACGTTTGATCTCGGTGTAGAGGAAAGACCCCCTCTTTTAACTTCGTTTTACATTTTGCTATATTTTACTAAGGCAAGTTATGATTGCGGAAACACGACTGCCATTTTTTTCACAGAAAAGTAATTTATTTAATGTTGCTTGGCTTGCTGTTACGTCTTTACATTTATTGTTTACATTTTTGTTAATATTACAAAGCGTTTGAGTCCCACTTTATCGATATTGAAATAAAAATCCAAAATCCTCTCTCCTTTTAAAATTGGAATAGTTTCATACTCTTTTCAAATGTTCCAATCTGTAGCAGCAACAATAACTTCAATCTAAATAGAGCTTTCTAGAACAATGCAAAAATGTACTCGTATCGTATCGTACTATCCAGTCCGGCTCAACTTTTACCCAGCGCGCTAGATTTTGTTCAATGCAATAAAGTATGAGTAAAATTTTGCACAATCACGATCAGTTGGACTAGTTGATTTTACATTTGGCTTTAGACAAAACTGTATTGTTTTAAATCTGATTAAAAAAAATTACAGACACATTTTATGGACTTGCGATGACTATTATAGAGAGACTAGCTTCATGGAGTTTCTTAATTGTTCTTCTCCATAGAAACTTATTGTTTGGAACGAGCAACTAGCTTCAACTTTTTGAATGTCTGTTTCCTTAATAGTTCAGAAGTACATACTTGTCAATGGTTTATTTAAAAGAAATTATTTAATTTTGGTTTTGATTTTTCTCGCGACTTCGTTTATTTGGATGTCAAACTCAAAGTCAGGGCATTATTAGATGGCACCTCTTCACTATCTACCTATTTGCAATATTCCAGCTTTATAGGTTAAGAAGATTTCCAGATTTCGTGTTTACACGTTTCGTTTTAATATACGGCCTGACTTGTAATTTACTGGCCATTTTTCAAGAGGTAAAAGTATTCATGAATTTCGAACAACTTTTACTGTGAGGCCAACAATGAGAAATGTGAAAAAAATGCTGATTCATATATTTTGACAGTGTTCTAGTGCATTTTTGTAGGGAACAGCCGATTTATTTTTCCGTGATTTCAGAATTTGTCCCATGCCAAACACATAGCCAGTGGGGACCACTATCACAGGACATGTGTCACCTCCTTATTTACCCGTCGTGCATAACTACCTGCACCATCCAAGATCTAAACGAAAGAGCTGTACAGGTTGCAATATTAGTCGAATTTGAAACGAGTTAATCGACACGTAAAGAAAATGAGTTTGACCCATAGAAAAAGTTGTTCATAATGATTAGTTCACATTCAAGGAAAAAAGCTTGCGAACACTCGCATAAGAAGTTCGCATACTCGTTTCACAATTTATTTATTTACTTTGTATATTTATTAGTATGTATATATGTATTTATTATTATATATTTTATTCTTGAAAATTTTTGGTTCCTCTTCCTTGCACCTACTATGTTTTGTCTCTGCATCACCCTAAGGTAGACTGGTAGAAAATGCCCAAGGCATTAAGTCTGTTATTGTGTGGTGTATTTTTTTGCAATTGTGCATAAAGTTTTAATAAATAAATAAATAAGTACAATGACCCATTTTCAGGTTTTTGGTAAACGCTTTAAAGTTGTTTAGATGTGTGCTTTAAGTGAATTGTTATTTATTTTACTTGAACCAAAGTTGCACAAAAATATCAGAGACTAGTTTGAAACAGAATAACTAAAGCACCAACTCAAGCCTAAGAAGAAGACTCGAAGCGATTCATAACTGACACCTTTTATGAAAAAGGAGGGAAAAGTAAAATATAAAAATTTGAATGAAGGAAACATCAAAGTTTTCAACGTTGCATTTTCTTTTACCAACGAATCAGGACTACACAAGATTTTTTTAGTCTCACAAATAATCCGAAAGCTCTTTTATCTACAAAAATTATGAAGCTCCGTTCAAATTATGGAATATTTGCAAGGTAAAGTAAAAAGGATAAATGTCTTCTTGCTGCCAGGTTTTACCTTGATCTGTGTTTGTGTTGGTGATTATCGGTTTATGTACGATGCAAATGCAAAATGCAAGTACATGGTTTTAGACTAATGTTTCGTTCGAAAAAACGAGAATTACTAGTTCTAAAAGTACACATTTATTCACTACTGAACTGCCTCATTACCCCAGTGGTACTAAGCGCGACTGCTACGCTTGAGGTCTTGGGTACGATTCCCAGGTCGAGCAAAAAGTGTTACTGGGTTTTTCTCTAAAATTCTCAGTAGCAGCTCAGAGTTAGGATTTGTGCCCGATTAATGGCAATAGGCTCGCCCCCTATTACATGGGACCTAAAACATACCGGCGCATTGTGGGTGTACATTGTTACACCTCTGCCTAACCCTTCGGGGAATATAGGTGTGATGGTACGTGTATTTATAAGTACGTGGATAATGTTCGTCAGGCAGTAAAACACATAAATTCGCTTTAATAAAACACTATGATGAAGCAAGTAATGAACAATGACAACGCGAAGCTCACCACTTAATCCGCAGTGACGGGTAGCACTCACTTTGCCATACATACGCTCCCGTACATGGAGTTTGAAACTATCAACTCGTACAACATACGTAGTGTATTATCATGTAAGTTATATATTGATGTACCCTCTTACCTCGCTTCCAAAGTTAGTGATAACATACCTGCTGGTTTGGAATAATGTATGTAATAGCACTCGTGCCGTTTCAAGTTTCGCTTATGCCTTTGAAATGTTTTGAGAAGAAAAATACAAAGAAATGCTTACTTATTATTTTTCTGGTTTTGTACCCAAAGGGTAAAATTGGGCTCTATTGATCTTGTTCATTCATCTGTAGATCTGTCTATCCCGCTGTCACAGGCTGTATCTTTACTGTAATGTTTAATAGTGGTAGGACAGCTCTTTGTCCAGGGTTGCGGAATTTGTTCAAAAGAGTTACCGCGGCCCTGGAACACAAAGGGCATTAAAAAGAACTCGGGCGAGTTTTAGTCAGTAAGAGTCTGACACTCCCTTTCGCTCCACTAAGTGCGAAAGAAGTCATTTAATGATTTACCATCGTTAAAAAAAAAGAGCCCTCTTTGTGAAGAAGTTCGTCAGGGGAAGAACTACCACCATACCTATTTCTGCCGCAAAACAGCGTTGCTGTGTTCCGGTTTGAAGGTTATGGATGCCGGTATAATTAAAGGCAGACGAGACATTTCAACTTTGTCTCTGAGATGTCAACGAATTTGCAAGATCTCTGGTATTGGAGATGTCTACAGACAGAGGTGACTCATCCTATCTAAATTTCACCGAGGTAGGCTTTTACAGAATAGCACTTCTGATACCTAAGATTGATAGCTCGCCTTAACCTCACTTCACCGAAATTCACAAAAAGATATTTTCATGAAACAGGCTGGCTAATTCTCGTTATCGACAGCTCACCTCAAGCTCACTTCACCTGAATTCAATAAGCGAGATTTTTACAGAATAACTTTGCTGTCGGTCAAAACTCAAAATTTTTTTATGATTATTCGACTAAATATAATATTTAATGGTTTCTTTTAAGTTCTTTTTACCATGATAGATACTTACTGTTTTATTTTTAACCGACTTCAAAAAGAATGACGTTATCAATTCGTCTCTATTTTTTTCTGTTTTTGTTTTACGCGGTAACTTCTCCAATTATGAGTCGAATTTATGATAATTTTTTATTTGATAGGTCACACTTCAAAGGTGGTGCCATATAATTTTTTTCGAAATTGGTTCAGTTGTTTCGTGAAAAATTTAAATAACTTAAAAAAAAATGTTTTCCAAGTAAACGAATAAGCGTTTTCTGCTTTCTTGTAACTTTTAAGTGGTGTCTTGTTAATTTACGTAGTATAACTGTTCCCTTATGGATTTGGATGACAGAAAATTGATACTAAAAAGCGAAAAATATTTTTTTTTTACATTCAAAAAAAGTTTTTTCATTAAGTATTGTTGAATCAGTCTTTTCTTTAAACCCTTGACAATATACAAACAAATTCAGACTTGTAATAATTATGTAAGTACCAATATGCAGAACTGTGCGACGTAAAAATGAGCGCCTTAAACATATTGAAATTCGTATTAATATCCAAGACTCTGTGTAAATAGATAACATAGCTGAACATTGAATACAAAAGGCAAACCTTATTAAGGCATCCGTAAACTCGGAAACTCGCCAAAAATCCTCCGACAATAGTTACAAGTTTATTAGAATTCATCCGAAGACTGGTACAATGCTTGTCCGACCGTGTAATGGAGACAAAATGAAAACGACCTTGTAATCTTACAAATTGGGTGCTCCGGTACTCCGAATGTATTATCTCTTCAAGTTAGACTTTCACTCATTCCTCTGTAATGAGTTCACCACAGAATTAGGAGAAAAACTGCTGAAAATGTAATGAGAAAATGTATTAAATTCTTTCTAATCTTCTCAAACTCTGAAGAGTATATTTTTCTGGTGAAAGAAGAAATCTTCCACGAAATTAATGAGGGAGACGTGGATTGTTTTTAAAAACAGAATTTGTTTTTGAATAACGATAATTCTTAATTGTTTTGGATATCTTTTTGTTTGTTTTGGAGCCGAAAAACAAAAGTTGACAAATGGTCAAAGTTGACTTGTCCAATTAGGTAGGTACATGAAAGCTACATGCTGTTTTACTTTGTGGAAAATCATTTATTTGTTAATAAAGAATTTGTAAAATTATAATTAATCTAGCTTTGCCCAGTAGCTTCCCATCCGGCTCGTCGAACGAGGATAAAAAATGTTAATTTAATACATCATTAAAAAAAACCGAAAAAAATCCAGCAGTCTGGAATTCCGTTGAATAATAATGAATAAATACACCATTGAAATAATTTTATGGTCGTTCCACTCATAAAACAAATAATATTTTTTTATACGAAACATAGCGACTTTAACGGTCGGGACCCATTAAAAATCTAGTCCAGCTCAAGTCCATCTACTACTGGATCCCGACTGTTAAAGTCCTCCTGTTAAAGTTAGACAAAAGTGTACCCACAGTTCGCCGGTATGTTTTTTAAGTCCCATGTAACAGGGGGCTTGCCTATTGCCATTGCCGAGCACAAATCCTAACTCCGAGCTGCTACTGAGGAATTCTTAATGGAAAACCCAATGACACTTTGCTCGACCTGGGAAACGAACCTAAGACCCCATGCTCATCAGTCGTACTTGCGACCACTAGGTCAACAAGGCAGGACATACTGGCACTTATAATATTAGTAGAAAATGAAACGATAGTAACAACAACTTATACAATATGACCAAGAGCAGAAATACCAAATTTAACTTAGAACAGAGACACAAAATCATCCCAAAAGGTTCCAATATTGCCAATATATTCCCTATTATGACCCGAAACGTAACAAAAAGGACACAAGCTATCCAATATTAAGTACCTTAAAACATCTGCAGAGGTCTGATCGAGGCTTGATGATGTCTTTTAACGCCCGAAACCACTTAGTAACTTACCAATATTATAGCAACCTTCATAGTTAACACCGACCCAAGGCTAATCTCTTATTAATTCTCACAAACTTACGCAACATCCCACGAAAGAAAAACGGACCTTGGGTCTTGGAACTAAGGTTGTAAAGGACCGTATCAATAACTTTGTACCAAAGTCACGAACTACAGAACTCCTCATTGTTTTAGCAGTCCCTTGAAAGCGGGAAGTAATGGCTCAACGCATCATGGGAATGATTGAACTCAATACTTTGGTAATGGTTTTTTTAGAAAACTTAACAGACTGCGAAGATTTGTAACAATATTTCTCCCTGGTTATTCTTTTTTATCGGTTTTTGTTAGGTAATAAAGTACGTAAAATAAAAGGAATGTGGAATAATTTTATCAGTACATAAAACTTTGTGAATTCGCGTGAAATAATATGACAAGAAGTTGTGAAACGATTTATAACTTTTCTTTGTATTCTAGACGGATTATTCTGTTAAAAATCTTCCAGGGTGGATTTAGTTGAAGTGATCTTGAAGTGCTCACCAGGGATTGTTGCCCGAGAGAGTTTTTCACAGAATTGCACTGTTGAAGTGATATTACGTAAATGATCTAATACAAAAACCCAGTCAGAGAGGCTGTAGGCTCTTGTAACCCACAGTCGCTCTGACTCCCTGATTTTTATGAATTTTTGCGTGCATGTCGGGTAGGCCAGCATCTGCTTTTCATCCCTTTAAAAAAAATATATGGCTAAATAACGTTTGCTGAGTCAGCTAGTGGTGATAAATATTTCATAATGAAAAACATTATCCAGTGAAATCTGACAAATACCTAACACAATACATAACTTGAGAAACAATACATGAATAGGAAGACTCTTAAATGCCTAGTACAATAAACTCCACAAATCAGAATCAACAAAAACATTTCACCTTCATACAACACGTTTCTCAAGATGCCACTCCACCTGATTAGACCATCTCCACAGGTCTCAAGCAATTACATCACGACAACTCGATCAAACCGCACGTCAACGCAGCCATTCGGATTTCGTCGGGGTAAGCTCAGCAATATGTCGTCACCGACACCCTTATTCGTCGGAATGACGTTTTCGACGTCCGACATCGAGCGGCGAGCGTTCGAGTGTAAATGATGTGCCAACGTTGGAATAAACGTCACTCGTCCGCGATCCGGCCAATGGCGAGGAGGTACGAATGTTTGGGGATGGAATGTGACGCGTTTTGCTTTTATTTTTTTAGGTGTATAGATGACAATAAACGTTTGCTGGTGTAAGCCATTTCACACATAATAATATCTATTCACTTAATTAGAAGGCTTTAAAGTCAAAGGAACATAGGCATGAAACGGATCAAAACACCATTTTCGAGCTGGATTTAAGCTTAACTGCCATAAAATCAAATGAAGTACGTGGTACACTAAAAGCTTACATATGAGAAGTGTCTCGTCACTACTGGGCAATGTTAAAAAGTAGGCCTAACATTTTGCATGATGCTTTTACTTCAAGTCCTACTATTACGATTAGAATTGAGTACATTTTTATTCCATCACGCCTGTATTCTCCGAAGGGTTAGGCAGAGGTGTAACAATTTACACCCACAGTTCGCCGGTATGTTTAGGTCTCATGTAATAGGGGGCGAGCCCATTGCCATTAACCGGGCACAAATCCAAACTCCGAGCTGCTTCTGACAATTTCATAGAAAAACCCAATAACACTTTTTGCTCGACCTAGGAAACGAACCCAAGACCTCTAGCGTAGCAGTCGCGCTTAAGACCACTAGGCTACCGAGGCAGTTTTTATTAGTTTTAGCAAAAAATATTCGATCCGAATAGAAATTCACGTTTAATTTTAATCGACCATTAGTTTCACCTATTGATCATGATTTATATGAATTTAAAAAGAAATCGATATTAAAAGCTCTAATCTTTAGTATGACCTGATATATCAGTTACGTACAGTAATGATAAAAATATCATTATGCAATCAATTTCGCTACTAAATTCTGTCTAGATAACTTTGATCTTAGTAGCTCTATGGTTGAAAGCACACTGAATTTAAATGGTGAGCTCGTTTTAGATCCACGATTTCAATCAACTATCACAAGCTACATACATGCCTTCGTGAAACACTACGTACCTATTAATTTATAGGACAATGTTATTATAAAAGTGTGCAAGGATCAATCTGTACTATTATTGTAAAGCTGAAGAGTTTGTTTGTTTGGTTGAACGCGCTAATCTCAGGAAATACTGGCTGGAATTGCGAAATTATTTTTGTGTTGAATAGTTCATTTATCGAGGAAGTCTATAGGCTACATAAAATCACGCTAAGACACACAGCAGAGCAGCAGTAACTAAAGACCTAACTTAATACGGGTAAAAAAGAAACACGCGAACGAAGTCGCTGACAGCAGCTAGTCTTATATAAATGTGAAAGTTTATTGGGATGGATGGATGTTTGTCACTCTTTTATGCTTAAACGGGTGAATGAAAAATGTTGAAATTTTGCACAGACATTGATCTACCTTAGTGGAAAGTCAAAGTAGATTTATTTCAGTTAAACCATTTACAGGCACTTTTGAATTGTAAAAAAAGTAAAAAGTTGAAGCTAGTTGGTCATTTCAAAACGTAGGTGTGTCTCTATGGAGAAAAACGAGCAAGAAACTCCACGGACACTCTTTTTAATTTGGTGTTTACAAAATCTTGGTTACAATATTCTTGTTATTTCTATATTATGTAAAAACAATAAACTTTATCCACGTTTATTGTTTAAACAACAGTAATAACGACTGACAGAGCCCGTTCACGAACATGCACGAGTTGCTCTTGCTCTCTGGAGCATTAAAGGTGGTAGTTTGGACCTTATTTCCAATACAATTGGGTCACTATTTCCTTTTTTACAATGACTTTAAAAACTTTAAGGTTGTCTATACTAACACTATGAATTTTTACATGATTTGAGATTTATATATATATTTTTTTATGATTTGCGTTATTGGGATTTCCTATGAAATTCTCAGTAAGCAGCTCGGAGTTAGGATTTGTGCCCGGTTAATGGCAATATAGGCTCGTCCCCTATTACATGGGACCTAAACAAACCGGCGAACTGTAGGTGTACATTGGTACACCTCTGCCTAACTCTTCGGGGAATACGTATAGTATGTGTGTTGAGATTTAAAAAAACACAATTTTCTTTTTTTTACGAAGTAAAATCTTATTAATACCTTTAAAACTCAAAGGACTATTAACTTGTTATAATCCTTTTTAGTGTACTTCTAAGTCGGTTTAACATGCCAAAACGGTATTCTAGACGATAAATTAGCACTAAAATTGTCTAGACAAAAGATAATGTCTGCAAAACTTTCATTATTATTGTTAGTACTTTAAAAACACGTTAATCTGCGTAAGACAGGCTTGTTTATCAAAAATGAACTTTGAAATCAAACTACGAAAGTTTATAAACAGCTTCTATCTTATGTCTCTATTTATGTTATAACTAAGCGCGACTGCTACGCTAGAGGTCTTGGGTTCGATTCCCAGGTTCAGCAAAAAGTGTTATTAGGTTTTTCTATGAACTTCTCAGTAGCAGCTCGGAGTTTGGATTTGTGCCCGGTTAATGGCAATAGGCTCGCTTCCTATTACATGGAACCTAAACATATCGGCGAACTGTAGGTGTACGTTGTTACACTTCTGCCTAACCCTTCGGGGAATATAAGCGTGATGGTATTATGTTATAACTAGCTTCTATCAGCGACTTCGTTCGCTTGGTTTTTTTTACGTCTTTGGTTACTGCTTCTCTCATGTGAGTCGTAGCGTGATGTTATATAGCCTAAAGCCTTCCTCGATAAATGAACTATCCAACACAAAAAGATTATTTCAATTCAAACCAGTAGTTCCTGAGATTAGCGCGTTCAACCAAACAAACAAACTCTTTAACTTCATAATATTAGTACACATAATACCAGCCTGTTATCATCCCACTGCAGGGCAAAGGCCTCTTCTCATACAGAGAATGCAGGACCAATGATCACCAGGATTGCTCAAGGCAGATTCGCGATTTCACACTCATGTAATTATAAGTCCAGGTTTCCTGTTTTCCTTCACCGATGTCAGTGATGTTTAATATATTCATATATAGATATGTGTTTATTGAAATGAAATTAGATAAATATTTACAGCCTTAAAATTAGATATTAACAAAAAAGAGCTTTGTTTATTGCTCCGCTCCCGCGTGTCGTAGCGTGAAGTTATATTGCATTTCTCCAAAAACAGGCTATGCAACACAAAAGGATTTTTTAATTCGACCAGTAACTCCTCAGATTAGCGCGTTCGTACAAACTCTTCAGCTTTATATTTCGATGGACCAAAATAGCCTAATAAAAAGAATTCTATTCCATTCTAATAAGCTCCAAGATAGCACGGATAAACCATTCATATCTCTCAAAGGTTCTCACAGGCCACCAGAGCTAAACTTAATACATTTTCCATTAAGTACTGATTACTTGAAAGCTCTTCGCCGTCACGTAGTAAAACAATGCACCCGTTATAGAGGACAGACTGATCATACTGTACTTATACTACTTACGTGATAGTATGGAAGATGATACGTCTTCAGGTCATTGGCTAGTGGCAATAAGACTTAAAATTGCCTGGCAATTTTAAGTTTTGCTTATTTTAAAACATCCTTTTATAGAATACAGATATCAAATCTCAAAGTAATATATAAAGCAAAGTCGCTTACCGCCGTCTGTGCGCTTAGATCTCTTAAACTACGCAACGTGTTTTAATGCGGGAAATAGAGACTTTACGCTACGACCTAGGGAAGCAGAGCAGTAATCAAACACGTAACTGAACGCGGGTGACACCGCGAGGTAAAAGCTCTGCTTTCTATCTATAAAAAGGTGTTATTAAAAGGGACTTACTTCTTGGGTTAATCAACTTTGAAATTTACGGCACAGTGACTGAGAAATTGGCTGCTACGATGTGTGCGGGTTCGTTTCCTGCACGGATCAAATATTTGTATGGCCTATAGATAGATTAATCCGGTTAGTCATATAAAACTTACACATACAGCCATTGTTTGTGTATGTGAGTTTATATTTAAAGAACGATACGAAAAGAAAGAAGTAAACTTGAAACTTGCCACAAATCTCTCTCTTGCAAATGCCTCGTTAGCCTAGTGCTCCTACAACTGCTACGCTAGGGGTCTTGGGTTCGATTCCTAGGTCGAGCAAAAAGTGTTTTTGGGTTTTTTTAATGTAATTCTCAGGTAATGGCAATAGGCTCGCCCCCTATTACATGGGGCCTAAACATACCGGCAATATGTGGGTGTGCATACACCTCTGCCTAACCCTTCGGGGAATACAAGCGTGATGGAAAAGTGTTTCTAGGTGAGGTAAGAAATCTTCACAGACAAAGTTACGAGCAAAGTACTAGTAAAACATGACTGTCTACGAAATTAGTATTTTATAAACCTCTGTTCTTAACCCCCGACGCAAAAACGACGGGGTGTTATAAGTTTGACTTGTCTGTGTGTGTGTGTCTGTCTGTGCCATCGTAGCTCCTGAACGCATGAACCGATTTTGATTTTGTTTCTTGTATTTGAAAGGTGAATTAGTCGGGAGTGTCAGCTCTGTTTGATGGAAATCGGTTCAGCGGTTTCAAAATTATCAACTCTTTTGTTAGCTGCGGTAGTAATTTTTTTCTTCTGTCGGGGGTCACTTAAAATTTTTAATGTTGTGTTTTTTTCCATAGATTATAGAAAAACAACGTTATATTTTCATAAAAAAGGTAACCTATAAAGGTTCGATCAGAATTTTATTACGTACGTCAGCAAAACAAGCTTTTTTTACCCCCATTACCAACTTTACTACAACCAAACCACATTTGATCAATGTTTAAACAGCATTATCAAATGAAACCGCTCGAGGCGAGGCGAGGGTTAGAAAAACGCAATAAGTGAAGTACTTAGAGTTAGCAGTCTTGTACCACGTACGGCCTTAAGTGAGGCGGTACGTGATCACTGGAGTACTTATAATGTACCTACATAGGTGGGTTTATATATGTAGGTGTGTCTGTGTGGAGTGAATTTTGTAGGATTGTGATTTTTATACATTCGATATGTGAAGAATTTTAGGAATTTAAACAACATTGATTAACTTATGTAACGTAACATACTATCACTCCTGTATTCCCTGAAGGGTTAGGCAGAGGTGTAACAATGTACACCCACAGTTCGCCGGTATATTTTGGTCCCATGTAATAAGGGGCGAGCCTATTGCCATTAACCGGGCACAAATCCTAACTCCGAGCTGCTAATGAGAATTTCATAGAAAAACCCAATAACACTTTTTGCTCGACCTGGGAATCGACCCCAAGACCTCTAGCGTAGCAGTCGCGCTTAGGATCACTTGGCTACCGAGGCAGTTCTTATTAACTTATGTACTAAAGATAAAGACCAATTTTCGCACCGAGAGAACTTGTTCGATGTGACCCAAGAAGGAAAGACTTGGGGAGGCGTTTGCCCAGCAGTGGAACTTCCAGCCTAGTAAAAAAAAACATAAGAAGAACATAATACAGACAAATACATAACCAAAAGTAAGGATAACGCTTAGTATCTATAGTTTTATTAAAGAAATTTTTATGTATGTAAATTAACAAATAAATTACCAATTACGAATGAATACCTTGAAAAATCTCCTCTGAATATGTCAACATTAACAAAGTAAACATGCTCGTCAATGTAACTTGTATTTTTTAACAAAGCCAAAACTTTAACTTTTTTAAGGGTATAATAACAGTTCCAAATTACAGTTATCTAACTAACAACCAATCCAATCCAATTCTAAAACAAAACACGACATTTCACCTTTTAAAAGTCGGTACGAAACAGCACATAAAAAATAACATCAAGTTAGTTTCATCAATGACAAATAAACATGTTCTCGATCTACAGTTCAATCGTGACTCGAGACCAGAGACAAATTCCTTCGTCTCTCTGTTGTCTATACATTGGTAATTTACCCTTTTTTTACTTACCTACTGAACCAGGTTTCTCAGAATAAGAGACGCATAAGGCTACGTTCATATGCGGCGTTTTTTTTTTGACATTTTCAAAAAAATTTTTTTTTTATGAAGTTGAAAGACTGGGCAAGGTAACAGATGAGTGATAGTGAAAAATATCAACCAGTAGTAGGTATTGAATTAGTGTTCGCGGAAAACATGAACCACAAGTATTGAAACCAGCCTATTATTGTCACACTGCAAGATAAAGGCCTCTTCCCATACAGAGACGGCACGAGCATTGAACACCACGCTTGCACAAGACGAATTGGCGATATCGAACGTATGTTAATTATAAGTCTAGGTTTTCTCACGGTGTTGCCTCGTTAGCCTAGTGGTCTTAAGCGCGACTGCTACGCTAGAGGTCTTGGGTTCGATTCCCAAGTCGAGCAAATAGTGTTATTGGGTTTTCTATGAAATCCTCAGTAGAAGCTCGGAGTTAGGATTTGTGCCCGGTTAATGGCAATAAGCTCCGCCCTCTATTACATGGGACTTAAACATACCGACGAACTGTGGGTGTATATTGGTACACCTCTGCCTAATTCGTCGGGGAATACAGGCGTGATGATATGTTTTCCTTTAGTCTCAGTCAGTCAGTGGTGTCGTGTGTAGCTTAATAGTTTCAAAAACTCTGTTCAACTCAATGAGCAGCTGAAAATTACAATAAGCTATTTATATAAATACTCCAAAGGAAGGAATCAATATGGCTAGACGTTCTTAAAACTCTTCAATATTAAATATTATAGAATAAGACTCCGCGCTGCTACGCTGCTACTAAGAATTCCTGATGGAAAACTCAATAACAGTTTAAAATCGAACCCAGGACCTTATCAGCCTCAAAGCATTTATCAACCCACAGTAGACTATTTACAGGCACTTTTCAAATGTCAAGAAGTTAGAAAGAAATTTGCAGCTAGTTGCTCGTTATAAAACATAGGTTATGTGTTTTTACAAAATCCTGGTTACAATATTATCATCAGTAGTAAAACTTGGTATTATTAAAACAATGATGCAGGCTGGATTTAAAAGTCGAGCTAAAAGTGTTATAGGATTTTTCTATGAAATTCTCAGTAGCAGCTCGGAGATAGGATTTGTGCCCGGTTGATGGCAATAGGCTCGCCACCTATTACAAGGCACCGTAACATACCGGCGATCTGTGGTACACCTCTGCCTAACCCTTCGGGGAATACATGCGTGATGGTATGTTATGTTATACTTATATTTTTACCAAGAAAATTCAATATTATGCTGAATGTTTTTACAGGACCAAAAGCTTGGGTAATCTTGTACAGGCTGGTCCAAGTAGTGTCGTCATAAAAAATTCGTTATTCCAAAATTTTGATCGGAAAGGTGGAGTTTACATTCGAGAGACTTGATTCCCATGTGGACAAGAAGCTAGTTTTGAAAGCCTATAAAATTACATTTCTAGAGACATCAAATTTTTTGAAAAATTCTACGTATTTCAATGTCAGAAGTTAAACAATACAAATAATTATTTCTAACTAAAACAAAAAAACATTGGAAAATCAGTAGAAGTCGTATTTCCTGCGGCAACTTATTAATGGTAACAGGGCCCTGCCATAGGGGACGTGACATTTAGAAAACTCATAAATAAAAATGGAAAAGAAACGACAAGATTCGTGAAATAACAACGGTATAAATTACTTCGAAATTAATTTCAAAATCTCCAAAAAAAATCCACTGGTATACACCGTCTAAGTAGTATAACATTGCTTTTATTGAAGTTTCCTGTCGGAAAATAGAGGACAATTTGTAGTTACCCCTTGATTTTCAAACTAATCTCTACATAGTATAAAACAAAACCGATTCCCGCCGTCTGTTCCTTTGTACACGATCTTTTAAACTCCGCAACGTATTTAAAAAACATTAATAGATAAAGTGATTTAAGAGGAAGGTATATACATATAGGACATCATGCTACGACAGACGAGAGCGGATCAGTATCCAAAGACATAACTGAATTCGGGTGATGCCGCGGGGTATCTATCTTGTAATCATGTGTAAGCTAGTACGATTGATTGACTGAATTTTCAACAACCAATGACACACAAAAACCAAGTATTAACCATTTTTACAAAAAAAAAACAGAAAAAATTCCCAGCGTTCGGCCGGCAAATCTATAACTGGACTAAACCAGTTTCGTCCCGTCACGACCGTCGGAAACAGGACACAAAGGGGCACTCCGCAATCACGCTGTTTGTAAATCTTTCACGTAGGCACGTGAGCCGGAATATTGAGTATTGACTCACACGGCTGCATACTAAATAATAATCGTGTTGCCGACTAAATATTGTGGTTGCTAGAACTAATGTTATTGCTATCACGCTTTCCCCGAAGGGATAAGCAGAGTAGAATTTACAAATAGCTCTGCCTTGTCTGAAGGTTTTCTGTTACCAAAGTCCTTTTTACCCGACTTCAAAAAAGGCGAAGGTTATCAATGCAGTTGTATTTTTTTTACGTTTGGTACTTCAGAACTGCATCATTTATTTATTTGTTAAAACTTTTTGCACATAACGTAAATAATATACTGTACAAAGGCGGACTTCATGCCTTAGGCATTTTCTACCAGTCAACCTTAGGGTGATGCAGAAACAAAACATAGTAGGCGCAAGGAACGGAAAGTTTCCAGGAATAAAATATAATAAATACATATATGCATACATACAAACAAAATATATAGAGTAGAAAAAGATAAAAATACATGGGTGGAGAAATATAACAAACTAATTGTGAGACGAGTCTGCCAACTTTATAAGCAGGTGTTCGCGAGCTTTTACTTTGAATGCGAAACGACTGGTAGCCATCCTGATATTCTGAGGAAGCGCATTCCAAAGGAAAACCGCCTGGACAAGAAAAGAAGATTTAAGGAAACCAGAGCGGAGAGAAGGACATCGTAGAAGACGATTATTATCATTTAAAAATTGATTTTTTATTTGAATGGATGAGAGTTTTCTGTGAGAACAATCTGAAAATATCAATTTTGTCTCATAGAAAACTTATCCGAATCTTTTAGTTTTTTTTTTACGGCTTTCGTACTAAAGGTGTCAACGGAGCTAGAGTTCCACTATTTATCCTTCCACCTATCAGAAGGATGTATCTTTTGAATCGTAGGTAATAGATAAAAACTTGAAACTTTTACTAAATGTGTGTGACTATGTTCGCTACGACAATAAACAATAAATTATTATTACTAATAATAATAATTCATAATAATAATTATTATTATTATTATAATAAAAATATATATAATTATTAATAAAAATAAAATAAAGTTGAAAATTAAAAAGCTTCCCGAAAAGTGAAAAGCAAACGTGTTTTTTCTTAAAAAACTTTTTTTATGTAATATTATTATGTTATCATCATCTTCCTGCCCTTACTTACTTTCTTGGGGTCGGTTAGTGTTAAATATAATATGGTGATACGGAACCCTTGCCTGTTTTTATAAACATTTTTTTTACTATTTTCGTTTGTATTCCGCGAAGGGTTAGCCAGAGGTGTAACAATGTGCACCCACAATTCGCCGGTATGTTTAGCTCCCACGTAATAGGGCCGAGCCTACACTAACACTGTTTGCTCGACCTGGGAATCGAACCTAAGACCTCCAGCGTAGCAGTCGCGCTTAGGACCACTAGGTCAACGAGGCAACACCGTGAGGAAACCTAGACTTATAATTAACATACGTTTGATATCGCCAATTCGTCTTGTGCAAGCGTGGTGTTCAATGCTCGTGCCTTCTCTGTATGGGAAGAGGCCTTTATCTTGCAGTGTGACAATAATAGGTTGGTATCAATACTTGTGGTTCATGTTTTCCGCGAACACTAATTCAATACCTACTACTGGTTGATATTTTTCACTATCACTTATCTGTTACCTTGCCCAGTCTTTCAACTTCATAAAAAAAAATTTTTTTTTGGAAAATTAAAGAAAAGCTACCGAGGCAGTTATTTTTTTACAAAAAACTATATTTCTTAAAACTAACCAGTCAATGGTGAGCCATTATTTTAGCCATTATTAATTTTACGAGATTGTGAGTTGATTTATTTTTGTCGAACTAAACTCATTTAGCTTTGTTAGCACCTAGAATGAAACAAAGATTGTATCGAAATTGGTTCTCGAAGCAAGCTTCTATGGAATCTTTAATAAGAAAGCATTTACATAGCAACAACAATATTAATATCTTCTATTTACTTCATCCGTAAACGACTTCAAAAAACACATTCCTTTTTCAAATAAAAGTACATTTACATAGGTACAACCAACATCAAAAGTATGCGAGAATTTGTCTCCAAACTTATTTAATGAGGGTTACTCATTAATAATTAAAAGTCGGACGATTCGAGGAGACTCGAGCAGAAATTACTCTGAAAAGTTAAGCTGAAGCCAAGTTTATTTATTTGACGGAAACACATTCCTAACCATTTATCTCTGAGAGTTGGATGGGGAATTGGAGTGGTAGAAAGTTTTTTACGTAAAAAACCTATATAAGATGACTTATACTTAAACACACGACCGTACTTTCCAACAAACAACTTTCCTAAAAAAATGTTTTTTTTTTTTAAATTTGCAAGGTGCATGTCCTTATTCACAATACAATTGATAATTAAAAAATATTCATAGAAAAAGTTTTGTTTATTGAAAGGATAAGTATTTAGAGTTAATTTTGGTACTAAATGTTCTATTTCTGTTGGGGTGATATTTTTATGTGTTTTGCAGATTAAAAAAATCCTTTCTTGTGTGTTTTATATATTTTGACCTATAAGTGTTGCATTTTATATGGAACAGCTGGATGTCAAACAAGCTGACAGCCGATCTGACGGTCGAGCTCCTTAATAAAAAGCTTTACTAATATTACCATGTACGGTCAGCAAAAGAGATAATTAACCAGTGTTGTCTAATATAGTTGAAATTTTCTGTCAAGCTGATGGATGTCTGCAAATATAGTTTAATTTAAATTAATGAACTTTGTTTTCTAATCATTAAATCCAATTACATTTGAAACCATCCTTCAGTAACTATAAAATATTCTATTATATGTGATGGCATGGTTACTTATCTATTTTGTTGAATGTACCTAGATATATACATACATGTATTTTATGAGATTTAAGTACCTGCCACCTAAAAATCAGTTGACTGGTAGAGAATACCTAAGGCATTAAGTCCGCTTTTGAACATTTTTAACCCCCGATGCAAAAACGACGGGGTGTTATAAGTCTGACGTGTCTGTGTGTGTGTGTGTCTGTCTATGACATGGCATCCCCCGAATGCCTGAACAAATTTTGATTTTATTTGATTGTTTTTGAAAGGTTAATTATTCGAGAGTGTTCTTAGCTTTGTTTGATAGAAATCGGTTCAGCGGTTTCAAAGTTTCGGTTTTAAAGTCTCTTTTGTAAGCTACGGTAGTGATTTTTTTCTTTTAAATTTTAAATTTTGTGTTTTTATTGCATAAAGTTTAAATAAATAAATAAAGTCCACTGCCTCGGTAGCCTAATGGTCCTAAGCGCGACTGCTACGCTAGAGGTCTTGGGTTCGATTCCCAGGTCGAGCAAAAAGTGTTATTGAGTTTTTCTATGAAATTCTCAGTAGCGGCTCGGAGTTAGGATTTGTGCCCGGTTAATGGCAATAGGCTCGCCTCCTATTACATGGGACCTAAACATACTGGCGAACTGTGGGTGTGGCTACAGGTACACCTCTGCTAACCCTTCGGGGAAAACAGGCGTGATGGTATGTATGTGTAAATAAAGTCTGAAACCCACTACAACTAGAAAACTATTAAATGTTCGACAAAACCCAACACAACCCAGGGACAAGTAAACACAACAATATATCCTTTGAGCGAAACTTACCAAATAGAATCTAACCGCTGACATACGTCACAAACGACGATTAATCAATTAGCTATCGACTTTACGACGGAACCCTTGTTTATTGCGCGACGACATTTTAGGGGCCTGCGGTTTTTGATTTGTAGATCTGTTTGCTGTACCCAGATATAGTGGTTATTCATAGGGATTTTTGTAAGGGAACTGCCTCGGTAGCCTGGTGGTCCTAAGTGAGACTGCTACGCTAGAGGTCTTGGGTTCGATTCCCAAGTCGAGCAAAAAAGTGTTATTTGGGATTTTCTATAAAATTCTCAGTAGCGTCTCGGAGTTAGGATTTGTGCCCGGTTAATGGCAATAGGCTCGCCCCCTATTACATGGGACCTAAACATACCGGCGAACTTTGGGTGTACATTGTTACACTTCTGCCTAACCCTTCGGGGAATACAGGCGTGATGGTATGTTGCTGATATTAGTACTTTTTTTTGTGTTTTCGTAAAAATAAAATACGAATGTAAGTGATAGTAACTTTCAAATGCTTTTCTAAATAAAGTTTTTATTTTTATTATTAAATTTATATTATATTATTATATGTGTGTGTGTGTCTGTGGCATCGTAGCTCCCGAACGCATGACCCGATTTTGATTTTATTTTCTGTGTTTGAAAGGTTAATAGTCGGGGATGTTCTTAGCTTTGTTTCATGGAAATCGGTTCAGCGGTTTCAAAGTTATCAGCTCTTTTGTTCTTTTCCTTTGCTACTGAGCTGAACTCCGAGCTGCTACTGAGAATTTCATAGAATAGAAAAACCCAATAACACTTTGCTCGACAAATATCACGTTTTCTAAATACCCTATTCCACAATACTAATGAATAGGAAATAAACGATTGCGTTTACGCTCCTCAATGCATAAAATATGCTAAACCTTTTTTATTCTGTCCACGAAAAACGATGCAAACACTGTTTAAAATAATTGATTTTAGTCCATAGAGAATGCACAATTTTTATTTCAGCTACAGTATGGTGGAACGGGCATGCCGTGACAATGTTCCGAACGTTATTTCTGACCAGTTGTAGGTGTTAGAATTGGTGACAATTTTTAAATATTCAGTCTGTCTAACTGTCTGTTTGTTTCGGCTAATATCTTTTACTGGCACATAGCTGATGTTATAAGGAGTAATTACTTAGACTAATGTTATTTTTGAAAAAAAAACAGAATAAGAAATGCGAGTAAAAGAAAACAAACTTATTTCGATAGATTTATATCCGAACACAGGGCACCGTAAAACACTCATTTTTTGATTCCATTATTTTGCTTTCTCATTCTGAATACCAACGATTTTTACCATTACAATCCAGATTACTTCAACCAATATTTTCGTACCGGTAACCGAGCCACTGAATTTACAAAAAGTATATGAATAGCGGGCAAGCTTGCAAAAAGAACCATTTCAAGTGAAATCAGAAATAATCCGTAGAGAACAACAATGTAACTGGTATTCACAACTATTTTTATTACCATTCGTTATACGCGGCGTATTGCCAAAATTCAACAGACTCCAAACCAACTTCGACTTCAAGAGGTTGTTTGTGAGCACGCCAATGTGGCGTGTAATGAACCGACTTTCGAATCTCGGCGGTTGTCACGAACTTTGTATTTTGTATTTGTGAAAAATAATACAAATAACGGGAATTATTTTATTGTACGGTGAGCCGGTTTTGTTGAAACAGGCACTGAATTTGATGGCTTCTACATATATTAGACTAGCACCTGTCCGCGACTTATATGTGTAATTTTTTTTACCGCGTTTAGTTAAACTTACGTCTTTGGTTACTACTCCGCTACCGGGGGTCGTAGCGTGATCTTATACCCTGTAGTATCCTCGTGGCAGCCATCGGCGGGGTGAACTCTCGCGCCCGGTCCTGGTGCAAGCCATGGTCCGGAGCGAGAGGGAATGGGATGCAGTCGCCTCCTTCTGCGAGGCAGTAATGCTTGAGAAGGAGGCGGCGGGACGGCTGAGACAGAGGTTCTCGCGTCCCAGCCGCCGCGGTAGACGCTCCGGACGTCGGGGGCCGCGAGACGACTCCCGGCCACCGTAGATACGGGCCTGTGGACGGTGAGCAATGGGTAGCTCACCGTCCTTACGTTGCATAACGACAGGCCGTGTCGCGTTCGTGTTCCACGCGCGCCTCAAAAAGATGTCAGCAAAAGGAAGGGGCCACTGAGGGCCGATGCCTGCCGGGGCTGCGGGTTGTTCGTAAGAGATACCGCGCCCCCGGAACGCAAAGGGCACAAGAAGGAACATGGGTGGGTTTTAGTCAGTAAAAGTCTGACACTCCCTCCCGCCCCGCCCAGGGCGGGAGAAGTTATTTGATGATTTCCCACCCCCCCAAAAAAAAAAAATACCCAGTAGTACATACATACCATCACGCTTGTATTCCCCGAAGGTTTAGGCAGAGGTGTACCAATATACAGCCACAGTTCGTCGGTATGTTTAGGTCCCGTGTAATGGAGGGCGGAGCCTATTACCATTAACCGAGCACAATCCTAACTCCGAGTTACTACTGAGAATTTCATAGAAAAACCCAATAACAAATTTTTTGCTCGACCTGAGAATCGAAACCAAGACCTCTAGCGTAGTAGTCGCATTTAGGACCACTAGACTAACGAGGCAGTTTTAGTTAGTTTAGCCTATACGATTCCTCAAGAATTTAGTTATTATATACAGGAATATTGATGTCAATCCGTCTGGTAGTACCAGAGATTAGTTCGTTTATACAAAACCAATAAACAAACAAATAGTACTTTTATTTAGTATAGATAGAGTAAAGATTTCGGAAAGGGTCATTCGGTATTGTTAATTGGCTTTAGTTCTGTTAAAACGAACCAACCAACGAAGTAATTGCATTAATTTTTAATATTAGACGCCGACTCATTTTCAATATATTCTAAGCATTAGTTTTCCAGGTAAATTGAACTGTTATTACTGGATAGTTATGTAAAACAGTTAGGCGTAACTGAATTAGTTTGATAGTCAAAAGCCAGGACGTCTGACAACCAGTCTAACCAAGAGCTACTAACTGCCCACTAACTGGGTTGTGAAGGTCAGATAGGCAGTCGCTCCATGTAAAACTAGTATTCAGCTGCATCCGGTTAGACTGGAAGCCGACCCCAACATAGTTGGGAAATGGCTAAGCAGATGATGATGTTAAATTGAATTAGTAGAGATTAGAGTTGACTTGTTTTATCTTGAATCTTTATATTTGTGTCCTTTTTTGAGGCCTCACGAAATGGCGTACGCTTTTCACTACGATGCACATGTTTTTCCAGATCTCCATCCAAGCAAGTTCCTCATGTGTGTAAGAACTTGCCATCAGGTGAGACATCGCCCTGTTTGTTTACCGACGTATAAGATGGAACTTAAAGTTCTGTTTAGTGTTTTACTTCTAGTTTAAACTAACTTTAGTTTTTAAAGTTTAGGTTTAAGTTAAAATATAATATAACATAACATACCATCACGCCTGTATTCCCCGAAGGGTTAGGCAGAGGTGTAACAATGTACACCCACAGATTGCCGGTATGTAGGTCCCATGTAATAGGGCCTATTGCCATTAACCGGGCACAAATCCTAACTCCGAGCTGCTACTGAGATTTGCATAGACAAACCCAATAACACTTTTTGCTCGACCTAGAAATTGAACCCATGGCCTCTAGTGTAGCAGTCGCGTTTAGGACCAATAGGCTTTTTTTTTTAACGAGGCAGTTAAGAAATTATAATAATTATATTTTGTCAGAGTATAGAGTGAAGAGTTACTACTTTTTTATAAGTTCGAAGTTTTGGATGGATGATTGTTTGTTACTCAGTGACTTCAGAACGGCTGAACGGATCTATCTGGAATGAAATTTGGCATAAGTAGGTAAGTATTATATAGTAAATAATAATAAGTTCATTGTTAAATATTGATCATTTAGACTTTTACTGACTAAAACCCATACATGTTACTTCTTGTGCCCTTTGCGTGCCGGGGGCGCGGTGTCTCTTACGAACAACCCTCAGCCGTGGGTCTTAACGGATGCGATACAAAATTGGTCTTTTTTTAACACAAAACCTGAATTAAGCTGATTTTGTGTAATTAGTCCCTTACTGACCGAATACTTGACAACTCAAAAGTGCCTGCAAATGTTTTAATTCAACGAAATAACTTTAACTGTTCACTGGGTTACTGCAATTGGTTAATTTTCAAAGGAAAGTCAACCTTAAACATAAGTGGCAAGTCTCAAAAAACAGAACCCGCGACAGAGTTCCCAGTATATATCATCCAGCACATTGCCAAACCCGAACATTCCTAACTTCGAGCAGTTTACAACGCGATGTTCCATAATAATGAACCGTCTTCTAGTGTTGTCTGTTTGTCGAAAACTTTGTACTTTTGCCAGTCAAAAAGTTGTGCTATTGTTGAGTGTATATTGTTTTTTATGATCATTACTTTGTTTTCATGGAACAAAAATAGTGGAGGAAAATAGGTATGACATGATTTTATTGTACTTTTTACTGCTTCCTTGAGAGGGATTTACAGAGAACGCGTTTTATATAAAAACAGTCAGACTATACAGGCTGCAGATTTCTTTGTTTATTTACTTAACTGCCTCGTTGACTGCTACGCTAGAGGTCTTTTTTTTTTTTTTTTTTTGTTGGGTGGGAAATCATCAAATAACTTCTCCCGCCCTGGGCGGGGCGGGAAGGAGTGTCAGACTTTTACTGACTAAAACCCACCCATGTTCCTTCTTGTGCCCTTTGCGTTCCGGGGGCGCGGTATCTCTTGCGAACAACCCGCAGCCCCGGCAAACAACCCGCAGCCCCGGCAACGCTAGAGGTCTTGGGTTGGATTCCTAGGTCGAGCAAAAAGTGTTATTGGAATTTTCTATGAAATTCTTAGTAAAATTAGTAAATTTTGATTTCATAGTGAAAGTGGTTTATTTTCATAAGCTCTACACTCCTTAAAGTAATTCCCTTGTTTAAACTAACACTTTGTATATTAACCATAAATACAAAGGCTGACTTAATGCCTTAGGTATTCACTACCAGTCAACCAAAGGAGGTGTAGAGATAACATGCCAGGTGCAAATTCATTATTTGCCGACCTTTTTCTAATTAAGATAATCTGGAACCATTTGTTTACATGAATAAGTAATAAGTACCTTGCAACCTTGGAGGACAAAATAAATTAATAACATCTACAACCACTTATGGGCAGTCGGTGAATTATTAAAGGAAATAAATATGGCGCTCAGGGAAATCCTCCGAAAATTACAAAAGAAAATAATAACTGGTGCTACACAAAAGCAATCGTATTTATTCCGGTATTACGTCTAAATAAATATATACAAATGTCACAGTTAGACTGTAATATTGTAGTTACTGAAATATTACTAGAATAGCAAAGGTGGTATAGTTATTGGGAAAAAACATCATCTGTACTGCCTTTTCCCAACTATGTTTTTTTTTTTGTTTTGGGAGGTGGGAAATCATCAAATTACTTCTCCCGCTCTGGGCGGGGCGGGAGGGAGTGTCAGACTTTTACTGACTAAAACCCAGCCACGTTCCTTCTTGTGCCCTTTGCGTTCCGAGGGCGCGGTATCTCTTACGAACAACCCGCAGCCCCGGCAGGCATCGGCCCTCAGTGGCCCCTTCCCTATGCTGACATCTCTTTGAGGCGCGCGTGGAACACGAACGCGCCGACGACACGGCCTGTCGTTATGAAACGTAAAAACGGTGAGCTGCCCTTTGCTCACCGTCCACAGGCCCGTATCCCAAGTATGTTGGGGTCGGCTTCCAGTCTAAGCGGTTGCAACTGAGTACCAGTGTTTTTCATGGACCGACTGCCTAAGAAAACTTCCCAACTCAGTTACTGGATAACATGATATATATAGTATATTGTTATAGTTAATATTGGTTATCAGACCATACCCATAAGTTGGGGAGGAACTAAACTATGAGCGCGAAAGTTTGTGAGGATGCGTGGATGGATGTTTGTTATTCTTCAACGTTTAAACGGCTGAACGTTTTTAGTAGAAATTTGGCACACATATAGATATAGATCTAGATTAACACATAAGATAAGTTTTATCTCGTTTTTAAATACCCGGGGGATAACTTAGCAGTTAATTCAAAAGTCTGTGCAGACAAAATCAAGGGCAGAACGTAATTCTAAATAAATGAGTGCAATATAAAACCAATTACCTGCGCAAGTAAACATTTTCACAAACCATAATTAAAAACAAGACTCCCATAACAAAAGCCATACCCCAACATACACCTCAATCCCAAACCCCATTACAAAGACGCACCGCAATTTTAATAAAACCTTATTCATAACATCCCACCGTCCAGTCATTCCACTAATGGTCCGAAATCACACTGACACCGCAACACGTACCTAATAACATTGGCTGAGGCAATAATAATGTCCAATAACGCCCTTTTATGATTTACTTTTGTGGGCGAACATACAAAATAAAATTGTATGTGATATTTCCTCTGTAGCCATAGCATGAACTATGGTGATTGAAAACCACAATAACCGGTCCTGGTAATGGGACTTTACTTGTGTGTATGTATTGTGTTGGGGGGTCTTAATAGCTGTATTTGCCGAACTGTATGGTAAATTGTATCGGGGAGTAGGACTGGTATCATTCCTGTAGGATTTGTTGGAAGTAATGTTATTTGCAGAGTGTACTTACATAAAACTGCCTCGGTAGCCTAGTGGTTCTAAGCGCGATTGCTACGCTGGAGGTCTTGGGTCCGATTCTCAGGTCGAGCGAAAAATGTTATTGGGTTTTTCTATGAAATTCTTATACATACCATCACGCCTGTATTCCCCGAAGGGTTAGGCAGAGGTGTAACAATGTACACCCACAGTTCGCTGGTATGTTTAGGTCCCATGTAATAGGGGCGAGCCTATTGCCATTAACCGGGCACAAATCCTAACTCCGAGCTGCTACTGAGAATTTTATAGAAAAACTCAATAACACTTTTTGCTCGACCTGGGAATCAAACCCAAGACCTCTAGCGTAACAATCGCGCTTAGGACCACTAGGCTACCGAGGCCATTTGAAATAAAATTTTCAATAGTTAGTAGTTGTGCCCGGTTAATGGCAATAGGCTCCCCCTATTACATGGGACCTAAACATACCGGCGAACTGTGGGTTTACATTGTTACACCTCTGCCTAACCCTTTGGGGAATATAGGCGTGACGGTATGTTATGTACTTACATAAATATCTTGGTAAACATAAATAGATGCGGGAAATGCAGGACCGGTCATTGTGGTTATCTCTAGAGGAGGCCTATGTCCAGCAGTGGACGTCGTCCGGCTGATATTATGCAAATGAAACATAAATGTATGGACCTGCTGATTTTTCTCTATATTTCAGAGTTGGTGTGATAATAAATCCTGTTTATAATTATGAATACAATCACCTGTTTCTTGACCATTCTTCTCCATTCGAAACTGCCTTTTGGAACCCCTTTTTAACTATACATACATACCATCACGCCTGTATTCCCCGAAGGGTTAGGCAGAAGTGTAACAATGTACACCCACAGTTCGCCCATATGTTTAGGTCCCACGTAATAGGGGGCGCGCCTATTGCCATTAACCGGGCACAAATCCTAACTCCGAACTGCTACTGAGAATTTCATAGAAAAACCCAATAACACTTTGCTCGACCTGGGAATCGAACCCATGGCCTCTAGCGTAGTAGTCGCGCTTAGGACCACTAGTCTAACGAGGCAGTTTTTAACTATATTCGATTGATTTTTCTTGTAAATGTCTTTCAAGGGCCTACTAATGGTCTACCTGAAATAGATTATGTAATTTTAACTTAATAATTTTCTAGGTCTCGCCAGCGACAGCGTCCACGCTAAAGTACGAGAACCATACATATTACCATGATGGGGTCTCTAGATTTGCTATTCCAGACTATAAACTATGTCTGTGCCAAATTTCATCCAAATCCGCTCAGCCATTTCAACGTAATTGAGTAGGTAACAAACATCCATGTGAGTTTATGTATTTGTAAACGCACACACGATACAGGAGAAATTTCTAGTGTGGAGCAATGTTTTTTAAAAAACAAAAGGGTATTTACGTAAAGATTGGAACATTGTTTTATTAAACGGTTTACGCCGAACCCTTGATCATGGTGTTATAAATTGTTCACGCAAAATTGACCCTTATTCATAAAGGAGCAGTGTTATGGCCATTGTTTATGTTAAAACGATTGTTTACGAAGAAAATACTGAATTTATTAGGATTTAAATGATGAGGTATTTTTTGCCATGTTTTACGACGAGCATATTTTTTGTTTTTAATTCTGAAAATTATGGTCTTGTATTTTTTCCCATACCCATGTTTATACAATGTTATTATGAAATTAATAACATCATTTATTGACTGCCAATTTTACTAATTATATACGTTTAAAATCTAGTCGCAATATCATCTCAGAGACAATCAATGTCAAAAGATAGGTATTGGTAAATTAGAGGCAGTTTTGAGAGTAGAATACAATCGTTCCTAATAGTTTGTAAAATTGCTCCTCAGACATCGTCAAAATATCTGTCAAATGTGGCGATTATAACGACCTACGCCTGAGTAATATAGGTGTTCATCAAACGTACACGCGACGCTAACGCAGCGTCAACTTCGGTATAGTAGTCGCCACAAGTCGTGAGCACAAATGTCAAGTTATTTTTTGGGTTTTTGGGACGCCGGATAGTGTGCAGCGTCGGCGTCCCAAAAAACCCCGAAAGGCACGCTCACGACTCGTGGTGAGTACTATAACAAATGCTAAAATCTTTAGCAAAGAAAAAAACGTCTCACAACAATAAAAAACGAGTTTTGCTGTAAGTATTTAAAAAATCTAATTAAAATAATAACTACCTACGTAAACTATATACTTACAAAAAATATTAATCAAAGTAACGGTAAAAAACTACAGTAAATCTTCAAATCTCATGAGAACTTCAAAAGAACTTTGAAGTATTTCTACGACAAGGTTCGCAAACAAAAAACCTTATTACAATGAAACTGAAATAACGTAGTTAATGGACGGAGTCAATTTTAATAACGCTGTATTTATGGAACTTGAACTTTATGGACTTGTAATAAAGATTTATTGAGAACTATATTTTGCCAGCGACTTCATCAGTGGTAACTGCCTCGATGGCCTAGTGGTCCTAAGCGCGACTGCTACGCTAGAGGTATTGGGTTCGATTCCCAGGTCGAGCAAAAAGTGGTATTGGATTTTTCCTCTGTAGCCTAGTGGTCCTAGGCACGACTGCTACGCTAGAGGTCTTGGGTTCGATTCCCAGGTCGAGCAAAAAGTGTTATTGTATTTTTCTATGAAATTCTCAGTAGCAGCTCGGAGTAAGGATTTCTGCCCGGTTAATAGCAATAGGGTCGCCCTCTATTACATGACACCTAAAAACATACCGGTGAACTGTGGGTGCACATTGGTACACCTCTGCCTAACCCTCTTGGGAATACAGGCGTGATGGTATGTTATGTGGTGGCGTTTAATACTAAACAAATACGAAAAATCGATTTCAATAAACTTCTAACTCAATAGAAATACATTTAAAACAAACAAACGTATAAAATCCGATAACGGGTATAATATAAACCTTGGCCGGTAAAAATCGGTCTCACCTACACCGGATCGAGTCGGACTCTAGCAAATCGACTTAATTCCGCCTTTTATCGGATTAGGCGCCGATATCTGCCGATTACAAAACGAAAGACTCCCGGGGTTTTGTCTTTGCCTCGCTCCCAGCCGTAATTCTTCGCATAGCATCGTTAATTTAAAACTAAATGCTGCGAGCTCGAAACAATAGATTGTCACATAAATAACTTTAAAGGAAAAAAGGGGGAATTCGAGAGGGGGCGAGGAAATTTATACTCTACGTAACTTTGCCAGAAATTTCGAGGCCAAAAACTCGAATTTCGACTATAGTACTCGGCCCGATTGGTAATTCACGAGGATTATACAGCTTTCGAGTAATTCAGGATTCTAAACGCTGATTAGTTAGAAAGATCTACATGAAAAAAAGCTGAATTATTCATTACTGCTAAGAATAGATTTGGGTAAGAGTAATCTCGAAATTGAATGTAGCTTAATAAAATGTTCGAATTACATAAAGTAATTTGTATTAGTGAAAAGGTAGACTTTTTGTACTACCTGGGTTCTTTCTTGAGTATAGGTTCCATTTTGTTTACCTAATAAGATTTTTCTTGAGCTCTATATTATTTTGGTCCAGGAACCCAAAATCACTGAACCAACGTCATACCTACCTGAAATTTGAGGATAGGTGGTCTAGAATCATATTTATACTGCATCTTGGGAATTTCTACGTAACGATGACTCGATGAGCCCTTCCACCCATTACTCGAACGTTGAACTAGCAATCAAGGAACCTTCTGTACTACATATTCCTCTATCTATTTTCAAAGTTTAACCCATGCAGAAATGACGTAGAGCTGACGACATTGGGATCTCAGTCTATTTTACTTTCGGGCCTGACATTCACTTGAATTAGAGACGTATCTGCTCAGGATTCTATTCTCCAATGATTAAAAGGTTGCTTATTTTAGCATTAGGTCGTAATGATTTAAACATAGTACAAAAGAGTAGGTGGGACCTGTACTTTATTCCACTCTGAATTCAAATTAAACAAATCAGCTATTCCATACTAAAATCTAACACTTACCCGGTCAAAATGTATAGAGTCAAAATGTCAAAATGTATTTACTGAATCCATGGTCTTCATTATGATGTCCCTGTTAATGTTTCCTTTTTTTTAACAAGCAGCCACGCTTTTCCCAATATTTGCAACTTCTTAAATACAAAATTTGCAGTAGCGACCACCTGAAAAGCGTCGTGGCAATGAAGCTCAACGAGTTCCGGAGAAACGATCTTGGAACCCGCAAGGAAATTAGTCAGAAAAGAACAGCAGAGGAGTAATAAAAACATAATTTCCATTGTATATATCTACAGCCAGACTCTTCATGCATGAATTAATTTTAATGTTTATGGCATGCCTACATTTCCTCGTACCATTTAATGGACTGCCTATCCCCATACAAATGTGAAGCTCTTATTAATAACTGAACACAATGAGATGTAACCAACATAACGCGCTAAGGGTGCTTGCACACGATAGTGCTCCTCGTAAAACTCAGCGTGAAGACAACATTACAATACATCGCTTGCAAAGCGCCCTATTGGGGTTCCTTGTAAATCGTAATTTTCTATTTTATTCTTTTAAAAATTTCTTTGGATGGCTAAGAAACCATCTGGTGTTAAGTGGTCACCTCTGCTTATAGACATTTTCAATACCAGAGGCTTTGCAAATGCGCTGCCTTCCCAGAGGCAAAGTTGAAATGTCCCATGTGCCTGTAATTACACCGGCACCCTTCACACCGGAACACAGCAACGCTGCTTTGCGGCAGAGATCGGTATGGAGCTTCCCCGGACGAGCTCCTCCACAACGAGTTCTACTACTGCTAAAATGTGTGTTGAGTTTATTACTTACCTACAATGAGGATTTAGACGGATAGTCTCGTTCAACTTACCTTAGCTTTCTCTCAAAACAAGGTCAAAATTAAATCATTTATTTCAATTAGACCCTTAAAGTGATGGCCTACTGGTTAAGGCACCAGCCTCTCATACATGAGGTTTTGGGTTCAAATCCGGAAAAATACTACTGTGACTTTTTCGATTCATGGGTACTTTCTTAGTTTATCTTCGATATCACTGGACATCGGTGAAGGAAACATCGTAAGGAAATCTAATATGGTTAACATAAGTCTGGGATCGCCACTCTGCCTTGAGTAAGCATAGTAATCAATGCTTGTGCCTTCTCTGTATGAGTAGAGGCCTCTGACCTGTAGTGAGACAATAATAGTATTATTTAAAGACCATCAAAATACATCATATATTAATTGCCTGCGCGACTGTTACGCTAGAGGCCTTGGGCTCGATTCCCAGGTCGAGCAAAGTGTTTCTGGGCTCTTTCTCTATAAAATTCTCAGTAGCAGCTCGGAGTTAGGATTGTGCCCGGTTAATAGCAATAGGCTCGCTCCCTATTACATGGGACCTAAAAACATACCGGTGAACTGTGGGTCTACATTGGTACACCTCTGCCTAACCCATCGGGGAATATGGGCGTGATGGTATGTGTTGAAATATACTTCTGAACGTCAACACATACATCACTACAGCCACAGCCCAAAATTATCAGGGATAAGCCAACTCCAGTCGGGCTTACACAAAAAATGAGACATACAGAACCCAAATAAAATCCAGACACGCATTTCTATCCCTGTTTTCTCACAACAGACGGTAATAAGTATTTATGGACCACACACAATAACCCATTAGTTGGCCGTGTTAGCACGGGCCATAGCCCTTAATGGCCTTACGTACTTACTAATTACAGCGGGATATATATCTGCTAGTCCTCTATTGTGATTAAAGGATTTATGAATGGTTATATTAAAGAAGGGTTTTTGGTGGTGGACCTGTAATTGTTCAGCTTTCATCATATTTTTTTTTTAGACTAGAAACTTCTCCAGTTTTGTAGGTCCTTACAGACATAAACTCATATACATAAACAGCCAGACCTGGAACAACTATCAGCCAATCAGCGAACTAAGCCTTTTAGGTCCATTGAAAGTTTAATTAAAGTGAGAGCTTAAAAATAATAACTTTCTATGGGTAGGGGAATCTTTCGAACTGCTTCGTTGGCCTTGTAGTATTAAGCGCGACTGGTACGCTAGAGGTTTTGGGGTCGATTCCCAGGTCGAGCAAAAATTGTTATTGGGTTTTTCTATGAAATTCTCAGTAGCAGCTCGGAATGAGGACTTGTGCCCGGTTAAGGGCAATCGCTTACTATTACATTGGACCTAAACATACTGACGAACTGTGGGTGTACTTAAATTATTACACCTCTACCTAACCCTTCGGGAAATACAGGCGTGTTGGTTAGAATAGTTCGTTAAATAATTTGTTCCAAAATACCCATACTATTGGCAGGTCCTCCATGGATTCTGATTCTGTTTATTCTGTTTGAACTAATCACAAAAACGGATGGCTATGATAACGTAATTAGGAAAGCTTTGATGTATTATAATTTTAAGTCTTTCGAGCATCTCTGATACCATAAACATTATCTTATTTTGTAAAACAGGTATTTTATCTACAAATTAATCCTTAATTTTATCAGCAGACGGTAGAAGAGGCCCTCCGGGTTTCGAAAATAGATAATTTTGGGCCAAAGAGTTTTGCTCTCAAAATTTAATGAGAGCGGAAGAGCCTAACAATATTATTTTTTCTTGGAAAACCTTTTTTCTTAAAAACAAACCTTTCGTTTTCCTTGACACACTGGCCACCAAAAAAAGGAACAAAAATTCTAAATTTAAAAATGGAACACATCAAAAAGCGCGGGAAACAATCGCTCACTTTTTGTTTCATTCAACTGACAAAGGAGGTTTGTGCGCTGCGGGCGATACCATGTCTTCAAGTTTTGCCCGACCAGTTTCAGAAGCCCTTTATTTCTTGGCTGTTTTATTTTCCAAAGTTTCTTGTTAAAATGGTCGCTTACTACTGCTTCAGACATGAAATACTGAGTGTTTTCGTATGAAGCGTGTGTCATGTATGCGTCAGCAGTTGTCAGAGTGATGTCTTTTGAACATCGTTCCCTGCTGATTGTTTTATGATTTACCTACGAGTTATAATTTCTAGTAAAATTGTGTCTAAAATCTTCTAGATGCCCTAGCTAAGCTTTGTTGGATGACAAGACTAGAGGCTAAAGCAAGAAACTTGTGTCTTCTTAATTGCTTGGTACTATAATTTTTATTTAAAAACGTTACCCCACACTTCGAACTTCTCCTGTATCGTGGGTGCATTAACAAACGTATAAATTCACATGAGCCAACAGTCAGACCCGGAACAAGTATCTGTAGAGCATAGAAATATTTGCTCCGTACGGATATCGAACCCGCGACACGGAGCGTAGCAGCCAATCGTTGCGCCAACTGTTACTCGTAAGAGATATCGCGCCCCCGGAACGCAAAGGGCACAAGAACTGACATGTGTAGGTTTTAGTCAGTAAAAGCTTGACACTCCCTCCGCGGGAAAAGTCATTTGATGATTTCCCATGTGGAATCAAAACAAAAAAAAAACTTCGCCGTCGAATTCAACGTGATTATAACTACATTTTTTTTAAACTTAATTGGAAAGAGCGTCCTTGGGGTTACGTACTCGTTCTTCTCCATAGAGATCTATGGTTTCTCTTTCAAAACATACTACGTAAATAAACTTTGGAACAAGCCACTAGTTTCAACTTTCTTACTAACTAACCGACTCCTTAATAATTCAAGCACAAGTGACTGTAAATGGTTTAATTGAAATAAACACTTTGAAATTAGATTTGAAAATAACACGTTCCAACACGTGTAAGATTTAGTGTTAATTTACCTTATTTGGTCATGGGAAATCATCAAATGATTTTTTCCGCATTGGGAGGAGCGGTAGGGGGTGCCAGACTTACTGACTAAAACCCATCCGTGTTCCTCCTAATGCCCTTTGCGTTCCAAGGCCGCGGTGACTCTTTCGAACAAATTCCGCAACCCTGGATTGACATATACCTAGGTTTTAGTATCTGTTATCTCTAACTTTAAAGAGATTAGGGTTGAATGCGTTCAGCAACTATCTGCGTCTGCACCGAACGCATTTAACCCTTATCTCTTTGAAGTAAGAGTGAACAGGATTTTTTGGGTAAGTTCACTGCACCGTCGACTTTGTCTCTGTTACTTCTGATCTAGACTAGAATCAGGAGCTAACCCATTTATACAATTAAATAAAATTGAAGGGTCTGTTTGTAATTTCAAATTACAAGCTTTTCACTAAATGCATATGAAAGTATATACGGCACTAACATAAAAAAACAATGCTTAATTTTTTTGTCTGTCTGTTTGTTTCGACTTATCTTCGAAACAGCTGGACAGATTTTGACGGGACTTTCACTCGTAGACAGCTGATGTTATAAGAAGTAACTTAGGCTATTTTTATTTTTTTGTTTACTTAATTTAAAAAAAAAGATGAAAACAAAATTGAATTACCAATAAAATAGTGAACGCGAACGAAGTCGCGGGCAACAGCTAGTCTCAACTAAAATAAAAACAATACAACATTTATTTCCTTCTATTGCCGTGAAATTAAAAGCTAAAAATATCGCTGCAAAAGTCAAACATTTCACCAAACTATTCAATACTCAACCACGGCTTCGAACTTTTTTCTTTTCCGCAAGTCATCGGCACTTCTAACCGTCACTTTCTCACTAATTAGTTCCAAACTGTCAAACAAAACATTTTTGAGGTCCTCTAATGAGTGGTCCATAAACTTTGAAGTGCCGTTAGTGAGAAAATCAAGAGAACTGAAGCGTCTACTAAAAAGTTGTGAACTGCAAAGTGTGCGTCAAAAGTTACACCATCTGTAGCTCGCGATAGTTGGAGACCATTTCTCACGTTTGATTTATAAACGCAGCCAAGACGTGTGGCTTTTAAAATGGCGAATAAAACGGTGTTAGAAACTGGAAGAAAGGTGATTTTGTAAAATCGACTTACGACCTTAAAGGCATGGGAATAACGTCTTTGACGTTGAGAAATGAGCAACAGAAAGAAGATATGAACAGGACATGTAATGAAGAGAGATAAGAGGTAAGGTTGTGTCGTTACAAGTTGAACTGTCAGTAATTGGTCGGCGATGAGATGAAAGAAACATCAGCTGTTCCATACATTTTGACATTGCAAGTAGCTGCTGCTGCGAACAGCTGTTTATTTTAAATTCGTCTGCGAGATGAGATAAAGTCAAAGTCAAAGTCAAATCATTTATTTCAATTAGACCATAAAAAGGCACTTTTGAACGTCAATTACATGTTAAATTAAAAATATTGAATCTAGTTGCCCATTCCAAAAGGTAGTTTCGTATGGTGAATAACGGGCAAGAAACTCCATACATACTCTTTAAAAAAAAATGTATTACAATAAGTTGTACAATTCCATAAAATTATACTGATGTCAAAACGATCAATTAAAAAAAATTCACTCAAAGTACTGCAATACGTATAGTATATAGTAGTATGTAGATAGTAGCGAGGAAAGAGAAAGGAATGAGGGACGCCTTTGCACAGGAGTAAAATAATAGGCAATAGCAAAAAAGAATTTTTATTTTTGAGGGGTCTAAAATCATGTAGATACTGAATCCATTGTCAAAATGTTCGGTACGATGTGCTTTCCACCAGTTATTATTGCCATTGCAAGGTCTTAGATGGATAAGGTAAGGAATGAGTATATTAGAGGAAGTTTGAAAGTAGCGCCAGTGACAGAAAAGTTGAAAGGGAACCGTTTGTCTTGGTATGGGCATGTGAAGAGGAGGGATGAGACGCATGTGACCAAAAGAGTTATGAATATGAATGTGTATGGATGGAGGGGAAGAGGGAGACCAAAGAAAAGATGGATGGATTGCGTGAAGAATGATATGAAAGAGAAGGGAGTCAGCGATAGCATGACGGTTGACAGGACACCGTGGAAGAAGAAAACGTGTTGCGCCAACCCCAAGTAACATGGGATTAGGTCAGGAAGATGATGATGATGATGATGCAAGGTCTTAGATGGCAATAGCACACGATACGGTTTAAAATGAACCACACCTAATAAAATAAAAACACAAGAGCTTTTTGCAGCAAAAAACGATTTTAATAATGTTTTCCGCTTCATGATTGAAGCAAACAACACCAATTAACGTCCAAATTGATGGAAATTAAAATCCTTTGTTCCATGAAAACGGTATGTAATCAGTTTAGACTTTAATTTGCTATAAACAATTAAATACGGTTTTGGTTTTTGTCGATCAAGGTTTGTAAGTGTAACGGGGTGTTAACAGATAAACAGCTAATGAAATCTATGATATTCTCCTCACCAAATTTCGGTCATTTTCAGAGAATCGGAGCCGTCCAGAGCTACACTATTGTCAAGTGTCATAGGATATTCTATGGCATATTTGACTTCCATGGACACAAAGATGCGAGCAATAGCTAGTAAGTTATAAAACTAAATGTACTTTATTTTTTATTGTACATCTGTCAGCATGAATGAAAAATGTCTTGTCAATTGTTATAAGGGCAGGGAAGATCATTTGATAAGCTTGAACCACTATGTTGGACTATAGAGAGATGCAAACCATAGTCTGTCTCATCATCACGTTGAGAAAATAACATTAAAACCAACCCATCTCCAAAAATTCGTTTCGCGGTTTTCGTGGCTACTCATATATTAACACTTCAAGCAACGCCTGGGGCTACTCAAGTATGTGTGAGGCTATTTGCTACGGTTATGTTTGCACAGTTTGCATCCCCTCATATTGGTCCTCTACCAAACGGTTTTGCTGAAATACTTCGTTCAATATTAGATGAAGTGGTTGTCATTATTTAAAATATGGAGTGTCATCAATGTTTGGAACAAATTACTGTCTGAGTTTGATTGGTTGATGTGAACAAAAAATTTACTTTATTCACTTTGGTAGTAGGATGGTGAATATATTGGAGGTCGCGTAAATTCGCATGTATTCACGGGAAGACCCGTGTCTAGGTCGTAGTGGTGGAAGCGCATGATGCTACACCGTGCATCTTCCGTGTCTTTATATACCTACTGAAAACAAATTAGTACTTTATCAAATCGAGTTAGGGTTCAGTATACTATGACGTGTCGTAACGCTTCATGTAAACAAATGTACACATACATATCTGTACCAGTATAAAATGCTGAAGAGTTTTATAGCTGTTTTAGACGCGCAAATCTCTGAAACCAGTCGGATTGTTTTTCTGATCTGTTTTTATATAATTGCTAGGTTTATGATAAATAGTTTGAGCTATTTAACTTCACGCTACGACAAATGGGAGCGGAACAGTAGCCAAAAACATAGCTTAACACGGATGAAAAAATCCGCGCTGAGGAAGTTCCGGGTAATAGCTAGTACAACCAATCCACAACTAAACTACACACTCACCATTTCTATTTGAATGTTCGTAAAGGAAACATGGACGACGGTAGCGAAAGCTCCTTAATGGAAGGTACTTGGCAAACTTTTAATATACGCGCTCTAATAGAACACGCGCCAACTTTTACACGGAGTTAACCTTAGTATTGCACTACATACAGGGGAAAAGGATGGTGAACAAGCGAGCAAAGTATTTTGGTATACTTATTACTATTAAAAAAAAAACATAACATACCATCACGCCTGTATTCCCCAGAGAGTTAGGCAGAGGTGTACCAATGTACACCCACAGTTCGCCGGTATGTTTTTAGGTCCCATGTAATAGGGGGCGAGCCTGTTGCCATTAACCGGGCACAAATCCTAACTCCGAGCTGCTACTGAGAATTTCATAGAAAAACCCCAATAACACTTTTTGCTCGTCCTGGGAATTGAACCCAAGACCTCTAGGATAGCAGTCACACTTAGGATCACTACGCCAACAAGGCAGTTAAAAAACAAAACAATAGTTAATTGTAAGTAATCAGTTATTTTACATCACTCAATATAAATGTATAAAATGAAAAAATAAAAGACCCTTTTTCTTTATGTAAGTAGTAGGTAATAATAAGTTAATTCAAGCGTCGTCACGTCGAAAGTCGGCTAAGTGGATCGATAAAACAACAGAATACCTACAAAAATAAAACATACACTAGGTACTCTACAAATAAAAGTGAAAAATGCAATCTTTAAAGTTTGAATGAGAAAGAAAAAGAAATCCGTAATCAAAACCGTTCCAAATCCAGTCGCGATAGGTTCTCAGCGAAAATCAATGTCAAACAATTTTGCTAAATTAGAGGCATTTTTGACAGATTGAGATTGTAATGCGAAAGTTCTTAAAAATACGAGAATTGCCCCTTTGATACCTGTTCTTTCTTCTTATGCTCCTATGACGTACCTAATTGCTTCTACTAAACCCAGTTGGTCAAGCACATCGCCAGTAAGTACAATCAGTTAGAAAAGTGCCCCAACTTCGCCACGTGTTCACTCGTTTGGAAATTAAAAACATGGCTTTTGAAGTTGTAAAGAGGAAAGTTAACTGCCTACGACTGTACCTACATCTTAAAGGGTTCAAGGTATACCCCTGAAAAGTTATTACCCTATTCTATAAACAGGGAAAGGGTTTCTGTTGGAGTTTTGCTTTTGGAAGAAAAGTAGAATGTTATTTTCTTAGGATTGATTTCTATCTTTTTTTCGATCGTTGAAATAAAAATACTGGCAGGTAACTCCGCCAAATAGTCTTTGAAGAGAGAGAAGTAAAGAAGAGCGTAGTAGGTACCTTACCTTTAGTTTCCTTTTTTGAATTGAATTGTGCAGAATATATATTTTGACTTTCTTGCTTTTATTTTCAATGTTTTTCTAACCCGTAACTAAAAAGGTTTTTACCTTTCCAACTCAGAATCACGATTTGGTAATAACCAATAACGCAGAGCTTAAAAGCGATCACAATATCTTAGACGTAAGCCCATAGACTTTAACATAACGTTAACATAACGACAGGCCGTGTCGACGGCGCGTTCGTGTTCCACGCGCGCCTCAAAAAGATGTCAGCATAGGGAAGGGACCACTGAGGGCCGATGCCTGCCGGGGCTGCGGGTTGTTCGTAAGAGATACCGCGCCCCCGGAACGCAAAGGGCACAAGAAGGAACATGGGTGGGTTTTAGTCAGTAAAAGTCTGACACTCCCTCCGGCCCCGCCCAGGGCAGGAGAAGTTATTTGGTGATTTCCCACCCCCCCAAAAAAAAAAAGCCCATAGACTACCAAATAATCTTTATAAGAAAACCTTTTCTTAGAAAAATACATTATATATATATATAATTTCTCCTGTATCGAGGGTACGTTTACTAACATATAAATTCACATACACAACCAACAAACTAGACCTAAAACAACTATCAGTAGGCCCTACAAATATTTGTCGAATTTTAATCGAACCCCCGACACACAGAGCAGCAGCCAATCATTCAGCCCCTACGCCACCGTGTCATTAAATCGCATAAATACAGCTTCCTAAGTGCACATTACAGTTTCACGTTACATAATTTAAAGGAATTCTACTTATTCACCTCACGTTTGTAAGCCTCGAGCTGTGGTCTCGTTTGTTCCTATTTCGGCTATCTTTAATTCGATTTACGGCTAAAAATAGATTTGCTAAAGGAAAATAAATTTTAAGGAGTCTAGGTTAAGTTCAGTTTCCTGGGTGTTATTAATCTTGACTAAAATATCACGTCAAGCAGAATTGAGGAGGTCGAAAATAGCTACTTCTAGAGCATTTTCATTAAGATAATTTAATGATAACATAACATCACGCCTGTATTCCCTGAAGGGTTAAGCAGCGGTGTACCAATGAACACCCACAGTTCGCCGGTATGTTTAGGTCCCATGTAATAGGGGGCGAGCCTATTGCCATTAACCGGGCACAAATCCTAACTCCGAGCTGCTACTGAGAATTTCATAGAAAATTCCAATATCACTTTTTGCTTGACCTGGGAATCGAGCTCAAGACCTCTAGCGTAGCAGTCGCACTTAGAACCACTAGGCTACTGAGGCAGTTCATGATAAGCAGGATAGAGGCATTTAATGATAATGATATGAAATTATTTAGAAAAGGCTCATGATATTATTTTGAATGTATCGATCTTGTAACCAATTAAGTACGGGGTGTAAAAAGACACGTCACGTTACTGTCTTCCAGAATATGATCCTTGACCTTGACCTTCAATATCTCCGTAACCTGAAGATATCCAGTTCAGACAAACATACCATCACCCCTGTATTTCCCAAAAGGTTAGGCTGGAGGGTAACCAATGCACATCCACAGTTCGCCACAGCCGGTATGGTTTTAAGTCCCATATTCCACAGACGCGACTCAGTTCAGAACCAAAAAAAATATCGCAATAATGGGAACCTTCGGGTTCAATAAATATCTTTTTACAACTATTAAACTGACTATATATATATTGGACTGCCTCGGTAGCCTAGTGGTCCTAAGCGCGACTGCTACGCTAGTGGTCTTGGGTCCGATTCCCAGGTCGAGCAAAAAGTGTTAGTGGGTTTTTCTATGAAATTCTCAGTAGCAGCTCGGAGTTAGGATTTGTGCCCGGTTAATGGCAATAGGCTCGCCCCTTATTACATGGGACCTAAATATACCGGCGAACTGTGGGTGTACATTGTTACACCTCTGCCTAACCTTCGGGGAATACAGGCGTGATGGTATATTTTTTTACAACTATTAAAGATTTCGTGGTTACTATTATGAATGAGAATCGCTTCAATTGACCCCAACAAACTTAGCTGTAATCTATATTTCTATATTAATATTATAAAGAAGAAAGATTTTTTGTTTGTGTGTTTGTAACGAATAGACTCTAAAACTACTGGACCGATTTGAACCATTTTTAAACCAATAGATAGCTACATTATTCCTGAGTAACATAGGCTATATACCATCACGCTACGGCCTACAGGTGCGGAGCAGTAACGAAAGACGTAACTGAACGCGGGTGAAATAAGCCACGCGGAAAAAATCGCGGGCAAGTCGTCTAGTATTTAAATAAACAGATCGCAGACCCTTCCTAGAAAATCACACCCTTCCCAAATAAAATGCTACCCATTCAAGACCCTACCTATAAACATTGAGCGTCATTCATCAACCTGTTCGGAGCAAATCTCCAGACGTGTCCTCTCCCTGATCCCACCGGACCGGGTCTGCGGACGCTACCAACGCCCCCGTACGCCCGGTTTTTCCCCAAATTACGGACCCGCTCAAATCCACGTTGAAATGTGGATGCTATGTCCTAATAAGCTGGGCGACTCCGCTTTTTGTCAGATGTAACTGTGATTTTAAGGAATTAAAGGGTTTTTGGCATCGCTACCTGAGATAAAACTCTGGATTTCGGGCTAAGGTTTTTTGGAAAGGTGTAGCATTTTTGGATTGAACCCTTAATCTTGGGATTAAGTGGAGAAAGAGTTATTGAGGGTTCTTACAGCTTATTGGCTTTTACTGTTTTCTCTTCATTAACGTGCAATTTAGAACGTCTGAGGTGAAATGATGTGATTTTTATTTTCGAAGCTTAAACTGTCCCATTGCTGGGCAAAAGGTCTTCCCCAAATTTTGACGGCATGGTTGGTGTAGTAGTGGCTGAGCGATCGGATGCTGCGCTGCGTGTCTCGGGTTCGATTCCCGCACGGAACAAATATTTGTATGACCTACAGATAGTTGTTTCGGGTCTGGCTGTTTGTGTATGTGAGTTTGTATGTTTGTTAACGCACCCACGATATAGGCGATATTCCTAGTGTGGGGCAACGTTTTATTTAAAAAAATAAAATAAAAAAATCCTTCCACGAACTTTTTTCACGCCCCATTCGAACCAGCCCTCATGGTAGCGACCAGATCATCTGGCCACCCCTTTCTGGGCCGTCCGTCTTCAGGCACCAATTGCGTGGAGAATCTTACCCAGCGGTCACTGCGTCTGCAGTCAATGTAACCAGCACATTCCAATTAGATGTGATGTTATCAAAATAAAATCTTAGTTATATACTTCTTAATAATCATACGAGTACTAGCTTTTGCTCGTGACTTCGTCCACGTGGAAGACAAAGTCAAACCCGTTTTTGGCTGACGTCTCCTACCTATAAACTACTTACGAGCCAAACGGCTTCATAAGTCAAGTACTTTTCGAGACTTTATCTTCAGTTAGTGAGTGACCTTTAGCTCTTATATAAATAGATTGCCAGGAAATTTACATACATACCATCACGCCTGTATTCCTCGAAGGGAGAGGTGTAACAATGTACACCCACAGTTCGCCGGTATGTGTAGGTCCCATATAATAGAGGGCGAGCCTATTGCTATTAACCGGGCAGAAATCCTAACTCCGAGCTGCTACTGAGAATTTCATAGAAAAACCCAATAACACTTTTTGCTCGACCTGGGAATCGAACCCAAGACCTCTAGCGTAGCAGTCGCGCTTAGGACCACTAGGCTACCGAGGCAGTTCTTCAGTTTTGCCAGGAAATCTTCAAATTGTTTTTCAAGAATCACATAACACTTTTCAATCATCAATCATTCCAAAGACCACGGCTTGTTATTCAATAGTTAGAATGAATACTAATTTATTCTTTCCCAAATTAATAATCTAATTTTATGTTTACGTAGTAATTTGTTACCCTATAAACATAGAACGTGATGAGAAAACTTGATTATTTGTATATATTTACCTGATACACTTCGGCTTCCATAAAGTATAGGATTTATCCGAAGTATTTTCTTAACATTTTTTGGGTAAAGAATTTAATTTTTACATGTTATTATTATGATGTAGGATAAATATGTTATGTTACACCGGCGGACTGTGGGTGTACGTTGTTACACCTCTGCCTAACACCTCGGGAATACAGGCGTGATAGTATGTTATTTTGTAAATGGTATGAGTAAATTATCGTATTTTATCCAAATTGAGATGCCTTTTTATATTTAAAAAAAACAATGAAATCCATACTCCATACTAATATTGTGATTAATGCGAAATTAACTCTGTCTGTATGTTGGGCTTCGACTACTAAACCACTGAACCGATTTTAATGAAATTTGGTACAGCATAGCCTACTTTTTATTCCGCGTCTTCTTCTGCGTCCGCGATAACCGATATTTACGTGGACGAAGTCGAAAGGCAAAGCTAGTCATATTTATATTTTTAGACACAAACTACTCAAATTTCTAACACAAATCTGGTATAGATTTGTGTTAGAATTATAAAGACGACAAGTTTGTTTGTTTGTTTTGTTTACAAGAGATAATCTCTGGAATTACTGCTCCGGTTAAAACAATCCATTCAATGCTAGAATGCTACACTGTAATGCCTAGTGTCATTATTTATTGTAAACTTCTAGTGTTTACTCTTTGTGGAGGAGCTCGTTCCAGGAGAAGTACTACCATACTTATTTCTGCCGCAAAGGAGCGTTGCTGTGTTCCGGTTTGAAGTGTATGGATGCCAGTGAAATTACAGGCACATGAGACATTTCAACTATGTCTCTGGAATAGCAACGCATTTGCAAGGCGTCTAGTATTGCAGATGTTTTTAAGCAGAGGTGACTACGTAACATGAGGTGGGCCGTCAGTTTGTATGCCATACAAAGATGTTTAAAAAAAGAAAATATTTGGTTTCCACGCAAAAAAAGCCACGGGCAAAAGCTAGTATAACCTTCTACCTATACGATGCCGAATTTCAAAACGTAGCATTCAATCCTCTGACCTACTTGACAATTTCACGTCGGCGAATTTTGTGAAATCCTTTGAAATATTTAAGTGAAATTTCTAGAATAATGTTACTGGACTTTACATGTAATCATGATACCTTACTAGGGTTGCCTCGTGATACTTTTCTGGAATAGTGTCTGTTTGAAAACCTCCGGAGGCACTTAATTTAACGATAAGGAACTATAAGGAACTACTACTTAATCACTACTACTTAATCGATTCTATAATCGATCAAGTAGTGCCTTGCATTTCGCATAGTCAAAAGTAAAATGTCTTATGTGCCTGTAACTACACCGTCACCCGTACCCTTCAAACCTGGACCTATACTTTAATGTACTGACGTCCCAAACTTGGAATAAATGTCAACTAATCAGCGTTCAATATAATTACAATTACTTCGGACAGTTTAAAAAGAAATTGACGTAGCTTGATAGAACTAAACGCAATTTAAAAAAAAAAATTAACAAAAAAAATTTACCGTCAAAAAAACTAAAAAGTGAAAAATAGCTTTAGCTTTGGAAGTCGACGGCTTTGGTTCTATTTGTAGTTTTGTATAGCCACCGACTTCCAAAGCTAAAGCTATTTTTCACTTTTTAGTTTTTTTGACGGTTCAATTTTTTTGTCAAAACGTTTTTATTTTACAATTACTACATACTTCATTGTTACTGTAATACTCAACTCAGCATTGAAATCTGTGAGTATATAATATATCACCCCTATTTTCCCTCCTTTAGGGTAGGATTTTATGTCCAAATTTATAAAAAAATATTAACATCGGACTAGGTACTCTGTAGAAAATTATGCGTGATCATACATTTAAAAAAAAATACGCGTCGAATTGATAACCTCCATCGTTTTTTTTTGAAGTGAAAGAAAAAGAAGTGTGACCTTCTTTTTTCATTGTCGGGATTCTGTAGTTCATAAAACTAAATTCCGTCTATAATCTCAAAAAATTCCTTTACCAGCCCTATCGGCCACGAAGTACGATCATTTTATTATTAATGTGTGGCCTTTCGGCCAGGGGCTTACGACTCATACATTTTATATTTGGCCACAAACAAACAAAACAGAATATTTTGACTAAATAACGGTTTCCAGACTTAATTCAATATTCTTCGCTTTTAGTCTAGTCTTGAAGGTTCTGACATTTTTTTTCGCAAATGAACCTTTTTTGTGATATTGAGATTTCATGAATAAATGTTTTGTGTTGAATGCTTTGTTAAGCTTTTGTGTTTATCGTAAATATGGGCCAGTGGTTGAAGTGCCCGCCTTTTATGCATGACGTTGTGAGTTCGATATTGACCAATGTGACGTTTTCAATTCATGGGATATGGAAGTTCAAATATTTTAGGTAATACCTAAATAGAATAAATAAAGAAACATAACAAAAAGAGTTTTTTTTTTTTTATTATACATACATACCATCACGCCTGTATTCCTCGAAGGGTTAGGCAGTACCTATGTACATCCACAGTTCGCCGGTATGTTTAGGTCCCATGTAATAGGGGGCGAGCCTATTGCCATCAACCGGGTACAAATCCTAACTCCAAGCTGCTACTGACAATTTCATTGAAAAACCCAATAACACTTTTTGCTCCACCTGGGAATCGAACCCAAGACCTCTAGCTGTCGCGCTTAGAACCACTAGGCTAATGAGGCAGTTTTTTAATTATTTTTATTAAAATAATTTATTTTATTACTGAGGGCCCATACAAAGTTACTAATTATGATTTACAAGTAAGTTGTAATTTCACTTTTCGTAAAAAAGAAACACTTATGAAATAATTAACTATTTTTAATCAACTTGTGATGCAAACTATACCTACCAGTCTCTCTACAAAAAAAAAATTATATATTATTCAGTTTGAATTTTTAGTACAAGACCTAAATCTTAGGACTAGAAGATAAAAATTCCGCACCTAGCAATAAAAGAGTCTAATAGAATTTCGCCTACCATACACCCCTAAGTATACAAATAGGGATAAGAAATAATAAAATCGCGGCTAGGTAGCCCCATAGGGATTGTTTCGGCAAATTTGGACTAAGGAATTTAATATAAATCCGGGGTGAAAAGGGGTTGGACCTTGCCCCATGATTATTAGTCTTGGGTGCCTAAAATTTCGCTTTGAGTTTGTCATTTTGGCATTAATAATAAGATTATTTTTGAAGTACCATAATTTCTGCTATAACGGCCCGGTCATGATGGTGATGGTAGCTTCATACATTTTGACACTTTTGATTTTACCACTCGCCGCTCCGCGCTAATCTGCCGCTCACAGCGGCAAGGTCGTGAACGGGTCGGGCCGTAAGTCTTTCTATAATAACCTTAGAAAGTACAAATGAATTGAATAAAAAAAATATAAAAATGCTTATTTTATTTCAGTGTGGTTGTAATAAAGAAAATTCCCAACTCGTTCCTGTTCCCAAAAATTTTTTGGAAAGAAACTAAAATTCTGCTCTCTACCTAATAAACAGAGAGTTCGTGCTCTGTACCAGTGACCTAAAAAAAATATACCACACACTAAGAATAACAAAGAAAACGTACGAAAATTCAAGACCAAAAAATATCGTCAAGACCGCTCTATACATTTTAGGCCCACTCAAACTAAGTACCTACTAAATGTAGAAATTACAGAGCAATTTCTAGCAAAGACTTTGGAGGCAATTCGTTTTATCTGAAACATTAGCTGCGAAACATCTACGCTTTCAGTGTTATACCCACTCAATATCGAGCATAACCTTGTTTTTTTTATGTAGGTACATAATAAGTTCTTTGAAAGTAGTCGTCCATTATGTTGACTTCTTTTTATAGACTTCTTGCAGCCCTAAAATTCTGTCTTTGAAATTATGCGTTTGGTTGGTGGGCGGACTGCTATTCCTGGCTTGAGGCCTTAATTTTTAAGGTGCTAAAGAAATGACCTATTAAACAGCTAACAACCTCCAAGGTCGACAAGCGAGATGCCACTGTTTTTTCTTCTTTTCGGCTTTTTTTCAAATATGGAACAAGCCCGTCACTCTATTGCCAACCACTGCAACTTCTGTAAGCAAGAATCAATAATGGAGACCGCCAGAAGAGCGCCGAGGCAATGAAGTTTGACGAGTCCCAGACTGTCTTGGATCCCGCAAGGAAATTAATCAGAAAAGATTAGCGGAGGAGTAGGTAAAAATATAATTTCCACTTCTCTCCAATCAAGCAGGAAACAGAACAAGATCTCAACTGGACTGGTACACATTTTAATCTATAATGCGGTCGGGCTTAAAATTAGTCATTAAACTATTCAACTAATTTTAATTTCGATTTATTGCCCACCCGGAGCGTCTTTTCCAATATAGAGACTTAAAGAGCATTAATTACCACTTTTGTTAATAGTGCTAATAGTTAGCGATTTACAGACTAATAATAATTATAAATCCCGGTATTCCAACTACGTTTTCTTAAAGTAAATCAACAAAAATTTAATTTAAAATGTAATATGCATTATTAAAGGCGAGATTTCCTTTTCGAATAAAATAGGTTTTACGACATTGATATTCTTCCAGTCGTCATTTCAACCAAAAACAACATTGAAATCAAAATAGTATTTTGTAAACAACAAAACAAATAAATCAAACCCCAAACGATATTGTTGTAAATAATAATGGTTTTATAACAAGATAAGGGCGCATTTTCTTTAACGCGATCGCAGATACTTCGCGAAAGTTAATCTGAAAACGAGTTCAAGTTTGTTTGCACTGCGTTAAGAGAATGGGGTGATAAAAATAATAACATTGCGAGTAACAATGTTGGCAGCGGGTTGATGAAACTTTTACTTCAGTTGAATGAGTTAAACTATGTTTTATACTGTACTAGCCTGTGACTTTGTTCGGGTTTTTTTTTACTTCAAAGTAGGTAGTAAGTTCCGTGTCTTGGCTGTGAAAAAATGTTTTCTACAAAAATATGTATTCCAATCCGGCTGGTATTTTTAGAGATTAGCGCGTTTAAAGAATCAAATTAACAAAAATATCTTCAGCTTATCATAGATGTTTAGATTCTGTGATTATTCTAGAGAAAAATCACAGAATCTGCCTCGGTAGCCTAGTGGTCCTAAGCGCGACTGCTACGCTAGAGGTCTTGGGTTCGATTCCCAGGTCGTGCAAAAAGTATTATTGGGTTTTTCTATGAAATTCTCAGTAGCAGCTCAGAGTTAAGATTTGTGCCCGGTTGATGGCAATAGGCTCGCCCCTTATTACATGGGACCTAAATATACCGGCGAACTGTGGGTGTACATTGTTACACCTCTGCCTAACCCTTCGGGGAATACAGGCGTGATGGTCTATAGAATAGCTAATTAAGTACGTTATTCTTGACCTCTAAGTAATCAAAATTTAGAAGGTTATTTAAGTAGAAATCTGCTGTACCATACAAAAGTACTTACAATATTTAGACCGTTGTAATGAAATCGTCTAAAATCATGTACCTACTGAATCCATGGTAAAACCTTTAGTTACAATATCTCTTTTACCCCGTATAAGTATTGTATAATATATAGCTAACCACATTATTATTTTATAAGTTGACGCCAATGGTGAAAATTTTAAGTAACCCCCGACAGAAAGATAAACATCCCTACCGCAACTAAAAAAAGAGCTGATAACTTTGAAACCGCTGAACCGATTTCCATCAAACATAGCAAAAAACACTTCGCCCAATATACCTTACAAACAAAAGAAACTAAATTAAAATTGGTTCATGCGTTCAGGAGCTGCGATGCCACAGACAAACTGACAAACATACATACACCCAGACACGTCAAACTTATAACACCCTGTCGTTTTTGCGTCGGGGGTTAAAAATAGTCAAAGTTTATTTTAGCTAGGGAGGGGGGATCGGTCTCTCTTAAAATGGTTGCCCATCAGACAGCGCAGGGCGTTAAGGGCCTTGACTACTTTGTTCTCTCTTCTAGACAAACCTAGTTCTCCTTCCTATCTGACTTCTCACTTCCAATACTTGTGCTCTGCGCACAGTAAGCATCTTCGCTCCTCCAATAATCGTCCTCTACGATGTCCTTTTCACCGCACTGGTTTTCTTAAATCTTCTTTTCTTGTCCAGGCGGTTTTCCTTTGGAATGCGCTTCCTCAGAATATCAGGATGGCTACCAGTCGTTTCATATTCAAAGTAAAAGCTCGTGAACACTTGCTTATGAAGTTGGCAGACTCGTCTCACAATTAGTCTCTTATATTTCTTCACCTATGTATTTTTTTTTGGCTTTTTCTACTCTGTATATTTTGTTTGTATGTATGTATATATGTATTTATTATATTTTATTCCTGGAAACTTTCTGTTTCTTGCACCTACTATGTTTTGTCTCTGCATCACCCTAAGGTTGACTGGTAGAAAATGCCAAAGGCATTAAGTCCGCCTTTGTACAATGTATTATTTACATTATGTGCAAAAAGTTTTAATAAATAAATAAATAAAATAAACTTTCCCTGTGGGACTCAACTGTGCAGTAAAGTCACCAAGCATATAGTATAGTATAGTTATTGTGTTACAATTCGAAATTCAAAACAATTATTGCAAGTTTGAAATAAGACCTATTTTATAGTTTGGATTCGAAAACACTAAATTTCTATTACTACAAGAGAAAATCGCTTTTGAATTCCGAATCAACGGCATCTCGACATTAAAGAAGAAAAAAAAGAAAGAAAATATATTTACTTATTTGACAACGCCTACATTCCTATAAATGTTCCATCTGATACGAGGGAAAAAATAAAAAGGGAATAAAGTATTATTCATAATATTATACAGAACAAAAAATCTTGATACAATATCATATTAGAATTTCCTTCAGGGCAATGTGACCTCTATATTCCAAAACCCAATTACTAAAGAATACCGATATCGTACTTTTCGACGGGCTGTCAGATTTTCGGGCTTCAGGCAGCCGGACGACTGCCATAGATATATATAGGGGTAGGTATGACATTTGGGACCAATGGCTTAACTGGCCCTCGAGGGCTTGAAGGGGTCTCGGTATGAAACCGGACGACCAGTCTGGAGTCTCGATCGGGCAGCCTAATCATACCAATTAATGCATCAGAATCAGTAGTGAACTTGTCTATCCTTCGTGTAGGCGATGAGTGGATTGAAAATGAAAACTTTAAAAATTAATAGTTGGGAGAACTATATTGGGGTCGGCTTCCAGTCTAGCCGTATGCAGCTGAATACCAGTGTTTTACACGAAGCTAGTGCCTTTCTCACCTCCACAAAACAGTTACTGGGCAACACGATACCTCTTGGTACCTCTCACCAAAAGATATATGATAAAACATGACATCAAAATAATCTTCAACAAAAGGAATATATAGATTTTTTCTATCTGTTTTACCTAGCAACGGAGTACCTTCACTTACAGGGGAAAACAGACTGAAAAATGTCTTATAAGATTTTAAAAAGCGCGAACGCAGCTTTGATTATTTCGTTATTGATAACTAATCTATGCCCGTGACTTCGTCAGCATTAAAGTCGGTTAACTATTAACTTTTTAACTAACTATTAAGTGTTTTTTAAAAGAAAAAAAAATACTACCTCGCTGCCAAACAGACAGAAAAATTACTTATAAGATTTTAAAAAGCGCGAACGCTGCTTTGATTATTTTTTGTTTATTGATAACTAATCTATGCCCGTGACTTCGTCAGCATTAAAGTCGGTTAACTATTAACTTTTTAACTAACTATTAACTTTTTTTAAAAAGAAAAAAAAATATACCAATTTTCAAGTTTGTAGCACAAAAAATTAAGGACTTTTAATACGAACTTTCGAGTGAGATTAGACCTCCTTAATCCGGCCCTGTTGCAAAATCCGTTCTAAGAGGAGGTCTACTGACTATAAACTACCTCCCTGTCAAATTTCAACTTTATACGACACAGCAATGTACGCGTGATTGACAGTTTAACACATTATTCTTTCGTTAAATTATTAAAAAAGTACATTTGATTAACTTTTTAGGTAAACGGTAACAATATTGCATTATCTTTCTCAACACTAGTGTGTTAAATCTTGTTCAAAGCTTTTAATAGCTACTTCTAATACTACCCATTTATTGTTTAGATCCTTTTAAATATATAGCACAGACTACAAACGACGTTTGTATGGTCATACCATGTAATATACTGTTAAATTATTTTCTCTTAATGTAAATTTCAGTTATATTAGTTCCACGAGTCGTGAGCAGAAATGTGAAGTTAATTTTTAGGTTCCTTTCGGGGTTTTTTGGGGCGCGGACGCTGCACGCGATCGGTCCGACTGACATATCAATCGCGTGCAGCGTCGGCGGTCCGAAAAACCCCGAAAGGAACCCGAAAATTAACTTGACATTTGTGCTCACGACTCGTGGCGACTACTATACCTATACATGACAAATTTTTAATTAGTACAAATACTTAAAGTGCTTATTATAGAAGGTCTTGTTATCATATATGTAAAGTCTCAATAAATAATATTAATAAACAGCAAAGTTATTAGCGTTTGTTTATATTCCAAGATGTCACTCAATTTATGGAATTCTTTATTTAAAAAGCGTGCGCGCACTTTCGCTTATAAATCAACACTGCGCGTAGTATTTTGCAGTAGCGATGGTTATGAATGATTGATTCATTTTGAATTTACCAATTATGACAAAATTTCGTGGTAAATTTTGGTATTTTGTTTCTTTTTTACTTTTGACTACACAAATATGATCAGTAACGGGTACAGATAGAGCTCCATTTCTTTTTGTACTAATTAAAAATAGTGGTGTATTTAAAATTTAATCATGATTTGAAAGACACGTGATGCCATCTATTTTGTTCTCGTGAACTATGTCCTATGTCCGTGTCTTTCTACCTGACAACGTATTTGCAAAATTTCAGGATTTTTGTAGTTTAGGCGTGAACAGGTAACAAACAAACTTACTTTCATATTCATAATATTAGTTATGAAGTTAGGACGTACGAATATACGTTTTTGTACTGCATATGTATACCAAAACAGTGGTTCTTTGACCACCAAAAGTTTCAGAATTCATCACCATCTGCTTAGCCTTTTTCCCAACTATGCTGGAGTCGGCTTCGAGTCTAACCGGATGCAGCTGAATACCAGTGTTTTATATGAAGCGACTGCCTATCTGACCTTCACAACCCAGTTACTGGGCAACACGATACCACTCGGTTAGACTGTTTGTTAGGCTTCCTGACTTCTGACTAACCGTAACGACTGTCAAAGATGTACGAATGACAGCCGGTACCAACGGCTTTATGTGCTTTCCGAGACACAGGGATGTCACACCATCAAATTCCAAACTTCAAGCCGATAGTGAGCAAATCCTAATGGAAAAACCCGATAACACTTTTTGCCCGACCTGGGAATCGAACCCGAGCCCACGCTCATCAGTCGCGCTTGCGACCACGAGACCAACGTGGCAGTCAGAGTTCATTGAGAATAATTAAGCCTAAATGAAAGTATTTTTTTGTTTTTTTTTTTTTTTTTTTTTTTTAATTAAAGAGAGAAAAAGAGAGAGAGCGAGAGAAATAACTTATAGTTAGTTGTTAGTTAGTAAGTGGTGAGTTGAATTAAGTTTTAAGCCATACAATTTTGCTTTTCACCAACAAAACCAAGCAAGCAAACCAGCACAAAGCAAACAGTATCTTGATAAATTTTAATCAAAATCTTTCGGTCGTATTTGCATAGCCCTCTAAATATCATGAAACCCTTGAATTTGCATCGAAATGAGCGTAAAATGACCAAAACCCTCATTAAAGGTCCGCTAGGAGAGCCAGACCTTTATTCTTTTGTCTATGCTTTTGTTAGGCAGCCATTTTGTGCCTCCGCCATTTTGTGACGACGAGATTTGTTCATGAAAAAATGTCTATTGTATTAAGCTTTTGTTGTTTTTATTACGAAAATAAGTTTTTTGGTGGATTTAGCGACATTATTAAAGTTTTATGAATATAGAGTAGAGCTAAATGTTTTTAATTTCATTACTTTATAAAGATTTTTAATATTCATTTTTATATTTTGGCCGTTATTGTAGATAACTTAAAAGGCCTTTTTTAAGCTTAAATCTCTCGAAAACCAGTTTTTATAGAGCTCAATAATCTTCTTATACGATTTCAATAACATTTTCATAGGCACACGACTGATAAAAGTTTATAGATTAAATTAACTTTTAAAGTCTATAGATAATACTACCATCATGCCTGTATTCTCCGAAGGGTTAGGCAGAGGTGTAACAATGTACCCCACAGTTAGCCGGTATGATTAGGTCCCATGTAATAGGGGGCGAGCCTATTGCCATTAACCGGGCACAAATCCTAACTCGTAACCTAATGCGAGTGAAAACACTACGCGGACGAAGTCGCGAGCAGAAGCTAGTTATTCTATAGAAATCTCTCCCGGTGAAGTGATTTGTCATCCCGTATAGTACGGAATGACAGCTCACCTCAAGCTTACCTTGAGATGTTTAAAGAACAGCATTGCAGGTCACATAACTCATAAAACAGATCTATAGTATTATCTAAATAAATCTGTGGTATTTACTGCCTCGGTAGCCTAGTGGTCCTAAGCGCGACTGCTACGCTAGAGGTCTTGGGTTCGATTCCCAGGTCAAGCAAAAAGTGTTATTGGGTTTTTCTATGAAATTCTCAGTAGCAGCTCGGAGTTTTTGTGCCCGGTTGATGGCAATAGGCTCGCTCCCTATTACATGGGACCTGAACGTACCGGCGAACTGTGGGTGTACATTGGTACACCTCTGCCTAACCCTTCGGAGAATACAGGCGTGTTGGTATGTGTAAAATCAAGCGATATCATATAGTAAAATGTACAGAATGGATAAAAACTACTTCAGTGACCGGTGAGGGGACATAAAAAACTTTGTTTTCAGTTATGTAGGTCACCGAGCATTTCTTCGAAGTGTGCAAATTGAAGAACATTGCAGGCATTATACTTCACACCACACTTAAGTGAAAAAAGTTCTAATTCCGAACACTACATTTCTTTTGGGAAACTATTTTTTAAAGACTCCAAATAGTTGGGAAATTTTCTCTTGTTAGTAGGTCATGCAAGCTTAGGGGTTGTGGTAAGTTATAAGCGACAGCGATTTGTAGGACTGGGTCATTATATTTTAGTCAGACTTTTAATGGCCTAGTAGAAATAAGTGAAATATTTGACTTTGACTTTTACTTTTGTATTTAAGACAAATTTAAATAAGTATTGAAATAATGTACTTGCATGAATAAAAAAATCTTGAAGTTTAACTTTTGACCTATTTACAGAATAAATATTATACTTTATCATTTACGTCATAATGAAATAGTTGTTATATTTCGAAAACAAAATCGGTATTTTCGTTCTTTTGTATGTTTTGTTTTTTATATGGTATCAGCAGATATCAATTAGATATTTTTTTGGAAATACAGCAATGCTGCTTGGCTGCCGGTCTCTTATATCAAACCTGAAAACTGTTGCCTTACCTTATGCCGCAAATCATATTGTGAAAGCCTACCCCGCTAGTCCGTCACAGACCCGTGATCGACTTAAGGGAAAATTTGGCCTCTAAAAGAGACCTATTACATAAAATAACTTCTAATATTTTTACAACTAGAGTCCATAACTTAGAGTCGAACGCAATAAAGCACGCAGTGGGACATCGTTCCGCATTCCAATGCCTCCTTTCAGTTTACTTTCAGAGAAAATATATAGCGGGAAAATGTGTTCCAATTGCGACCACTTCGGTATTTGACACAGTGTATAAGATTACCCTAAATTATTCCGGTAGAAAGAAAAGTTGCGATAAATACAAATATAGATTTTTGTTCAGAACAGCCTGTGGCAATCTGAAACGATTTGCCAATAGTCGATTAGTCCTTGAACCATTGGTCAACATTATCTTTAAACCATTAACTATTCATCCAAAGGATTGTTCACTCACGAACGTTTCGCAAACAGCTAAGTAAGCCCATATACCATCCTCAAAAATAAAGCAAAAAGAAACCAAGTAATTATTTACAAAAACCTCTTTCTATTATTACAGAAACCTCGGAAAGGATCTGTTTCTAACTAAATTCCTTTTTTAAAACGCCATCAAATATTCAAAACATAATCATTTTTCATTTTTAATTAGTTCATTATAAACTGTTATGTCCATTTTCGTCGCCAGATGTTACAATGAATTTTTAAAGAATTGCTTTCACCTTTTTTTATTGTACTTTTTGTTAATTAATGTTAGATAGACAATTTGTTTAATTAACTTTTTATATTGCTAGAGCCTTTCATGGCTGAATTGGTAGTATCGATATTACAATAAATCATATACTGTTTTATTGCAATAGATTGAGGTTGTAACATTATTTTCCTTAAATATATAGATTAAATATTTACAGCCTTAAAATTAGATAAAAAAAACCTTAATAGTAACGAAAAAGAAACTAAAACTAAATGGCATCATCCTCCGCATCGCCGTCAACCGGAAAAGTGCTCAAAAGACTGGCGGCATAGCCACGTTGGATGGCAATGCATAACCTCTGGCCAAGGTAAAAGCCAGCCTTTGGGTCCTGGTAATTGACTTTGTTAATAACGTCGAATCATTTCTTACTACAATAAAAAATGGTTGTAATCCTCTGGAAAATACATACAAATACAAAAAAATACTAATATGTATAAATATTTGGTTAAACCAAATTAAAGATCTATATGTACTGACAAAATAACGGTTTTTTACAAAAATCCCCACCGCAGCTAACAAAAGAGCTGATAACTTTGAAACCGCTTAGCGAATTTCCATCAAACATAGCTAAGAACACTCGCAACTAATTCACCTTTCAAAAAAAAGAAACTAAATCAAAATCGGTTAATGCGTTCGGGTGCTACGATGCCACAGACACACACACAGACACGTCAAACTTATAACACCCCGTCGGTTTAAAAATAAAAACGAATAAATCACGACAGTAAAACTAAAAAAAAATTGAAATTTTTTATTTGTAGGTATAATATTTTTTTATCTGTGTTCTGGTTAATGTCCCAAACGGTTAGACCGAATTTGATGGGACTTTAATTGGCAGATAGTGGACATAATAAGGAATAACTAAAGTTTTTTTTATTTTAGAAAAATAATTAGGGTTCCGCGCAAAAATCACAAAACCCTGTGACAACTATCAGTCGGGCACAAGCTATTAAAACATAAAGTACATATAGGTATGTATGTACTTTATCCTCGAAACCCAGCGGCATAAAATATAGATTATGTGTTCAACCTCCACACTTTAGACTGATCCAGGGTTTATCACTATCATGAATTCGTATTGAAGATATTTATGTTTGGGGATATTGAAAAGCGATTTTTTACTGTTGTACATACATTTTTTTACGTCTATTTATTGGATACGTGAGCTGTGGTTTAAGATATTAATAGCCTGGATCTAGTAGAAAAATGTGTCTCCCTAATTTGAACTTATTTCATCATTATATAATATCAGCCGATTGACATCTAAAGCTGGATATAGAATCTAAGAAATCACGGCGCGATTTTGACCCGCGCCACTCACAGTACCGGAAAAGCGATCAACCTGATTCTATCCAAAATTACGCAGTATATAAAGGTGAAGTGAATTTGAGACGAACTGTCATCTCACCTGATGGTAGGGACTTATCTCAAGCTTCACCTAAATTCACTGAGGGAGATTTTCACAGACTAGAACTGCACGAACGAAAAACATCTATTCGCTGCTCGGGCATAAATCACGCCATGAAATCCACTACTTCCCGTCAAGTACATTTTCACATCATAAGCAGGTTCCGTTGCTATAATATGAATTCTTAAGGTACACAAAGCAAATAATTTGCCATCCAATTTAGGACTTTAAATCTGGTGCGTTAAAAATGCTTTTAACTAACTTCCACCCGCGAATTCGTTCGCGATTAAGTTAATATATTAAAAGTAGCATATGTGCTATTCCAGACTATAATCTATCTGTACGCCAAATTTCATCCAGATCCGTTCAGCCGTTTAAGTGTGAAAGAGTAACAAATATCCATACATCTATACATCCTCGCAAACTTTCGCATTTATAATATTAGTAGGAAGTTGAATATTGTTATATTTTAAATATAATTTAAACTGCCTCGTTAGCCTAGTGGGCCTTAGTACAACTGCTACGCTAGAGGCCTTAGGTTCGATTCCCAGGTCGAGCAAAAAGTGTTATTAGGTTTTTCTGTAAAATTCTCAGTAGCAGCTCGGAGTTAGGATTTGGGCCCGTGTAATGGCAATAGACTCGCCCGCTATTACATGGGACCTAAATATACCGGCGAACTGTGGGTGTACATTGTTACACCTCTGCCTAACCCTTCGGGGAATACAGGCGTGATGGTATATTTTTATATTGTAGTTTGCAGAAACCTTATCACCCCCTAATCGTACTTCTAGAAGAACGCAAACATCATCACATTAACTTTAACCACACATCGTAAACCTCAACCGCAATTAACTGCACAGCATCGCCTCGTTAACATCAGTCTCCTATTTAAAGTTGTAATTACAAAAATAACTGTCTGAGTATGGGTTCATCAAAATTCCGTATTCGTTAACTTTCTCCGCGAAACAATTCCACTCCGATGCGAGTCTGCTTAAATTGTAAACTCGTGGTATTGTCGGAGTATTCTATCCTTTACAATAATCTTTTTTATTCTGACTTACATGCCTTTTTTTTTTGGCGTTGGGAAATCATCAAATAACTTCTCCCGGCTTGGGCGGGGCGGGAGGGAGTGTCAGACTTTTACTGACTAAAACCCACCCATGTTCCTTCTTGTGCCCTTTGCGTTCCGGGGGGTATCTCTTACGAACAACCCGCAGCCCCGGCAGGCATCGGCCCTCAGTGGCAGTTCCCTTTGCTGACATGTCTTTGAGGCGCGCGTGGAACACGAACGCGCCGTCGACACGGCCTGTCGTTATGTTAAACGTAAGGACGGTGAGCTACCCATTGCTCACCGTCCACAGGCCCGTATCTACGGTGGCCGGGAGTCGTCTCGCGGCTCCCGACGTCCGGAGCGTCTACCGCGGCGGCTGGGACGCGAGAACCTCTGTCTCAGCCGTCCCGCCACCTCGACTTACAAGCCTTAAGAGCGTTAGACTGCCACTGCATTTACCTTGTACAGTCAGCGTCATCAACTGGTGACCCTTTTTTCGAACCAATTTTAAAGCTAGAGGGGTTAGCAATTGATGACACTGTCTATACAACACTATCAATCTACGTCGATTCACAATCCCCTAAAAGAACAAGTTAATTAAATATTACTGAGTTTTGAGTGAAGGAGTCAGTAAAAGCAAGGCAATAATCGGAAAATAATATATTAATAATTGGGTTGGTACAGCTTATTCAAAAGTTTGGACAAAGACTAGCACAAAAACTGCCTCGTTAGCCTACTGTTCTAAGCGCGACTGCTACGCTAGAGGTCTTGGGTTCGATTCCCAGGTCGAGCAAAAAGTGTTATTGGGTTTTTCTATGAAATTCTCTGTAGCAGCTCGGAGTTAGGATTTGGGTCCGTGTTATAGCAATCGGCTCGCCCCCTATTACATGGGACCTTAACATACCGGCGATGGTACGATGATTTTTTGGTATGATGATGACTTCAAGAGCTTTTAATAAAAAAATAAGAAAACGCCTTTGTAGATTATCTAAGTCAAAGCATAAACGCAAAGGGCACAAGAAGGAACATGGGCGGGTTTTAGTCAGTAAAAGTCTGACACTCCGTCTCGCCCCGCCCAGGGCGGGAGTAGTTATTTGATGATTTCCCACCCCCCAAAAAAAAAAAAGCATTTATTATAACTAAACTATTTACAGGCACTTTTAAATACTATCATTAAATCAGTGTGTTACAAAATTGATTCCCCTTTTTATAAAGTTGGACACTTTCTTTAATCATTACTACAAAATCGTGGTGAAAATTACAAAATAATATTAGCGTCAAATATCCAAACGAGGATAGAAATAAATATTACATAGACACATACATACATAAATTCACGCCTTTTTCCCATGGTAGGCAGAAACCACAGAACGCCAACTATTACGATCCTTACATACTTCTTTCGCCTCGTCCACGTTCATACATCTGTCCATACAAGCACGCCGGTTACGAGTACTGCACACGCGACCTTTCTGAAGAACCCCACCAATAAGGTCAGGGTAGGTCTTTCTAGGGCGTCCTCTCCCGGCGTTGCCATTCACATCTGCCATATAAATCCCTTTTTTTGGTCGCCTTTCATTCATCCTCTCAACATGACCGAACTATAAAAAAATATTATCTTTCAATATCAAACTCGGAGACATTAACCAACATGCACGAGAGGAAACTGTGAACCGAGACTTTCCGAATGTTAACAAAGGAAGCGCAAAACGCGAATTTGTAATTTCCACAGTTATATTGCTCCATCGTGTAATTAAAACACCACCCATTTATAACGTAGTTTTGGAAACCAGGATTTCATCCAATAATTTTCAGATAATTGGTAAACAATCAGCATATCAGCCGCAGGACCTCAACTACTGAACATAGGCCTCCCACATAGATTTCCAAAAGGACCGGTTGGAAGCGGCCTGCATCCAGCGTTTTCCTGCTCTTAATCAGGTCATCTGTCCACCTTGCGGAAGTCGTACAATGCGCTTGCCGTGTGTGTCTTCTACTTCAACTATGCGGCCCCATTAGCCATGTTCTGCGTCTCATGTCCCCTGCCCACTGTCACTTCAACTTGCTGATTCGCTGGGCTATGTCGGTAACTTTAGTTCTTCTGCGGATCTCCTCATACGGTAAATAATAAACAAACAATACAGTGTTTAGAAAATTTGTGGATGTTTAGTAGAAAATTAAGCGTCGTCCTGCCAAAATGATCTAACACACAATTTCTTAATCCAGCAATGATAGTTCATTGTACATCCAAAGCCTGTCCTTATAAAAGAGATTTAAAATTAATCAGCATAAAAATCCAAAACTTGTACAATTACTTCCAAAAATAGGAGACATTGGGATATGTGCATAGTTTCTTTGGCAGAACTACCCCTAACACTGCCAAGTTAGTACCAAGTTGTAAAATATTGTATAAGGATCAACTGGCTTTATTTAAACTCGTTACCGCTGTATTGCTGGTCACCAATAATATTAGGGTGTTTTTTTCCGAATGGGAAATCATCAAATGACTTCCCCGGGCTGGGCGAGGCGGGAGGTAGTGTCAGACTTTTACTGACTAAAACCCATCCACGTTCTTTCTTGTGTTCTTTCTTTGCGTTCCAGAGGCGCGGCATCTCTTTCGAACAACCCGCGGCCCCGGCAGGCATCGGCCCTGAGTGGACCCTCCGAATATTAGGGTGTGTGTCAAAACAAAGGCCAATGATTTAGATAACAACCTGCACGTTATCGAAATGACACTTACTCATTCAAATAATTTTCATAATGAATTGATTGCACGAAAATGAACTACTCAAGTCAAAACCCACCAAATGAACACGGAAGTAACACGCCTTTCGCCACTTAAAACAAAACTTCCAAACCATTAAAATGTTCGCAACCCAACCCTCATTATTCTATGAATGCCGCTGTTCCTTTCATAAAACTATCCCATATGCTTTAATTACGACACCATCATTAACTATAGGGTTATTACCATTCGGTTCCGCCACTAATTGCACAAAGTTCATTCGGAAATTCTCGTTAAAAGTCGTCGAGACGTCCGCGTCAGCCTTTTGCGAACAAGTTCAAAGTTGCACTTTGTTCGTGTGGTTTTTCAGTTGACTTGTGTGATGTGTCTTTGAAATATGGTGTCGGGAATATGAGGAGTTGTTTTGTCGTGGTTGAGAATGACTTTATGTAGTTTAGCACGAGAGGGTTGAATATAAAAGTCTATTTATGTTGCAGTCAAAATACATTTAACTGAATAAAAACACAAAATTAAAAGTTTTAGGTATCCCCCAACAGAAGAATAGAAATTCCTACCGCAGCTAACAAAAGAGCTGATAACTTTGAAACCCTGAACCGATTTCCATCAAACATAGCTAAGAACACTCCCGACTAATTACCTTTCAAACAAAAAGAAACAAAATGAAAATCGGTTCATGCGTTCGGGAGCTACAATGCCCCAGACAGACACAGTCACGTCAAACTTATAACACCCCGTCGTTTTTGCGTCGGGATTTATCTAAAAGGCACTTTTGAACATCATATACGAGAAAAAGGGATTGAATCTAGTTGCCCTTTCCAAAAAATAGTTTCGTTTGGAGAAGAATTTGGCAAGAAACTCCATACCTACTCGTATGTCTCTCTTATGACTCTTATGAAAATTGACTGATATATACCGAAATAACAATATAATTCATTGAACTTTTCTGCAATTTTATTTGTTTCTAGCCTAAGTTAAACTAGAGACTACGATAATACTTTTAATGAGTTACTTATTTTGTTGATTTTATAACTATTTACAAAATGCCAGTGAAATCTCTTTAAAAGGTCGACAGAACTTTGTATTCCCAAATTAGATACAAAATTGTTAATCACATAAAGAGCCTTAAAAGGTTCTTGGCCGAAGTTAAAATTGTCTTCTTTTACTGGCGTTAAGTAAATATTTGAAATTACATTTTGTTTGTTCCACTTTGCGATAAAGTTTCAGAATATTACACCATTAGATGACTTCGCCGCTAGTTTAAAACCAAATTGTAGGTAATCTTATTCAATTAAGTACCTATTTTAAGACTGCCCCGTTAGTTCCGTGGTCTCCAGCGCGACTGCTGAGCGTTGGTTCAATTCTCAGGTTGGAGAAAAATTGTTTCTGTGTGTTACCATTACGAATTTCTGAGCAGGAGTATAGAAATTGCTAATGGCACACTGCAAGTGGTATTCTTAGTTAATTATTGTAGTTTTTATAGATGTTACATTTCCTTTAGTCTTTCAAATCGTAATTAACGTCATCTAAAACAAAAAAACACAAAAACTGAAAACTGCCTACTTAGCCTAGTGGTCCTAAGCGCGACTGCTACGCTAGAGGTCTTGGGTTTAATTCCCTGGTCGAGCAAAAAGTGTTATTGGTTTGTTCTATTACATTCTCAGTAGCAGCTCGGAGTTAGGATTTGTGTCCAGTTAATGGCAATAAGCTCGCCCCCTAATACATGGGACCTAAACATACCGGCGAACTGTGGGTGTACATTGTTACTCGTCTGCCTAACCCTTTGGAGAACACAGGCGTGATGGTAGTATTATCAGAAGTTAAGTTAATCTATAAACATTAACCAGTCGTGTGCCTATGAAAATGTTATTGAAATCGTATAAGCAGATTATTGAGCTCGAACAAACGGGTTTTCGAAGATATTTAAGTTTAAAAAAGCCTTTTAAGTTTATAGTGGGTGTACATTGGTACGCCTCTGCCTAACCCTTCGGGGAATGCAAGCGTGATGGTATGTTTGTTAAAACAAAAACCCGAGTACCAAATAAAACTAAATTCAATCCACCAAGCAAACAGTACCGAAATTTCCGATAAAGATTTAGGGAATCGCGGCGTTTATCGAAGGAGGCATTATCATGCATTAAAATTCGTCTCCACAGCAAATTGCTTTCGTCGAACCTAATGACGTATTTGCATCGGAAAAGAGTTCCAGTCGCCGGCGACAGGAAGTTGTTACATAAACACAGCAAGGAGTATCGAGCCCTATATTCTGATTTGATACGTGTCTTAAAATTGTTTTTTACATGTTATGTTAGGACGGTTTTTGTTTTTATAATAAGCGGAGTTTCTGGTGATTCTGTGAGTCCTTTTTTTGTGTGTGATTAATTATTGATGACTAGATTTTGTGCCCGGTTAATGGCATTAGGCCACGCCTGTTTTCCCCGAAGGGTCAGGCAGAGGTGTAACAGTGTACACCCACAGTTCACCGGTATGTTTAGGTCCTATGTAATAGGGGGCGAGCCTATTGCCATTAACCGGGCACAAATCCAAACTCCGAGCTGCTACTGAGAATTTTATAGAAAAACCCAATAACACTTTTTGCTCGACCTGAGAATCGATTCCAAGACTCTAGCGTGTAGCAGTCGCGCTTAGAACCACTAGGCTAATGAGGCAGTTAATTCTTTATTACACAAAGTTTAAATCTATACTCCTTGTAATATTATAAAGAGGTAAAGTTTGTGAGGTTGTAGGGGGTAAACACTGGATCTACAGAAAATTATTTTAAAAAGCCATGTTATTTGTGTGTGCCATAGACTTTAAAACATCACGCTACGATACACGGGAGCGGAGCAGTAACCAAAGGCGTAGCTCAAGCGGGACATGTGGCGACTGTTAAATAATACAGAGTTTTAAGAAACTATTGGCATAGGATAAAACTGAACTGAACTGTTTAGGACCATGAAACAAACAATCTCATTACAATTTTCTCACACTACCTCAATATGGAAAATTCCAAAAGCATTTTGTTTTTTTTATTTTCCTTTATTTTCCAAACACAAATCTCAATACTACAATCATACATAAATAGTTGATGGTGGATGGAAATTTATGGGGAAACAGAGCCATAGATCTATGAGGGTGAATAAATCAGCATAAACGTCACGTCGGGGTAGGCGCGAAAGTCAACATTGTCTTTGGTATTCTTTGTAGTTTCATTACAAACGCAAACGAGGTTTCATTTATTTATGGTCAAATATTTAAAAGAGTCTTGCAACTCAATTGATTGATACGTATTGATTGAAAACGTCCTGTTATTTTCGATGTAAAATGTGTATAACCTCACGTAAAATCGATTTTGGGCACTTGTTCCATTGACAGCGATTTTTTTTTTTTTTTTGGTGGGTGGGAAATCATCAAATAACTTCTCCCGCCCTGGGCGGGGCGGGAGGGAGTGTCAGACTTTTACTGACTAAAACCCACCCATGTTCCTTCTTGTGCCCTTTGCGTTCCGGGGGCGCGGTATCTCTTGCGAACAACCCGCAGCCCCGGCAGGCATCGGCCCTCAGTGGCCCCTTCCTTTTGCTGACATCTCTTTGAGGCGCGCGTGGAACACGAACGCGCCGTCGACACGGCCTGTCGTTATGCAACGTAAGGACGGTGAGCTACCCATTGCTCACTGTCCACAGGTACTTCTGTATTTACCTCCATCTTTTATGCTCACTTCAACATTAGGATGTGAACTAAGTCAATTTAGATGTACTAGATCTTATTACAGTTGAATATATATTTAAACCGTCACAAAGGTATTCCCTAAAGAGTTCAGGCTTAGTACATACACGTTCTTTCATTAGGGTTGGGACGAAACAGGATTTAACTGAACAAACATAGTATCGATTTTAAACCAGTTTAAATACTTAAAAATATTAACATAAATAAATCGTTTTTATTTAGCTTTATTTAAAAAAAAAAATCTTCCTTTTCAGAATGGGTACTTTTTTATTAATAATTTTTCCAATCCGACTAGTAATTCTAGAGATTAGCGCATTTAAATAAACAAAAATGTTTTTAGCTTTATTTTATTTATATTAAAACCAAAATCGAATAATCATAATTAATCATTCGATTTCCTTTCCTGGTTTTCCACAAATACTTTAAAATGTAATTCAAATCATTAAGTTTTAATTTTTTACCAATAAAATTAATAAAAAATGGAATCGAAATAATACGTGAATTTTTACTCTTTTATCTGGTTCAACAGTGACTGGGTATCAGGAACTTTTAAGCGATAATCGATACTAATGCGAATCAAAATTGCAACTCGCTACAACTAATTACGAATCCTTTTCCCCACTCTAACCTGTTCGTTTACCCTCTAGGGGAATGCTAGCGACACTACATGTGAGCTTATTTCCCACTCGCGTTTGTTAACGTTTAGATACCACCAGCTTTGTACACTGTAGCCACAGAATAGATAGTACAGAAGGTCAGGTATAAACAACCAGTAAAAGCAAGTTTGTGTATATATTATTTTGGCAAGGTAATTATTACTCTATTTCTGCAGCAATATAGTTTATTGTCGCACAAATATTTTTATTCACGACTGGCACATCCACGTGCATCCAGTCCTATCACACCATAGGTTGGCTAGATGTGAATTCGGTTGAAACAAATGGTTATTTGTTTGTACAACATCGGTATTACTGAATGAATAGAGTATTTATTACTTGTTCAAAATTTAATTCTTGCCCATCCAATCCACTCTTTGCTTTGCTTGTATGTACCTTTAGAAACACGTACAGCGAGTACGCTATCAGTTCGCTAATTAGTTCATCGTTTGTACCCGTCATGTAAACGCGTTTATTTTTGACGTGCAAGAGCCTGTGCACACCACGTTGCCTAAACGCGCCGTTGACGCGCGTTTTGGGAACGCGCGTCGACAATGCATTCTTTTTTCCACATTGAAGTTAATTTTTGTCTGAATCGCTACAAATATGCGTCAACGGCGCGTTTAAAAAACGTGGTGTGCACAGGCTCTAAAAGTCGTCATGTACATATTTCCCTAGCCCGTAAGCCAGGAAGAGGTGTCTATCAGACCGGTGTTCCTTAATTACTTCTGAAAGATTGCTTGCTCAGTTCTTCCCTCCCCTGGTAAGATATGAGTGTTATACAAGTGTACCCTATCATCCTCTGTGGCTGTCATTCTCGGCTGTCATTCACGGCTACTGTTCCACTTGAGAGATACAGATGCGCCTGGATTCGTTCGTCGTATGTCGTTGGCTTTCTGTATCTATTTGTTGTGTGTCACAATGCAGGGAACACAAGCGGCTATAATCGATACGGAAAATAATTCGATTACTGCAGAATCGATTATTGAATTAGGGTTATTGTACTCGATGGCATTGTGAGCGACTGTTATTGATAGGGTATTTAGGTTATAGGGATTGAACATGCCTTGGGGGTTGTGGTTATAATTATGGATACAGCTGTACTGATAACGTTATCAACATTGATCGATAACAGAGTAGTCTCGAGCATTGATTAGCACTTCTCCTTATAGTCAAGGACTTTTTTAAGTTGTTCTATTTCCATTCTTCTTATTGTAAATGCGAAAGTAACTTTGTCTGTATGACGTTTACGTGGGCGAAGCCACGGGCAATATTTAGTATACCAGTATATGTTGGAAGGGGCATCATGACACAACCTTTTACCATGCATATAGTACATGATTATAGTCGACGTTATTTAGGAACACGTTTATGAGAATAATTCACAAGGAAACTGCCTCGTTGGCCTAAGCGCGACTGCTACGCTAGAGGTCTTGGGCTCGATTCCCAGGTCGAGCAAAAAGTGTTATTGGGTTTTTCTATGAAATTTTCAGTAGCAGTTACATGGGACCTAAATATACCGGCGAACTGTGGGTGTACATTGTAACACCTCTGCCTAACCCTTCGGGGAATATGGGCGTGATGATGGTATGTTCACTAGGAAAGTGTAACACTGAAAATGAATAATCACTGTTCTTGTAAAAGGAAAACCCCGCTAATATTTTGTTGCTTATTGTTTCAGCTTAAAAACTTATTCACACTAAAAACAAGTAAGAAATGGAACAATGTAATGTTTAAAAAGAAAATGTGTAGGAAAAAGCTGTCATTACCATATATTTTATTGGCAAACAAAGAATAAATAAAGTATGACAGCAATAATCCTGAAAGCGCAAGAAAAATAGCGCGGTTACACTGTTGACAAGTTTACGATGAACGAAGATGTAATGCTGGACTAGATGGGCCTGTGCGTACGCGTGATCGCGTAGGTACGCTCTCGCGATGGAGACATCAGAGTGGTTTTGAAGTAAAACTACTTTACGCACGCTTGACTTGGGGAGTAAGCTGGCGAATGCGTGACGAGAGCGTTACGGAAATGAGTGTGATTGGACGAACGGAAGTTGAGATCGAAATATAGTTAGTGAAGATAGAAAGAGAGAGAGTTACGTTTCTTATATTACGAAGAAGTTTTACTTCAGTGGTGTGGTCTAAAGCATGCGTGTCTTTTTTTTGTCAGTAAGCGTCTAACATGACTGCTTCGTACATGATGATTATTTTTGATTAAATTTCGTTATTTTATTCTCGTAAAATAATTTGCATCTGCCATGTATTCTCTTGACCACTTCTGGTTTGACCTTCTGGTTTCAAGAATTAAAAATTTTATGTTACCCCCGACACAAAAACTAACAAAAGAGCTGATAACTTTGAAACCGCTGAACTAACTAAGAACACTCCCGACCAATATATCTTTCAAGCAAAAAAACTAAACCAAAATCGGTTCATGCGTTCGGGAGCTACGATGCCACAGACAGACACACATACACACAGACACGTCAAACTTATAACACCCCGTCGTTTTTGCGTCGGGGGTTAAAAATGCAACTTAATATGTCAGTTCCAAATATTCTAAATCTGTTGTCTATTCGCGGTCCGCGCAGGACATTGTTGTTTATGCTGTACATTTTATTTTTTATCGTCCAAGGCCATAAAATGTGTTGTAACCAATATACACTAACGTATTTCTACTATTTGGAACAGGCTATTGTTGGTTTTTGACTTTAGACTAACACTACTAAGGCTCCGCTGTCTGTCCGTCTATCACAGAGCTGTATCTTTTGAACTCTAAGTGTAGACACCTGAAATGTATACAGAGATGGTAAAAAATCGTAGGAGGTCTCTCCCTATGTAAATAACGTGTTTTTTTGTACCTAATGTTGCTTGCCAGGGTTGCAGAATTTGATCGAAGGAGTCACTGCGACGCTTGAATACAAAGGGGGTTAGGAGGAACACGGACGGGATTTAGTCAGTAAGAGTCTGACACTCCATTCCGCTCCGCCCAGAGCATTTGATGGGGAATCATCAAGTGACCCTAAAAAAAAGTGTCGCATATTGTCGTGCGATGGATGGCACGAAACCCTTCGTATCTCCGGCTCCCACTTGCTACTTATCTAAGACATCACATCTCACGTAATTCCTGGAAAAATACACTAACTACTAAATGTTGAAGTATCTAACGTCGCTTATCTAGCGGCCCCAGGCTTAAAACTAAAAAATGTGACGGCAATTTCTGGACGTACGAGTTCTGTTTTTGTTGCAATGTACGCACCTAACGTTCTAGAACGTTTATATTGGCAACTGTTGCTGGCGCCTTTTTATGGAGTTTCACACTTTGTTGCTGAAACGAAGTGTGAGTTGGATTTGGTAAATAAAACTGTGATTTGATGTTTAAAGTGTTCTGGTTTTTCGAGAAGTTGTCGTTTAGTGTTGTTTTAAGATGTTTGTTTATGAGGACTTGGTTGCGGGATCGCTGGATGCGGGCAACGCGAAGCGATGAATGCTTCGCGAATCCGGCACATCCCAGCTATAAGCAGAACTGGAACACCGCGGTGGTTTTAGTCGGTAAGAGTCCGGCATGTCCTTGGAGGAAGTTGATGAGTGATTTCCACCACGCACCAAAAAAATAAAAGGTGCGGTCATTGTGGCTATCGTTAAGGTAGGTCTATGTCCAGCTCTGGACGTCTTTCAGCCGATATGATGTTGATGATGATGAATGTTGATTTCTAAGTGTATTACATTTCCGTTGCCCCACCTCTTTACATTTTTTTCTCGTACATACATCTCCAAAACAATATGTAAATCAAAATCAAAGTCAATAGAAATTAATATCATATACTGACAAAAAGATAGACTGACTGACAAGCAGATTGATTGCATTTTAGCCACCTAACCCTTTCATTTCGCGGCACAGCCATGGCTTTGGGTTGCGTAGTGACAAAAGCGGGTTAGGTTGTGCTGAAGTCAAGTAGGATTTATACGTCGAAAGTGCATGAATCTTTATTCAAACTATTTTTTCTCTTGGGTATTGATTTATAAAAATGGCTTATAATTTGGTAAAAATAGTAGCCTTATTCAGAAAGGTGACTGCGGAACTAACTGCTGTATTATACATTTTGGCCACTATCACGCTATTTTGATACTATAATTCCTAAAAAATAACTTTATGGAATTTGATAGTTGTATTAACCAACTAAGGCCATAACTCAGCACAAAGTTAATTCATTACATCAAGTTATATTACTCCAAATTACATAAAATATATTACATGACATCTTGTAACTTAACCTACTGTCATTTAACTCTGAATTTAGACACAAGTAGGCCATCAGTGAAGTACGAATAAAAGCCCTCTGGTTGCAGTAATTGTAATCGTGTGATGACTTAATACTTTCAAACAACAAATCCTTATTATTTCCACAACACTCCAACAATCACTTGTTAATACGCCTCCAGGAAGCACGTGTCATCAATCACGACGCGTCTGTAAGCGTCTTGGTCGGGGTAAATCTCTCTTTTTTACCTCATGACGTCATTCGGGTAAAACTCCCCCTACATCACAGATACCCCGCATTATCTAGCCGGTTTGTGTTTTGATGATTTTTTTATTATTTACCCTCACTTTAGTTGGTGTGTGGAATAGATTTTGGGGAATTTTTTGCTTCAAAATGTTTGTGTATATTTGCATCCAACGCTCTACACAGAAGGCTTTGAGTTTCTTGAATCTGGAGGTTTATTTTCCGAATGAAGGATTTGTTTTGGTGCATCATAATAAAGCATATTAATTATCAGTATTCTACTAGTTCTAGCCGGGAGACATGACAGTCCGTTGGTGACGTCACTTGTCACCTGCACTTTGTCTCTGTTATTAGTTAAGTACTAACATGTTTATTATTTCTCCAACTATGTATTTTTATCTCTCTCTACTTTGTATGTTTTGTTTGTATGTATGTATATATGTATTTATTATTAAAATATATTTTATTCCTAAATATTGTCTGTTCTTTGCACCTACTATGCTTTGTCTCTGCATCGCCCTAACGTAGACTGGTAGAAAATGCCTAAGGCATTAAGGCCGCCTTTGCACAGTGTATTTTTTTACGTTATGTGCATAAAGTTTAACAAATAAATAGGTTAAGTCTATTGTTACCTATTAACACAAGGGATCTATGTTATCTGAATAATTGAAAATAATTTTCTTAAATAAATTTCTAGTCAATATAAAATTTATTTTATATACAAAAATTATTAATAAAGTCACTTAAAAACTGTTCTCTTCTAAACCCTGTATTCCTCACCAATTTCAAAAGTAATCAAAACCTTTTGAAGATTGCACTAAACATACTCATAGAACGCAAAAACGCAAACACAAAGAGAGTCCAAATTATCAACTAACAGAGTACACGGCCCCTATTCATAGTATGAATGCAGCCCCCAAATCAGTCAGAGACAGTAATCAGAAGCAGACACTCCCCCAGTAAGAGATAATAGAAAAATAAAAGATCTCAACATTAAGCTCTATACGGAATGAAAGGAGAATTAATTTGAGGGAGCATCTGCTGGTAAAATAAAAACAAAAATTATTCCCATAGATTTTCAGAGTGGAATAGACGATTACAGTCAAACGGGGTGAATAGGGACGCAGGGGTGAATCGGAACGAAATTTTAAAAGGGATTTTTACTTTGAAATAATATAGTTTGTTACCAGCAAGGACGTTAAAATCTTAAATTGTAATTTAGTTAAAACAGAAGAGATCTCTTTGGTAACAAACTATATTATTTCAAAGTAAAAATCCCTTTTAAAATTTCGTTCCGATTCACCCCTGCGTCCCTATTCACCCCGTTTGGCGGTACTTAAATATTTTTTAATTATTTTTGCTAAACATTTAAAATAAGATTCTAACAAATTCATATTAGGTTTAAAATTATTTTATTTGCATTAATGATTTACGATCTCAGATGATCTAATAACATAAAAATTAAAGTCTACAGTAATTTTAAATGCAAGAGCAATCGCCTGTAGCTATCAATGGCTATAGTCTGCAGAAGATCGTTATCTTCACAAGATCAGCTCCCAGACCTAATCGTAAAACCAAACGCTTTGTCTCAAGTGGCTTGAGACACAACCCTTCGAAATTTTCAACTGAGTATTTTGTTTCTACCACAAACAATTAGTGCTACATGATTTTTTTTACTATATTTTTGTACATACATACACACAGACAGTTCGGCTTGGATCTGTTGGTTCATATCTATTTTTTTTTTACCGATGGAAAATCATCCAATGACTTCTCCCGCCCTGGGCGGGACGGGAGGGAGTGTCAGACTTTTACTGACTAAAACCCACCCATGTTCCTTCTTGTGCCCTTTGCGTTCCTGGGGCGCGGTATCTCTTGCGACGTCCGCAGCCCCGGCAGGCATCGGCCCTCAGTGGCCCCTTCCATGTGCTGACATCTCTTTGAGGCGCGCGTGGACCACGAACGCGCCGTTGACACGGCTTAGACAGCTTTAAGATAAAATGAAAGACTGGTTTGCATTATGCAAGTGTTTCCAAGGATAATCCTCGGCTGGCGCAGGACTATTGCAGGATATGGAAACAAAGAATGGGACTATGACTATTGTTCATATTATTATTGTCTTAGGGCTGATTTTTCAATGGGCAGATAAGTTTTATCCGACGAATAAATATGACAGTTTGACATAACGTCTATACAAAAGCTGTCAAACCGCCATATTTATTCCTCCATTAAGAGATATCTGACGATTGAAAACTCGACCCTTAAAGAAGCGAACAGAAAATTCCGTTAATTTTAAATTGCGAATAAAATAGCATACCTACTATTTTATGGCACGTCACACAATGTGATGCATGCATTTTTTCCGATTCTGACATTTTTACGTAACAATTTTCCTAATTCCGAATTTGAAAATTTAACTTGGGTAAACTTTCTTATTTAAAAAAAAGTATGTGGCAAGTATTAGGTTTTTATTCGGCATTTTGAATCTGAATTAAGATTTAAAAAAAGAAATGCAAGTAAAAGAGACAAGAATGTGTGAATCTATTAAGAAATCATAGATCAACAAAATGGGAACCACAAATAATGAAATACTTAATTTTCCTCTCCTCGTTAGCCTAGTGGTCCTAAGCGCGACAGCTACGCTAGAGGTCTTGGGTTCGATTCCCAGGTTGAGCAAAAAGTGTTATTGGGTTTTTCTATGAAATTCTCAGTAGCAGTTTGGAGTTCGGATTTGTGCCCAGTTAATGACAATAGGCTTGCCCCCTATTACATGGGACTTAAACATACCGGCGAACTGTGGGTACACTGGTCCACCTCTGCCTAACCCTTCGGGAAATACAGGCGTGATTGCATGTTATGTTACCTAATCATATTCTAAGCCTCCAAGCAAGCATTGCGTAACGCAATCAAAGGAAATCCTCCGAAACGTGGCGAATTCTAATAAAGGCAGTGGTAATTAAATAATTTCATAGGAATCTAATGAACTTTATTTATCCGTCGGCCTGGCCTGGTGTTTATTATGGAAATCTTACGACCCTGTACCAAGGTATTGTGAGTATTGTTATTGTAATAGACTTCAGTGGCGAGGGCTTCATACAACGAAATTCGGAACAACAACTAACTAACTATATTAGTCACCACGAGTCGTGAGAACAAATGTCAAGTACAACCCAAAAACCCAAAAATTTACTTGACATTTGTGCTCACGACTCGTGGCGACAACTGTTCTTGGGTTTTTTTTTACCGATGGGAAATCATGCAATGACTTGTCCCGCCCTGGCCGGGCGGGAGGGAGTGTTAGACTTTTACTGACTAAAACCCATCCATGTTCCTTCCTGTGCCCTTTGCATTCCGGGGACGCGGTATCTCTTTCGAACATCTCTTTGAGGCGCGCGTGAAACACGAACGCGCCATCGACACGGTCTGTCGTCAAGTGACGTAAGGACGGTGACCTACCCATTGCTCACCGTCCACAGACCCGCGTCTACGGTGGCCGGGAGTCGTCTCACGGCTCCCGACGCCCGGAGCGTCTACCGCGGCGGCTGGGACGAGAAAGTCTCTGTCTCTCCCGTCCCGCCAACTGTACTTGGCTGACAATAAATAATTCAACGTGGAAATGTTACCAGGCTTTTGGGTATAGGTTGCTGTCAATGGGGTATCCATTGACAGCGATGCAGATATTTTTTTTATGCCCTTTGAGCTTCTAATTTTGCTATTTTTTTTTTGGTTAACTATACGTTTAAGAAGTTGTAAAATAAAATAATAATCCTTTTATTAAATCAAGCAATTTTTGCTTCGGATTCTCCTCTGAAGATCATGGACCCTTCGCTACTGATAGTCTTTTGAATTTTAAGGAACAATAGAAATAAAACTTTCCTTACAAATTAATACTTAGGACGTTTGCTAAATGGAGAAGTACGTAGTTGTAACCAGTGAGTAAAAAAATTAATGAATTCGTCGGAAGTTTCTAGAAAGTCTGGAATAGTGTGGTATAATGTAAACGTCAACCAAAGCAGTCGTTTTCAATTTTTTTTTTTATCTTTGCCCTATGCTAGGAATTTCACCTGTATCGTGGGTGCGTTTACAAACACATAAACTCACAAACGCAAACAATATCTAGACCCGGATCAACCTGTAGGTCATACAAATAATGGTTCCGCGCGGGAATCTAACTCGCGACATCTAACGCAGCAGCCAATCGCTCAGCCACTGCATCAACCGTGCCAACGATATTGACATTGGACATGCATATTTAACACTTTAGTAACAATTTCCTTCCAAAAATATCTTAACAAGACATCTAATAAAAACGAGCATTCCGATATTGCGTATCGTTCCACATCTTGGTAGTGAGGCCTGAACCTAATTATGGCGACGCTCATTTTGGCGCGAAAATGTGACAGTTCGTTAGATGCCGGCCGCATCTTGGCGGGAAATGGAATTGTTAGGTTATGAGAGAAATAAGTTTATACTTGCAGACATTTTAGCTGAACTTTGTTATTTCTTGTTTTTGTAAATGGGAAGCGTAATGTACAATTTAGTAATGTACACTCTGTCGCCAAAGTAGAATATTAGGTTATTTGGGCTGTGACTTTGAATGAAACTGTCTAGTTAATGTATTTATTACTGTAGGCACTTGCTTTACTATATAACTTGACAAACATTTTACAGAACAATTTTTTAGTAAAAACAACGAAAACCGAGTCAGTAAACGATATCACTTACTGCACAAAATGGCGGCAGGCGGGAAAATGTAAAATACGGAACAAAAATCAAATTAACGACTGGCCCAGCCAGGTTGCGACACGGGGATATTTTTTTAAATTAAAATAAGATTAAAACAAGGAAAAGAAGTAAGTATTTGGCTGTGAAATGAGTAATCTCAGAACAGACAAAGACACTTGATGAAAAACTTGAATGAGATGAAAAAGAAACATTGGAAATTAATTTTTTCGGCTTTGAAGTTTGTCATAATAATGAGAGATTTTATCAAAATATCTGCAAATGTAGCAACCTGGTGCTCAGAAATGTTAGATTACTTGCAGAGTTTGTGTTAATTTGAAGGACGTATTTTTTTCCTGCTTTTTTTTGACACTCCAACGCAGTACTTAAAGATTTGTGATAGAAGTATGTTTGTTGCAGGAAAACGGAATAAAAGAACAACCATATGTTTGATATTTATAATAGACTTTAAAATTAACAAAATAGAAAAAACATATTTAGACCTTTGACTCTTGACAATTGTAACCTTTGACCGTTGACCTTTAACCTTTCAATAAGCCAGTTCAGCAAAAATACCACAGGAAAGACAAAAACACATCTCAAAATCGTGCAGCTACAGACAAATAAATATTTACAAAAAAAAAGCCTGTCTTACCTGAAAGCTGAAGGAAATTACGTGGAAAATAATGACGTTGACAATAATTTGACGCTGCCGAGATGTGTTGAGGGACCCTTTTCACACCCTTTTTATAAAAACCCCATGTCAGTGGAACGCGGATTGGCTTATTCGAACCGTAAATATAAGCGGGCGATACATGTTGGAATACAATACAATGTGTGGTTGAATATTTTTCGATACATTTTCGAAATGTTTCTTAAATGGAATGTAATATTTGGTTGCTTTACTCAATTTTTTTTTCGAAGCATTACTATTTGGTCATAATTATTGTTGTGTCTTGTTAGTTAGATGGTTTGGTCATGTTGAGAGGATGAGTGAAAGGCGAGTAACAAAAGGAATTTCTATGCAGATGTGAGTGGCAACGCCGGGAGAGGACGCCCTAGAAACACCTACCCTGACCTTATTGGTGGGGTTCTTCAGAAAGGTCGGGTGCGCAGTACTCGTAACCGGCGTGCTTGTATGAACAGATGTATGAACGTGGACGAGGCGAAAGAAGTATGTAAGGATCGTAGCAGTTTATGTATGTTGTTGGTTATCAGTATCTGCAAGATTTGTCACTAAGGATAGTATTACAAAACCTTTAACTGGTTAAAACGACGTCTAAGTAATGTTTGACTCTTGAGTACAAATTACCGTATTCACAAGTCTTGTTCTTCTATAAATATCTATCAGTCCTCATCTCACTGGTAATTAAAAAATAATAATAACAAATAATTGCAGCAATAAACGTGGGCCCCTATTACGCCAAAGTAGTAGAAATTATTATAATTGTATCATCTATACAAACAAAAGAAGATCTCAATAGTCCCTTAATTTTTAACCCCGGACGCAAAAACGACTGGGTGTTATAAGTTTGACGTGTCTGTGTGTGTGTCTGCCTGTGGCATCGTTGCTATCGAACGCATGAACTGATTTTGATTTTGTTTTTTGTGTTTGAAAGGTTAATTAGTCGGGAGTGTTCTTAGTTTGTTTGATGGAAATCGGTTCAGCGGTTTTAAAGTTAAGCTCTTTTGTTGGCTACGGTAGTGATTTCTTTTTCTATCGGGGTTTTCTTAAAAATTTTAATTTTGTGTTTTACCATCTCGCCGCGTATTACATAATGTTGGCATTCTAATTTCAATCTGAATCTGTCAAAAATACTTGTTATTTGCCCTTTTGACATTGATTGTCGCTGAGATGAGTTTACGGCTAGATAATAAACGTTTTTAATTACGAGAAATGGCCTTCTGAATTCAAACACATAACTTAACAAAGTGAAATTTAATAAATCTCAACGGAACATTTACTTAGGCTTTATACAAATATACATTGTAAATATTATTCGAAACGTAACAAATGTGAAATATTATTTTATTCACGTTCACAACTGTCACATAAGTTTCTAACAGCACCTGAGGAGAAATGTATAGATTCGCAAAAGATTTGAAAGTTACATTAAAAATTGAATTCGTGAATTTTCTTTAAAAAAATAAAACTTATATGCGTTTTAAATTAATTATAACTGAACTTTTGGAATAAATTATTTTGTTTACATAAAATATCATTTTATAAATTTTATAACATGACAAAGATGTTTTTTAAATAATCTATTGGATTTTGCTATAAGTAAATTTATTTGTACTAGATCAGCATTTTGCTGTGACTTTGTGTGCATACATTTTTAAATTATCTTACCGTAATACAAAAAGTATCCTATATAATATTTAAACCAAATAGCTTATCCTAATTCTCAGCCGTTAAAGCGTAATTGCGAAACAATCATCCAAACATACAAACATCAACGGGTGATCGCCATAAGGGTCATCCGAGGATACCGCACGATCTCGGGGGAGGCGGCGAGCCTCCTTGCCGGATTGCCGCCGTGGGATCTGGAGGCGCTGGTCCTCGCGCGCCTGTACGAGTGGCGCGTGGAGGTACTAGGCCGGGGGGAGAGTCCGCCACCGCGGCAAATTGCCGCTAGGCGGGCCGACCTCCGGCTCGATCTCATGGCGACATGGAGACAGCGACTGTCGCAACCTCGTGCTGGGCACGCCTTAATAGAGGCGGTAAGTCCCCTCTTTGAGGAGTGGCTGGAGAGGCGCCACGGCGCCCTCACCTACCGCCTGACACAGGTCCTCACCGGACACGGGTGTTTCGGGAGGTTCCTGCACCTCATCGGGCGGGAGGAAACGTCCGGGTGTCACCATTGTGTGGATCGCCCCGAGGACACGGTGGAGCACACCGTGGCGGTATGCCCCGCTTGGGCGGAGCATCGCCGAGTCCTCGTGGCGGCCATCGGCGGCGGTGAACTCTCGCGTCCGGCCCTGGTGCAAGCCATGGTCCGGAGCGAGAGGGAATGGGATGCAGTCGCCTCCTTCTGCGAGGCAGTAATGTTTGAGAAGGAGGCGGCGGGACGGTTGAGACAGCGGTTCTCCCGTCCCAGCCGCCGCGGTAGACGCTCCGGACGTCGGGAGCCGCGAGACGACTCCCGGCCACCGTAGATACTGGCCTGTGGACGGTGAGCAATGGGTAGCTCACCGTCCTTACGTTGCATAACGACAGGCCGTGTTGACGGCGCGTTCGTGTTCCACGCGCGCCTCAAAGAGATGTCAGCAAAAGGAAGGGGCCACTGAGGGCCGATGCCTGCCGGGGCTGCGGGTTGTTCGCAAGAGATACCGCGCCCCCGGAACGCAAAGGGCACAAGAAGGAACATGGGTGGGTTTTAGTCAGTAAAAGTCTGACACTCCCTCCCGCCCCGCCCAGGGCGGGAGAAGTTATTTGAAGATTTCCCACCCACCAAAAAAAAAAAAAAAAAAAAATCATACAAACATTCACGTTTACATCATTAGCAAAATAATTCCTTATAAATAGTTTTCGTTGAAAACAATATTTATACTCGAAATCTGCGCGCAAACACGATAGAAGAGTAAAAAATTACGCCATTCTATATCGACTAAAAGGGATGATGAATTCAAGCTAGACATATTTCCATGTAGTAACATTAAAGACTACCAAAGACATTGCAACCATATTTGCCCCTCGCAAAAAAAAATTCTTAACAAATGTACCTACGTGCATATCTCTAAATAATTCATGACCTGAACGAACAACAACGTTTAATAATAACCTTCCATTACTTACCACAACATAAATAGGTACCCCTTGTACAGTCAACAAAACAGTTTAGTTTGCAGGCGTGAATTAAATATGTCCGTCTAGTGCAGGCATTATTTATTGTACCTACATTAATTGCGGCAAAACTTAAAAGGTGGGAATATTTTGTAACATAAAACATACGACACGGCACGACGCACAGTTGGCGCAGTGGTTGAGCGACTGCGTGTTCCTAGTTCAATTTCCGCAGGGAACAAATATTTGTATAGCCTACAGATAGTTGTTCCAGATCCGGTTGTTTGTGTATGTGAGTTTATATGGTATGCAAAATACAAGAGAAATACCTAGAGTGGAGCAACGTTTTTAAAAAATAATGCTCAGAGGAGCCGCACACGTGTAACTCTGGTAAATGAAGTAGTTGTCTATGATTCTTTGCCAATACACCTATCTGTTTTTTCAACTGTACTTAAACCTTCGTAGAAATGCGTAGACAGTTGTTGTGTATAGTAAATATTAATATTACGTTTATACAAGCTGAATCATGCCCGTAATATTGTATGGAGACGTTATTTGCTTTTTTTTTGCTTAATTCATCATAAAGAGATAGGGTTGTCGCTGTAGATATTATTCAAAGTCAAAGTCAAAACATTTATTCCAATTAGACTATTTACAGGCACTTTTGAAAAGTCTGACACTCCCTCCCGTCCCGCCCAGGGCGGGAGAAGTTATTTGATGATTTCCCACACACCAAAAAAAAAAAAAAAAAAAGGCACTTTTGAATTGTCAAGAAGTGACCCATACAAAAAGTGGAAGCTAGTTGCTCGTTCCAAAACGTAGGTCTCTATGGAGAAGATCGAGCAAGAAACTCCATGGACACCCTTTTCAAATTGGTTTTTACAAAATCTTGGTTACAATATTCTTGTTGCTTCTATATGTGAAAACAATGAAGTTGAACATAAAACAAAAAAAAACCTTATTATCCCAATGAAGTCTCTGTATTTGTAATAATCGAATTTGAATCTATTGTTTTGAATATAGGAACTTATCCTATGTTTGTAAAGTAATAATAATAATACCAGCCTATTATTGTCCAACTGTAAGTAAAAGGCTTCTTATTAATAGAGAAGGTACGAGCATTGATCTTCATGCTTCCACAAAATGGATTGAACAAAATATTTTTTTTGATAGATGATAGACCTATAATTAGTGGAATAACATTAATTTTTTTATACGGCAGTGTACCTAAAATATTTTCTGTCAAACTTAACACGCGAGAAATTGAAGGCAGTTTTCAAAATTAAATTATGAAGACTCGATTTTGTCATTTTTTTTTTATAAAATAACGCGGTGTCAACCCTAAGAGTGCGGCAGCCAATCAATTGAGCGAATTACATCGTCGACCATTCTGTCGAGTCGCTAACTACTACACAACACAATTGATACTATTTCGGATATTTTGCCGAATTCCGGTTCTGTTTCTATATGATGTTTTTATCCTTATTTTTATTTGCATACTAGCTTCTGGTCGCGAATTCGTCCGCGTGGAAATCTAATCTATACAAATAATAAACATGCAAAAGTAAATCTGTGTGTTTATCTGTTACGCTTTCACGACAAAACCACTAACCCGATTTTGATGAATTTGGTACAGAGATAGATTAGACCTTGTAAAAGGACATAAGCTACTGTTTGTAGCGAGAAAAGGCCCTGTAGGGGTTGAAATGGGATATGAAAATGTATAACTGCCATAATTTTTATAACTGCCTCGGTGGCCTAGTGGTTCTAAGAGCGACTGCTACGCTAGAGGTCTTGGGTTCGCTTCCCAGGTCGAGCAAAAAGTGTTATTGGGTTTTTCTATGAAATTCTCAGTAGCAGCTCGGAGTTAGGATTTATGCCCGGTTCATGGCAATAGGCTTGCCCCTATTACATGGGACCTAAACATACCGGCGAACTGTGGGTGTACATTGTTGCACCTCTGCCTAATCCTTCGAGGAATACAGGCGTGATGGTATGTGTGGATGAAAATTTATATGGGAGTCCGTCAATGTTGAACATATAACTATGAAATCTTGTATAGGCACTTTAAAAAAACTTTTTTCCGCACACATCAAAATATGTTTAAATTTTCCACTGATTTTGTACTTACGGTTAGTTCAGGGTGTGTTATTTATTAAAACTTTTTGCACATAATGTAAATAATACACTGTACAAAGGCGGACTTAATGCCTTCGGCATTTTCTACCAGTCTACCTGAGGGTGATGCAGAGACAAAACATAGTAGGTGCAAGGAACAGAAAGTTTCCAGGAATGAAATATAATAAATACATATACACATACATACAAACAAAATATACAGAGTAGAGACAGCAAAAAAAAAAAACATACATAGTTAGAGAAATATAAGAAACTAATTGTGAGACGAGTCTGGCAACTTCATAATCAAGTGTTCACGAGCTTTTACTTTGAATATGAAACTACTGGTAGCCATCCTAATATTCTGAGGAAGCGCATTCCAAAGGAAAACCGCCTGAACAAGAAAAGAAGATTTAAGAAAACCAGAGCGGTGAGAAGGACATCGTAGAAGACGATTATTGGAGGAGCGAAGATTCTTACTGTGCACAGAGCACAAGTATTGAAAGTGAACAATCAGATAGGAAGAAAGAACAAGGTAGTCAAGGCCCTTAACGCCCTGCGCTGTCTGTTATGTCTCGTGTCCATTGCTAGTAATAACATATTATCCGAAACAAACCTTATTTCAAAAAGCATAGAACACTATATTATTTACACTATAATCTTCCCTTCCTTCATCAAGCCTTTGTAAACAAATCGAACTAAAACTTCTCCCCTCGCTATTTCGCAACACAAATAAATCTCATCGCCCAAGCGAAGACAAATTAACATTTCATAATTAACAGCAAAATTATGAAAGTACGCTAAACAGTATTGGACTGACGCTATCGTGGACCACAGGAACGATTAATAAATTTACAGAACGATCGCTTTTAATCCTCACCGATATTCAGAGTAGACTAGCGATTGGTTTCAGCGATGAGAGATTGGCGATAAGCGATTTTTACCTCACTGTAAAAATAATAAAACCAGCCTATTATTGTCCCACTGCAGGGCAAAGGACTATTCCTATACAGAGAAGGAAAGAATTTGGCGATTTCAGACTTATATTTATTATAAGTCCAGGTTTCTCACTATGTTTTTCTTCACTGTAGCAGAGATAACAACATAACATACCATCATGCCTGTATTTCCCCGAAGGGTTAGGCAGAGGTGTAACAATGTACATCCACAGTTCGCCGGTATGTTTAGGTCCCATATAATTGGGGGCGAGCTTATTGTCATTAACCGGGCACAAATCCAAACTCGGAGCTGCTACTGAAAATTCCATAGTAAACCCAATAACACTTATTGCTCGACTTGGGAATCCAACCCTTGACCTCTAGCGTAGCAGTCGTGCTTAAGACCACTAGGCTAACGAGGCAGAAGCAAAGATAGTAGAGAGGTAAAAAAAGGAAAAAATAAGAAGAAGAAGAAGGGAAGGAAAGGAAAGTCAGTAGAAAGCAGAGATGTTCAAGATTAACTTAGAAAGTACATATGAATTGAAAAGTAACATTGGTACTTGCCCGGTATCGAACCGGCAACGTCAAGCATGAGAGGAGGGGACCTGAACCAAGTGAGAGATAAGTGTATCCAACTGTTATATTTTTAAATTAATTATTATAATACTTTCTAGTTTTATCTTAGGTATAACTGATATCGGTAAAGGAAAACATTGTTGGGAAACTTGAGTAATTATTAATAGTATAAGTTTGGTGATCAACTGCCTCATTAGCCTAGTGGTCCTAAGCGCGATTGCTGAGCTAGAGGTCTTGGGTTCGATTCCCAGGTCGAGCAAAAAGTGTTATTGGGTTTTCGGAGTTATCATTTGTGCCCGGTTAATGGCAATAGGCTCGCCCCCTATTACATGGGACCTAAACATATCGGCGAACTATGGATGTAAATCGGTACACCTCTGCCTAACCCTTCGGCGAATACAGGCGTGATGGTATGTTATGTTGTGTTTGGTGATCAATGCCTTCTCTGTATGAAAAAAGGCCTTTGCTTTGCAGTGGGATAATAATGGGCTGATATTATTATAATTATTACTGTACACTAGTCTAGCCACTAAGACCCACATTCACTCAAGCCGCTTCATCTTATAAAATGAACCTAATCCTTAACGAAATAGACTTTAATTCAAATTATCGATTCCATTCCCAGCTTGCTGTTGATTCTCTGTAAGCTAAGTTTTTTTTTAAATAGAGTAGTTTTTTATACAGTTACATTTACATTAGTTCTTTGTAGCGTTTTACGGCATGTAAAGAATTTTGCAATAAAAAAGCGTCCAGGTTTTAACAGCACTAAAAAAGAGCTTCTAAATTGAACTGTATTTAATTCATTACTGTACTTACTTTTTCTCGTATTTTTTTCGTGTGTCCTAGATTATTTTATGTATATTTCACAACCCCTCAAGCCCTGCTGCCAGGTGGACAGACTACTTAAAGAAGGTGGCGGCATCGGATGGATGCGGGCTGCCCAGGACCGGGATGGTTGGCGCTCTTTGCAGTGGACAGAGATAGGCTGACAGGATGATATTTTACATATTTACATAGTATAAAACAAAGTCGTTCCCGCTGTATGTACGCTTAGATCTTTTAAATTCCGTAACGGATTTTAGTGCAATTTTTATCAATAAATATGATTCAAAAGAAAGGTTTATACGTATAGAACATCACCCTGCGACTAACAAGAGCGGAGCAGTAACCAAAAACGTGACACCGTTCGTGTTCCACGCGCGCCTCAAAGAGATGTCAGCAAGGGAAGGGGCCACTGAGGGCCGATGCCTGCCGGGGCTGCGGGTTGTTCGTAAGAGATACCGCGCCCCCGGAACGCAAAGGGCACAAGAAGGAACATGGGTGGGTTTTAGTCAGTAAAAGTCTGACACTCCCTCCCGCCCCTCCCAGGGCGGGAGAAGTTATTTGATAATTTCCCACCCGCCAAAAAAAAAAGAAGGTATGTAGCTAGTCAAAAATAAAAGTAATTTCTCAGCAATAATTTTTGCTTCATGCAATTTATTTATTTAATAAAAAAGGTTTTTCAACAGTTTCTATGTATAACATATGATAGGTATTGGTTCCAGCAGTCCTGGATTTACATAGTCGCCAATTATTGGCCAAGCAACATTTACAAAAATAAGTGACAACACAAAAAACTAAAAAACTAAAATTAAATAGAAATCCTTAACGTCATGTACCAATCCCAACCACTTCCATTATAATCCCAGCATGATCCCAACTTCAATACCAAGTATATCGATTAGCCGTACAGTTTACCAAATTGTTAGTTATGTTTATGTTGGCAACATAACTAGTGCTTACAAGTTCCAAGTTGCAACATTCAGAACTGTTACGCAACCCTAGGGTACAACTTTCTAGTGCTTACTACATACTAGGTAAACTGTAGCTTGTAATTAACCAAGAAACTAAACAGAATGTTCACTTCGATCGAATCACATATTGCTCCGCGACTACCCATCTTCCTCTCGTCCACTTTTTGCCCGACTGATTGTCGGCCAAAAAATGTTATTGGGTTTTCCATTACGAATTTCTCAGTAGCAGCCTGGAGTGTAGAAGTTGGTGTTGTGACACCCCAATGCTTCGGGTAGCACGTAAAGCCGTTGGTCCTGGTGCCTGATGTCTTCCCGATTGTGTCGGATTGCCGTCCCATCGGACTATCGTACACAGTTGTGCACTATAATCTCCCGCATATCTGGCTAGTCTCCATTGGGACGGGCCGCCGTGACCGAAATCGGTCTAGAATATTGGGCACACATATCGGGTTGGGCGGTTCGATTCCCACATAAAATAAATATTTATTTAACCTGCAGATAGTTGTTCTGGGTCTACCTATTGCTGTAGGGAAGTAAATTTGTTTGTAAACGCACTCACGATGAAGAAAAAGTTCCTAGTGTGAAGAATAATGTAACCTAAATTTTATAAACTTAATGGAAAGGAGCTTCCGTGAACTTTCTTGCTCGTTTTTTCTCCATACAGACCTACCTACGTTTTAATTACACGATGAACCTTCTGGATTAACTTATTTTGTACTCTCACTTACTTCTAATGTTGCTTAGGCGGTAATTATAGCGTATAATAACTTCTTTAGGGAATGCTTTATACATCTTAATAATTATAAAGTTAAGACAACTTCTCAAATAGATTATATCAGGTACTAGCTAGATTTTTAGCCCGTTCCGTAAACTGTTCTCAAACTAAGACATAACGATAATTGAAAACTGATTTATAAATAATACCAGCCTATTATTACCCCATACCATCACGCCCATATTCCCCGGAGGGTAAGGCAGAGTTGTACCAATGTACACCCACAGTCCGCCATTATTACCCCAATGCAGGGCAAAAGCCTCTTCTAGTACAGAGTATGCATGATAATTGATTACCATGCTTGCTTAAGGCGGTTTGGCGATTTCAGACTTATTTAATTTTTAGTCCAGGTTTCCTCACGATGTTTTCCTTCACCGATGTCAGTGATGTCCAAGACTTAAAGCCTCATTATAGGCGCCTTATATTGTTATGTTAGAGAAGGAGGCGGCGGGACGGTTGAGGCAGAGAGTCTCCCGTCCCAGCCGCCACGGTAGACGCTCCGGGCGTCAGGAGCCGCAAGACGACTCCCTGCCACCGTAGACGCGGGCCTGTGGACGGTGAGCAATGGGTAGCCCTCCGTCCGTACGTTTCATAACGACAGGCAGTGTCGACGGCGCGTTCGTGTTCCAAGCGCCACAAAACAGATGTCAGCAAATTTTGAAAAGGCCACTCAGAGCCGATGCCTGCCGGAGCTGCGGGTTGTCCGTAACAGATACCGCGACCCCGAAACGCATAGGGCACAAGAAGGTACATGGACGGGTTTTAGTTAGTAAAAGTTTGACAATCCCTCCTGCCCCGCCCAGGGCGATGAGTTGATAATTTCCCAGCCTTAAAAAAAAAAATGGGCGCCTTAACCAATGGGCCATCACGATCCAGTTCCAGTTATGTTATCTAATTTTAAGGTATACACTTGATAATGTTAATCTATAAAAATAAATATCGTTATTTATTTACTTTGGATAAATAAATTATTCGCAAGTAAATAAAATACCTGCTAACATAATGTTTCAATACTGAGTCAGACATATTTATTCCCTCTGCTTTCACTTTCACAACATAACTTTTAACGGCACGTCAACAATTCAGAATTATGTGGCGTAATATTGGGCCGAACACATTCTAAAAGACAATAACATACAGAACTGTAATAAATATTGTTTTCGCTCATTTCCGATAAACGGGCAACACTGAGGCAGGCTGGTCAGTCACTAAATCAGTCATAATTACTGCTATAAATGTCGCGAGCGCGAGCGTTTGTATGGCTGAGCTGGGGTTGCCAGATTATGATACGAAGTTTCCGGAAATCGACAAAAATGACAAAGATTTTTACATTGTAATTTTTTTAAATATCTAGCTCTGTAAGGCCTACCTGCGCCATAAACTTAACTAAAGGTTAGTTGAGAGATGGGCCCGTATTAGCAAACTTAGTCCGAGTTAAAAAAGCAATTCGTCCATTAAAATCAGGATAACCAACCTCGCCTTTAATCAGTTGTAGGTATGTTTGTACTTTTAAACCAGCCTCAAATTCTCCCCTTATTTCCCCAAAATCGAAACTTTCACAGCTGGCATCCCAGAGCTAACCCGACGAATATCAGCGACAAATAAAAAGCACGATATTGGTGCGATAAAACAAATTTTATTGTTGTTGTAAGCAATAATACTGTATCGCAGTTTGGTATTAAGGCCTTTTTCTGTACGTATCAATGTTGACCTTTTGTAGGTCGATAGGGTCATATTTGTAACCTCTATTTTTCAGAAAGTGATGTACAGAAGATTGGGTTGTTATGTAAAAGAGAGAGAGAAACATTACAAAATAGACCTTACCGAGTGCGTTTAAAGACTCAAAATATTATTTGCAGTGCAATATTGATAGGAATGCATGAAAGCGTGCCATAACAGACTCTTTTGAGATTAGAACTAAACACAAGATAGCTCAAGTTAATCCTGTTTTTCTTTTTCGAATTCTTGGGTAAAGTTACTACATTTAACGGGACATCCGTGGCGTTTTAAAAATATTCGCATTGGGCACTGTAGTAAGTGTAACCTCGTCTGGTCAGGAGCACCGCACTCGCACTGGGTATGAACGGGATCTATAAACCTTCATTGTAGAAGATCCGTCGGACTAGGGGCGTTTATCGTCCGACCAGAAAGGCCCGAGTGAGCAGCGCAGTGTCTCACGCGCGCCACTCGAAAGCGGTTGCGATCATTACGGTAATAGCTGCACGGGGAGGAGGGATCCGCTGAGGAACAGCAGGTCGAGGCCTGTCAGGGGAGCGGTGATGCATATGCGAATCCCACACCCCCGGCCTTGATCAAAGGTGGAACGCCGCGGTGCTTTCAGCCGATAAGAGTCCGACATGCCTTTCCGTCACCAACACGACCCAGGAAGTCCATGACGACATTTCGAAATGTTTTAAATATTCTAATTCATACAATTATCGTTGTTTGTTGCCGTCAATTTGTGTCGGAGTGGAATATTTGATAATGTGCCAACAGCCCGTCCCTTAGGACCAGGTCATTAAACATTTATGCCACGTGTAATTTCGAGGACCTTTGTTTGTTTACAATGTTAGTTCTAATTGGTGATTTATTAGGTTGTGTTGTGGTGTGAATGGTTTCATTAATAACTTTATTATTGAGATGAGAGAAAATGTGTTATTTACTTATGAGGATTTTTTTTTATGAGATGCTACATAAAAAATTTTGTTTAGTCATAAAAGAAAGCGAGAAACAAAAAAAAATATAGTTTATTGACAAAAACCATAAAAAAAAACAAAATTAAATGGGTACGTATAAAAAAAAACAACACACAGTTATTAGTAGTCAGATAACTCAAAGGTTACGTAGGTAAGTAGAAAAATCTCTGTAAAGTTGAAATCATTGATATATATACTCTAGATTAGTAATGAACGCCTCCAAACCGTTGCCACTTCACATATGGCCGCAGCCGTATGTGTTCTCTATTTGTTTAATTCAGTGGTTGACATAATCACATTCAAGAATTATCCTAATCTGAAGACCGCGTGCATTTCCTTCCGGATCCCTGAATTTTGAACAGTAAAATATAGCCACTACTCACACATAGCGTAGCTTCCAAAATCTGACCAAAAATTCCGGAAATTAGCGCGTTCAAACAAACAAATTGTTCAGCATTAAACTTAAACCCTTCAGACCCAGCTAGCAAAGCCACTTACAAGCTATTTACAAAATAAATATCGTATTATGAAAATTTTTATCCGCCATTCCATGAAGAAATACACAAACACTCACATAAAGTCGATTTTATTGTAAATAAATCTCTAAAAGGGATTTCTAATAACATTATAGGATGTCACTAGAAAAACAATTTTCTTTACGTTCACTCAAAGTCAATAGTTATTTGAGACACAACATGATTTATAAATCATGTTGTATTTAAAGGCAATCAAAGTAAAGGCACATTGTTTATAAACAATGTGGCTTTACTTTGATTGCCTTTAAATATGATACTCGTATCTAATCAATACTAATATGATAAAGCTGAATAGTTTGTTTGTCTGTTTCAATGCGCCAATCCAGGAAGGTTATAGGCTACATAACATCACGCTACGAAACATGGGAGCGTAGCACTAACCAAAGACGTAACTTAACGCGGGTGAAACCGCGAAGTAAAGCTAGTCTGTTTTTGCTGTTTTTTTTTCTTACTGTTTGCTAAACTTTTCAGATTAATTTCGTTGCGGGATCCAAGACAGTTGTATCGTTTCTCCGGGACTCTCGGGCGCTCTTCTGGGGGCCTCCACTGTTCATTCTGGTTTTCAGGAGTTACAGTGGTTGCGAATAGTGTGGCGGGCTTGTCCCATAAAAAAAAAAGGTTGTGACAAAGGTTTTATTAATAAATGGACCTTTAAAAAAATGGCCCTATGGTACTTAAGTCTTCAATCGAAGTCTTTTAGGGATTGAAGATATGATATATACGTTTTAGATGTACTGTTATTGCTGTATAGCAAAATAACACATTTAGGGCATTGAATTAATTTGACGTAATTAAACAAAACGAAAATCAAAGATTAAATTGACAATAAACATTAAATACTTCACCAGATAAACTAAAGATTAATTAAAAAAATAACATAACTATTAAATTGTCACGCGCCGTTGGCTAAAATAATCAAAACACAAGAAACCCATTTTACTAGAAAAATGAGAATAAACCATTAAAATGATATCATCCGCAAACAAAGGGTGATTCCGCGACAAAAAAATGAACGACGCTACAATAGTATTTAGCTAATCTAACGAGATACCGTCTCGAAGGACCAATTAGGTCACATTTAGTGCTTAAAATCTTAAAGCGAAAAACAGAGTTCACCATAATAGAAAGAGAAGGGTCCCCGAAGCAATAACAGTTTTAATTACGTTAAAAATTATGTTGGAACCAACTTTTCCGGTTGGTATCTTCGCCAGTCCGTTTCATTTTACGGTAATGTTTATTTCTGAACGTAACGACGCCCGCAATTTAATATTTTTTACTTCAATATTGTAAACGTGCGACTGCTGAGTGTTGAGTCTTAGGTTTGTTTCCCAGGTCAGGCAAAGTGTTATTGGGTTATCACATTAGGAATTTGTCATGAATAGTCCTTAGTTTGGAAGTTGTAGACTCGTGTGACACCCTCGTGCCTCAAAAAAGAACACGAAGAAACGTAAAGTTAGGTATTGGTCCTGCCTGTCATTTTGATAGCTTGTTACATTTTTTAAATTTGTTAGCATTTATATCGTATGAAGCTTATTGCTTAGTCCCTTTTTTACCGATGGGAAATCATCAAATGACTTCCCCTTCCCTGGGCGGACGGGAGGGAGTATCAGACTTTTACTGACTAAAACCCATCCATGTTCCTTCTTGTGCCCATTGCGTTCCGGGGGCGCGGTATCTCTTACGAACAACCCGCAGCCCCAGCAGATTGCTTAGTCTCTAAGAAATCAAGTTTACCAACTTTTTATTAACACTCATCAAAATTGATCCAATCGATCCGCCGTAAAAGTGTGAGAGACAGAAAGACCCAACCTGATTCAAAAGACCAGTCATCCTATTACGTTAGCTACATAATATTCGAATATATTTTACCTACGTACGTGACTATGAATACCAGAATTACCACGAATCTGCAATATAGTAAAAATTCACTATGTTGACTACCCAGCAGTTAAATCACTCTCATGTCACACAAATATTGATATTTGAACCTCCAAAATATAAATAAAAACCTGTCCAATGCCAATTGGGATCGCACTGTCCGTAACCACTGCAATATTTAACATTACTAACAAAAAAATGGTTTTTTGTATGAAAACTTAACAGAAAATAAAAATAGAAATGGAAGGAATCAATTTTTTTTTATGTTATTTTTCATTTTTATCTCAGAAAAGTTCTCATGTGTCTCCCTAACACGGTTCTAAAGGCCTTGTATCAGATGAACGGACATAATTATAGACACTTAGGAATAGTGTCCCGTTCCATTGCGGAAATTTAAAAAGCCTTCCAAATTCAACTCGCCCAAAAACAAAAGAGAAGCAATGAAAACACCATCAATGTGATAAACTTAATACATTTCATCCAGCAAATCACAGGCAATAATACTAATTCGAAATTCAAACGCAAACCAGTTGCCAATGCTCAATGTACCCTGAAACAATCAACATAGCGAACTCTTCAGCAGTTATCAGCAATTAACAGGCCTCACAGAAGTTACTGGCGCGCTAATCGGTTGAAACAAAATTAACACAACTTCAAAATCAGTTCTCTTAGCTCGTTCACGACTTTCGGAGCGTCCCTCCTTATCGATTTTAATATTAACAGCTTCAATCTACGTACTTTCTTTCAAAGTTTCTGCAAGTTTTCTTGCTTAAAATTTTCAATGTGGAACTTTGATATTTTGAGTGTTATCACGGCTATCTATCTCGCAAGATGGGTAGAGGTATTTGTTATTGGATATTACGTTGGTCACGTGGTTGCAAACGCGGCTGCCGTGTGTATGTTCGATTTCCACGTCGGGCAAAATATAACACCTAGTGGGTTTTTCCATTAGCAACCCGGAGTTTTACGGACCTGTGGACGGTCAGCAATGGGTAGCTCATCGTCATTACTTTGCATAACGACAGGCCGTGTCGTCGGCGCGTTCGTGTTCAAAGAGATGTCAGCATAGGGAAAGGGCCACTGAGGCCCGATGCCTGCCGGGGCTGCGGGTTGTTCGTAATAGATACCGCGCCCCCGGAACGCAAAGGGCACAAGAAGGAACATGGGTGGGTTTTAGTCAGTAAAAGTCTGACACTCCCTCCCGCCCCGCCCAGGGCGGGAGAAGTTATTTGATGATTTCCCAAACCCCAAAAAAAAAAAAAAAACCCGGAGTTTGGACGTTGGTGATGTATCTTCACCCCCATGCCTTGAAAAGCGTACAGTCTCTCATTCGTAGATTTTTGATAGTCGTAATAGGTAGTCAGAAACCTGAAAGTCTGATAACCAGTCTTACCAATACCTGTTGCCCAGTAACTGGATCGTGATGATCAAAAACTCTGTAACTACCAGTCGTCCTTGAGATTAACGCTAGTGCCTTCTTTCAACGAGAATAATCCTTTGCCCTGCAGTGGGGTGTTAATTGACTGGTATTATTATAGTTATTACAGGCAATCAAAAAATAGTGTCGAAACTGTAAATGGACCTAGAAGAAGCTCATCAAAAATGGCTACCGATATTATCTAACTACGGCTGCAAGTGCCAAATTCGCACAGTTTTAAAGTTAATTTCCTTACTGCAATCATCTTGGCAGGGTTACGTGGTCCAATGGAATATCATTGCACTCGTTTAGATATTGAAGGAAGGTTAAGAAGGGGGGGCAGCGTTCAATTCTTTTTTTTTTAACTCCCGATGCATGGGGGGTGTTGTTGGGTAAGTTAGTTAGGTTTGATGTTCTGTATATGTGTCTCATATTGATACGGTTTAATAGGCTTATATTTAATTATTTATTTAAACTTCATTCAACGAAAAATCTCTACCAGTCAACCAAGTGTGGATTTAATGATTTTTTATATTTTTTGGGTGACATCATGGCAAAGACCACCCACCTGGTAGTAGTGCTAAATAGTCACTATATCCATACCAGAAGCATCGCCGATATATTGCTATTCTAGAGACAAAACTAAATAAAAACTGTAAGTATTTTAAGTTTGAGTTAGTATGTACATAAAATTAACAGACAATTGCCTCGGTAGCCTAGTGGTCCTAAGCGCGACTGCTACGCTAGAGGTCTTGGGTTCGATTCCCAGGTCGAGCAAAAAGTGTTCTTGGCTTTTTCAATAAAATTCTCTGTAGCAGCTCGGAGTTAGGATTTGTGTCCGGTTAATGGCAATAGGCTCGCCCTCCATACATGGGACCTAAACATACCGGCGAACTGTGGGTGAACATTGGTACACCTCTACTTAACCCTACGGGGAATACAGGTATGATCATATATTATAAAATTAACAGAGTACCAACAAAACCTAGACATTTTATGAAATGACTGTACTGTATTATTAACTGCAGATTGAAAATAGTTCATAACAAAAATTACTTGAAACTACACGAGAGTACTTAGATACTGGATTTCAATGAAACAAAAAAGTAAATAGTGAAAAATCTCCGTTTTATTTTCACTACGAACCGGTTCGTTTTCAGTCGGTATTCACAAAATATGTACCTATAACGAATGTTGAGAATTCGAGCTGCAAAATACTGGCTACATAACAATCTTTATTGAATTTAGTACTTTTATAAAAAAATCTACGAATAGTAGGCACCTGCCCGCCTAGCCTTTTCCAAACTGTGTTGGGGTCGGCTTCCAGTCTAACCAGATACAGCTGAATACCAGTGTTTAACATAGAGCGACTGCCTATCTGACCTCCGCAACCCAGTTACTGGGCAACACTATACCTCTTGGTAAGGCTGGGTGTCAGACTTCCTGGTTTCTGACTATCCGTGACGACTGTCAAATATCTATGAATGACAGCGATTGAGAGTGACGAATATTAGGCACCGAGCGATGTAAAAACAGACACCAGAATTATTGCTTAATTTTTCCTTTTTACAAGATTTTTTGACAATGTTTAACTGTCAAAAAAGCCGTTGCGCCTGCGCTCTCTCTGGGAGTTAGTGAAGAGGAAGTGCACCTGTGATTGCGCACACACTTGTGCACTATATATTTCCTGCGTACTTGGCTAGTCTGCATTGTGATTAGCCGCTGAACCAATCATGTGAAAAAAAAATTTGCTATCGTTGTTCCACTCTAGGAATTTCTCCTATATCGTGGGTGCGTCTACAAACATAAAAACTCCCAAACTCAAACAGCCAGACCGGACCCAACTATCTCAAAGTCATACAAATATTTTTTCAGTGTGGGAAATGAACCCGGGACACGCATGTATGCGCAACATTAAGTTCCCCTCGACCATTTATGAGCAACTTTAAATTTGCGTCTGCAGCATCAATCATCTCGATATGTCTTCATCAACAGTGTATCACGAAAGATACAGGCAAGTAACAATTATTCAAGACAACTATAAAACAATGTTTGTTCCGCACAATATCGAACTTTGACTAAGGTAGTATAAGGTAGGAGTACACTGAGAGGGGAACTAAGTACTTAGAACAAAAACATTACTTTGTAAAATTTTGCGTTCATATCTAAACTATGTCTTTATCAATATTATAAAGAGGAAAGATTTGTTTGTTTGTTTGTAACGAATAGGCTCCGAAACTACTGGACCGATTTTAACCATTGTTACACCAATAGATAGCTACAATATTCCTGAGTGTCATAGGCTTCATAACATCACGCTATGACACACGGGAGCGGAGCAGTTACGGAATACGTAACTTAACACGGGTGAAATAAGACACGCGGATGAAATCGCTGGCAGGTCGCTAATAATATATAAAATTCTCGTGTCTTAGTGTTTGTTACCAAACTCCTCCGAAACGGCTGGACCGATTTTTATGAATTTTTATGTGCATATCGGGTAGGTCTGAAAATAGGGAAACATCTATTTTTCATACCCTTAAAAAAATATATGGCAAACAACGTTTTCTGGGTCAGCTAGTAATAATATAACATAATAAAGAGGAAAGATTTTTTCTTTGTTTGTTTGTTTGTACCGAATAAGCTCCGAAAGAACTAGACCGATTTTAACCATTTTTTAACAATAGATAGCTACATTATTCCTGAATAACATAGGCTATATAACATCGCGCTACGACTCACGGGAGCGGAGCAGTAACCAAAGACATCATTTAATCCTCATTTTATGGAAATCCTATACAATGAGAGATCAGCATAAACTGGAAATAAATAGCTTGACATGTAACCGTGCGTACAAGTAAGTAGAATTGCGCCTCAAAATGCTCTCTTAGCCATCCGTCTGCATGCATACAAAAAATGACCTTGTGTCTGACCCAGATAATCTCAGAATCGTGTAACACCAACACAACCATATTTTTAATAGAAACATTTAATTCCAACATACCTCTTCGAGGAAAAAAAAATTGATACAATTATGTCATCTGTGATAATTTAATTCTAGAAAAAGCAATATATCATATCTGTGCTAATGTAACAAAGCTGAAGATATTTTTTTTGTGTGTTTGTTTTAACACGCTAATCTCTGGACCTAGTCCAGCCCAGTCGGATAGGAAAAAATATTGTTCTATATGATGCCCAAAATCAGAGGAATTGTATAAGCAATATTACCTGACCCGGCAAACGTTGTTTTGCCATATAAAAAGAATATTTCTAGATAACACAACGGCTGTATTCCCCGAAGGGTTAGGCAGAGGTGTACCAATGTACACCCACAGTTGGCCGGTCTGTTTAGGTTGTATTTCTAGATAGGGATTTATGTAAAAAAGATATTATTTTTCGCTTTTTAGTATCAATTTCCTGTCATCCAAATCCATAAAGGAACAGTCATACTACGTAAATTAAAAAAAAATCACTTAACGACACAAGAAAGCTGAATACGCTAATTCTTTTCCTTGGATGACATATTTTTTCAGTTATTCAATTTATTTTACCAATCTACTGAACCATTTTTGATTTATATAGGACCACCTTTAAAATATGACCTATCAAACAAAAAAAGAATCATCAAAATCGATTCATAATTGGTGGAGTTATCGCGTAACACACATACAAAAAAAAACATACAGGCAAATTGATAACCTCCTTCCGTTTGAAGTCGGTTAAAAATAGTTTATAACCTATTCTCAGACCTACCAAATATACACCAAAAATTTCATGAAAATCGATCATGCCGTTTCCGAGGAGTTTGGCTACCAACACTGTGAAATCAATGTTAAACGACACACAGGAGCAAAACAATAACCAAAGACTAACTTAAAGCGGATGAAAAGAACCACACGAACAAAGTAGCAGGCAGAACCTAGTGCAAAAAACACAAAATTAAAAATTTTAAGTAACCCCCGACAGAAAAATAGAAATCCCTACCGCAGCTAACAAAAGAGCTGATAACTTTGAAACCGCTGAACCGATTTCCATCAAACATAGCTAAGAACACTCCCGACGAATATACCTTTTAAACAAAACAAAAAATCAAAATCGGTTTATGCGTTCGGGAGCTATGATGTCACAGACAGACACACACACACAGACACGTCAAACTTATAACACACCGTCGTTTTTGCATCGGGTGTTAAAATGTAGTCAAAACAGTAATAAATCTGAAGATTACCAAGTGTAACACCATCTTAACCTCGGGTAGTGATAGCCGAGTCAATTTAAGTTGGCAACTTAATTTATACAAGTTTAGCCATACCTGCTCAGGACTTGTGGCCATTGTTGAACATTGCCCGTCTTAGCTAAAGCGAGCAAATTGAGCACCCAAACGCTTGTACAATGTTGTTGGAAGTTTTTATCGCGTATTGTGAAGCCATTTGTATGGTAAGTGACCCTGATAAGGTTGATAACAATGGGGTTCTTTGATAGGAATACTCTGGGAAAATCTGTATCGTTACAGAGTGGAGAATTCGTTTTAGAAGTAGTATCGATTGGTTGGCTGTTTTGTTGGTCTATTACAGGGATGGTGAACATTTATTGATGAATGTGAATATTTATATAGAAAATAATAATATGGCTATAAAATTTAATAAATAATACTAGCCTATTATCGTCCCAGTGCAGGGCAAAGGCCTCTTCTTATACAAAGAAGGCACGAGCAATGTTCATCAGGCTTGCTTGATAAATGGCCTTTGGCCTGCAATGGGACCATAATAGGCTAGTAAGTATTATTTACTGTCAATTTAACAACTTCTCGCTTCCATTTTGGATAAAGGACATGGCTTACAAAGCTTAAAAAAAAACAAAAAACCATTTATGCATTTTGAGTCTTTTATATTCAGACACCGTTTTTTTAGGGTTTTGAAATCATCAAATGACTTCCCCCACCCTTAGTGTCAGACTTTCACTGACTAAAACCCATCCATGTTCCTTCTTGTGCCCTTTGCGTTCCGGGGGAGCAGTATCTCTTACGAACAACCCGCAGAATCGGCAGGCATCGGCCCTGAGTGGCCCCTTCCAAAATTGCTGACATCTCTTTGGGGCGAGCTTGGAACACGAACGCGCCGTCGACACAGCCTGTCGTTATGCAACGTACGGATGGTCCCATTGCTGTGTCTACTGTGGCCGGGAGTCGCCTCGCGGCCCCTGACGCCCGGAGCGTCTACCGCGGCGGCTGGGACGGGGGACTCTCTGCCTTAACCGTCCCGCCGCCTCCTTCTCTAGCATTACTGCCTCGCAGAAGGAGGCTTATATTCAGACACCTACAAATGTCTCGAATGACAACTATTTATGAGTGCAATAAAAGGTTTCATAAATCTCATAGGTATTATTCGAAATAGGTACAAAAATTAATTAGTTAAGTAACACTTGGGTCGACGTGAGCGAAGCCGCGGGCACAGCTAGTTCTAAATATATCTAAAGCATGCTGCATTTATCAGAATGTCAAAAATACTTCATAAATATTACGTCACCAGTCAAAATGTGGTATCGCAATGCACAAAGCCCACAAATCTATTTTTGGCAAAATATTTTGATACCTCCCGGCAAACGAGTCCGTGAAGTTTTTCCTGCAAAACAACTGGCTGACTGTTACACCAAACTGTAACACGGACACCCTTAATATTTGCCAACAGTGCCTGTATTCTGTGAAGGATTAGGCAGAGATGTACCAGTGTACACCCACAGTCCGCCAGTATGTTTTAGGTCCCATGTAATAGGAAGCGAGCCTATTGCCATTAACCGGGCACAAACTCCGAGCTGCTATTGAGAATTTCATAGAAAAACCCAATATCACTTTTTGCTCGACCTAGCGTAGCAGTCATTTTTAGGGCCACTAGGCTAACGAAGCAGCCAATAGTGCCATGTGCTCCAATAAGATTAAAAGAAGTCTTGTATTGTGACAAATCTATGGAATCTGTTATATTATATAATACTTACTGATATTATAAATCTAAAGAGTGTAATGGTTTGAACATCTCGACAACTACTGGATCTAATTCTAAAAAATATTTTACTAATACAAACTGCCTCGTTAGCCTAGTGGTTCTAAGCACGACTGCTACGCTAGAGGTCTCTTGGGTTCGATTCCCAGGTCGAGCAAAAAGTGTTATTAGGTTTCTGCGAAAAGCACAGTAGCAGCTCGGAGATAGGATTTGTGACCTGTTAATGGGAATAGGGTCGCCCCCTATTACATGGGACCTAAATATACCAGCGATCTGTGGGTGTACATCTCTGCCTAACTCTTAGGGGAATACAGGCGTGATGGTATGTGTCTTTTACTAATAAGAAGGTAGGATATTTAAATTTTCTAATTATCAAATATAGGTCAAATAATATTAAAAAATTAAGTTTCCGTAAGGAAACATGCGCAGACAAAGTTGCGGGTAAGAGCTAGTTAATTATGTAACTTCCTTAGCCTGTTGCATTTGTTTTGACTACAATAACTTGTGTAGTTTTATTTGTTTAAATACCGCTAATTATATATATTGATAAGTTATAATTTTTTAAATGCTAAGAAAGCTAATTTATATACTTAAGGAACGTGATTTGTTATGTAACAAAAATTTTAGTCCACAATTGGGTTTATGACACTACCAAACAATTGACGTACTTTTTATGAGCTGTCAAAACGCGACAAGACATCACTTATTTGCCAACTCAATATAACTGTTTATAGATTTGAAAGCTGCTAAAATCAAATTATTAACTTATTTAAAAAGCAAATTGTATAATATCTAATAATTCTTCGCGATCGAATTTTGACCAAGGCGGCCGATCTCAACGGAGGCTTGACTTCTCTGACAGCACGCAAAAGATACTATGGAGCCTGATTGTATGCGCAAACACAGGTGCACTTCGTCTTCCCTCACGATACAGGCTCCGCCTAGTTTGGGGACCGCTGTTTTTACTAGAAATGCGTACCGCTAATTGTTACCGTTTTTACCGTATGCTAACCTAATTATAAGGAACTTTTGTAACAATGGATAATATACTTTTACTTGACATTACTTACTTTACTCTTTAACTATGATTCCAATAGGAAGAGCTGAGCTGAGCTGAGCTGAGCTGAGCTTTCCTAGTAACGAAAGTATCACATGACCAATTTCCAAACTCGGAGTGGTTACTGAGAATTTTCTGACGAAAAAAAACCCAACAAAGCAAAATATTATACCTTTTGTAAAGGTATGAACTCGACACTAATAAAACACGTTATGTTTCTTATCCATCTTAAGATTACCTTTTTTTTTCGTTAAGAAATCCTCATAGATAGCGTCCGTCTGGGATCGAGCGGAGGGTTATATCGGACTTCAGGGAACCCCACGATTCCTCCTGCTACAATGAGTAGGTAGCCTGGTATTTATCATCAGCCTGCAACAGTCCACTGCTGGACATAGGCCTCTCCAATCGCACGCTACAGCTCGGTACATCCATACATACATACCATCACGCCTGTATTCCTCGAAGGGTTAGGCAGAGGTATACCAATGTACACCCACAGTTCGCCGGTATATTTCGATTCCATGGAATAGGGGGCAAACCTATTACCATTAACCGGGCACAAATCCTAAGTCCGAGCTGTTACTGAGAATTTAATAGAAAAATCCAATAACACTTTGTTCGACCTGGGAAACAAACCCAAGCACAACACCTCTAGCGTAGCAGTCGCGCTTAGGAGTACTAGGCCAACGTGTCAGCTCGGTATTCGCTTGACGTATGATCGGCGCGCGGCGCCCCCAACTGGGTCTTAGAACTCTCATCAATTACTCCATTGTCACACTAAACTATTGACATACAACTCCACATAAATGGACACAACTAACCGTTGTGACATAATTTTCTAAACAATCAATAGAAGATTAGTTCGCCATACCAATATGGAACGCATTCACTGACTGATAGCACCGCCATTAGGAAAACCGATGCGATTTGTTATTTTTAGTAACCTTAACACTAATTAAAATGGTTAAGTTCGAGAAGAAAACATTGAAAGGGTTCTGCACGTTTTTGAAGAAAGTAGAACAACAGTGGCCATCTGAAGTAGACCCAAGATCAACAGCTGTTTAATTACCAGACTCTGTGCAATCAATCAAATACATAATCTTCTTCATAAACTTAATATCGAATCGTATTTCATTGTTTTGGTGATTTAAAACAGAAACTGTTGGTTCTAATTTTATAGTACTCTACAACAATGGAAATATCGAAATTAAAATAATCTTGCTATTGCTCTAAGAAGACTCTATAGCACTCATATTAATTAAGTAATCATTAAAAATTCAATTAAAACTTACCTACTAATAGAGCCAATTATTACACGTTAAACCGACGAACTATTACGGAACCCTAATTAGAGGTTCTAATGAGGCAAAATTAGGCGATAACAGTTAAAATAAATATAACAGTTCACCTTATTTTTGGCATTCGTGAATCTGACCTCATATTGCGCAGGACAGAAGAATACAAACTCTCCAAAATGAAAGTTTACATTGTAGTGCTGTTGCTGGCTGCCGTGGTCTTCGTGGAGTGTGGCCATACCTTCTTGGGGACTAATGTCCAGCGGCCTCTCATTTTCCATAAGGAGGCTCGGTACTCGTCGAGAATTTTCCAGAAGAGGATTGAGTATTTGAACTTCACCCTGCCTGCTGTCCCTGGTGGCTATTACAGAAGTATTCAGGTAATTTTTTGTTTTGTTTTTTGTTTTTCTCTTAAGAAGATGAATGTAGCAGAGTGAGAAAGAAGAGTCATCCAACTCTTCTTTTTAACCAATTAAAAAAAAGAAGGAGCTTTTCAACCGATTTGGAAAATATGTTTTTTCAAAGGTTATATACTTTCAGATTATTTCAGTAGAAATTTTATCGGTTTTTGTTATTTATAAATCGGTTCAGTAGCTTGATTATTAAATCACAATAACTGAAAAAAAGAATCATCGGAGTAAACGAAATTGAGTATGCTTTCTTGTGATTTTTCACTCGTTTATGTTACTGTTTATTCATGGATTTGGATGAATATAATAATATTTATTTGCTAAAAAACGCGGTATAAAAAGATGGATGAATGGTCTAAAAAGCAAAAAATATAAATCCTGTTTACATTTGTACTTGCTTTTTGAAGGCGGTTATCTTTTTGTTAAAATTATTTTATTGAAAGCAGCTATTTGTAAATTATTTTTACTAAAATGAGGTCACAACGGAAGGTGAGACGTGCTGAATAAATGTATCCAAAACTTTAAAGATGACGCACGGAATCGTGATAGATGGAAGGAGAGAAGGACGTGCTTTGCCCAGGACTGGAACAGGACATGCAAAAAAAATTGAGAAGCTTATTCTAAAACTGATGAGCTATCCCTATCAAGGCAGATAGTACTGGTAATCAGCTGCATCCGGTTTGACTGGAAGCAGATCCCAACGTAAATGGGAAGGCGTAGTGCATTTTGAAAGGAACAGCTGTTCATTTTTATATTTCATTAGCTATACGCCAGTGGAAATCCTGTCAAAATTGGTTTAGCTTTTTGGGAGATTAGCTGGAACAAATAGACAGACAGCCAAAAATTTTGTTTTTTATACAAACATAGTTAGCGCCACGAGTCGTGAGCACAAACGTCAAGTTAAGTATTTTTTTAATTTTTAGGTTAGTTTTTGGGTTTTTTGAGCCGCTGCACGCGATCAGTTAGACAGACTGAAACCCATACATGAACTTGACGTTTGTGCATGCATTTAGTAAAAACCTGTTATTTGACATTACAAACAGACGCTTCTTTTTTATTCATTCATTTGTATTTTGAATTTAATATCCTTGATTAAATATACATCCTTCAGGCGAGAAGATCTCTCAATTATTAATTTTAATTTCTTTTTAGGGCATCTTGGCCTACGACATGACGCACACCGGCGCATCTGCTAACGTGACCCAGGGCGGCATCGGTTACAACTTCGTGACCCTTCGGATGAAGAGCGACCGCGCCAAGGAATTACGTTACGATGTTTACATCTACGCTTGATTTTGTATTGATTCAAAAATGTATTTTTTTTGCAATATATGCATATCTGAGTGATTTCTAGTTCTTTCTCTTGATCTCATCTTAGAATCAATCAGCTAACTAATTCATTTAAAATCTTTATAACGGCCCGTATATGCCTGCGACTGGGTGGATATTTTCACCCATGTTAATTAATGTCTTTGGTTAATGCTCCGCTCCCGTGTGTCGTAGCGTGATGTTATATAAGCCTATGTTGATCAGGGATAATGTAGCATTTTAATAGTAAAAGAATAGTTGTAATCGGTCTAGTAGTTTTTGAATATTCTTTACGTACATACATATACAGAATACAAATATTTCCTCTTTATAATATTAGTTAATATAATACAAAACAAAGACCTTTGACAAAGCCGAAAATTATTATGTTACTACCCATCATTACGATTTTTTGTTCTGGACCATACCTTGACGGACTTGGACGAAACCTTTTTGATATGAAGATCTTTAAGGTCAAAGACGCCACACTATTCTCAACCACTGTAACTTCTGTAAGCCAGAATCAACAGTGGAGACCGCCAGAAGAGCGCCGAGGCAATGAAGTTCGACGAGAAACAATATAACTGTATTGGATCCCGCAACAAAATTAATCAAAAAAGATTAGCGGAGGAGTAGAAAAAAATATAATATTTACTTCCCTCCAAACAAGCAGGAGACATAACAGAACTAGGCAAATAGGCACAAGGGGATGTTTTCAACTGGGAGAAGCCCAGATTGCCAAGCACCACGGAGTGCAATTCTTATTATACGAATACAAAAAAAAAACATTCATTTGAAGTTTAGTAAAAATGTTATTACTAAACTTCAAATGAACCCACGGGTATTTAAAGCACTGGTACATAAGCACAATATTTTTATTATCTTTGTGGCCAATAATACAAAAGAAATTCCTATTCACTAGGAACACAGTAAAAAAAAATGGAAGGTTAAACTTAGTTCATTTTTATCAATTGCACCCACGTTACAGGAGAAATTTTAATCCCCACGCTATTTCTCCTGAATCGTGGGAGCATTTTTTAAAAAAGATCATGATGATGATAGCCCAGACAAAGTTGATTCATCCAAGAGTGACCATGTAAGTCAATGAATTAGGAAAGTCCCGGAAAATACCTATACTAGATTACCTATATTGCTATAAGGAAAAGGTGACCAAAAATACAGGAGGAAAAACTACACTTCTATGTAAATGCAGCCCCCGACCGTCGCGTCTGTCGGTCTTGTCACACGCTATCAGGTGAAGTCGGTTTTTTACCATTTTGTTATTTCCAAGCCAATCCAAGCCGCAGAGAGTCCGAACCGAAGCCATCGCGGTAGAATTAAACTGACAGTACATCGGATTTCATTTTTATATTTAACGTTTAGCTTGTTTTGAGCGGATTAATAAAGGCAGGGAATTTTTTTTTTTGATGTCTCATCAGGATGTGAGTCTTTCGCTTGTTGTTAGCAAAAACTGCTGCCCGTGATTCTGGTTTTAATTCGCGGGTTGGGCAGTGCAGAAGAGATGACATTTTCCATATGGATTCTCGGAAATATCATCAACTTATAGATTAATAGACTCGCCTCTATAACATGAAATAAATATTTAAGTTTGTAAACGCACCCACTGTATAGGAAAAAATCCTAAAAAAGGGGTTATTGGGTTTTTCTATGAAATTCTCAGTAGCAGCTCGGAGTTAGGATTTGTGCCCGGTTAATGGCAATAGGCTCGCCCCTTATTACATGGGACTTAAATATACCGGCGAACTGTGGGTGTACATTGTTACACCTCTGCCTAACCCTTCGGGGAATACAGGCGTGATGGTATATATTATTTTTTTCCTAAAAAAGGGAAAAGGAAAAACTGGTCAGTCTCTTTTTAGCCGACTTCAAATAGGAAGAAAGAAGGAGAAGGTTATTTTTCTGTATGTTCGGGCATAAGTAACTCCTTCGTACGTGGGCGGATTTGCAAAATTATTTTTTGCTTGAAAGGGATTTATTCCAAAATGGTCCCATTTCAATTTCATAAATTATAGATCTGATGATGGATTCCGGAGACAGACAACGGAACTCTTCAACAAAATACAGAAAATCAACTGCGATTGCTGTTATCGCAAAAATATGCATTGTTGTTTGATGTGTCAAACTTCAGAGGTGGTCCCATATAAATTTTATCGAAATTGGTTAAGTAGTTTGGTAAAAAAATTAAAATAACTGAAAAAAATATGTCATCCAAGTAAACGAATTATTCACTTATTCTGCTTTCTTGTAACTTTTAAGTGGTGTCTTGTTAATTTACATAGAATTACTATTCCTTCTACTATGGATTTGGATGACAGGAAGTTGATACTAAAAAGCGAAAAATAAAACATTTTTACAAAAAAAACAACCGCCTTCAAAGACTCAGAAGTGAAAAATAGCTTTAGCTTTGGAAGTCGGTGGCAATACAAAACAACAAACAGAACCGAAGCCGCCGAGTTCCAAAGCTAAAGTTATTTTTCACTTTTGAGTTTTGAAAGCGGTTGCCCTTTTTGTAAAAAAAAAAATATTATATAGTTTGGACCCCTTAGCTGATAACGTAACCGCGTTAAGGTCACTACATTACCTATCAATCTTGTACAGGAGAGAATGCTCATCTCCAGGGAAGATGCTAAAGCACATCCTGTGGTTAATCTTAATTTTTAAGGTTATATCTTGGACATCACTGACATCGGTGAAGGAAAAAAATCGTTGGAAAATTTAAGTCTGAAATCCGCCTTGAACAAGTGTGGTGATCAATTCTCATTCCATCTCTGTGAAAAAAGAGGCCTTTGCCCTGAAGTAGAACAATAATAGACTAGTAACATACCATCACGCCTGTATTCCCCGGAGGGATAAGCAGAGGCGTACCGATGTACACCCACAATTCGCCGGTATGTTTAGGTCTCATGTAATAGGGGGCGAGCCTATTGCCATTCATCGGACCTAAATCCTAACTCCGAGCTGCTACTGAGAATTTCATAGAAAAACCCAATAACACTTTTTGCTCGAGCTGGGAATCGAACCCAAGACCTCTAGTGTAGCAGTCGCGCTTTAGACCACTAGGCTACCGAGGCAGTTAATAAAAGACTAGTATTCATATATAGTCACTGGTAGATGTAAACTAAACCTTTTCTTCTCCGGGAAACCAAACACCAACAATATTTCTAAATAAACAACGAGAAACAAAATTCACGGTCACGAACAAGTTTACGATAAACTAGACCAAAATCATAAAGATAACGATGTCACATTCAATTATAATTAACTATGAATAATTATGACGAAACGCAGACACGCAGTTTATCAGACATAACTGTACCCTGCGGTTTCACCCTCGATCAGTTACATATTTAGTTACTGTTCCGATCCCGTGTGTCTTGTCGTATTGTTATATAGCAAAGGCTACTTCTCATGAATCTGGCTATAATATACAAAAAGACTTTGCAATCCAACTGGTAGTTCTAAAGATTAGCGCGTATAAACAAACAAAAATCTCTTCAGGTTAATTATATAAGAATAGATAGATTGATATAAGGTAAGAAACGAACATAAACAATGTTACTGAACATTCGCACTTTAACCGTCGCATCGTTCGGACGTCTTGCCATCTTCTCTCCGTTATCTTTATTATATTTCGAAAATGAGGCTGTGTACTTTGGCTTTCCTGTTAGCTGCGGTGGCCTATGTGGAGTGCGTCCATACCTTCCTGGGTACCAATGTCCTTCGGCCGATGGTATACCATCATGATGTGGAGTACAGCTCCAAGATCTTCAGAAAGAGGGTAGAGAATATGTACTTCTCGTTGCCGGCTGTGCCTTCTAATGTAGGACGTTCGATTCAGGTGAGGCTTTTGGAAGTTTCTGATTTATTTTAATCACCTTATCGTTATTATCATGTTAATCGGAAGGTGCTACATATTTGTGTATAGATCTCCCCATTAAGTAAATGATAATTGCAATCCGTAGTGCTTGGCAATTTCGGCTTCTCCCAGTTGTAAACATCCCTTTGCGCTTATTAGCCTAGTTCTGTTCTGTCTCCTGCTTGTTTGGAGCAAAATGGAAATTATGTTTTTTCTTACTCCTACGCTAATCTTTTCTGATTAATATCGTTGCGGGATCCAAGACAGTTGTATCGTTTCTCCGGGACTCGTCGAGCTTTATTGCCTCGGGGCTCTTCTGGCGGTCTCCACTGTTGATTCTGGCTTTCAGGAGTTGCAGTGGTTTTGAATAGTGTGGCGGGTTTGTCCCAAAAAAATAGAAATAAATCCTGGGCCGTTTGTATGCAGCGACATTTCACAATTGAATAGTTGACATTATACAAAAAATCCAAGACATTTTCTTAGAAGAAAACATGTTTTTTTTGTTTTTTGAAATATTTATTTTATACTGAAACTAGTTAGAATGAAACATACATCCAACAGTCATAAGACACATAAGGAAAATTGAAAAACAAATTGTAATCGCATCGTCATTACATAGGGGATCCCCGTGAGGGTAAGCCCTAACAAAAATATTACGACGATAATGTTTTCTTGTTTTATATAAGACTAGCTTCTGCTCGCGACTTCGCCCGCGTAATTTTTTCACCTGCATTAGGTTACGACTTTAGTTACTGCTCCGCACCTGTTCATCGTAGCGTGATGTTATATAGCCTATAGCTTTGCTCGATAAATGAACAATCCAACACAAGATTTTTTCAATTTCAACCAGTATTTCCTGAGATCAGAGCGTTCAACCAAACAAACAAACCCTTCAGCTTTATAATATTAGTATAGATAGTTTTTGACGTATTCACACACATTACCGTTTATATGTTTTCAAATTAAAAAAAAAAATGCTGTTTATGTCAAAGTCAAAGTTATAGTCAAAGTCAAATTATTTATTTTAAGACGCTTTTGACAATCATTCACAAGAAATAAAAAATTAAATCTAGTTGCTCATTTCAGAGAGTAGTTTCGTATGGGGAAGAACGGGCAATAGACTCAATACTCATTCTTTTTATATAAAAAGTGTTTGCAAATATTTGGTACAGATACATTAATATGAATGTGGAGACTATGTACCTAAACCAAAAACTTCTTCCCCTTATTAAGTCCGTCAAAATTTGTATTTAAAGTCAAAGTCAAATTCAAAGCCAAATATAAGCACTTTTGAATTGTCAAGGAGTTGGTCAGTTAATCAGAAACTTGAAACTAGTTACTCGTTCCAAAACAACGGTAGGTCTGTATTGAGAAGAACAAGCAATCAACTCCACGGACAATCTTCTCAATTAAGTTTTTAACTATATACAAAATCCTGATTACATTAATCTTGTTGTTTCTGTATGTATTATTTCTATGACATAACATTTTTATTCAAGGTAATAAGGTTATCGGCGTGACACTAGATTACAGTGCTCATTTAGATAATGCTCAAAAAGTGCTTAACGAATCATACAGTACCTATTTGGCGATAGGTATTCTTATCGTAACTAGTTCGTATTAGCATAGTAACTCTTATTTATTGCAGGGATAGAGAACCTTAATTAATGAATATGTTTTTTTTTTTTGATAAAAATAATAATAAATTAATTTACTAAAAATAAAAATGATAAAAATATAATTTGGGTAAAAATATACTTTGATAAAAATAATTTGATTAAAACATAATTTGATAAAATTAAAATTAATTAAATAAATATGATAAAAATATATTTTTAGGAAAAATAATTTGATAAAAACAGTTTGATAAAAATAAATTTGATAGTGTCATCTGAAAATTTCCCCGCATTGCCGTCAATTGGAAATGTGCCCGAAAGACTTGCGGCATTGCTAAGTGATAATTAGATGATAATGTTTAACCAGCCCTTTTTTTTGGGATGGTAAATCATCAAATGACTTCGCCCGCCCTGGGAAGGGCGGGGAAGGAGTGTCAGATTTTTACTGACTAAAACGCATCCATGTTCCTTCTTGTGCCCTTTGCGTTCCGGGGGCGTGCGGGGGTTTGCTCGTAAGAGATATCTTACGTACAACCCGCAGCCCCGGCAGGGATCGGCCCTGAGTAGCCATTTCAAGATTTACTGACACCTCTTTGAAGCGCGCGTGGAAAGTGTCAACCAAGCGTTTGGACAATTCTATAAAACGACTTTCTCCATCTCAAACGATCCGAAAATAAAGTACAAATACTGGGTAACGATTGCTAAATGAGCAACCCCATACGAAAAAAAAAGTCAGTAGTTCCACACATTTTGATCGCGTTGCAGTAAATGTTTGTAGGGAGTAGTTCTTTTTTATACTTCAGAGACTTCTTGATTTATTTTCCATTATAAAAATTGCCCATATTCATGCGTATTTTCACCCCCAGGAAGACGGCAGGTGAATGAAAAGCACTTAGTTATTTCTGTATGGTCCACTTGAACAAACACTGTTATTTTTCCAGGGTATCCTGGCGTACGACGTGACGCACACAGGTGCAACAGCCAACGTGACACAAGGGGGTCTCGGCTTCAACTTCGTAAACCTTCGATTGAAGAGCGACCGTGGAGAGAAGATACATTTTGACGTCTATATTTACGCTTAAACGCTTAATAAAGAAAAAAATCATGTTGCCATATTATTTGAACTAGTTTTTCTTTCATTCTTCTGCTTTCCGAGTTGATGATATTAGATACCATAACATATCATCACGCCTATTTTCCCTGAATGCAGAGGTAGACCAATGTACACTCACAGTTCGCCGGTATGTTTAGATCCCATGTAATAGGGAGCGAACCAATTGCCATAAAACGGGCACAAATCCTAACTCCGAGCTGCTACTGAGAATCTCATAGAAAAACTCTATAACACTTTTTGCTCGATCTGAGAATTGAACCCAAGACCTTTACCGTAGCAGTCGCGCACTAGGTTAACGACGAAGTTTTTGATAGGTATTTTTTTTTAATCTGTTCTTCTTTTGATTTCCTAGGTTACATCAATTGATATTCAATCTGCTTGGTTGTCTAATTTCTATGTAGGTTTAAGTATGTAACAATAATATCCTACAAATATATTTCAATTAAATTAACGCTTGTATGTAATGAGCCTTTTATTTTAATATGTAGATAGGAAGGGAGGTAGGCAGGTCAGATATGCAGTCGCTCCATGTAAAACACTGGTATTTTAGCAGCATCCGGTTAGACTGGAAAAGGGCTAAGCAAAAGCAGATAGGTACATTATATCTGGCACTGTATACATAAATGGATGCAGTATGTAAAAGTGAAACTTATTGGCTTGAAACGCGGTATAGTAGGAGTACATAAGCTGGTGTATACATTTTGAGCAAGTAATAACTTAAAGAAGCAATTCTCAAAGGTAGATTTCTTCTTCCATGTAAGGCTTATTTTTTTTTCTTGTGGAGTAGGTACAGACAACCTCGTCAACCCTCTTTTCGAACAAATTTTAATGTAAGGGGGGTTACCAAATTGATGACGCTGTCTGTACCAAGTTAAGTAAGGTTATTTACTGATAGACACATTTTAAACGCCGGACGCAAAAACGACCGGGTGTTATAAGTTTGACGTGTCTCTGTGTGTGTGTCTCTGTCTGTGGCATCGTAGGTCCTGAACGCATGCACCGATTTTGATTTAGTTTCTTTTGTTTGAAAGGTGTTCTTAGCTATGTTTGATGGAAATCGGTTCAGCGGTTTCAAAGTAACCAGCTCTTTTGTTAGCTGCTGTAGGGATTTTAATTTTTCTGATGGGGGTTACTTAAAATTTTTAATTTTGTGTTTTTTACTGTTCAGAATATTATTATTATTATAATACGAGAAGGAAGGGGCACGGTGACGAAAATTTTACCATAGATTTAGTACGTAATTTTGTGATAATTACTTAAACAAAATCAGTAGTTCCGTACATTTTGACCATTTAGGTGTTGCACTATTAAACCGGACACTAGATTTTTAATAATAACCGACGAAAAAGTCTAAATCATACATTGAATCCATAGAAAAAGTTTTCCCACGAGGGATGTTCATCCTGCCTGTTATGAGCGGTAGTATGCAGTATGTTTTGAGCGCTACACGAGTAAAATATAATCTTAACCTAAATCACCGCATTATTTTGACCTTTACTACTTTTTCTTAGTAGTCTTATCAAAGTGGGGCTTTTGTTTATAATTTGGCATTCAAAACAACTTTTAAAATAACTGGAAGCGATAATAAACCTAGGTATACAAGGAAACTTATCTTGAAGGTCAAAATGTTTCTTCCAATTAGGTAACAGTCAGAAGAAGGTTACTTAATTAAGTATTGTAGGTTAATAGTGAAGTTATTCTGGCTTATTTTACAACGAGTTCTAACTTTAGATCTATACCTTGAGTTGATTATTAATTGACTATTTTGACAAAATTAACCAAACATTTCAAGACTTATCTTCATTAAAAAAACACTTTATTTTAGCCCTAAAAACCCTATTAATTTTCAATTATCTAGGAAAGATCTTTACTTGCTTTGAAATCAATAAATAGTTAGTCAATTGACTTGACAAATAAATGACGTAACAGCTTGCAAAATCAATGAGGGAACCGCGTTTTGACAGCTCAAAAAAAGGAACTATGTCAATTTATTGGTGGCGTCTACTACCCAGTTGACATCTGTCAAATTCATATCTACAAGTGACGTAATTTTTCGAATCTGACAGCTGTTTGAACCATTCCTTTTTAACCACCCTAGACCTATAACACGTTAGATTTTTCTAAATAACAAAATTTAGCAATGCACTGTGTTCTACATTAAATAAGTATTAAAAATTTATTAATTTAAATAATTTATTAGATTTTCAGTAAACCATTTTATATCTAATTTTTATTATTTGACTTTTTTTACCCTGTAACTCGGGACCCTGGGGCCCCGGACCTTTGAAAGGCGTACGAGGAGCCGAAACCAACTCGCAGAGGCCCCTTAGACAGCTTTATGATTAAATGGAACACCAAAAGACAATTATCCCTGTAGGTATGAACTATAAATGCAACCAAGGACAACCCCCGGTTGGCGCAGGACTATTGCAGGATATGGAAATAAAAATCTGGTTTGGGTGGCTTATATGGACTAGTTACCTTGTACTATGGAAAGACTATGGCCCCTGCCTGACAATGTTTATAAGACACAATAAAATGGCAGGGGGTGACTTGCACACTCAATGAATAATAATAATTGATATTATTATTGACATTATTAAATTTTATGCTATTATTATGCTACTGGACATGTGATTCAAATCAAGAAATTTTGATGAATGACTATTAAGATTAATATTGTATATGTAAGCAAAAACAATGTAATATTTGTACGCCGTAAAGGTCAAACATGACTGAACAAATTTTATCACTGACAACCTGCATGCCATGTTATGTAACTCAGGTTTCCACAAATAAATAAATCTATCTATCTATCTACCCTATCGAAGAATAAGGGTGTGATATTATTAATGTTATAGAAATCACGCAAGAACAAAACTTCCCAACCGATACATCAGATACGAGAACATTCCCACGTAGCGCAGATATTTCCCAATTGCCCAACCATTGGAAGCTAATATGAATTCCTCTCGGGTCAGAACTCACACAGTCATATATATTTCATTTTAGTGAAATATGCCATGAATGTGCTGTAGTATTGTTTTAGTGTTAACATTTATATTACAAATTTTAATTTTAAAAGATGAATTAATATCTAAATAGTTTTGACTAACTGCCCCGTTGGTATCGTGGTCGCGAGCGCGACTGATGAGCATGAGGTCCCGGGTTTTATTCTCAGGGCGGGCAAAATGTGCTATTGGCGCACATACTTGTTCTCTATAATAACATATCTCCTGCATACTTGGCTAAACTCAATTGACATTAGCCGCCATGACCGAAATTTGGTCTAAGAGGCTTAGTCCCATACTTTTCTCTCATACTTTACTTGTGAACACACTCCTTTAGGTTCCTACATGCACTTATACCAAGTCCTTTGTAACCAACTGGATGTTGATACATATACTAGACAAAAATGGACCCTACAACCTACAACATAAGGGTGAAGTAATTTATTAAAACCCGAAAGCGAGCGACCGTTACACCGGTAATTCAACTTAACACCTTCAAATATTTGCATAGTAGGTACCTGCAAGCCTAAACCAACAGAAGGTTAGTTATAACTAATTCAGGTTGTGTTTATTATATTTACATAAACACATACAGTTTAACTTGAACTTGGTTGTAACTTAGCGAGTTTGGCCAAGTTTTTCTTTAGTATTTCCTAAGTGTTATTATTATTCTACAAGAGTTGTTTTCTGCCTCGTTAGCTTCGTGGTCCAAAGCGCGACTGTTACGCTAGAGGTTTTGGGTTCGATTCCCAGGTCGAGCATAGTGTAATTGGGTTTTTCTATGAACTTCTCAGTAGCAGCTCGGAGTTAGGATTTGTGCCCGGTTAATGGAAATAGGCTCACCTCGTATTACATGGGATCTAAACATACAGGCAAACTGTGAGTGTACATTGGTACACCTCTGCCAAACCCTTCGGGTAATACAGGCGTGATGGTATGTATGTGTTGTTTTCTGGAATTTTGAGATCTAAATCTGATTGTTGTTAACTGATATTGAAAAAGACGCTTTAATTTTAAATAGGTAGGATACTTATTATCCAAATTTTTTTGGGAATCCAAATAAACAAAAAAAACTTAAGTATATTAAAGATTTCAATCCCCGACATATACTATGTGTCTATTAAGACAATAGACACATAGTATATGTCGGGGATTGAAATCTTATTGCTACAACGCCATCTATTATTCAAAAATGGAACTGAAAGTGGAATGAGGTTGCATCCTGTGTGAATTGGCTTTGGATGGAGTATTTAAATACGCCCTCTAGTGTGAACAGGGACTAATGGAATTAGTACCTGGGTGGGCGTCGGTGACGCAGTGCTGTCAGAATACTGAGAGAAAGCGGTGCTAGACTCGGCGGTCTAGACTGAGGTCGACGGGCTGGTGTCAACTGAACCTGCCCGTTCACTCTGAGAGTGGTATTTTGGTATTGTGTGAAGCTATGTAACTAAATTAAAACCATTGTAAACCAATACCATCTTTTGCTTGTCCGAGTTACCTGACTCAAGACTGAATGCTTCGCCCACGTTTCGACATCCGACATAAATAACATTGAATTAACGAAACGCCTAGTAATGTTTTGGGAGCAGTGACACGCGTTACAGGTTGCATGCCTTGCGTAATGTAGTAGGTGCTGTGAAGGTTGTTCACCGCATCAACCTGGCTGAATTAGTTAGCATCCAAAAACTCAGTCGAATTCCTTTTTTGGAATTCGAATGAATTAGAATAGACGGTTTTATAAGTGAAGGCACTTGTTTGGCCACCTTCGAGTCAGTGACATATCAACTAAATAATATAATAAAGCTATAAAACGTTCGTGTCTTTAAAATCATATAGTTCGAGTCTTATAGTGAAGTAATTTACGTCCCGGTACCGTGGTTTAACCGTAGGAGTGACCTGTTTTTAACCACCGACGCAAAAGCGACAGGCTGTTATAAGTTTGACGTGTCTGTGTGTATGTATGTGTCTGTTTGTGGCATCGTAGCTCCCGAACGCATAAACCGATTTTGATTTCTATTTTGTGTTTGAAAGGATAATTAGTCAGCAGTGTTCTTAGCTTTGTTTGATGGAAATCGGTTCAGCGGTTCCAAAGTTATCAGCTCTTTTGTATGCTATGGTAGTGACTTTTTTCTTTTGTCGGGGGTTACTTAAAATTATATTTTTTTTCTGCGTAACGATAATTTTAAAATAGATTTAGTCATGATCTGGTGAACCATGACGTCTCTTAGGTATGATGTTTTTAAAAAGTTTGTAAACCAAGAAATAAAAAAAAGAACATACGAAGGTTTCACTTGCCAATAAAAAAAAAGTTTTATAAACGGCCTAGCTTGGAGGCAAAGGACAAAACAAAATAGATCTCACTTACAAAGATCGACACACAAGTCGTCTGAGGAAGACTCTTTAGCAGGAAGAAGTCTTCAGTGAAGTGGATATCAGGAGGCTGTAAGTGTGCTTCCGGCGAGGGCCCGCGTCAAAGCGCCCGCCGGATGTGTCAATTTGAAGCCGGCGCCATCTTGGGATCTCGTTGACTCCGGGATGTGTGGCATTTGAAATCTACTTTTATGGATCTTGACCTAGATGTTATATGAATCTCATAAAATGTTTGTGTTAAATTTTTTCTTGACAATCATTTAAAAAAAAATAAGCCGGTTAAATCCTCTAAATACTAGACATGAACCTGAAATGACAAAGAAATTCCTACTACCACCAAACTTGACCTCCGTACAGGTTGAGTGATTATAGGCAGTGCTTACCTACCTATGTCAATACAATAGAATAGATAATGGGGTACCTATTATAAAGCTAGATTAAAAAGCTACCTAGGACCTACTGGTTAGAATTGAAAATTTCTTTTTGGTTTTGTGTTGGATAGTAAACATCACGCTACGACCAATAGGTGCTGAGCAGTAACCAAAAACGTAACTTAATGCGGGAGAAAAAACTACGCGGACGAAGTCGGTGGCAGAAGCTAGATTATGATATGCTAAAAGAATGATCCATTTTACAATTATTACAAAACAGGTTATGCTCGTGATATCGGATGCGTAGACTTCAGAATTACGCCAAAGTCCTAATTTATCCCACGGGAACACATAAACATGATCAAAACTATCCATTGTCAAGACACAGGGTAGTTTCGGTCAGGATAATATATAGATTAATATCTGTATTTATCAGCCAAACATTAGCTAATTCCATTTCCAACCGTGATTTAACAACAGCAATCTAATCAACATACCATCATATCTGTATTCCCCGAAGGGTTAGACAGAGGTGTACCAGTGTACACCCACAGTTCGCCCGTATGTTTAGGTCCCATATAATAGGGGTGAGCCTATTGCCATTAACCGGCCACAAACTCCGGCTGCTACTGAGAATTTCATAGAAAAACCCAATAACACTTTTTGCTCGACCTGGGAATCGAACCCAAGACCTCTAGCGTAGCAGTCGCGATTACGAGGCAGTTACTCACAATAATACCTGTATTAGTGAAATCACTAGATCAAACACATATATCCCTTTTTCATTATGTATACGACTTGTACCTAAATAAATTCAAAGTAATTATAATACAGTTTACACTATCAATATTCAATAGACAATCTGAACAACTAGAACAACACTATCTATTCGATAATTGAATAATCGATTTACTTTATAGTCTGTGCTCGAGTTATCGCCATTAAACCTCATTCACTAATGAAGTGTGCAACCATTTATCACGAGGAGGTGTCCACACTGAATTTGTTGGTTCCCGGGCATTTGTACTCCAAATATTGTGACAGGGGTATGACAAGCAAACTAATTACTTATCCACATCTTTACAGACTATTCGCTTTGAATTTTAATTTTATTATGCTTACCTTGTTGGCGGTAGGCCTCGAAGGAGATGGCGGGTTGACTTGGACGGCTTCCCTATAAATTTGCAAGCAAAGTGCATAGTCATAGGTTTTTATTACTCTTGCTTCCTGTAGGTAAGTACTTGATGACTAATAAGTATCTTATGACAATTGCGAAGGTTCGGTTTTCGTAAGAGGGAAGCCAAAGCAAAAATTGTTTAGTTTATTAGCATCAGCCTATAACAGTGCACTGCTGGACATATGCCTCTCCAATCGTACTTAATTCGATTCTGGGCAACTCTTATCCACTTGCTACCAGCTACCCAGCGAAGATCTTCGCTCCACTGAGCCCGAAGGCTACCCACCTTTCGTTTGCCGAATTGCGGTCTCCACTCAAGAACACGTCTACCCCAACGGTCATCGGTTCTACGGCTAATATGGCCGGCCCATTGCCACTTCAGCTAACTTATTCTATGAGCTATGTCGACAACACTGGTTCTCTGTCGGATCACGTAGTCCCAGATGTAATCTCTCAGAGAGACTCCAAGCATACCCTTCTCCATAGCTTGCTGGGCGACCATGAATTTATGGACTAACCGTACCGTGAGTGTCCGCATTTCAGCCCCGTAAGTTATAACAGGTAGGACGCACTGATCGAAGACCTTAGTCTTTAGGCTCTGTTTGGTTTTTTATATCCCGCATTAATTAATTATTAGGTATTCAATTCGGAACATCAATATACACATTCCAAAACAGCACTGTCTTTACCATCATACTATCATGCCTGTATTCCCCGAAGGTTTAGGCAGAGGAGTACCAACGTTCACCCTCAGTTCGCCGGTAGGTTTCAGGTCCCATGTAATAGGGGGCGAGTCTATTGCCATTAACCGGGCACAAATCCTAATTCCGAGCTGCTACTGAGAAATTCCTAATGGAAAAACCCAATAAAACTTTGTTCGACCTGGGAATTGAACCCAGGACCTCATGCTCATCAGTCGCGCTTGCGTCCACGAGACCAACGGGGCAGTTCTGCAGCACTGTTTTTACATTTTATTTTATAAATGCAGTGTAACTAGCAATACGTTTTTTTTAATGTGAATGTTTAAAAACAAAACAATACGCATAATGTCACGCGATATAAGATCAAAAGTCACCTAAAGCAGTCAAAAGTAATAAAAAAGTTACCCAAATAAAGATACTCCAACGAAGTTTGGAGTAATCTTTTTCTGCACGTAGTAATATCCAGTGGAGCAAAGTTTTATTTAATTTTTTACGTGACTTCCTTACAGCACCTTGGAGTCTCAGGCCTCGAATAAAGTATGGGGTTCATGTGGGGGTAAATGCTTTTAAAGTTACCTTAAAATGTTCGTATTATTAAATAAAATTATGAAGAAAATAATAAAGGAACGTCGTTGTCTTCTATTTATGACAATTTGTTAGTTTATTGAGAAACGTATTTAACGGCATACTTAATATCCCATATTCGTCCGCGTCAAAGTTATTACATTATTCCTCGGGTAATGTAATTTTTTCCGGGATAATAAGTGGCGTAAAAGCTATTCCAGACTCCAATCAATCTCTGTGATGATTTTTATTCAGATTTGTTTAGCCGTTCTGGCGTGATGAAGTAACAAACATTCATGCACCTTGTTTCGCATTTATAATACCTAGTAGTATGATTTTATTTCGATTGCACTAACGCAAGCCAAGAGCCAGCGCACGGAGAAAGGGGAGTAGAGGGCATAATTATGAGGATCAAGTGAACAAAGACCACGGTTGCTATACGATGTAATGCATACCACAGGATAACATTTAAGTATAAGTAAGGTTAGGTTTCAGTTATGTGTTTTTTTTTATTTATTCTAACATACATCAACTTACGCCTTTTTTCCATGAGAATAGGCAGAAACCACAGAACGCCACCTGCTACGATCCTTACACACTCCTTTTGCCTCGTCCACGTTCATATCGTACAAGACGCCGCTTACGAGTACTGCGCACCTGACCTTTCCGTTGGTTTGTTTTTAGTTATAGAAATTCTCTTAGACAAAGATAGCTCAAATTTTGACATTGACTTAAAAAAACCCCATTTAACCAAAGTTGGTCCTACCGACCGAGAACTTACTTTTAACATAATGAGACTCTTCTTTTCAGTTATTGTAATATAACATCTAAATGAAGACACGTAGCTCTCATTTCCAAAAAGCATCCCAACACCAATAAATAAAGTATTTTGATGTAAATTTCGGTATATTTCCACACCATGAACTTAATGTGCGTGGAAACGCAAGCGTCGCATATACTCGTATATCACGTCGGGTCGGTTCACACATGAAATGTTTTACAATTTACTTCACGCGATAATGTATGGATCGCATCGCTGTACATGTATAGTCAAGAACAAAAACATATCATATGTTTTAGGTAATTAACAAAAAATATTTTAAATAAGCGCATTTGTCGCATTGGGGAAAATCTGTAATGACATGAGGGATAGAGGAAACGTATATAATGGTAAATCTTAGGTTTTATTAGTAAAATAATCTTAAGCGCTTTCAGAGTTATTTAAGATGGTCATACAAGCAAAAAGTGCAAAAACAAACTTTATATTTTTAAAATAGTAGTATTATTGTTTCCTTATTAGAAGAAGAATATTATAGTACTTAGGTGTGGACTAGTAAAATGCGCTGTCTTAAAATATCTGTTTCTTGATATTTACCGTGTCTCTGAGGAGATTACTAAATGGTGGTCAAAGTTCTAAATGAACGATGATCACAGAACATTTCGGACACTTATCATTACCAGTTGGTAAATCTTAGGATTTACCAAAGTTCGGACTTTTACAGTAACTAACATATACCTACGCTTAGCAAAATTAAAAAGAGAGTTCTTCGCTTATTATCAGAGAACATACAGGTACATGTACTCGTAAGTAACTACAATAAAAAAAATCAACATTGAATTTCACTCAGAACTTACTAAGCCTCGTCTCAAAATCACTGAGTATAATGAATATATTTTTGCCCTTGACTGTACTACTGCAGTTCAGTTATATCTCGGTTCTTAGCTAAAAGGTCATTCAAAGTCTGAGATAAATATATTTTGATAATGTATTTTCGTAAGTATATTTTGATAGTAAGTATGATTACATCGGTTTAATGTTCAGATTCGATTTGAAGATTATCTTTGAATGTCAATGTAAAGAAGATTTTTCAGTCAATTTAATTATGATAATGTTAGTTTGGTTCAGTAAAGTTTGAACCTTTTTGTGTACACCGTCAAGTCTTCTCCCCCTCGTTTTGAATTTAAAATTGTGCTTTCTGTCGCACATTCTGAAAAAAAAACTAACATTTATAAAAAAATACGAAAAGAAAAACTACCATTGAAAATCCAAAATGGCGGAATCAGACGTCGATTATTAAGACTTTTTGCAGACCATTAAAAAAACAAACCTTTAAAAGGTACCTAGGTAATGGACAAATCGTGTTTTATTAGCAAAAAAATTGTATTACTTACCCATTGTTTTGCCGACTGGCAAATAATTTTTTCCCTTTTCTTTACGCAATTTTCTTTTATTTTTCCTGTAAAACTTTGCTAAGGTTTCAGAGCCTAGTTTAATTGCCAGTTCGAATTTATTGAGTCGATTCCTTAGGTTTTTGTTCGAATAAATAATCCGCGCCCATGTATTGTGCGTGCGAGCTGCAATTCGTAGTGATGTGTTATCTAAATAACTGTAGGCATAGACAAAAAAAAACGAATGAATACCTACTCCTCAGTCGACTTTGCAAATAAGAAGGTAATGCTACAATGTCGCCAGATAATTATGAAATATTTAGGTAGATACTTTATTTAATAGGTAATCAGTAACTAGTTGTAAGAAAAACCAAAAACATTTAGCTCAACCCTGGAATCGAACCCAAACCACCAAACAACAAAACCAGCAAGTCTTTCAATTAAATACTTAATTGATTAATTTAATCATCGTAGTACTTACCATATTTCTACACTAACAAACAACGTAAATATAGTATGCAAAAAAAAATACAAGAAAAAGTTAACTTATAAAATTTAACCTCTGTCGTCAGTAACTCACGAAAATATTTTCCAAGACATCTCCAGTGGCAAAGCAGCAATGGCATCTCGTCTCGTTTCTTTGTAAAATGTTTTAGCGCCAAAAACGAAAATACCAGTGCCGTACATTGTCAACAAGCTACAAATAAATTACAGAAAGTATGTGGGTAATTTAGAAAATTAACCTAACGTGGGTATTTCAAAGAACGTCAAGTTTTGGCTTCGAAGCAAAATAATATTATTTTCATAAAGATAAGTCTATACTTAGAATAATCAAGTTGACCGGTCAGTAATATTTAGGCTGACTAGACAAACACGCATTTAAAAGACATTATTTCACCCGGTGGCAGAAAATGGAACTATAAAAATCATCTTTTTTCATGAACAGCATCCTGCAGTCTTTGCGGAGGAAACAGTTGTTTCAAGAAATTCTGGTCAAGGCCACGAATATTAAATTTAATTTGAATAGTCGACATGATTACGGCAGTTTTTTTAACAAAAAATCTTTTCTTAAGTACAGATTACATTGCAATTGACGATTGACATTTATTTTGGTTTTGACGAGCGTATTAATCGGGGTGACAATAATTATAAATCATTTTAAAATGGTAGTAATTGACAATTTTAAGTAAGTACATTACTTAACATTGTCAATTACTACCATTTTTATTTTAAAAATAAAACATGTTTATCACAATTATCCAAATTTATTTTTGTTAAGTGAAGAAGTAAAAAATTCCACTAGTTTTCATATACATCAAAATTTAAGAGATCCTTAATTACTCCTTGATATTTATCAGCTCCGGTGAGGAACGACGTAGTGCCTTTTGCCAAAAGTTTTCCTTGTTCATTGTGAAAGTATGTTTCTACCACTGAAGAATTGCCGCTTTTTAATGTTTTGGTCACCACGTTTATTTTTTCACCATCACCCGCTAATCCGACGTAACTGTTGACAAGTTGACAATAATAAATTAAACACACGGGTACAAAAGACTGTTAATTAGTTATGCAATCCACTTGCGACAATTTTATTTTATGTCTTTCAGAAAAAAAATCTGACTTCCTTATGTCTAATTTCCGAATAATTTTATTGGTACAGTTCACTGCTACCTACTTGACATTAAGGCTGGTGGTCCAGGACAACTTGCCATCAGTGTTGCTGAGCTGTGTGTAAAACGATAACACGTCTGTCACAGACGCAATAAAGCCTCCGTGTAGAGATCCCCCCATGTTGCACATAGTTTTGTCAACAGTAAATGTGCCTTGAAATGTCCCATTTGTAACCGATTCCAATTTCACCTAAAAAAAAAATTAATATACACCTATCGTATCAATCTGATATTTTTTTATACTCGCGTTTTAGAAATGTAAACAAAGATTTAGGTACAAAATTTTGTTGCTCTCTTGAGCAACTAAAGAAATAATTGGGACAGTGACTCCTATGTACAGTGTAGCAAATAGTGTCCTTAATACTTGTATTCACTGAAGTTAAATACCTAACAGCCACATCCGTTTCACTCAATGGAATAATATTGGTAGCAGAGACTCATGCGTAAGCGAAACTAAAAACATTCATAATTAAGTCAAACAACGCCTAATAAGTAAGTTAAGTAATGCAATTTTTTTTTTTGTAGATTTTAAATCTTTGTCTTACACATAAATAGCTACTCTCATGATCCTTGTAATATTTCATGCATCACTAAGCACAATGTTGTGCCTAGTCACAATTACTGCAAAAATTTCAAATTATTTGTCACTGTAGGTGTACAGTATTTGCATATAGACTTTAAAATGATTTAAGAAATCATATAAATTACGTCATTAATTGTGTCCGTCCAAATATATTGCTGTCATTAAATGTTATTTGTCTTTCTTTTAGATATACGTAGTGTAGGTACCTACATGTACCTTATTAATATATCTCGACTGAATTAACGATTTTGTTTGAAAACTTCTAACCAAAGCCCATTCAGTTCTATTATGTATCATACGCAGTGCCGGATTTACCAGCAGCTTGGGTGGTATTGAGCCTGGGGCTGCAAGTTTTAGGGGTAGCTAATTTGGGGACCGAATTTTATGCCTTTTTAGATTGTTTTCTAATGTCTTGCAGAAACAGGTTTACAAGACATTATCCAGTGATTTTTCCCTCTTCCTTTTCATTGTACATTCAACGGTACCGCAAACTTTTATAGTCCATGGTAAAACGCCCAGTTTACGGACCCCACCAGTAATAGGCCGCCCACACCTTGATTAAACTTTTTGTGGAGGGAGTGTCAGACTTTTACTGACTAAAACATGTTCCTTCTTGTGCCCTTTGCCTTTCGGGGGCATGGTACCTATCTCTTACGAACAACCCGCAGCCCCGGCAGGCATCGGCCCTGAGTAGCCCCTTCTAAAATTGTTGATATCTTTTTGAACCGCTCGTGGAACCCGAACGCGCCGCGCGCCGTTGACACGGCCTGTCGTTTTGCAACGTACGGACGGTGAGCTACCCATTGCATACCATCCACAGACCCGCGTCTACGGTGGCCGGGAGGCGCCTCGTGGCTCCCGACGCCCGGAGCGTCTACCGCGGCGCCTGGGACGGGAGACTCTCGGCCTTAATCGTCCCGCCGCCTCCATCTTTAGCATAACTGTTTCGCAAAAGTTGGCGATTGCTTCTCAATGCTCCTCGCTCCGGACCATGACACGCAATGGCCGGACGCGAGAGTTCGCCGCGTATAATAATTTAAAAGCGTATACTTAGGAAATGTGTAAATGCGCTACTGCTTATACACGATATTTGCTGAATCTACGGTCTAATGCCTTCCTATTGTAATCTCAATGGGATAATTATAATACCTCATAATTAGGTACTACGATTGATAATAATAAAATATTATTTTCAACCTCGTCATTATGTAGCTTCACCGTTAGTGCAGCTCATCAAGAGATCTTAGTGCTTCGATAATCTCTAGAGATTACAGTCCAGAGAGTGGTAAAGGGTGCGCTGAAAATATCACGGTCACTTTATAAGAGTACTTAAAGCATCAGGATTGTTGCTAACATTATTTCTTAACTAATAACAGACTGAAAAAATACTTAGTCTAATCTGAACTGCATCATTTTAAAGATCGGTATCAGTGCCATTATATCTGAATTCAGTAAAGTAGGTACATAGGTATGCAAAACAAACAATAATATCATTAGATACTACTTAACAATCCTCGGCGTTTCCTTGTACTTACATAATAAAAATGTTTGGAAAGATCTAAGATAAGTTTGTCGTTGTTTTGCCAACATTTATCTACTGTGTTCCATTATTCTTAGTTTTTTTTAGTAGGGATCTACCTATTATTGACTAACAAAACAGAAACCTAAAAACATTATAAACATTTAGGTTTCTGTTTTGTTAGTCAATAATAGGTAGATCCCACCATTCAAATAAATCCAGCCAAAATCGCAATTATGGCTGGATTTATTTGAATGGTGTCAAGCTGCAAGCATTACCATGAACCAAAAAAAATACTTTGATAATACATTTTATCACATACTTCTTTTTTAATGAATTAGGTCGTAACGTTTTAGTTCATTTTTACGCTATCAAGTTTAAAGCAGTATCTTGATAGCTACGGATTCGGACCTGATAAGAAAAGAAAACAAGTGTTTACCTCATTTATATAAGCAAGCAAGATATTAGTCTTGCTTATCAGGTCCGAATCCGTAGCTATCAAGATAAAAACAAAATAAACAACAAAACACAAATACAACAATAGCACAAAATAAATTATTTACTACATTTAGTAATCTAAATGTAGTAAATAATTTATTTTGAGCTATAAAAACGATTTAGAGTCATCTAGTCAGGTCAGATTTGCCCTAACAAACGCAATTCATGACCTGAATGAGTCACTAAAGAATTCATCTGCATGAACTTGTATGATAGATACTTATTTGCTTTAAACCAAAAACTTCACTCCAGTAACTTTAATTATTCCATATAACTCAGTAAAAATATTATATCAGTAAAAACCTAAATCTCAGATAAACAAAGTAAAATAACATTGTAATAACGCACCTTGCTGAGTACAGTACTATGATCAAAAGTAGTCCTCTTCGCTAGAAGATCCATCGCTTTTAGAAGACGAACAGCCCTTCCGCTTGTAGCCATTTTTGTCAGCTCTTAAAAAAATAAGTGTAAGTATTATGGCATTTGCATTTTCGCGCTCTTTTATAATATTTTTCAAGTCGGAAGATTTTGGTGTTGCTATCAATATAATTATGTATAACTTTATTTAATACAAACATAAAATCGATAATTACATTATTCTAAAAGTTTTCTTATTCTATTCCATCATTTGTTTTTATTTTTCATCTAATTCTCTTAGAAAGAAAACGAATTTATTATTAACTATTTTGGTAGAATTGGTAGAAACTGGATGGCTTCAATCTGGCAACTCAGGCCGGATCAACAAGCGAGCGGTCTGCTTATGTCGGGTTGTTCGCAAAATTTACAAGAATATAATTTTCACCGTCGTTTCCTGCGTTTTGTTGTTATCTCGGAGTGTATTAGCTCTAGTTATTCCATTGTTTAATTCCTATATACATTTAATTACTTAGAAATGTTTGGAGACTCAACGTAATCTAAGTGACAGATGTTACGGTGTTAACTCGCGCCACTTTTGGATCAATTACCAGTTTTTGATTGAATTAACTATGGAAGAAATCAAGAATACTATCGTTGAAATGGAGTGTATCGTACCAGAGTCAGGTAACGGTAGTATTCATTTAGTAATTACTTTTTATTTCCACGCTTATGTTTGACGTTCGGTCGTATAAACCGACCAAAATTAAAAAGTCGTCATGTAACTTTCAATCCAATAAGATTTATTGAATATTTTCCCTGTGTCTTATGAATATAAATGAAATTTGTAAACTAATGTTATATAATTGATTGATCTCTTGTTCTGTATCCGAGGATATTCATAATTTTATTTAAACGAATAGATTCATATAGTTATTGCTTGCTATTGTATCGTACTATTTTTCTTGGCAGTGTTATACTCCAAACATCAATAGGGTTTTTGTATCTGATCTATTTTTGAATTACAAATACATTTCAGTTTATCGTCGCTCTTGTTATTTTTCCTGAGCAATTGTGTCGTATCGTCATATGAATGATTGAATATAATATGCGTGATTCTAAATTGAATAAAATTGTATTTGTAGTGATGTATCTTCATTTTTAAGGTTAGAATGAAAGTTGGGCTCATTGTACTACTTCTGTAGCATAGATATGGGTTTATTTTATTTAATGGGTTTTTTTTTTTATTTATTAAACATGACTTAGATTTCTGCTTAGCATTGTGATTATTAATCAGAAAAGCTTTAATGGCTGACAATTATTAAGCTACATTTTTAATACTAAAAACACCAGAATAATCATTGATGGATGAAAACAAGAACCATTTAATTATCTTACTAAGAAAACACATATATTGTCCTTAAATATTAATTTTGTTTGCTAATCCATGTTTTACAATTTCATATAATACATTGATTAATTGATTATTCTGGTTAATATCTTGGTTGGTCTTGAAAAAACTTACTTATTTAATTATGTTTCTTAGCTGTGCATCCCGGCTGTCTCTTGTAGATCTGTGACAGTTATTATGGCTGGTCAGAAGCCTGAACATCTGACAAACACTTGTACTAAGTGGTTTAATAAATTTTGTGTTGCTCGGTAACTAGATTGTTGAGGTTAGATAGGTATGAAAAATACTTTAATTTAGTTGCACCCACTTAGATTGGAAACAGACCAAAGCATAGTTGAAAAGAGGCCAGGCAGATAAAAATATAACTAATAATTATCATCATCTACTGGTCCTAAACGCGACAGCTACGCTAACGCTTCGATTCCCAGGTAGTGCAAAAAGTGCCATTGGGTTTTTGTATGAAATTCTTAGTAGCCGTTGGAGGTGATATTTGTGCCCGGCTAATGGCAATAGGCTCGCCCCCTATTACATGGGACCTAAACATAATGGCAAACTGTAAGTGTACATTGGTACACCTCTGCCTAATCCTTCGGGGAATACAGGCACGATGGTATGTTAATTATAATTTGTGACCATAACTTGGCTAATTATTTATAAAATAGAATATCCTTTTATTAACATATAGTTTAAAAGAAAAAATAACATGCCCAATCATTACCCCTCCAACAAATCAAATAAAAAAAAATATTAAGAACCTTGAACATAGAATGCGTTACTTAACACAATTCTATTGACTTCGTTTCAGACAAGTTGCAACATGTTCCCATAAAACTAGTTTGGTCTAGACTGAGCCGAGTTATGTATATCACGTATAAAATCATGGGCCTCTTGAGTTCGATATCCTTGATAACTATAAGCAAGTTGGTTAAACCACTTAAACTTTTTGTATAACTTATCTTTTGTTTCATATTTACAAAAGCATTTAAAATTTATTTTTTCGGATTTTTATGTATACAAATTTCTGATTTTCTGGTTTGGCTGTAGTAAGTTAATGACTGCAACAATATAGTACTTAGTTTTCGTTATTTTTATTCTTGAAACTATGTACTGTAGTGTCATGTATATCTTTCTACTTAGACTATTTATAATAACTGCCTCGGTAGCCTAATGGTCCTAAGCACGACTGCTACGCTAGAGGTCTTGGGTTCGATTCCCAGGTCGCGCAAAAATGTTATTGACTTTTTCTATGAAAGTCTCAGTAGCAGCTCGGAGTTAGGATTTGTGCCCGGTTAATGGCAATAGGCTCGCCCGCTATTACATGGGACCTAAACATACCGTCAATTTGTGGGTGTACATTGTTACACCTCTGCCTAACCCTTCGGGAAATACAGGCGTGATGGTATATAATAATAACACACATAAAACTGACTATTAATTCACATTATATTAAAAAAATTATTACAATATTTAACTGCCCCGTTGGTCTCGTGGTCGCAAGCGCGACTGATGAGCACGGGGTCCTGGGTATGATTCCCGGGTCGGGCAAAAAGTGTTATTGGGTTTTTCCATTACGAATTTTCCATTACGAAAGCTCGGAGTTTGGAAGTTGGTGGTGTGACACCCCCGTGCCTCGGAAAGCACGTTAATCCGTTAGTCCCGGCTGTCATTCGTAGATCTTTGACAGTCGTTACGGATAGTCTGAAGCCAGAAAGTCTGACAACCAGTCTTACCAAGAGGTATCGTGTTGCCCAGTAACTGGGTTGTTGAGATCAGACAAGCAGTCGCTCCATGTAAAACACTTGTATTCAGCTGCATCCGGTTTGACTGGAAGCCAACATAGTTGGGAAAAGGCTAAGTAGATGATGATGAATTATTACAATATTATATTTTTATCTCATTAAATACGGCTTGCCAGTTCACATGACAGACTGTGAAGTCGTTCTTATTTGAGACAGCGTTTATCTTGTAGGCATAAAATAAATAAATACGGCTCTATATGGCTAAACCCGCCAGAGCCTCCACAGTATCTACTTTATATTTCTCTAACTATGTTTTTGAACTATCATTACTGCAGGACTTTTACAGATTTTAAGCATGGAATTCCAAATAACATTTAAAAATGTTTGTTTCAGCACCAGCTTCTGAAGTCTCTTCTGAAGTTCTTTCTGAAGAAGTATCTTCTAAAGGCCCTTTAGAAGCCCCTTCTGAAGAAGTCCCTTCTAAAGTCCCTACTGAAGTCCCTTCTGTAGATGCCATAGAAGACACGTTGGCGGCTATAGAAAATAAGGATGACTCTCAGAATCTGTTCCCTGATAGTCCGGTTTATGAGCCTGAAGATGACATTGTGGTTTGTTTTCAATTTATCCTTTTTATCAGAAACAAATAAACTCAAAATTAAAATGCCCTTTTTTATTTATTGGCTACAATTTTAAAATTAAAAAAAGTTTAGACAGTTTTTTCTGTTATCTGAATCCCCAGTTTCTTGAAAGCAAAAAGCTGCTGTAATTAGTTAACTGTTTATTTTTTAAATCACAGTATCTTTCATTAATATTTACTCATGTAATGATGTCTCATGTCTTTTATTTTTCATGTAACACTTTGTCTTTAAAATATGAAAACATATTTTCAGGCTATTAGCAGTGGAACTGACGACATTAACGTTATTTCGTCAGAAACAACAGGTAAGAAAACCAAACAAAGAAGCTGTAAAAAGATATAACTAAAACATTTACTAAACGTATATTGTAAATTACAGAAGAACCTACCGCTCAACCCAAAAGAAAGCTCTCGGACGATCCCACCGAGAGCAGCGCAAAGATCCAAAAACTAGACCTTATCGACGATGAATTCGCTGTATCCACCCAGACCCTGGACAACGAAGTATCTGAGATCACAAGTTCAACCAAACGGAAGATCGAAATCTTGGAACTTCCATCAACCTCCCGCGTTCGCACCCCCGTCCGCTCCAGCCCTAGGAGACTTAAAAGATCCAACAGTGCTGAAATATGCAAGCTTGAAACACCAAAGACACCAAAATCTAGACCAGCTAGCGTCGACATCACCAAGTCCAAAAAAACACCGCGCAAAGTACAAATAGAACCAGCTAAAAACGAGCTGAAGGAAGCCTTAGTTATCTCCGACAGCTCGAGCTCGCGACCTAGCATAGAGTTCGTAACCGAAATACCTCCACCGAAAGTCCCAGAAACGATTACCGAGGAAAATGTGGAGTTAGAGGACTCCCAGGAATTACATCTAGAACTTTCGCCGAACCCTGACAGCTCAGAAAATCGCAACACCGTAAAACCACCGAGTAACAGCGACCCGGTGCTTGTTAGGAATAGGAAAGAAGAGCTAAATGTTGAAAAGACAAGTGATACTAGAAGTGAAGGATATAAATACTCAGATCAGAGCGACTTCTCGCAACCGAGATCCAAAGATTATCATATAGAGAAGACAACGGACCAGGAAAGCACTGATAGTGCCGGGTCAATTATCTTGGAGAGCCCAGAGCACATGCCCACTGTTGCCTCCAAATTGATCTCGAAACTGTCCAATGGAGACTCGTCTACCCCTTCTGAGGTTGTGGATGGCAAGATAAGTACTGAAGACAGTGATAGTACTCCCGATATGACGAAGCTTAACTCCATTAAGAGCAAGAGAGAGAAGAATGAGTCTTTTAGATCCAGTAACAATGCTACTCCGTCAACGATTTCGCCGCTTGCGAACGGTCATTCGTTGCCAATTAATACGCCGCAAATACCTGTGTTCGATGTCTATATCAGTCATAATGAAGATAACGAATTAATGTCCATCTGTGTCGTCCGAACCGATAACGATCTCGGTATGGACATGTGTCGTGAGTACCAGAGGATTTCCAAAAGGTTTACGATAGATCCCTACATGGCTGATGTGTCTGTCAGCAATTCTCCGTCAAGCGTTACCAGTGGTGGCATGATCAACTTGCCTAATAGAACTTCTTTCGCATCTACAGTTAGTTCAACATCAACTTCTAGCAACCGGACCAGTGATGGCGCGTTCGTCGTTCCGCAACCGCCGCGGAAATCCATCGCGAACCCAGCAATATCAATCAAGGGATATGAAGCTTTAATGAAGAAGCTACAGGACATAATATTCTCGCATATCCGAGAGACTTCCGTAGATGAGGGGCTGAGTGATGAGAAAGTCTCTGTCGGTATTCAAACATCTGTTTCTAATGATAGTACCATGAGCAATGGTAATGCTAGTCCAGAGGAAGTAAACAAATGCGATAAGGCAACGCCGAAGAGTTCGTTGAAAAAGACTCGCGTGCGTGGTCGGCGGCACATAGCCGGGAAGACTAAGCGCGCATTACTGCCAACCCAGCCTGAGGAGCCGGAGTACATGCACGGGATGAACTCACCAGAAATGGTGCCAACTAACGGCGAAGATGGAAAGGATTCCCCAGTGAAGTCTCCCAAAGACGAGAAACCGCTATCCTCTTTGGTTGTTACGCCAAAATCTGTCAGCAAATTGAAGACGAAGCGGCGACCAACTTCCCCACGACCGGCCACCCCTGTAGAAAAAGTCGTAGCAAAGCCTGAATACCCAGGATTTGCGCCAGAAACGGTTGTGTTGGCCAAATGGGTGGACAAACGTTACTATTCAGGTAAAGTGTTGGAGATTACTGAGCCAAACAAATATTTGATCAAATTCGATGATGGCCAAAGCAAGGTTTTGTTGGACGATTTCATAATTTTCGGTGACACGAAAACGTTGCCTTTGGAGGGGCAGTCGGTGTACGCTATGGTGGATGAGGAGCAGAACTATGAGCCCGGCTTGGTGCTTGGCGTTGAAGAAAATGATAGTGGAACTGTCACCTACAAATGTACTACTGATGGGTAAGTTATCTTCTATTAACTTTTGGTATTGGATATATTGCAAATGCAGATGACGTCGTGGATTTAAAAGTAGCATATATTATCAAAATCCCGAGCTACCTATTTGGCAAATTTCATTCATTCCCAGGTCGACCAAAGTGTTATTGGGTTTTTCTATGGAATTCTCAGCAGTAGCTCAGAGTTAGGATTTGTGCCCGGTTAATAGCAATAGGCTCGCCCCCTATTACATGGGACCTATAACATACCGGCGGACCCTTCGGGGAATACAGGCGTGATGGTATTATGTTTGTTTTTTTTTCCAGGGACACCTTAGTAATGGTGACTGCTAGCGAGCTGTACCTTACCGAGGACCAGGCGCGCTCGCTCAAGGAGACTGCGCGCACGAACTCCCCGTCCGCACCGTCCACGCCGCGCCGCAGACATAACAGGGAACTAGATCTCGACAATATTATACAGGTACATTACCATTATTATCATCATATCAGCCGTAGGATGTCCACTGCTGGACATAACCTCGCCATATATTTCCAAAAGGACCGATTACTAACGATTCTTTCAAAATAAACTGATTTGTTGACGTTTTGCCGAAAACTTAATATGTAATTATTTCTATGTAAGAGTTAAACTCTACCAAAGCGAATCGCAATCGGATTGCGTTATTTTTACATCTCCCCGCTTAGCTTCAACACAACACAGCATCCTATTGGTTGTTGAGACATCTCTCCTGCCTGCTGGAGTCCAGAACTTGGTTTTGTAACGTCAGCTCAAAATTAAGTATTTGTTTTTTTTTTTCAACGAAAACTAAAATTAATTGGGAACCAGTAAAACTTGTACTTTTTATTCCAATGACATTAAATAAACAAACATTTAAATAAATTAAAAGTAAAAAAACCCTTTTAAAAACATGCTTTTGTTTCGAGTTATTTTCAGCAAGCCCTTTCTTTTGATACCCATATTTTAGTAATGCATTCAAAATAACTAGTCCGCCATGTTGAATTTAGAATGACGTCACACAGCTAACCATACATTGTCATTCAAACTAAACGTGCATACAAAATTTCAGGTCAATCAAGGTCAATCAAGGTTGAAGCTATCTCCTTCAAAATTGATTTGTAAGATTCCACCCAAACAAACATACATTCATGCAAGTTAAATAACATCTTGTATAAGGAATTCTTTTAAAAAAATACTTAAAAAACATTCCAGGGTCCCCGCAGTGCTCGAAGCCGAGACAAGGGTAGTTCGAGCGCGCGCAAACGTGTTGCCTCACCAAAGAGTCCGAAAGCATCCACATCTGGTATTTCAGGTAAAGATCTAAATACATCGGTTATTTCCCCGAACGAGTAGGTAGGTCAGCATTACCAGGCGGGAATTTAGAGATTCCGTGTGCTGCTTTTTTAAGTTTTACACAAGAAAAGATGGATTTTTACAAGTACTTAAAATGTACCTACCACAGTATGTATTTATATAATAAATTTAGGTAAATCCAACTTTTTAGCTTAGTGTTTTTATTATGTACCGCTTTCATAGAATTCATCCCGATTTTGTTATTTGAAATATTTCAAACTGCCTCTGTAGCCTAGTGGTTCTAAGCGCGACTGTTACGCTAGAGGTCTTGAGTTTGATTCCCAGGTCGAGCAAAAAGTGCTATTGGGTTTTTCTATGAATTCTCAGTAGCAGCTCTGAGTTAGGATTTGTGCCCGGTTAATGGGCAATGGTTAATAGGCTCGCCCCCTATTACATGGGACCTAAACATACCGGCGAACTGTGGGTGTACATTGGTACACCTCTGCCTAACCCTTCAGGGAATACAGGCGTGATGGTATGTTATGTTAAGTATTTCAAAATCCCGGGAAAATGCGTGGTAACGCTAGACTACGCTCACATGCTAGTTTAAGGGGGTATTTCACCAAACTATCATCAAACTAATTCACTTTTTCAACTTCGTATTTCATATTGTATAACTGACTAATGTTCGCAACTCCGTAACTCCGCACATCCACTGAGGGCCGATGCCTGCCGGGGCTGCGGGTTGTTCGCAAGAGATACCGCGCCCCCGGAACGCAAAGGGCACAAGAAGGAACATGGGTGGGTTTTAGTCAGTAAAAGTCTGACACTCCCTCCCGCCCCGCCCAGGGCGGGAGAAGTTATTTGATGATTTCCCACCCACCAAAAAAAAAAAAACCGCACATACTTATATCGTGTATAGATGGGAAATAGATCATTCGATCCATCTCGGCACCGCAGTCATAGTAAAATCATGTATTTCAATTGGACGATTAAAAGGCACTTTTGAACAGCGTCTTGACGTTACTGACGATCTAGTTTATAAACTATCCAATAGGGATATAGCATTTACATATAATATCAATAGTGATAATCATAATAATTGATTGTATAAACTGATAATCTGCAGTTTTATTAGGCAGGGTGCGTATGTGTTTAGCGTGGCGACGCATTGTGGACTAAGATTTGCCTTTCATAAACGTCCAGCATTTTTTGGTAGGTACATATATTATGTTTTACGGTTGAAATGTGTACTGTTGGTCATCAGTATGCTGAACTTTATGCAATAAGTCATAAAATGACGTTACTGATTAATAAGATTTTAATTATCGAAAAATATCTATGGAGGGTTTCTTAAAAAAAAAAAATAAAAAAAAAATATACCATCACGCCAGTATTCCCCGAAGGGTTAGGCAGAGGTGTAACATTGTACACCCACAGTTCGCCGGTATATTTAGGTCCCATGTAATAGGTGGCGAGCCTATTGCCATTAACTGGGCACAAATCCTAACTCCGAGCTGCTACTGAGAATTTCATAGAAAAACCCAATAACACTTTTTGCACGACCTGGGAATCGAACCCAAGACCTCTAGCGTAGCAGTCGCGCTTAGGACCACTAGGCTACCGAGGCAGTTCAAATAATTCATATTCAAATCATTTATTTCGCATAAAAATCCAAAGGTACAGATATAATTTCAACATAAATGCATACATAATTAAAGATGTAATAAAATCCATAATTATAATGATATCTCCGCCATTTAAAAAAAATGGCCGACAATTTTTTTATTAAGTTTCTTCTATCGAATGTTTGACCTTTTTAGGACATCAAATCTATAGCGACTATATATATAAACAGTGAACCCAACCACTGCTCTCAATAATACCGACGAGACATGTAAATAAAAAAAACTGGATTGGTACACATTTTAAGCATAAACAAAAAACATATACGTACGAAACAAAAATGCTCAAATGCAAATCCCACAGTACGTCGGCACACGGGAGTGTACCCTCCCGCCCGCGCCCCGCCTGGACTAAACATGGCGACAAATGTCAACGCCATCCTGGCACATACATTTGTATTTTTTTTTTTCATTTTTTTTATCAAATAATTTTGCCTGTTTGTGCTGTGTTTTAACATTAAATAAATATTTTTTACTGTGATGCGTGGAATCATTTAAATATCACCCCCTAAGAAAACTCTTTTAATTTTTTTTAAATAAATAGCTTCAAATTTTTTTATGAAACCATGTGTTGGTTAGATATCCCCTAAGTCCTATTCAATATCAGGCTCATTACCATTATTTGTGCACTAATCCAAACAGAAAAAAGAAGTTTTTAGTAAAAATTTTCAAATAATACTTTTCCGAACCTGGAAATTGAACTCGGGACCACACACTTAGCAGTTGCGCAACCGACTACTAAACTTACGTCATAGTTTAGTTATCTTTATTTAGTTTGTTCAATAAACACAGCTATTTCGATTGACTCGATACGGCCCGGATAGCTCAGTCGGTAGAGCATTGGACTTTTAATCCAAGGGTCCAGGGTTCAAGTCCCTGTTCGGGCGGCTACTTTTTTATTAAGTTCTCGTTTTATTTATTTAAAAAAAATACATTATTCTTTGTATTATCATATAGCATTTTCATTTTGAATATATACAACCTGCAATTTTAACATTATGTGAATGGTTGTCATATGACGCGAATTTTAAGTCTGATGACAATGACAATAGTTATGTATAGTTAGTAGGGTACCTACGTTATGTAAGGTCAGGTTCAAGATATTTCAATGTCATAAATGGAAAAAAATAGATAGCTTAAATTGACACTTATACTCTTCATATTAAAACAAAAACAAAGGAAAGAAATATTACATCATATTAGCAAAATGCAGCCATTTAGCATATATCTAAATAAAAGCATTTTAATGATATGTTTTTCTTCTTTTCTGCGAAATTTGTTAAATGTATGCTTTAAGCCAGCTTGTATCTCCAGGTCATATTAATGGAATAAATTATCGAAGTATTAGGGAGTGAATAGATTTTTAGGGGCGGCAACCCGCGTGTGGTGGTCATAGTGTTGCAACCCCTCACCCTCCGGCGAGCCGTATGCTTGTTTACCACCAAAGGGGTATAAAAAATGGAAATCGCAAATAGTTTTGATTGATTATTATTATTTCATTCCGATCATGCTAACATTGAAATAAGGATAGCGTTATAACAATATTTGTCTAATCTCACTGTCTTACTATTGTTACAAATGCGGTAGTTTGGATGGATGTTTGTTAGTTAATCACGCCAGAACGGCTGAACGGATCTGGATGAAATTTGGCACAGAGATAGATTACAATCTGGAATAGCAGATAGGCACACAGGTAAATTTTTATATCGGAAAAAATGTACGGTTCCCTTAGAATAATAATATAATTTAATTTTGACGCAGACGAAATCGTGGGCGGAAGCTAGTGTTATAGTGAATGTAGTATAGATAAGTATTGAAGAGGTCAAATAACCGATAACATTGATATTACAACAAAGCGGTAGTAACCTAGTAACTGATGTATTCTTCAAGTGGTTGATATACAAATATTGTTTAGGTAAACATTGCCATAATATTTATCAGATATTGGTATGGTATGTACATTCGTTATCTACTATCAATAAGTGGCTTGAAGTAGGTATGTAAACAAATACTTCAAGCGTCTTCATACTGAATTAGGTATCTTGTAAATTTATTTGTAATATTTCTGGCGTCAGCGGTACTTAAAAATATTACCTAACAACTTTGTGTATATTAAAAATCTGTTCCATTAACCCACTGAACAATAGCCAATGAATTAAAAATCAGCAATAATAATTTATCTATTTTAAATATCGAGAGATTTCGTATTTCGCTTAAAAAATATACCAACTTTTATTTAAGCCAATTTGGCCATCCATATACAAAGATTATTTAAGATTAGGCAATTGGTCAATTAAATTTCCATTGGGTTGATAATAAATAAAAGAATATTAACAGTATTTGTGTAAAATTATCTGCCAGATAATATAGCAGAAACTCAGACAAAATAGGCCCTATGTCTAACAAAATAAAGTATAAAATAAAATAACCCAAATTTCTTGCCCTAGGCGCAAAAACCAAGAGCACGCCCATGGGTCGCAAGCGCTTGGCGAGCGAAAGCAGTGAAATAAGCGAGAGTAGCAACTCAGCCCCAGCCGTCAGGCTCGAGGAGGTGGCCGGGGTCGAGCCCGAGGTACAACGCACCCCCAGGAAGATTGACGGCGTCAAAGGTGAGATACTACGGGAGAAACCAGTTTATTACCAGTAAAGTAATTCGTAAAGTAAAAATTACACACATACTATCACGCCTGTATTTCCCGAAGGGTTAGGCAGATGTGTACCGATTTACACCCACAGTTCGCCGGTATATTTAGGTCCCATGCATTAGGGGAAAAAAAAATATATACCCCAAATTCTTCTCCAATACCTCCTCGAGTACCTATAATATTGACTAGCTTTTGCCCGCCACTTCGTCTGCGTGAATTGACTTACGGATCCTTATTTTTTTCTAATATAAACCATCAACGATGAATGACAAACCACATGTAATTTGATGAAACCGTTTTGGAGATCAACAGAAACATTTTTTTGCACATTCAACCTTTACCCTCTCTAACTTCCTATTAGCGAAAGAATTTTCTGAGGTTAGCCTTTTATTTGAGTGCTATAGATTATTTTGTTTTTATTTATTTATTTCATCATTATCATCATATCGGCCGATCGAAGTACACTACATAGGACACAGGACTCCCCTTGAAACAGTCACAACGACTGGTCCTGCACTGTTTATTAACCCCCGACGCAAAAACAACGGGGTGTTATAAGTTTGACGTGTGTGTGTGTGTGTCTGTGGCATCCTAGCTCCCGAACGCATGAACCGATTTTGATTTTGTGTTTGAAAGGTTAATTAGTCGGAAGTGTTCTTAGCTTGTTTGATGGAAATTGGTTCAGCGGTTTCAAAGTTATCAGCTCTTGTTAGGTACGGCAGTGATTTTTTTTATTCATAGTTGATTATATGGTATACTTGACTTCCACAAGGACAAAGTCGCGAGCAGAAGGACAGACATTTGAAAATATGTGTCAAAAATAAATAAGCAGCTGTAAAGTTAATCAATTTGCTTACATATTCTCAAAGAAATAAGTCACAAAATTGCTAAACATCCACCTTTCCCCGCAGCCGGCCCACTGCAGCTAAAAGGTGCATCTAAACAGAACATCGGCAAGAAGAATTCCAAGCTGACTAAGTTCGAGAACGATGAGGATACGGTATCTAAAATGGGACCGATACCGAAACCGGATTCCAAGCTGTTTGCGGGACTACACTTCTTGCTGACGTGTACTGAGACGCCGCGACGGACACGCACCGCCGCTACTACTGATAAGGTGCCTTATAGCATTTTGTTTTTGTTATCCTATCCTGTCCCACTTGGGCGCCTCTATAACCCCTCCCTGTATCTTAAAGGGGTCAGCAGATAGGCAGGTATAAAAAACAGTGAATAGCTACAAATTAAATTTACTGGGTTCTGACTTGTTTCTGCCACTTCCTGTAGTACCTACATAAAAGCTTGGAAAAGCAGCGAGACTCTATTCCTGAACTATTTATAATGTACACTTACTATCACGCCTGTATTCCCCGAAGGATTAGGCACAGGTGCACCAATGTATACCTACAGTTCGCCGGTATTTTTAATGTATACCTACAATTATTTGTTTAAATTATTAACTCATTTTTGTAGTGTGTACCGTACGACTGAAAATTTACCTACTTACCTTTATTTCTTTTCTGCAGGCCACCCAAAGCGCTGAGACCCGCCATTACTCTTCCGAAGAAGATGGCGAGACTACTTCCTCTGTAGCTGGCACTGACACTGAAGATCTGGAGTTTTGCGACCGACCCTTCAACAAGGAGCGGCTCAAGGAGCAGCTGGAAGCCGGCGGAGGGACCGTGTACAGGTAAATACAGGGACGAACAATTTACAGAAACGGCTACATTTATCCAGTAAGTATTGATTAACTAGTAACTTCAAAAAGTACCCGAACTAATATTGTTATGAATTTTAGGTAATATAGGGCCGTGCAATTCAGATTGTTCTCAACAGACGAACAAATATCAGAAAATGTGTCAAACTGTCTTATTTACTCATCAGATAAAAAAATATTTATTTATTTGCCACACAACTTTCATTACAGGTGTATTGCCTAACAATAGTGTAGTTAAAGACTTAACGACTATACGATAAAACATCTTATGTACTGTGCACAACCAAGAGATATTTCTAAAGTTCTTGTGGTATTCATTATGAGCTTTATTTTACAGAGAAAATAGTCCAAATTTCTATGTTTAAACACAGGTCTTGTTTTCACAAAAAACAAACCAAGGTCACGTTACTATAATTCATATTTAAACAACACAAAAAAAAAACTAATTTCGAATCTCTTTCCAGCCATTTCGACGATGTACCAAAGAACAAGTACACTGTCTGCAAACTCATCGCTCCTCGTCCCTGTCTCACCGCCAAGTACATCCAGTGTTTAGCAGCGGATATCCGTTCAGTGTCCCACGGCTGGGTCATCATGAATTGCATCGAGAATACCCTGCACGATGTCGATTCCTTCGCTCTGCCGACCGGCTGGTCTATTCTTAAACAGAGGTTTATTAACTGGGTAAGTCGTAATGCAAATACGTTCAGTGACTCGCGGCTGATGTCTGTTCTTCTTTTTAACTGCCTTCAATTTTTTTTTTTTTTTTTTAAACGTTGCCCCACACTAGGATATTCTCCTGTATCGTGGGTGCGTTTACAAACATATAAACTCACATACAGAAACAGCCAGACCCGAAACAACTATAAGAAGAATAACCAATAAACAATAAGGAGAAGGTTCTGAGTTCGTTTTTTTTTTAATGCTTCTAACCTCAGAACTCCGTCGTTTGACAACCGATTTGGTTTGTTTTATTTGAAAGTATATTTAATTGGTTCCACAAAAATTATATATTCCATACCAAATGCAGGTTGGTTTTAAAATCAAAATAACAGAAAAAACTCTGTCACCCAATTAAACGGATTTGCTTATTTTGCTTTCTTGTGACTGACTTTAGTGGTGTGCATCTTGTATATATTATTAATATGACAAACTATCAAGCGCTTGCTGTGATTGGTTGACTGAATATCAACAATCACGCGTGCTTCAATTTTGCGTTGATTTTCGTTCGAGAAATCGACGGTTAAACAAATAATAAGTTCTGGCGTACGCAGTGCAGAATATTAATTGCTGGCAGCAAATTTAAAGTTATTATTAACCAATCGTATTACGCCTTCTTGACTCTATTAATATGTATTTCGCATGACCAAGAAGGCTCCATACTAAACTTCAAAATCTCAACGTATAATATTTTCTCAGCTGCCGCCCTCAGGCAAGCGCAACGCAACATTCTTCAAAGACAAGATCATCCTCCTGTGCGGAGATCAGGACACGTTTGTCAAGTTCTGGGAGAGAGTGTGCACCCTCGCCGGCGCTACCACTCGAGTGGTCAACGAAGAAGACCTGAACATGTCCGGAGCCCTAGCGCTGGTCACCGAGTGGGACTGCCCCCACGAGGTACAGAACAAAGCGAACCAAGACAACATCCCTCTCGTGTCTACCACCTGGGTCGTGCAGAGCCTAATAGAGTCCCGCGTCATCGTCCCCACCTCCCACGAAAGGTTCTCATTTATGTTCACTGAGCCAGAATGATCCTGGGACTTTAAAAAGATCCTCATAATACGTGAAAATTGACACTTGAGGTGACGCGGCAGTGACGCTTAGTGATAGTGAAGTGTTATAGACAAATAACTTACTCACCAGTGGCTTGGTTAGCTTCGTTATACGAAAATGTTGATCACTTTTCAACTTGTCAATTTGCGACATGAATGGCAATATTTTAAGTACGGTCAACATTTTCCTGCTCTAACTGTACATGGTTATTAAAGTACAAAGTATATTGGTTACGCTAGGCATAAATTTACAGAATATAGACAGTGTATAGATGACAGCTGTATAGAAGTTTATATAATATAAATATAAATGCTTAGCTTCAAATGTTTAAAATATATGTTGCTATTTTTCTAAGCGAAAGTTGATCAAAGTAAATATTTTATTCAGAACCTGTTGCGCTGCCTATACCACTGGTTTGTAAGTTTACAATGTTAAATAACAAATGTTGAAGTGTTGAACTATTACTGCAAGCAAGTGCAGGTGAAGTGAACTTGAGATTTTTTCTAAAAATGGAGTCTTAGTGTTAAAGTTAATGTTTAAGAAATGTGCGTAATATGGATTTATTATTATTGTTATACAGTGGACTTAAGATTCAACCTGTGGCACCTGTATGGACTTGGATATTTTGCATCAAGATTGGCTGAAGTAAAATTTAAAATGCAGCAGACAGGTATTTCGAGAGCTTGATTCAAAACATCCAAGCATTTTTTTATTAGCCGACAACGGCTTTAGCCTTCTGCATTATCACTTCATAACCCTTTGATCGCTCATAACTAATCATACTTACGTTGTAGGTTTTACGACTCTGTCTGGGGTAATCATGATGTCAGCAGTAGTGGTCAACGGGTTAACTAAAAATTGATTTTGTAAAGGAACTAAGATCAAATAAACTTGTATATTGAAAGATACATACTGCGACTGATTTCAATACTTATACAATGCCATGTTGGTAAAAGGATTAGCTAATCAGCGTGAAACTCGCTGAATAGTCCATGCTGATTGGGTAATAAAATATATTAATTTCTACTCAATTCCTTACTAGGTATCTGGTTTTCTACATAAACACAGCTTATTCCTATTTGGACAGCGAATAGACAAAACTCTGAATATTTTATTTGGAGGCAAAAAATGAAGTTGTCGGAATAGGATTTCAGTTTTATTAATCATTGTTTTTATAGTAAGTGACACTAAAAAGTTCAAAGACTTGCTGACTTTAAAAGAATGATAATATAGGTAGCTAAGTATAATCTAATAGAAATAAATTGGTATTCTATTGTAAATGGTCTCATCTAGCTGTAAGAATTTATATAAAATCATCATTTCTGTGAATATACTTGATAAAAGTCATCAATTAAAATTGTATCGATTTAAAATCGATGTTTAGCCAAAGCGAGCTAATAATAATAATGTTTAAATTAATATCTTGAACAATTTATTATTAAGGATCATGTCTCTTTGTTATTTATTTTTAATTGATTTTATTTCATTATCTAGAAAGTAGGGACGTTGGATGAGTTGTCATGTTGACCATTTGTTTAGTTAAACATTTTGAACTGCCCCGTCAAAAAAGCAAAAATGTGCCCTCAGCGCCAAGCTACGAATTCATCCTTTAATGCCTACAAAATAGTAGTGAGTTCAGAACAATATCGATATTGTTCTAAGTTTTATTTCCGTATAAAAGTCGTCTTGGTATTGTGACTGAGCACATTTTGGTTTGTCATCTATACATGACTGGTCGTCAAGAAGTTAATTAATAAAATCATTGTCTGTTATTTTTTCCTGATTTTTATACTTTTAAATTGACATTTGTTCCTTTATTATAATAGTAATGATTGAATCATGGATTTTTGACAGTATTTTTGTGTTTGTATAAAATTTTGACATGTAACTAAGGGTGTCACAAACTTAGGATTAGGGAGACTCGATGTTAATAATTACTATTTAGTTTCTAATTCATATTGACATTATATTCTATTTGATTTCTCAATATTGACGTTGGGTCTTCGATGTCGTTCAAATATGGTACTTTTTACACTTTGACTAAATGCAAGTGGTATTTTTTTATGTAATAAAAACTAGCCTATTGTTGTCCCACTGCTGGGCAAAGGCCTCTTCTCATACAGAGAAAGCGCGATCATTGATCACAACGCTTTCTCAAGGTGAATTAGGGAATTCACAATGTTTTCTGTCACTAATGTCAATGATATCCAAGATAAACTTAGCAAGTACATATGGATTGAAAAAATCACATTGGTACTTGTCCGGAATGACCCGCAACCTCAAGCAAGAGAGGCGAGCGCCTTAACCTAAAAAAATGCTATTGACTTTTTTTTAACGCCCAACTCAAGAATAGTGTTGTTATAAGTTTGACGTGTCGATGTGTCTGTCTATGGCACCATAGCTCATAAACGGGTACACCGATTTGAATGCGTTTTTTTATTATTATTTCAAAGCAGGTTTCCTAGCGTTGGTTCTTACTTTTGTTCGCTGCGGTAGGGATCTTTATTCTTCTGTGGGGGGGTTATGTCATTTTTTTAATTTTATTATTTATTTGATGGTAGCAGTACCAACTTGAAATGGTTCTTAATTACATTATGCTCAGTGGTAGTCTAGGTTACCACTGGACATCATAAGAAATGTCAAAGAAAAACTGTGATCCCACATTGTTCGGGTTATCCGCCTAAATTAAATGTCTGTCAACAACCAAGGCATGAAAATTTGGGAAGAGTCCAGTCTATAGCAATTCTGCTGGTTATGTAATGAAAAATACAGTGAATTAATAGTCACTTGCGCTGATCAAAGTGTAACAAGTCGATAATATTTCTCTGATAAAGTTATATGGTAAATTCTAGTTGTGTATGAGATTATGATAAGAAGAGGGTAGAGGAATCGAGGTAGGTGATGCTAGGAAAATATAACTGATTACGATAAAATTAAACAAATCAGTGTGTTTATGGTGTAATAGGTATTTTTAAGATAATATCGGTAAACAGCCGATCTGTTCTGATCTCTCGGTGAATTCAGGTGAAATGACATATCATTCTACTGATGTTAGAGCATGTCACCTGACTTCACGTACATACCATCACGCCTGTATTCCTCGAACGGTTAGGCAGAGGTGTAACAATGTACACCTACAGTTCGCCAGTATGTTTTTAGGTCCCATGTAAAAGGGGGCGAGCCTATTGCCATTAAACGGGCACAAATCCTAACTCCAAGGTGCTACTGAGAAATTCCTAATGGAAAATCCCAATAACACTGCTCACTCACCTCACTTCACCTATCGTCTATTCAAGAAAAAACAAGAAAAGTAACGTTTGATTCTAACGTTATTTCGATAACAGCATGTGTCTGAGTTATTTTTACTAATATGTATAATAAAGTTGAAAAATGTTTTTGTTTGTTTGTTTAAACGCGCTAACATCTGGAACTACCAGTCGTATTTGAAAATTCTGTTACTGCTCCGCTCCTGTGGGTCGTAGCGTAATGTTATCTAGAGATTAGACCAACAAACAAAAAAATTGTTCATATTTATCACATTAGTATAGATTACTGTCGTTATTTCGCCGTTTTGATCCTTATATTTACCTGAATAGAGTATAAAATTCACTGAGAAAGATTTTTACAATAGTTCACTTGTTGATCTCTGAGTAAGGGCCTGCGCAGACTGGCGGTCGGGACGGCTAGTTTTAATTGAATTTAAATTTGAGCACTAAAATAAGGTATTTATTTCAATGCTCGAAGCGTCGCATCGCAGCTCCGAGGGCGATCATAGAGCATTTAAATATATACCTTATTTCGATTGGGTAACTATTAAATTCTATTGACAAATTTAAAATTTTCCCATCCCGTTGATTCTGCGTAAGCCGTAAGGGAGCAAGGTACGTATGATTGTTTAAATGTTAAGGGTAATACTGGAATTATGTACAAGTAGGTAAATGTTGACGTTTAACATAATCCGATCTGAGTTTGTACATAGTTATTGTGATGTTTTATTAATTATAGCACACACTGGTTCTTCGTGGTATCGATGGCAGCAAAGTAGATACAGACATCTGCATTTTTGCGAAAATCCTTTTTTGACCCTCGACTCTAGAAGAGGGGTGTTATAAGCTTGACGTGTCTGTCTGTGGCACTGTAACTCTTAAACAGGTGAGCCGATTTGAATGCGGTATTTTTTATTTGAAAGCAGGTTTTATAGCGATGGTTCTTAGATATGTTTTATCAAAATCGGTTCAGCCGTTTTCAGGTTATGAGCTCTTTTGTAAGCTGCGGTAGGGATATTTATTCTTCTGTCGGGGGTTACTTAATTTTTTTTTTATTATATTGTTAACAAACCTTATCACAAACATTAATCCTGCACACAGTACGACCGACGTATTTTGTCAAAGTCAAAGCATTTATGTAAATTAGACCATTTACAGGCACTTTTGAATTGTCAAGTTATACAGAAAGTTGAGGCTATTTGCTTGATCCAAAATGTCTCTATGGAGAAAAACGAACAAGAAACTCCACGGACACTCATGACGGACAAACATCGCACAAACGATATCGATTTTAGAAACCGCACAAGCGATTTCGATTTTCGAAATCGAATCGTTTAGGCCCTCTGAAGTTAGCTGTTTACCTGCGCAATGGATCTTTTAGGAACAAAATTTTCCACTGCGCAGCTAATCGGCTTACTTCAGGACCGCCAAGATACGTCGGCTGTACTGTACAAGTTAATTTTTTAAAGTTTTTAAAAAATTAATGAAAAAAGTTATTTTAATCTATTATGGAAACTTTCATGTTAATCGGTGTACAACTCTCAAAATGGCCGCTAATTTTAACTAAACGTGTTTTCCTGCTAAATATCTTATTATGTAGATGTTTGTATCTACTTAGCTGCCATCGAAATTTGAGAGCTGCTTAGTATATTATAATGGTGTTACTGTCTATATACATAAGGATGTGTTTTGCGTGAACGTGACGCGTGCGGTTAAACATACAAACGAGTACCTACTACGCCAATGCAAGTCTGTTAAATAATAAAATATGAGTGTTGTAAATGTTTATAAGCAGTTTATATCAATTAAAATTTAATAAGACTTGATAAAAACCATGCCAAACTCAACAATCTGCATTAGAAATGGCCAATTACCTAAGTAATCCTGTTATTAAGTGCGTTGGTGAGTCTTGTACAGTTAAACATAATCTATTCTGATAAGAATGTGTACATAATACTAGATTTTGAATGTTTTTAAACTAGTCTAACTACATACAGTATAAAGATTATTCCTATATTGTGTATGGGGCCATTCAAGTATTATGTAAACACCAAAAGGAAAGGGGGGGAGAGGGGAGGGGTTGAGGATTTTTGTTTTGCTGCTATTTGATAAAATGGGGGATGACTAAAAGAATTATTGATTGCCTTTTTCTGATTTTTCTGCCCAAGGAGCATGCGAGAATTTGGACCCACTTTTCAATATCGCTCAACAGTGATGAGACCCATGCCATATGTAAGCTCATAAGGAGTACTCCATTTCATTCTATGTCAGCTAAGTTCAAATCCAGTGAGCTGGCATGTGACATGGGTCTCATCGCTGCTGAGCAATATGGAAATATTTGCCCATGATTTAGGTACACAAAAATGACAAAATGTACCAAAGCATGATTTTCGCGCTAGATTTGAAGTTAGCTGCCATAGAATGAAATTAAGTTCTCTTGAAGAGCTTCCATATGATGTGTCTCATCACTGTTGAGCTATCTTGAAAAGTGGGCCCAAGAATTACACAATGGTGCCAATAGTCCTTTAGTAGATTCTGATTTGAATACTGGCAACCCCTAATTGGCTATGCTCAAAAGCGTAAAGCATGATCAGGGATGCTGAAAACCTCAAAAGATTAAAATACAGAATGACTTTTCATTCATCTTTCAGGGGCAGTCAGTTGTTTCATACATTTTGTTTATATTGCAGTGCATTTTTGTATGGAATAGCTGTTTTTTTTTTCATATTTCACAGTTGTTTCCATAATAAAAGTTGTTCGTTTTCATGAGTACTTTCACCCGCTGAAAGATGGCAAATGAATGAAAACTCATATACCAATGTTGACGTAAGCATAGCAAGGGAAGGGAAGAGCTTTGCTTACTTTTACTGAGTAGGGTGAGGGGGGTCTAAAATTCTGGTTACATAATACTTGAATGTCCTCTATGTGTGTGGCTGCCAATAGATTTATGATATTGTGCTAAAATATAAAAAGGTCTAGGTTTATAAGGGCTGGTGTGTGCCAATGCCAATCAAAATTGATGTAAATTTTCTTGAAGTGACCTTTAGCGTGTAAGTGCATTTTTTTAGACTTGTAACTGATTTTTTTTACTACGTACATTTTGTCGTCTTGTGCCGCATTTTCTTTTTGAAGTTTTGTTTTTTTTTTTGTTATCTATCATTGTATCTTCGTTGTTAAGGAGTCAGATAGACATGTAATGTGTAAACTATTAATAAAATGATAGAAGTAAATTTTGTTTTCGTTTATTTTGGGAGGTAAAGTACTTTGACTACCTCGTTAGCCTAGTGGTCCAAAGCGCGACTGCTACGCTAGAGGTCTTGGGTTCGATTCCCCGTTAGAATTTGTGGCCGGTTAATGACAATAGGCTTGCCCCCTACTATATGTGACCTAAATGTACCGGCGAACTGTGGGTGTACATTGGTACATCTCTGCCTAACCCTTCAGGGAATACAGGCATGATGGTATGTGTGTAAAGTAATCTTATGTTATTTAATATTTAATGTTATAAGAGTTTTGCTGTCAGTTTGCGTTACATGCCAATTTTGAAAATGTAAAGATTACTTGTACTTATTACAACAATATGGAAGCGCGAGCTGTTCCCTGTAATTTAGAACAGCGCCATCTAGATATTGTCACGAACATTCGTTTTAGCGACATCTAGTGAGTTATTTACTAACGAATTAAATATGCAACTAGCACTTCAAGCTGAAATGATTTTAAATCTTCGTTAGATGTCACTAGTAGTAAGTGCTGGTTACACCTAAGACGGTAATTGTTTTTTATACACAGACCAATAATTTTATTTAATTGTCTGGTCTCATGTATTATTTTTTACTAGTAGGTATTTTGTGTTTTGTTTTCAGCCTGTTTTCGACTGTTTACGCCGACCGCTCCTCAGATTGTAAGCAAAGTCACGGCTCCATTCCGGACAATAGTCCAGCCCCACAAAAATAAGAAGTTATCGTATTAGGTAAGTAGATACGTAAATAATTAATTATTTATTTAATTAGGTACTTCAATGTAAAGTTATTTATTTTCATTACAATATGTTACAAAAGTAGGTACTTAACTGTATAATTTGTTGATATAGCATAATTTATTCATTGAGTAGTTTGGTGACGCGATTTTCAGTATCAATGAGCAATCCATTGAATTAACGGCAATTAACTAGCTACCTATGCTAGTTACTAACTAACCTAATAATGTACCTACTTACAGTAAAATGTCTACCTACTTACTGCACAAAGATACCCTTATGCAAGTCAATGACATGAGATACGGTGCGCTGAACTACTCAACGATAATACCAACATATTATTTAGTGATATGTAGTAATAAACAAATAATAATAGTAAGTATAGCACACTTCCAGACCCCATAATTACGCGAAGCTAGAAGGTTTTGAATTTAGAACAATTTATTTAAAAAAAGAACACGATTTAAATTTCTACAGAACTGTGTACCTATCGAATTAATTATCTGTAACCACATTCAAAATGCAATGTCACCTCTTTTTCCAATAAAATAAAATAAAAACTAAAACTCTTCTCAAAAGCAACACCGACCTCATTGGTAGATAATGTATAAAAAGCAAAACTCATTTATCACGAAACAATACAGTCAGTGTGCCTGACCTGGGGTGATACTGTAACCCCAGCAAAAGTGTATCATTTGTAACCCTAGGCCAGCATAGGGCCAAGCTTAAGGTTACCTATATAAAGCATCTTTGGTACGTTTCGTATATCCAGTTAACTTGAAACACACGATAATGGTGGTCGCTTAGGGGTTGGTGGTGAAAAGAATTTGACATTTTTAAAGTTCCATCCTAAAATGATATGGGGCACAGAAAACAGTTCAAATAATATTTATGCAAAAATACCAAGTGATGCTGGGATATTTTGTGCCGATACCAAAATGATGGCAGGGTGGTGGTTGACAACCCTTCAAATGTATCAGAATAGTGGAGTGACTTGAAAGTGCCGGTTTCTTAAAGTGATAATTGGATTATTTTGTTGTGTTGGAATGGATTGCAGTGCGTTAAGGATTTGAACGTAGCCTAGGATACCTGCGCAGGAAGTGCCTATTCCTTGATTAAGGTAGACACATTTTTCACTGGAAGTACCCACCTTTTCTTTGATTGGGGTAGGTAGATATTCGGTTCGTGTACGATTGTGGGCAGGATATGGGCTTTGAAGAAAGTAAGTGATCGTAATTATCGGACCAAGGCCTTTCGAAAAGGGGTTAGACAGAGTTGTATAGTACCTATATCTACTCACCATGTGTCATTTAACAGAAGCTCATCTGTTTATTATTACATGGAAACCGCAAACAAAAGACACCAGCATACCATGATGTGAAAGGGGAAAGGAGAAAACGGAAACAAAGTGTTTCAAAATGGTAAATCAAAGATAATATTAGCGACGGAATAGATTTCGGGATTCTGCAAAGAACATCAAGTATACCTAAGTACATGGAGAGTTGTTTATTGTCCCAGTGCATTTACGAACTAAACTATTAAAAATATGCTTCGACATGCTGTCGCACCACCTTGTGCTCAACTCGTCTTGCTTGTTCTTCTTAGCTTGTCGATGGCATTTAACATAGAGCTGACCCAGAACTTAGCGGTTAGTTTGACGCTGTCAGTAGCGTACACAAATTCCTGAAGCGTGCAGAGAAAACACGAAAACCCATTCCCCATTGATTGAGGAACAGCACCACATCTAGTTTGCTGATAGCAAATGGAGCAACCGATTTTTAATGGAGCAAGAATTAACTGAAGATGTTTTGGAAAAACGTGGAATAATTCTGTTTTTTAAAGCCTATGAGGTCTTTTACTCTCCTTTGTGTGTTACTTACTGCTACGCTAGAGGTGTTGGGTTCGATTCCCAGGTCGAGCAAAAAGTGATATTGGGTTTTTCTATGAATTTCTCAGTAGCAGCTCGGAGTTTGGACTTGTGCCCGGTTAATGGCAATAGGCTCGCCCCCTATTACATGGGACCTGAAACACACAGGCGAACTGTGGGTGTACATTGTTACACCTCTGCCTAACCCTTCGGGGAATACAGGCGTTATGGTATGTGTTGTGTCTTAACCAGTATTGAGAAACCTGTACAGCTATATCATTGGCCTCGTTTAGATAGTTATAAAGTATCCTGTTCAACTACTTATCTCAAAAATAAAATAATTGTCAGTAAAACATTGTAAGTTTTATATTTTTTTGGTTATCTAACATATGGTTTGTATGGCTGGGTTTGGTTATTTGTGTATAATGTTAATCTTGATTTGTACCCGACGGAACAGAGGCGGTGCATGTGTTTAAGGTCAGAGGTTCTTTGCTTGTTTGTCTTATAAAATAGAGTTGAAAGTTTCACCTTAAATGTTTCCGTAACCAAGAATTCCTAGGTCTAGAATAAAAAAAACCACAACTATGGAAAGAACGTGTATAGTACCCGCCACGACTCGTGAGCACAAACATCAAAGTCATTTTTGGGTTTCCAGGTCCTTTTCTGGGTGTTTTTGGTCGCCGACGCTGCACGCGATTGGTCCGCCAGTGCCCCAAAAAACCCAAAAAGGAACCCAAATATCCAAAAATTAACTTGACCTTTGTGCTCACGACTCGTGGCGGCTGCTATACAGGACTGTCTGCTTCGTTGAGCGTCTTTTTACACCCATTTATGTTTGTATACCCACGATTCAAGACAATTTCGTAGTGTGAGGCCCTGACTCCACCAAAACGAAGAGGAGAGATGTCTCGTAAACAACCAATAAGATACTGTGTTGTGTTGAAGCTAAGCGGTGAGATGTAAAAATAATGCAAACCCATTGGCTGCAGGAGTCATCTCCTTGCCTCTCCACTTGGGTGGAGCTCGGGCCTTAAGCAAGATATTTTTCTTAAACCTAGTTATGTGAAATTATATACCCACCAAATTACACAAGCCTGGTCTTAATGCATATTAACCGCGTGTATATACAAAGGTATATTACATAGGTACCTACGCTATTAAGCCGCCATGTTCTAAATAAATACCTAAGCACAATACATATTTCCCTTACATAATTATTTACATTATATACCGTAGGTACCTACTTACTGTTATCAGGCTCTTGTCAAAGTTTATCATACACGCTCATTTCAACATCACTCAAGTGACTATCACGTCTGTATTTTAATTGGGACATGTTTAATATTGCTCCGTTTTTAATAAACTTTTATTTGTTTTTATACTTAGTATTTTGTTTTATTTAACATTCTTATTCCTTGTCTAAATTAATATTTAAATTGATCTTTTAATATTCTCAGACAGTATAAGTAAGTATTCTTGCTTTATCTTTAAAAATCTATTAGTAACTATATTGCCTATAAGCTATTAATTATTTGTCTATGCCAATAGGGGAATGGTTAATAGTCTGTGGGCCTTTAAGCGAACAATGTTCAAAAAATTGTCGCAATTTCATCTCAACGATCATCAATGTCAATGTCAAAAATTGTCAATTTTTTTTTTTTTTCATTTTTGACAGATATGACTAAATTAGAATGCTATTAGTTCGTACAAATACGGGAATTGTTAAAAAAAAATCATTTGATAGGTTAGTTTGAGTTTTAATTAATGTTTAAGTTTGAGTATCGTTCTGTGGTACGGAACATAATTCTGGGCCCTAAAATAATACTGATTTTTACGCCCAGCAACAAAAGTACTTATCCCAAAAAACACTCATTCCCCAGGCAGCGCCAGGGGACGTATACGAGCTGCCGATAAGCACAAGACATGTCAGCGAAGTAAGATAAAGCTTTTATGAACGTTATAAATGAGCAGTTGTTTACGTCCAGCTATCGTTGTGCGATAACGAGCGTTGAGATCATACGTTTTAATATATAATATTATTGTACGATAGATATTTAGATGAATTATGTTTTCTTCATTTATGAGATGATGTTTTAGAGGTGCGTTTTAGGCATTAGGTAAATAACTTGGTCTACGCCAAACTTAGCTTGGATCAATTTAGAATGCAACACATTGTCATCCATTATAATGATCCTTAGTCTCCGGATAGGCGTTATTCGTCTGATAATGTTGGCTAGAATTATCTGGAGTTTATACGGAGTTGTACTGAATTGATCGCTATGGAGATAAAGGTACTTATCAATTAAAGGTAGAATATATGTATATATTTTTTATTTATATTTTTTTTTTTAAAAGGTGAATTGAATTCTATGAATTTCTCAGTAGCAGCTCCGAGTTAGGATTTGTGCCCGGTTAATGGCAATAGGCTCGCCTCCTATTACATGGGACCTAAAAACATACCGGCGAACTGCGTGTGTACATTGGTACACCTCTGCCTAACCCTCTGGGGAATACAGGCGTGATGGTATGTGTATATATTTTAATGGTAAGTACCTACATTTGCCGTTCTTTGTAGCGAGCAGTGAAGAGATACTTAGTATTTCGTTTTCTACTACCTACAATTATATTTTTATAAATGTTTGCAGCAAAAATATTTTGACTTTGACTGTAAATGACTGAAAAAAAGAATATTATTATAAATATAAAACATTTCTTAATTAGTTGCTTTATTTAGAATTTTTTTTTTTACCTAAATGCCTAAACGTCAGCTTTCCCTCCATAATATAAAGCGTCAACACTCATAGACAAACCAGAAAGTATATGGCGTCAACAAGCACCATAGATAAGAATAATATAGTGTTAAAAGAACCCCAAAAAATCATATTCTGAGGGAAGGAATCCCTAGAGAACACTGAATACTATCTTTTACCATTTGGAGTACCCAAATATATAGCGGTTATGATAATAAACGGTTTTTTGTTGATATTGGGAAAAACAAAAAATATAGTTTAGCAACTGCCTCGGTAGCCTAGTGGTCCTAAGCGCGACTGCTACGCTTGAGGTCTTGGGTTCGATTCCCAGGTCGAGCAAAAAGTGTTATTGGGTTTTTCTATGAAACTCTCAGTAGCTGCCCGGAGTTAGGATTTGTGCCCGGTTAATGGCAATAGGCTCGCCCCCTATTACATGGGACCTAAACATACCGGCGAAATGTGGGTGTAGGTACATTGTTACACCTCTGCCTAACCCTTCGGGGAATACAGGCGTGATGGTATGTTTATAGTTTAGCAAACTGGATACGGTATTCTTGTTTGTTTCTTTTTTTTATTAATGTTTCTTTATCAGGAGGATGGGAAACTGTATTATGGTATGTATTGCCTAAGTATGTACAAACTTTGTTATTGATCAAACATGGAATCCCAAAAAATATTAGTCGACAAAATGTATGGATCTGCTAATTTTCATTTCGCGAAGTATTTTATGATTCGTTCCATAGCAAAAGTACTTAGTTCATAATGATGAGTATACTGATCTATCTTAAAACAAATAAGCTTGTATTATTTCATTTTTTTAACCTCAAAAAGAAACTTCGGAGTTTCGTCATTGGAGCTATTAAGGTTTTAGTAAAACATTTTGCTAGCGTTTCTCTGAAGCTCCTGCTAAAACATTTAAAAGTGTTGCTATTATTAAAAAATAAATGGTAGTTCGGGAGAAATATAAAACAAAGAACGTCAAAATTGCAATAAATAATTTATTTCATTGCGATTTATTCAGAAAATTACTAAGTATTCTATTTCTCTTAACTTCAGTAATCCGACATCATCATATTAATTAAAACTCGCTAAACCGCATGCCCACCACGCTTTACATAGGTACGTGTGATCGTAAAGACGTAACTGAAACCTCCTAATATAGCTGAAAGGCCATCAAATCGCTGTCAATGTGTGGGTGTCATTTCAGCCAATGGTGACACGGGCCGGGTCGTGACCTCGCGTCATTGGTGGGGTCACGCCTTGCGTAATTACTTACTGAAAGCGTGAAGACTTGGTTGTGATTAGAGGTTATAGAGGTGTAAGCGTTTTCTTTGTTGAGAGCCGCCCCGTAACTATAGTCATTATGTGTGAATGTGGATGAAATTTAGGTAAAAAACATTAACTCACGCATATTTCTAGTTAAAAAAAGTCGACGAATTTATAAATTACTTTTTTTTAAGTTGGATAACGACAAGAAATAAAGTTAATTATAACTAGATACTTATCCATTACAGTTCTAAAATATAGGTATTTCACAATAAAAAAAAATACTACAATAATTCAATTAAAAAAAAAAATCAAACAAATTAATGAACAACTTAAATGCTGCACTTACACGGAAAACTCAATTGAACTCAACTCGAAATTCTTAGAACTTTTGTTGACTATGACATTTTGGTACCATCATGCAATTTACAGTAATTTCAAAATTTTAAATTCCTATACACAGGAACTGTTGTTCTCTTACATGGGAATCGAATTTTCAATTAGGTTTAGTAACCGCCAGGAGTCGTGAACACAAACGACAAGTTTTCTACTTACCTGTGTGTAAACGCATCATAAGAGCACATTTACGAGGGTAGATGAAGAATCCATCGCTTACTAAACAACACTCCGTCGTCATCAGTCTATAATTTACTTCGGCAAGCAATATGGCCGTAACGTCAATATCTATTGTATACTAAAGCCAACCTGAAAAATATATTTATTTATAAACGCAAATCCTTAGAACTAGTTGTCCCATTTCAAAAAAAAGTTTTGCTAATAGAGAGCAAGTTTATCACTAAGTTCTATAGACTATATTTTATTACCAAAAATTTTGAGATCCGTAAGGAAATTCAAGTCGCGAGACAAAGCTTGTGTAATTAATATTTAGATGGAAAATGGTCCCGTGCTGGTGAATTGCTGTTCTTCTAAAGATTGTGGTGATGTAAGAAGCATATCCTGGGTAAGTACTTACGTTAAATTACTTTGACGATTCAATTGGCGCAGTGCTTGAACAGCTGGCTGCTGCACTGCGTGTTTTGGGTTCGATTATCGGCAGGAACAAACATTTATACTTATTACTTTTTTATTTTTTTTTACTAGTATTTACTCTGGCTCTAGATGTTTGTATTATGTGAGTTTAAATATTTGTAAACGCACCCACGATACCGGAGATATTCTTACAGCGAGGTAAATTTTTTTCTCAAGAAAAAAAAAACTATTGTCTTTGCCTTTTTTTTTTGTTGCACGGTGGAAATCCTCATGGACTTCCTCCGTCATGGGGGTGACGAAGGGGCACGCCGGACTCTTACTGGCTTAAACCACCGTAGTATTCCACTTCTGCCTATGGCCGGGGGTGCGGGATTCGCATGAGCATTCACCGCTATCCTACACAAGCATTACGTATGTACAAAACATATATACTTCGCTATAATCTACTTAAATTATGTAACTATGTATCTACGTACATTAATGCACAATCGTATGGAAATAAGCAGTGACAATACAGTTAACTTTGTTCGACCTTATTGCATCGTAATGAGGGATATTTTAGCTCAGCTAGGTACCTATTTAACACGGCTTCATTGGGTCTTTGACCGGCACATATAGTGTCGTAGAAAATATATAGTATACGTACTTAGAAGTAATTTATAAAAGATGATGTAGTGACAAAGGTAGAAAAGAGTATGCTTAGATGGTTCGGTCGTGTTGAGAGGATGAGTGAAAGGCGACTAACGAAAGGGATTTATATGGCAGATGTGAGTGGCAACGCCGGGAGAGGACGCCCTAGAAAGACCTACCCTGACCTTATTGGTGAGGTTCTTCAGAAAGGTCGGGTGCGCAGTACTCATAACCGGCATGCTTGTCTGACCAGATGTATGAACGTGGACAAGGCGAAAGTATTTTTAGGCCCCTTTTACATGGGGCCTAAAAATACCGGCGAACTGTAGGTGTACATTGGTACACCTCTGCCTTACCCTTCAGGGAATACAGGCGTGATGGTATGTTATATTTGTTATTAAGTAAGCTCGAATTATAGAAAACTCACAGAAGTCAAGCTAATTTCTACTCAAACAGTCTAACATCAAGATTCATATTTGAACATCATTAAAAATAGCCTGGTTAAACTGAAAATCGTTCATTTAGCTCGACCTACAATGTCAAGGTAGTGGGACTGACCGCGTGGCGCGGGGCGGGGTCACCACCCCGCTCTATTGATTTTCAGCACGAAGACGCCGCTTTCTTGCTACTTGTCCTGAAAACCGGTGAAAATTCGCAAACGTATAGTTTTGCTAAGTTATTGAGGTTTGCTGGGCTTGGTTTTATAACAATGGAAAAAATCGAGAGGAAATCTATCTAGGTATACTAACATTATAGATGTAAAGTTGTGGAGGGTAATGTCTCGATCTACTGAAACCATTTTGAAAATTCTTTTACCCATAGAAAGTTACGTTATTTGTGAGTGTCATAGGCTATATAACATCAAGCTATGAAATACGGCAGCGGAGCAGTAACCAAAGACGTTGCTTAACACGGGTGAAAATATCTACGCGGGCAGAAACTAGCAGTCGCCACGAGTCGTGAGCACAAATTTCGAGTTCATTTTTTTATTTTTGGGTTACTTTCTGGGTTTTTTAGGTCGCCGGCGCTGCTCGCGATTGGTTCATCAGTCCGACTGATCGCATTATAATAATGAATATGAGTCTGAAATAGCCAATCTGCCTTGAGCAAGCATGGTGAACAGTGCTCGTGCCGCTGGTATTTTTTTTAAGGTTTTAAATGATATCTTTACAAGTTTTTAGAAGCAGTGAAATATTATTAGGTAAGTGTAAACTAATAATATGAAGAGAGATGTGTATTTTTTTGCAACGGATTAATATTATCAGAAATAACTACAGATTTTTTAAATTCTTTCTTATACAGCAACATAATTTTGTCAAAACCAACCCCAAATAAACAGCAGACATTTTATTCAAGGGTAAACACTCACACACAACATAAGGCTACATTCAAACCAGCGTTTACGCCGCTCTAATAATAACCTCATTCACAAATGAGTCTCAACTGACATCAAACAGCACAGAGCACCCGCCCTCATTAGACCTTCCCTTTGATCTCGACCTGCTGAATGTAGGCTTTATCCTCATGCATATAGGTACGTATAGCGTTTACACAATGTGTACGGATAAAGCCTATATGCACTGTACATATGCTTTGTGAGTCTGGGGGTATTCTTTTTTTCTAAAAAGGGACTTTAGTTAACTTTTCACTAAAGCAATGTGTTTTTATATGAGCTGTTTGTTATTTATTCTTCTTATTGAAAATATATGTATATATATATATATATATGGGTTTGCTCTTAACTAGTCTAGGTCGGAGACAAAGTGGACGACTACTACAACTATAACTAGATTCAATATTTTTAATTTAACATGTTATTGACGTTCAAAAGTGCCTTTTAATGGTTTAATTGAAATAAATGATTTGACTTTGACTTTGACTTTGATGGAGTGAGCTTACCCAGAAGAAGGCAGTTCGCTCAACTTTGAAGAGACTAGAGTTGAATTCGTTCGGAAATAAAAACGCATTACCTAGTTCGACAGAGCGGCTCTGGAACTCAAAGGGCATTAGGAGCAACATGGATAATTTTTTTATTCGGATGTAATATCATCATATGACTTCCTCCGCCCCGGGCGGGACGGGAGGGAGTGTCATACTTTTACTGACTAAAACCGATCCATGTTCCTTCTTGTGCCCTTTGCGTTCCGAAATCACGGTATCTCTTTCGAACAACCCGTGCGCGAGACGTCATTAGATCGTTTCCCATCTTTAAAATAAAGGTAGAGAGTTCTGTTCCTTTGTATATAGGCTATATAATATCACGCTACGACCCACAGGAGCGGTGCAGCAACCAATTACGAAACTGAGTCAACGTGGATGAAACCGCAGTGCACAGTTTGTGTAGGTATATTCTAGAAATCAATTTTCAAACTCCATAATTAAATCTAGTCACTTATTACCTTCCTACTTTCCATAAAAAAGCCTATACCTATATTAATCACCTCAATCAGATCGGGTAACAGGCAAGCTAAGGTTGTAAGGGGATGATCCGCTTTCATCCCGTTCGTCCCCCATTCATCCGGCGGGCGTCCTTTGATCCGGGCACACTGCTCAACGGTTGACGTAAATTGTAAGCTAGTGGGCTTATTGGAAAATATTGGAGGATTGGAAGGATTACGGTTTTTTTATAAGTGTCGGTTGGTTGGTAGGTTGTTGGTTTAAGAAACTATGAGCTGCGCTCGCAACTTCGCTCAAATGTATGTAAGTGAAATGGAAATAAGACATCGACAGATACTAATAACTGCCTCGTTAGCCTAGTGGTCCTAAGCGCGACTGCTACGCTAGAGGTCTTGGGTTCGATTCCCAGGTCGAGCAAAAAGTGTTATTGGGTTTTTCTATGAAATTCTCAGTAGCAGCTCGGAGTTAGGATTTGTGCCCGGTTAATGGCAATAGGCTCGCTCCCTAATACATGGGACCTAAACATACCGGCGAACTGTGATTGTACACTGGTACACCTCTGCCTAAGCCTTTGGGGAATACAGGCGTGATGGTATGTGTTATCTATACTAATTTTTCTAAATTATTTTTTTATTGCACGCTAATCTTTGTAAAACTACAAATCGGATTGGAAAAAATCTTTTTGTATATGATAACCAGGTTCATGACAAATAGTATGGGCTAAATAACATCACGCTACGACTCACAAGAGTGGAGCAGTAAACATAGATGTACCATAACTCTGGTGAAAAATGCCATGTGTAATGCATTAAGACCCAAATAATTACATTAGTAACAGGAATTAAAAAACACAAAATTAAAATTTTTAAGTAACCCCCGACAGAAGAATAGAAATCCCTACCGCAGTTAACAAAAGAGCTGATAACTTTGAAACCGCTGAACCGATTTCCATCAAACCTAGCTGAGAATACTCCTAAATAATTCACCATACCATCACGCCTGTATTCCCCGAAGAGTTAGGCAGAGGTGCACATGTACACCCACAGTTCGCCGGTATGTTTAGGTCCCATGTAATAGGGGGCGAGCCTATTGCCATCAACCGGGCACAAATCCAAACTCCGAGCTGCTACTGAGAATTTCATAGAAAAACCCAATTACACTTTTTGCTCGACCTGGGAATCGAACCCAAGACCTCTAGCGTAGCAGTCGCACTTAGAACCACTAGGCTACCGAGGCAGTTAATAATTCACCTTTCAAACAAAAACAAACAAAATCAAAATCGGCTCATGCGTTCAAGAGCTACGATGCCACAGACAGACACACACACATAGACACGTCAAACTTATAACACCCCGTCGTTTTTGCGTCAGAGGTTAAAAATGTTAGTTACATAACTAAAGTACACAAGAACACTATGAACCTTCATGAAAAAGTGAATTTGCGCGATTGTACCTCGCATATGCTACGCCGTAGCTCGCGTGCTACGGGAGTCATCAATTTATAATTCCTTGCCAATATTATAAAGCTAAGCTTGAATGACCTCTATGTGTGTGGCTGCCAATAGATTTATGATATTGTGCTAAAATATAAAAAGGTCTAGGTTTATAAGGGCTGGTGTGTGCCAATGCCAATCAAAATTGATGTAAATTTTCTTGAAGTGACCTTTAGCGTGTAAGTGCATTTTTTTAGACTTGTAACTGATTTTTTTTACTACGTACATTTTGTCGTCTTGTGCCGCATTTTCTTTTTGATGTTTTGTTTTTTTTTTTGTTATCTATCATTGTATCTTCGTTGTTAAGGAGTCAGATAGACATGTAATGTGTAAACTATTAATAAAATGATAGAAGTAAATTTTGTTTTCGTTTATTTTGGGAGGTAAAGTACTTTGACTACCTCGTTAGCCTAGTGGTCCAAAGCGCGACTGCTACGCTAGAGGTCTTGGGTTCGATTCCCCGTTAGAATTTGTGGCCGGTTAATGACAATAGGCTTGCCCCCTACTGTATGTGACCTAAATGTACCGGCGAACTGTGGGTGTACATTGGTACACCTCTGCCTAACCCTTCGGGGAATACAGGCATGATGGTATGTGTGTAAAGTAATCTTATGTTATTTAATATTTAATGTTATAAGAGTTTTGCTGTCAGTTTGCGTTACATGCCAATTTTGAAAATGTAAAGATTACTTGTACTTATTACAACAATATGGAAGCGCGAGCTGTTCCCTGTAATTTAGAACAGCGCCATCTAGATATTGTCACGAACATTCGTTTTAGCGACATCTAGTGAGTTATTTACTAACGAATTAAATATGCAACTAGCACTTCAAGCTAAAATGATTTTAAATCTTCGCTAGATGTCACTAGTAGTAAGTGCTGGTTACACCTAAGACGGTAATTGTTTTTTATACACAGACCAGTAATTTTATTTAATTGTCTGGTCTCATGTATTATTTTTTACTAGTAGGTATTTTGTGTTTTGTTTTCAGCCTGTTTTCGACTGTTTACGCCGACCGCTCCTCAGATTGTAAGCAAAGTCACGGCACCATTCCGGACAATAGTCCAGCCCCACAAAAATAAGAAGTTATCGTATTAGGTAAGTAGATACGTAAATAATTAATTATTTATTTAATTAGGTACTTCAATGTAAAGTTATTTATTTTCATTACAATATGTTACAAAAGTAGGTACTTAACTGTATAATTTGTTGATATAGCATAATTTATTCATTGAGTAGTTTGGTGACGCGATTTTCAGTATCAATGAGCAATCCATTGAATTAACGGCAATTAACTAGCTACCTATGCTAGTTACTAACTAACCTAATAATGTACCTACTTACAGTAAAATGTCTACCTACTTACTGCACAAAGATACCCTTATGCAAGTCAATGACATGAGATACGGTGCGCTGAACTACTCAACGATAATACCAACATATTATTTAGTGATATGTAGTAATAAACAAATAATAATAGTAAGTATAGCACACTTCCAGACCCCATAATTACGCGAAGCTAGAAGGTTTTGAATTTAGAACAATTTATTTAAAAAAAGAACACAATTTAAATTTCTACAGAACTGTGTACCTATCGAATTAATTATCTGTAACCACATTCAAAATGCAATGTCACCTCTTTTTCCAATAAAATAAAATAAAAACTAAAACTCTTCTCAAAAGCAACACCGACCTCATTGGTAGATAATGTATAAAAAGCAAAACTCATTTATCACGAAACAATACAGTCAGTGTGCCTGACCTGGGGTGATACTGTAACCCCAGCAAAAGTGTATCATTTGTAACCCTAGGCCAGCATAGGGCCAAGCTTAAGGTTACCTATATAAAGCATCTTTGGTACGTTTCGTCAATCCAGTTAACTTGAAACACACGATAATGGTGGTCGCTTAGGGGTTGGTGGTGAAAAGAATTTGACATTTTTAAAGTTCCATCCTAAAATGATATGGGGCACAGAAAACAGTTCAAATAATATTTATGCAAAAATACCAAGTGATGCTGGGATATTTTGTGCCGATACCAAAATGATGGCAGGGTGGTGGTTGACAACCCTTCAAATGTATCAGAATAGTGGAGTGACTTGAAAGTGCCGGTTTCTTAAAGTGATAATTGGATTATTTTGTTGTGTTGGAATGGATTGCAGTGCGTTAAGGATTTGAACGTAGCCTAGGATACCTGCGCAGGAAGTGCCTATTCCTTGATTAAGGTAGACACATTTTTCACTGGAAGTACCCACCTTTTCTTTGATTTGGGTAGGTAGATATTCGGTTCGTGTACGATTGTGGGCAGGATATGGGCTTTGAAGAAAGTAAGTGATCGTAATTATCGGACCAAGGCCTTTCGAAAAGGGGTTAGACAGAGTTGTATAGTACCTATATCTACTCACCATGTGTCATTTAACAGAAGCTCATCTGTTTATTATTACTCGGAAACCGCAAACAAAAGACACCAGCATACCATGATGTGAAAGGGGAAAGGAGAAAACGGAAACAAAGTGTTTCAAAATGGTAAATCAAAGATAATATTAGCGACGGAATAGATTTCGGGATTCTGCAAAGAACATCAAGTATACCTAAGTACATGGAGAGTTGTTTATTGTCCCAGTGCATTTACGAACTAAACTATTAAAAATATGCTTCGACATGCTGTCGCACCACCTTGTGCTCAACTCGTCTTGCTTGTTCTTCTTAGCTTGTCGATGGCATTTAACATAGAGCTGACCCAGAACTTAGCGGTTAGTTTGACGCTGTCAGTAGCGTACACAAATTCCTGAAGCGTGCAGAGAAGACACGAAAACCCATTCCCCATTGATTGAGGAACAGCACCACATGTAGTTTGCTGATAGCAAATGAAGCAACCAATTTTTAATGGAGCAGGAATTAACTGAAGATCTTTTGGAAAAACGTGGAATAATTCTGTTTTTAAAGCCTATGAGATCTTTTACTCTCCTTTGTGTGTTACTTACTGCTACGCTAGAGGTGTTGGGTTCGATTCCCAGGTCGAGCAAAAAGTGATATTGGGTTTTTCTATGAATTTCTCAGTAGCAGCTCGGAGTTTGGACTTGTGCCCGGTTAATGGCAATAGGCTCGCCCCCTATTACATGGGACTGTGGGTGTACATTGTTACACCTCTGCCTAACCCTTCGGGGAATACAGGCGTGATGGTATGTGTTGTGTCTTAACCAGTATTGAGAAACCTGTACAGCTATATCATTGGCCTCGTTTAGATAGTTATAAAGTATCCTGTTCAACTACTTATCTCAAAAACAAAATAATTGTCAGTAAAACATTGTAAGTTTTATATTTTTTTGGTTATCTAATATTTGGTTTGTATGGCCGGGTTTGGTTGTTTTGTGTATAATGTTAATCTTGATTTTTACCCGACGGAACAGAGGCGGTGCATGTGTTTAAGGTCAGAGGTTCTTTGCTTGTTTGTCTTATAAAATAAAGTTGAAAGTTTCACCTTAAATGTTTCCGTAACCAAGAATTCCTAGGTCTAGAATAAAAAAAACCACAACTATGGAAAGAACGTGTATAGTACCCGCCACGACTCGTGAGCACAAACATCAAAGTAATTTTTGGGTTTCCAGGTCCTTTTCTGGGTGTTTTTGGTCGCCGACGCTGCACGCGATTGGTCCGCCAGTGCCCCAAAAAACCCAAAAAGGAACCCAAATATCCAAAAATTAACTTGACCTCTGTGCTCACAACTCGTGGCGGCTGCTATACAGGACTGTCTGCTTCGTTGAGCGTCTTTTTACACCCATTTATGTTTGTATACCCACGATTCAAGACAATTTCGTAGTGTGAGGCCCTGACTCCACCAAAACGAAGAGGAGAGATGTCTCGTAAACAACCAATAAGATACTGTGTTGTGTTGAAGCTAAGCGGTGAGATGTAAAAATAATGCAAGCCCATTGGCTGCAGGAGTCATCTCCTTGCCTCTCCACTTGGGTGGAGCTCGGGCCTTAAGCAAGATATTTTTCTTAAACCTAGTTATGTGAAATTATATACCCACCAAATTACACAAGCCTGGTCTTAATGCATATTAACCGCGTGTATATACAAAGGTATATTACATAGGTACCTACGCTATTAAGCCGCCATGTTCTAAATAAATACCTAAGCACAATACATATTTCCCTTACATAATTATTTACATTATATACCGTAGGTACCTACTTACTGTTATCAGGCTCTTGTCAAAGTTTATCATACACGCTCATTTCAACATCACTCAAGTGACTATCACGTCTGTATTTTAATTGGGACATGTTTAATATTGCTCCGTTTTTAATAAACTTTTATTTGTTTTTATACTTAGTATTTTGTTTTATTTAACATTCTTATTCCTTGTCTAAAGTAATATTTAAATTGAGCTTTTAATATTCTCAAACAGTATAAGTAAGTATTCTTGCTTTATCTTTAAAAATCTATTAGTAACTATATTGCCTATAAGCTATTAATTATTTGTCTATGCCAATAGGGGGTCTGTGGGCCTTTAAGCGAACAATGTTCAAAAAATAGTCGCAATTTCATCTCAACGATCATCAATGTCAATGTCAAAAATTGTCAATTTTTTTTTTCATTTTTGACAGATATGACTAAATTAGAATGCTATTAGTTCGTACAAATACGGGAATTGTAAAAAAAAAAAAACATTTGATAGGTTAGTTTGAGTTTTGATTAATGTTTAAGTTTGAGTATCGTTCTGTGGTACGGAACATAATTCTGGGCCCTAAAATAATACTGATTTTTACGCCCAGCAACAAAAGTACTTATCCCAAAAAACACTCATTCCCCAGGCAGCGCCAGGGGACGTATACGAGCTGCCGATAAGCACAAGACATGTCAGCGAAGTAAGATAAAGCTTTTATGAACGTTATAAATGAGCAGTTGTTTACGTCCAGCTATCGTTGTGCGATAACGAGCGTTGAGATCATACGTTTTAATATATAATATTATTGTACGATAGATATTTAGATGAATTATGTTTTCTTCATTTATGAGATGATGTTTTAGAGGTGCGTTTTAGGCATTAGGTAAATAACTTGGTCTACGCCAAACTTAGCTTGGATCAATTTAGAATGCAACACATTGTCATCCATTATAATGATCCTTAGTCTCCGGATAGGCGTTATTCGTCTGATAATGTTGGCTAGAATTATCTGGAGTTTATACGGAGTTGTACTGAATTGATCGCTATGGAGATAAAGGTACTTATCAATTAAAGGTAGAATATATGTATATATTTTTTATTTATATTTTTTTTTTTAAAAGGTGAATTGAATTCTATGAATTTCTCAGTAGCAGCTCCGAGTTAGGATTTGTGCCCGGTTAATGGCAATAGGCTCGCCTCCTATTACATGGGACCTAAAAACATACCGGCGAACTGCGTGTGTACATTGGTACACCTCTGCCTAACCCTCTGGGGAATACAGGCGTGATGGTATGTGTATATATTTTAATGGTAAGTACCTACATTTGCCGTTCTTTGTAGCGAGCAGTGAAGAGATACTTAGTATTTCGTTTTCTACTACCTACAATTATATTTTTATAAATGTTTGCAGCAAAAATATTTTGACTTTGACTGTAAATGACTGAAAAAAAGAATATTATTATAAATATAAAACATTTCTTAATTAGTTGCTTTATTTAGAATTTTTTTTTTTACCTAAATGCCTAAACGTCAGTTTTCCCTCCATAATATAAAGCGTCAACACTCATAGACAAACCAGAAAGTATATGGCGTCAACAAGCACCATAGATAAGAATAATATAGTGTTAAAAGAACCCCAAAAAATCATATTCTGAGGGAAGGAATCCCTAGAGAACACTGAATACTATCTTTTACCATTTGGAGTACCCAAATATATAGCGGTTATGATAATAAACGGTTTTTTGTTGATATTGGGAAAAACAAAAAATATAGTTTAGCAACTGCCTCGGTAGCCTAGTGGTCCTAAGCGCGACTGCTACGCTTGAGGTCTTGGGTTCGATTCCCAGGTCGAGCAAAAAGTGTTATTGGGTTTTTCTATGAAACTCTCAGTAGCTGCCCGGAGTTAGGATTTGTGCCCGGTTAATGGCAATAGGCTCGCCCCCTATTACATGGGACCTAAACATACCGGCGAAATGTGGGTGTAGGTACATTGTTACACCTCTGCCTAACCCTTCGGGGAATACAGGCGTGATGGTATGTTTATAGTTTAGCAAACTGGATACGGTATTCTTGTTTGTTTCTTTTTTTTATTAATGTTTCTTTATCAGGAGGATGGGAAACTGTATTATGGTATGTATTGCCTAAGTATGTACAAACTTTGTTATTGATCAAACATGGAATCCCAAAAAATATTAGTCGACAAAATGTATGGATCTGCTAATTTTCATTTCGCGAAGTATTTTATGATTCGTTCCATAGCAAAAGTACTTAGTTCATAATGATGAGTATACTGATCTATCTTAGAACAAATAAGCTTGTATAATTTCATTTTTTTAACCTCAAAAAGAAACTTCGGAGTTTCGTCATTGGAGGTATTAAGGTTTTAGTAAAACATTTTGCTAGCGTTTCTCTGAAGCTCCTGCTAAAACATTTAAAAGTGTTGCTATTATTAAAAAATAAATGGTAGTTCGGGAGAAATATAAAACAAAGAACGTCAAAATTGCAATAAATAATTTATTTCATTGCGATTTATTCAGAAAATTACTAAGTATTCTATTTCTCTTAACTTCAGTAATCCGACATCATCATATTAATTAAAACTCGCTAAACCGCATGCCCACCACGCTTTACATAGGTACGTGTGATCGTAAAGACGTAACTGAAACCTCCTAATATAGCTGAAAGGCCATCAAATCGCTGTCAATGTGTGGGTGTCATTTCAGCCAATGGTGACACGGGCCGGGTCGTGACCTCGCGTCATTGGTGGGGTCACGCCTTGCGTAATTACTTACTGAAAGCGTGAAGACTTGGTTGTGATTAGAGGTTATAGAGGTGTAAGCGTTTTCTTTGTTGAGAGCCGCCCCGTAACTATAGTCATTATGTGTGAATGTGGATGAAATTTAGGTAAAAAACATTAACTCACGCATATTTCTAGTTAAAAAAAGTCGACGAATTTATAAATTACTTTTTTTTAAGTTGGATAACGACAAGAAATAAAGTTAATTATAACTAGATACTTATCCATTACAGTTCTAAAATATAGGTATTTCACAATAAAAAAAAATACTACAATAATTCAATTAAAAAAAAAAATCAAACAAATTAATGAACAACTTAAATGCTGCACTTACACGGAAAACTCAATTGAACTCAACTCGAAATTCTTAGAACTTTTGTTGACTATGACATTTTGGTACCATCATGCAATTTACAGTAATTTCAAAATTTTAAATTCCTATACACAGGAACTGTTGTTCTCTTACATGGGAATCGAATTTTCAATTAGGTTTAGTAACCGCCAGGAGTCGTGAACACAAACGACAAGTTTTCTACTTACCTGTGTGTAAACGCATCATAAGAGCACATTTACGAGGGTAGATGAAGAATCCATCGCTTACTAAACAACACTCCGTCGTCATCAGTCTATAATTTACTTCGGCAAGCAATATGGCCGTAACGTCAATATCTATTGTATACTAAAGCCAACCTGAAAAATATATTTATTTATAAACGCAAATCCTTAGAACTAGTTGTCCCATTTCAAAAAAAAGTTTTGCTAATAGAGAGCAAGTTTATCACTAAGTTCTATAGACTATATTTTATTACCAAAAATTTTGAGATCCGTAAGGAAATTCAAGTCGCGAGACAAAGCTTGTGTAATTAATATTTAGATGGAAAATGGTCCCGTGCTGGTGAATTGCTGTTCTTCTAAAGATTGTGGTGATGTAAGAAGCATATCCTGGGTAAGTACTTACGTTAAATTACTTTGACGATTCAATTGGCGCAGTGCTTGAACAGCTGGCTGCTGCACTGCGTGTTTTGGGTTCGATTATCGGCAGGAACAAACATTTATACTTATTACTTTTTTATTTTTTTTTACTAGTATTTACTCTGGCTCTAGATGTTTGTATTATGTGAGTTTAAATATTTGTAAACGCACCCACGATACCGGAGATATTCTTACAGCGAGGTAAATTTTTTTCTCAAGAAAAAAAAAACTATTGTCTTTGCCTTTTTTTTTTGTTGCACGGTGGAAATCCTCATGGACTTCCTCCGTCATGGGGGTGACGAAGGGGCACGCCGGACTCTTACTGGCTTAAACCACCGTAGTATTCCACTTCTGCCTATGGCCGGGGGTGCGGGATTCGCATGAGCATTCACCGCTATCCTACACAAGCATTACGTATGTACAAAACATATATACTTCGCTATAATCTACTTAAATTATGTAACTATGTATCTACGTACATTAATGCACAATCGTATGGAAATAAGCAGTGACAATACAGTTAACTTTGTTCGACCTTATTGCATCGTAATGAGGGATATTTTAGCTCAGCTAGGTACCTATTTAACACGGCTTCATTGGGTCTTTGACCGGCACATATAGTGTCGTAGAAAATATATAGTATACGTACTTAGAAGTAATTTATAAAAGATGATGTAGTGACAAAGGTAGAAAAGAGTATGCTTAGATGGTTCGGTCGTGTTGAGAGGATGAGTGAAAGGCGACTAACGAAAGGGATTTATATGGCAGATGTGAGTGGCAACGCCGGGAGAGGACGCCCTAGAAAGACCTACCCTGACCTTATTGGTGAGGTTCTTCAGAAAGGTCGGGTGCGCAGTACTCATAACCGGCATGCTTGTCTGACCAGATGTATGAACGTGGACAAGGCGAAAGTATTTTTAGGCCCCTTTTACATGGGGCCTAAAAATACCGGCGAACTGTAGGTGTACATTGGTACACCTCTGCCTTACCCTTCAGGGAATACAGGCGTGATGGTATGTTATATTTGTTATTAAGTAAGCTCGAATTATAGAAAACTCACAGAAGTCAAGCTAATTTCTACTCAAACAGTCTAACATCAAGATTCATATTTGAACATCATTAAAAATAGCCTGGTTAAACTGAAAATCGTTCATTTAGCTCGACCTACAATGTCAAGGTAGTGGGACTGACCGCGTGGCGCGGGGCGGGGTCACCACCCCGCTCTATTGATTTTCAGCACGAAGACGCCGCTTTCTTGCTACTTGTCCTGAAAACCGGTGAAAATTCGCAAACGTATAGTTTTGCTAAGTTATTGAGGTTTGCTGGGCTTGGTTTTATAACAATGGAAAAAATCGAGAGGAAATCTATCTAGGTATACTAACATTATAGATGTAAAGTTGTGGAGGGTAATGTCTCGATCTACTGAAACCATTTTGAAAATTCTTTTACCCATAGAAAGTTACGTTATTTGTGAGTGTCATAGGCTATATAACATCAAGCTATGAAATACGGCAGCGGAGCAGTAACCAAAGACGTTGCTTAACACGGGTGAAAATATCTACGCGGGCAGAAACTAGCAGTCGCCACGAGTCGTGAGCACAAATTTCGAGTTCATTTTTTTATTTTTGGGTTACTTTCTGGGTTTTTTAGGTCGCCGGCGCTGCTCGCGATTGGTTCATCAGTCCGACTGATCGCATTATAATAATGAATATGAGTCTGAAATAGCCAATCTGCCTTGAGCAAGCATGGTGAACAGTGCTCGTGCCGCTGGTATTTTTTTTAAGGTTTTAAATGATATCTTTACAAGTTTTTAGAAGCAGTGAAATATTATTAGGTAAGTGTAAACTAATAATATGAAGAGAGATGTGTATTTTTTTGCAACGGATTAATATTATCAGAAATAACTACAGATTTTTTAAATTCTTTCTTATACAGCAACATAATTTTGTCAAAACCAACCCCAAATAAACAGCAGACATTTTATTCAAGGGTAAACACTCACACACAACATAAGGCTACATTCAAACCAGCGTTTACGCCGCTCTAATAATAACCTCATTCACAAATGAGTCTCAACTGACATCAAACAGCACAGAGCACCCGCCCTCATTAGACCTTCCCTTTGATCTCGACCTGCTGAATGTAGGCTTTATCCTCATGCATATAGGTACGTATAGCGTTTACACAATGTGTACGGATAAAGCCTATATGCACTGTACATATGCTTTGTGAGTCTGGGGGTATTCTTTTTTTCTAAAAAGGGACTTTAGTTAACTTTTCACTAAAGCAATGTGTTTTTATATGAGCTGTTTGTTATTTATTCTTCTTATTGAAAATATATGTATATATATATATATATATGGGTTTGCTCTTAACTAGTCTAGGTCGGAGACAAAGTGGACGACTACTACAACTATAACTAGATTCAATATTTTTAATTTAACATGTTATTGACGTTCAAAAGTGCCTTTTAATGGTTTAATTGAAATAAATGATTTGACTTTGACTTTGACTTTGATGGAGTGAGCTTACCCAGAAGAAGGCAGTTCGCTCAACTTTGAAGAGACTAGAGTTGAATTCGTTCGGAAATAAAAACGCATTACCTAGTTCGACAGAGCGGCTCTGGAACTCAAAGGGCATTAGGAGCAACATGGATAATTTTTTTATTCGGATGTAATATCATCATATGACTTCCTCCGCCCCGGGCGGGACGGGAGGGAGTGTCATACTTTTACTGACTAAAACCGATCCATGTTCCTTCTTGTGCCCTTTGCGTTCCGAAATCACGGTATCTCTTTCGAACAACCCGTGCGCGAGACGTCATTAGATCGTTTCCCATCTTTAAAATAAAGGTAGAGAGTTCTGTTCCTTTGTATATAGGCTATATAATATCACGCTACGACCCACAGGAGCGGTGCAGCAACCAATTACGAAACTGAGTCAACGTGGATGAAACCGCAGTGCACAGTTTGTGTAGGTATATTCTAGAAATCAATTTTCAAACTCCATAATTAAATCTAGTCACTTATTACCTTCCTACTTTCCATAAAAAAGCCTATACCTATATTAATCACCTCAATCAGATCGGGTAACAGGCAAGCTAAGGTTGTAAGGGGATGATCCGCTTTCATCCCGTTCGTCCCCCATTCATCCGGCGGGCGTCCTTTGATCCGGGCACACTGCTCAACGGTTGACGTAAATTGTAAGCTAGTGGGCTTATTGGAAAATATTGGAGGATTGGAAGGATTACGGTTTTTTTATAAGTGTCGGTTGGTTGGTAGGTTGTTGGTTTAAGAAACTATGAGCTGCGCTCGCAACTTCGCTCAAATGTATGTAAGTGAAATGGAAATAAGACATCGACAGATACTAATAACTGCCTCGTTAGCCTAGTGGTCCTAAGCGCGACTGCTACGCTAGAGGTCTTGGGTTCGATTCCCAGGTCGAGCAAAAAGTGTTATTGGGTTTTTCTATGAAATTCTCAGTAGCAGCTCGGAGTTAGGATTTGTGCCCGGTTAATGGCAATAGGCTCGCTCCCTAATACATGGGACCTAAACATACCGGCGAACTGTGATTGTACACTGGTACACCTCTGCCTAAGCCTTTGGGGAATACAGGCGTGATGGTATGTGTTATCTATACTAATTTTTCTAAATTATTTTTTTATTGCACGCTAATCTTTGTAAAACTACAAATCGGATTGGAAAAAATCTTTTTGTATATGATAACCAGGTTCATGACAAATAGTATGGGCTAAATAACATCACGCTACGACTCACAAGAGTGGAGCAGTAAACATAGATGTACCATAACTCTGGTGAAAAATGCCATGTGTAATGCATTAAGACCCAAATAATTACATTAGTAACAGGAATTAAAAAACACAAAATTAAAATTTTTAAGTAACCCCCGACAGAAGAATAGAAATCCCTACCGCAGTTAACAAAAGAGCTGATAACTTTGAAACCGCTGAACCGATTTCCATCAAACCTAGCTGAGAATACTCCTAAATAATTCACCATACCATCACGCCTGTATTCCCCGAAGAGTTAGGCAGAGGTGCACATGTACACCCACAGTTCGCCGGTATGTTTAGGTCCCATGTAATAGGGGGCGAGCCTATTGCCATCAACCGGGCACAAATCCAAACTCCGAGCTGCTACTGAGAATTTCATAGAAAAACCCAATTACACTTTTTGCTCGACCTGGGAATCGAACCCAAGACCTCTAGCGTAGCAGTCGCACTTAGAACCACTAGGCTACCGAGGCAGTTAATAATTCACCTTTCAAACAAAAACAAACAAAATCAAAATCGGCTCATGCGTTCAAGAGCTACGATGCCACAGACAGACACACACACATAGACACGTCAAACTTATAACACCCCGTCGTTTTTGCGTCAGAGGTTAAAAATGTTAGTTACATAACTAAAGTACACAAGAACACTATGAACCTTCATGAAAAAGTGAATTTGCGCGATTGTACCTCGCATATGCTACGCCGTAGCTCGCGTGCTACGGGAGTCATCAATTTATAATTCCTTGCCAATATTATAAAGCTAAAGTTAAGTTTGATTGTTTGTTTTTTATTTGAACGAGCTAATCTCGGGAATTACTAACCCGATTCTAAAAAACATTTTGCTAATAGCTACTTTATCTGTGAGTGCTAACGTCTATATTTTTAAACCCCGACGCAAAAACGATGGTGTGTTATAAGTTTGACGTGTCTGTGTGTGTGTGTCTGTGGCATCATAGCTCCCGAACGCATGAACCGATTTTGATTTAATTTTTTTTTGGTTGAAAGGTATATTAGTCAGTTCTTAGCTATGTTTGATGGAAATCGGTTCGGAGGTTCCGAAGTTATCAGCTCCTTTGTTAGCTGCGGTAAGGATTTTCATTTTTCTGTCGGGAGTTACTCAAAATTTTTAATTTTGTGTTTTATTGTCAAAATAATAACAAAGTCGTGGGCAAAACTGGTGCGTTTTGTTTCATATTTTTTTATGGTATAGCCATCGTAGTGCCATGCTTAACTTGACCACTGTGCGTATCTATGTTAGTTTCAATTTACAACAAAACTCCATTAAGATTACAGAGATAGACAAACACGTGGTTCCTTGTTTGTTTAGGATCTTCATAAAGAAAAATAGATATAAGTACATAAAGCAAATAAAAAAAAAAAAAAAACATAAGTCATCAAATTCTCAGTAGCAGCACGGAGTTTGAATTTATCCAACATGGGACCTAAACATACCGGCGAACTGTGGGAGTACATTGTTACACCTCGGCCTAACCCTTCGCGGAATACAGGCGTGATGGTATGTACATACATCATGACATACAAATAATGTTCAACTATAGCCAACTAAGTTCTAGTAGCTATGGCGGGTTTTTTTTTCTAATTGCCGAAAACATACATACTTTCCATTCACAATTTATTTGCTCCATAAATATAGTTATCCAACTACGGTACAAAGCAATATCAACTCATATGCCGACCAGTTAATTACGGGAAGTGAACCACAGCAGTCGTAATTAGCGAGACAGGTTGATACGGCACACACACTGTGTGCTGCCTAGTCTAAATATTGTAGCAGTCAGAAATGTAGAGGATACAGTTATAATTATTTCGTCCGCGTCAAATAGAATATGTTATCCCACGGGAACTCTACATTTTTCCGGGATAAACAGTATCCTAAGTGTTATTCCAGACTACATTTTAACTCAGTGCCAAATTTCATTCAGATTCGTTCAGCCGTTTAAGCGTGAAAGAGTGACCAACATCCATCCATCTATCCATCGATCCTCACAAACTTTCGCATTTATAATATTTGTAGGAAGTATAAGGATAGGATAAGTAGGTAGCAGGATAAGTCCAGGTTTCCTCACGAGGTGTTCTTTCACCTAAACTTAGCAATTATGAAATTGATAAAGTTACATTGGTAAATTGATTAATTAATTAATTAATTGCCCTGTATCAAACCTGCAACTTTATACGCGAGAGGTGGTTTAGCCGCTAGGCTAATGGCTACAGGCCTTTTCCATCCGTATTGAACTCTGTGTCCAACTCAAATATTAGTAAACCCGCCTAAATAGGCGCGTTGTTAATTAGCGGGATTGAACCGCGTTACCCGCGCTAATTTGCTAACACAACCTGTCGACAGACTGCAAATGCATTGCTGGAAATTACTGAAACTAGATACTATTACTGATCATGTATCCATTACTAGTTTATGCCCGCGATTTTGTTCATTTGATCGTAGTAATAGTATAATTCACGAAATAAAAGGTAGTCCACGTTCTTTTTTGGGGTTCAAACTTATCCCGTACCAAATTTCATTAAAATCGGTTCAGTGGTTTAGTCGTAAAACTTTTACTGACAGAGTTACTTGATAATATTAAAATAAAATCAGTAATAAAGAATCGTAGTTCTTTAAATTGAAAATCATGTTTAATAGATAACTATATTATGTGGCTTTAATTTCTCAAAAACGAACCAACCCACATCAACATTATAACATTTTTAACCGACTTCATTAAGCGTGTGCTTTGTATGTACTCGTATATTGAACTGATATTGGTTGCTGAAATGTAATGAAACAAATTCAGCGGATTGAGTCAATTATTTCAATCATAAAACTTACTTAAATAGTAATTAGATTACAAAATATGCACAGTTTATATAAAAAAGGGAACCTCATAGGGCATCAAAAACTCATCCGCATCTCTGTCAATGGGACAAGTGCCCAAAAGGCTGGCAGCATTGCCACGTTGTATGGCAATGCTGATTCTTTGGCCCAAGAAAAGGCCGGCCTTTTAGTCATGAAAAGACACGACCAGTCCCTTGGCGATGTCATATTGAATTAGTTTGAAATTGTGTTGGCAGAATTAAAATCAATTTTTAGAAAGTTAGTTCCGTAAGTAATGCTTTTACCAAACCACCTCAATTTAAAACCCCAAAAAGTAATCACACATAACTCGAATGAAATCCAAACATTTTAAGCACAAATAAAGATCGGATAACAAATCGGAACGGGGTGTCGATAAGTGGTGTAAAACCCGTATTATAGCAAAACCATTAAATCAAGACCTTCACCAACCCGACGAATTACCGCTTTACTTCCTTAAAATTGCATAGTAAGAGAGACAGGGGAGGTCACAGTAAAATGGTTGTCGATTACGACTCGGATTGTCAAGTCTTCGAGTGGCAGAAAATCGCATCAGTGATCGAATAGGGATGCGACTGCGACTCGCGATTTTTTCGGATCTCGTTTGCATTTCGATAGTGAGAGGATTATTCGTAACGCGATCTGATCGCCTTCTGTGTTGTGTTTGTGTACTTACCTACTTAGGTATGTGTGTCTGTTTCTGTGTGTTAATCTTGGGAATGCGTGATGACGTGATTATGTTTGTTAGGTGTTGTTCAGGATTTGAGAGGGTGAAAAGTAAATATTTTGTGACTTGTATGGTTAACTGCCTCGATAGCCTAGTAGTCCTAAGCGCGACTGGTACGCTAAATGTCTGGGGTTCAATTCCCTGGTCGAGCAAAGTGTTATTGGGATTTTTTATAAAATTTTCATTAGCAGATCGGAGTTGGGATTTATGCCCAGTTAATGGCAATAGGCTCGTCCTCTATTACATGGGACCTAAACATACCGGCGAACTGTGGGTGTACATTGGTACACCACTGCCTAACCCTTCGGGGAATACAGGCGTGATGGTATGTAAAAGTAAATATTTTGTGACTTGTATGGTTAACTGCCTCGATAGCCTAGTAGTCCTAAGCGCGACTGGTACGCTAAATGTCTGGGGTTCAATTCCCTGCTCGAGCAAAGTGTTATTGGGATTTTTTATAAAATTTTCATTAGCAGATCGGAGTTGGGATTTGTGCCCGGTTAATGGCAATATGCTCGCACCCTATTACATGGAACCTAAACATACCGGCGAACTGTGGGTGTACAACGGTACACCTCTGGCTAACCCTTCGGGGAATACGGGCGTGATGGTATATTATGTTGTACGGTTGCGTTTTGTTCGCAGTACAACTCAGTAAGTTAGTGTAAACTGTGACTTCCATTCCAAGGCGTGTTGTAGAAGATCGCACTTGTACTCTGTGCACCGGATATGAACTGCTACCAAACTTATTTCTGCCGCAAAGCAGCGTTGCTGTGTTCCTGCTTAAACGGTATGGGTGCCAGTATAATAAGGCACGTCATGAGACTTTTCAACTTTGTCCCCGGGATGGCAACGCATTTGCAAGGCCTCTGGTATTGCAGATGTCTATAGGCAGCGGGGACCAGGGACCAGCGGAGACCATAAATGGGCTTTCGGTGTATTTGCTATCGAGTGAATTATAGATTGTCACTGATATGAGATTGTAGCAAGATTATGAACTTAAAAAGTGGAAGGACATTGTATTGAATACTTTTACTTTGGATTCAGTAGGTACATGAGTAGTGCCTCCCAGAGATGAAATTTTGCATCTATTATAGAAAAAACTGCCTCGGTAGCCTAGTGGTCCTAAGCGCGACTGCTACGCTAGAGGTCTTGGGTTCGATTCCCAGGTCGAGCAATGATTTGCCAACTAATTTAATCGGAGCTTATTCGGAGGTGGTGTAACAAGCCCTAAAGTATTGTAATCTTCAGATAAGCGGCTGTTCAACAAACGTATCGGGGGAGCGGTTAAGCTCTTCTTATCTTAACCCTCCGTGATGACAGCGTAGTTCGAATGATAAAGTAATTTTGAAATAAAGAAGCCGAGAGTTTAAAGCTGAATAGATAATTCCAATTTTAAAATATAAAGTTTAATTAACTAACTGATGTTTAACTGAGTTATAACTGAGTTTGATTAAATAACTTATTCATTTTTAACTCCCGATGCAAAAACGACGGGGTGTTATAAGTTTGACGTGTCTGTCTATGTGTTTGTGCCTGTCTGTGGCGTCGTAGCTCCCGAACGCATAAACCGATTTTGAATTAGTTTTTTTTGTTTGAGGGTATATTAGTCAGAAGTGTTCTTAGCTATGTTTGATGGAAATCGGTTCAGCGGTTTCAAAGTTATCAGCTCTTTTGTTAGCTGCGGTAGGGTTTTAATATTATTTTTGGGGGGTTACTCAAAATTTTTAATATTATGTTTTAAAATAAATCGTTCTTATCAGATACAACAGTTTAAAAAAATATCTATTATAAACGTATTTTTAAATCAGTTACTTAGTTTAAAACAGCATGCATGACTTAAACATCTTCCAAACTGCAATTAGCGACAGTCGTATTAGAACCGTGCGTCAAATTAAATAAAGTTATTTTCAATTCGGAAATCCTTGCCCAGAGTGAGCGGAATTCATACAAAAAGTACGGAATTCCGAGGGGCGGAACCACCTGTGCATAATCCGCATACTTTCACGGCTCGCGTGATACAGGCTGGTTTGAAAGTTTGAAGTTGTTTTTTTTTTCGTTCTTTTTGGAAGTAAGTGTGTATTTTGTGATTCGTGATGGAAATTATAATGGTCGTTTTGCCAAATTCGAAATAGATAACGCGCGTTTTCTTATTGGATATGAAGACTAAAAAAAAAGAAGCTTAGTAGGTAGGTACTTGCTAGGTATTTCATTTTTATAAAAGTTGTGTCATAATTAAGTGGACAACACAGGCTACAAATAGATAACAACCGATTTGTACCTGCCATTTTCTTTTCACCGCCTTTGGTTGCAATCAACCAAGTACAAAGTTTAAATAAATAAATAAAGACATTTTTTTTTAAGTAAAAATTTTAGTCTCCCAAAATTACTACCACACACACGGACCCCCTGTATCTGGCAACGCGATCCCGTGGGAGCGGCAGACGCATCATTTTTACCAATAAACCTTAACCAGGAAATAACTGTTTTTGTTGGCGCACTGGGTAGAGAGTAAATCATACGAGCTTGCGTGAGTAGGTAGGCACCCTAATCTAGTGATTGTTGGAAGTTGCGGTGAAGCATAGAAATAAAATGAGTACAATTAACTAAAATAATATTGTATGTAAATTTGTCATTTATTTATTTTAAACTGAAAATATAGATAAGAATGATAAGAAAAAGAAGGGAGACAGTGACAACAAGACGGTGACAGGACGGAATAGAAGAAGAAAACGTGTTACGCCTACCCCAAGTAACATGGGGTAAGGGCAGGAAGATAATGATGAGAAGACTTACGGTCAAATTCTTTAACGCAACTCAATTTTAAGTCACCTATAAGTGTATGGTATCTCTGTCATTTTAAGGTGTATTATAGCGACAGAGATAATTATCTTTAAAAATGGTTTAAAGTCATGTGTCGTTTTACAGTTTTATTACGTAGGAAATAGATAGTTCACATACTTCACTCTGCTTGGATAAATAATACCTACCCTATGTATTTCTCTTGACGACATATCGAAATAATCTTTTTAAATAATTGATTAAAAATGGAGCAATAATCTTATTTTAGAAACAGAATCTAATTGACACTAATAAGAAATTAGACTTTACAAACTATTTCAAAACACTATTAGACACTTATTCTACCATAACCAATAATTACTTATCCCATAACAATCGCCACCCCACTTATTAGCCACTGCTAGTCTATGGGAATGTTGTCCAAACTTTTTTTTCCATTTCCTGATGCGTGATTTGTACGCTGTCAGCGAAAACATTTGGTTTTCGAACGTCACCTGTTCGCTGGTTCCCACGAAATGGGTCGCATGTGTTCTAATTACAAAATCTGCATAGAATTCGATTATTTGAATGTCCTTACATTGTTCGAAATCGGTTTGACGTTCGAATTTTGAATTTGGGTCAGTGGTAGTTTGAAGTGCAAGCATTTTCTAGTCAATAAAATGATTTATTTGAGACAATAAAATGTATTATTTTCTTCCTCTTAAAGATAAAATTGACAATTATTAACTGAAAATTACATCATAATCGTTATTAAGAGCAACACTCCATTTTGAATGTTCACGTACATTTGAAATAAATAGAAATATAAATTCTCGCCGAAAAGTTTTTGACCATAAAACTTTTATAGTCCACAAAATATATTTAAGTGTTTTTCCAATATTTCAATAAAATAAGTCATAAAACTTAAACAAGGTGGTTTGTTACTGATAAGGGGTGTTAAAATTTAATTTATTGTGACGTTTTCTACTTTCCAAGACTTGAAATCATAATCACTGAGATGTTTATGTGGGAGTGGTTTATTAAGCCACAGACTATAAACGTTTAGTGGGAATATGCTGTAACGTAGAAGGGTTAAGATTTTTTTTTTGTATAAAATATATACCATCACGCCTGTATTCCCCGAAGGGTTAGGCAGAGGTGTATCTATGTACACCCACAGTTCGCCGGTGTGTTTAGGTCCCATGTAATAGGGGGAGCCTATTGCCATTAACCGGGCACAAATCCTGACTCCGAGTTGCTAGAAGAAAAGTGTCACTATCCTAGCTAACAAAAGAGCTGATAACTGTGAAACCGCTGAACCGATTTCCATCAAACATAAGCTAAGAACACTCCCGACTAATTAACCTTTCAAACACAAAAAACAAAATCAAATTCAATCAAATCAATCGATTTATGCGTTCGGTAGCTACGATGCCACAGACTGACACACACATACACAAACACGTCAAACTTATAACATCCCGTCGTTTTTGCGTCGGGGGTTAAAAACAACAATCAATACAAACATAAAGAAATCTAAGTTACCTACTTTTTGATGGAGTACTTATAAGAATTAGTATCTATCTAAGAGCATCTTAAAATATAAATGTAGCCATTTCTTATACAAAGACAGTTCAATAAAACTCAGGTGCGATAATGGCTCATTGAAGTGCAATAAATCATTAGCTGATGGCAAACCTTCACAGATTAATCCCACGCCGGGCTGTCGACTTCGTCTTACTAATTTTAGGGAGTTACTACGGGTTGTAAAGTCGAAATTGCAACTTTAAAATTGTTAAGAACAACGGTACGAGTAAACTCTACTAAGCCCTTATTCCATTTAATCATAATTAAATGGAATAAGGGTTATTATTATTAAGGTTTATCACTGGTATTTATTAAGTGTGTAGTAGATTTTATGATAATATTAGTATTGTTCTAGGTATAGTCCTAGGTTATGTTATGGTAGGTATTGTTCTAGGTTAATTATTGTAATTGGTGTGTAACCGTTTTAAATAACTATAAATAAATAATTACATCAAATGATTAGGGTACTATATTAATGGAAGACTAAAAAATATTAAAGTGTTTGTTTGTAATGTCAAGCATAACTACTAGCTACTAAAGTGACACAAGCGGCTACCCGCATAGGTTTTGCTTCTTTATTATTGTTATTATTCTTAAACATTTATTTTTATTGTTTCGATAAACGCCCGTTATCTAATTCGCCTCCATTTCCGATATCATTTCGTGGACAATAGTGCGGGTTATGCGTTTCTTTTTATTTTTATTTTTGTATACCATCATTATTTAAAAATGCTGTATCGTATAGCTGTTTTTTGTTCTAAATAAATAAAATAAATATTTTTTACTAAGTGTTTTAGAAGAATCACACGTTACTTAAAATGGTTTCCGTACGTCTGTCTGTCTCTGTTTCCGTGAACCACTGAAACGGCTGGACCGTTTAACCTTACTGGCTTTCCACTCTAATCGCTGGTTTGGAGGTTCGAGTATTAGCAACTATAAAGCTTACACGAGCAATTTTTTTTTAGACTTAATGCATCTTGATTTTTATTCGACCCCTACTACTGCCGTGTTTTCAATCGTTTCACTCACTGAGCCATCTTACAAATCTTGATCCTCATCTTTTACAAAATATCTTATTAGCAAAACTAAACATCCAATTAGTTTAAAACAAAAATTACCCACAATACAGTTGTCTACAGTTCATTCATTGTACAAGTTACATCCGTGCCAAGACATCAAAGTACCGGAATACAACCCACCCACATGTCCAGGTTTTCCACGACAATTGTACAGAAATATCCATAAAATTAATTGTTACTAATGTAACTACTTTCACACGAGACACCGCCAGAAATTACCGTGACACTACCCGTAATGACCAACGTCTCTTTTATCTCCAAATACCAACTTAATTTTGCTGCCAAAAAGACAAAACAACACAGAAATATGAATCTAAATCTCACACAATAAGAACGAATGTTAGATCAAACTGGTGGTAAATATAAAATTGCTCGAATTTGACGTCTCAATACTCATTGACAGCTGCGGTCAGCCATTTTGAATTTTTTGACAGATTTACGATGTCCACCCACATTTGGCATGCGACCAACTTTTTATGGGTACTATTACATGGTCATTAATGTTTTCCTATTGTGAATTGTATTGTAATGTCATTATTGTATTGTCGAGGAATATTGTGCAAAGCTTGATAGGCGTTTAACTTCGAATGACAGTTATCTTTAATGCTTTTTGTCTATGATAAAAAAGTGGTGTGGATTTATGGTTTCTTTATTTACAATGGCATACGTGCCATTTAATCTCATTATTGATATCCAGTTCCGTTATATTTCAAATGTTTTTAGTCATATTACTGCCATTGATCCTCTGTATATCCTGTTGGAGTGAGTTATCCACAAGAAAGGACAGTTAATGTTTCTACACTCAGTAGGAAGCATTAGGGCTCTTTCCATTTAAGAGATGGTCCCAGACTACTCACAGTACTCCACACTACTCCAGTACCTGTGGTACTGGAGTAGTGCGGATGATGAACTGCACTCGGACGTTTGTATTTCTCCTACAGTTGGCACGTGACGTTTGTCGTCCTGCCGTCTGGTGTAGCACGGCCTTCTCGACACTCACACGACTCAGTCACCGCGCCATGCTTTGGCAGTCTAACGTATTAATTGAAAGGGCCCTAAGTACATACCATCCTGAATCTGAGTCTGTTCTGATAGTCTTATAGATGTAATTAAGTACGCTATGCAACCTAAATAACCATCCTGCAAAATGAGTGTATCAATACTAACTTAAAAAAATTAAATACACTAGTTACACCCTTTGGTTTCAACTGCGTTCAGATACGTCTTTGGTTACTGCTTTGCTCCTTTTGCTCTGTACGTCGTAGCGTGATGTTATATATCCTATACTATTCGTCATGAATGTGGCTATCATATACAAAAAGATTTTTTTGAATCCGACTGATAGTTTAATGGCTCGTTAAAAAAAAAATGGTTATCTTTATTATGTTAGTATAGATGAAGGACGGGGACATTACAAAGCCCGAATCTAATTATAGTGAAGCCCTAGCTACTATCACTAGGGCACGGTACTTACCTACTTGCACAACTATGTCTACAATAGAAAAAGTTACCATTTCGTTTCCGTCTTTGGTAACTTAACTTCCGTTTGCTTCGAGGCTTCTTGTTAGGGTGACCAATTAGCTCGGAATGATAATAGACTGCATAAAAAAGTATTGTTTGGTGTTGTAATGCCAACATGTAGGTTTCCAAGGAGCTGAAATTTGATATCTATACTATTATAAAACTGAAGAATTTGTTTGTTTGAATGCGGTGATCTCCGGAATTACTGATCCGATTCTGAAAATTATTTCGTCAATAGGAAGCTACGTTATCCCTAAATGCTATAAGCTATATTAAATTACCAAAAAAACTAGGGATGCGTAGATACCTTTACGCGGACGTAGTCGCGTGCAAAAACTAGTTGTAAACTCAAGGACGGCAAGCGGAAACAAGATGGCCGTGGCCTTGTATTTAGTTTTACTTTCCGAACGCAAGAGAAGGTATTGTGAAGTCTTTTTAGAAGAAGTGAGCTTCAGTTTAGTTGTTAATCCCTAACAACAGCTAGAATGACAGTTCACTTCACCAAAATTCACCAAGAGAGATTTTTCCAGAATAGACCAGCTGATATTCTTCGACATGGTCACCTCACAATCACTAGAGTAGTCACCGCAATAGTATTACATGTCAAACGCAATCCTCTTACCCCTCCCTCCTGGCGTTTGCCTGTCTTTAACCGCTCGTTTGTAAGGCTTCACGCAAAACTTGAGGTAGCGGTGGTGGCCTAAAGATTAGGTCGGGACCAGCATTCTAAAAAAAGGGTCCATTTTTTGGGTATCTTTCTTTCAATCTAGTTGTCGTAACTAGCTATTTGTGTAGGAGCTTGTCCCGGGAAGTATTTTCGCTACCTATTTCTGACACAAAGCAGCGTTGTTGTGTTCCGGTTTGAAGGATATGGGTGCTGGTGTAATTACACGCACGTGAGATATTTCAACTTTGTCTTTGGGATGGCAATGGCATTTTCAGGGCGTCTGGTATTGCACAATAATTGGGCAGCGGTGGCCACTGAACATCAGGTGGACTGTGGGCTTGTTTGCCATCCAATGTTATATAAATAATAAAATCTTGGGATTCTTTCAGTTTTCAGTATGTACTTTTTTTTTTTGCCAGGGTGGAAAATCCTCATGGATTTCCTTGGGGGGGCGGATGGGTCTGTCAGACTCTTACTGACTAAAAACCACCCCGGTGTTCCATTCCTACACTTACGCCGGGGATCCCGGTAACTTACGCGCCTTCCGCGGTACGGGACTGGTACCGGCCTGTGCCGTACCAAAATGATAAAAATTAGATAATGTCAAGTTTTTCTTATATTAACAACAAGAGGTGAAGCCAAAGATAAAAAGATCTTGAGATTGTACGTACCTTTTTGTTTCTTGAAGCTTTATCTAATCTTCTTTTTGAAAATGATAAATTAGTTCTAAAACTAATAATATTTAGCTGTCTTTGTTGATAATATTTATCATACGAGTCTTCAAAACACATGTGAGTTTTTTTACATATCTACTTCTACCTAACGTAATTTAAACTCTTATTAGCAATAATTAAGAATGAAAGTCCTTTAACAAAACTGTTTCAACAAATATCTTTGTTTTGAACGATTTTAAATCTTATTACTACTGAGACTTAAGTTCATTTTTTCTATATTGATTGTCTTTACAAAATGTTAAGTGATTTTCAACCTTATCGGAAAATATGAAAGTTCATTTTTCAATGAGTCGAATTTTCAAGTGATTTATGAAGAAAATGAACTAAAACTTATTAATAAACTACAAGAATGTGAGAGTGGAAGTGAGGTTAGGGGTGAGTTCCGCCATTAGGGTGTTTGAACATCTCTAATGGTTCCTGAAAGATATACCTCGGGGTAAAGGTGACGTCACATTACGCATAGAGAATACCCATATGCTGATAGGTATGTAAGTAAATTAGTGGAATAGGAAATGCAAACAGTGAGCTAAATGCATCTATATTAATTTTTGCGTATTTGGGTTCCTGTCTGGGTCTTTTGGGTCACCGACGCTGCACGCGAAAAACCCAGAACCGAAACCCAAAAACCCAAAAGTTAACTTGAAGTTCTCACCACTCGTGGCGACTACTATACCTAACAAGAGGTTAAAATATAAATGACTAGCTATTGCCCGCGACTTTGTCCGTTGTCCGTGGAATTTATTAAGCGGGTTTGGTGACTTATATCGTTTGCTGACTGTACATAGGTACTTTTGGCAATCCATGAGAGACTTGGTATATGACGCTGTTTTTCACTGTCACTATACACAGAAACGGTTCGGCGCATTCGGTTCGGGGGGAATGCCGAACCGCTTTAGAGTATAGCGACCCTTATAATTCAAATTTTGATAGAGAGAGTGTAAAAAACTAATAACAGACCATTATTATAATTAATATCTGTTATCTAAACCACAGAAAAAAAGGAAATGCAAGGAACACAACAATAAGACACTCTCCGGAAGTTCAGTGGTAACTCGACACTAAAGGGGCCACGTGTCCACGTGCTACTTCCTCGCCGGACACTTGAGAACTGACACCACTTCCACTGACCAAGGGCACTTCACAGCCCCCTGATATAGTATCTGTGTAAGTACCAGACAGAATTTGTCCAAGTACTAATAATGCTTTTAAGGGCTAGGCCTTTGCTGTCCGTCCGTCTGTCTGTCAGCGGGCTGTATCTCATATGAACCGTAATTGGTAGAGAGTTGAAATTTTTACAGTGTGTTGACCTATTGCTGCTTTAACAACAAATAATAAAAATAAACATTCATAACATCACGCTTGTATTCCCCAAAGGGTTAGGCAGAGATGTACACCCATAGTTCGCCAGTATGTTTGGGTCCCATGTAATAGGGGGCGAGCCTGTTGCCATTAACCGGGCACAGATCCTAACTCCGAGCTGCTACTGAGAATTTCATCGAAAAACACAATAACATTTAGCTCGACCTGGGAATCGAACTCAAGACCTCTAGCGCAGCAGTTGTGCTTAGGACATTAATTAATAAAAAATAAAATAAGGTTAGATATTACAAGGGCTCATTGTAGGTACAAAAAAGTTGTCCTTCACACTAGAAACGTTTTTTGTTACCTTTCGTGTGCTAGTTCGACTCGCACTTGACCGGATTTTAAATTTCTATGTTTTTTTTAGTGTCTTATTTTAAATGTATTAGGTAATTAAAATAAAATTAATAGCTCTTGATGATTACATAAGAATATATTTTATTATTCTGGTTATCTCCAATTAGACACCAAATAGTTTGTATTCTTTTCTTAAGTGCCATAAAGCAATAAAAAATTAAAAACAAATATTTGAAAAAGGAACTACCTAATGCCTTAGTTATGTATGATTCTACAAACCACATAAGTAGCCATAAAAATCACATAAAAACGTTGAAAATAAAAAAGGAATCCTACGAAGAAATAGAATAACGCTCTCGCAATAAATGTTGTCTTAAAAGCTGCCATTAAAATTCATTGCCGCTGAACATATTTCTCTTAAAACTGTGTTGCTAGATGTGAAATTTTAAATTGCATTTTTTTGCGGCGTGTCGTGACAGAGCGATTCCTAAATTAAAAATCTCTAAACTTCTTGTAAAAGTTTTTAAGTAGGCATAGAATAATACATGAATGAAAAAATCTGCTTTTTATATTCTCAACTAGTTTTACCTATTGAAACGCTGCAAAATACCAACACACATAGTACTTAAAATGCTTTTTTGGAGGTTTCCTTTCCCTTTCCTTTCATTCTAATAATGTATTGAATTTAAAATCCAGTTTTCATAGTCAGCCACAAATAGGTTAGTATTGGACGAAACTAGTTTCAAATTCAGGATATTTTGGAATCTTCATGTCATCATGAAGATTCCAAAATATCCTGAATTTGAGCAAAACCCTCCAAAATTGGCAACACACGTTTTCATAACAAGACAATTCGTAGTCTTCCCGCCATATTATTTCCATACTTACAGACACAACAACAAAGTTACAAATGCTTTCCAAAAACATAATTTTGATAGAAAATGACACTTATCTACTTGTGATAAGATAAATTTCAGGATAATCCTATGTAAAATGTAAATTTGTAATAGTGTTGCGATACCAAATCGTGAAGACGGGGACGTAGACGAAATGTGTCAGTTTTATAACCATTTTTGGGAAGTTGAATAATACTGGCCTGAATAAACTTTATTTTATTTTATTCATTGTTTGACTGTTGGTTTGAAATTCGAATTGGTCTGTAAACTGGTTTTTTTTTATTTTAGTACGGGATTCGTCATTTCGTAGTAAGTACTTACTGCAGGTACAGATATGTAAGTTAACATTCCAACAATTTTAACTGAAGTACTTTTTCATTCATTTCATTTTAATTTGGTGTGAAAATAAGGTCTTCGGGTATGCTTAAGTAATTATGTAGTAGATTAGTTAGTAGATTTATTGGGCTCGCCGTCTATACAAACTCTGTAAATCTGAATATCCGTGTTCACACTATTGGTTCTACTAGCAACCACGCGCGACTTCGTCCTTGTCAAAGTGCCGTACATTTTTCCGGAATAAAAAATAATCTACTTATGTGCTATTCCAGACTATAATCTGTCCGGGGCTGCGGGTTGTTCGTAAGATATACCGCGCCCCCGGAACGCAAAGGGCACAAGAAGGAACATGGGTGGGTTTTAGTCAGTAAAAGTCTGACACTCCCTCCCGCCCCGCCCAGGGCGGGAGAAGTTATTTGATGATTTCCCACCCACAAAAAAAAAAAGACTATAATCTGTCTCCGTGTCAAATTACATCCAGCTCTGTTCAGCCGTTCTGGTATGATTGAACAATCATCCAGCCATTTAAACTTTCGTGTAAAAAGGTTTTGTGTTCTGCCTGGGTTATCAGCGCTCCACCGATTTCAAAGGCGTATCGTAATAACATTATAACATCGATTTGCTCTACCGATTTTTCTTAAAAGTTACATCAGCTTACCAAAAAAGCGCTTAAAGCCTAGCAAAACGTCTGCATTAAATTGAGTTACATGCGCAATATATCGCGTTCCGCGCTCAACGTAGCGGAACGCATCAAATCCATACTTGTAATGGGGCTACGTTCCATTTTTAAACTTATTACAATTTATTGCGTCATATTTCCACGGTTTCTGAATTCAAATATTTTGTCTCCCCCTACCGTGAAGAATTGGCGGGATTTTACAGATTTATTGAAAAAAATTGTCGTTATTTTTTCTTTGTCCGCCATGTCCAGTGGACACTGGTAAGTATGTACATATATCCATTCTCGTACCAATACTAGACATACTTCCTTCAAATTGTTCTAAGAATTGTATCGAAATTTAAGCCAGCTGTTTTCCAGATAACCTAAATATAAAACCAACAGACAGACACAATCGACTCAAAACTCTTATTCTCTGAAACACATTACAAACTGCAGTAGCCGAAAGCTTACGATAAGATTACCGTATCTTAAAACATTCACTAAGAAAATAGCACTAAAGTTCAAATTTCTGACAGCTGGTATCAGTATTCGGTATCCATTAACTCCGGTCAGAAGTCATGGACGAAAGATCTGGCGGTTGCGCGGTTTATTTTTAAATTTAGAATGAATGAGTGATGTTTTGCCAGTGTCTTTTTATCAATGGGTAGGTTGAATCAGAACTGTTTTTGTAACTCGTACCTACTTATTTATTTTAACGCAAAAATAAGAAATATGACATAATGTTTTTTCCTATATTTTTTTATAGAGTTTATAGTAATCTTTTGACGAGTGGGTGAAAATGTGCGAGTTTGAATGGATGGATGATTGTTACGCAATCATGCCAGTACCACAGAACGAAGTAGGTTACAGACTGGAATAGCAGACACTGCAATAGGCTATTTTTTATCCCGGATATAGGTCCAGTTCCCGGGGAATAATCTTTACAAATATTATAAAGCTGAAGAGTTTGTTTGGTTGAACGCGCTAACCTCAGGAACTACTAGTTTGAATTGAAAAAATCTTTGTGTGTTAGATAGTTAATTTATCTAGGAAGGCTTTAGGCTTTATAACATCATGCTACGACACACGGGAGAGGAGCAGTAACCAAAGACGTAACTTACCGCGGGTAAAAAAAACCACGCGAACGAAGTCGCTGGCAGAAGCTAGTAATTTATAAATTTCGACGCGAATTCATGTGCAAGACACAAGAAGTCAATATATACATAATTATCTACAGTTAGAAGTTAGTATCTATTACTACATGACTGTATTATCTGCAACCCATCACACAAGATCACAAGACGAGGTGACAAACTGTCTATGACATTGTTTCTCGTTTCCTTTTGTTTTCGCAATCTACAGCGAGATCCAATCAGAAATAGACATTAGCAATCTGTTGAGCTTTTGTCAAAATATACTACGACCACTCCATCCCATATTTTCTGCCTCAAAATCCTCCCAACAGTCGTATTACCAGAAATACCAAGTATAAAGTCACGCAGAAGACATTATTCTCAACGCTTCCTAAAAACCCAAAGTTTATTTTCCTCGTAAGATAAGACTCCACGTTAATAGCACTTCGGCCATCTATCCGAAGCTGAAAGATCTCTTACAGTTTAATGGGAGATATTTTTTGTGCATGGGAGGGGTTAAAGGTGACGGACCAATGGCGGCTCGTGACGTCACGCAGATAAAGAAGAGAGATAGAGTGGGATGAGAGATTTCTATTCTTGGAGCGTCTGGTTCGGGTACAGGCATAGAGAAATTGATTATGGGTTTCGGAAATTAATTGTTGTGTGGAAGAAAATTGGAAGGTGGTTGTAGGTAGGTATTGGAAACCATTTTATTTTATTTGTGGTCTTTAAGGGTAACAGTAGAATAGACTCAAGTGGTGAGCAGTAGCGACAATGTATCGCAATACCGAATCTGTCCCGATTATGATAGTAATTATCTATGTCTGTTTAAATACACGGTTTTAACGCGTGGTTGAGCGATTGGCTGCTGCTCTGCATGTCGCAGGTTTGATTCCCTCACGGAACAAATATTCATATGGCCTACAAGTACTTGCTCCCAAGTCTAGTAAAATTGCTTGGTTCCTTATAATATGTTTGAAAACGCGCCTACAATAAAGGCGAAATCCTAGTGTTAACAAAATCATTGCTCTATTTATCCTTGAAAAGAAAAAGAACAAGAAATGATTAAGAGTATTTCCGACGTTGTCTGTACTTTTACATACTTACCCGAACTTTTATTTCACAAATGTTTTAAATGTTCGGTGTTATTGAAAAAGTATACCTAATTGGGAGGGTCACGATCCTAATTCGAACGTGAGTACAATTTCAAGGATCGGTCCTTCTAAGCATGACCGCTAATAGCTCTATATGATTTAACAATGGTTTTAAACTTTCACTAATAAAATAACCTAGTAAACACTTCTGTATGCAACTGTACTAGTTTGGTTTATTCTCGTCGACTGCACGTGGACGGTGAGCGTCGGCATCGGAATAGGTACCGGCAGACTTTATGTGGTACTTATAGGACATAGGTACATAGGAAACGTGCGTATACAATACAAAACATGCTGTCAAGGGCCTACGTGTTGACTGTGGGATAGATTAGTGGCTGCACTCCTGGTTTATACATTAGGGAAAGGACATCGGATTTAGTACACACCCAAGAGTGTACAAAGAAAGTTTCCTCACCTTTAAAAAAAAATATTGGCTGTATAATCATTTACAAAACCTAAGCTAGGAAGCCAGGAAGTCTGACAACCAGACTAACCAAGAGGTATCGTGTTGCCCAGTAACTGGGCTTTGGAGGTCAGATAGGCAGCCGCTCCATGTAAAACACTGGTATTCAGCTGCATCCAGTTAGACTGGAAGCCGAGCCCAACATAGTTGGGAAAAGGGTAAGCAGATGATGATGATAATCGTTTACGAAATCTGTGATAAAAGTTTTCGTGACGATGTCGTGTATTTTTGTTATGAAATCATTTTATTTTTTCAGATCTGAGCGTCGTTAGTAAAAGGTCTTTTAATTATGTACCTAGTATAAGGTAGCTTTTAACTGCCTCATTAGCGTAGTGGTCCTAAGCGCGACTGCTACGCCAGAGGTCTGGGTTCGATTCCCGGGTCGAGCAAAATGAGAATAATAATAAATTCTTTATTTCAAAAACAGACATCTATAGTTTGAAAATAAATGTGAGAAGTAGTTTCAATAGAAATATAAGTTACTAAAAAAGAGCCGTTTAGCTACCTATACATACATACAATCACGCCTGTATTCCCCGAAGGGTTAGGCAGAGTTGTACCAGTGTAAACCCACAGTTCGCCGGTATGTTTAGGTCCCATGTAATAGGGGGCGAGCCTATTGCTGTTAACCGGGCACAAATCCTAACTCCGAGCTGCTACTGTGAATTTCATAAAAAAAACCAATAACAGTTTTTGCTCGACCTGGGAATCAAACCGAAAACGTCTAGCGTAGCAGTCGACAAAATCTAGAAATCCAGAAATGCACTTCAAATCCAACACAGACTGTTTATAAGAAGAACTATTTATAACCCATTTTATATCATAATTTAGAAACTTTAGGCAAATTCTTGAGATAAATTTGATGTCACCCCTCTTAAAATTCATGTTTAAATAAATGTCAATCACCAACCAAGAAAAAACGACTAAATTTGTTTTTATTTTTCTCAAAAATCTAAATCCATACGTGACACTCATTTTAAATATTTCACCAAAATATCTATCCCATGCGAGCCATATTCAGTATTTCAAACGTTCATTGGAGACACTTCATTTACACATCACAGTCAACTGGCAACGAAGCTCCCGCGATATTTACTGTCGAACAAATCACTTTGAAAACGAAAATAAATAAAATACGCATAGAAAAAACTCATTCCGTACAATTAAAAAAAGCTCTCCGTTATTTAGATTTCCATAAATACTCTACGCTCGACTAAAGTTTTTGAGATACATCTTCCTGAATGGTTTTTTGAGTGTCGACCGGGAAGTTTCGAATTCGTGACGAAAATGGCTGTCGAAAGTTTAAACGAAATGTTTTCGCTTCAGATTTTTGTGTTCCGTTAGAAGGTTATGATTTATTTTCAATATGGAATTTATGTTAATTACATGAGTTCAGGTAATGCTCATAAAGCTTTTCTTGTTTCTTTTAGAATTCACATTTAGGTACTAATAATCTAAATATGTATTAAAAGTGAAAGGTCTACACTATCACCTCGAGGTAAACACAAAACCTCGAAAAATACTTGACTTATGAATTTAGAATTAGACAGGTAGGTAGGTAGTAAATATGTAGAAGCTGCAGCCAGTGGTAGATTTTGTGACAGCGTCAAATTAATAGAGTATTTGACTTCCATGCGGGCAATATATAGTAATGAAGCGATACGGTAGTAGGCACAGTTACCGATAATAAAATAATATTAAGACTTCATAATATCATTCGGTTATGAGCTGTTTATACCTATTAAGTATTTTAATTAGATCTTATCTAATCGTCTTTCTGAAAATTATGCCAAGTTTTAAGAACTTCTTATAAATGTTTATGTTTATTAGGCAAGATATCGAAAAATCACTTCTGAGTAAACCATATTTTTTTACGACTATTACAAAAACGATAACGAAAACACGCGGGCTTGTCCACATTTCCACCTCATTGTATTTATTTGAGTTTCAAATCCTCGCCACAGTTTCTGTCGACATAAATCGTAAGCGCGACATTTCCGACAAATACACGCTTTGCCACGCTAACGACGTTTTGTTCACGATTGTACTATTTACTTATTTATTCTTTCGCTTGATAATTAAATGTTATAAATAGTTTTGGGTATGATTGCGCTTTTTGTACGGCGGCACAAGAAGTACAACCACGTAGGATGGTTTTTATTAAGGTTTTGCAAAGGCCAAAAAAAGTTCGATTTTAAATTTCACAGATGGGTACTTACTCAAGGAGTATAGTAACGCGATAAACTCTATACATTAATCCCAGATCGAAATATCATCTAAATATCGTTGAATACCTGCATATTCGAAAATAGTCATACAAATGACGCAACACGAGGAACTGCTAATACAATAGCTTGGAAGGTGTTGCCGTCTGACTCAAGGTAACGCTAGGCATATCACAAAAGCTTGCCTGGACTGTGCGGCCCATTGAGTGTTTGACAGTCGAGCAATATGGAGAAAATTGAACGGAAGCCGATCCGAGAGAATCAATGAATTTAAAATAGGAACCTGTGAAAGAAGCTAGTGACGTCACATAATTTATTTGAAAAAGTAAAATAATTAGAAGTTTATTGCAGCCAGTGATAACAATTCTATTTTTAAAATTGTCATGAGAATGTGTCATCGTCTTCAGTTATATGGTCTGTAAACTTTTATATGCCATCTAAGGTCAAGGTAACAATAAGAAAATCCTATTCGAACCTAACGGACTTATAGACAATTAATCATTTCCATTGCATACTACAAAAACGAAACAAACCGGAAGGTCGAGTCCACAATGACCAACAAGTGGACAGTTCTCAAGGGCCCCTTATCAATATTCAAGAAATTCTACTTTTTCTATTCACGCATAAATTTTGCCCGCGACCATTATCCGCGAATTCGGACAGAAGGACTTGCAAGAACATTAATTATAAATCCATCGCGAATGACTAGAGGTCACCGTTTGATGCGTGAGAATGCGTTCGGCTCAAAGGACCCTATTTGAATATGCCCTTCGGTGAAAGAAAACATGGCTTTGTGAGCCGTCGGTCATCCATTGTCGCGCAGTGCAGTGTCATCGTATTATTATTCAAATTTAAGCAGGTGATACAAACAGAACTGACCTATGGCTATTTTTTTCGTTGCAGTAAATTTTTATTTACAATACGCAATTATTGGGTTGCGTGAATTTGAATTCTGGTTCTATTAAAATTTTGCATTTTGCAGAAATCGTTCCTTTTCTGGGGTTCATTCTCAAATATTGATTCAGAAATGTATTTTTTTTGGTCTTTCGAATCGAGCGCATTTTATTATTATTTATGTTTATTTATAAATGCTTTACTGAAAATAGAGTTTCATATTTGTTTTCAGGTGCCATTAAACCAGAAATACTTTGCTTTTTGATATTGAGCTTTGCAATTTTGCTTACATTAACTGTGATGTCATAATTATCTAAAATTGCTTTAAATGCCTTAATTTTCAATGTAAATTCTTTGTGAAAACTTGAATGACGACAACAATCTAATCCTACATCTGCTACTACTACTATTATATAATATGCGAAATTTTTGTGGATGGATGAATGTCTGTAACTTTTTTTCGCTTAAAGAGCTGAACCGAATTAGCTAAAATTTGGTCTCTATAATAGCTACTGATCTAGCTTAACACATTGGATAATTGTTATCCCGTTTTAACTTTGGCTTATTTCTGAAGTCGAGGCAGACGAAATCGCGAGCAGAAGCTAGTATTCAATACTTTTCGCTCCTCAATTTATTCAATACCACAAAAATCTCATATCGCAAACATAATTCATCAAATCTACTTCAGATCCGCACTTATTATGCCCGCCCCTGTTTAACAAAGATTTGGGAAAAAAATGGGAAAATATCCTCTATCGGGCTGGTCATCAATCAATGTGGATTACTGGACGATCGCTATTTTAATCATTATACTCTCGAGGATTGAAATTGAGGTTGGTTTATGAAGATGTTCTGGACCGAACAATGTTGTGGTATCTTTTGATATTTAGGTGATATGATTGTCAGAAGCATGAATGTACGTATTTTTCTGAAAACAGTTTTAGTAGTGCTATTCTGTAAAAGTCACCGTCAGTCAGATCAAGTTAGTTTGAAGTGAGCTGTACTGGTGACCGGTAGTGATGGTATGATAGCTTACCTCACGCTCATATCGCATACCAAAAATAAACGGACCCCAGTTTGTTCAGAAATAAAATTGATGTCATTTAATAGAACAATTAATTGTGATATATTTATTCCAGTATATTTGGGGCACATTTTGTCCATCTCCTTTATTGAGGGAATATTTATACAGAATCGCACTACAGATGCTCTAGCTACAATCGTATAAGTATACAAATTAAGTTACGCAAACCTAACGAAGCCGTTCTGTACCACAAAACTCGCTTCATCAAAAACACCTATAACTTTCACATTTTATAAAAACAGCCAACTTACCATATTGAAGGGGAGTGTTTAGCTTTGGTTTAAGCGTTAGAGATAAAATTTTACGAGTTCTCTGAGGGAAGGAGTCAGTCAAGCGCAGGATTGTGTCCATTATAGAGATTGGATGGACTGTATTTTTGGCGTGAAGTTATGGCTTTTTAGCATGGTAGTTTATGCTTAGATTTTTTGCTGAAAATATTTCTATATCCATAGTATCCAATTCATATTTTTTTACACGTTTAGCATTTTTTTATTCTAATTAGATAAATATTATCTAAACGAAAGTTATATACCATCACGCCTGTATTCCCCGAAGGGTTAGGCAGAGGTGTAACAATGTAGGTACACCCACCAGTTCGCCGGTATATTTAGGTCCCACGTAATAAGAGGCGAGCCTATTGCCATTAGCCGGGCACAAATCCTAACTCTGAGCTGCTACTGAGAATTTCATAGAAAAATCTAATAACACTTTTTCCTCGACCTGGGAATCGAATCCAAGACCTCTAGCGTAGCAGTCGCGCTTAGGACCACTAGGCCAACGAGGCAGTTATAAAGAGGTAAAGATTTATTTTATGATCCAGTTACAAGAATGTTTCACTTATATAAAAATACACAATAACCGACTTGACTTCTACGTAGATGAAGTCGCAATCATAAGAGGATGTAACCGCCAACGATGAAATTGTAAGAATTACTCCTCACTCTTTTACGGGTTTTTGATCTGTTATTTCACTCACTAAGTTGTGAGTGGCGTAATTTACGTACGCTATATTTTTTTTCATAAACTCCTGTTTGTACCATACGGCGACGAAAACTGAGTGGTCAGTTTCAGTTGAACGTAGATGACTTACAACTTACAAAGTTACGTTCCTTGGGGTCACACTAAGGCAAGTATAAAAAACCACATAAATTATTGCATTTAAAACATTTGTTTGTCTTCTATCCTATCTAATATGACGGTCAGTATAAACAGTCGTGTCTCGGCAGACAATGGATTCGTACCCCATTGCTTGCACCGTCAAAGGGTTGTCCGTTGATCCATTGAGCCGGCCTCCTATCGAGATAGTGTGAAGATAACACCATGCCACATTTATGCCACATATTATGCTACTTACGCAGTTTGGTAGATTTTTTGCCAGTTGCCAGAAAGTCGTAAATTTTTATGGCGTGGATTAGTAAAGCTGTATGGTGAATAATGACAATACTTTATTATTTGCATCGAGAATAAAAAGCAAAATAAAAGTAGGTATGTATGCACATAAACCTTATCACGATACATTTTGGTCCTTTTGCCCATATATTTAAAATTAGAATTAATATTTAAGTAAACATAGTTTCTACAAATAACTTACAATTTATTCAAATGGAAATAAAATGCACATAGAGGAAGTATTAGCGGTATTCGATGGGTGGACCTTCACGATTTATATTTTGATATCCATACTGGGTCCGAGGGCTAGCTACCGTGATTACTATCCAACGGACCTGACTAAGGAAAACTATGGAATGGACTTAATAATTTTTTTTTTGTTTTCAAATGTTAATAAGTTCGTTTATGTTTTTTGTACCAAAATTTAGTTAGAATATTTTAACAGTAAAAATACATTATTTTTTTTTTTTTACTTTTATAAGATTTATAATTAAATCTATTCAAAGTTGGCCGGGGACGGTGAACAAAATATTTTTAGATCAGAACTTCTTTATTTAATTTAATTGGTTTTAACTAAATCCGACTCAAATTCAGACTTACTAGAATTCTTGAACTATTCTCAAGTGCAAGTGACTTTACAAAAACAAAATCACAAATAATAATAAAAGAATCCACTGCCATCTTAACCCTCAACTACGTACGTGTCCAAGAAATTTTACAGTGCAATTTTATTTATAGCAAAATTATACGGTGGTCGCTATGTCCGTGAGAAACGTACAACGGGGACATCGGGGAAGCCGGACAACGGCTTATTCTTATAGATTTTAGGACATTTGAATAATGCACCCGATAGTTTGAAAAAATAGGGAGATTCGCTATGATAGGGCGATATTTTTCGGTTTTGTTGCAGTATCTATTATGATTTTCAACTGTGCAACTGTGTAGATCTTAAAATTAAGTCAGTCTAAATTATCCCGCGGGCACCCAAAAACGGGATCCAAATGTTCATATGAGATACCGCGCCCCCGGAACGCAAAGGGCACAAGAAGGAACATGGGTGGGTTTTAGTCAGTAAAAGTCTGACACTCCCTCCCGCCCCGCCCAGGGCGGGAGAAGTTATTTGATGATTTCCCACCCACCAAAAAAAAAAAAAAAATGTTCATATGTGTTAAGCTAAATCAATATGTATATGTGTGGCAAATTTCAACTTATTTTGCTGAGCCGTTTACTCGTAAAAGAGTAAGTAATAAACATCTATCTATCCATCCATCCATTCTCTAATAATAGTAGATTTGTTTAACATACATTACATACATACATTTTTATTTGCAACATTTTTTAATAATTATATCAGCAATGCGTTTGTTCTGTATAAAAAAATTGAAATGTCATGCAAATGTCACTGTCAGTTAGGTACACTAAAAAGAAAAAAAATACTTATACGTAGTAAGGCTCCTTGCTGCAAGTCTCTCAGACTGACCTGTCTTGTAACATTTTTCATCAAGAATTTCTTAAAGAAAGCGCAATACTTGTGCATGCATACCTCTATAACGTATTGGCCCTAAGAGGGTCGTCTCTGTAAATATTAATCTCGTAAATTTTATGTCAATAGTGTCCCTCCTACCCTCTTTGATGGATAGGGGTACGATATTGATGTAATATATAATAATATTTGCACTAAAATTCCTCATTTTGGGGTTAATATATTCATCGGGGTACTTTACGATTTTTTTGACGGAAATGGGTTAGTCAACGCTGTGTTGTTTGGATCTTTATATTTTTTTTACTTACACATATTCATAAACTCACGCCTTTTTTTCATGGGGTAAGCAGAACACACAGAACGCCACCTACTACGATCCTTAAATATTCCACATTTCCTCATTTATTATTTTAAATGTAGATAAAAATTCCATTTGTTTTTTAGTGTTCCTACGGTAGAAGAAAAAGTTGCCAATCATATTGACACATAGCTACCCCAATTTAAAAATACATTTTTGATAACACGACCGGTAAACATTTTTTATAAAAATCCCCATAAATATTTAATCCACAGACGCACATCTAAGAAGAAAACACAAAAAATGTTTTCACAGCCACTCGGAGTGAATAGCTTACCAATTTGCTTATGTTTTGAATCTTTTTTTTTTGTTAAAAAATCGTGTGTAGTGACCACTAACAAGCTCTATTTAAAAGAGAGCATCACACGCCCTGAGAATTTTGAAACACTTTCCCTATTTTTATCTTGTTTTTTTTTGGCCCTTTTGGATTTCTTGACCAGGGGACAGAAAAATATGTGCCAGCTGTGAGTGTTAGTCTCGTCAAATTTCCGGTAAGTTGTTAGATAATATCTACATACTTTCTAAATAATTAAAGTTTTGGTTAAAAAGGTAAAACCAAAAATAAAATAGAACCATTAAAATAGATTTTCTTCAATAACACATTATATCATAATTACTCAATTTAAATATTAAACATTTTTCGTACCCACGTAATTATAATTCCGAGAATATCAAAAAATGCAAAAGATATGTCATATTTTTGGACATCAATTTACTACCTAGCTTTAATCTGAAATTCGAATAAATATTCATACCAATCGCCGTCAAAGTTCCAATTTTAAAAGATAACGATCATAAGTTCCAAATTCGAAAGCAAAACATGTCGGCATAATAAAGACGGTGCAGACGACCGCACAAAATTGCAGGCATGCATTGTCCGAACTCCTTGCGTAAACTTGGCACAAAATATAATTGCCTTGGCCCCCTCGGCCATTCACGCATTACGGGATTTAAAAAAAAGTGCAAAGAAAAAAAGTAAGATGACATTCCGTATTCAAAACATACGTCATTTTCTGTATCGATGTGTCCATTGTTGCATTCGGACGATCCTTATTAGCAAACCGAAGAGTCGCCGACATTTCCCATGACGGCTAAATTTTAATTCGAATTATTTTTACGATTTACGGAATTTTTGAACGACATATCTTTATTGTTGTGAATTCGGAAGCGATACGGATTAGTTCCGTGTATGCATCGATGCGTGTTTATTATTTGAAAAAATAAATTTTTGCATTAAAGGTAGTGTGAATTTGCGAATTTGCGTATGTTGAATTGTTGACCCATTTCTTCCTTGTGTCCAAGTGACAATTATTTTGAGTCTCTTTTGTTCATTCTGACACACACAGGAGCTTTATGACTTGATTGGACATAGACGTTTAAAATCACAGAACATATTTCTATATATTTCTATGCTAGTGTCTGCTCACTTCTTGTTCGCGTCGCTTTTTTCACCCGCGTTATGTAACGTTTTTGGTTAGAGCTCCACCATCGTAAGTCGTACGGTGATAAAATTGAATTTTTACTATTATTCATTAATTTGGCTAACATATTTACCAAAAAGAATGTTCCCAAAACAACTGGGAGTTAACAGTAACAAACGAACAAAATAAAAATCTTTTATAATATTAGTACCTATATGTTATGTGCTTACAATGTTGAGAACTTTAATAAAACAACTTACATTATTATATGCACTTTTTAAGATATTAGGAACAACAATCCTAAGAAATAATTTGTCCTATATGATATTATGGTGATTGGTATTGTGGTTATTGGTGGTGGTGGTTGGTTATGTTATTATGAAAATGCCCAAGGCATTAAGTCAGCATTTGTACAGTGTATTATTTACATTATGTGCAAAAAGTTTTAATAAACAATAAATAAATAAATAGTATTCTTATATTCCTTCAAATTACGTCTTATACTTTAAAAAACTACACACAGCTAAAAGATATGTATATCTTGCTGTACGCAAATGCACGTTAACACATTCAAAAACCACGTATGGGTAAAAACGACCCCATCAGTTAATAATCCTCATCGATATGGCTCTGATTACGTCGACAACAAAAGTCTAGATGTACCAGATAACCCTGCACTGGGGTGCAAAACACCCCCAGGGTAATGTAGGGTTGAACGTACTTACGTTTCATTTGCGAAATTCATTGCCAATTACCAGTAGGCATGCTGTTCAAAATGACGTTTAAAAAAAATGTACATGGTCTTAATTAAAAACGTACCTACTTAAAACAATTATTAACTAATTAATTGATTATTAACTACCTGGTTGGCCTAGTGGTCTTAAGCGCGACCGCTACGCTAGAGGTCTTGGTTCAATTCCCAGGTCGAGCTAAAACTGTTATGGGGTTTTTCTATAAAGTTCTCAGTAGCAGCTCGGAAATAGGATTTGTGCCCGGTTAATGGCAATAGGCTCGCCCCCTATTATATGGAACCTAAACATACCGGCGAACTGTGGGTGTACATTGTTACACCTCTGCCTAACCCTTCGGGGAATACAGGCATGATGGTACGTGTTAAAACAATTATTATTATTTTACTATTTTTAAGAGTCTATTGAGTCCCACAGCAAGGCACAGGCCTCCCTTCATTCTTTTTCATTTTTCTCTGTCTACTGCGACTTTTGACCAATCCTTTAGGTAGGAGTCTAACGCGTCTCGTCGTCTCCTCCTGGGCCTACCGGTAATATCAAGTTAGAAAATATTTTTCTGTGAATAAAAAAAACAAGTTGGTACATTGGCTTTTCGGGTTCTTATTTTTACTAAAAGAGAGTTCAATAATTGCATAAGATAAAAAATTTAACAAAATTAAGTAAATACAAACAAAAAGTCAAATTAGTCATGTTGTTTTCCTCTCTGTAGTTTGCCTGGACTGCCCCGTTGGTCTCGTGGTCACAAGCGTGACTGTTGACCGTGGGGTCCCGGGTTCGATTTCCAGGTCGGGCTAAAAGTGCTATTGGGTTTTTCCATTAGGATTTGCTCAGTAGCAGCCCGGAGTTTAGAAGCTGGTGGTGTGACACCACCGCGCCTCGAAAATCACGTAAAGCCGTTGGTCCCGGCTGTCATTCGTAGATCTTTGACAGTCGTTACGGATAGTCAGAAGCCAGGAAGTCTGACAACCAGTCTAACCAAGAGGTAAAGTGTTGCCCAGTAACTGGGTTGTAGAGGTCAGATAGGCAGTCGCTCCATGTAAAACACTGGTACTCAGCTGCATCCGTTTAGACTGGGAGCCGACCCCAACATAGTTGGGAAAAGGCTAAGTAGATGATGTTTTCCTCTCTGTAGTTTACTTTAAGGAATAATATTATACTTATAATGAGGTTATTTATGTCTTATCGGTCAGTTTAATTTTACAAAACAATATTAATTACGTATTATTATTTTAAGAAAATATGTCAGTCTGTGTTTTGTAAAAAAATATAGTAAACGTTTTTTATTTTTATTTTTCTACTATGGCAACCCTATTTTTACAAAAGGTGACTACACTGAAAGCCCACGCAATGATTGACATAATAACCAAACTACAGATCACAGATAAGCTATTAATTTGGCTCAAGTATCCTTTTTCATGTCAAAATTATGCCCCCGGCCACAAATTTACATCCACTACTACAAACAATTCCATAAACCTTAACACTATTACATAAGGACTATTTTCGTTTGCGTTTTGTTTTTAGAATTGAAATATTGACATGGTTTTTTAATAACCAAGAAATTGATACGAAGCTCTTTTATGTGGCAACACAAAAGCTATATTGTTTTCTCAGCATTTGAACCGCGAATATGTTATGTTACCCTTGATTGGGGCGAGATTAGTTTATAAATGGCAACCCTCTGGTGATTGATTAATAGGGAGATCAGTAAGGACTTCATTTGAGAAAAAATAATAGTGTTTTTTAACCGCGTGAAATGTGTACTGTTCCACCATATAATATATTGAAAATACTAAAAAAGTCAAAGTCCAAACATTTGTTTCAGTTAGACCCTTTTTTTTGTGGGGTGGGAAACCATCAAATAACTTCTCCCGCCCTGGGCGGAGCGGGAGGGAGTGTCAGACTTTTACTGACTAAAACTCACCCATGTTCCTTCTTGTGCCCTTTGCGTTCCGGGTGCGCGGTATCTCTTACGAACAACCCGCAGCCCCGGCAGGCATCGGCCCTCAGTGGCCCCTTCCTTTGCTGATATCTCTTTAAGGCGCGCGTGGAACACGAACGCGCCGTCGACACGGCCTGTCGTTATGCAACGTAAGGACGATGAGCTACCCATTGCTCACCGTCCACAGGACTGAATTAAACCCTTAAAAGGCACTTTTGAAAGAAACAAAAAAGTAATATTGAATCTACATATTATGCAGTTGCGCATTACACTAGTACTTTCTTATGGAGAAGAAAGGGTAAGACAGTCCATAAATACTCTTAAAAAAGTGATTTCATTATAAATCATTGACGCTTGCTCTATTTCAGACGTATGTTAATTATAAGTCCAAGTTTTCTCACGATGTTTTCCGTCACCGATGACAGTGATGTCCAAAATAAACTTTGGAAGTACAAGGAAAGGTTGGCTACCCCTACTCTTATCAGGGTTACAGAAGTTGTTCGAAAGAGTCACCGCGGCCTTGAAACGCAAAGGGCATTAGGAGGAACAGGATAGGTTTTAATCAGTAAGAGTCTGATACTCCCTTTCGCTTCGCACAAAGCGAAAGAAGCCATTTGAGGATTTCACATCTTTATAAAAAAAGTGAATAACACATACCATCACGCCTGTATTCCCCGAAGGGTTAGGCAAAGGTGTAACAATGAACACCCACAGTTCGCCGTATATTTAGGTTCCATGTAATAGGGGGCGAGCCTATTGCCATTAACCGGGCACAAATTCTAACTCCAAGCTGCTACTGAGAATTTCATAGAAAACCCCAATAACACTTGCTGGACCTGGGAATCGAACCCAAGATCTCTAGCGTAGCAGTCGCGCTTAGGACCACTAGGCTAACGAGGCAGTTACCGTGAACAAACACTAGTTAATTACAAGTTATTCATACTCTTTCAATTATGATCGAAATCATTAATCTCAGGGTTAATAATTACGTTATGTATGTCCATACAATGTTAGTGGGGTCATCTGATTGGAGCCAGTTCAGTCATAAACACGTCGTATTATGTCTAATAGTGTGCAAAGGTCCTGTTTTATGTTTTGATAGAGCAAGGTTGGGAGATCTAATTATGTGTTGCAAATAATATGGTTGTAATATTGTCTATGCATGTTTTATATAGAGAAAATATCTTTTTGTTTGTTTGTTTGTACCGAATAAGCTCGGAAATTACTGGACCGATTTTAACAATTTTTCACCAATATATAGCTAAATTATCAGGAAGCAGCATAGGCCAATAACATCACGCTACGACACACGGAAGCGGAGCAGTAATAAAAAACGTAACTTAATGCGGCTGAAAATATCTAAACGGACGAATTTGCGGGCAGAAGGTAGTCTGTAAATAATTATAAACAGCAAAATCATGTCTTTGAGCACAGAAAATAGATCCATTTATGATGTCTAGTAGATTCTGTTTACTTTGTAACGTATTCACGTTTGTTCGCGACTCCGTCTGCGTGAATGTCGGATGCAACCAAAGTTGAAAATAAAACTTTTTTATTAAACATTCACGATGGAAGAGACACCGTGACACACACTTTTACCGTTACCAGGGATTCAATACATTTATTTATATTAATTAACACATGATACATTTGTTTTTACAGGTAAGACCCAAGCTAACAAAAGTAGTCAAACTGCTAATTGTCCAGTCCCAAGTAACGGCAGTTACTAGTTAGTTCAGTAGTTACGGCACGGTTGGCGCAGTGGCTGAGCGATTGGCTGCTGCGCTGCGTGTCGCGGGTTCGATTCCCTCACGGAACAAATATTTGTAAGGCCTACAGATAGTTGTTTCGGGTCTGGCTGTTTGTGTATGTGAGTTTATATGTTTGTAAACGCACCCACGATACAGGAGGATTCCTAGTGTGGGGCAAAGTTTTTTTAAAGAAAAAAAAAGTAACGGGTCTGGGTAAAAGTAAGATATCTAGTGGATAACATGCTAAGTGTCACCCTCTGGAATTCCGCTAAAGAGCGAAAAAATGTGTGACGGATTGGCGATTTCAGACTTACATTAATCGTAACTCGTAAGTCCAGGTTTTCTCATGCTTTATTCCTAATCCAATGCTAGTGACGTCCAAGAAAAAAATAGAAAGTTCTTATTTATGCCAGATGCAAGGCGAAAATTCGTCTACGTATTATAAAAGTCCAAATATGTCAGTCTTTCTGCATACACAAGTAAAATCACGCCTGTTTCCCATGGGGGTAGGCAGAAACCACAGAACCCCACCTGTTACAATCCTTACATACTCCTTTCGTCTCCTCCACGTGCATACATCTGGTAATACAAGCACGTCGGTTACGAGTACTGCGCACTCGACCTTTCTGAAGACGCTTACCAATAAGGTCAGTGTAGGTCTTTCTAGGGCGTCTCCTCCCGGCGTTGCCACTCACATCTGCTATATAAATTCCTTTTGTTATCCGCCTTTTACTCATCCTCTCAACTTAACCAAACCATCTTAGCATACTCTTTTCAACCTTTTTCACTATATCCTCTTTTAAATCGCCTTTTAAAATTTATCCACCAGATAAACTGACCGATATTTTTGCACAGATAAATTTCTGGTATTAATTTCTAAAATGCCACTCAAAATTTAACGTAACTGTAAAAACAAACCCTCTTGATGCCGGGGCGGGGTCACATTGACAAATTTACGACACTTTTTGCTAATTTCTTTCCCTTTTTTTCCAAAATTGTATATTTCTTGTAAGTGGTGAACGGTTTTGCGGCGGTTTTTTGCTTCGACGATTATCAACCTGTCTTAAGGTGTTAAGTCAATCTTATCGGAATCCCGTTTCGGACTTGACAGGTTTTTGTGATAAATAACCTAATTTTTCTTTGAGTGTAAACAAAATTGATGGGCTGCGTTTATTTTTAGAATGGTGAATTAGTTTTAATGTCGAATATCAAAAGTTTGAGACACGATATAGTATTTTTCATAAAGACAATGTCTTAACAGAGACAACAGATAGAGACAGACAGTCTTTACAGAGTACATAATAATATGTAGAATCAGTAATAGGCTTCTTTTTGACACATAATTCCGCAAGTTAATTAGTGACCTCATATGGGAGACGTTAAGGTCACATGAAAGTCGTAAACTTGTCAAAGAAAATGAAATTTATTTCTACTGAATACTGTTCCGGTCCGTTATTTTTGATAAAAACCTATTTATTTGTGTGCCAAATCGTTAAAAACTGAGTATTTGTATTTTTTGACCGTTGTAGCTAAGTAGGTATCAAAAAATACGCTCCATAATAAAAGTATTGATTTACATCCCATGAACCGTAACTAGTATTATCAAACATGACTCACAACAAAACCCAACAAAAAGGGGTAAAAAGCACCCCGAAAACACACCAAAACCACTTTTTAAATACTTCTTAAACCCGTCGACTCGTGCCTCTGCGCAGCATCCCAACCCTACCGCCGTCGCTGTTAACCCGAGAACGCGTGCCAGGATCAATACGACCCACCTCCGAGATACCTCAACCCCTATTGTATCCGTTTATCTCGGGCACAATCCCTTTTTATCCCTTTTACAGGGCTAAAGGGTACATGAATCGTGCGCAAGGATTCTGTAGTTATCGCGTGCGTATTGTTAAGATGGAAACGAGATGGTAACCCTTATTTTTGGAGACATTTCGCCCCTTTATGTATCAGTTAGTTTTTATCTTTTATTGGTTACAGTTTTTTTTTCTTTTAGCATAAACCATAAATTTGTACTTAAAAAAAAGTAGTTCAAAAAACAAAAATAATAGAATTCGAATTCGATATTCGAATGGAAAAAAATATTTTAAATTTCAACTGTCGAACATGAAGTTTAAAAAATAATAATTGAATTCCCAGTGACAGAAATGGTGTCTTTATCATCGAAATTCCAGTTTCTAAAGAAGTTTCAGCTCAAATCAAGTTTGGCCGCGATCCGCGATTCTCAGCACACATTTGGAACACGTGAACTCACCCCGTGGGACCACACATGCGCTCTGAATGAAACTTCTACAATCTTCAATATCCAAAACCAGATTCCTTTCTTCATCAATATTCACAATATTAGAAGAAGCCCCTTTTTTACTTATCTTTTTTCTATAGGGGTGTTCGTAACGTCTTTTTTCTTTGGAAGAAAAATACGATGGTGACCCATGACCTGCGTTCCTTTGAATGTTTGAAATCTAGTTTGTATGAAAAAAGCGTGTCTCGCTGTTTTGTTTGGTGTTCACAATGAAGTGAATACATGTCCGAGACTGATTGTATGTGGTCGGGGCAGTTTGCGTTTGCTTATGTGACTCGTAGACGTTATATTCTATGTAATAGTGTATGTTACGAGTACATAAATTGTGTAACGACTTTGTAGTATGTACTTTTTTTAAATTTCGAACGAAACCGTTTTTGTGGACTGTACTGAAGTTTAAAAATTTAGTTAGTTTGTAATCGATAGAGTCGAGCTATTTTACTTAAGATATAGAGTTATAAAGATTAATGATGTGTCTAAGTAGGTGTAATATTTACTTCGCCAAAAAATTTGAGAAGTGTTTAACACGATCAATCACTCTTCAAAATGATTTCATCATTAATAACAACGAATTATCAAAGATCTATTAATAATATTTCTAATCGCAATATACTCGTGCCAACCGCCTCTTTGTATCACGTGTTCTAAATTTAAAAAAGGAATAACATTTTTGTTGAAACTTTTTTTGCAAAAATCCCCCACGACACAATAGACTTTGCGCTCCCGTTAAGTAACCCAATTTTTACACCATAAATAAAAAGAAAAAAAAAATCATAAAAGGTAACGGTCTTCCGTTTTTACTTTTTTTTACAAAAAAAAAGGTCCGAGTATGTAAGAATTAATTTATGTAACGCCTCAATGCTTACACAGAAAGTGGGTATTGAGAGCGAAAATTAGCCCACATTCATAGATATTTTTTCTTAAAGTTTTTTTTTTTTTTATCTTTTTTACCTTTTCCGTAATGTTTTGTGACAATATTGACAGATCAGGCCCGTTGAAGCTGTGACGTTGTGTTTGAGGACTTGTAAATAATCTCATTGAAAATTAATACCGTTTTTGAGAGTTTCTAAGAGGCTGATTGGCTTCATTGTTGAGTGTTTTTTGTTGGTGTCTCAAGTTTTCAGTGGCTATGAATTTTGATGAGTTTATTTTTGACAACTTTTTTAGTAGAATTGTGGGGCAGAGAATAATATTTTCTTTTGAAATGTAATGTAGGTGTGTACTGAGCTTTAAATTTTTAAGCCATGACAGCTTATAACTGGCAATTTTTTTTCTCAACTAACGGTTATTTGTTTTTATTTTTATTAAATTCATAAAAATGTTAGTTTCAGATAGAAATAAACTTCTCGAAAGTTCTATTTATAAAACACTAAGTACGTCAAGTTATTTTTTTAATATCTTAACCCTGCCCTAATCTTTTAACTTCAAAAAACGAGTTCTCAACAAAAAAAAAAGACTCAGCATCCGTAACCGTTTAAGGGTTAATAATGGTAATGACAACCATAACCCTTATCCACGTGCCGAGATGAGGGTTAAGTTAAAAATGTGAAGATGACAGAAAGGGTGACTTTATGTAATTGTTACTTAAAATTATCTTTATGAGGATATTTTTTACGGGGAAGATGAAGTTGATGGTTTTCTTCTCTGCCATTGAAATAAAAGTTTGGAAAAGTGTTTTAAAATGATCAAATTTCTAATAAAATATCCTAGGTAGGTATTTTATATTGTTTGTAAACGCTTACGATACACTTGAAATTCATAATATGGACAATGTTTTTTAAATATAGTTACGTTTGTTAGTTCATAAGGTATACAATGTTATGGGTCTGTGTTACCTGAAATAACATACTACCATACCATCACGCCTGTATACCTCGAAGGGTTAGACAGAGGTGTACCAATGTACACCCACAGTTCGCCGGTATGTTTTAGGTAAATAAATAAATGTAAATGTTAAATTAATTATTATTCATTTTCAACTGCCTCGGTAGCCTAGTGGTACTAAGCGCGACTACTACGCTAGACGTCTTGGGTTCGATTCCCAAGTCGAGCAAAGTGTTATTGGGTTATTCTATGAAAATCTCAGTAGCAGCTCGGAGTTAGGATTTGTGCCCGGTTAATGGCAATAGGCTCGCCCCCTATTACATGGGACCTAAACATACCGGCGAACTGTGGGTGTACATTGGTACACTTCTGCCTAACCCTTCGGGGAATACAGGCGTGATGGTATGTATGTATGTATTCATTTTCTTGAAATTACTCAGGTAAAAATTGCTAAGAAAATCTCATTTGTACACAAAATTTTGATAGGCGAGAGATAAATATAATAATTTTACAAAATAGAGTAGAGTCTTACATAGATTATCTACTTTTCTGATTATGAAACCCAAAAAAAGATCGAAGCACAATATGGAGTGGTCAAGTACAATCACTTGTGCATTGATTAATCCAGTCTCATGGGAAATATGATGCTGTCAAGGGTGATCCGTACGATTGGGATACTATCTGGTCTCTTGATAATATAGATATATTATTATTTATATATATATAAGTATAGGGATAGTTACGAGTATGACTATGAATTTTATAATTCAATTTTAATTTTTTATTTATGTCATAAGTTTTTTTTTAAATTCTAAAGCATCCTTATAAAAAAACGATTGCTACTTTGAGATTAGATCGTTCTCGTACGGGATTCAAAATATTACATCCGTATAACTATGACATTTCAATCAATAGTTTAGGAGAATATCTCTTTATATCATCATACCATCACGCCTGCAGTCCCCCAAGAGTTAGGCAGAGGTGTACTAATGTACACCCACAGTTTGCCGGTATGTTTAAGTCCTATGTAATAAGGGGCGAACCTATTGCCATTAACCGGTCACAAATCCTAATTCCGAGCTGCTACTGAAGATTTCATAGAAAAACCCAATAACACTTTGCCCGACCTTGGAATCGAATCCAAGTCAATATCTCTTTATATTGTTACTAAGTACACTTTTCCATGTTTATGATGCTGATTATGCATGTCATTAATTAAAATGTCTAGCTGAAGGAAGATGCCAAAAGTGTGGTCAGTAACTAAATATATAAATACAATATGACCCTAATGTAACTTAAGTGAAACTTATGCAATAAAACACAAAATTAAATATTTTAAGTAACTTCCGACAAAAGAAAAATATCACTACCGTAGCTAACAAAAGAACTGATAACTTCAAAACCGCTGAACCAATTTCCATCAAACAAAGCTAAGAACACTCCCGACTAATTAACCTTTCAAACACGGAAAATAAAAACAAAATCGGTACACGATACACATACACACAGACACGTCAAACTTATAACACCCCGTTGTTTTTGCGTCGGGGTTTAAAAATGAGGTGAATAAATGACCTAGATACAAAGCAATCATTGGAAACTGTATTCTAGACTTGAGTAATTTTCTAAATTGTTACCTAGTAGGTTTTGCCCGCGACTTCGTATAGTTACAAGGCAAATACGTTTTTAGTTGACGTGTCCTGCCTAAGAACTGTCTACCTGCCAAGACTCAGCTTTCTAAGCCAAGTAGTTTTCCAAATTTCGCATTTCGTAGGCGAGTACATGTCCTTTCCCTATTTCGTACATATATAAAGTTCTATGAGAGTACATAATGCTTATGAGAAACTTATTTCAAATGCATTTCATTATCTCTAAAGATCTTTTATTCACCAAGAATTTAAGTTAATCATATAATACATCTTTCAACAGCATCCAATCTTTCAAAGGAGTTTCTCATCCTAAATCTAATAATGGTGGTAACTAGCAGCTCCCGATGCACCCGACTGCCTCTCTTTGTGTTCAACCGCGAATCAACAGTGGGTTAATCGTTCAGATTAAGTGGCATTAACGCTCCCACACAATCCTATCACTTGCCAACAAATCTCATCTACTGCACTTTAATCCTATACCACAACCTGTACCGCGAATCCTGCATAATTTTTATTTCAACATCCATTACCGACTCAAAACTGTTGGTTATGCAATCTGGCTTTATAAACGCGGTAATGTATGATGGGTGTTGTGAAATTGTAGATTGTAGGTACAGTTTCCCCCAAAAGCTCTCGCTCGCTAGTCAATTAAGTGATCAGCTCAGGGGTTCTGCACAATTGGTCGCCTCCGCACAAAGCGACTGTGGCGCCGCGGTACTATATTGTGTACAACTCGCAACGGTTTTATTAGACGGATTGTGAGGGATGACGCTTTTTTGAAGGATTATAACTGAAGCATATTTGAGGTATTAATATTGAGGGTATTATGAAGCTAATAATGCACGAATTGAATGGATGCTAATACGCGAATGCACATTAAGTGATTCTTCTGTTTATTCGAAACACTTTAAGCAGTAGAATTCTGTTTATACCTACACACATACCATCACGCCTGTATTTCCCGAAAGGTTAGGCAGAGGTGTAGTAATGTCGCCCACAGTTTGCCGGTATGTTTAGGTCCCATGTAATAGGGGGCGAGCCTATCGCCATTAACCGGGCACAAATCTTAATTCCGAGCTGCTACAGAGAATTTCATAGAAAAACCCAATAACACTTTGCTTGACTTGGGAATCGAACCCAAGAGACCTCTAGCGTAGCAGTCGCGCTTAGGACCACTAGGCTACCGAGGCAGTTAGTTATTCTGTTTATTATGATATTAAATGAATACCTATCGAATATTTCTGAGGATAGAGTCAATAAACTGTCAACTACCAGAACTAAAAGTACAATGCTCAGATTTATTACAGTTAATTTCGATTTATTTTAATCCGCCCATGTTTCAGTAGAACTGGAAGAAAAAACCCACCCGGATCTATTTTTATCGCAATTTTTTTTCGCATTGCAGACGTGGCGAGTCGTCGGGCCCCGGGCGTCCGTGCGTAAAATCGGATCATGAACGAGTTACTCGAGCGCGGCCAATAGTTGAGAGCCTCTGACCGAACCACGGATTTTTGAATTACTTTTTTCCGGGAAACTTTGAATTTTAACGCTTCGTATCGTAAAATCGTGGACATGAATTTTTGTGTAGCCTTTATGGAATTTAGGCAAAAAATATACATGTAGGTACCATCTATATTGTACTTGCAAACATTTTTATATAAACACACTTTTGGGTTTCCGAGAGAATAAAATGGGAGTAACTCCGTGCAGTAATATACCGTAGCATCCAATAAGCTAAAGGTAAATAGGTACAGGCAGACAGGCTAGAAAAGACTAGTCTAATATTATATCTACCACTATTTCAGTTTCAACTCAAATTTTCTCGCTCTTTCGTTCTCGAAAGTGCCTTCTGGAAGAAGTAACTTGATTTACCTAATTCTTTTTTTTATGTCATGGGACCTAAACATACAGGCGAAAGGTGGGTGTACAAAAGTACACCTCTGCCTAGCCCTTCGGAGAATACAGGCGTGATGGTATGCTTATCTTGTAAATCAAAAACGCCTTTTAAAGTTCTAATTAAAATAAATAATGTGATTTTGACTTTGTAAAAAATACTAATTTTGAAGCGATCTTTTTACAAACAAACCATTTGAATATTTTCCTTATTCATAACATAACTATAGTTATACGAGACAGGGAAGAACATGTACCAACAGTTGTGATAAAGCTTGCATGGAGTCACCACGTGAGGTGGCCAGATAACCTTAGACCGATGTCTTATCATTGAAGAAAAATAACCGACCGAGTTCTACTAAGGAATTGTAAGTAGTAGTAACGACTGCTATGTTTTAAAACGTTAACCGATTTCTACCAAAAAGAATAACTAACGAGTATAATCTGCTAAAATGAGCTAATCCACTATGACAATTGTGTTCCAAAAAATCAAGCAAGCACAAGCAACGTACATCCAACAATAATAAAATTCAAGTATTCAAAATTGTTGTAATTATTTTGAAAAATGGGCCAAGTTTTAGTGTCTAACTTCGTTTTGGCTGAATTTACAAAATTTGACAGAAGTCTTAAATTAATGAATTGTTTTAAACCTTTTCTGTCGTCCGGCTAAGACACACTACAACTGAATCTGACTCAAATCTAAATTAATACACACGACCCCAAAATGTGCACGACAGAAACATGAACGGATGAAGCGCCAAATACACAGAATAAAAGGCGATAAATACATCATTTTTACAAACAAGACCCGACAAGACACATTGGCAGACGTTCTTAATTTATCCAGTAGCACACAAACAAAGAAACAAACGGACAAACAGACAAACAAAACAACAAACATGTGATTTAACGCTCACATACTCGTACTTGTTTTTCGTTTTATCGTATCGATCTTAGTGTAAATTGTAATGGGGACTGATTGATTTATTCAGAGTGTAACTGGGAATATTTGGCATTGTTCTAATTTATATTTATGTTTGTTGGTTAGTACTTAATCCGTTGTGATAACGTCACTGTTTCGATAGTTGGTCTTCAAGTAAAGAAGATAATCTTCTATCTGATTTGATATGGTATTGTTTTAACCCCCGACTCAAAAAGGGGGGGGGGGGGGTCATAAGTTTGACGTGTCTGCTTTTAAACGGATGAATCGATTTGAATGTGTTTTCAACAGGTTTCTTAGCGATGATTCTTAGATAAGTTTTATCAAAATCGGTTCAGCCGTTTGAAGGTTATCAGTACTTTTGTTAGCTGCAGTAGGGATCCTAATTCTTCTGTCAGGATTACTTATAAAAATATTTTTATTAGTTATTGTCTTCTTTTGCTTCTAGCTTGTTATTAGGATCACATTCTTGTGGTTAACTGTGTGTTGGATAGATTAAGGTTAAACTATTACCTCTTTTACGATACCATACTTAGTTAACACCATTTTGAACTTTTTCAGTCCTACAGTTTTATTTTGTCAAATGGTTCTTCGGTGACTTCATCTGAGTCTACCCAAAAAGAATTTTACAGAATAGTATTACAGCTGGCTTTAAGCTAATTCCATTTAAAACTGAGGTAGATGCAAAATAAATGCAGTTGCTTATTAAAAAAGCTGCATACTATTGGTCTACTTCCCAGACAGATACTGAAGTTGTGTAATTGAACCCTCAGAAAAAATCCAGTACTAAGGTCCCTCAGAAGCCTAGATATTTTATCAAAAATACATACAGTTCGAACGCACAAAATGTCTGTGCTACCAATACATTCCGGCGCGAGTAGCCGCTGAATGGCGAAGCTATCTCAAAGTCTGACGATTGATACATGTGACATTATAAGACTTGTATTTGTGTGCGTTTTATTTGACAATTTATGTGTCCCACAGAACGTAAAGTACTTTTGAAGTAATGTGACTGCATGTCTTACAGTTTTTATTTCTTACAGTAAGTGAAATTTTTATTGCCGTTTCGGTGGGGACCGCTTTAGGCTTCAAGCGGTGTAGCGTTGGCTTCTTTTTTTTCTGATGTAAGGATTTAACTCGGTACGAGGTATGGTCAAGCAATTGTTTGAGGATAGCTTTTTTTTAAATGAAATGTAGAATTCTTTAGTTTTTAAAGATTTAGGGAATAACTACATTAATTCAGATCACTTTGACTTTACTCAATAAAACACTAGTTTTGTTTTACATTTGTTCAGATACAGAAATCCGAATGGATACAAGTACGCATCTACACGTAGTATCACATAGTAAACTGGTATTTGTTATTAGTAGAATCGGCTTTTAATTTATTTTAGTCAGTTGGCGAAATAGATTCAAAATTGCTGGAAGATCTTTAGGCATTTTGATTTAAAAACAACTCGAGCAGTTCGACGTCTCGGTATGTAAATATTGAAGTTGCTTCGAATATTTCAACACCATGCATACCATCACACCTGTATTCCCCGAAGGGTTAGGCAGAGGTGTACTAATGTACACGTCCGAGCTGCTACTGAGAATTTCATAGGAAAACCCAATAACACTTTTTGCTCGACTTGTGAATCGAACCCAAGATCTCTAGCGTAGCAGTCGCGTTTAGGACCATTAGGAGACCGAGGCAGTTCGAGGTAAAAATATATATATAATACATATTTTACATGCATAAAGTACTTTACAAAAATTAACAAGCATATTTAACATTTGCACTCTAAAACAATGATCTTAAAAACACTTTTCCCTTTAGTATCAAAAGCAGAATCCCCATCTTCCCCAAATTAAGCATCTAGTCCCCAAACTCAACACAAAAAAGCCACGAAATATCCTGAAAAAAGTAAAGGAAGAAAGAGCAGCGGTCGGGGGACGTCTCGGGCACCCGGGTACCTGCACCCAATTACTCAGTCACCCAAATGGGGGGGATGGGGAAGGGGGGATGACATACAGACACCGCTGTCACGATCGATGATAACTCCGGAGATAAGTTTAGTGCGGTACCGCCTTGAAAGGAATGGAGAATATGGTTTATTTAAGAGCTAGTTTTCTTTTTAAATATAAAGTCTGATATTTTACTTTAGGATTTAAAGGAAGCTGTATTTCTTTGAAAAGAGTCTTAAGTAGTCAGACCTTAACGGCATCTAAAAATCTCAAAGACTGCAGCTGCAGCTGTCTCCATTATGTTTATGTGTCGGAAGCACATTTTTTTATGTTTGACGTTTGAAACTGTCAATTTAGAGTCCGAGCTTAAAAAGTACAAACTTTAGTGTTATTCTGAAGAATTCTCCGTTTGTGATATAAAGTGAAGTGAGCTTGAGGTAAGTCCACCATCTTATACTTAGGACCGACAACTCACCTTAAGTTCACCTAAATTCACCGAAGGACATTTTTACAGAAAAATAATTTTGATAACATAAACTTTTTTTTTCCATTTCATCTATTGAAAATATTTTTGTAACTACAGTCTTGTTCCTTATCAAGTTTTGAGTTGATAACAAAGTTATTTATTTGGTTAGGCTACTACGCAAGCTATCAGGGAGGTCAAAATGTCAACCATTTTGTAACTTCGCAAAAAGTTGATACTAGGCACTATCGTTTTATGTGGTAGGTTAGAGATATGTATCAAATTTTGAAGATTAATTTATCTTGGGGGTTAGGGGGGGGGGGGGGGTAATTAAATCGTTGGATGACAAATAATCCGACGGTCTACCTGATGTTAAGTGGTCACCTTTGTATATAGACATCTGCAATACCAGAGGCCTTGCAAATGCGTTGCCATCCCAGAGACAAAGTTGAAATATCTCATGTGACTGTCACCCATACCCTTTAAACGGAAACACAGCGACGCTGCTTTGCGGCAGAAATAGGTATGGTGATAGTATTTCCCCGGACGAACTCCTTTACAATGAGCTCTACTACTACTGACATCCTATCTACCTACTGTACAATTCTGTAGAAATGGTCCTATTAACATACTCAGCAAGCCAAGAGATACCTTGCTTGGGTTCCTCGCTACAACTCATCTGGAACGGAATTGAACACACGATTTCTTGATAACCAGCCAACGTCTGAGACATTGAGCTATGGTAATTGTACTAGGTACAGAAAGTACTAAAAATAAACGTTAATCACATTTGGACTTACATTATCCACGTCACATGCCAATTGGGCTTAATTCTGACAAAATGAGCCAACCCACAATCTCTTAATAATTACATCAAACTAACTCAATGTGACAAATGTGTTTACATTACAGTCTAACAACTTAAAAGATATAAAAAAAAAATGTATTGTGGCTTAGTTGGTTTTGGCAGAACTATCCCCAATTACCGGTATATTTTTTGATGTTATTTGTAATCTGAGATTCTAATTATGATCAAGACTTTCATAAGCTGATTGTGCTGAAGATGAAACGTTGCGGTTTCAAGATATCTCTTCAAGAAGTTTCATTCATACAGCCAATTATCTATAGTCTGTTATAAGTAACAATACGTAGCCTAGATATGCGTAGGTGTGTTGGGCGGGGTCGACCTCTGACCCGCCCTCGGCTACCCCCTCACCTCGCCCACTTCACCCCCGCTCTTTCACCTCAGGGGTGAAGCTCCAAGCCTTCTTGTTATTTATTTTTAAAGGGAAATTTACTTCAGGCTTTGAGGCGGTAAATGGTTGGTTATGTGTTACAGTACGTACCTATAGAGCTAAAAGGTTTTGTCTACTTAAGGGTGAGAGGAATCTTGGACTAATCCACACTTCCATGCTTTTACAAAACATAACATACCATCTCGCCTGTATTCCCAGAAGGGTTAAGCAGAGGTGTACCAGTGTACACCAACATGCTTTACTTAATTATAAATGCGAAAGTAACTCTGTATGTACAGACATACAGAGTCCCCTATTACATGGGACCTAAGCATACTGGCGAACTGTAGGTGTACAATGGTATACCTCTGCCTAACCTTTAGAGGAACATAGGCGTGATGGTATGATGGTATGTTAGTAGTACCCATAAAACTTATGCTAAGTGCATACCCTAATCAGAAAGTTCGGTAAGTTAAGAGGTAGCCCTGTTCCTTCATCCGTCACGTAGCCCGCCCGGGCATAGCTCGTCTCGGCTGAACTTAAGGGCAAGTTATTGACTAGTAACTACCAGGTCATATTTTGGACAGGTAGATATGTATTGTTATAATCTATACTAGTAACTCTGTCTGTCTGTTACCACGAGTAAGCCACTGAACCGATTTTAAAAGTAAGAGATAGGTACGTTAGAACCCCTAACAAAGGACATAGGTTACTTTTTATTCTTTGACTTACACTGCGCTTACTTAGAAGCGAAATTATTATTACACGACTTTTTTTTTTGAGGTTATTTCTCGACTTTTCTAGTTCAGGACTGCCCCGTTGGTCTCGTGGTCGCAAGCGCGACTGATGAGCGTGGGGTCTCGGTTTCGATTCCCAGGTCGGGCAAAAAGTGTTATTGGGTTTTTCCATTAGGATCTGCTCAGTAGCAGTCCGGAGTTTGGAAGTTGGTGGTGTGACACACTCGTGCCTCGGAAAGCACGTAAAGCTCCCGTTGGTCCCGGCTGTCATTCGTAGATCTTTGACAGTCGTTACGGATAGTCAGAAGCCAAGAAGTCTGACGACCAGTCTAACCAAGCGGTATCGTGTTGTCTAGTAACTAGGTTGTGGAGGTCAGATAGGCAGTCACTCAATGTAAAACACTGGTATCTGACTGCATCCGGTTAGACTGGAAGCCGATCCCAACATAGTTGGGAAAAGGCTAAGTAGATGATGATTTGAGGCTATTTCTGTAAATATCAAAGCGCTCTTTGAGCCAAGTACAATTCAGTCAAAAATCGGTAAGTGAATACGTCGCCTTTCATTTATAACGCACAATGATGACACTAGGTTGATTAAAATGGTGCAGTACCTACATCCATACTAATATCATATAAAGGTATCTAAAGTTTGTTTGTTTATTGTAATCTCTAAAAGTTCTAGCGCAATTACAAAAATCACTTTTCACAGAAAGCTTATATGATATCTCGACTTTCTCGCTGATGAAGTAACAGAAGCTAGTCGTTAAAAATAAATTATGTATCGTAGATATTTTGATGCAATGATCTATAGTGAAGGCCTATGCAATAGACAAAAAATATGAATGTAATAAAAGTTACTGCTTCTTATTAGAACTGAGAATATTGAAGTCCTATTAGAACGAGGTAGGTAGTTAGAATATTTTTATTCAATCTATAATTTATATGTTGCAATTTTGCAAAAAAGGATTATTGTTTCAGTCACTGAAAACTTTGTAAGTCCATGAGAATGTCTGAAATAAATCAACAACTACGATTTTAAGTTTTAAAAAAATGCAACACTAAAATCTTAAAGTCTCAGAATTCTCTACTGAAACATGAAAATTGAAAACAGTAAAATATGAAAAACATTAACAAACTCCACATCAACATAAATTTACAAAAAACCCAATAAAAAGTCAGATCAACCCACCATACAACCTCATATCGAAAACGGCATAACTCGTAAAATTTACAAAAAATTGTCGAATCATAGTGTCGCGTCGGCGATGCGTCAAACATCGTCGACGTCACGCTGACAAGTGCGCGGGAGTGCCGCCCCCCCCTCCCGCGTGAGGCCACGCCCCCGGCGCACGCGCCGCCTACCGGCCATCTAGATTGATCTAGATCTAAATAACGTAACTTGCGTTTCAATGTGAGCCATTGTGCTTTACACGTATTGGTGTGTACAAATATTCATTCAGCGAGTAAATATTTATTGGTTCATAATGTGTTTTCAATTTATTTATTTTTATTAGGTCGTTGACCCGGTGGTACTCCTTACTCAGAGCATTGATTTAGGCATTCTACCAACATAAATACAATTATAAACGACCATGTTATAACCTTAAAAAAATATAACCTAAATTCATAAAGCCACACAATGTTAAAATAAACGCCATAATAATACATATATGACAGTTAAAAGGAGCCACTTGATCACCTGTATGTGGATAGTTAAGTATACGGAGTGCCTATCAGCCCGCAGAAATATGGAGGCAGCGGGAAAGTTGATACAAAGTAGGATTTTCAGGTACCGTCTGAAGCGCAAGCTCTGAAATGTTGGCGAGATTATTTTTATTAACATATTTTTTGAGAATATATTGTGATAAAAGGATACGGAATTTAAAAACGAAGTGGAAAGTGTTATGTTTCTTATAAGTCCTTGGGGGTAAAATAAACAACTAAATTGAGTTTTAGTATTATTAAATGACAAAAAAGGACCGATTTTGTGAAATAAATAGGTTTGTAAACGAAATGTGATAAAAAATACACCCAAACAGAAGACAAAGTCGTTATCTTAGCGTCTAACCTATTAAAAACAAGTTCGCTCTATTCATAAACAGAGCTAGAACGAGACAGAAACACATTGCATAATAAAACACGACTCTTCTAAAAACGTTGCACAAATAAACTCGGAACAATAAACCCCAAACCGCCCAACGAATTTTCTTACCGACGGTACTCGGCTGAAAGATTTCCACCCCGCGCCGGGGGGAGGGGGGCCGCGGTCGAGGTGGCGGGGCCTTCGCTCCCTGCCCCTGCAGGCCACCGGGCCAATGGCGGCGCGGCGCGCCCTGGCCCGACCCGGCTCAGTCGCGCCTGAACCGCGACCCTTGACACACAAGCGCGTCGCGCGGTCTCTTGCCCTGTGACGGCAACCGGCATCATCACGCACGGAGCGCTAGTTTACGGCGGGGTCGGAGGCCCGGGGCTTTGCCCTCCGAGAGCCCCTGACCTCCCGCCTCTCGAACTCGGCTTTCGCGGTAGCTGGCGCGAAGACGAGCTTCTGCCGTCTACGCCCGCCAGCCAGGCCGCGTCGACGCAGAGCGGGTCCTCCGCGACGGATAAGGGCCAGAATGTGGAGTGTGTGGTCTGCGGCGACAAGTCGTCGGGGAAACACTACGGCCAGTTCACTTGTGAGGGTACGTAATCTTGTGTGAAGTGAAAGTGAACTAGTGTTTTAGCGACGGAAATTAGCCGTGTGTGCGGTGCGGTGGCCCTTAGATTCTGAGTGATCGAGGACTTTGGTTCTGTAGGAGCTTGGTGCGTGACAAGAAGTTTTCGCGAAGATCATTAGTTCCGTTAGGATAGAAGTAGGTTAGACTACAGAAAATGGGAGAATATATCCCAAAACTTGCCGAAATGTAAAGTTAGAAAGACTTTGCTAAATCGCTGTCAAATAATGAAACAACTTTTGAGAAAACTTGAAAAGTCACGGTTTTGAGTGGAAAAACCTCAAAATTGGCAAAATAAAAAAGTCCGTTGATAGTAGATCAATGACATGATACTAAAAACTAAACAAGTTACGATACGAGACTATTAATTAACATGATTGATGATGATCGAACGAAACGCCAATTATCGTATCCATCGGAATTATTATTACAATTTTGGCCATTTTTATTACGTTTACAAAATTTGTATGCTATGCAATGTTCTCAATTTGAAAGGTAATTTCGACAAACATACATTTCGTTTTTTCTCATAATTATTACACATTTTCCTTTTATAAAAAAATATTTCAATATCTTCCAAAATTAAATTTCATGAAGGCTATAAAAACAAGAATGATAATTTCTGGTCCCCCTTTGACCTTTTGAATGTCAATTACGAGGACTCGCGACATTTCTAATCAGAATGCAATAGAACAAAGTTTTCCAAAACTGTCTGTCTCTAAAGATAAGGGGTTCCTCACTTTCATGCAAATTACGCTATATTGTTGTTTTTTGACTTATGCCGTTTTGCCTTTGTGGTGAATTAGGGCGGTAAGAGGAGTTTTATTGGACAATTCATTTAATTGCATTTTGAGTTATGATTTTAATAGCTATGTAGATATTAAAGTTAATTACTTTTTAAGTTTAATCTATCTAAATAAGAAAATAAAAATATTAAATAGTTAAGAAAATCATTTAAGACAATTTAAAAAAAAATGCAGTAACTAAAAATAAAAAAAATACGGAACAACACTAAAACTAACATTACCAAGCATCAAGTGAAACGTGTCACCGTAAACCACAATTACGGGTGCATGTCACCAAATAATTATGTTCAAGTGGTGTAGATGACCGCATGAGATGTGCCTTGGGAACGCCGTCTTTACACCTTATTGTTTCTAAAGAACTGCTTTCTATACTGATCTGATTACTTTGTTAACTCAAGACTGTTAATCATACTTGGTACTCATATTTTCTATGACAAGGTTTCATTTGAAATAGTTAATTACAAAGGATTTATTTGTAGCGTATTTTAGTCTTCATTTTATTAACCGACTTCAATAAAGAAGGCGGTTATCAATTCGGTTGCATTTGTTTTTCTATGTTTGTTACCTCAAGACTTCGTAATTTGTCAACCAATTTGGAAAAATCTTTTCTTTTTATTTGAAAGAATTTATCTTGTTTTCATATCTATGGTTTTCTTGAAGGTATTTCTTTTTGATAAGAGTAGTTGTTGTCAGGTAAGTCTAATGAAAAACGATGAATTGTATGTGAAAATTATTGGGTGGGACCGTGTCCGGGCACACGGCGGTTACTTTAACGTGAAACGTCTATTTCAGTCGCTTTTAGTGTTCAAGACTGAAACCTATGTCGTTACAACCGCTTTTCGGCCTTGGGAGACGTTTCACGTCAAAACATTAAAATATGGTGATTGGTGGAATTTTGCAAAATACTAAAGAAGCAAAAATCGATTTGGATTCCGCTAAAAATCCAGCTAATAAAAATAAGAAAAAAGCGCCGGTATCGCGATAGTAACCCGACCCGCTGATGACATAATAGTTGGCATCAAGTGTAGTCATTACATTGGTCTTACAGCCTTGACCCTCGGTCCTCGGGTGAGCCAACCTGTATCACCCATACTTTCGTGATATGCGCTTGTAAACAAAACGCTTTCAAAAGGGACGCTCTCATTGTTGTTGTTTTTTTACTTTTTAGTTTCATAACCCGTTTTATTTATTTTTATTTTTTGTTATTTTAGTTGATTTAGCATTCATAAATCGAAATGCAACTAGTTATTGGATGTCGTGCTGGTTTTAGGTGTCAGTGCCAAATTAAAAAGATATTTAGATGTAGAAATAATTGAATTTATTTCTTTAGGTATTGTAGTAAAATTTTTTTCGGAGTATATTCGAATTTTCTTATCTAATTGGCTAGATACTGAATACCTGACTGTTCTTTAGCATTATCAATAATTATGATGTGTTACTCATATTACATAATACTACATAATTTGCATAAACAGGATTCCGACTTCTAAACAGCCTATCGATCGAAAAGCCTTGAAACTGATTTCCATCTCTTGCTTATTAACACCTACCTATGTTTCGCTCAAGTAGACCTTAATGCGATGGAAATAAATATTGATTAAATACTAACTATATCATCACATTCCTTAAAGTAATCTTACTTAGTCTAAATTTTAAAGCAATCCTGTGGTACATTGTGGAAGAAAACAGATATTACAACATTACTCAACCTATAGACTGACCAGACCTGTAGAGAATACTCATTTATTTATTTATTTATTTAATCATGGAAGACTTACAGCTAAACTAAACAGAATATAAAATAGTAGGTGAAACCGACAGCCAATTACAAGTCTTCACTTATAAAAACAGACTGGCAGAGATGGTCATGCAAAATTTGAGCACAATCTATCCTGGTAAAAGTCAAAGTCAAAGTTAAATCATTTATTTCAATTAGACCATTAAAAGGCACTTTTGAACGTCAATTACATGTTAAATTAAAAATATTGAATCTATTTGCCATTGCTAGTCATTGGCATTAGTAGTTGGCATTGGTAGTCATTGCTGATGCTTCAACATAAATTACTTTATTACGATCTCATTATATTTATCGATGTCCTGACGGGATCCACTATGGTGCTAACAGTTTAATTTAATTAACTTTCTCAGTGTGTTGCTTATATACAAAATTCCTGATCACTGAATTAATTAAATCACCCCTAAATTATTTTCTATCCCCTTTTTTATTAGGTGCTATTTTATTTACTTACACTACAATTCCTGTCTTCATTCAGAGAAAGAGAGACAAACGTCCAGCAGTCATGTGGACTCAGAAGTCAAAATCAAGGCATTTATTTAGGGGGCGAACCTATTGCCATTAACCGCGCATACATCCTAACTCCGAGCTGCTACTACGAATTTAATAGATAAACCCAATAACATTTTACTCGACCTATGAATCGAACCCAAGACCTCTAGCGTAGCAATCGCGCTCAGGACCACTAGGCAAACGAGGCAGTCAATATCTTTATCAAGGCTTTTAAAACATCTTTGACAATAAATACATGCAAAGAAGCTTTAGCCAATGATTCAACCCGTCCTATCTCACTTTAAACAATCAAGAAACTTGCTACTTATGTCTGTTCATTGCACATACTCCACACAGCCATTGCATTGTACTTCTAAAGTGTCAGAATTAAAATGTTGTTAATTCACACAATAGTTTTGGTTGGTATTTCAGCTTTTGTTGGTTGCGCAACCACGATAGCTGGCTCTTACAGGTTGTCAGTCAACTTTCAAATGAGGTTATGAAATGTGTAAGGGATTTTGTAAGTATGGTGAAGATATAATGGAAATAGTTGTAGAAGTTGTTGTTGGAGATTTCGAAGTGGTATTCTGTTGAGTAATAGATTCTTTTTAGTTTATTGTCTTTTTGCAACCTCTCCTAGGTTGGTATGACTCGTTTGGATTTAATTGATTTTATTGTACTGTTATATTATTTTACTGACAATGTTCAATGAACACTGGATTGCGTACTTCTAGTTCTTTATACTTATCTTTTGGGTGGGTTGGTTCATTCTCGCCATCCTTGACCTTGGTTTACAGTTCCATGTTTAATGTTTTTTGAATCTTGCACTACATAAAATAGTTCTGCAAATTCAAACTAATTTTTCTCTAATTCTTCGTTCGAATCATTGCCAGTTTATCGACTCCATATTCGAATTTAATCAACAAAACTAGCTTTACTCCACCATTCACTTCAACGCTTTTATCACTAAACAACAAAGTTCAAGCTTAAATTATTCCAAAATAAAGCCAAGTATCCGGTATATTTTTTACAAAACTAATTGGTCGCAAACTATTTTCGTCATGTTATCGATATAGGCAGACCTGGCGCCAGTGAGGTCCCGACCTTTGATATCAAACGCCTCGGAACCGATAAATGTAATTTAAACTAGAAAATTCATTCCTCTTTGTCTCTCATTGGATTATGATTACGTAATTCTGAAAATATCGAGAGTATTGCGAACGGGACTAGAAGGATGTTTGGTGAATTTAATTTGGTTTATTTCGTGAACAGGCTTTGCAAGTTCATTGCAATCCGCGCGGCGAGTCTTTTGATTACCTACTCGCTTTACACCCCGCGGTGTCACCCGCACTCAGTTAAGTCTTTGGTTACTGCTCCGCTTCCGTTGGTCGCACCGTGATGTTCTATACGTATAAACTTTCCTCTTGAATCACTCTATCTATTGATGGAAACCGCATTAAAATCCGTTTCGAAGTTTAAAAGATCTTAGCGACTGACGGCGGGAGGCGATTTTGTTTTATACTATGTAAATCTGATAATTTCGAGTAGTTCAATTAAAGCTTGGGGTCTCATATCTGTAACACTTAAAGAAATTACACTGTTATTTTATCATTGCCCTTGAAGCTGAATTTCTTCCACTTCGTCTACAGAACACATTATATTCTTAAGACACATCTTTTTTCAATCATTGATATCTTTAAATGCGCGTGAGAAGCTTTTACTTACTCAAAAAACTGTATGGTAGGTATTACTGTCAGTATTTTTTGGTTATTCGATATTACTTACCATTTAAAATTTACCTGATAGGAAATATGCATTATGCAGTCTTAACCACCATTAACGTAAGTCGCTACCATCCAAATAAAAAGATTTGTTTTTCCACTAAATATGTAAAAATCCTACTAAACGCGTCCGTTAATATACCACAAATCTACATAAGTTGTACAATATTTCAGCTGCGCTATCACACGATAACTCCCTAAGAGTGTATCGATAAAGCGCATTAGTGTTGCGCTCATAAAGTGTTATTTTGATGTCGACAAATCCACTTTATTAGCGCTTGGACCCCCCGCTGATGGAAATAGAACCCTGTCGAAGTGAGACCGTGCAGTCTCTGAGGTCAACTTGTAGTAAAAATGTTTATAGGCGTTATAACGACAAAGTCCCTGGCCGAAGCGCTTCTTTTGACTTAAATGCTCGCGTCCGTGAGCGACAATAGTGATCGCAGTTGACACCTGGGTGAAGGGATGTGTGGAGTCGATGAATTGTTTTTGTCGATAGATTTCAGATTTTTACTTTACAATTAAAAAAAATTATAAAATCGGTAGTGAATTCATACATTTTACAGTTGATGATTTTTCCGGAAATATTAGCAAAGTTCCAAGAAAAATAAAAAAAACACATTTAATTTTCGTTTAACACCTTTTATATTATTGATGTTTGAACATAATGAACTCCATTCCATCTTGCCACTTCAGTAATAACCAAAAGCTTTTAAATTAAAATATTGAATAGATTTTGAATCATAAAACATTGGCTTTATCACCTTTACTTTGATAACACACCTCGTAGATCTTATTTCGAAAACATCTCTTTGTACTGACGCAAAACATGCAATAAATTATTATTTAAATTTCATTATACAAAATAAATATCACAGCAATGAATAATGCCGTCGTGCTATCGACAAGCAGTGGCATCACTATCGACCACTACAACCGGTCAGTTTATGGTATGTTTTGTCCGGCGATACCGTGGCAGTTAACCCTATCTTTACGAGCGACTCTAAACATAAGTGTCTTTCCGAACTTATTTATTTTTATCTCATTCCACTTTTTAAATTGAATCCAAGTTCGGCGCGTGTGTGGTTCTCCTCTTTCCACTAAAACTGTCAATAAAACGCTCGAACGCCTTGAATCATGTCGCCTTTTAATGAAAATTTGACTCTTTTTAATATATTATTTATGTGAATTAAACAAGTACTAGCTACACCTTAATAAGGTAAACATTCGACCGTGTGACGTTAACGACCATTTTCGAAATTTAAAAGCCGCCATATTGTTAAAGAGTACGCGTGTTTGTCACGTCGTAAATCCAAAATTTATATTTTCTCCTCTCGATAAACGTGAGTAGTTTTATTGGGAATTTATTGTAAATTAATTTTATTGTTGATTTAAAAAGAAAAGTTGGATCCATAATGTTGATTGATTAAGAAAATTATGTATCCGAATTTTACGATAAAATGGATGTCGATGTCCGTCTGTCGATACATTTAAATGTAAATCATCAGCCCTTTACGTCGCATTTTAAATGGTTTATTGTTAAAGTGTATTAATATTCATTATTTGCTTCATTAAGCACCTGAGGGCAACACATAAATTAAAACTCAGGTTCTTTTGTGAAGGAAATGCAACTAATAAAAAAAATAATCAACTGAAATGTATCGTAATCTATTTCCGATCTATTCCGATATATAAATTAAATACAGTCAGGTAACAAAGTCAATTAATTTGCAATTTAGATTTATATTTAAATCAAAGTTATTTCGCTGTAGGAGCACTTGACGATAAGAAAAGATGACTGTAGAATTTTAAGACTTAAATCGAAATACATAAGTCTTAAAATTCTACAATAAATTAAAAAGCATAATATCATTAACTTCGACAGTTACAATGCTCTTTTGTTACTTTTTCTATAAAGTTATTCTCGAACCAGTCAAGTGTCCATCTACATACATTAAAATTATTAACAATTGTTCGCCAACACAGTACCCACGTATATTCGTGTGTGTGCCGATACATTCTCAAGAACAGGACCTAGATCATTAAGGCGATCCGATGGGTCATTAAAGCGAGTAATTTTTCATTAAACTCCTTCTTTTGTGCATTCGTGTCTTAATGAAATGATTAAGGGAAGTTGAGTATCGATATATGTATGTTGATGTGTACACGTGTATGTGCACATCACTATTTTAAATTGCAAAAATATTTTTGCGATAATTTATTTTGTTGTGCGGACTTTGGTTTCCTTTCGTATAATTTTTATAACTTGCATCAGACTGTCTCTATCCAATTCCTTGTATTAATTATATTCATATGTTGGTAGTAGTTAAGAGCTCTTTGTGAAGGAGCTCGTCCGGGGAAGTACTACCACCACACTGTCGGCTGTCTGTGAAATTACAGGCACATGACACATTTAAACTTTGTCTCCGGATGGCAACGCATTTGCGAGGCCTCCGGTATTGCAGATGTCCATAGGCAGAGGTGACCACTTAATATCCGGTGGCCGTCGGATTGTTTGCCATCCAACAATGTTTAAAAAAAGAACTTATTTTAAACAATTACCCGAGACTCCTTTCTAAATAGCAAACAACAAAATTATTCCATTTAAGTTAAAATGAAAGACATTTATAAGAATAATGGTGTATTATTTTGTACCTGTATTTCGATGTCAAGGCCAAGTTTATATTAGAATCGAGATCTTGGCCTTATATTAATCGAAGGCCCTAACGACCTGAGTCCTAACTCAGTGATTGATGGACTTCATTAATGACCAGCTCGAATAATTGATTTACTTCTAATTCAATTTTAAGGATCGTTACGATTTTAGTGCTGTTTTGTAGTGGGTTCATTAACTGTAAGTTAAATTACAAATGATAGTAAAGTTAATAGGTACTTATTAGAAGAAAAATTGTCACTATGCTTTTCAACCGACTTCAATAAAGCGGGAGGTTCTTAATTCGTATGTTATTTTTTACTCAGAACTATCCGCCATTTATCAACAGATATAACAAATTCTTTTTTTAATTTGGAAGGATATACTTTCTGATTGGTCCCATAAATTAACATCATAAATTTCAACAAATTTGGTTTAGCACTTCGGCTTTCAAAAATGGAATGGCAAATAATTTAAAATTGTACGCTGAACATTTGAAGAAATAAAATCTAAAATAAAGTTTCTTACACTTTATAAGCATCGTAAAGTAATTAAGATAAAAAACAATATTATTCTGATAGTTTTTATAAAACATTCAAGATTATCTACAATTAATTATCACTACTGCAGCCTCAAATCCATAAATTTAAAAGAAAAGCGGAAACTCTTGTCTTACAATACAACAGCACTGGCCACTAAATGAAGATTTAATGGCGTTTAGCTATCTTTATTTATTACACTAGCAACACTGACAGGTGCTGTAAATACCTATTATATCAAATTAGGGTACATTTCTTTTATTTTTATGACGTTAGTTTTAGATTTTTTTTTTTTTAAATTTGGAGTTGTCAACGTTCGTGCATTTTGACATTTCTAGCAATGTTATTAAGATTTAGTTTCGTTTTTTGTAATTCTATCTAAACTAGTAATATAAAGAAGAAAGATGTTTTGTTTGTTTGTACCAAATAAGCTCCGAAACTACTAGTCCGATTTTAACCATTTTTCACCAATAATTAGCAACGTTATTCCCGAGTAACATAGGCTATAATGTAAGATCACGCTACGACACACGGGAGCGGAGTAGTAATCAAAGACGTTACTAAACGCGAGCAAAAATATCCAAACGAACGAAGTCGCAGGCAGAAGATAGTTTTCTGTAATTTTAAACGCTTCCTTTTAGTTTTGCCAAACAAAATCCCGAACATGTTATATTTTTTTTCTATGTCACCATTAAATTGTCAATACTCGAGTCTTATACCAATGTTGCCTGTTACAAAATTGCTAGCAATACATGCCGAGGTCACGTTCTCAATAAAGGCATTTGAGTAGATGACTGATATTTATTACTAATCACTTTGATGGGATTTTTATGGCTTACAACAACACTTGCATGCCTATAAAGTTTAAATTCCACCTGACGTACTTATCAACTATGATAATAGTGTTACGTTCGTCTCTGTATTTGATTTTTTGTTTATCCCCAGAGATACAAAAGGATTTTTGAATAAGTGAGGTTTTTTCTTCACATTTTCTGGAATCACCTACCGTGTCGTGTGCATTCCATCTATTTGAATTTTGTCTTGTTCAAATTTCTTTTTGACAAGTACTCTAATTTATAAAACTACATTAGCTTCATGATCCTATCGATATACCTACTAATATAAAAAACACAAAATTAAAATAAAAGAGCTGATCGCTGAACCGACTTCCATCAAACATAGCTAAGAACACTCCTAATTCACCTATCAAACAAAAAACTAAATCAAAATTGGTTCATGCGTTCGGGAGCTACGAAGCCATAGACAGATACACACACACACACACACAGACACGTCAAACTTATAACACCCCGTTGTTTTTGCGTCGGGGATTAAAAAAAAGCTATTAATAATGCAAAAGTGTTTGTTTGTTTAAATGCCCTAATTTCTAGAACTACCATTCAAATTTAAAAAAATCTTTTTGTATATGATAGCCAGATTCATAAGAAAAGCATAAGATAAGTAACAGCACGCTACGGCACACAGGAGCGGAGCAGTAAATACCAAAGAAGAAAAAAATGGAAAAAATCACGCTTGCGAGTTTGGGGCCAAAAACTAGTACTGAATAAGCCGTTGGTGTTGCCTCGTCAACATTGAACGAACGTTCATAAAAATACGAGGGACTAATGAAAACGTTGCAAACAGCCAGACCTGAACCCCGCGACACGTAGCGCAACAGCCAATCGCACAGCTACTATGCCAACTGTGTCGATAAATATGGCTCAGTGGCTTCAAACATTACTTCAATTTCTCGCGCCTTGTCGAGTAGTGGTCGATAAGTCGTACAGCGTTCTAAACTGACAGGCTGTAAATAATGTTACCGCTGTTCCCGAACAAAACCATCCGTTACCTTCATTCTCTCACAGGCTCCATTCATAAATCACAAGACATCGTATGCGCATAATTGCAATTTTAATGAACCTGAATTCTTCAATGAGTCCTTTCTACACATATCTAAATAAAACGCAGCAACAGCAATATTCAATTGTGTTTGTGGTACAATAATGTCGTACGTATGCCCGGTCAGTCGCAAGTCGTATTGCGCAACAGCCCTGCGACTTTTATTGCGGTGATAACTCATTGTGGCTATAATATTCGCTAGTGAAGTCGTAAAGGTGATGCATGATGCATGGGAAGGGACAGTATCAAGCCACTTACACTTTTTCGAACTTTGAACTCGACAGGTTATAAAATGTACATATTATTATACTAACAGTGGACACTGAACTATAGTTTTTGCTATAGTGTCTACTACCTAGCTTCTGCTCGCGACTTCGTCTGCGTATATTTCAGAATTAAGCCAAATGTTTTGAATTATCCCATGAAGGGAACTGTTTATTTTTCCGGGATGAAAGCTTATGTGCTATTTCTGACTATAATCTATCTCTGTGCCAAATTTCTTTCAGATCCATTCAGGCTTTTTATCGTGATTGATTAACAAAAATCCATCTATCCCAACTTTCAGAGCTATTACGTGTCCATAATTTATTTGTTCAAAATCTAGTTCATAATTGCTCTCAACATTTTCTTTCAAACCTTACTTATCCAAATATTTAAGCGCCATCATCTCTCTATCTCATATTCATCATCTTTTAGTCATTTATCAGTAACTTGACCAAAATTTTCTCGTATCCATCATCAAAGCCGCCATTACGGTCAAGCTGTTACGTCACCTCTCGTGCTATATGTAGGTCAGCAGTAACCTGTAATCTAGGCGTCATTAGTTCGCCAATAATTGTGGACACTACACTTTACTGCTGATGGCGTTCCGCATATCTGTTAGTGTTATAAAATCTTTAATATTTACTTCCAATTTTAATAATTAAGTTTAATGTTGAAAGTAGTTTACTTCTATACCTTTTATATTCTTCTTCATCACTATGTTGCCATTATTTGTATCTAACCCTAAAATTTCACTCCAATTAATTCACTTTCTTCTTTCTGATCTGTATCAGAATGCTTTATTTGTATTACAGTAGGGTTAGGTGTTACAAAAATAAGTAGTTCCTGTATGTCTTGACATTTGGCATTCAACTTATTTCTTAAATATATTTTAAAACGGTCCTCTGTGCATTGCTTTGTACCATAAAAACATCATTAACTGTGGCACCAACTCCTTCAATGTAAACAGCACTGACAATAATGAAAAGTATTAATTTCTTTACTTTGTTTTCATGAGCATGTCTGACTCCATCAACCTATATAAATATTATAGGTACAAGTTTGTTTTGTCTAACATAAGTACCTACTGAACCCAACTCAACAGCAGTGATCGCTTGACGACTTTATTTCTTTATAATGCGTCAACCATTGCCAAGTTGACATTCAAGCAACCTGTCCGTTTATTCACATTTCGATTGTATTTAATGATATCATACCTAGTTCTTTATTTTACAAACTATTAGTCACCTGTCGAATATTTCGCAAAAATAATGTTGTTTTTGCATCTTTGAAAAGGTCTCTGTCATTTAAATTTTTATCATTTAGAGATTTTTGCGCAAAAATGAACCTTAATACAACCGGTGTTGTTGCCGGGGCTGCGGGTTGTTCGCAAGAGATACCGCGCCCCCGGAACGCAAAGGGCACAAGAAGGAACATGGGTGGGTTTTAGTCAGTAAAAGTCTGACACTCCCTCCCGCCCCGCCCAGGGCGGGAGAAGTTATTTGATGATTTCCCACCCACCAAAAAAAAAAAAAAACCGGTGTCGTACTTCTTGGTAAGCAATAAAAATAATACCAGGTTTATATTGTCCCACTGCTGGGCAAAGTCTTCTTCTTATGTAGTGATGGCGTGAACATTCATCACCAATCTTGCTCAAGGCGTTTTGGCGATTTTAGACTTACATTAATTTAAAAGTCCAGGTTTCCTCACGCTGGTTCCTTTTCACTGATGTCAGTGATGTTCAAGATACAAGCAAGTACGTTTGAATTTAAAAAATCACATTGGTACTTGCCCGTACTAGGTTGCGAATCCACCATCTTATACAAAACACAAAATTAAAAATTTTGAGTAACCTCCGACAGAAGAAAAAATATCCCTATCCTAACCTAACAAAAGAGCTAATAACTTTGAAACCGCTGAACCGATTTCCATCAAACATAGCTAAGAACACTCCCGACTAATTCACCTTTCAAAGAAATACAGACAAAATGAAAATCGGTTCATGCGTTCGGGAGCTACGATGCCACAGACAGTCATACACACAGACACGTCAAACTTATAACACCCCGTCGTTTTTGCGTCGGGGGTTAATAAAATACATTTATAGGTAAACATATAGTATTTATTTTCTTTTATATATTTTATAGGATTTTATTTTCTTCATTTTTCTGTATTCTACTACAACGATCCTACTAATAATAATAATGCGAAAGTTTGTGAAGATGGATGGCTGAATGAATCGAAGTTTGTAACTCTTTAACGCTTAAACGGCTGAACGGACCTGGATAAAATTTTAGCGCTGAGATAGATTGTAGTATAGAGTAACATATACGCTACTTTTTATCCGAAAAAAATGTTCGGTTTCCGTGGGATAATATGAAATTTGACGCGGACGAAGTCACGGGAAGAGGTTAGTTACTTATGTATATAAGAAATACACGTTGTAAGCCACGAAGTCTTTCAATTTCAAGTTCATTGGTACAGAAACCTTTACAAACCATAAAATAAGTACGAAAGCATGATAGCTACGTAAAATTTCTCTTCCCTTTACAACTCCAGCGCTAAGTTATGACCACTATTTCAATGATTTTAATGATTCATATTAAACAGTTATTTATTTCCTTCTATTAGGAGTACCTATACTGTTCATTTATGTTTGGTATTCAGTGTATATTAGTTCGTGGTTTTTCATGAGCTCTGCTCTTTCTCCCATTTTTGTTGCCAGTGTATTTATTCTCCAGACCGATTCCGGTTTCAGCGGCTAATCTTACTGCAGGCTAGCCAAATATGCAGGAGATATTATAGTGCACAAGTGTGTGCACAAACACAGATGCACTCCCTCTCCCCTAACTCTCACAGTCCGATAAAAAGGCAATTCGACACAACCGGGGAGAGATCAGGCGCAGGACCAACGGCTATACGTGCTTTCCGAGAAATTCCTAATGGAAAAACCCAATAAAAGTTTTTGCTCGATCTGGGAATAGAACCCAGTAGACCCAACGCTCAACAGTCGTGCTTGCCACCACACCACGAGACCAATAGGGCAATAGTTAGAGGTCTCTGCCTCTCCCTCACGTGTTCCGCCTCCTCCTTTGCTTGCAGAAGGATTATGTATCGACCACTTGTTTAGTCATATGCTCTTCGATAGTCACTTCTGAAATTCCTATCTTCTATTTATGATTTAAGTTTTGCACTGTTATTCCCTAAAAATCGCCCTTATATCCACAGAGGGAATTTTTACAGTATAGTCCGGTTGATTCTCATTTACCTGGCCTGCCTGACTGCTTATATTCTCAAGCCTGTTATTAAATAAATGCCTCCAACGGTTCATTACAACTTTGCTTTTATATTTTAAGTTTGTCCTCGTATAAATTCTTCTTAGAGAATAAACTCCAGCCATACTCTGTTTAGCGCGATACACTATCTATTTCCTTCCAGTTCACTTTCTCAACAATTCTCGGGATTTATGTCAAAGAATCTAAGCCTGTACCATTGTTTTTATTTTCACTTTAAATCTTTATGTCGATGCACTCTTTATCATCTCGCGTGGAATACAATTTGCAACTACTGATGTTCCCAACGATAAGTGGTAATTGGGAGGCAGTGTTCCCGGAGTGGTGGTGTGTGGACCGGCGGGGAAACGCTGCGGTTGGAACGCGGCGTGTAGGAATTACAGAGTTAATTGTATTTTAGCAATAATAGCTTGCTTTTTTAAGATGATATTTATTGAATGATTTTTGGTGAAATACAAAATTGTCAAACAATTCATCTATTTGACTTCCTCAATTTGTTGTCTTATCTGCCTCGCCTTTTCTCAACATGTTAGGGTCGGCTTCCAGTCTAATCGGATGCAGCTGAATCATCAAGCACCGGACTTTTACATGGAGAGACTGCCTATGACCTCCACAACCTCCACAACCAAAATGTACATAATTAATTGGAATGTAAAAAAAAACACACACACACACCATCTTATTTTGATAAAAAATATTAATACTTTGATTAAATGCTTATTAAATGGTAACTGCTGAATGCATTTTAAGATTTTTTTAAAAAAGAACATCAGAAAGCCACCAACGTTTTTCTGACTAGCGTCTAACCCGCCGCACGTAGCGACAGCCTGCGGTAACCGCACAGCGGCTTATCTGAACACTGAGTACGTGAGCGAGCCTCTAACGGTATCGCGCAACTAGCAAGAACCAAGGGAACTGCGCTTTGTTGCCTAAACACGCTGAATTTTCAGTTGCCTGCTTATTCTTTAGCGTCGACATTTGATTTATTTTCGAAATAACGGTTGTGTTTTGTTATTTTCGGATTCGTATAGCTAGCTGTCTGTTAAAGCGGCTAATGATTCCGTATTACTGTCTAATACTTAACATTACATACATAATAAAACGTTCATTGTTAAGGAACCCCCTTTTATTTTTAACTTTAATTTATTAAGTGTTCTAGCGGTCATAGACCATACCATCACGCCTGGATTCCCCGAAAGGTTAGGCAGAGGTGTACCAGTGTACACCCACAGTTCGGTGGTACGTTTAGGTCCCAATGTAATAGGGGGCGAGCCTATTGCCATTAACCGGGCACAAATCCTAACTCCGAGCTGCTGCTGAGAATTTCATAGAAAAACCCAATAACACTTTTTGCCTGACCTGGGAATCGAACCCGGGACCCCACGCTAATCAATCGCGCTTGCGGTCACGAGACCAACGGGGCAGTCACCCCGTTTAGCACCCGGTTTGGCACCCTTTTGGGTATGAACCCTTAAAAAGCCTAATAATCTGTTTTAGTAGTCTTAGGATTATCCTTTCGCCAAGATTCATCTTCAAACAAAAACTTCTTTTGTTTTTTTTTTTTTTTTTCTCCAGCATCTACTATAAAGTATTGTGAGATAATTATCATCTTCTACAGTGTAAAGTATTCTAAAGGCGTCTAAATTTAAATTTAGAACAATTTTCCTGCTGTCTCTAGTTCAGCGGCCATCTTCCAATCTTTAGTCACGATTTTGAATAGCGAGATAATTATAATTGCTAAGGCCACTTTGCCGAAGACATCTCGTTCAATTAAATTCTTATATTGATTGCTCATGATGGCCCAGTGGTTAAAACAACCGTATCTCATTCACAAAACTGTGGGTTCCTAACCCTCCAAGAGCAAATAGCAATATATCTGTTCTATTTCATAATTATGTTCCAAGTTTATCTTAGATATCACTGACGTCGGTGAAGGACATCGTAAGGAAACCTGGACTTGTAATTAATATACCACTTTGAGCAGGTGTGGTGATCAATACTCATGCCTTCTCTGTATGAGAAGAGGCGTTTGCCCTGCAGTGGGAAAATGATAAGTTATTGTTTTTTTCTTTAAAAATTTTAAGTAACCCCCGACAGAAAAATAAAAATTTCTAACAAAAGCGCTGATAACTTTGAAACCGCTGAACCGATGTCCATCAAACATAGCAAAGAACACTCCTGACTAATATATCTTTCAAACGAAAAAAAAACTAAATCAAAAACGGGTTAAGCGTTTGGAAGCTACGATACCACAGACAGACACACACAGACACGTCAAAATTATAACACCCCGTCGTTTTTACGTCGGGGGTTAAAAATAAACTTAACGGACACACGATTGACGCGGTGGCGTGTCGCGGGTTCGATTCCTGCGCGTAACAAATATTTGTATGGCCTACAGATAGTTGTTCCGGAACGAATTCCGGGATGTAAGTTTATATGTTTAAACATACGATACAGGAGAAATTCTTAGTAAGTACGAGTCAACGTTTTTTTTTAAATAAATAATAAAATAATTTTACATTTACTTCTCAACGTTTCTGTACGTTCATTGGCTACTACAAACAAGTACGTACAATAGTTTCGAAAAACAATTTCCTCATTATTTATTCTGAATAACAAAAGCCTTGCCAACACGAACAATATAAAAATACTCAGTAAATAGTTACACAAGAATAATTTACGTAGAAAAAATAAAACAAGATATTGTACTTTGAGACTTAGCTCTTTTGACATTTTACTGTAACTTGCTCTATAAGGAACAGTATTCGTAGATACTTATGTACCCACTAGCTTATTCTCGCGACTTCGTCCGCGTAGTTTTTCCACTCGCTTTTTTAAAGTACATCTTTGGTTACTGCTCCGCACCTATTGGTCGTAACGTGATGTTGTAGCCTTCCTCGTTAAATGAACTATCCAACACAAAAATATTTTTTTAATTCAAACTAGTAGATCCTGAGATTAGCATCAACCAAACAAACAAACTCTTTAGCTTTAAAATATTAGTATAGATGAACAATTTGCGCAGGTTAAATATTATTAACTGACCATAATGCATGTAATTTGTATAAGGAACTATTTGTGTGGATACTTAAAGAAAAAAAAACTGAGAGCAACACTGTTTGTTGCTTATTTTGTTCAATATTTTACGTAACAGTAGCTATACATATTAATATTTTATTTTAAAAGTAGCTCTATTTGTATGTCTGTTTGATACCTCATTACGGTGAAACGACTGAATTGGTCTTGATGTAATTTGACATAGAGGTAGCTTATATTCTGAAAAAGAACATAAGAGTATTTTGTGACCCATGTCTTCGAAGTCATAAGTCGAAATCATTTAATTCAATTAGACTATCTACATGCATTTTTGAACATCATTTACAAGAAGAATTAAAAAAAACTGCCTCGTTGGCCTAGTGGTTCTAAGTGCGACTGCTACGCTAGAGATCTTGGGTTCAATTCCCAGGTCGAGCAAAAAGTGTTACTGGGTTTTTCTATGAAATTCTCAGTAGCAGTTCGGAGTTAGGATTTGTGCCCGTTTAATGGCAATAGGCTCGCCCCCTATTACATGGGACCTAAACATACTGGCGAACGGTGGGTGTAAATTGGTACACCTCTGCCTAACCCTTCGGGGAATACAGGCGTGATGATGGTATGGAATAAAAAAAAATATTGAATCTAGTGCTCATTCCAAAAGGCACAGTGATTCACGCGGACGGAGTCACGGGCTTAAAGCTAGTATTATTATATTATCCCAATATAGTTAAAATGGTATAGCCGATGATACTTACACGTACCCTAACTTTATGACCAATTCCAGCTCCATATAAAAGAAACATGATATCCATAATTAAATGAATAGTAATTAAAATGAAGAAGTTTGCTTTATAACTAAACCATATTTTTTATAGCTTCGATTTTATTTCGGAAGTCAAAACGTTTAAGATATCGAATCGTTGGATTGTAATCTAAGATTACTGGTTCAAATCGATAGATGGGAGTCTGCGCACGATTTGTAAAAGTATCGATTTACTGCGCCTTAGGAATAAAAGAAAATGAGGGCCTAATGTAACTTGACACAACTATAAGTTTCTGGTGTTGATGGGAATGGAGTAGTCTTGGGTATCATTCCCAATGGATTTAATAGCACTTTTACTTAAAGATGATGCATTTCAAGTTATGGCTCAGTAGTTGAACTCCCACGTCTTATAGATGAGGTTATTGGTTTCGATACCAGACAAGAAAAAAAAGTGACTTTTTCAATTTTAAATGTTCTATCAAAATTTTTCATCTTGAAAATCACTGGCGTTGGTGGAAGGAAACATCGTGAGGAAAACTGGACTTAGAATTTATAGAAGTCTGAAATCGCCAATCTGCCTTGAGCTAGTGTAGTGATCAATAGTCGGGTCTTATCTAAGTAATTAACCTAGTCTAGCGTCTTCTCAGTGTGCCTTAGAGAAGTTAATATCAAAATGATAATGTTTTTTAAAGCTGAAATCAAGTTTACTGACGGGAAATTTTCTAATCAAAACCCTAGATATTAGTCCTCTTAACCTATCTACATTTAAATCACTTATTGGCCTAAATACGACCAAACAACCTTTGAGTGAGGCGAGCTGTCGGAAAAATCCTCATAACACATTCAATGTCTGTATCAATACAGCATTCTTATTCTGCATCATTTGGTTCACCAAGATTACTTAATATCTTTTAGATACGAGCATATACCCAAGTAGCCACAACAAGCAGGCTCTCACAGTGTACCGTCGCAATGAGTAACTGATATAGCTCCCTTCGTTTGTAGATAAACATGGATAAATGTATTTGATATTTAAATGTACTAATACATAATGGTAAGCTGTTTGTATAACTTCCTTATAAACGCACAGAGCCGCCCAAACACAATGTGTTATTAGATTATTGAATAGCGTGCTTAATTATTTCTTGTTCTCTGAATTCAGGAACAGCATATAAATGTAATTTTTGTCTTATACCTTGCCTACACGTTTTCTTTCTTCAAGTTTTACGTCTTACTTTCTGTTGTCGTTCAGCTAGTCCCGTGTAGTTCTTGAGATACAATTTTTTATTTTTTTTCCTATTTCATCTTCTACATTGCGATTTGTGTATTGTAATCTTCTCATGTTAAACAAATAATTTGATTTACCTCTGTCTTGTATTGGAGACAATATGCCACTCTATTGGCTGTACCATGGAACTGGTTTTCTAAGAGCAGCATAGGTACTTATGAAGCTTTTTGTTATCAAAGCTAAAGTAATTATGTATACGTGATAATTTCCTATAAATGATTGCATTCACATGACAGAAAAGATGTTTTTCTAAATAATTTACTGCGATTCGGTGACTACCTACTAACTTTTAAGGTTTTTTTATTGATAAATCGATTTCTTTTCTTAAAAACCATAAGTACTATGTTTGAGTATCCCCTAGTGGAACACCAAACGACTATCAACCTTATTGACTTTGAAAGTTCAACATACATCATTGTGTTTTGAATAAGGCGCCATGTAGCGCGTTTTAAAGCAAATTATTTCTTATTCTAATATTTACGCGTAATATATTCATGAGATTGGTCTTAACTGTCTTAAGATCGTTAAGTTGGTATTTTAACTGTATTATAAATTCGTATATATTTGACGCTTCCATACAAATCGCCGTATTTCGATATCGGGTAGCCATTGATATATGGTATTATGCTAATAGGTTTGAGCATATTAACAAAATAGGCTAACAAATAATTACTACCGACAATCGTAAAGTATAGTAAATTATTGGGATATCCCATGTTTGCATACGACCACAAAATATGGAAGCTTGTTGACAGGCACGAATATTTTACACGCTGACGATGATATACAGACAGACTTCCGAATTTTAAACACGCTGTAGTATCAAAGCCAGATTTATGAAGTGATTATATGAGTGGAACTCAAAACCGCCTTCTTGAAACATTTTAAATTATTCTCGACGAAGTATTTCGAACTGACAATGTTCATAGTGAAACTGAAAATTAACATTATAAATGTAAAATCTCTTCCACAGGTTGCAAATCCTTTTTCAAGAGGTCGGTGAGGAGGAATCTGACATACTCCTGCAGGGGAAATAGAAACTGTCCAATCGACCAACACCATAGGAACCAATGCCAGTACTGCAGGCTAAGAAAATGTCTCAAAATGGGCATGAGGAGAGAAGGTGAGTCAAAAATCTTACGAGAAAATCTATCAAATTTTAAAGAAGTCAGCATGAAATTTTCAATTTGTTTACCAGGTCAAAATTTTGGTAAATACATACTAACAAAATTGGCAACGTAGATAGAAGTGCAACTAACATCCATGCCTATATTGAGACATTTCATACGCGTTTTAAACTGAAATTTTCTTTTGTTCACCGGTACTTTTTGTCAGTATGTAAGTATTAGGTGATAAGATACTATAAATTCGCAAGTTTTTTTGCTTAAGTATGATGACAATATGAATGTTCTCACACCAAATCCTTTACATTTGCGTATTTTGTAGATTTTGATATATTTTTGCCCTTATTTACTTTCCAATTAGATTGAAGTTCCATCGAACTTTCTCCTTTTTTAGTGTCTTGTATTAATGCTTGATTCCTTTATTTTAAATCTAAAATCTACAATTCTATATTGAATAACCACATCGAATTAATTTGATTAAATCATGACCTTATGGTCTGTTACGATTACAACAAAATTATTAGTTGCTACTGATAAATGACATAATACATCAATAATACTAGAATATGCGGTGTTACTAACACAAAAAGCTCGCTTTAAAGATACATTGATTGTCACAAGTATAATTAGTGAAATCATTAATCTTGTCGAGTCATTAGCGGAGAGACTGCCCAAGGGCACTGCTCTAAGTAACTGTTGACGATCAATGTTAATATAAAGTTATGGGCTGTAATAGGCTATTATTACGATGGAATTAATATGGCCGGTTATTGTTTTAAAGACAGCACTGTGATTGATGGTATTCAGGAATTTGTATGACCTCGTAATGTACATTTCAAGAAGCAGTGATAACAATTTTGAAACGAAAAACCAATTTAATGATTTTTTCTGTGCATATGGTTGAGAAAAAGAGTTAATCTTTTGTTTACTTAAATGTGTAATATTAATAGTTTTCTGTCAGGTCAAGGCTGTTCAGGAATAAGTGAACCTTGACGAACTGTCAGCTTTATTATGTGCGACAATATTGCTTTTAATAGCCCATTGAATACAACATTGTGAAAACAGCGTATGGTGTTTCTTTGAGTTTTAACGAACAATGGAAAATTCAAACTGCTGCAGCGTTACTAATGTTATCATTCCAAATCGTCCAGCAACTGTCCTCTTAAATAACATTATCTTACATTTCATTTTCTATGACATTCCCCAGCTACACATAAAACAAAAAGTTATTGCGCTCTTGATCATTTCAAAACATTATCATGAGCAAAAATTCGCATATATAGCTAAAATTATTTACTTACTCAAAACTCGAAACGGCCCAGGTGCACATTTCAAAAGATAACACGCGACCGAAGTAATTTCCTCATGTCATAAAGGAAACGGTCTTGACGGAGGGCACCGAGGTTGAAGAGTTCATAACGTGGACGGAACACCCGCTGAGGCGCTTATTATAACCCATATAGACCCCAACGGCACCCGTTTGACGACCTCTCGCATTAAATTTTTGTTTCTAAATAATATTCTTTCCTCGCAAACTATTTCGGCTGCTTTAACGACACCTGCCTCTATATGGACCTCGTTATAGCCATCCACAACATATATTATTTTCCAAATTTGATCGTCGACTTCATTATTGTTGTCTGTATCTGTGAGTCCTTCAAAACTTTTTACGAGTCCCACCTTTGCGTCATTAGGGTTGCTCCCTTTGATAATGTAGAGGCCAGATCGTACCGGAAAGGACACGGTAACCCGCTGCTCTCATTCAACCCTTGAGGACCACATTCAGTCTCTCGACCCCGTCATATTTTGGGCAACAAACGATTTGTTTGCCCTCAGAACAAAAGAAAGGTGCGAACTCCAGTCTCCTTTTTATACGAGATTAACTGTTAATAGAAAAAAAAAGGTAAGTGTGCCCCTTTTGTCGTTTTGTAATCATCTTAGATATCAAACTGGTAGATGCGGAGATTAGAGGAGATCTTTTGTATGTTTTTTTTAAATATTGTTTCATAGTTGGTGGATGTTTTGTAAAGCGTTTTAGTTTTGAAAAGGTCCATTGAGGATGAAGCTACCACCTAATACGTTTAATTGTGATAGAACTTGATGTAAGAGATACGTTTTTTGTGTGTTGTACGTTCTTTGGTTTATGTAACCGTTGTAAATGAGTGGTCAGTTTTGCTTTTAACTTTTTATGAATGTTGGCTATTTGATAGGGATTGACATTTAAGAGAGCTTTTGTTGTCACCATGATATTAATATTATGTTTATGTGTCATTCAGAATTAGTTGTCCTGCTTTCTCTACATATATGCATCCTTTTATAAACACCCATACTTACAATTCTAACGGTCTCTCAGTTCATACAATTTCAGTCATTAATCCTGGTACATTATCAATCTATCACATCCGAATAGAACACAAATGATTCACAATTTTAGTACAGTTATCAACTCTATGCAAATGCAAATATGAAACAAAGCTTACATATGGATTGATTAATTAAAAGCATTAGTGAACCGGTTTATTAAAAAGTGCATAAAAGGTGAACGTGTAGTATGCCTCGGCTTTGCCCGTCACTTGAACAATGGTAAAACACCTTTTGTTCGTAGCGCATCAATCACTCCTCATTGTTTGCTATATCTTAATAAGTTTTTGTGTTATGCCGGTCATTTAGAAAGATTTCGGGTCCCCCAGGCCTAAATTTTAATAGGCGATTTTTGCGAGTAGATTGAAAAGTGTCTTCCGTATTGTTTTTGGGAGTGATGGTCGTTATTTTGGGAAAAATTGATTAATATGTAAGGTGTTTGGTTTTGAGTTTGAGTGATCGTTTTTTGATCAATTATTTTTTTAAGTTTGCTTTTTCTGCTACGAAAAGAAGCAAACGGAAAAAATAAATTTTACATGTGTATATACTTAGGTAAGTACTACTTACGAGTAAATACAGTTGAAAAGTTTTTAAGTAAAATATGATTTTGCACAAGTTCTTATACTATACATTTCTTAAGCCACGTACAGTTTACTTAGCAACAAAGGTTTCAAGCTTCCATAACCTTTCGCTTCGACTACCATCACAAATGAATCCATGCACAAATGACCACTGACCATACACAATATGCATTGTCCCGAACATGTCAAAAACATCATCTTTACGTTCCCAGGGCATGATCGAAGGGGCAAAATTGCTGCAATATTTGCCCCTTACGCCTTAAACACGCCTTTACGTCACAAAGACGTAGGTTCTTAGAGGGTGGGGTTTCGGACACCTGGTTATTGTGGGTCAACTGACCGTAAGGGTATGTTTGGATTAGACCAGTCCTAGTTTTGCAAATATTCAAGCGTGAGAATCGTAACGTTTTTGCTTTTGGCTGCTAATGGATTGCGGTTATGATTTATTATGGAGGATTATGGGTTGAACTGGAACTGATTCTTTTAGCGTTGGTCGGAAGCATGGGATCAAAGAAAATATTGTTTAGGTTTTAATGGATATGAGGATGCCTAGGAAACGCTAGCAATATTTTATAGACGTTTATTGAAGATTGGTCAGAGAAGGCTACGTATAGGGATGAGTAGGGCTATGGGGGAGACCTTCGCCTAGAAGTGGGACAATATAGTTTTTATAATAAAAACAAAGTACATGTAGTTAATGAGGTTTGTTTGAGTGAGCGCTATGTAGGTCACTCTACTGATAATTATGAAAAAATATTGAACAACCAGTAAAAAAAAGGAATTTCAACAATCTACCGCAAATAAATAACTACATTGTTTAACCAAACTGACCTCAACGATAACACATAGCACTTACAAATAATGTTTCATACGGTTTTACCCACAGATTGATCCAACTTAATCGCGTCAACAATCAGTACGAACGCTTTGGACGACGAGAATAACTCAGCACACACATACCGCCTGTGTGTGCGTCATAGCCGAAAGATTATATCACTTCTAGTGAGCATAATAACTGTGACATGTCTTACGACGCTCTCGTACTGCGTGTAATGGCCTCTTTCTCGGAAAAACAGACTCTTACCGACCGACATAAAGATAAAATCGTAACGCACGCTTTCCCACGGAACGTCGCGAAAACACCCCATCCCTAGCTGGACACTGGTCAAAAGTTACAAAACTACCAAAACATTAATTAAAAGGTGAAACATAAACCAGTTTTTGGCAAGGTGCACGACCCTCCGATACCGGCTAAGCTAATTATATTTCCGCACGTTTTATCACACATTTGCATGAGAATCGGGGTACAACTACAATAGAATACGCCACGCTAATCTCTTATAGTAAAGGTTTTTGTACGCAGGTATAGGGACGGGTCTCCGCTCAATAGTTGTTAGAAACTTGATAGGTTTTCACTATAAACATCGGCTTTACAGTGTACGGTAGTGAATATTAAATTTCACATCGCGATGAAAGGAGATTTCATCAAGTTATTGTGCCCTTAAAATGGATACTTTATGTCATGCTCGTGTACTTTTCCTCAAGGTGTACTACTAAGTTCAAAGCCATTCAGAAAGTGGCAGCCTGCATAGGGTCACGTACGAAGATATTGGATTTGAAGATTGCAATTCATAGTACACAAATACTCGGGTCAAACTTTACAATCGATGAAACCGTTTCCTTTAGAAGACTTTTAGAAGATCATAAAGTTGGCGTAGAATTACACATTGAACTTGTTAACAGTATTAAAATTACATTTACAATATAAAGGCTAGCTTCGACGGCACGCTTCCACGGAACCTTTATTAAATCTAAACCCATTCAATATGATCAAAAGGCTCTTTTAACATAAAAAGGTGGGCAAGTTCCAACAAATTCAGGTGAACAAAATCCATTCTGAACAAATCGTAAACTCCGAAGCGAAATGGCGTCACAAAAAGGAATCAAAGTGTAAAATCATTTGTGTCGGATTAAAAAAGGAGCTAGTGAACGAGCGTGAGATGTATACCACTATCAATCAACCGGTGATTTATATTCGTCCGTATGATGTATCGCCGAGCGAGCCACACGAAATGGTAAAAGTATCCGATAATTAACTTTTTAAAATTTGACGGACGCCTTCATCTCGGTCAGGGAAATAAACCTTTTATTTTGGTGTAAAAAGATGAACAAGTATCATCGTCGAATGTGGCAGATTGTGAAATTCCTTTGTCTGTGTTGTAGATGATCAAAAAACCTGTTGCTTACGACAAACACGCTGGTATGCGGAATGTGACTATGGTATCATTTCTAATGGCGCCAACAATAGATTTTGTTATTTAATTATTCAAATATGTTCATACATTATGAATATTACGTAGTCTTTGCATGGTATTAATTAATTGCCACATTTTCGACGGTTCAGTTCGTCTTATATGGTGTGAAAGCTGATATTAATGATATCAATTGTGTGATCTAAGGCGATTGAATGAGCTGTCAAAATGATGTAATCTTTAAAATTAGTTAAAGTGTTCTTGTCCGTGGATGATTATTAATAATTCATTGGCATATCCTTATGAGACGAATTAATAATCAATTAGGATTCTTTGCCCATAAAAGGAGTTAATTCCAATGAAAGTGCAGATGATAATTTTGTAATAACAACAAAACTAAGAAGAAATTCCGAAGCTGACAAAAGAGTAACAAATCGTAAATTCACCATTCATCAACCTGTACCCAACATGGCACTGTATGGCCCGTCAAAATATTCTACAGGGGGTTACCTCAATAGCGTTCCACTTGCCGGCACGGGATCGAACGTGGACCCCCGCGGCGAGCAGCCCGTTCCTAACGAACTGTGTAGGTGATTTATCTGAACGTACTCTCACACTTTTGATACTAATTCCTTTACGATGTGTGATGTTGGCTCATGAAATATATCTGCGGAAGATTTTATATCTAATTTAAGTTTATCGGCATGTATTGTGTTTAGTTCATCATTTTCTTTAAGATTTAATTTAATATCAGTGGATGCACAAATTATCATATAAATATCAAATTTAAATTCTATAAATACAGGATGATCACTAGAGAATTTATTAAATTCCAAATCAATTAATTTGTCATTATCAGAATTAAAACGTTTACTTCATTGTTTTTAGTATCATGCCAACAAGTTAAAAAACACTTTCCCTAACATGCATTTCTCTATCAAAGATTCCAACTGAATATAGTTGCAGAAAACAACGTAAAACATTTTGCTCATGGCATCCACGTGAAAGGTCGTCTAAATCAACATTGATAGGGCTCCTGCAGGTGAAATTTTCTCACAGCCAACTCGTTCCGTTCTAACGTAGCTCGTATAATCTTGAATACTTGGAGAGTAATGCACGGTCCGCATGTATATTGGTTACTACGTTAGTAGTCTCAGGAAACCTGTTCTGTCTGGTCGTGCCCTCTGTACCGTATCCAGCTATAGCACATCTGCATCCAACATTATAGTTTCACTTTATATTTGAACATCATTGCTTATGAACTTCACATTCAGTACGTAGTCTACCTCGGAATTTTAGATTTCCATCTCGCGACCAGATACCAATCAAGGTCAAAGAATGCTAACAAATGCGGATTCTTTAAATTATATATTGTTGACAGCCTAATGGAATAGTAAAGCGCCCATCAAAATCATAGATTACGAACAAATAAACACAACAGACCAAGTTAACTTAAAACAAAAACTAATTTAATATGTTAATGTCAGTGATGGCTCAATAAAATTAACGATAACAGTCCATAATAATCATGGCCGTATTTAAAATTGAAACAACTTTTTCTCTCGACCTGTCGCTTAGAATTCATCTAGCGTCCGCATCTCTATATGTCAGTCCGTCTGTACGTCCGTCATTACACGTGAATCATCCTCGGTATCGTGCGCTGAGAATTTCGTGAGGTCACAGTTTACTATAGCGGTTTAGGCGCCCTGCGGTCGTTTGCCTGACAGAGACGGCGCCATCCAACTGTCCATATGCTTGAAAAGGATACAGTATGTCTTCTCTGTCTAACGCCGACCGTTTCGTGACCCCACAGCTAATCACATATCTGCAAGCGTATTATGATTATCGCAAGGCTTCGTTTCGTCTTCGTCGCTCGTACGTTGTTGTGGTCAGTGACTCTGTGCATGGTGCCTTCGTTTTGTTTCTCTCTAACATCATTTTATATGCACAATTTGCTTTGAGATATCTTGGAAATTTATTATACATCTTAGAAGCTTCTTGTGGACAAATTAATCCTCTTTTGTTATAAGACATAAGTAAATACGGATGAAATGAGGGTTCATGTCGTTTGTAAGGTGTTAAGTAATATGCGCATTAATGTCATCGTCAGTTTCCGATACATTTGCACGTTCATTTATCAGAGGATGGGTGTAACGAAACAGATTTACCTGTTGCCGGTCTGACATAAATCTCTCGCGGCATTTAATAAGTCGATAATTACAAAAACCCGACGCGAGCTAATGGGGTTGTGGAGTGCTCAACAGGAATGCGCTTAATTCCCAGCACGTGCCTCCCAATAGCTTTATTATACAAAATCTTTAACGTTTCCCAACCAAGTTTATCTTTACGATAACTTTAATTATTTGATTTGGTACTGTTTTGATCTCTTCCGTGTCCGGTTTTCAGTGTTTATTTAGATATGCAGTTCTTAGTGGGCGGCTTTGTTTACATTCCTTAGAGTTAACGACTTTCTATCGAATGTCGATATCGTCTCGGACATTCCTTTTCGCTTAGAAGAATCTATATCTACCGCTGGGTGCAACAAATCAAAATCGTACTTTTATCGTTCCATGTCGCACTAATCGAGGTTCTAATCGGGTGTCCCATCCGTCACTGACTTTGCGTCTACTACTTTCTACATTACTAACAGACAAATCTCTAATCTGTATATTAGAAACAATATTTCTCACTGTCGTAAAAGCCGAGAATTTCCTAATGATATCAAAACACAACCGTTAGAGCAACAAAAGGTGGATGGTCGACCATTTGTCGGTGTTCAAGAGTCGGGCGACAAGTCGCGTGCTAGGCTCTTGTTGAAAAATGTTCGACATAAATAACGGATTATCAACTTGTATCGAGTCGTAACGAGATAGTGGCTAACAACTAAAATAAATAGGCGAACGGTAAATGAAGTTGTGTACCAAACTTTACAATTTAAAACGTTGGGATGATGTATAATATGTATCTTTTAAAGTAAGTAATGACTGCGAGTTGCCTTCGTTAATGTTACAATTTATGGCTGGATATTTATACGTTGTTGGTCGTTTTGTGAGTCATTAGCCGTGAAATGTTATCTTGATTAGTGTTTATGTATTGATGGACGAGATAACTTACTCTGATGACGTTGTAGTCTTTTGTGATGGTTAAGCTCTTTTATTGTCTTCGTGTGCTGTGTTTGTTGACTCTGATAGGGCCTGTTGTAACTTCCTCTAGCAAAATTCTCCAGATGGGATGACAGCTTAAGAGCTTGATAAGTCAAGCTCAACTAAATTCACTTCAACTGGGTGATCGTGCCTTTTTCATCTTGAATACCTCGTCCACGCTATAACAAAAGAAACTTTAGTGATGTCTTGGCCAGTTTGGTTTTGTTGCTACGAGAAATTAGTCTTTATGAGCTGTATGAATGTTATGCTATCATTATCATCGCTTGACGGAAAGACGTTCACTGCTGTACCTTCGTCATACACAGCTCCAATAACTGTTCACCGGCGTTTAGTATCCATCGCAATGTTAAAATACATAACAACAACATTATTTCCTCAAATTAGTTATAACAGTTTAGCTTCTATGGTATTTTAAGCATCTCCAGGCAAATAGTGTATATCAAGAACATTTAATTCTTCAAACACTAATTCTATTTTTCCTGTGTTGGCAAAATGGTAAACTGCTATTTTATTGTTAAAAGAATTTAAATTATTACGTGGTATTGTAACATTATTACTGCTACTTCTTGTGAAGTAATTAACATGGTCTGCAATTATTATAATATAATTCACTCTTTGTCACTTCGCTTTGTCATATGGCGTGTGTTACTCAAGCTGTGGTTTTTAGGGGATCGGCAGGAATTTAAGTTAGTTTTATTTTTAGTGATGAGCATTTTGCGTCTCAATCAACTGCCTCATCGATTACCTGTTCATAAATCGAATCATCATGTCTCATCAATTGTAAAAGTTTACTTTAATCTTTTTAAATCTTTTAGTATGTACTGGCTTTATGGTGGTGTCATGAATTTTTAAGTATCCTATGGGCCTGTACTACTATTAATAATCTATTTCCTTAGCGTAGCGTTATCAATGATTCCTCTTTCGTTTATGAAGAAATAGTCTCGTACTTCCGTGTCCTTATTTAGCTGCCACTTCTAGTCTGGGTGAAGTAAACCTAATTTCTTTCTTTTGATGTCGTGGCTGTCAATTCAAAAGACAGTCGTAACATTTAGTAAGTCAGCAAAGCTTTACTTTACTGTGTAGGTTCTAGTTCCTGATATCAAGTATTGGTAATTTTCAAAAAAGGAAAAATTTTTGACGTCCGGTCATTTTGGTAACCAACTGGTTTAATACGGTTTAGAAAAAATGCTAACTTGATAATCAGCTTAAAAGCCTTTCAATAAGTCACAATTCTCAATACCTGTCATCATTCTTTAAATAAATGAATATTAACACATTATTTTAATGATGTATTCATTCACTATTCTTCATTCTATGATTTCTCTATAATTAAATAAACATATTACTTATTCAACGTTTTCGCTAAAGCTGTAAATTTAAACAGCATAAACGGTAACACGCCTATAAAACGTATCCTTATAAAATAAAATGGCATAACTCTAAAAAACATGATTTTGAAATTTCAACTTTAATTATCTCAATTCTAGTTCATTTTTAGCGTACTTAAAATCTTTGAATGAGAACTTAAGTCCTCTCGTTTCTAAGTAGAGTTTAAGCGTGGTATCACAATGTTGGAATCTAAATTGGGTACCAGTTTAGTTTTATTAATATTTGTTATGCAAATACAAGTTTATTGTGAATCAATTTAATATTTATTCTTCTTGGCATCCATCAGTTCGCTGGAATAAATTAGTACAGGGCCGGTAATATAGGGTTGTCCTCATCAGAAAATTGTAAGCACTTACAATTTTATCAAAGATAGGCCAAACTCTTTAAAGTCCAGATCATAAAGGCCAGTTTGCCGACTCTGCTTCACAATCACTGAAATTCTCCTACCACCTCGTAGCACGGATAAAGCAGCTCCTCTTGATAAAGTGCTCCAAGTACCTATATACTTTTTTTATTGACAATGGAAACTTTCACCAAAACTCCTGTCAACCTATGCAAGTCGAAAGTACTTCCAATTTTGCAAAACCAATCACAATATGAAAACAGAGACTGGTGCCACTTATAGAGGAAAACGCGTTCAAAACAAAACAAATAGAAATTTGAACTTGCCTACCGATATTCCAGAAAATGATTAATCTGCATTTTGACAAAGAGTTACTAAAAGTTAGGACGCAGAGCAGGTTGCTGAACTAATACATATTGTTTAGCCAAAAGTCCTGTACTGCTATTTTATAAGAACCTCCTTCGGGGACGGGTGTAAAAATACACGAAGTCCAACGTTACATAAATTATTCCCGTCATTGTCGTTTTTTTTTAGTCTAGAGTCTAGATCATACCTAGAAACCTGCCGGGGCTGCGGGTTGTTCGTAAGAGATACCGCGCCCCTGGAACGCAAAGGGCACAAGAAGGAACATGGGTGGATTTTAGTCAGTAAAAGTCTGTCAAGTTATTTGATGATTTCCCTCCCAAAAAAATACCTAGAAACCTTTTGGTTACAGAGAGATTGAACGCCAAAGTTCCATCCATTTTTTTTACGATATTTTAATATTATAAACTTGAAATAACACCACAGCCCCTGTACCTAATTTTAGGTGCATCCGTAATCAAAATGTGTTCGCTACCGTAAACGTAGCCCATCAATATTTTTTCTCAGTGCCACTTATTTTGATGATAAACTAAAAGCACTGAATGCAGGTATTCATAAAGTGAAGAAATCTCAATAGCAGCTCGGAATTAGGATTTGTGCCCGATTAATGGCAATAGGCTCGCCTCCATTACATGGGACCAAAACATACCGGCGAACTGTGGGTGTACATTGGTACATCTCTGCCTAACCCTTCGGGGAATACAGGCGTGACGGTATGTAGTTGTTCATATAGTGAAGTTCAAAGTTGATCATATTGTATTTGGTAGGTCAGCGCATCTCCTTTCTCTTTCTAACCTTTTCCCTTCAACAGTACCTATTACAAGTTTATTTGTACCCGATTTCTATGTCTTACTACCCGTTATTGTTGAATTTCTCATATCTTCACTGGCATCGAAGCGTTGTATTCATAGTTTAGCTGAGACATTTCATCCTAAATGCCTTTGGCGTTTCTCTCCTTCATGGCTTTGCTTATAACGTTTTGCAGACTCATTACCAACATTTGCGGGTCTATTCTGAAAAAAATGTCTCTTGGCAAATTTAGAGAGTGAGTTAGGAGTGAATTTGAGGTGATCTGTTAAACCCTAGGATTTGACTTCCCCTAAATTCACTGAGGGAGATTTTGACAGATTAGACTGGCTGTTACTCAAAAATTAACCCAATAGTATACTGCTTGATAGCTGAAATCTATATACCTATTCTCTTGGCACCTCCAACTCTCTAATAAGGAATGAGTTTTTTGCAAAAGAATTCGTAAGCTTATAAGCTTAAATATCCAATTAAACTGACCATGAGCAGTTTCGACAGCCCTGCAGTAATTGTGGGGCATTTAAATAGTTATAAACGATACACTAACTACGGTTACTTTATCCTTATGACAATCGTTAATTGTCGCAAATTATAGTTTAGAATATGTACTTGAGAACGTCAATCGATCGGTACTGAATCATTGAGTCAATAAATTAATAAAACATCGATTATAGAATCGAATGTACGTGTAGGACTCCATAAAACTCGAATCATACCATCTTTAATTTTGATGTCAGAAAAAATAGATAGATTACTTTATAAGCTTCCTCGTTAGCCTAGTGGTCCTAAGCACGACTGCTACGTTATAGGTCTTTGGTTCGATTCCCAGGTCGAGCAAAAAGTGTTATTGGGTTTTTCTATGAAACTCTCAGTAGCAGCTAGGTGTTAGGATTTATGCCCAGTTAATGGCAATAGGCTCGCCCCCTATTACATGGTACCTTAACATACCGGCGAACTGTGGGTGTACACTGGTACACTTCTGTCTAACTCTTCGGGGAATATAGGCGTGATGGTATGTTATGTTTATACTTATTAAAAAATAGCACAATCTGTAGGGTCTACTGTCGACTATTACCAAATAATAATTATAGCCACAGTGCAAGTATTATAGATACCACCACCATCACCATCACGCCTATATTCACGGAAGGGTTAGGCAGACGTGTAACAATCTTCATCCACAGTTTGACGATATGTTAAGGTCCCATGTAATGGGGGTAAGCCTATTGCCATTAACTGGGCACAAATCCTAACTCCGAGCTACTACTGAAAATTTCATTGAAAACTCCAATAATACTTTTTGCTTGACCTGGGAACAAAAAAAAAGGTTTTATAAACACATTAAGTAAAGACATACTGAACTAAGATATTTCGAGTAAATTCAGAAAAGTAAAATTGTTTGCCTAATTTTTATCTGTCAGAATTCTTCGTACGATAATTGATCCTTCGCTATTATTGTCTAGTAAGGCACCAACGGCTGATGTCTCTAATTCAAATTCATTGAAGAAAAATGGAGTATTATAGATCCCACCGATACTCCTGGTCAGACGATAGCCCACTTTCCACAGTGCCCGAAATGTCCCTTCCCCTGTACTGTAGAGGACGATAACAACGCTTCTGATGCCACGAATATCGTGGCCACCTACAGAGCCCAAAAATTATAGGATTATCTTAAACTAGCTTCCGCCCGCGTGACTTGTTTCACCTACATTTAGTTACGTCTTTGGTTACTGCTCTGCTCCCATGAGTCGTTGCGTGATGTTAAATAGCCTATGTTACTCAGAAATAATGTAGCTATCTATTGATGTAAAAATGGTTCAAATCGGTCTAGTGGCTTCGGAGCTTATTCAGTACAAACAAACAAACAAAATCATTCCTCTTTATAATACATATTATTATAGATTATCAACTCTAAAAGAAGAATTCAAAATAGTCAATAGTAGGCACCACTATTTATGGAGACCCATATAGCTAGGAAACTGGGAACTAGTCTAAAATCATCATCATTACAACGGGATTGACACTTCACGTTCACTGAATAAAATAGAGGTTTTAAATTAACTACACTGAGGTACTTTTAAGTAACTTTGCATGTGTATCCAAGTTGCTATCCCAAATAACTAGGGCTGGTGGCGGGCTGGAGTATGGCAGGCTGGGCTGGTTGCTGGTTCCACCTTCCAGGCCCTGAGCGGTGACCACCAGCAGTCCCATGGAGAGACGCTGTTAAGGTTTGCATTGCATCCCACGTTAAAGTAACTTGGCTTCTGGGCGTGACGTATTTTATTTGCTTGGACAATGCAGGTATCCATAGACCAGAAGCTTAGTCCTAGATTTATAGACAAGCTTTAGTTTTTTTTTTACTACATTTTACGAAGTAGGTAAAGTTGGAAAACGAAATTTTCCTTTCATAGCCAAAATTCATTTTAGTAGTTAGTATTCGATAACTACAATGTGTGGTTTCATTATTTATTTGACATTATGAGAAAAGACAAATTTTACGATTTTTCTTTATGGCGCGAAAATGATTGATTGTTTTTTTATTATCGTTGTATTGGCGCCAATTCGATAATCAAACCGGTTTTTTTGTTTCTTTTTTTCTTATAGCCCTATGTAGGATAGAACGATACTGTATTGTTGACCGCTATCTTAAAAAAACAAAATTGTCTATGATTTAATGGCCTCCTTTTTATTAGGTCGTTTAACGTAGTTGTTCGTATTTACCTTCTTATGTTTTATGCTATTCACTCTATATACCTCGCGGAGTCACCCGCCTTCAGTTACATCATTGGTTACTGCTACGCTCCCTTTGGTCATAGCGTGATGTTCTATACGCATAAACCTCTCTATTAAATCACTATATCTATAATTGACAAAACCTCATTAAAATTCGTTCGTTTAAAAGATCTAAGCGTACAGATGGCGGGAAGCGACTTTGTTTTATACTATTTTAGGATGGAATATTTTATCTGGCTCGAATTACTAAAAACCAAGCAAGCGGTGGTATATTTTTTTTTTAAATCTCCCTAGAATAATTAAGGTGTAAAGTGAGCAATAGGCAAGCTTTCATCACCCTTGAAATCACAAAGGGATAATTTACTAAGAATATTTTTGCAGAATAACCCGACAGAAATAATGTATTAATGGCATATTTTAGGCATTACTAAATAATACTCGCGGACCATTACAAATTTTTAACTAGGTAGTAAAAATATTGGCCAAGTATCAAGATTTAATTATCTTCATACATTTCATGCTTTTTGTTTTGTTTTAAGTTTTCGCTATAGAGGTGTCAAGACGTCAATCATACGGACATAAGTGTTTTTGTATGAAAAAATGGTGTGCTACGATTTTTTTGATACTTTTTGACGTTTGATAGGATTTTTTATATGACACCAGTATTTTTTGCTGAAGTACCTAATTGTTTTATTGATAGGCAAACGAGCGTATTTAAATACCAGGGCCCTCAAGGCCCTACAAGGGTTAATGAACCCAGATTAAAATTACACCGGTAGTAACTTCAGTTTAACAAAAATTTGACACCACTTTTTTATGGAACACGCTATCGGTCTCCTAACACTCTTATTTGGTTTGGCACTATCTTATTTTAGCTTCATGAAACTACGACACACACCATCACGCCTGTATTCCCCGAAAGGTTAGGCAGAGGCCTACCAATTTACACCCACAGTTCGCGGTATGGTTTTATGTCTCATGTAATAGGGGCGAGCCAATTGGCATTAACCGGGCACAAATCCTAACTCCGAGCTGCTACTGAAAATTTAATAGAAAAACCCAATAACACTTTTTGCTCGACCTGGAAATCGAACCCAAGACCTCTAGCATAGCAGTCACGGTTAGGACCACTAGGCTAACGAGGCAGTTAAGTACCACTACGAAATCTACGAGTAACTATAAAGTTACTAATCTGTTCACGTGTACCTAGGTCATTGTAATTATCTAACTATATAGGTAGGTAACTATGTAGGTACCTAGGTATTAAATGAGCAATTCTAACTTACCTCCTACTTTTCTCAGATACTTGTAGTACCTCACCATCGTCGGATCTCAGAAATGACATGACATATTGTTTCCTCAACTCAATCTGTGTCAAGATCACGCTTGGCCAATCACGACCAATCTTCAACCACCCTTATCGTAAGGCCGTAAGGTCGAATATTCTTTAAATTAAACGAAAATAATAACTTTGTTGTGATCTGTGTACGGATCTCGAATAAAAACGATGTAAAGAGATCATTTAGTGTAGGCTCCACGTAAATAGGTTGGACGTGTCATGTTTTGTGAATATTGTGGCGCAATTTTCTTAGATGTTTCTACATTTTTCCATAATAACAAAGATCCAAAACAATAACAATGTTCTCCTTCCAAATTCGCTTTAAACTATTTAAAAACAACGATGTTCTCCGCTCATATCTGTCGCCATTCCATACGAATTCTTGTCTATGACTCACTCACCTTTGACCATAAACAATTATAATAAGCTCTTTCCATTCACATTAAAAAAAAATCTAACTATTTTTAATTTATTTACTAAACTGATATGTTACCGACTGAACCGTTACCAAGTAGCTTTTTTATTTACAATAAACACATTGCTAATTTTCACTTAATCCTATGAACTATGCGCCATGGGTGCCGAACGATTTAATCAATGTTATTTATACGAGAGAAATTTGAAATGAGACGTAGTCTTATGCAAATGAAAGCTAATGGACCTAGTTGTATTAAACCTTACGGGAAGCCCACTCATATTAATACTAATTTACATTAATTTCCATTCATAAATTTCCATCTGTCAATGACCAAAATTGATTCCTATGCTTAAAGCATTAAGAAATTCAGTATGAAATGACGTTTTGGCGCGTTCGAAATTCGAATCGTAATTAGTGTTGAACGCGATCGGACAATCGCTTTGTTAGAGTCGCGCCGAGTGGTCATCGATTATACGAGCAGATAGTGATGTTCCGTCGATGTCGAGACGTACCGGAGATGTATCGGTAGATAGTGTAATGACGCGCTATTAGGCTAGGTGTCGACGCAGCGCGGCGTGGGAGAGCCCGCGGCCTACATTTCCTTCTGAAACCGGCTAATCACGCGCGCAATTACTCTAATTCAGACGGAATTATTCCGACGATGTAACACTTTAATTGAATTGTTGATGTGAGCCTTAATTCGTGAATGCGTGTTATTTTGATGATTGGTATCGTGATATTTGGTTGGTAAATATCGATATTGAACGAAGGTATGAATTCGTATGTAATCGTTGAAATAATAACCCGAATCTACGAAATCAAATGTCATAACAATTTATAAGAATCAGAATTAGTAAGTTTAGTGTGGGAAGCGCTCGTTACGAAACAACCGTGGGGCGAATTCCAGTCATCTTGTCATTCAGGGAAAAAATAATAATACAACCTGTTTACGCGTTTATTTTTTTTCTTGTTGTACTGACAAGAAATAAAAAGGCGGTACGCGCGTGCGCGTGCATTCGCGCCGGCCCGCGATGCGTTCCCGCCAAAAAACGTGGCGCGCTCCGAATGCTTGGCGCGCTATACATTTTTGTTCCCCTGTGAGCATTTCCGAATGAACGATTAGAAGCGACGATTCCGCGTTTTCACGTCGATTCGTCTCGGATTGTATCGATGATTTGTGGCGTCACGATCTTTGAAATGCCTCGTTGTACTGAGAAACAACAGGTTCATTCTTTAACGTCTGTGAAGCTGACTCGTAATTTAGAATCGACTAAAAACTAATGTTGTCCACTATGAGTGATAGGTAAATATTAGATTTAGGATTCGATGCATTTTTGTGACTGTTATCGATTTGTAAATGTTTATTTTTGAAAAAATATACCGTCATGCACAGTTTTTTATTTATGCTTCACTTTTTGCATGTTATTCACCTGATTGGCTAAATCGCGATCGTGATACATAAAAAACTTCCCGAGTAATAGAACTTTTTTGAATCTGTGATGGTTTCACAGCAGGTACCTAACTATTTGAATTTGGAAATGTCACTGGCTTTTTAAGATTCATGAATTAAAAAGTCTTCGATTCGAATTCAAATGGACACTTGACTTAAGTACCTACCATGGAAATAGCATGTACTGTATCTATGTATAGAGAGCGTACAACGTATGTACTTCCCAATATGTACCTACATTGCGTTACTTTTTCTTTTTAAAGCCAAAATCAAATTATAATTAAATGTATCTATGTTAGCATTTCTTTTTTTACGAAAGACTTTGTCAATCTTTTTTAGGCATTATTCATGTCATGTAGACTAACTAATGATCCCATCTTAATTAGTTTTATGGGCTTAGATAATATTGTTTTTATTTAAAATCTTATGTTCTATGTTTAAATAAAAATGAATTTAAGTTAATACAAATTCATTCTTATCTGAATCTAGAACAAGATTTAAAATTAACACAAACAGTCATTTAAAGTTATACCTACTTAAATATTTTATTAAAAAAATGTGAACACGATCAAGATAAAAACTAATTGACAATTCAAAAAAGTTTATTAAGATTAAAGACATCAAAATAAAACTGTAAAAAATACGGAAATGGTTTATTAAAATAAATATAAATAACTAACTTCTGCTTGGGACTTCATCCGCTAGTTTTTTCACCCGCATTAGGTTATGTTTTTGGTTACTGCTACACTCCCGTGTGTCGTAGCGTGTTGTTATATAGCCTATAACCTTAATCGATAAATGGACTATCCAACAAAAATATATTCTTTCAATTCTAATCAGTAGTTCCTGAGATTAGCGCGTTCAACTAAATAAACAAACAAACTCTTCAGCTTTATAATCAGCTTTAATATTACTATAGATTTGAAAGACTTGGTATACGTTGGTAGGTAGGTCTGAGGTCAAGAAAATACTAACGGTAGTTTTTATTTATCCTGAATACTTCATAGAAAATGGCGTAAAAGCCAGAAAAAAAATGTTTATCTTTTTCGTAATATACCTACTTATTTGGTTATTAATTAACGGTAGGTAGTAAAAAAGTTAAAGTTATAAGATAAGCTACTGTGAAAATTTTACTACGTTTTTAAACATTCCTTTTTTAGGCTACTTATTAGGAGCATATTGAATCTGTAATAAGTAACCTGTTATTGGGGTAAATAAGAAAATATGTACTAAATAAGGCCTATTTGGCAAAGTATTATCACACAGACACACCAAGCTGTCATACGAAAGTTGCCATTTTTAAATAGAGAATCGTATTCCCACTATCATTCATACAGCGGTTCTCCCGTACCAGCCGCCGCGGTAGACGCTCCGGACGTCGGGAGCCGCGAGACGACTCCCGGCCACCGTAGATACTGGCCTGTGGACGGTGAGCAATGGGTAGCTCACCGTCCTTACGTTGCATAACGACAGGCCGTGTCGACGGCGCGTTCGTGTTCCACGCGCGCCTCAAAGAGATGTCAGCAAAAGGAAGGGGCCACTGAGGGCCGATGCCTGCCGGGGCTGCGGGTTGTTCGCAAGAGATACCGCGCCCCCGGAACGCAAAGGGCACAAGAAGGAACATGGGTGGGTTTTAGTCAGTAAAAGTCTGACACTCCCTCCCGCCCCGCCCAGGGCGGGAGAAGTTATTTAATGATCTCCCACCCACCAAAAAAAAAAAAAAAACTATCATTCATGGCATTCTATTTCAAAAACTCCATTTTTAACCGACTTTAAAATAGGAGGAGGTATTTTTTTAGATTTGTTTCTTTTAGAACTCCGTCACTTAGTAACCAATTTGGAAAATTATGTTTTACTACTACAATCACATACCATCACGCCTATATTCCCGGAAAGGTTAGGCAGATGAGAAGTGTACCGATGTACACCCACAGTACGCCGATATGTTTTAGGTCCCATGTAATAGGGTGCGAGCCTGTTGCCATTAACCGGACACAAATCTTAACTCCGAGCTGCTACTGAGAATTTCATAGAACAACCAATTAACACTTTCCTCGACCTGGGAATCAAACCCAAGACCTCTAGTCAGTTACTTACTACAGTAAAAAAAAAACCTATTAAAATCATTATCTTAGTACTGAAAACGTTTTGATAAAAAAAAAATAACTCCAATCAATTATACAAAACAGTATCGTTTACAATTTGCAAATCGATTTACAAATCTGTTCAAAACACGCTTAAGTAGTGTTGTAAACTACTGGTATTTACCAAGTATCGATTTAATACATGCAGAACCAGTACGTAAATAACTACATACCATTGTAAATATTTACGAGTAATTCCAAGCTAATAATAGCTTGTGAACAAATCAATCATGATTGTCGTATATTAGACATTAATTTTAGTTTATTCAAGATTTTCCTTGTCTGTTAATTAGTTTTTTAACCTAATGTTTTTACTTTTCAATCGGCTTTATGTGGGAACTTAATTTATTAATAATACTTAATATCTTACTGACCAAATTTCGATCACGGCAGTCAATCTCAATGGAGACTAGCTAAGTACGCGCTAAGTGCATATAGTGTACGAGTGTGTGTGAGTCACAGTTGACTCCCTCTTCCCTCACTTTTATAGTTCGCTGGTGCGGCAATTCGAAACGAAAAGAGATAGATCCAGACGCAGGACCAACGGCTTTACGTGCTTTCCGAGGCATGGGGTGTCACACCACCAACTCCCAAACTTCGGATTACTACTGAGAAAAACCTTAATACCACTCTTTGCCCAACCTAAACCCAATCTAGGATCCTTCGCCCTATTGTCTCTCTTGCGAAAAACGGGGTAGTTCTATAATGTAACCAGGGTAGTACCCTACTATGCTGCAATAAATTATATTGTCCACATGAATTGCTACTGCTTTCAATAGAACTAAATAGGTATAAACTAATATTGCAATATCTCTTCCCAGAAAATATGTCCAAAACCTTGACTTTCTACAGAAGTTGTTATTAAATACGAAGTCTGGCCGTAAAGATAGCGACAAGGGAAGCACACCTACTGTTTTAGTGCACATTATGTATTTACAGCTTCAACTACTAATTGCAAACATGGAGTAATGAGCTAACTAATTTATAATATCGTAATTATTTGTAAAGGAGGAACTGGTAATGCTACACCGAACGTTACTCCTGAATTATGGGGTGCGAGCTCAGAGTTCAGCGAAATGTAATTGAGATTTGTGTGAATATAATGTGGTCGTTCCATGTAGAATTAATGGTGTGAGAACTTCTTGGTCTACTGCTTTATAAACATTCTGCTTTTTAAATTTAGAATTGTATCCCTAACGTGTTTTTGTTTCCTTTGTTTCAGCTGTACAAAGGGGTCGAGTACCTCCGACGCAACCAGCAGGGCTTTCCTTACCTGGCCAGTACGCGCTGGCCAACGGCGACCCCTCCGCTGGCCTCAACAGCCACCCCTACCTCTCCTCCTACATCTCTCTGCTTCTGAGAGCAGAACCCTATCCCACCTCCCGGTATGGCCAGTGCGTCCAACCCGCCAACGTCATGGGAATAGACAATATCTGCGAACTAGCCGCGAGGCTACTCTTCTCCGCCGTAGAATGGGCGCGGAACATCCCCTTCTTCCCCGAGCTCCAAGTGACAGACCAGGTCGCGTTGCTAAGACTCGTCTGGTCGGAACTGTTCGTCCTGAACGCGTCCCAGTGTTCCATGCCCCTCCATGTGGCGCCGTTACTGGCGGCCGCGGGACTCCACGCGTCACCGATGGCGGCCGACCGAGTTGTGGCCTTCATGGACCACATCAGGATCTTCCAAGAGCAAGTAGAGAAGCTGAAAGCGCTCCACGTCGACTCGGCGGAGTATTCCTGTCTGAAGGCCATCGTCCTCTTCACGACAGGTAAAATTTTAGACAGTCTTTTTGGGGAAGCGCGGTTGTTGCTTTACAGAGTGGCGGGGGCTGGCGGCTCTGTCACCAACTACGGAGAGTTGCTCGTGTTGGTGAGGACGCACTTGGATGCGTACGCCGAAGCGGCGCGCGTACAGATACAGCAACCGCCAGCTCCGCAGCCGTCTACTGCTTCATCCGGGTACTATTCCACTTTGGACACGTCTCTTGGCGTCAACTCCTCTCTGTCTTACGGGAGCTTCCTATCAACACCTTCTAGATTACCACCTAACTACACAAGTAGTCCTAGAATGCCTGAGGCTAGTACATCATCACCATTCAAACTATGGGAGGGTAGTGGGAAGCTTCCTAAGACGGACCAAGGAGGTTGACGTGTTACCGTATCGGTTACGGGTCGGAACTGAGGTGTCGGGTAATGACGGAACGCTTGGCGTACGTTCGGAGTCGCTCGCGTATTTAACCGTTAGCGTATTGCTAGAATATGTTTATACACGGGGATAATAACTCTCGCTCCCCGAAGCGGGCTTCATACGTACGGGGAGAACGCGACTTATTGTTCTCGAAGATTCCTCCGCGTTATTGTAAATATTACGTATAAAATACGTGATATATTAGGCATAGCTTCGTTGAAAACGATTACAAATATCGTCGAGACGTCATAACCTATTATGTTTAATTTATTTTCATGTAGATAACTAACTTTTTAATATGAATACACGCGCGTAATTTATTACTTACTACTTTCGTTTCATTTTCGTTTTATGTCTTAAACCCTTTTTATAAATTTAATTAAGCTTTCGATGATAAATTTGGATTAACGATGTTTTATAAATATGTTGATTTTGGCAAAAAATATTCGTAATTAACAATAATTTATTGGATAGATGAATTATAAATCAAATTAGTTTAGTGTTTATAGTTACTTGGCAACAGATTTATGAAGTTCATACATCGTTTAGGGGATTAGTTGACTACTGAAGTTACAATTCATGTCTTATTTGATAAATGTATTGCTGTCTACAGTTTTTCGATAAATATATAGACTTTAATTTAATCTTTATATTAAGGAAGTTAATTAAGAAACTTGCGTGGAATGCGGTTTAAAATGATTGCGTAAATATTGTGCAATCAGAATTCAGAAATGAATCATTATTTATTATTAGAAAATAACTAAAAGTTAAATTTTGTTTTGTCAATTTTAAATAATTTTGCCATAATTAACCAAAGAATTCAAATAAATCTCTATAATACTCAATAAATAAATCTTAGAAATAGTTGTAGATATACCAACCATATTTCGTCAACAATTAGGTCTTATTTAGTTTGAATACAAATACACTTACTAAACACACACACACACACACATGCATACAATGAATTGAAAAGATTGTATTCCTAGTGTTGGATAAAACCTAGTAGATAAATACGAGGTTTAAAAAGACACTTTACATAGGTACCCGTTAACTGATATATTTCTGGGACTTCCCCAAGCCCGACGAATTTTTTGACAGATTTCTTCTCGCCGACAAAGAAATCTGTCAAAAATGTGTAAAAAAATCGGTCGTGAGCGAAGAGCCTAATGGTAACGTACGCAAAAACATTGTGCTTACCGGTGCATGCAATAGTACAGTGGACGTGGGGGTATTTATAGTTTAGTTATAATATTTAAAACCGACTTTTAAAATGAAAGTTTCCCAAGTCCATACCTGGACCCAGAACGTAAAAAATATCGCTATAAAAAAGAAACATGCGATTGTCAACTTCTCGAAACATCTTTATACACCCGTTAAAAATAAGATACCTTACGTATATCGTAAACTACACGAATAAGGATTTATTTCAAGAATATTGAATAAAATAATTCTCACGGATTCAACCATAATTATTGTAAAATCTGCGTATTATTAAACAAGTAAGTACAGGACAGTAACTTAGCTAGAAATTAATACAGAAATAGGTAGTAAACTTTCGCTTTCCCAGGCTTACGATCGCGAAATTTCCAGTTTTACAACATATTAAAAGTCTTTGACAAATTTTAATGGCTACTTGTATAATTTTATCCGACATTAACTTTTAGGGTTGTAATCGTGACGTAATGCGGATATTATTTTTATTTCCATTTAAATAATTCGCGTAATACCTAATTTGGAGTTAGGAATTATTCGTGTAATTTCGGAATAATTATCTAATTTTATTGGTTGTTTAAAATTTTATTATCCATTTGTATTTTATTACCTATTGTTTTAATATAAGAATTTTCTATAGAAATCTTAAATGTGTACTTACCTAGGTAAAAAAAAGTTCGATATTTAATTTATAAATGTAATTTTATTTTCTTTGCTGCCTCGTTAGCCTATTGGTCCTAAGCGCGACTGCTACGCTAGAGGTCTTGGATTCGATTCCCAGGTCCAGCAAAAAGTGTTATTGGGATTTCCTATTAAATTCTCAGTGGCAGCTCGGAGTTATGATTTGTGCATCCCTTGGTACACCCCTGCCTAACCCTTTGGGGAATACAGGCGTGATGGTATGTTTCCAAAGAAAAAAAATGTTCATGTCATATTTTACACCTTCTTTTAAATCGGGCTACTGGTTACTCGATGACATTTAAACATCATAATTAAGGCCTCAAATAAGATGTAAACAAATTCGTAAAACAAGATGTTTCGTATAATTAATAAGTTTATATTTATTAATAACCTATCTAATTATACATACAAGATCGAATTTTACACACGGACGCACAATATTTTGTTAGGTTAGATATAGCTTTGGTTAGATTAAATTTGTCTTTTCAAATTTTAACCCTTTTATTACCACATTTAAAAAAATGTGGTCATTATTTATTCAAACATTCCAAATTCAAAACATATTGCTCATAGAAAAATTAAACACTAACATTTATTTTTACATAAGTACAGTTTAGTCAATGTACCCGTCAACTTTACCACATTTTGTACCATCCACGTAACAACTCCCCGTCTCCTACGATTGTTAGCACAAAACTCGTCCCGCACTCGTCGGTTAGTCGTCCGATAATCTCTCGAGCGAGTGACGAGACGCTTCCGACGTGTCGACGACACTTTCGCCACATACAGCGGAGTGTTAGACTTTTGATAACAGACCTATGTTAGTAGACTGTAGATTATTATTTTCTGAGTTGATCGTTTTTTTTGATAGTCGAACTGGGAATAGCAAGTTTCGTTCAGAGTACCTATTAGTTAAGTAAAGTATTATTATAGCAGGTTAAAGGAAGATGGAATCGTAGAATTTTACGTAAATGACATCCTTTCAATACACTTGTATCAAATAGTCTGGTCACCTTAGTGCGACCCTTAAGTAATTTTAATACTATCACTAAAATAACAAACTAAAACGAATAACTATCAATTATTATAGTCAATTTCAATTACTAGTCCGATCGTATGGCACAAGCCTCACTAAAATTCAACATAACTACTTCAATAATGATTATAATTTAGTGTGGTGTATCGTAGTTTTAGTGGTCGTTCGCGGCTTGCGGTGTAGCCGACACAACGGTAGTAAACAGTTGAATGCGTAAAGTTAGCAGACAGACAGTGATTGAAGGATATTACAAGTTCGGATATATCCGAGATAATTATCTCGACTGTCAAATGGGCATCGCATTGCAAGGGTTGAGCACGGAATAGATAATCCGAATTTTGTATGTGAATTTTGATAATTCGGAGGACCTTTTTGACGAAGTTTTATTTAAATTTGGAACGTCATAAAGTACAATCCGATACCCCTTAGTTGTCTGTGGTTTTATAAAGAGAAAATAAAGTTCGACGCTAAAAATTCTAAAAGTACCCAATAGAAATGGTTTCTATTATAATAAGAATTCTTGGTTGATCGATTACTGACGTATTTGATAAAGTTCTTGAATACGAATAAAGCGATTTACGTAAAAATGTGATGAATAAAGTATAGGTTTAGTCATTATAGTGTAATACAAACTCACCTTGACAGGTGTCGTGACTAGATTTTTTATTAAAAATATTGATTTGTCATTTTTATTTAACTTTCTTTGTAATGATCGGTATTTTTTGTAGTACAGTGTAGACTTTTTAATCTTGGGTTTAAAATTGACTGTATTATTATGTATGTGGCTACGAAATGACATTAATGGTGAAATATAAAAACAGTCAAATTTGAGAAGTATTGGAAAAAAAGAAGATTTGATGGTATTATTTTGATTGATGCTACATTTATAAAATTATATTAAGTAGGTAGCCACTGTCAATACTATATCTTTTAATTTCATAAAAATGTTTTTATTTTTTTACAACCACAGAACCAGAAACCCGTCATGTCAGACATAGACAAACCTCCTTGCTAAGCCATACATTTTCCAGATCCTTATCGCGATTTAACATAACAGATATAAGTACGACACCTAACACAACACTGTCACTACACTAAACTGAATATAAAACTAGTTAGAAGTAGGTACTGAACGACCAATATGTCTTGAGCTCCCTTGTTCATCTCTTCCCTGTTGACCGGGAAGGATAGAGGGGTCTAGTGTGGTTGGTTCGGTATTACGCCTGGGGGTACGATGAATATGCAACACCAATAAATGTAGTTTTATCCACGCCGGCTAACTTTCTCCGTCCACAGGCCCAACTCGACTCGGTCGGGTAATAGTTGCACGAACTAACTTTGCGATGTAGTTGGATTACCGTAGATTGATTTTTTAATTTTATATTTGTACAGGCGTTGTGTTGCCGTGTTCGAATTGAAATTATAGATAATTTCAATAAGTAAAGAATGGAAAAGTTTTGGTTCTTTTAAAAAAATGTGTATAAATAGATAACGATTTACAAACCGTCACAATACAATTTATAGTTGAATGACGCATTTATTTTTCAATTTATATTTTAACACACATTTTTGAAATCGATTTCTCCTATAAAATAATTACCATTTATTGGTTTGTTCACTAATACAAAATGGCAGTCGATTGAGTTTGTAAATAGTTCTGTTTTTTCAATGAATGATATTCGTTATTAGAAAAAAAAACAGCTGTTCCATACAAAAATGCGGCACCTACAAGGTCAATGTATGGAACTGCTGATATTGTTTTCATAACGTTATCCCTTCCACCCGTTATTATGAAAAAAGCGGGCCTTATGTACATGTTCATAAACATGTAGGTACGTACGCAGTAAACGTAGGTATAAAATACTTACCTTCATTTTATATTATAATATGTTTGAAACTGAATGAACAGTGTTTTTATTGCATGACTTGACTTTATTATTATTACAACAGGAAAACCAACTAATTATGAGATATGACATTATTACAGGCTAAGCAACACTTAACAAGCTTATCAATTATTTTTTTCACAGAAAACAAACGATGGTAATTTATTTTAAAATTTACATAAACGTCAAAATCCGTTAAGAATTTGATATTTAATTCTGAAGTTTAATAATTAACATACGAAGAAAAACGTAGGTTTCTAGTAGATGAATAGTCAACGATTTTTAATTTTTCATGGCTATACATGCAATTCTTATTGTATTAGAAACAAGATAAGTTATGTATGTTAAAAGGAAACATTTCCTCGTTATAACTTGATAAGCGGTTTGTGAAGAGTGAATAAAATTATTGGCCCTTCAGTTGAAAATTTTCATTTGACGTGCCGAATACCGAATGGAGTTATAGCATAGGGTATCATTGATTTCCGTACAAAAAAAATATACCTAGAAAATCTACTTACTAATTACACTAATTAATAATGCCTGCATATATCTATTAACATCATTATTATCTATTGCACATATCTATTAATAAAAAAATAAAGCGTGTTAATTAAATAGGTAATCATTCATTTTTTTCTAGCAAAACAAAACAGTTAATAAAAAAATCGAACGCCGATAAAATGTTGTATCGTGCAGACTTTTAATTTATTTTTTAGTGACAGCTTATTGAACGTGTTCTTTTTTTAAATATACTTGAGCCAATAATTTATGGGTTGTTTGATTAAATAAATCTAAATCGATCTGCTTGGATTTAACACTTAGTAATCAATAAGATATTTAAATAAAAAATGCAGAGGAACTGATACTAAATTTTATTTAAAATATTCTAATCTTTTATTTTACAATTTTAATTTAAGAATATCTCAGTTATTGTGCATAGACAACTATTGTCCTCTACCTATTTTATTCAAAAATGAGGTACAGTCACCAACTGAAATCTGTATACAAATAATACAATACAATGGTATTACGCAAAAATTATACTTGCTACAGAAAACGACTCACACATTTAAAACTACAATGCTACAATGTAACAAACTCGACCAATCTCTGCACCGTAACCATGACAACGCATTCTGTTACAGAAATCACACTTACAACGTATTAGACACAAATCAATATAATTATTCATATGGCCGACCACCATAGTTCTCATAAGTACATTTTATAAAAGGTTACGTAATTTTCTAAGTATAATAAATTTTATCTTGATGACTGCCCATTTAGTTACATTTAAAGGGCCTTACACTCTTGGTTTGGGCACATTTTGATTCCGTATAATCCATAACTACTAATATTATAAATGCGAAAGTAACTCTGTCTGTCTTTTACGCGTTCACGGCAAAACCACTGAACCGATTTTGATGAAATTTGGTACGGGGTAAGTTTGAACCCTAAAATAGGACATAGGCTACTTTTTATAACCGAAGTCGCGGGCAAGAGCTAGTTTGATATAAGTATATCGGGCAACTAACTTCAACTTTCTGACTAACTGACCGACTTTTTGACAACTCAAAATTACCTTTTTTCATTGAAATGAATGCTTTGACTTGACGTTGACATTGGATTTGTTTTATTGTTGTAAGATAGACTCGTTTGTTCCATCTTGTGTCACCTTTTTACGGCAATTTTTATTCCCGCCGTCAATATAGCTTATGAGGGATACATGTCCTAAAAGACATTACTTAATTATACAAAAGATGTCGTATAAACAATCCTTCGCCATAGACACATACGTGGAAAAAACGAAAAAATAAAGCCATATTATGGAACAGGAGTATGACAGTATATTAGACCATTTCACATTAACATACCATGACGCCTGTATTCGCCGAAGGGTTAGGCAAAGGTGTACCAATGTACCCCCACAGTTCGCCGATATGTTTTTGGTCCTATGTAATAGGGGGCGAGCCTATTGCCATTAACCGGGCACAAATCCTAACTCCGAGCTGCTACTGAGAATTGCATAGAAAAACCGAATAACACTTTTTGCTCGACCTGGGAACCCAAGATCTCTAGCGTAGCAGTCGCGCTCAGGACCACGAGGCCAACGAGGCAGTTTAATCCATTTCATTAATTTTATTAACGGTGTTCACATCTCACAAACCCAATATCATTTAGAAGGGCACTTTGCCCATCTCTTGGGCAGTATATTACCCAATCCAGTCGCATAGTGAGGACGGCTCTTTAAATTTAGATTACGCGTGGTCACGTAGAACGCGTGTGGCGATATTTCATTTATTTATTTATGCTTGCCTATAAGTTTTCTTAGGTATTTGGGTTACGATTGTCACCTACCGTCCTTTTGTTTGGCTTTAATTGTTTCTTATAATAACCCTTTTGTTGGTGCTGGAATGTCTTGCTTCATTCATAAAAATATTGCGAAGAAAAATTGTAAAAAAAAAATTAAATCTATGCTGTATTCTCATGAAGTCTCATAGGCTGTTAAGTCTCATTGTCGCAGTGAGTTCGATTTCCAGGTTGAGCAAAGTATTATTGGGGATATTTCTTAGTATCAACCCGGAGGGAGAATTTTACCAACGTAGAGTAACACACCCGTGCCTCGGAAAGCACACGGTAACTCTCCCCAGTTATGCCGGATTCTCGTTCCACCTTAGTTTGAGAGTGAAGGCTGAAAGACTTTCCCTGTCTTTGCGCGCACATACCTGTGCACTTTAATATCTATTAGCTTGGCTAGTCTCCATAAATATCGGATCCCAGTACCTAGCTTTCAATGCCGATGATTCACAAAACTGTAAACGTATTTCATAACGGGGATTCCCCATTCCCCTAACAGCATTCTATTTTTAATTTAAATCTGCTTCCGCATCGAAAAATATACTATTTTAATACGTTAACACATCAAAAACAAAAGACGGTTCCCTCAAGCACATCCTTCAGTCTAAACCGATGGTGACAAATATACCTATCTCTTTCTAGCAGTAGGTGCAGCAGGTTAGTGTGAGTAGTGTGTACGTCTGGATAACGGTACACAGGTCGTGACGGCGAGGCCGCGGGACGAGTCACGATTTGAAAAAGTGTCGGGCCGACGGGACGAAGTCCCTGCGTTCCGAGATGATATTGCTTGGTGCAAGATGTAGGCTTAATACGATGTGCCTGCCAGGGTTGCGGAATTTGTTCGAAAAAGTCACCGCGGCCCTGAAACGCAAAGGGCATTAGGAGGAACACGGATTGGTTTAAATCAGTAAGAGTCTGACACTCACTTCTGCTCAGAACAAATAATTTAATGATTCCCCATCATTAAAAGAAAAGACTTAATACCTCGCGTATTTGAAACATGTTAATATGTACTCATATGGATTCCATACAACACAATTTCTATCGGTCTCCCTTCCGAAGCTAGAAACAGCAGCAAGTCAACCTCCATTAATAACACAATATTAAAAATCTTAAGTAAAAATAGAGATCCTTACTGCAGCTAACAAAAAAGAGATGGTAACTTTGAAACCGCTAAACCAATTTCCATCAACCATAGCTAAGAACTCTCCCGAATAATTCACCTTTCAAACAAAAAAAAAACAAAATCAATATCGGTTCATGCGTTCGGGAGCTACGATGCCACAGACAGACACACACAGACACGTCAAACTTATACCACCCCGTCGTTTTTGCGTCGGAGGTTAAAAAATGGCACCTACCAATTATTTGTACTGAAACTAAGCAGTTTTTGTTGCGGCTTTCGTCTTACGAATATTGACCCTTCGCCACTGCAATCTTGTTTGGTGTCAAAAGCTACCAATGTCAAATGTTAACATACCATCACGCCTGCATTCCCCGAAGGGTTAGGCAGAGGTGTACCAGTGTACACCCACCGTTCGCCGGTACGTTTAGGTCACATGTAACAGGAGAATAGCAAATGTTGTTTGTTGCTAAAACCTAATGCTACCGCAGTATAAGAATATGACCGCCTCCACAACCTCTAAGTTATCCTCTCCAGTGTAACCGAGCCCTACGCTATACGAGTATCTTATGCCAAATGAAATTTCTCATCCCTTGGAACCACTTTTATGTCTAGCAATATAAGCGTAACATCCAGTCTCCGCCATATTTTACACTAGCTGCGGTCCGCAACTTCTCCATCCAGTCTTAAAAATTAAGCCAAAGCCCTAACTTATCCCACGAGAATATAAAAACGGGGTAAAAGATAGTTAATTTTTTTTTCTATGTCAAAGTGGAAATCAAAGTCAGATTGTTTATTTCAATCAGACTTATTAAAAGGTGCTTTACCATTTACAAGAAAGAAAATGTGAAATATTGAATCTAGTTGCTTTATCAAAATATATTCAGCTATATGTACGCAAAAATTCGTCCTCACAAACTTTTACGTCTATACGTTACTACGTACTCGGTACTCCTAGAAAGTAGAATTTTCTTCCCATTTTCGTCATGTCCCGCCCTCTCCTCTTACTTAGACCACACCAGGCAAGCTGCATACTGCAACAGTACTACCCGTTCTTTATATCAGCAAAACTTTAATACGTGAAACACAACATGTATACTTAGGGAAATTCACTACGAAGTATCTATTTCAGCTCGCTTATCTTAGCATACGTTTATAGGAAGATATTTTGTATGAGACCGTTTTGTTGGTTAAAAGGAACATAACATACCATCACGCCTGTATTCCCGGTGGGTTAGGCAGAGGTGTACCAATGTACACCCACTGTTCGCCGGTCTGTTTAGGTTTGATGTAATAGGGGGCGAGCCTATTGTCATTAATCGGGCACAAATCCTAACTCCGCGCTGCTACTGAGAATTTCATAGAAAAGCCCAATATAACTTTTTGCTCGACCTGGGAATCGAACACAAGACCTCCAGCGTAGCAGTCATGCTTAAGACCACTAGGCTAACGAGGCAGCAAAATTGATATGTAGTTTTCTTTATGAAGATATTGATGCCCGGGGTATAAAAAAATATGGGTGTAAAATCAAATATAACGCGTTACGCGTTACAAACTACATTTTGGCCACCCCACACCACAGAGTTTGCACGACTGCATGGACTAAATATATATACTTTTTTTTTTTTACCGATGGGAAATCGTCCAATGACTTCTCCCGCCCTGGGCGGGGCGGGAGGGAGTGTCAGACTTTTACTGACTAACCCATCCATGTTCCTTCCTGTGCCCTTTGCATTCCGGGGGCGCGGTATCTCTTTCGAACAACCCGCAGCCCCGGCAGGCATGGCCCTGGGTGGCCCCTTCGAGTGTTTGCTGACATCTCTTTGAGGCGCGCGTGGAACACAAACGCGCCGTCGACACGGTCTGTCGTCAAGTGACGTAAGGACGGTGAGCTACCAATTGCTGACCGTCCACAGACCCGCGTCTACGGTGGCCGGGAGTCGTCTCGCGGCTCCCGACGTCCGGAGCGTCTACCGCGGCGGCTGGGACCAGAGAGTCTCTGCCTCTCCCGTCCCGCCACCTCCTTCTCTAGCATCACTGTTTCGCAGAAGGAGGTGACTGCATCCCCTTCCCTTTCGCTCCGGACCATGGCTTGAACCAGGGCCGGACGCGAGAGTTCGCCGCCGCCGATTGCCGCCACGAGGAAAATATATATACCGAGGAGTAAACTCCAGCCGGGTGTCGGAGTTGAGACACACACATTTTTTTTAAATCAAGATGGGTTTGCTCTTTAGTCTAGGTCAGAGGTGACAAAGAGCAAGTCGATGATGGAGTAAACTTGCTCAGAAGAAGCCTGTTCGCTCTAATTTTAAAGAGATTAGGGTTGAAAAACGTTGATCTGTTGTAGTTGATTATACTCATACATAAACTCACTCTTTTTTCCCACGGGGAGTAGGCAGAAACCACAGAACGCCATCTACTACGTTTCTTCGGTTACGAGTATTGCGCACCCGACCTTTCTGAAAAACAAAGCCTATCTGAGTTGGTTATACAGTCATGTAAAAATTGGGTTTTCTATTAAAGCCCCTGCCACACTGGAGCGGTCAACTTATAATAATTCCTGTAATAATACAATAAATAAATCCATTTATTTCAGGTAATGCTTTTAATGCAGAAAAATACAATAACAAAAAAATTGTATTTTAATTAAATTAAATTATTTAAATAATTATTTTAAAATGTTCTTTACAGGGGTAAACAAAAAATAATACGACTACTAACGAATAATTTTAAATTTATAACTGGTCCTTAGGTACAACATATTTCCACACATCTCAATACGATGTTGCATAATAGCAATAGTCCTTAACTTGTCCACCACTTAGCCGATAGCCGTTGGTCTATGAACATGTCCACGGCGCGGACGATAGCCTCCGATCCTTAGAACCTGTTCCCGCAGTTAACTTTAACAAATTGTGCGAATATACTGATATTGAGGTTTGATACTTTTTAGGGTTCCGTACCTCAAAAAGCTTTAAACAGCTTTCACCCACGACATTGTCCACATGCATAATGTACTTAATGGTTTTTTTTAAATATAGCAAGCACACCGCGATGTCTTCCTACTAGCGAAAGGATGTTCAAAATCGGACCAGTAGTTTTGGAGATTGGCGCGTTAAAACAAACAAACTCTTTATAGTATTAGTAAATAAATGCACCTTGAAAAATATACTAGATATAATCAAATCACCTTAAGATGTGAAATCCTTCTGTAGTGTGCCTTATTATGACGTTTACCTTCAAGTAGGCTGTTCTCATTTTAAAATCGAATGACTTGAATTTTTTTTATCAGTTTAAATAACAAAGTAAGCCTAATAACCTCTTTACATTAAACCATAGACACACAAACTCATATTCTAAGCGCCCACAATCTGAATGACAAATCAAAAACTTTTAAAACCTCAACAATAACTTTGCCGAGTCCAAATTTGGCTATTGTGAGAGGAACCGAGATGCAACGAACCAGCTATACGGACGCTTCCTGACCGCGCCAATCACCAACCTATTATACCCAGATTACTTGCAAATTCTATTAAAATAAACCTACCCAAGAAATTTTCGCAAAGCCAAAAATTTTAACAACCATTGTGCCTTCTCACTTGTCATTGTAAAATACAAACAAAGCCACCACGCAATGGATGCGGTAGTGCAAAATAATTGTATAACGGCATGTGGTTTTGTGGTCAAGATATATGGATTTCCTATGACTATCGTGTTTTTGATTGGAAATGTCAGTTGCACGATGTATGATAGGAATTTGTTGAGAAATTGATTTTAAGACCATTATTCTTGGGTTGTCTTTACATACAGCTGGCCAATACAAATATGCAGACATCGTAATAAGTATTAATATATCGAGAAAATAAAGAGAATTTCATATTAGGCGTAGCAAGCTACCTAGCTATCAAGTTTTGATTGTAAAAAATACTAACTATGTATCCCGCGGTGTTACCCCCGTTTAGTTACGTTTTTGGTTACTGCTCCGCTCCCATTAGTTGTAGCGAAGTTTACAATACGCCTAAGTCTTCCTCTTGATTTACTCTATCTATTCATGAAAACCGCGTTAAAGTCCGTTGCGCAGTTCCAAAGATATAAACGTACAGACAGCGGGAACCGACTTTGTTTTATAAAATGTACAGATTCGAAAATGGAAGATTTCAAAATAATTAAAAAAAAAATATTTTCCGCTTAAAAATTCTGCCATAGCGGAATATTAAATAACATACTCTGTAGTAATACCATTAAATATGATCTCCTTTCTTCAATATTGCGTCGCAAGCTTCCCAATATGTTCCATCACAAACAATTTTCGCGAAAACCACAATAAACAATATGAAATCTAACAAAAGGGAGACGAGTAATAAAACATACACAGATGTGTACCGAATCCTGAGGTCACACTCGTTGCATAATATTAATAATACACAAAAAAAAAACAACACATATAGGAAAAATTGATATTCGCCCGTTTCCAATTGGACCCTCGTCACGTTGTCAAAGATTCAAGCATGGAATCAATGCAATTTCCCAGACAAGAGAAAACGCACTCTAATTTCTAACACACAAAATGCAATTTCGCACAAAATATTTTATTGAAACAAATCGACTACGATCTATCAATCGAATAAAGTCGTAACTTTTAACCCTGACAATTAGTTAAACACTTTATTTACACGACGTAGAATTGCAATTTGAATGATGGAAAAATATTAACCCTAAAAAGTTGAATGCAAATATTAATCAGGATGATAAGTGTGGGGTGTTACATTCTTGTTCGGATTGCGTTTGTCTGTCTGTTTATCTGATGACATCGTGACGGGTTGGTAAGGGTTGTAACAATAACACGTGCAGGTTTTATCAGTGACCAGAGATAATTCGCTTCAACGCTTGAAATAAAAGACCTTTCTGCTTTTTGGTGTTGTGGATTCATTCATCTTTTTCATCTCGTTATGCAGGGAGTCAGGAGCCAAACTTGTTTTTTTTTCTTTATAGTCTTTAAGAGGTACTTGTGGGTGTGAGGGTGGGATTATAATTTTTTTTCTAATATATTAGAATTAGGTACAGTCCGATGAAAAAAAATAGGGTAGGTATGTTTTCTACAAGAGGAATTTTAGATAATGTTACTTTACGAGTGTACTACGTAAGTTCGACAAATGGATGTGCGATTCATGCTTGTTCTTGTGATATACTGAAGCTCGATGTCACCGTAGTGCGACATTGAAGATTAAAAATTTTGTATCCATAAATCAGATGACCATTTCATTCATTTGTCAATTCCAAGTAATTACTCTCTACCTATACTTCCAAAAAATTAAGTCTATTTCCGTACCACAAAAGCTCATCATCCGTAAACTCTCCCTCTTATCTCCTAGATAACGCAATCGGTTTCGAGTACCCAAGCGACCACTCGAAACCAAATAAAGCAGAACATTAGTTCGTGCAACCAATATTAATTAGCAGATGTTTATCTCGTCTTATTTAGAGCCTGCCGTGAGCATGTCCGCCTGACCCTGCCTAGGTCGTCATATATACCGCTAGAGGGTTATACCACGGAATAAAATATTTATAGAATGTCCAGCCGACGACGCGGTATATCAACATGCACACATTTATTAAAAAAAACGATAAAATATACCGGACTGCAGCATTCAAACTTTTGCATTTTTTATCAAAATGGTATCTATTTTTTTCTGCTGTTTTATTGATTGTTTTTTTATTATTGCAAAAAAACAATGGCGTCTAGGTGTGTTTTAACCGAATTAACAAAAGGAGGAGCTTCTTAGCTTGTTTCTATTTTTTGTGTTTACGATTCTTTTAATATTATCTACTTATTAACGAAGAAAAAAACAAAAATCACTCCGATCTTTTTGTTTCTACAATAATAACTTTCAAAAATGCGTAAATATATTCTTTAAGATTCTCTGCAATCAATTTAAAATGAACCTTTTATTATTCTTATGTAGATACAAAATATAAATAGCAAAACCATGCTACAACATATTAGTGGTGTATAGTAATTTAGCTAGAAGTCACTAATGTTCGCTAGAGGACTATAATAAGATCCCTACTGACCTTTTAATGGTGTATTAGTACATATTTACATTGTATTGTTGCTTGTTTTCGTGCTAAGTGCTTATACAGTTTATAGGATTAGTGTATTTAATGGCTCATCGTTACACTGGGTAGGTACAGTTATTTGAAACAGGTTGTATGTAGTTACATTGCTTAACTTATATAGTTTCAACTTTTATTACGTTCAATTAACGTAGGGGAAGAAAATCTTATCTACTGTGATTTTAGTTTCAGACATTTTGATCACTTGACCTTTGTTTTATAATTCACTAGCGAGCTGCCCGCTACTTCGTCAGCGTGTCTTATTTCACCCGTGTTAAGTTACGTCTTCTGTTACTGCTTCGCTCCCGTTGGTCGTAGAATGATGTTTTATAGCCTATTTTACTCAGGAATAATGTAGCTATCTATTGGTGAAACAATAGATAGCAGTTTCTGAGCCTATTCGTTACAAACAAATCTTTTCTGTTTATAATATTAGTATAGAAGTGTAGACTAGTTTTTGCCCGGGACTTCGTCCGCTTAAATGTTGTTGGCGCGAAGTAAAAAATAGTCTATATCCTTTCTTAGGGTTCAAGCTTACCCCGTACCAAATTTCATCAAAATCGGTTCAGTGGTTTAATCGTGAAAGCGTTACAAACAAACAGAGTTAGTTTTGCATTTATTACGTTGAGTATAAATTTGCATAAAACATGGTACATATTTGTATTAAATTAAAATTAAAATGGCACAAACATGTTTTGCTCCATTTTAGAGTTAGGTAGTTAAAATATTTAATGTTGGTGTGACACCCCCGTGCCTCGAAAAGCACGTAAAGCCGTTGGTCCCGGCTGTCATTTGTAGATCTTTGACCGTCGTTACGGATAGTTAGAAGCCAGGAAGTCTGACAACCAGTCTAACTAAGAGGTATCGTGTTGCCCAGTAACTGGGTTGTGGAGGTCAGATATATAGTCGCCCCATGTAAAACACTGGTATTCAGCTACATTCGGTTAGACTGGAAACCGACCGATAGTTGGGAAACGGCTAAGCAGATGGTGATGAGTTAAAATATTTAATATTGATGTAGGTAAAACGGATAGAGGAAATATAATGTATTATTACGCTTTAATTCGATTGGGTCAACAGTTTTACTAATAAATTATGATTGCATAACAGTAGTCAGTAATAATCTTTTTTGTATCGAAAGTAAAAATTCTTTAACACGTCTTTTAAATGCTAAGGGAACAGGAAAGTTCAACAATAATATTATATTTTTATTTATTGACCCGACATTGGTGCATCGAATTATTTTCATAAAATATAACTATACACAAATGTTATCGGACTGGATACGGCAAACAGTTTGTGAAGCGAAATATATTGAATATTTTATCGACCATTGTTTTCAGGTCAGTAATATTGAAGACCATTTGTTGTTTTTATTTTATTTTTAAACGGAATCGATATTTGAACGTAGTAACGCAAAAAGGACCCAACCCCAAAACAACTCCTAAATTGACTTACACATAATAAAGACTCAACTGCCTCGGTAGCCTAGTGGTCCTAAGCGCGACTGCTACGCTAGAGGTCTTGGGTTCGATTTCCAGGTCGAGCAAAAAGTGTTGTTGGGTTTTTCTATGAAATTCTCAGTAGCAGCTCGGAGTTAGGATTTGTGCCCGGTTAATGGCAATAGGCTCGCCCTCTACACATGGGACCTAAACATACCGGCGATCTGTGGGTGTACATTGTTACACCTCTGCCTAACCCTTCGGGGAATACAGGCGTAATGGTATGTTATAATAAAGACACATGTGGGGTGGTTCCTTGTATTGACACTAATGTCATATGTTTATTTATCTCTGGCTCATTTTTACTGAACTAAAATATTGATCTTTACGATATTTTCAGTATGTGTAACTCATTTTAGGAGTTTTTTGGGGTTGGGTCCTTTTTGTGTAATTATGTCCATTTTCAACGGTTGGTTGACACTTCCCGCGACCCAAAGGCTGGCTTCTACCTTGGCCAGAGGTTAAGCATTGCCATCCAACGTGGCAATGCCGCCAGTCTTTTGAGCACTGTTCCGGTTGTCGGTGATGCGGAGGAGTTTTTTGATGCCATTTAGTTATAGTTTCTTTTTGTTTTAAAGATTTCTAATTTTTAGGCTGTAAATATTATTATGTAAATAAATGTTCACTGCTTTCCAATCACTATACATTTTTTAATGTCACCCTTTTCAACAAGTGCAATAGCAATCATAGTTTGAATTAAACGCAATAAAACCCGTAATTAATGGCAATAACGTAACTATAACTATAATAAATTACTGCTCAGTTAACCCTAAATCGCGCTCGCACGTGATAGGTTAGCAACCTGCCTGTTCTCGTTCGATCTTTAACCTGTACCTAATAGATCTGGCACACAATGGCGGGTGACGTATTTTTGACGTAAACGTCAAAAATTCTCTATTCATTTTTTGGAATGTTTTGTATGCAAATTGAGTAATTGTTATCAACAGTTCTTTGTTTAATAGGACTTGCTGTAGACGTATACCAATTGTCAATCAAGTATCGAATGTTGAAAAAAAAACTGGTATTGAAAGAAGGTAGGTACTGCCCCAGATTTTTAGCACCAATCAATGTCAAAATCAAAGATAAATCATTCTCATTAATTAAACCAAAAAAGTACACTTTGCTGAAAAACATTTCTTATTACAAATAAGAAGATTATACTATACACAATCAAAATGGTTTGTTTAAACAAAACACTATAAAAATAACGCCATAAACAGAAATCAGCATAATTACCCATAACCCATCAACTGCGATCGATAAATGAGAAGCTAAAAACAGTGAGTCAAGGGGTTGGCGGGACCGAGACAATGGCGTAGGGTTGTGGTCACAGATGTCGTTTATCGGACGCTCGCCTAATCTTTAACCCTCCTAGCATTTGAGGGTTGTGTTTACGAAAACGGTTAATGAATTTAATTGGTTTGTAGTAGTATTTTTTTCTTATTTATTAATATTTGTATCAGGCCCTTAATATTTTGGGTATATTCTTAAAGGAAGTTGATAAAAACTTTAGCTAATGTTACACTAACTAGTTCATTGCTTATTAATATAACTTAGAAGAGCACGGGCACAATTCTACTAACTTTTAGGAACATTCAAATTTCAATCTCAATCTGTCAAAAATGCCTCTAATTCACCCAAATTTTTTTAGACGATGTTATGAGATGGCTGCCATGCTAAGCTCAAAAACGGTATCTCAAAAAGAATAGTTCGTTTTTATGGCATCGGATAGCTTACACATGCAATGAACTAAGCCAAATATAAAGCAAAAAAAAAATCAATATGAAAAGTAAAAGGAAAACTATGTTTAAAAAACTTATTTTTTATCGAAACTAACTTACCCTGCGATACCTCTTTTGCATTTAGCACGACATTATATGCTACTAAACATCAAAAAAACAAACAGTCCCAATAATACTCAGTTAAAGTAATCGCGACGAGTCGTGAACACAAATGTCAAGTCAATTCTTGAATTTTTGGGTTCCTTTCGGGGTTTTTTGGGGCGCGGACGCTGCACGCGATCGATCCGACTGACGGACTAATCGCGTGCAGTGTCGGCGGCCCAAAAACCCCAGATATTAACCCAAAAACCTGAGAATTAACTTGACATTTGTGTTCACGACTTGTGGCGACTACACTTCCCCTTTTTTTCGGCAGGGTATGTAAATACCGCTCCACATTGATAGCGGTATAACTTTTTAGATGTTGTTTGTTCAAATCACTCTGTGTAGTTAGGGGTGACCGCATTAATTGAATTACGTGTCGCTTCACATTACGACTGCGTTCGGTTTACTATTTGAGTTTACTTTATGACTACTCACATAAATTGGTGTAAGAACTTCCCTATTCCATGGAGTTGGTGTTTTAGTTATGGAGTCTATAAAGGGGATAAATAACTTTATTTTTTATGAAGATCTTTTTTTTTTGGGCAGGTCAAGAGTAATACACCTTGTCTGATAGTTTCTGAATGTAGTATATTATGTCTAAGAGAATCTATCAATTTGTTACCATTTTTATGGACTTCAAAAAAACCTTCGTTTTTATATTTGTTACCTTAGAACTCCGGCATTTATCAACCGATTTAGAAAATTATTTTTTTAAAGATCTATATGTACCTACTTCCCGTTTCGTCTCCTATGTATATTAGTTAAGTAACTTGAGTTTTAAATCGAAATAACTAAAAGCGGTTGCTTTTTTTTTAATTCTTGACATAAGTACTCATAATATCTCTCAGAATAAAGCCTTTTCCCATCTCTTGACAGCAAATTCCCTTTTAATTCACACCGATTAAATGATTGTACCCGCTTATCACCCCACTAGTTCCGCGCCAAACAACCCGAACAGAATGATTCGCCCAAAGTAAGGACAGACGTCACCAACTACTTGTATCTTGCCATTGTCTTCGACCGCCGAAGTTCGGGTCTGATAAGGAGATGGGCCCACAATGTATAAGGTCCCAAGTTTGTTAACATGGGGATTTGAAAAGCCGTTGAAACCGTTTAGACGGTGCAAAAGCACGACAGGTAAACGCTTTTCTTTGCTTATCTGTGTGTTTACTGTGATAAATTCCCGAATAAGGCGCGCGACGTTTGTGTATTCCATTTTCAAATTTATTCTTTGTTGTCAGTTCAAAAAAAGAATTAAATAGTTGTCGGAATAATTTTTACTTTTTAAAAATAAATGGAATTGCATTAGATATTTGACAGAACTGTAAACATCAAAGTGTCTACGTAAATTTCACGATTTTTACGACACGTTTCGTTTCCCATATCGAAACCGACAAATTACAAAATGACAGTTTACACTTGTCGTTTAAAAAATAAATTAGAAAAATAATTGGATTCGGTGTACACATGTGACAAAAAAATTGTCACAAATGTCTTCTATAATCGTAATATTATCGTAAAATGTGTGTGTAACAACAGTTTTGAGTCGTAAAAGGGCGTAAAGTGAAGAGTGGGATACTTTACGTATATGCTCGTTGACGGCACCCCGGGGCTCGCATTAACACCGATATTACTATTATCGCGGTGTATTCGTTTTAATGCGTCGAGATTACATTAACCAAACTACCGGCCGGCGACGGGTTAACTCTGTTTGAGTTTGTGAAGAGCGCGCTGTGGCTGCTAAAATTTACGCTTCATATTTTATTTGATAATTAATTATTTGTTTTTTTGTTTCCTGTTTGCAAATGAAATAAATATTTAATTTTGTTACTATGTCCTACTACTGTCTTTGTTTTTATTTAAAGACATTATTTAAAACAATAATAATAATTCTAGCCTATATTTGTGCCACTGTTTGTGTGCCATTGGCGATTTCAACCTTATTAACTATAAGTCCAGGTTTCCTTACAATTTTTTCTTCCACTAGTTATATAATTTTTGTTTATGATACAAGCCCGCCACAATTTTCCCAGCCACTGCAACTCCTAAAAGCCAGAATCAACAGCAGTTTGGTTCAAAATAGTGTTTTATCATGTTGTGTATCTACACTTTCACAATAACATTATAATAAGAGAAGATTTTTTCTCTCCGAAACTACTGTACCGATTTTAACAATTTTTTCACCAATAGATAACTACATTATTCCCGAATGACATAGGCTGTATAACATCGCGCTACGACACACGGGAGCGGAGCAGTAACGAAAGACGTCACTTAGCACTGATGAAAGCGGGGACGCGGATAGTTTGCTAGTTTCTCATAAAATCAATATATAAACAATGTCACGTGTAAATAAAACCTCCTGTAATGGGCTTTGTTTAGCCCACTCGCTAGTTGCACAACACAGCATTGTTCACAAGGGTCGAGGTCCAATGCTTAGCTGACCCCTAATTGATTTGTGTCGGGCTTAAACACAGCTCAGCGTCATTACGAGCTAATCAAATGATACTTGTGCTTATCGCTTTAATGATGTTCATTAAGAATTAGGGTTCGTTGTTGTTAGGAAATGGTGGGTTAATGTTTAGTGTGAGTTTTGTTTTCGGGTAAATAAATATTTTGAAGATTTAGCGACATTTTTTTTTTCATACAAAAAAAAGACATGTTTTAAAACTGTTATGCTCGCTCTAGAATTTTAAATGAAAACGAACAAGCATAAATGTATATAAAAATGCATGGCTAAATGTGTTGCTAAGCGCAAAGCTCGAGAACGGCTCGACCGATTTGGTTAATTATTTTTTTGTTGTGTTCGTAATTTCCCAAACAAGGTGATTGTGAAAGAATTTTTTTGAAAAATCCACCCGTAACGTCGGATTAAAATTTGAAAATAAAAAAAAAATATGTAGGCGCTGTTCACAATCACCAACAACATAAATATTCAAATAATATTTCCTACACAATATTTGTTTTTACATCCCATTATAACTTATTAACTACAAAATAAGCAAAACTACCACTAATACAATTTTCTCTAACCCCAAAACCACTATCCTAATATTTCAGTACCTGACCACACTGACCACGTAATCGACCATTAAAGGGTTAACAGCCCCGCACGAAACAAGAATAGCCACAAATCAGTGAGATATTCAATCTCGGGTACAATAACATTAGAATATCGGCTAAACGGCTAAAGTAAAGGGGTTTAGCGTCATTGCGATAACTAAGGGTTAAGGCTAAGTGTTATCGCTGGATATGACATCTTTTACATGTCATTAAAGAATGTGTAGCTCTACATTCTGTCACATTTAAAAAAGGAATGTATTTTTTTTTTACTTGTTTTAATATCGATAATACATTACAAATAACGAAAGTATTTAATGCAACAAATTAACGGACTTCGGTGACGGAAAACATTGTGAGGTAACCTGGACTTACCTATACAAATAAATAAAATTAAAAGGTCTGTTTGTAATTTCAAATTACAAGCTTTTCACTAAATGCATATGAAAGTAAATACGGTACTAACATAAAAAATCTATTTTTTCATTTTTTCTCTGTCTGTCTGTTTGTTCCGGTTTATCTCCGAAACGGCTGGACCAACTTTGACGGGACTTTCACTCGCAAATAGCTAATGTTATAAGAAGTAACTTAGGCTATTTTTACTTTTTTATTTACTTTAATTAAAAAAAAGAGGGTTATGCGAAAACAAAATTGAAACCAATAAAATAATGAACGCGAGCGAAGTCGCGGGCAACAACTAGTAATTAATAGAAGTCTGAAATCATCAATCTGCCTTGAGCAAGCATAGTGATAAATGCTCGTGCCTTCTGTGTATAAGAAGAGGCCTTTGCCTTGCAGTAGGACAATAATAGGCTTGTTTTAATACTACCACTTAAAAATGTTTATTTAAATAAAACACCTAAAAAAGATTTCGCAAAACCTAACCTCTTCCTCAGTATCCAAGGACTTTATTTCAACCTCCACCACCAAATGACACAAACATATTCGCTGCCCATCCAGCTCAACTAATTCCTTACTTAACGATCTGTAAAGGGAGACGGAAGGGATAAGGTGAAGGGCTCCGCACAAATTAAGGGATCCTAATGGTTATCGGTGGGATCTACGGTGCGCAATGTTTAAACTGGTCCTTACACGCGCTAGATGAATTTTAATGTCCCTAAGTGTAGTGTGATGGCTGATGTGTTGCAAGATGGTGGATGTGTAATCGTGTTATGAGGCTTTTGAGTACGTTTGACGAGATTATGTTATTGTTGAAAGCCTGTTTTATGTTTGGAAGACGCTAATGATTTTCGTGTCGACTTCCAAATTATTTATGAAATTAATTTTTTTTAGTTACACTCTTCTCCCCGCGACTTCTTTTGCGTGATTTTTTATACCCGCGTTAAGTTACGTGTTTGTTCAGTGCTTCACTCCAGTGGGTCGTAGCGTGATGTTATATAGTCTATGTTACTCAGAAATAATGTAGCTATCTATTGGTGAAAAAATTGTTAAAATCGGTCCAGTAGTTTCGGAGCCTATTCGTTACAAACAATCAAAACAAAAATCCTCTTAATAATATTAGTATAGACGAGAAAGTAGACTATGTCCTTTCTTAGGGTTCAAACTTACCCTGTACCAAATTTCATCAAAATCGGTTTAGTCGAGAAAGCGTAACAGACAGCCATAGCTACTTTCGTATTCATATAAATTTATTATGTATTTACGTTGATATGGCCCAGTGGTTAAGACGCCTGCGTCTCGTGAGGTTGCGGGTTCTATACTGGGCACGTACACAGACTATTGTGACTTTTTAAATTTATATGTACTTTCTAAGTTTATCATAGATATATATATCATAGACGTGTTCCACACGCGCTTCAAAGAGATGTCAGCAATCTTGGAACGGGCCACTCAGGGCCAATGCCAGCCGGGGGTTGCGGTTGTTCGTAAGAGATACCGCGCCCCCGGAACGCAAAGGGCACAAAAAGGAACATGGATGGGTTTTAGTCAGTAAAAGTCTGACACTCCCTCCCGCCCCGCCCAGGGCGGGGGAAGTCATTTGATGATTTCCCATCCCTAAAAAAAGAAAAAAAAAGACATCACCGACATCGGTGCAGGAAAAAATCGTCTTTTTATGAATATGAGTCTGAAATCACCTTTCCGTTTTGAGCTAGTGTGGTGATCACACAGCATCAGTGCTCATGCAAAATATGATAATGATAATATACTTGATGGTAAATTCACTCACTTGGCGGTCCATTAATCCGAGATAACTAATCCAAATAATTAAAAACAGCATCAAAATCCCTATCAAAGTAACCAGTTTCATTCTATTTTTTTTTTTTGCCACTATCTTTATTAGTCATAAATAATTGTCAGCAATATTAATTACGATTTTGTCTTAATTTAAAGACGTACGCGCCATTCATCTTCTAAGACTTACTCTCGTGTGGCGTAATTATTCAAATTATCTTCTTATCAGGTCAAAACAGTTTTCCAACACCCTCCTGAAATTAACAAATATTTCGTGTCAATATCACCTTTATATTCAGTGTGGTAAGGTTGAGTTTCAATTGGTTGGAAACGGGATTTTTGTTTTGCAAATGTCTCCTTTATCAGTTTCGCTTTTGATATTTTAATTTACAGTTTTGTTTTAATTAATCTTTGTTTTGGTAGTGTTATGGTTCGGTTTTGGTTGCAGAACGTTTAATATCGTTTTGTTGTTTATTATATATATATATACCATCACGCCTGTATTCCCCGAAGGGTTAGACAGAGGTGTAACAATGTACACCCACAGTTCGCCGGTATATTTAGGTCCCATGTAATAAGGGGCGAGCCTATTACCATTAGCCGGGCACAAATCCTAACTCCGAGCTGCTACTGAGAATCTCATAGAAAAACCCAATATCAATTTTTGCTCGACCTGGGAATCGAATTCAAGACCTCTAGCGTAGCAGTCATTTCAGATAATTCTTCTATATAACTCCAGAAACCTCTAACTCCATGAAAACAAAGTCGCGAATCCAACATCACTTGAACTTAATCTCATTTGTATGTTAAATGCAAGTAGCTTCGACATCGCGTATCTTAGACCATAAGTTACACCCTACCGATACCGAGATATCGATCTAATCTATCGATGCACGTTTATCGAGTCATTTGAATCGATACAAACTTATCGATACCGCATTTGTCACGAACAATCATGTTAAGGGGAGGTAATTCCGTTAATTGTAATTTGCCTGGTTTGTGATATGGGGAGTCCATAGTTAAACTTGCATGTTAATGTGGAGAACGTACTTGTAAGTATAATAAAACTTTAATGGAAATGGTAAATTTTATATTTATTTTACGCAATATTACAAAAAGCAACTGTTTTGTGAGTTATAAAGAAATTAAATCTCAAAACCTTGAATTTTATTTCAACTGCCTCGTTTGCCTAGTGGTCCTAAGCCACAGCTACGGTAGAGGTATTGGATTCGGTCCCTGGTAAAACAAAAAAAAATGTTATTGGGTTTTTCTATGAAATTCTCAGTAGCAGTTCGGAGTTAGAATTTGTGCCCACTATTACATCGGACCTAAATATAACGGCGAACTGTGGGTGTACATTGGTACATATCTGCCTAACCTTCCCGTAAGGGTTAGGCAGAGATACAGATGTGATGGTATGTTATTGATATTATTTTTACACTAGCTTTTGCGCGCCACCTTGCTCGCATGGTAGTCAAATATACCATAAAACATAGGCTATGATACTAGGCAATAGTGTGGCATCCTAACTCCGAGCTGCTACTGAGAAATTCATAGAAAAACCCACTAACACTTTTTGCTCGACCTGGGAATCGAACCCAAGACCTCTAGCGTAGCAGCCGCGCTTAGGACCACTAGGCCAACGAGGCAGTTAATATAATTGTACTTCCTTAAAAAATAATATGAAATTCCATTTTTTCGAACTTTCAATCCACATTAAAAAACTTTTTATCTTCCGGTTAGTCTTAACAAATAAAAAACAATTGATATCAATAAATTTTAATACACATGGCCTCATAAAAGTTTCCTCTTAAAATTGTCACAAAGAAAGAGTTCTAAGATTTACTTAAAGACACCGCTACGATGTAGATTCAATCGATCGGCCCATTGTTTCAATTTATTCGATGTATCGATATAATGCGAGCATCGATAAGTATTATAGAGCGTGGGAATGTCGATCTTTCCTAATTATATCGAATATTTTCTCGGTATTTTTTGCCAATACTTTATGGTACAAATATTAGTTTGTTCTTTATTGTAAAACTGTTTATACAATCAAAGAAATTTTGAGCAGGTTGTCAAACAACGTTGATTTGACAATACGTCTATGTTTTATAACTAGCAATTTCTTAAATCGCATTTTTTTAATAATCTTTCATGTCCCACTGTTGGTAAAAGGTTTCCCTTACAGCCTTCCACTTATCCCTATGCGTTACCTTCTCTAGTCTATTTCCCATAAATCTGCAAGACTGAAGTGGCATTGAGCAGGCTTTGTACCTCTTACATACATACATACCATCACGCCTGTATTCCTCGAATGGTTCGGCAGAGGTGTACCTATGTGCACCCACAGTTCACCGGTATATTTTTAGGGCTCATTTAATAGGGTGCGAGCCTACTGCCATTAACCGGGCACAAATCCTAATTCCGAGCTGTTACTGAGAATTTCATAGAAAAACCCAATAACGCTTTGCTCGACCTGGGAATCGAACCCAAGATCTCTAGCGTAGCAGTCGCGCTTAGGACCACTAGGCTAACGAAGCAGTTGTACCTATTAAAAAATGAAATAACAAGCTCATGAGACATTTCCACTTTATCTCTGGGATGGCAAGGTTTTGCCGATGTCTATAGGCAAAAGGTGACCACTTAACATCAGGTGGGCCGTCGGGTTGTAAGCCATCCAACGATGTTTAAAAAAAATGAATGCAGAATGTATGATGATGATGTACCAGCGTCGTCACGCAGCCGCAGTGGGTGTCGGAATGCGGGTGTCGTCGCCAAGATAGGCATATTAAACTCTGGCGTAATGACTTAGAGATGGTAATGGAAAAACGCATTTACTTAAATTATTAAAATGAACTATTTAATGTCATATTTTTCTTGAAGTCTTCAAAGATACAATCAGTGTACAGACATCTGACAGAGCCGACATATTATCGTAACACACATAACAAATTTTTGAGATAACTCCAAGTTAATTACTCAAAAAAACAACGTTATCTTTTAGATCAGCGCATAGTGCTCATGTTTTATAGTTTTCGTTTGGGGTGTGGTCCAAGGCACAAGCGAAAGAGATTTTTGTGGGCACTCCAAGGAATAGTATTTTCACGTGACACAATTTTTATGTCATGATATTTCAAATCAATTTGAAACAGAGAAATTTGTTGCGAATATTTTTTAAAGGACCAATGTTATTCCTGCCGGTGACGCCATGTAATGTCTTGTATTATTTTAATAAAATCTTATTTTATTCTTCTTCTTTTATTATAATCAATTGAATTTCTTATTTATAATTGTTCTCCTCTTGACTGACTCACACGAATCACACAAGCCTTGTTCACCTGACAGTTGACGTTTTGTCAACTGTCAAAACGTGCCAACTGTCAAATAACGTTGCGTTCTATTACGAATGACATGTTTTATTTAATTATTATTGCGCTGCAATATAAAGCGCGTACATAAATGAAAATCGTCTTGGTTAAACAAGATCTAAACACATAAAAGACAATCTAAGAAATAGACCCGCATCTTAGTTGCAATCATGAATTTTATGTACCTATACCTATTGAAGTGACGTGGAAGATGTACCTACTTAATTTTATAGCCCCAGCCTAGTACACAACCAATAATACCTAGCTAGTCCTGATACCGTGATTTCGAAACCTCAGATAAATTGCTACGTGTCTGTGCATACCCATCAAAAGTTATCGTTTACGACAGATTGGAAGGTAATGTGATACCTGGATGAAGAAATATTATCTTGGTAGAATACCTATAATATAGAAAGAGCCTTCAATCTCGAACGTCTGTCCTTCTGAACTTCTATTCTGGACTCATGATGATTTTTTTTATCTTATTTTAAATTACGTTGGATGGCTAACAAGCCGACGACCCATCTGATGCTAAGTGGTCACTTCTGCCTATAGACATCTTCAATACTAGAGGCCTTGCAAATGCGTTGCCATTCCCGAAATAAAGTTTCCCCAAGAATCCTGATGAATCCTCGCTTACATAAAAAATACCCAGATTTCAATCGTCTTCAATCTTGGGAGATTGAAGATTTGCAAAAAAACACTAACTACAATAAGCATTTCGGACCCTGTTGATCCTAATTGTTCAGTATAATTAGCCAGTATATTTAAAGTTCTGACCCCTTTCTTAAATTTAAAATCTGGCTTCACAACAAGTTTAACTTCCCAACAGATTTCTTTTATTAAACCATAAACATTATAAACATCCAAAAAAACTATAAAATCCTGTACCCTTGCACTGGACGTACCACACGCCGCGTCTGACCGTCTGTCAGAGCAACGTTGACAGGTGTTAAATCGTACGCAGAGCGGTGCGCGTACGCATTGTAATTAGTTGAGTCATGGCTATTAAGTAATACCTGTTCCTCTCAACTGTAGCGTTGTTTGACGGTGTACGGAAATGTTTCGGACTAAATTTTTTTAAATATCAAGAGTTGCTGTAAAACTTGGCTTTATTATTTACTAGCTTTTACCCGTGTCTTTGCTCGCGTCAATCAAGCTTTTTCTGGATGAAAGATATTCTATGTGTATTTTTGTAGCCCTGACAACGTGGAAATTTCATGATGATCGTTTGAGTAGTTTAGGCGTAAAAACGTAACAAACAAACAAATTCACTTTCGCATTTATAATATTAATATTAGTTAGTTTTTCTAAAATAAATATTGTACTGGGAAAACTGCCTCGGTAGCCTAGTGGTCCTAAGCGGGACTGTTACGCTAGAGGTCTTGGGTTAAATTCCCAGGTCGAGCAAAAAGTGTTATTGGTTTTTCTATGAAATTCTCAGTAGCAGCTCGGAATTAGGATTTGTGCCCGGTTAATGGCAATAGGCTCGCCCCCTATTACATGGGACCTAAAACATACCGGCGAACTGTGGGTACATTGTAACACCTCTGCCTAACCCTTCGGGGAATACAGGCGTGATGGTATGTATGTGTGTTACTGGGAAAAACCCAAAAAATTAACTTATAATTTAGTTATTGATGATCTCAACGCAAAAAAAAATTTAACAAACATTGAAAAAAAAAGAAAGCTTCGGCTCCTTAATTACGAATTTTGATCTCTATCTTCTCTTCCTTAAGCAACCTCCTAAATGAAGACTTGCAATTTGTTTAACCATCAATAAACTCCTTCAACACGGTTCCCTTAATTTACGATGAAACCGATATCTCCACGGTTCCGTACATAAACAGCGCGAGATTTTCACTCGTCTAACGGTTTAAACCAATAAAGCGTAGATCAAATGAGGCATATCTGAGCGCAGGGCATCCATTCACACTGCTTGCCTATTAAATCAATGTCCACCGTATATGTATTACAGTACAGTCTGTCTGTCTGTCACGCGATACGAAGAAACATTGGCGCTGAGCGAGCCCCCGACTAGAACAGATGTTTTCACTATATTTCTGTTTTGTTGAAGAATTTCAAGAAATATTGCCGAGAAACATTATGATACACTACCAAGTTAAATCCCATATTATTTAATATCACAAATGGGAAAGTAACTTTGTCTGTCGGTTATGCTCTGACGACTAAACCACTGAACCAATTTTGATGAAATTCGGTACGGGGTATGTTTGAACCCCAGGAAAGGACTTATGCTACTTTTTATTCCGCGACTTGGTCTTCCATCCGCAGTAACCGACGAAGCGGACGAAGTCGCGAGCAAAAGCTAGTCATAAATATTTTATGGACCAAATAAAACCTATTGAGAATTACTCTTACGAGAACTGATTTACGGCTCTCAAATAGCCGTGTAATCCGTTGAACCGATGATACACTACAATTTAAACAATAATATACCATCTTCTAAACCATAGAACAAAAGGCGTGACCCAATATGAATAATCATAAAACCACATTAAGGAATTAGACGTTGCACGCCCAATAACTCTATCTTAACATCTACAACGCGACCGATTTAAATAGTCATCAACAAACAAACAATATAGTACACCTGACACACCAACATAACACAGCAGGTTAATGTAAGTTCACACGTGAACCTAAGGTGAGAGCGATCCACCGGCGGCAAGGCCGAGAAAACCGATCAATTTAAAATGAAACTTACCTGACACGTAATAAGGTCAACATTCCCACGGTCGATGTTTAAAACACAATTAAGAAAGTATCCAATAAGGCTCGCAATATGGGGTTGGAATGTGGACTGTGTTAGAAGGTGGTAAGGTTGGTATTGTGTGGGTCCTTGTTCGCGAACCGGTTGGATCGGTCGCGAACTTTTACCTATAAATTTGTGTCGGCTAGCCGGCATGCGGCGGGCGTGCTCCGTGTCTAGAAGCTCTCGTGTAGTTGAGTCTTATGTTATAAGAAACTAGAGGGACATAGCGGGAAACATTCGATATCGACTAGTTATAAAATTCAATTTCGTATTACAAGGCAACATTGTATTGTAAAACAACAAAACCAAATTTTAAAGCTCTGCACCTAATTATTTTCGACCTTAACTAAGTCTTAATAAATTCACTTACTAATCAATTTAAATTCGCTGTTTACGATTTACAACAAGATTATTAAAAACTAATCATACACTTTATAATTAAAGCAAGACCTATTCCTCACTTGAAAAAAGACTGCAGAATTATTAAAACCGCCTATTAAAAGTCGCTGTCGCTTACACTCGCACCCCACCTTTATCCAAGGGCATGATGCATTTCACAACGAGTCAATTAAAAGCAACATCATTACTGCAATCTGTTTTTACCGAGCACAGCAAGATGGTAATACTATTGCGCTTTCTTGCTATACCGTGACAAAACGAGACGTGTCGAGAAAACTGAAGATCCACTTAGATATTCCCGTTTAATTACGACAAATCTATACTTTCATACCTAATTAATATTATAAATGCGAAAGTAACTCTGCTTGTCTGTCTGTTACGCTTTCACGACTAAACCACATGGCTAAACGTATTTTTAAGGGTGGGAAATTAATAAATGACTTCTTCCGCCTTGGGTGGAGTGGAAGGGAGTGTCAGACTATTACTGACCAAAAGCCATCCAAGATCCTCTTAATGCTCTTTGCGTTCCAGGGCCGCGGTGACTCTTTCAAACAAATTCCGCAACCCTGGTAGGCATTGGCCTTGGTGGGTCTACGACTAAACTACTGGACTGATTTTGATGACATTTAGTGTAGTTGTACGCTTAAACCCGAGAAACGGTTATAAGCCGCTTTTAATTCGCGACAGACTTTTTCGTCCACAATAACCGTCATTCACGCGAACAAAATGGCGACGAACTAGTTCATAATAAATACTTTTTTTTTACAAATTTGTCGTTGATTTTAAGACTCTCCATTACTGGGAAAATCGCCTATAATAGAACTATTCTGATTCGAACAATAAATCAGTGTCAAAAATGTAGATACAATAGAGGCATTTTTAATAGATTTGTCCCACCGTAATGTTAATAAAACCAATTCAGACGACTGTCAAAGAATTACAATAATTGTGATTTTTATACACGGTCAATTTTAATTAACCATAAATTAGCGAGATAATAAGTTTCCCTGATTGTACGTTACTCTCAACATAACTATGTTTGGCATAATTAACAACTTTGTTGCCGATGCACGCAACAGTGCTAAGGTTGGTAACAGATTTGTAACATCTTACTCCACAAATCTTTATCGCACGTCTTTTCAATTGTTTTCGTGTCTTTTTTTTAAACACGTTGTCCCACACTAGGAATTTCTCCACTATCGTAGGTGCGTTTACAAACATATATAATTTAACATAAACAAACAGCTAGACTTGAAACTACTCAATATCTTTTTTGCTTTTCCATATGTATACTTAGGTGGTAAATTATAATTGAGATCATTATGGACCCTGTAGACCACAGCAACATAGGGTTAGGAAAGAGGAAGCCCTGTTAAAAAAAACATTATAATAAAAATAAGTTACGACTCAAGAACAATCAATATTATCACTTCACTTATATTTAATATTAAATCTTATTTTATCTTAAAACAATATTTAAAATTATTTTAATCTCTAAAAAGGTTCATTTTGAATATAATTTCGTTTATTATATTATTTTATATATTATATATTTATTCTTTTTATTATTCATTATAAATAAAAAATGTATAGTTACACTATTTATTTATTATTAACAATTATTATATATATTTAAAGTCAGATAAATTGTAGGCCATACAAATATTTGTTCTGTAAAATTGAACCCGCGACACGCAGCGCAGCAGTCAATCTCTCAACCACAGTGTTGTTGACTTGTCGTGTCTGTCTGTTCCGAACTTAAAGTATGTATGTACTATGACCGTACAGATGCCGTAAACCTGTTACTAGTAGGTACACTATGACCCGGTTATGTTCATAGATTATTACAGGCAATTATTGCCCGAGATTATAGGGCTATAAATCCAAATGCAAATGGCTGAGTTTAGTTAGTTATATATAGAATAAATGATGAATTTTGTTGGAAAAAAACGATTAAAAACAATTATCAAGTAAAAAAGCAACGATCATTCTAGATATATCATTTATTTTAATCATAAAACATACTTAAATAATAATTATATTACAAACTATGTAGTTTTAATTTTTAAAAAAGGAAGCTCAAAGGGCATCAAATCGCTGTCAATGGGACAAATGCCCAAAAGGCTGGCAGTATTACCACGTTATATGGCAATTCTAGATATTATTTTTTTCTTCTAAAATCCAATAAAGTAGCTTTTTTAAAATTAATATTAATAACTTTAATTCTCTATTAGACTGCCCAGTTGGTCTCGTGGTCGCAAGTGCGACTGATGAGCGTGAGGTCCCGGGTTCGATTCCCAGGTCGGGCAAAAAGTGTTATTGGGTTTTTCCATTAGGATTTGCTCAGTAGCAGCCCGGAGTTTGGAAGTTGGTGGTGTGACACACCCGTGCCTCGGAAAGCACGTAAAGCCGTTGCTCCCGGTTGTCATTTGTAGATCTTTGACAGTCGTTACGGTTAGTCAGAAGCCAGAAAATCTGACAACCAGACTAACCAAGAGGTATCGTGTTGCCCAGTAACTGGGTTGTGGAGGTCAGAAAGGCAGTCGCTCCATGTAAAACGCTGGTACTCAGTTGTATGCGGTTAGACTGGAAGCCGCCCCCTAAAAAGTTGGGAAAAGGCCAAGTAGATGATGAACTTTAATACTCTATATTACATATGGTGAAATCTGCCTGTACCAGAAAAATGGTCTTAAAAGATTTTAAACATAAAATTCTTCATTTATTCATTCTACTCGTCCAATTTTGAAAATTATTTCTTAATAGAAACTACGACATCTCTTAGTAGTGTTTAAAAAAATTGGGATCCGCAAGAAAATTCTCGCAGACGAAGCCACAAGCAAAAACTAGTATCAGATAAATAGTTATTTTAACAAGTAATATTTATTATTAGCAAAGATTCAAACATTTCCCAGTAACGAAACACATTACACAGCTACTTGATACACTACTTAATCAATGGTATACGAACACAGGTGAAATACGGGCCTGCATCTTCATAACATATTCCCAGCATCTAACAGAAAGATTTAATGTTGAAAAGATGCATTAAATATACATCTCTGGCAGATAGTCTGCTAGTCTAAATAACAACTTTGAATGCATTTTTATATTTCTGTGTAGAACAACTCTCTCTGCCTCTTAACCTCTTAACTTCCTCGGTAGCCTTGTGGTTCTAAGCGCGACTGCTACGCTAGAGGTCTTGGGCTCGATTCCCAGGTCAAGCAAAAAGTGTTATTGGGTTTTTCTATGAAATTCTCAGTAGCAGCTCGGAGCTAGGATTTGTGCCCGGTTAATGGCAATAGGTTCGCCCCCTATTACATGGGACCTAAACATACCGGCGAACTGTGGGTGTACATTGTTACACCTCTGCCTAACCCTTCGGGGAATACAGGCGTGATGGTATGTTTATGTGTAGAATAAAAAAATAAAAGATGGTCTAATATTATTACACTAATACTACAAGTAGGTATAGTACTTAATCGCCACCAGTCGTGAGCACAAACGTCAAGTTCAATTTGGGTTTTTGGGTTCGCCGACGCTGCACGCGATTGGTCCGTCAGTCGGAGCGATCGCGTACAGCGTCGACGCCCCAAAAAACACAGAAAGGAACCCAAATACCCAAAAATGAACTTGACGGTTGTGCTCACGACTCGTGGCGGGTACTATAGAATTAAATGTGTAATGCTTTTATTAATTCTGTGTCTTGTTATTTAAAATCAGGTTGCTAACTTTTAGAAGTAATCGCAATATAATCTCTACCTCTTAATTTTTTGACATAGATTATCGTCAAACGAGATTGCGACTAGATTTTAAACTTTCTTTAATAGTATTAAGGCACTTCTGGCGGTTATGTATTAATTTCATTTCATCAGCTTTTCCCGCCAAAAATTACTACCTTGATACCTGTCATAATTTCCTTCAGCCTGACCTGTCATAGATTATATTTCTTTTTTCTAAGAAGCTAAATAAAAATACACAGTAGGCACAAATTATGATTTATGCAACCTACTTAATATATTTTAATACAATTTAAGAAAGGGCCCTTCGGATTTGTACATGCAGTGTGAACGCACTTAGCACTAAAAGCCTAATTCTTTATGCACCCTTACGGCTTTTTAGCGCCAGGCGCCATTTTACTTTGTCCAAGTGTTCGAGTTATTTATAGCAAGGTATTATTATATTATTCGCTAAGAGATTGTCAGGAAAATCGGTTGTGATTTTTAAAATTCTATTTTTTTTTCAGCTGTATTTACCTATTTGTATAAAGATCAAATCACATAATTGTTCCTTTTTAGATTAAATTTTTAGTTCCCTTATCTAAAATCAATTTAATTCTAAAATTATTGGTACCTCAATAAAAAATTCAAGCTTAATTTATTGATCAACCAAATAAAATTATAAAATCAAAGGCACAAGCATTATAAATTCATGCATTATCCCATGAAATTAAAATCTCAAATTACAAATTAATGAAGGTGGCTTGTTATGGACCGTCTCAACCGCACTATGTTTAATTATTTAAACCATTACTTTAAACAATTTACATATAACTGTTTAGAACTAATTTATTTATACATAAATTAATCAACACAGTAACATTATTGAGTTATCATTTAAATTGTATAAGATTAAGACCCGTTGTCACCAACCAATTAAAATGTTAACAGATGAAGAATAAAAATACTTGAATTATACAATTATGACTTGTTAAGAAAATATGAATGAATCGCTAAACATTTTTGACTTCTTGGTGTTCAATATGAAAATACAACCAGTATAACGTGACCCCTTTTCCGAAGACAAGCCTCGATGTTCAAGTGTCTTATACTTTAGTCAGATTTGTTGAATGTATGCTTAAAAGCGGCTGTGATATCGTATTTCACGGATTCATAATTTAATTCGAATAGGCAATTGAATGTAATCTTGCAATTACCAGTTTGTATTTATTGCATCCTAAACTGGAAACGAAGTATACTGTGTGTAGTGTTTTAGCCAATAAGAAGGTGTGTTGACTAGTCGCTAGCAAAGAGGTCGGTCAATGTAGGTTTAACTTTTAATTACAATAATATCTTTGCTATAGTACTGACGCATTAACTTCTTTAATAAAACCAGCGTTACTTATATAGAACCATTCATACTTAATTAAATATTCAAAATACTAACACACAATGCTCCACCATAACTTGGTCATATATGAAATTATTAAAAAATGTACAGATGGAACATATTAAATAAAAAAAACTTTATTTTTAACCGACTTTAAAAAGAAAAAGGTTATCAATTCGTCTAAATGTTCTTTTTGTATTTGTGTTACGCGATATCTCCGCCAATTGTGAATCGGTTTTGATGATTATTTTTTGTTTGATAGGTCATACTTCAAAGGTGGTCCGATATAAATTTTGTTTGGTGAAAAAATTTAAATAACGAAAAAAATATGTCATCCAAGTAAACGAATTAGCGTATTCTGCTTTCCTGTGACTTTTAAGTGGTATCTTGTTAATTTCCGTATTACTGTTCCTTGATGGATTTAGATGACAGAAAATTAATACAAAAAGCTAAAAATAAAACTTTTACTTTAGTTTTTTTCTAAGTTATTGTCAATAATCTATCCTGGTAACTGCCATAAATCAATAACTTAATATTAAAAACAAAGTGAGTCTGCGTATGCCACAAACAACAGCCTTTAAAAAAACCACAGCATCCGCCATCTCGGTCCTTAGTCCACTAGCGCCATTGCTATTGACGCGCGACCATTGATTTATACGCGCCAACCCCCGGAATGAATAAAGAACTAACGGCCCCGAGCGGCCATTTGTCTCTATCCTTTATGGTAAATGCAAGATTTAAGAGTTTTTATTTAGTGGTAAGAAAAATCGCCCACAATGGCCACGGCATTGGAAAACAAAAGATCTTGAAATGATACTTTTTTTTTCTATAGATTTGTCTAGTTTACAATGCAGTTCCATTCAAGTACTAAACATAAAACATACATTTAAAATGTCATACACGAAAAGAACTGTAGGATTTTCATGAAACAAAAATGACAAATGGTGTTGGCAGTTCTCCTATATTTCATCAAAAGAACATTTTTAAAACTGCAATACCGAAAAACATTAATAACTAAGTGAAAATATAATGTCCCCTCGCATTCCGCGACTCCCCCAAACTATATTCCGAAAAACAAGAGGAAACTATTTTCGTCGAACAAAAAAATGTTTCCGGCAGAAGATTTATAGGCCACCTTACTCACAGCATAGGCCCTCTTCGTATAAAACGCGTGAAATGAAGTGTTTCCCTCCCCCTTTGGTTTTTTCTTCACTTTTTCCTTAGCCACAGATTTTTTATTGCTCAATTAATCTAATAAATTCGCGTTGATGTACGTTTTGACTCGTGTAACAGGGCTTTTAAATTTTATTTCTTCTTTTTGGTTTGAAAATGGAACGATGTTTACAGATCATTAGCAGCTGTCACTTTTAAATTTGGAATTAATTTTTGCGTTCCGTTTAGTGCATGGTTAATGTAGCCAACAAAATTTAAATGTAATCCAGAATATAAGTTTTAAAAATTCTGAGTGGTATTATTTCAATTGCGTATTCAGATATCCCCCTCAAAAAAACATGTAACGCCACCCGGGTATGGGTATCAAACTTTCAAATATCATATGGTCAGTCAATAAAAGGTCCACCAATGGACATTCGCGTCACGTACGCCCTCACTTGTCGCTATGCCCATTGCTGAAATTGATATACATCACTCGCCAATATCAAATACACTTCAAATAACTCTTAACACAATGGAATAAAAGCCATGTCGGTAAAATTTGTACGCAGACATAAATTGGCCGCATAACCTATGCCCAAAATTGGCTGACCCCTGAGTCCGATTTTCAATGGTTGAACAAGGAATATCCGGAACAGTGAGAAAGGTCTAACTGAAATGGTGTTCTTAAGGCTTGACCGCGCACTTTCTTCAGGGATCTGGGTGCCTGGTCTCAATTGCTTGAGAAATATTATTAGTATAAAGGTCTGCGGACCGTCAGAGTTGATAGAATAAAAATGTTGGAATTAAATTGTCATTTTTTGTGTAGAAAGAAAAGACAGACGAAAAAATACTGGAAAAGCATGAAAAATGATTTTCACGCTATTTTTGTTTTCTTTCTCGTATGAATGAACTTAGTAGGTATGCATAATAGTAGGGGGGGATGCATAATCGGTATTTTTAGCACTGAACTCAAGAAGTAGGTAGACTAACTATGGTACAAGACAAGAGTGATTAGTACTAAATCCAGTGATTTTGTAGTTAGCTCTCTTCGTTTCCTGACCGCAAGAAACTTATCAAAACGTTGCTAACTTGAATATACGCATTTATAATCACAGTCCGTCGATTCAACTCGTTCGCTCCTACGATAAAAGTCGCAACGAACATTAACAGATTTCGTCCAAAGATAAACATTATGGACACGACGTAGGCGGCGCCGGGGGCGTCTCCCTGTGATATACGATACCCGACAACGATTGTATCGATTCAATTAATTAACATATCTATATGTAACATATTTGTATTACAAATAAGCGTAGGTACAAACTTTCTATAATTTATATTCGATAATTTCGGATAACGAAATCGACGAATTCTCTTCTCTTACCTTAAAAAAACATTTATTTAGTTCTATATTTTAAAACTTTCCAATAAAATATTTTAAAATAACATAATAATTACTGTCAAAATAAATATAGAATTAGAAAAACTGCTCTTTTATTTCCGATTAGTGTTAAATATTAACATGGAAACGATTTTATTAAGTCTCATTTTAAGTAAATATTGGAATATTTACTCGTTTTATTGTCAGTATAATTTTCAATTATTAATTCATATTGAATATTTATTCAACAAAATTGACAATACTGAATATATTAAAGAGAAAAAATTTTTTTTTTCACCAGAACTATTTATTGAAAACTGGTTTTTTATATATTTTCTCTAAAAAGTTAGTTTATTTTAATTTTCTTAAATTGATTTGTTATTTCCTGTTCCTTATTGTTCTAATGGTACCTATTAAAACGAAAGAAAAATAATATCTAGTTTTAAATTGCTATCTATAATCTGTTAGAGACATTTATTTCTCAAATAAATAAAAATATCGCTACGCAAAATGCTAGTCTGCGAAATGTAGCGGTCATGACCAATTTTGTGTGAAAAATTAATAGTCACAAATTTTACAGATTTATTATCAGTCACGATAAGTCACGGACGCATTTCACGGTTGACGTAAGACCGCCATGATAAACAATGTTACCTAAAAAGTAGTAATTGATTATAAATAGCGTTCTTTTTTTAAATATTTGATTATTAAAGCAACAGTTGCCAGTCTGATGAAATGATAGTTGCGTTACGAGTGATAATCTTTCGTTTTTTTTTTTATTGGGGTGTCTAATGATGCCACCTAAAATGGTTTTATTATTAGACATTGGTGTTGGGGTGTTGTGATATCATCTTTGAAGGTTTTTTTTACTACAGGAATTGCCTATTATGTTTTAAATAAAAATACGATAAATGGCGAAATTAATTAGTAATTTTCTTCTAAACAATTTACATTATTAAAAATTAATTTATGTTATCAATTATTAATTTTTAATTATGGAACCTCTCAATAATTTTAAAAAGAAAATCACTTTTCTATTTCGCTTACCTTAAATATCAATACTTCTTTTTACACGTATTCCTATAAACAAATTATAAGCATTGTATATTTCTGTTTGTTCTGTTTTGTTTTTGCTTGTGCATGCATTTTCCACATTACTGTTTTTCATCTGTAATTCACTCTGCATGGTCTTAAAAATAAATGTGGTGACGGTTACTCTTGGTGGTGGTAAACTGAAAAAAACATATTAACCCTATATTAACCACATTTTCTTTCTGTTATGAGCATTGTTCACCTAAAGTAACCAGTCCACTGTAGCACTGTCAATCTGTCACTAACATTCGAGCATTGGAGCGGAAGGGGTACAATCGACCAGCATCGTGACGGTAAGTAAAAAGCACTAACTCAGTAAAACAGGGTTGGTTGAAGCGAATCGTATAGTATATTTCCCACTTTTCATCTTAGATATTTGGATAACAAGTAATTATAAAGTACTAAGATTTTAATTGATCTTTAATCTTAACTCTTATCACAGAGCGTAAAGGCCTCTCCACACAGCACAGGTGCGATATTATCATAGAGGGGATATTGAAATATCTATCCGTAGAACAACTTCTATGATATCTCAGCCTCTATACCCTTCACATATAGGCAATGTATGAAAACAGAGATATTATCTCCCGCGTGATAATATCATAAGTGTGTGAAGAGGCCTTTAACCTATTGACCGCCGCAGTCATGTATAGATGACAAACGAAAATGTGCCCAGCACGCCACGGTCACGATCACATGACAGATTTTTAAATGTAAATAAAACTCGTAAAACAACATCGACATCATTCCGACCTCGGTACTATTTTGTAGGTGTTAAAGGATGAATTCGTAACTTGGCGCTGAGGGCACGTTTTTGCTTTTTTGACGCGGCGGTCAAAAGGTTAAGATTATGATTCGCTTCAATGAACGCTCGGCCTATTTTTAATTCTTATGTCATTGTTAAATTACGTTGTAAGTGCAATCTGTAAAATAATTGTTATGTAAGTCCAACGCGATTTACGACGCTAAATGGCAGTATTATTGCCGTTAGGTTCAGTACAGTACAGTAGGGTTCTATAGAAATGTTTGTTTTGAAGCTCTACTTAATGAAACTACATTAAAAGTTAAAATTTTTGCAGATTGCATTTATGTCAATTTTATTTTATTGCATTTTTTATTATTTTAGACATTTCATCGCCCTATTTAAATAATAACCTTCATGTTAAATTTATTTAAATATTGTACTAAAAATACTAACCCTATTTTGCGGCGGTGGGTCCAACGGGCCCCGGTAGGGAGACGCGGCTAATAAGTGAAACAGAGATTTATGAGTGCACAGATATGCAAATAGAAATTTGCGGTCCCCCGCCGATAAAAAGACGCCGAGGCCCCGCGGGGCACTGTTTGTCCAAATGTCGGGGGATGACGGCCTTCTAATTATTTTGGATCATATACCTATGAAGTGTGCAAAGCTTTTGTAATTTTTCAATGTTTGTTTGGTTTGAAAAGGCATTTCAAGTAAGAAACTGCCTCCTTAAGATATTAATTATTGAATTAATTAGTTAATCAAGACTCTTCTACAAATCAATAAAGTTGAAATTCCTTTAAACTAAGCACATAAAAAAATACAATGTACACATTATTAGACCTAAAACAACGGAAATCCCTAAAGAGGCACTTCACATAGGTTCCTATCTCCGCCCATAAGTTGTGTCATAGATTATTTACTATTTAGTCTTACCGCTAAACTCTCGCTGCGAGGTGTTAACTCGAAGCTATCTCACCAAACGTATCAGAAATCCTTGTACTTAATGGTTTTTATCAAACCCAGCGGTATCTTCCAGTGAGGTTATCGTGTAATTCGTGAAACTTGTTAAGCCTAGATTCAGTTATCTCGCTCAACGCTCTTACTTTGTAAGGGGATTGCTAATTATTCGCACCGCCGGTAGAAGGTGACGGCGTACCTAACAAGATTATGTTATTTCATTCGTTCCCGTTAATCTCGTTCCTGTTCTGAAGTAAGGAAGTTTTAGTCTTAGATTAGATGTTTTGAAGTGTTTTGACGATGTTTCTGTCTGCAGGGAAGTGAATTTAATTGGTCCTTGTGTCTCTACTTAAAGATAAGGAAATGATTTTTGGGGTATTGTAGATAATATTACTAAATATTCCAAAAATATCTCAGCAGATTACTGCTTTGCAAATGTAAGTTTTCAGAAATAAGTAAACGGGATCTTAAAATTAGCCGTGTACCAGATTTAATGTTTATTGGGATGTTAGTCCAAAAACCTAAATAAACAAGTGCAAAAACCGATACTAAACTCTACTACTAATGAAATAAAAACAAACTTTGCAATTTAAGTAAATCAAAGCGGATTCCGGCAAAGCAAACACCAAGAGTGCGGCAGACCATACGATGTATGTCCCATGTCCACGTTTGAGCTTGTTTGCTCATTAGTGGCAGCGAAGGGAGCATCGGCCTGTCACCGCCTGTCACTCGGAGACTGTCACCTCCGTGGATGTATGAATAGTTGATTGATATGTGGAATTATAGACTAGGTGATTTAGGGTTGAAGATGTTGTGCCTATTTTTTTAGGATTGTAATTTGTCATTAATTGTTCTGTATAGATATGGGTATTTGAGCATTAGGTAAAGACTTTTTAGATAACTCGTAAGCCCTACTCCATTTCTTTCGTAGTTTTGTTTTGTTTACTCTCAGGCAACATAGTGATATTAATACCATCACGCTTGTATTCCCTGAAGGGTTAGGCAGAGGTGTAACAATGTACACCCACAGTTCGCCGGTATGTTTAGGTCCCATGTAATAGGGGGCGAGCCTATTGCCATTAACCGGGCACAAATCCTAACTCCGAGCTGTTACTGAGAATTTCATAGAAAACCCAATAACACTTTTTGCTCGACCTGGGAATCGAACCCAAGACCTCTAGCGTAGCAGTCGCGCTTAGGACCACTAGGACAACGAGGCAGTAATAATAATATATAATAAATATAGAATCATGCACTGAGTACACATACTCAGTACATGATACAAGACATGAGTGTGTCTAGATTCATAAAAAATGTAGCTGTTCCATACATTTTGTCCGTCTAAGTGTTGCACTTTTGTATGAAACCGCAGATTGTTAAATAACTTAGGTACGTAAAATGTTACACTAATTTCATGGTAAAAGTTTTCCTTACGATGTCCTTTACACCCATTACAACATAGCTTTGTACAAAAAGCAATACAACACCTCACTCTTTTATTCCTACAAATCGTTATTCAGCCATCTGATGAACTTTCACACTGATGCAAATTCTGCCCCAACATAGGTATACATTACAGCGCCGGTGTAAAACTGTAGTAGCAAAATAAATCCGGGATTCTGGACCCCTCGGCGACAGATTGTTAATACTGACCGTCGACGACCTAACGAGCTGTGACCGCATGAATATGCAGCGGTCGTGCTACAAGGACGAATTAATTAAATTTGTCCACACCTAGCGGTGTTTCGTAGTTAAAAAACGGATTTTTATTGAAATTTGTGGTCAGTCAAGAGGGATTTTCAGTTGGATTAATCGTTGAATTTGATAACGTATATGGTTTGTTGTAAAAATGCTGTAATACTTTAAAGAAAAGGACAGAAAAAAAGAATCTACTTATAAACGAATTTCTAAGTAATTATATATTAATTTATAAACAAAATGATCTTACAAGTAAAAATAAAGAAAATACTTAAAAAAAAACAAAAATGTGTTTCGTAGAAAAACCAATCTACTAATGAACATTACCTAATTAATTGTCTTGTTAATAAAAATCACTTTTAGATAAAACATACTGCAGTAGTACTTAATTTTGGTCTTAAAAAAAAAATATTCGAAATAAACAGCAAAGATGGCGCCTCCAAAGTACTTAATCTAAAAAAGTTTTTAAGTTTTAAGATAACGTTCATTACATTGGTATCTTACTAATCATAATAAATAAACAATTAAAGTTTCTAAGATTTCTCTATGTGCACAAAATATGGTGTCTTATCGAAATACTATTACCGTTACTTACGGATAAAAAGCCTTGTTTTTAATCTAAGCACATAAAAGTTACGAGTTTTATATCGACTATTACATTATCTCAGAGAAAAGTATTTTTATTGTACGATAATATTTTGAGCTTAAAACGTGTCACAATATTAAACGGTGGCAGGCGTAGGCGGTACTCTTTGTTCGAACAAAAACACAATAAAGTATGCGCCCGCGCAATTCCAGTGGCGGCGCCGCCAGCGACATCTGTCCGTACCCGCAATTATGGCAGATTTATAAGTTAATCGCGCATTTGACGCGTGAGATTAATACCTTGTGAAAATAATCACATGGTTTTTTGTCTCGAGTGTAATCAACAGTAAATGGGAAGCTGTAATTTTATTTTTTTCGCGCGGTCGTTTTGACGCGTGCTCGGCAGCGTAGGGTTATTTGATCACTGGTTGCGTAGTTTTTGTTGTGGTTATATGTTACAATTCCCCTACTGAATTCGATTTTTAATACTACAGTCTGCAATATTCAATTTTACACTTAATAATGGTTATCTGAAATGCTTTTGAAAACTTTTTTGTACAATGATTAGTGGTCAGAGCGCGTTGGGGTGTCAACTTGACGTGTCGCGACTCAAGTGACGTGTGTGCAGATATGATTATCCTCGCCCCTAGGGGTGGCGGATAAAGAACTGCATACGTGCATGCGTTGGTCGTGGATAAATCTGATGAAATTACTTACGAATATTTGACTATTGTTTAGTGTACGATTTTTTTATTGACTTAAATTTTTATTACTGTTAATATACATTTTGTTCACTACGCGGAACTAATATTCCTGCTTTATCGAAGAAAATGTGTTTATAATTTGTATAAAAATTTTAAAACCTACAAAACTTTAACTCGTATAACGTAAGTACTGTCTAAAAACTACTAAGGATTTAAATAAAAAAAACATTTTGGACAAAAAAGAAATCTTTATTCAAACAATCGTCAGACTTATCCCACTTATAACACCCATGTGTCAACCCACCGGATTGCAGAGGCAAAAGTCGCGGTTGATATGAGATTGCGGCGCGACGCGACGCGACCGCGGGTCGTTTTGAACCGAGGGTCGCACCCCGCGTGTTAGGGTTACAAGTTTTGTGGCTTGTCACACTTTAGGTATTCGGGTTATCCTATTGTGGAATGAGGTTCAGCTATTTAAGGGTTTACAGAGATATTTATTTGAGTACATTTCAGTACAAGAATCTGTGATTTATTACGGATTTCAAACAATGAAATAATTAAAAAAAAGAGATATTTTAATAATTATTTTTGCTTATTAATGAAAATTTATAAGTTATATTTTTATTAAAATGAAACACGTTTTACACAAATTAATAATAATAAAAATACAGTCTAATAAAAACAGGACCAATTTCAACTCAAAACCACAAAATCCCAATCTGAATTCACAAACAAAATTACCTAAAAAGCTCATTAAAAGTATCATCAGTGTAATATCGAGTCGTGACTTCCGTTGTCGTCGAACTTCTTCTTTTGTGCTGTTTAATTGTGGACCTACACAAGGCGAATTAACCAAATGAGGGCGATACACTGCTCTGTGCTGATCTCCTTAGCTTGAGTACAATCGAAGGGAACCTAGTTAGCAGAAATTGGAAATATTTTCCCGTATTTGGGAAGTTAGAATTGTTTTCTGTGATTCTGATTCGGTTTTATAGCTTCTGTTTGTGTTTCTTTTGTTTCGTTTATTGTACGTTGGTTTGGCGCGCTCTAATGGAAGAAACTAATTTATGATAATTATGCATATTTTATTTGGTTTAAAATTTTCGGAAGCCTGCTCGTTAGTTTTTTATCGACTTGACTTTTTCATATTATAGGAAATTAAAAATATTATAAGCCTATAAAATATGACCCGCAGTTCATTAACTCCGGACTAAAAATAATCTTCAAAATCACGTCCTCAATTAAAAACGGAATAAAAAAATAATTTCCCATTTTATTGACGAAAACGAAACATGATCTCACATGACACTAAATCACCTTATAAAACCCATAATTAGTACTAAAAACTAATGCGTTTGCCCACACAGGGGCTTATCCAAAACCCATCTCGGTAGAACTGTACAATTAAACAAAAGGACTCTCATGATCGGCGCAGGCGCTCACGAAGCAACCATTAGCGCAGCACCGTGGGCGTAATTAAAAGAGTTACAATACAGTACTGGCGAATTAAAAACAATTAACTGGGACCCGAATTGAGCACAATGGTCGTCCTGTGCACGACTTACACAAAATGTTCGGCCGTACGGCTGGCGAACACGGCCCGGACCGTGTTCCCGCGTGAAATGCGACCCGTTCGATGCGGAAGACGCGTTTGTTTGGCGAAATTAATTTTGTAATTAGTGAGCTTTTTGACGCGCGCAACGGTAGGGTTAATTTTGTAATTTCGTTGTATTTATGACGTACCTATTGATTTGACATTTCGTTGAAGTCTTTTTAGTGACATAAAAACGATAGTGTCGATTTTTTGTATTGTTTTTTAAACCGTCATAATACACAGTAGTCTATTCTCCATCGTTCAGTCTATTGGTGTACCATGAAAATCAATCATGTGACTTGAATAAAAAACCCGACTGTGCTAATCGAGCCGTCAAATTGGGTTTTCAACGTTTAAGCTTGTTCTGCGAAAGTGCTGAATCGCACTGACACCCCACAGCCACAGGGTGAGGGTGTGACGTAGTAGCATTTTTCTCTTTTTTCACGGTACTGCGATTCTATTACCGCCTCTTAATCTACGAGCCCGCATTGGACCAGTGACGTCATTCTCGTCACGCTTGACATTTTTATTAATTTCAAAATTCGAACTGTGATACGGTTGGAAATATTTTTTTATTTAATTAAGTGGCTGGCAACTCTAATGAGGGCTGCCGCAGTGTCGTATTTCGTTGTAAAGAATTCGATTTTTGAGGGCGCCCGGGGGCAACTTTTATTGTTAATGTCCCTCGTTTTAAATTATCGGTTATCAGTGCTGTATCATTTTACAGACCTAGCCAGTAGTATGTTTTTGTTGTAGAACTTGGTTTTTATTTTTCACAAAAATAATGCTCTACCAGTCTGCCATATTTTTTATTGTTCTTTTTTTATATGATTAATTTTCTTTCACAAAGTTACGTTTAGAACTAATTTATTTGTGCCGTTCTTAACACCCCTTATTTGTACCATTTCCCATTAACGCTGCGACATACAAACAATACATCACATCTCTTCTAAGCTAGACAGTCGGTCGAAAAAGCGAACAAAACCACCTCAATAGTCTGGCGAAAAAATCGTGCACTACATGCATCGTGTAGTACAATACGACTTTTTGTCGGTCCGTCCGTGGCTTTTTGAACTGGAATTTTTTCACTCCATTCGGTCGACGGGCAGGAGAGCTTTATTTCACCCCGTCAGCGGTTAGGGTTGATAGGATTTCGGTTTTTTTATTTATATTTACAGAAAGATACGGTGTTAATTTCGAAAGATCTGATTTTAATTGGTTTCGAATTTAATGATAATATTTATATCCCAATTTTTTAATAAAGCTTATAAAATACAACTCTTCTGTAATCGAATGATTTTGCTAACTCTATCCACCTGTAACAAAACATGTTCCACTCATTAAATAAAACAACGCGGTTTCCTAAAATGCGTCTTTATTGAATTTTTTCAAATGGCTCACATTTCTGGAAATTAAATCTTACTTATCTTGTACCGATTGATAGTTGTAAAAATTTCGACACGCTCATTTAAAAAAAATGGCAGCCCTAACCCAACCGTGTATTAGTTTCCAACTCGGACAGTAGCCGTCCTCCCGTTCCGTGTAGTACCTACAGTCGTGTCCAGTTGAACACTAAGTGTTGACAGTGTCACAAATGAAACTGTACGCGACTGTACACTATTTAAAATGACAATTTTTGTTTCATAACGCTACCACTACCTAACAATATTTTGCTCTAAAGAATATTTGTGTGTATTCAAAATTAATGTTAAAATTCTTTTTGAATGATTGTTTATTATGCCATATTTTATATACTTCCATTAAAAATCATCTGACGATTAAAAATTTGACAAGTCTTGAGCAATCATTAATTCCACGAATCATTCATTCATACATAACGGTCTATTTCGTTCTAGATTCAAAATGGCGTTATATTAATGTCATCTTCGTAACTAGACCGAACGGAATCGATTGTCAAACCACTATTCACCCACGTAATCAGTTCAAGTTACATCATAAAAAAGACAATCCACTAGTTAATTCCATTAAAAAAACACAATAGAAAATGCCCAATGAGCAATAATTGAGTTTAATCTTTAAATTGAGCAATAATCATGTCGTTACTGAACCGAGATAATCTCCAATCTTAAACAATAGCAACAATATTTTTGTTGGTAAATTATAAGCTTAGTGCCATAATAGATGGTTCAACAGTATCGATAAAGATCGATGCAAAGCACGTGTTACACGTTTTAGACAATACGTTAAGCTGAGCACTTTTGTTCCGCTCGAAGTGACTTTGTCAAGAGGTATCGTCGGTGTCAAGTGCGCACTGATCTTCGTCGATCGCCACTACAAAGCTTGTAGTACGTGATTAAACCGCGAATGTCAAAGTGCAAAGATCGGCCCTTTGTTGCGCTCCCATCAGTCAATGCTTCCCGTACTGATGTGTTCATTCATCAAAAAATTGCTCGCGGCAAGTAATATGTGCGTATTTTATGGGGGTTTAATGGAAACTTATGGATCGGAAAGATTTATGGTTTAATACTTAGAGCAATATCTAAGATCCGCCTTCCCTTCTTGTATTCTCAGGCGCTTACATCTGTAAAAATGGGTACAAGGTGTCGAATGTAAAGATTCGAATTTCAAAAATGACAACGCGTCTGTCAAATGTCCCACAACTCGGGTAACCAAGCCGAATTGCGGTGCAACGCCGACCATTGCAATTATGACAAATTATCACAATATCGTGATATTATTTCGACTCTGAAATATATAATTTAAAGTACTAGTAATGTAACCTTTTATTATTCGGTAACATCGTTTATTTTTACGACGTTAAGCTACAGCGTTACAGCTAAATGCCTGTCAGATAACGATACAGGCTAATAAATTCTGGATTTTAATGCTTTTATTCTGATTCGCGCCACATATCATAATCGGTGGCTCGCCCCGAACACGAGTGTGTCAATCTTTCGTTTTTCCGCCACGAGCGCGCGGTCAGACCTCTTTGTTATTCAAATTAAACACGCCCAGATGGACAGACGAGCACGGGGGAATAATTAACTTATGTATTTTAAAAATACCTTTTAACGGCGTAAATGGAAGCATTTTAGCATCTAAATTGTGGCTTAAAGAGAATTTAATGTATGCTGGTGGGTGTGTAAATATTTTCAGTATTAATCACCGTTTCGATATCTTGGATATCAAATTGATCATGGCTTGAATCAACGGCTTAAAACAAGTTTTCTATACATCGTGTGATTTAAGCTTACTTTAAATTTAATCTCACTACTAAAGCTAGGATCCAGCCTAACAGGTGATTTACTCCATCGTTAGTGAAGGCTAATTCTTCCGCGTTCTCGCGTATCTGCGTTGTTTCTATCTCGCTCTAGCGATGCGGGGCAGGTTTACGACGTCATTAATGTTATCACAACGATGCGATGGGACGCCGCGCGCCACTACAAACTCACAGCGTACGGAACTTGCGTTAGTTGGTGTCCGACTATGAAATAATGTTATGATACTTATTTGGGATTTCTAATACATTGCTGCATTTTTCCTTGTTACAAAATTTACGTTATTGGATTCGGTGTTGTGCTAGCAATGGAATTTGTAGCGAAACTTAATCCGTGTTTCGTTTATTGGCCTTAGACTACAAGATGTAGGGTTTGTGACACCGCTCGTTGGAGTTTATGCGAAACGATAGCCCGGTTTATAGTGTGATCTTAGTGTTATTTGATTATACGCTATTCGTATTCGTTTTGTATCATTAGAGATAAAAGTTATACGTTTTAATGTTATGAAAAGCTGAATAAAACAAAAATATGTGATTTAGTGTTCATTTTCAAATTGATTGGAGCTATTTGAATGCATATGACGTGTTTACAAGTCCCTTTCGAGTGGAGTGTAAGAGAAAAAAGGTTTTATATGGTGTATCATAAAACTGGAAGTAGGTTATTCATGATTATCACTATGGTGGTAATAAACTTTCTATAGAATAACGCTGTCGCAAAATAATCGTTACGATGTTCAATTATTTTTATTATTTGATTGGTTTATTATAAAATTTATGAATGATTAACTAAAATATTGAAGGGAGGTATGATAGATCATCGGAATCCGTTGCAATGAATTTTTTTTTAAGCGCACGTGGAAGGTAACTCGTAAAGTCATTGGTAGCCTGTTCTTTCTCTGGTCGTGCCGACTTGCCGTAATATTGGACTATGAGAGTGACGGAAGAAGGAATGCTCCAGTATTTGCGCACACATTTGTACACTATAATATCTTCTTCGTTCTGGGCAAGTCTCCATTGAAATTTTCCACTGTGATCGAATATCGGCCGAGAGAAGTTTTCAAACGAGTTGTCTACCTACTTTTTAATTTGTTATTATCTATGGTCTATAAATATTTGACAACCATTTCTCTAATTGACAATAACTTCTGTAATATTTCGATAAAAAAAAATCTCTCCAATATTCTAATCATCATAAATATCGAATCAATCAGATGCAATCAACGAAAGCTACTAATTAACCTTTCATCTGTTTATTAACAACATAATTAATTATTTAAATAAAATGGCCCGACTAATTAATACCCAATCAATAAAAACCTATTAATTATTTACTTATTGGATTTTTACCCGATTGCGGCAGAACTGTAAAGTTTACTAATGGGTTTGACAGTTCGTATGTATGTGTAAGAATGTTTTCTCAGAGATGGAATCTAATCTTTGGATCAAATCTCGATTTGTCGTGCGTGTTCTTGATTTATCCAATGATGGATGAATTGTATCTTATAACCGACTGCGCAAAAAAACAGGGTTATGTTTTTTACGCGTGTATTTTATCGATACTTTCTCTATTCTAAATCAGGTCCAAATAAGGGTCAAATCTTTTTTTACGGACGATGGACTACACACCAACACATGTAGTTTGGAGTCGCTAATTCATACCATTACTTGAGTGACTGTATGTAAATGTCAATGCAATGCGGACCCAGCGATACACTGTGTACAATTTATATTATTATAATTTATTTTATACATAAACACTATAAAAACAGTGCACACCATAAGTGACGTCACGTCAATTAATCTACGTAGGTAATCTATGAATACACTAGCTTCTGCCCGCGATTTCGTCCACGTCAATTTTGATATATTTCTCACGGGAACCCTATATTTTTCCAGAATGGTAAGTATCCTATGTATAATTCTACACTACTTTGGCACTGAGATCAGTGCCGAGATCAATTTCATCCAGATCTGTTCAGCCGTTTGAGCGTGAAAGAGTAACAAACATCCTCAAGAACTTTCGCATTTATGTTAGTAGAATTAGTGACTTTGTGCCATAAAAAACTTCAATTCAAAAAAGGAAAATAACTCAAACTAAAGCAGCATACACACTGACCGCATTCCGTCTTGCGCGGTGTCAGTGTACCATTATACGTTACGAACTCGGGACCTCGCTATCAGTGACATGACACCGGGCCAGTTGTGAACGACTCCCTGACCCACTTGCGAACTGTATTGTTCTTTTGTCAGTCAAATGACTGTTCAGGAGGATGTGCTTTGTAATGTGACGTCACGTGCGACCTGTCAGGTCACTTCTTGCCCTTTCAGAAGAATAGGCAAGGGTTTGCGGAAAATGTAACGAATTTTGACATCGTTTGAAAATTACATACACTTTTTGAAGGTGGAAATTCTAAGTTGCGATTATGTGTCAGCTCTAAACAAACAAGCGCATTTTACGAGTCCATAAACTTACAATTATTTATTTGCTGTTTACTGTAAACTTAATTGTGCACGTTACCTCGGCACTGGAAGTAACGACTTCCAGTGCGTAACGACGCATTAAACTTTACAGAATAGAACTTGAATTTTCTCCAAAATTATCAAATCCCGTTACAATATGACTCTATCAAAAAAGACAGTTCCACTATAACTGCGACGCATTCTCTGCATATACATTTTAAAATTATGTAGGTATGTCATTCAAGATGCCGTTACAATATCATTATGTTTAAGAATTCACATAAAAAGTGGAAAAATATTCTTCAACAATTTTTATAATTTCTTCATCGAATAATTTTATTTTTTACTTGTGAAAATTGTGTTGGTACCGGTACGGTAGCGGGTATTTTTGTGACGTCGTAAAGTGTAGTTAGCTTGGCGCGTCGGTAGCGCCACCCGCCGTGTAGTTTATGTCGCGCGATCTTGCGATATCGCGCCAATGTTATGTGCACGCACCTTTATGGTATTATGTTACGTGCTTTAGGAGTTATATGCAATTTGCTTTAAGTTATTTTTAATCCGTATTAGGTAAATCTAATTTGCAGATTTAATTTACAGTATGAAGTTTATTCTCTTTTATGACGTACCAGATAAATTATTAAACAATATCGCGCCTAAAATGGTAAGCGATCGCTGACCATAGACAATAAATGCCTTATTAGTATTATTTATGGAATGCTTACATATCAATTTTCCGTAGACGGTTCTAGCTTCCAAGATTAAACGGTTTTTGTCCGGTTAATACAATACCTATCAATTTTAATTCGATTACTTTTTTATTAAGATTCGATCTCGCATTTAATATCATTGCACGAAATAGGAGAAGTATTTGAATTATTAATTTTTGAGTCTTTAATTTACGATAAGAGGGATTAGTCATTCCATTAGAATAATTTTCTGATTTGATCGACTAAGCTGATTTTTAAGTGAGTTTAAACTAAATTATTCTAGTTCAATAATAATTCATACTAGCTGAATCATTACGGAAAAATGTTTAGCCGTTGGTATGTTGGTACAAAGTCCTGGTAGGTAAACTACAAATTATTATTTTTATCATACCTTTGGTGCTTACAATACAAATGCCAATATTAAAAGCACGTGGCAACATTACGAGATTGCCAGACAACACCCCTGCAGGGAACCGTTGTTAAAAATACCATTGTAATATCAACAAAAACCTATTTACAAATACTCGGCTAACGCCCACTCAAAAGGTGTTTATTTAAAATTTTATTTCACAATGCTAAAATGTCACATTTTTTCACTTTTCGCGCCATTTGATGCTATTTGACATTACCAACTTTAAAGGAACCTCTCTAAATGTTTGCTAAATAAAAAACATCCTTGCTCCTTCGTTTTAAGATTGACAAAGTTCGATTTTAAATTTTCGTAACAGTAAATATTGAGTTGTTTGACAAGACTGGCCGTCTCTTTTTTTTTCTTTCCCGACACGTGTCTATGGTACCTATGGACGTCCAATTTGTGTCTATTGATCTATTGTTAAAAATCTTTTGAATTTAATACTTTTCAATGTTATTAACTGTCATAAAAGTTAGATGTATTTTTTTTCTTTTATTCATTGAATCATTTTGCCGACGTCTACGTGCTAAATGTCTGTTGTAATAAATGAATATTACTTAGCAGTAATAGCATTTTCTGATTGCTTACGGTTTTTTTTCATTACAGTTGGCTACTGTTCAATATTTTAATAATAGCCATTATTTGTTAGGTCTTAATACCCATTGGGGGTCTTAAGTATGACTTGATGTCGTGGTAAAGCTTAAAATTAATTTTGATCCTAAATGTGTTGGTAACACGTTCGGAATAACAATACTTTTCTTGTTGATAAATTAAGTCTAACACAGATTATAGAAGATTGCTTCCATGGAAGTAGAATGTACTGTAATGTCATTAAACCATCACTGACACATAACATTTTCATACGTAACGCGATATAAAACCTTCTTTCAAAGAAAACAATTATACGGCGCGTCATGATTTTTGTACTTAGAATAAAAATTCTAGAAAAAAAAAATCTATTCGTAAAAAACACCCTCAATTAACGCAAGTACACAACATACGACACCTACCTATATTTACAGCACATTATAAACGTAAATAAACATCTTGTATCAGATAAGAAGGGTGTTATTCTCAAGATCCGAATCTTGGTGACAAACACCACGGGGTCCTATTGTGGCAGCTAAAATTTGCTTCGCTATTTCCGATCTACTTAGAAGATTATTTTATTATTGTAAAACCGTTCGAGATTATATCGGGTTGGAGCGTGCCCTAAAATATGGAATTAGATGTCTTAAATGGGTTATGTTCCGAAACCGGCCAAGTACCAATGTGACTTTTTCAATTCAAGTGTAAGTACTTTCTAAGTTTATGTTGGACTATCTCACAGTGGGTTCATGGGTTCATCGTCCTGCCTGCCTAAACCCAACGGCAAGATGGCTGGCTTGAATTCGAATATAATCTTCTTAAACAAAAACTATTTATTTTATTATTGATTGGAATTGAGAATCACTCTCGTAATTAATTCCTTGAATGAATACACGAACCGCTTCGGCTATTGTCGGGAACTTTTCGACTATAGTCGGACATTCTTCGTGCATCTTCGGAGGCTGAATAAACATCTGCTTTGCCGCCTACGGTTTGCAGTTACGCCTCCTTGCATCAATAGATTATAGATTTCTAAAGGCGGCTGTTTGCTCTTTCATTTTGTGGCCTTTTTATTACATCTATGGTCTTTTAGGATTAAATGATATTTTGTGATAAAGCTATAAACTTTTGTTGGTTTTTAAACGGATTACTGTGTATCTTATTCATACTTATAATATTATAAAGCAGAAGAGTTTGTTTGTATGAACGCGCTTATCTCAGAAACTATTGGTCCAATTTAAAAAAAAATACCTACGAAAGCGGAGCAGTTACCAAAAATGTAACTTAACGCTGAAACTGGGGGGTATAGGTAGAAAATTTGATATTGATAAGGTAAACATCAAATGTTTTAAATTCTTAACTTAACCACCTTCAACGTAGACGAGCGTAAAGTACCTACAATTAGTGATGGCCAATATAAGAATCATTAAACGGCCAATTATAATCACTATAAACTTCCAAATGATAAAAAATGCTCCAATCACTCTGAAAATAAACCAAAAAGAATACACACGTACAAATTAAATACAATCAACGAACCGATGAAAGTTAAAAGCCATTGATATAAAAAGCGTGTCACTATAAACACCCGCATAACCCGTAAATCGACTAATGAGAGACGATTATTTTATTTTCATAAACGATACACTCGCCATCGATGCGGGCCATCGATTTAATTCTCGATTATCACCCTTTAGCCGAGTATTTAATTAGAGTCAATGAGTTTCGTCACACAGAAATCTGGAGGGCAATCCGATTGTGGAATAACGATTTGTTGATATTATAACTGATAATGTTGATATGATCGGTGAAGGAAAACATCATGAGGAAATCTGGACTTCAAATTAATATAAGTCTAAAATCGGCAAACTCCGACTTGTTGTGTGACAATAATATGCTAGTAAAATAATATTAATATGAACACTTTTAAACACCAAAGACTTGCAAATAAATTGACAAAGAATGAAAAGACCTTTCATAACTGAATGTAAATAAACCATTTTTTTTAAACATTACCCCCCCCCCCCCAGCCCCCCCCCCCCTTTGCCCCTATCTACGAGTTCTCGTTCGTTTATAAACATTTAGACTCATAGCTTACACAAACAGCCAGACCCGGAACAACTATATATAGACCATACAAATATTTGTTCAGTGAGGAAATCGACCCCGCGACACGCAGCCAGAACTGCGCCAACCGTGTCGTGAAATTTAAAGAGACAAACAATGTTTCAGCTGTAAATAAACATACAAATAATGAAAACGAAGTCAAAATATCCAGAATTACCACCAACTGGTTTAATGATGATTGATACATTAAATTAGTCGGCTATCTGGCTCACTAACAAACAATTGTTACGACCTCTGCGTTGTGTGTCCTGCTCAAAATTTTTGCTGTTAGATAAATAGACGTAACAATATTTACAGCAATACATCATAGTGTTAAGTGTAGTTAATAATACTGTCTTACGAGAGGCTCTTCAAGTGCTGCTTACTTATAATTACAATCGGCAAAATGTTTCCAAATATTAGGGCGTTCAACAATTAAATACACCATAATTTAAGCCAAATCTGAAATTAAAAACCAAAGCAAAACTGATTACTTAAATGGTGACTTTTAACATTTTTGACAACTTCATTTTTATAATATTTTGACATTTCAATTACTATTTGAAGAAAATCTCTAATATTGGTACACCTTCTGTGCAACGTACACGTACTTGCACGAACATTCAACACCACTACATGCATCCATTTGTATTGTAATCCACTCCTACTATAACAAATAAATTGATCTTTGCCTCTTCATCATCTACCTCATCTAGCTCCATTTTTCTGTGACATCTAGACATAATTATAAATACCTACTAATTATTTTCATTATCCTTAACATTATTTACAACACTACTTTAAAATTCATTCATTGTACTTCAAATTTCTTCTTTATCTACAATCTTTGTATCATCAATGTCAGTCCTTTCCTCTTCAATATCTATACCTCCACAAAGTGCTTTGCCGTAACTATCAATAGGTACTTCAAACCGAGCCCTCGACTCATCGGCGCCAAAAGGCAAACTTATAAGTTTATAAGCATTCATTGGTCATGATAGAACATTGATTCACTGGGTCAAATCTGTTGACACTACCATCAATACTGTTTAAGAACGGGCTTCGAATCATGCGCATGTAGGGTTTATTAGTGTGCGCTGTTGGTACCTACTGGGTTTATTTCAACAGATTTTAGTCGTTGCGTTAAATTTGGGAAGGCTCAAAGAACAATGAATCGGGAGTCATTATTCTCTTTAAATGGAGACTGTAATAAACATATGAATAAGTGAATTAAATAAATTTTTGGTAGGTACTAGTGAATTCGTCCGCATTAATGACGCCTGTCATGGATATAGATGAAGTAGCGGATTAAAAAGTGGTCTAAGTCATTTCTTTGGATTGAATCTTAGTCTGAACCGAATTTTATGAATATCGCTTCAGTAGTTTAGCCTTGAAAGCGTAACAAATAAATACATCTTCACATATTAGTAGGAATGGATTAATCGTTATTAACCCCTAGTGAGATTCCCTATATCGTAAGATTCCCCAATATCTCCATAAACATGTATTTCTTTACAGATCAAAACATTCTCCATAAACTTATCAACATCAACGCAATCAACAAACTAACGAATGACGTCATTCATTCAAAACCTACTTTAAAATTTAACACGACACTCCTTCATCCATTCAATTAGGTTCATTCGTTCATTCCGACCAATATTTACTGCATCTACGGCGGGGTCGTTTCAATTAAAATATATTACATTGTTACGATGTCCGGCGGGCAAAGGGTTAATTGCTATTGCACCGTCTTTGCCTGATCTTTGGTCTTTTGGATCATTGTCGTACACCTTTCGATTTGATAGCGCAGGGTTGAGATTGCCTGCCCTTAGACTCTTTTTCCAAATTGAAATTTCTGTGAGTTCAAATCTATTTCTGTTCTGTCAGTACTTGTACTTGCCGATAATTAAAAATATACAATAAACTTTGCTTCAATTTATTTGAATTTCCAATCATGTTGCGTTTAAGAAGTTCTAAGATAATTTAAGTGAAAGTGGATCAGAAAATTGAAGTATCTGTTTGTAATGACAAAACAACAGTTTTTTTATTAAACGACAATGAATCTTAAGGTACACGGTATTTATACAAAAAAAAAACGATTTTAAAATGTTTCTCTCTGTGTGTCCAGCTGATATCCCAAACAGCTAATCCTATTATGACGACTTCAAAACTTTCAGAAAAAGAATTAGAATGAAACTCCGTGATATTGTCAACAATGTGCGGAGTTGCGAGTCTTCCCTAAAATTCTTCACTCCACTGCTAAGCTTTGACTATACTAAACAATCATCCTACTTCCCTAATAGTCCTCTTATCTATAACTTTTACTTCACTTACTATTGCGACAACCACTTTGCTTATAAGCATTGCACCGGCGCGGCAGGAGATCACTCTATTATCGCTATTAAGACTCCGTTCAACTCAACAGCCACCTGCTCCGCTTGCTTACTCTTGACCTCCTTCGTGTGGCTTTCAATCTTCGTAGTTAACTATCCTAGTTAGTAGAGAGATGCTTTGTTCAATAAGAGATGTTTTGGATATTAGTCCTTTGAACACTTGCTTATTGTTTTTGTCTGCTGTAAAATTAATTAAAGTCAAATCATTTATCTCAATTTGACTATTAAAAGTTCGTTATTGTCTGGTTAGCCTAGTGGTCCTAAGCGCGACTGCTACGCTAGAGGTCTTGGGTTCGATTCCCAGGTCGAGCAAAAAGTGCTGTTGTGTTTTTCTATGAAAATCTCAGCAGCAGCTCGGAGTTAGGATTTGTGCACGGATAATGGCAATAGGCTCGCCCCCTATTACATGGGACCAAAACATACCGGCGATCTGTGGGTGTACATTGGCACACCTCTGCCTAACCCTTCGGGGAATACAGGCGTGATGGAATGTATGTAAGTTTGTTACAATTAGAACATCATTTACATGAAATACAAAAATTGTTAATAATATTGAATTTAGTTGCCCATTCCAAAAAGTAGTTTCATGTGGAGAAGAATGGGCAAGAAACTCCATACTTACTTATTAAAAGAAATGTATTAGCATAAGTTTTAATGTTACTTGAGTACACTAAGTATGAGGTTTAGTAGCTATTAGGTTCCTCAGCGTCAAGAAAAAAAACCTCTTTTTCTTGACGTCGTTTAAAAAATATGATATTCAGTCTGATCTTGGGTACTCTAAATATTTTTAACGTCACCTTCGTCTTTAACTTATACCTACTTCTATGAACTTTATAGTAGCTTACGGATGTAGCAAGTCAAGATGGCCATAGCCCATAGCCCAAGCCCGTTTATCTTTACCACTATTCATTTACCAAGCCATCTTTCTCCGTCATTTTGCGCGGAAATGCAAATTACACAACTTATTGTCCAGCTTACAAACAAACGTCTCACAACATCCTTCAATGCGCTAAAAAATACCTCATTCAAATATCAACTTTAACACTGCCGCTGAAACTATAATTTCCTTTCCACAGATTTTTCTGTTCTTTTCATAGAGTAACCATATCTAAAAAGCAACTTAGACTTGATAAAAATAAGGTAGAATTTCTTTCGTGTGCCCCAAGTGTATCAATTATCAAGCAGCTGTCACCATTTAGTGGCATCGCTGGAACAATTAGGACAAGTGACCACAATTACGGACCCAGGATTGCGTCATCGTGTCCCAAGATGCTATGGAGCGTAGACACACGAATTAGAATTAATAGTTGCCTTTTATTGAATGAAAATGTAGGTTGTTAGGACTTCGGGCCTCCTATGACGTCATTTTAGTTGATAACATGATATAGTGGGGTGTTGTTGTGTTTTGTTATGTGGTCATCGTTGACCGGTAGATTCCTGGGTGCTTAAAGCATTAATATAAACTACATACATTTTTTTTTTTTTTTTTTTTTGGTGGGTGGGAAATCATCAAATAACTTCTCCCGCCCTGGGCGGGGCGGGAGGGAGTGTCAGACTTTTACTGACTAAAACCCACCCATGTTCCTTCTTGTGCCCTTTGCGTTCCGGGGGCGCGGTATCTCTTGCGAACAACCCGCAGCCCCGGCAGGCATCGGCCCTCAGTGGCCCCTTCCTTTTGCTGACATCTCTTTGAGGCGCGCGTGGAACACGAACGCGCCGTCGACACGGCCTGTCGTTATGCAACGTAAGGACGGTGAGCTACCCATTGCTCACCGTCCACAGGCCAAAACTACATACATTTACGATACGATTAGGCAGAGGTGTACCAATGTACACCCACAGTTCGCCGGTATGTTTTAGGTCCCATATAATATGGGCGAGCTGCTACTGAGAATTTTATAGAAAAAATCAATAACACTTTTTGCTCGACCTGGGAATCGAACCCGAGACCTCTAGCGTAGCAGTCGCGCTTAGGACCACTAGGCCAACGCGGCAGTCACATACATTTAGTCCTATTTAAGCTATGTAGCTTAGTGCTATTGTACTATACTCTCTCTCTCTCCCTCTCTTGTCGTCTCCCAGCTATCCCAAACTAAGAAAAATATACAATTTCGTACAACATAGTCATCGAGCAATTTTTTTTTAACTATAAGAAAATTCTATCCTTCCACAAAACTAAATGAACTTATTCGAAATGTCCTCAATCCATTATCGAACTTGAAATAAGTAAAAAAAAATCCAATTATAATGTTGTTTGCAGCTAAATACGATCCACACTACATACTGTTCCAAAATTTTTAGATAAAAGTATAAACAAACCTGAACAGACACTTTTTTACTTAATCACGCACTAAAAAAGCTTAGTGACACTATAATCACTACAATTTACCATCCACAGATACATTTGACTCAACACTTTATTGCATTCTACAATGTAGGCTTACGTGGTAAACATTTTTTGGCAAAAACAATAGTGGAACCTGTTGGGCACAATAAAAAAAAAAAAGTGGAATTGAGGACTTATCATTAAATTTTTGGTAAAAAATCGTTTTTGTTTATCTTACACTTATAACATGAGCCATATTTATTTTCTGCCCCCTTTAACTACATTACCATCCAATTTTTTCGGGACAGACTGTAACTTCTAGTGTTAAAATACGTATAAACTCCAGCATAAACCTAAATTAACAAACAGATAATTATCTTACCCACTTGAGGCATTCCCATCGCACAACTAGGTTAATTTATAATTACCCATGATGATTACTTGTCAGTTTTAATATTAGTTGAACATACAACTTGTTTTATTACATGTCCGTTGCTTGATTAGCGTTTTTATAACCTTGTAGCTCGGTGGAGACTTGCAGATTTTTTTAAATACATGGGTTCTGTTACTGTTGCAAAAAAAAATGTACTGGTTAAAAAGAACAGAAATTCGTCTTAATTTTTTATATTGATTACACATACATACCATCACGCCTCTATTCCCCAAAGGGTTAGGCAGAGGCGTACAAATGTTCACCCACAGTTAGCTGGTATGTTTAGGTTTCATGTAATAGGGCGAGCCTATTTCCATTAACCGGGCACAAATCCGAACTACGAGCTGCTACTGAGAATTATATAGAAAAACCCAATAACACTTTTTGCTCGACCTGGGAATCGAACCCAAGACCTCTAGCGTAGCAGTCGCGCTTAGGACCACTAGGCTAACGAGGCAATATTGATTAATGAACTCAAATAATAATTAAGCCGACGAGAGTTTTTTTGTTTGGTTATGCTCGCTAATCGCTGGAACTATCCGTCGGATTGGAAAAATCTTTGTATAAGAATTACAAACGTTTCGATTCAATCCACCCTTACGTGTACCTCACACATCCTCGAACTATAGGCAAAACAGTTACATTGTGCGTGCAAGCAGAAATTTCAATGTCATATGCAAGGAATATGATTTGGATCCATTCACAATAAGTGAAGAAGAAGAAGGTGCTTAAGCCTCAAATTTTTCAATAGTAGGTAATATATAATATAATATATATATATATAAGCACGTAACGCAAGTAACGTATTTATATATTTTTTTTAATATAAAGCCAGTGTGATTTCTGTTTTTGTGCTTACACCACAAAATATAATATAATCCATAGCTATACGTGAGGACTTGTAATTGGCTGTCTGGTGTGTATGTTTTCCCTTGTTTGTCTGTAGTACTAGCTGTAAGTCCTCCATACTGTAAATAAATAAATAAATAAATAAGATAGCAAGAATCATGAGGTATAGTATAGCTATGTATCACGCTACTACCTTCGACAACAAAACATTATTGAAGGTGTAACTCAACGCGGGTGCGGATCTGACATAATAATGTCAGATTGTAGATTTATCTCATACTGACAAGAAGAAGCAGACATTTACACTAATATTTTACATTTAAGAGAAACTAAAATTTTAAGCCTAGGGCATTTTAGTAACAGTCACATAACAATGACCGCTATCGCCTCTGTCAGGGTGACGCGACGCATTTGTTTAAGAAAACGTTGCCCCACGGAATTTCTCCCGTACCGTGGGTCCGTTTACAAACATATAAACTCACAAACACAAACAGCCAGACCCGGAACAACTACCTGTAGGTCATACAAATATTTGTTCCGTACGGCAATCGAACCCGCGACACGCAGTACAGCAGCCAAACCTGCTGACCGTCTTATCTCTATGACGTCATATAACAATCTTCCTCCACCAAAAACAAGAGACGATCACCACTAATCAGCTGCGACGTTCATAACACTTACCCAAAGCCACTGATGCAGGCATCTGGCCAAGATCATAATGACGTTGTTGTTTACCGAGCCATATCTTACTATATAACAATAAAAAATATTAATGTGCCGCGCAAATGTGCCGGGGGCCTAATCGCATTACGACCTTCCCTACGTCCCTGGAACCATTTACGGGTTTATTATGCTTATTCGTTTTTATTTGAGGGTAGTCAAGGATTAATCTTTTCTTTGTTTTCGGTTGGTTCTTTAAGATTTGAAAAAGGAACGGTTATTTTTGAGTAAAGGGTTGGAGATTATAACTATAAATCATTTAATTTATTTTGTTATCGCAAAAATATGCAAAATGCTTGAGTTTAACTGTTTTTTTGTCAACTTAGTACCATTACGTTCTTTTTTTTTAACTCCAATATTTTAGTACTCTAACATGGTAGATAGATCTACTAGTATGTACTTACTTAAAATTCAACGACCTATTTTTTTTTTTATTATTTTATATACGTCGTATAGTGAACAACTGTGTGCGGAAAACACAAATGCACTCCCTTTGCCCTCACTTTCTTATTCTGATATCTCAATTATATTTTGCCTGAGGCGAGAATCGAACCCAGGACCCCACGCTTGCACATGCACCATGAGACCAATGGTGCATTAACCAGGGTAGGTTAATGCACCATTGGTCTCATGGTGCGTGTGCAACAGTCTTCATTCACTAAAGTATCCAGTCTTCCACTTTACACTAACTTAAACCTCACTTACAGTAACTTAACATTGTGTTAATCAAAGTTTATCTCCATTACAAACACATAACTTCAGTACGATGACCTAACAGCTTAATTTCTTCACCTCACCAATAAAGACAACAATAAATCAGAGATTTGTTTATTTAATCTTAAGAAACGTACACATTAGATCACACGCGACAAAGTAATCGCGCGTTAAGGGACTAAGCTGACGACCTGCTTCATAGAAAAGTAATCTAGTCATATTTTGATGAATATGTGATTAAACTTAATAAAAATCTATATATTGGATAAAGGTACTAATATCTAGGCTTATAGTTGGTCAGGTTTCCGTAAAAAACATTAAATCATTAGAATTAGAAGCTCTTCTAATTCTAATGAGTGCTAGTTCTAATGGTGGCTAATGAGCCACATGGTCCTAAGCACGACTGCTACGCTAGAGGTCTTGGGTTTGATTCCCGGGTTGAACAAAAAGTGTTATTGGGTTTTTCTATGAAATTCCCAGTAGCAGCTCAGAATTAGGATTTGTGTCCGGTTAATGGCAATAGGGGGCTACCCCTATTACATGGGACCTAATCATACCGGCGAACTGTGGGTGTGCATTGCTACACCTCTGCTAACCCTTCGGGGGGAATACAGGCGTGGTGGTATGTAATTGAAAGGAGCAAAAATCACGTTATAATTTCTTAACTGTAACTGCTTTTTCACCTATTAGGTGATCGTGTTTAAAATAATATCTACCTTTGTCTTCTATAATAGCAAACTTTGCTTTGATACTTCTACAGAACCCCTCTGAACGCACAGAAAAGCAAGTTTTCTATCTAAATTGCGACATCATGCGATTTCCTCGATAAACATGGCATAACTCTTTGAAGGCAACCCATGGATTCATCGAATACTTCATTAAGAAATAACATAACAACTTTGACGCCTTAGTGCAACAATTTAACACACAAGTGCTAATAGACGGAATACAAAGCTTTTGCGGTAACATGATGAAACTAGCGGTTAACAAATCCCAAGTAACAGTTAATTTGGATTCTTAAGAAGTTGTTAAACACATAAAATAATAATGAATGCATCTGGGATGTAGGTTACTCTTATAACTGTAATGTGATATTTCATCGGGTTAACTAAGAAAATTATGTTTACTGAAGGTACAGTTCATAGGAATGATTATAAGGTACTGCGGTTGTTCGATACCGTTAAATTTTATTTTAAAACTGATAGATGTTTTTAGATAAATAAACTAATTTATTAGAAACTAGCTTCTGCTCACAACTTCGCTCGCGTAGTATTGTCATCCGCATTATGTTACGTTTTTGGTTACTGCTCCGCACCTATTGGTTGTAGTGTGATGTTATATAGCCTATAGCCTTCATCGATAAATGGGCTATCCAATATAAACATTTTTTTTTTAATTCAAACCTGTAGTTCCTGAGATTAGCGCGATCAACCAACCAAACAAACAAACTCTTCAGCTTTATAATATTAGTATAGATATATACGGCTTATTAATTTAATTAAACTTATTAATACTTCCTTTGATTTTTAAGGAATTTTTAAGTACTAAAATGCAGCATTGGTTACCTCAAAAATATGATATTATCATAAAAAACGCGCGTCTTAATAACACTCCAATGTGCCAGCACCCTTAATCTTTATTATTATTGACAAAACGAAATAAGCGAAAATATTCAAGTTAAATGTAGCAAACGTTTTTCTATTACATTAAACCTATTTTTTGATGGCAACATTTAGTATAAAAGCACAGGTATTTCGGAGTTAGAGGGGAATAAAATAGATTTACGACGCATTAAAAACAATAATAAGAGATTATGACGACAATTTAGAGAAACAAAGGTGTAATAGACAGGAAAAGAGGAATTTTGGGTACATTACAAGACAAAAAATCTGCCAAACATTTAGTATGGGAGAAGGTTGGAAGTTGGTTATGAAGAGTTCCAACTAAATAAGTCCAAACAATGTAACTAAAGTGTGCCTTTCTTCCTTCCAGACGCGTGCGGTCTGTCAGACGTGCCACACATAGAGAGTCTACAGGAGAAGTCCCAGTGCGCCCTCGAGGAGTACTGCAGGAGTCAATACCCAAACCAGCCCACCAGGTTCGGCAAACTCCTCCTACGACTGCCCTCCCTACGGACAGTCAGCTCACAAGTCATAGAACAGCTCTTCTTCGTGAGACTCGTCGGCAAGACGCCCATAGAAACCCTTATCAGGGACATGCTACTCTCCGGGAGCTCCTTCTCGTGGCCTTACATGGCGACCATGTGACATACGATGTGGAGGCAGCTGGCAGCGGCATGATCCACGCCCTACGGCTTCCCGCCGTACCTGCCGAGCCAGCGGTTCGACCCTTTCCAAAGGTACCAGCGCGAAGCCCAGCCTGAGGATGCCGTGACCTCCTCAAGCGAATTCCATGAGACAGAAGCGAGTGAAGAGTACTTCGGGTCAAGAACCAGCAGGGAAAGCGAGAGAGCCGATCCGACTTTCGATCCCATATCAGCTTTCTATGCTCCGAAATCGAACGAGGAGTTCGATACGACTTCGGAGACTCAGAAAAACGCGCAAAAATCCCTGATGATAGACAATTTGTTGAACATACGACAAGAGTGTAGTATACCGGATATGAAGTAACGTTGTTCAGTGGGCTCCTTAGTGTATTAGTTCAAGTTTTTTTGTTCCTCTGTAAAAATAGTTTACTATTTAATATTGTAAATAAAAAATGTTTTTATTATTGTAAATTGATAGTTAAGAGTTTTCTACGATGATGGATGTTTTTTTTTTTAATTTTATATATTTTTTCTGATTCGTCTTTTTGTAGGAATTGTATAAAAATAAATTTTGAATTGATAACGCAATAAAATGTACATCGGTCGTGCAATGTTGGTGTGTAGTTACATGTATAGAGATAGATGAAGTTTTTCGAAAATTGTGAAGTCTTTTATACTGCTAAGTAAGAAAGCAAGCTATACATTTTTGGTATAAACTGACTTCTCATTCTACGGAAGCCGTTTACAATGCAACGTCAGTTTATACTGGGTAGCTTGATATGTCGTCGTGTGTACGAAGCATCCTCAGGTTTTTAAACTGGGAATGGAAACCGAGTCATATCAAAGGAAAGATAGTATAGTAAGAAAGAAACTTCTTGTACATAAACTTTTATTTTAGTTTATAAAGTTAAATACCTACTAGCTTTTTCCCAAGCCTTTGTCCACGTGAATGTGAATAAAATATAGCCTATATTTGCACCCAGTGATGGCAAATCTTTTCAAAGAATTTTCATAATCGGACCAATAGTTATGGAGATTATCGCGCGACAAACAAGCGTTTTAATAGTAGATAATATAGGTCTTTGACACTAAGTATTTTCATTGGTCACATTCCCAGTTTAAAAACATATATAGGCAAATGCATAATAATATAAACCTACAAATATGACAGGACGAAGTTCTCTTTTATTATATTTTCGACTGGTGCTGTAATAACTCAAATATTTACGTAATTTTTACGTATTTTCTTCTTATTTACTGATTCCGTAAAGCATTTATAGGTATGTATTGTTCCTTTAAAAACAATTTTTACAAATAATTTTTATTATAAAAAAAAATGTATAACATGTTTTATTAATGTTGTTTTTGTTCTTTTACTTTATGTGTGTCTATAATATGTATAAACAATAGTGAGAAATACAAATTATATAAGAATAGTAACTTTACAGAAATGTTTTTATTTATAATTATACCTAATAATCTTTAGCGCAACGATTTTTTCTAAACAAAAATATATATATTTTAATTTTTTCGTATGACCATAGTCATTTTAGATATTTTTGAATTTGTAATTAGTTGTTGCAAATTATGGAATTGTCATGGTAATGTCATGAATTTGAAAATAGAACTTTTGCTTGTAACGTAACATTAATTGAACCAACCTACATGTGTTTAATTTTGACCAATTGTAAATCTTTACAAATGTACTATTTCACAATTAAAATTAATCAAAACTTTTATTTACTCATACATGGTGAATTTTTATTCACCTGCCATCTCTCAGGGGACGAAAGTACTCATGTATATGAACAACTTTTATAATGGAACCAATATTGAAATACGAAAAAAAAACAGCTATTCGAAATGTATGGATCAGCTGACTTTAAAAAATCACCCTGTATAAAAAACTAAATGTTATATTACAAGCAAATGTTTACATATCGAGTAATTATTTTAATTTACAACAAAAAACAAAGAAAAATGTAAACATTTAGTAAAAACAAAAGCAATGTATTTATTCGCAATAATCTGTACAGTAAACGGTTGTAAAATATGTCGGTGTGTGTATGAGAATGTATGGAGTTGTATAAAAAATTTAAATATTAATGAGGAATAAAAGATGTCTCTCTGGATTTTGAATAATTTTGTTTTATTGTCCACCATATTCGATACACAGCGAAAATTAAAAAAATAAATTAATACAATAATAATACAAATATCGAAGGAAAGTGGTGAAAAAGGGTTATATTCTACTGTTAATCAAAGACAATAGAATGGGAACATTCAGTATGACCATGAAAAAAAAAGTTTTCCCTGTACCTAAACTTTGATTTACACAATCATAGCAATGTTAAACATAAGCAAGTTGCATCACATAACAAGAACATACAGAAAGCAGAAAATAACCCATCTACAAAAAGCTATACCCAAACAAGACTGCCCGAGACCAGTGGAACATCATGGCGTTTTTAACGATACCTCATTTATCAATATACTACCAGTAGTATAGGAGATATGCACACATAGATAAACACACATAGATTGCTAAAATCATAACCAACTTTCGGGTTTACCGCAGTCGAGTAAAAAATAAAGGGAAGTGTCAAAAATCACAAGGTGACAATCATTGACATCAATATAAACACCGAACTACCCTCCCCTTAACGAAATCAAAAGTCAAAATCACATCGCAACACACGGAAGCGGTCATTACACTAATCACCCAATTATAACAAACAGGAGTCTATCCGGTGTCGGCGTGATAATACAGGGAATACAGAAAACCCACTCGGAACAAAACGTAATAAGGATGGCATTTGAACATTAGGTGAGTTTTTTTATAAAGAATATATATAGCAGTTTGACAGCTTTTGAGCAGAAAAAAAATGTCAAACCAAAAGATATGGTATCTATGGTGGAAGGGACAACGCGAAGCAAACTTTTACCAAGGATTCAGTTTATGATTCTATACAACCCAGTGTTGATATTTTTTAAATTTTCGCTCTAATATGTTTTCCTACATGATCGATTCTGTATGCATGCTGGTATTTCAGCATTTTGCAACTAAAATTAGTTTTGTAATCATACTAACTACAGTTTGCTATCCAAGCTGAAGCTACTGCAAAGTATGCGCGATTTCTTGCTTGTCAATTTGCCCAAAACTTTTATTTCTATAGCTACAAGTGCTACATTTGCATAAAGTACAATGACCATTCCTCAATTTATCACTTATTGCACTACACAAGTTACCAACTTCCCAAACACAATTTGAGATCTTCTTCAAACGAATTTAAACTTTGTTGACAGGAACAACAACAGTACACAGAAGTTCCTATTGCAAATAAGCTCTTCGTGAACCTTGTAAGCCTTCTGTCCTTTATTTCGGAGCTGGTTGTCACCGTGTGAAACTTTAAGTGCGCGTGAGAGTGGCGTCCGTCGTATGCGCAGGCGCAGGTGGGCAGCGCACGCGATAGTTCTGTTTACGTGGGAATGTACACTTGTTGGGGCAATTAGCTCGACACTGATTGGTGCTATTAATATGTGGAAAGTGAAATTAGGTTTGTAGTCAAGAGGTGGGAAGCTTGGTGGTAAGTAAGATTTTATTTCAGTAAAATAATATGCATCTTTAATAGATATCAGATATGTACTTATGAAATTTTCGTGGAGTTGAAGAAAATTCACCAATTTCGCAATCATCAGCCTACGTGGTTAAAGCAGGTGACATATATAGCACAATGGTCGAATATCTAAACTAATATTATTAAGACAAAAGATTTGTCTTGTTTTTTTTGAACTGCCTCGGTAGCTGAGTGGTCCTAAGTGCGACTGCTACGCTAGAGGTCTTGGGTTCGATTCCCAGGTCGAGCAAAAAGTGTTATTGAGTTTTTCTATTAAATTCTCACTAGCAGCTCGGAGTTTGTATTTGTGTCCGGTTAATGGCAATAGGCTCGCCCCCTATTACATGGGACCTAAAAACATACCGGCGAACTGTGGGTGGACATTGGTACACCTCTGCCTAACCTTTCGGGGAATAAAGGCGTGATGGTTTGTGTATGTGTAAAAAAGATTTATATGGATAAACTCAAAAAGTTTGTAATGGATAAACTCAATAAGTACTTAACCGTTTTTAGAAATTATTTTACCCTGGGAAAGCTACATTATCAGTGAGTAACATTGGCTATATAAAATCACGTAAGGAACCACGGGAGCGGAGCAGTAATCAAAGACGTAATTCCACGGTTTCACCGGCTAATACACTGTATAGCCTATTCCATAGAAAAGCTATCATATTTATACAAAAGGAAGTTTTCCAATCCGACTAGTAGATCCAGAAATTAGCGAGTATAAACAATTTTATTTTCAGCTTTATTACATAAGTATACATATCCTAAAATAATTAATATCTAATTACAAAAATATCAAATTCCCATGAACTACAAATCACGATAGTTACACGGAAGTCGACAACCCTGTCATACCACGTGTTTATAAACAGCCCTTTCCTCGCACCTGTTCTAGGGTTGTCACTGCGGAAACATTGTGGTAAATCACGGCATCAGAGGATCTCGCACGCTACCTACTGTGATTATTGTGAAGATTGTATTGCATGTTTGAACGATTAGGGATTAATCCTATACCACATACCATCGCGCCTGTATTCCCCGAAGGGTTAGGCAGAGGTGTACCAATGTACACCCACAGTCCGCCGGTATGTTTAAGTCCCATGTAATAGGGGGCGAGCCAATTGCCATTAACCGGGCACAGATCCTAACTCCGAGCTGCTACTAAGAATTTCATAGAAAAAACCCAATAACACTTTTTGCTCGACCTGGGAATCCATATGGGTATGGGAAATAATCCTATACCTATAAGCTATAAGCTTCCTTTTTTGCATTTTATTATTACTTAAGTAAGTTTTATACTAGTGATTCATATTGTGCTTGTTGTATTAATTAAATAAAGATGCTTAAACTTAATTTATCCTATACTAATATTATAAAGCTAAAGTATTGTTTGTACGTGCTTATCTCAGGAACTACTGGACCGATTCTAGAAATTCTCAATACTAGGAAGCTACGTTATTTTTGGGATACTCAGATCGAGAGACTTATATTTATTTATGAAAAAAAAAATTGTGACCCGTAACAAAATACACGCATGCAAAGTCGCGAGCACTCGCAGCTACAGTTCACTCAGTAATCAATTTAGGAATAGCTACATTTGAACAAGCATTTTTTCAGTATTTTGTAGTAATTCCTATACAACGTAGGCAGTCACTCCCTGTTTTACCTTTTCCTCTACCTAAAAAGGGTCAAGGAATGCGGAGCACTGACTGTACATGGCGGGGCTGCGGGTTGTTCGTAAGAGATACCGCGCCCCCGGAACGCAAAGGGCACAAGAAGGAACATGGGTGAGTTTTAGTCAGTAAAAGTCTGACACTCCCTCCCGCCCCGCCCAGGGTGGGAGAAGTTATTTAATAAATTCCCACCCACCAAAAAAAAAAAAAAGAACTGACTGTACATACCACAATGAAGCAACTAAAGAAAATAAAATCATCTAACATGTTTCCATGATCACATAAACTTCATACACATCCCATTTACATTGACTTTTTCACGGCGGGTAGCCTGTTCAATCACGCGATTGACACCTGCAGCCCACACATTATGACGTGACCAACTTTTTAATACTAGAGCTGCGATACAAATCACTAGAGGTGAGCCTTTTAATTTTAAATACATGATTCTTTTTGTAAATTAAATGCTTTGGTGATTTGTAATACATGGTTGTTTATTATGTATGTGTTTTGTTTATGATGTGTTTATGTTTAATATGTTAGAGACATTATGTGCTCTGCAGGAGGGTTCATGGTTTTGAAGTTATGAAGGTGTCAAGTTATAAGTGTTGGATTAGTTTAGCTAATTAGGTTGGGTTACTTTTAGTTATGTCATTAGAAGAAAACTATACTTCTGTTTTAACATATACCATTACGCCTGCTTTCTCCGAAGGGTTAGGCAGAGGTGAACCAATGTACAACCACAGTTCGCCGGTATGTTAAGGTCCTATGTAGTAGGGGGCGAGTCTATTGCCATTAACCGGGCACAAATCCTAACTCCGAGCTGCTACTGAGACCTTCATGGCAAAATCCAATAACACTTTTTGCTCGACCTGAGTTACGAACCCAAGACCTCTAGCGTAGCAGTCGCGCTTAGGACCACTAGGCTACGGAGGCAGTAACTTCACTTCTGTTTTAATACCAAATAAAACTAAGTCAATTACTTCGCTGCTTGAATTCGCAAGTTTGAGTCCTGTGCCCGACTGATACACAAACACATCTACATAATATTTTGTACACACTTGGCAAATCTATTTTAAAGCGAAAGATCGAAACCAAATCCCGAAAACTACTGGACTCTTGTAGCTGTAATTTTTCAGGTAGGTACGAGATGTAACTTAAGATTTTCTATTTCGACTTTGGTACCGCGCCGAATTATAGGGGGTTTTTGAGTTCAAGGCCTTCGAAGTCACAAGCAAAAGCTTAGTATAAAAGGCAGCCTGTAATGTCCGTCCAGTACCTATAGTACCTGACGGCACGATTAGCACAGTGGTTGGAAAATTGACTGACACGCTACGTGTCGCGGGTTTGATTCCCGTACGGAAACAAATATTTTTATGACCTACAGATAGTAGTAGTTCTGGGTCTAGCGGTTTATGTTTGTGAGTTTCAATGTTTATAGACGCACCCACGATACAGGAAAAAATCCTTATGTAATAGTTTTAAAAAGACCTACCCAAAGACGCTGGATAAAGAATAAGCCAATGATAAAGATGTACCTATACCTAGTCTTATAAACCAATAGACCAAACATCACACTAAACAGTCCCGCTGCGTGACAAATGAAAGTGACATTTGACACGCACAGCGTGACAGTGACCCACCTACAAAGCAAAAAGTCGTTTGACAAAAAAGTATCAAGTCATCAGAAAGCTTCCGTACCAAACAGGTGCATGGCAATCAATGCTTGAGGTCAGATGTCACCAACTGTTGGTCACGCGAGTAACGGACAGTTACCGGTAAGTGAGTTATTGGAAGTAGGGTTTGGAATTAAGGTTATAGCACGGCTCTGATATAGCAAATCATTTGCCGTTCAAAAAAGAACTTTAAATAGAATGTCTTAAAATATTTTTTACAATGACAAGATAAAAAAGGTGTAGACTCACCGGCGGCACGCTTTCAGCTTACTGTTGGATTTTTCGTTGCGATTCCGACCGGGTCACTGCAATCCTTACAGTGTATTCTCTATCTTTTTTATATCATTGGATGGCTAACAAGCTGACGGCCACCTGATAGTAAGTGCTCCACTGCCTATAGACATCTCTAATACCAGAAGCCTTGCAAATGCTTTGCCATCCCAGAAATAAAGTTAAAATGTCTCATGTGCCTGTAATTACACCGGCACCCATACCCTACAAACCGGAATACAGCAACGCTGCTTTTATGAAACCGTTTAGCATAGATAAATAGTGCCTTGCAAAGAACCACAAGCCCCGTATTCCTAGGTTCACGTGTTAGGATATTATTCCAACAAATCTGCCTACAAAACATAGTAACCAAAAAACAACAAAATACAGGTAAATTCTACAGGAAAACCATGTCAAAAATTATTGTCCTTATATTTGTAGATACCTATGTATGTATTCTCCAGACCGATTAAGGCCATGGCGGCTAATCTTTATGCAGACTAGCCAAGTACGCAGGAGATATTATAGTGCACAAGTGTGTGCGCAAACACAGGTGCACTCCCTCTTCCCTAACTCTCATAGTCCGATGGGACGGCAATCCGAAACAACCGGGGAGAGATCAGGCGCAGGACCAACGGCTTTACCTACTTTCCGAGGTACGGGGTTGTCACACCACCAACTTTCAAACTCCGGGCTGGTACTGAGAAATTCCTAATGGAAAAATCCAATAACACTTTTTGTACGATCTGGGAATCGAACCCAGGACCCCACGGTCAACAGTTAACTATGAAATTATTTTATTTAAAGTTAAAATATTTTTTTTAACTTCTTCGACACTCATTCAAGTTCTAGAATACTTATAATTTCATTGTTACCAAGATTATAATACCTAGAACTAGCTTTTGCCTCCGACCTCGCCCGTGTATATTTTCTAATAGGTACCTAATTTATTTTATAATAAAATGCAGCCTTTAGCACTCGAGGACGACGAAAATTCCTGTTAGTGAATCATATTTTGGAAGCAGACAAGCAATTTCATTGTTAGCACGTTCAAACAAACGGACAAATAAACTCTTCAGCTATATTTTATTATTATTATAGACTAGCTTCTGCCAGCGACTTCGTTCGAGTAGTTTTTTCACCCGCATTAGGTTACGTCTTTGGTTACTACTCCGCACCTATTAGTCGTAGCATGATGTTATATAGCCTAAAACCTTCCTGGATAAATGAACTATCCAATACAAAATAATTTTTCATTTTAAACTAGTAGTTCCTGAGATTAGCGCGTTCAAACAAACAAACTCCTCAGTTTTATAATATTTGTATAAATATGTATAGATTAGGTAACCATTTACCTCTAAGTCATAACATACACATAATATACTGAAATTGTCCTCATGCCATCCTTCTTCAGTGCTTTCAGTGAATTTCAGGGCGGGGGGCGTGTCAAAGGTCGCCCAATGAGGTCACAGGTCGCGACCCCCGACCTCCCGTGCGACCCGCGAGTTCGCGCATACTCCTCCGTGGAATACGATTGATTCGTGCCAGGATTGACGCCCCTGTACTATACGTACGTACGTATGGTGAAGAAGCTGGATATCCCTGCGCAGAGCTATATCGCTATAGGCAATAAGACATTATGTTCTCTTTGAAACAGTTACATATTGTCGTGATGGCCCAGTGGTTAAGCCGTTCGCCTCTCATGCATTAGGTTGTGGGTTCGCAACCATGCAAGTAAAAATGCGGTTTTTACAAATACATATGTTCGTTCAAAGTCTATCTTGGACATCACTGACATCGATAAAAGAAAAACTTTACGAGGGAACTTGGACTCATTGTTAATTCAATAGTCTGAAATTGCCAATCCTTCTAAAGCAAGCATAGTGATCAATGCTTATGCCTTCTTTGTTTGAGAAGAGACTTATGTTCTGCAGTGGGACAATAATAGGTCGGTATTATTTATTTATATTCTATTCTTATAACTGCCTCGTTAACCTAGTGGTCTTAAGCGTGACTGCTACGCTAGAAGTTTTGGGTTCGATTCCCAGGTCAAGCAAGTGTTATTGAGTTATTCTGTGAAATTTTCAGTTCGCTAGTAATTGCTCGGAGTTTAAATTTGAGCCCGGTTAATGGCAATAGGCTCGCCCCCTATTATTTGGAACCTGAACATACCGGTGAACTGTGGGTGTATATTGGTACACCTCTGCCCAAGCCTTCGGGGAATACAGGCATGAAGGCATGTATGTATATTATATTGGACGGCTACCCTGACACGGATTTTTTGATTGCTCCAATTCTCTAGCAACCTTCACTTTGGTTACATCTCTAAAGACCCACTTATCAATCTAAAATTTGCACCAGACAATGCACCAACTAACACCAAATTTACCATTCCCGGATCGACTGAACACACCAGCAGTAAACAATACCTAACTACGAACGGTTAACGGTAACCCAAACAGTATAATGTGGAAATCAAAAATATTGTTTTCTCCATCCATTGTGAGGTGTGGAGATAGGAGCGATAAGACGGACAGACAGACAGATATCTGGTAAACGTGGTGCTTGTACACCTAGATGATTGGGAATTAAGGTGGCATGGAGTAGTCGTGTGTTTGTTTGAGAAATCTTTAAGGCCTTAATTTTGTTACTAAACTAGACCGTAAATATATGGTGCTTATAGTTTTGAATGACACTCGAGATCGACTCGAGAACTTAGATGAAGATGAACACAAAAGCTATTTTTTTATTTTGCACCCTAAGGGGTGAACGTTCACCTTACATACGATCCTTTTTTACTATAGGCCCAACCCTGAAAACTTCAACCTACAAAGGATTCGAAGATATGCAATAGATTATAGAAAGTAGGACCGATACCCATAAATGCCCAATTAGCTGGATTTCAAACTAACAATATTAAAATAGTGCATAAACGTTTTCTACTCCTTAAATGTAAAAAAAAAAGCCGAAGAAGATAAAGTTGATTTGGAAGGACTTGGGAGCTTTGCCCAGTAGCGGAACATTCCAGGCTAGATAGAAAAAAAAACAAAAAAAATAACATAACATACCATCACGCCTGTATTCCCCGAAAGGTTAGGCAGAGGTGTACCAGTGTACACCTACAGTTCGCCGGTATGTTAAGGCCCCATGTAATTGGGGGGGAGCCTATTGCCATTTACAGGGCACAAATCCTAACTCCAAGCTGCTACTGAGAATTTTATAGAAAAACAAAATAACAATTTTTGCTCGACCTGGAATCGAACCCAAGACCTCAAGCGTAGTAGTCGCACTTAGGACCACTAGGCTAACGAGGCAGTTGTAAAAAAAATGTTTTATAAAATCTTAAAGCATCAAGTCGACTCCACACATTTCTCTTTCACTATCCCGCGCCTAATCGTGCGGGTGGTCGAGCTTGATTGTGATTGACAACACAACGTCACAGCACCGCATTCACTCCAACACTACCCTACAATACCGCATTGTACACCATACATCACCGCTCCAACACAAACCGTAAACTTTCACAGTCACATAAAACCAGCAATGTGTTATGTGTAAACGGTTTTGGTAGGATAATAAATGGGTGTTCAGACGATAGTAGGCTTTCAAATGTGCCTTTTGAATGTTGGTTTCTTGAAAGTGTCGGTGCCAGTAATGCGTGAGCCTGACAGGTCAGTGAGACTAAAGAGTTCTCTAGTGAGTGGCTTACTTGTAGAATAAAAGGTATGTAGGCATGTGTAACGTTGCCGTGGCCCAGTGGTTATGGCGCTCGTCTTTGATGCATGAGGTTGAAGGTTCGAAACCGGGCAAGTACCAATGTGACTTTTTCAATTCATATGTTGTGTCTAAGTTTAAATTGGACATCGGTGAAGGAAAAATATCATGAGACAACCCTGGACTTTAAAATAGGTTTGAAATCACCACTCCACCTTTGAGTGTGTAAATCACTCCCTGCCATTTTGGCTTTGCTGTGTATACTAACATTGAATAAACATACTTTATTTCCATATCCTGCCGTAGTCCTGCCAAGCTTGGTGATCAATGCCGGTGCCTTTTTTCTAAGAGAAACGGCATTTGCCCTTTAGGGGGACAATTGAAGGCGGGTAAAATCATTATTATTTTTTTTAGTCAGGTATGTATATCGGCTTATAAAAATACTATATACCACATAATATCTCCCTCACAGCCAAAAAATCCCACAAAAACAATAAACACTTACGAAAAACAATAAAACAGTTAATCCGGAGCACTATCGATGGTGACAATTTATAGAGAGGCTCTCCCGCCCTACGCCGCCCTACGCCGCCCGCCCTGGACGGTTTACTGCGACGCGAGACCCTAATGAAATTGACGAGTTGTGATCTACAAGAGAAGAGGATCCGGAGATTTGTCTGAAGATACAATAAGTAAGGTAAGCTGATATAAAACTTGACTGTTCATTTTTCTTTTAAACATATTTGAAAATCTTAATATTCGAAGATGTTTAAAATATGATGATGTCCTGATCTGATGATATCCTGTACCTACCTGCAATTCCTAAATTTTAGGTACAGGATATCATAAGATATAGTTTTTTTTTTATGTAAACTGAACTTAGAATAATTATATGTTTTTACCTACGAATTTTATGCTAAAACTGTATATCGAAATATTATATTTGATACCTCAATTTCTTCGTTAAACGCACAACCATCAATAATCACTCCTTTACACCACCACAACTAGATTTATTCCAAGCTTTACGCTTCGCATGTAGTAATAACTTAGCACCGACAGTTCAAGCCTTGAGGCAGTTTGCCGCACACGAGAGCCACCGGTTCACGTAATATCATATTTATGAGACATGACAGAACAAGTAAAGCTTGGGTATTACAAATATCTTCTATTTTGAAAAATAATTACGTTAAAAAAATTTATAAAAACAAAATCTATCTTCGAGTTCCACTCTCATGTATAGCCGTCCACATTTATAAGAATTGGCGCGGACGTGTAAAAACAAACGTCTCGTCCCTTGTCCGCTTATCCGCACTTTTTGCGGACATCCGTGACGTCATCCACTTAACGTTAAAATATATCCGCACTTTTTTAGGGCTGTAATAAGGAAAACCTGTTGGCTTGCTCGCGTTACCACTTACTATAATGTAGGAGAGAATAGACGGTGGTAGAATTATTACTTTACTTTTTTCTGGCAAAATAGTTTGCTTTTTCGTGTGATTTTGTATGTGGATTTTTAAAGTCGTAACGTAAAAAAAAGTTTATTATACAAAAACTAATAAAGCAATGTGGCATTATTTCATAGTTGGAACATCAATAAAGGTATAGGTTTTACAAAAAACATCACCGCCCTATCTTAGGAATGCAGTGAACTTGCTTACAATTTTGTTGACAATAACCATCATATTTTTTGTTTTATTATTTATTTATATTGTCTTCTACCCACACTGTTGTAACATTATTAATATTAAGATTCATGGTCTCATGTAAGTGACTATTATCTTAATGAGAAATAAAGTTATTTAAACCGAAAAACATTGTAGAGATCCACTTTTAAGAGACAGAGAAAACTGTAGCAGTAGACCTCAGATTTTATAAAATAAAAATTATTACATAGATTAATTGCACAATATTAACAGCCTTAAAATTAGAAATCCTTAATAAAAACAAAAAGAAACTAAAACTAAATGGCATCAAAAAACTCCTCCGCATCACCGACAACCGGAAAAGTGCCCGTTGGATGGCAATGCTTAACCTCTGACTAAGGTAAAAGCCAGCCTTTGGGTCGCGGGAAGTGTCAACCAACCGTTTAGATAAATGCCTAAAAAGGCTATGGCCACACGGACCCCACGGCCCGAGGGTTTCCACCCCAAACGGCTCCAAAATATAGTTACCAATAAGGGTACTATACTTACGCCGTTTGAGGTTTTCTGCAGCCGCAGCAGCAGCGCTAGCACAGCACGCTGAACTAGGAAGATGAAATTGAAATTGCACAATTGAATAAATTATAGTTACAAATCATTTTAAGAATTTCATAATACTGACTTTTCAGAACCATAACGTGTTGGCTAATAGAAACAAAGAGAACATATCAAACATAATCGTAGTAATGATTTATTCATTGATTTATGCAATAAAGTACACCAACAGCAATATACATCAAGCATTTAAGTACAAAGTACTGTTACTAGGGTTAAAGCAAAGGTCTAAAACAACCAAATAGCAAAACATTCATATCGTCCACAAAAATTCATATGTGTGAGTCACAAAAGTATTGCTACACGCCAAAACAAAATTTCCGATTTTATCGTTTCATTCACGTCAGTTCACACCTTAATAAAGAAGAAAATGGAACGTAAAAAAAAAAACAAAGAAAATCAAGGAGACCCCACTCAGAGACATCTGCTGTAAAAAAATAAAATTTACCATTTACTTTGGCTAAATTCCGAATTCTGCGGTGAATTGAACCAATTTACATAGTCATAAATATATTTGATTCCCGACATTGCATTGTCTTGAGGTTCTCCGTGGGGTGGGTGGCGCGGGCACCCCTGGGGTTTTTTTCTACCCCAAAGATAAGACATGTCAAGTCTTGACAGATGTCGCCGATGTTCGTTGGGTAAAACAAGAGAATGTCAGTTGTTCAGTTGCTATCTTAACTTTTCTTTCAATGATAACAAGTTGGGAAAAGTTGTTAGGTTTTGGTTTAAGTATTTTTTTTTTTAGTAAGTTTAAGAAGCATGATGTCGCGATAGATGGAAGGAATGTAGGCAGGCCTTTGCTCAAAAAAGGACAGTACTACTAAGAAACAAAAAAAAGGCATATTTATTGTATTTTTGCAAGGCATTTACCCGGGTAAATGCCTTGCAAAAATTACATTTAGTCCGGACTAAATGTGTGCCTATCGTAGGTACACTGAATTTCAAAGGCTTCAACTTAATCGATTGTACATCTATATTAATATTGTAAAGAGCCTAAGAGTGTGAGGCTGTAGGGATCTACTGAACCGATTTTGAAAATACGTTTACTCTCAGAAAACCACGTTATTTTTGAGTGTCATATGCTATGTAACATCACACTATGACACATGGGACCGGAGTAGTAACCAAAGGCGTCACTTAACAAGGGTGAAAATATTAACGCGGCCGAAGTTGCGGGCAGAATCTATCTTCAATATCATTTTATCAACCTTCAATCGACCAAAATCTTGATAATATTTTATTAGAATAACATACACAACAGTGGACATCTATACGGGTTGTTGATGAATGATCGGAAGACATTATGAATTATTTTGTAAGCACAATTTTCTACAGGACCTTCCCACACGTCGATCAGATCGACACAAAACTGTTATGTCTATCAAACCAAATATAAATTCCTTGACACAATATAATACGATAAATGGTACTGAAGCAAACACAGCATTATCACCCATCATGTCGAAGAAATAAGGATAAAAATCAAATAAAACATCGATTTCGAAGTCATTTCTCGTCACCACATTCCCATATTTGCTTAAATCAAAAAAAAAACTTTTGTCAAGATACCGTCGGAAATCTTTTGATTAATGATATCAACCCGCCACCGCGAGCGGGGTTCAAAAGACCCCGCTCTAAGAAAACAAACGACAAATAAAATTCATGTATACTAAGGATACGTGTAATGGCTCTGAATAATTGTTGTTAGAACCATTAGCGAAATAAACGGTTCCCTTTAAGAATGACCTGTTTGCTTTAGGATCGCCAGTTGGACAAATATGGCTGCCGCGACATCATTAATTATTAGCTTTGTTAACCAATATTCGCACGGATTTTGTAGGCGGCTGTGTTAGACCCGTTAGCACCCTTCCTTCTAATGTTATCATTAAAATTTTCTTTGACATACATGTAAAAGACTTTTTCTCCGTAGCCTACGCTGTCCCACTGCTGGCCAAAGTCCTCAACCAAGTCCTCTTTCCCCACGCCACCTCGAACCAACCCTCGTAGTAAAAGTTCAAACCTAGAATTTTTCACGTAAACTTGACTACTCACTGGTAATTATGGTGTAGTTCTAAACTTTAATCATATACTATACATATCATCATCTGCTTAGCCTTTTCCCAACTATGTTAAGGTTGGCTTTCAGTCTAACCGGATGCAGCTAAATACCAGTGTTTTACATGGAGCGACTGCCTATTTGCCCTCCACAACCCAGTTAGTGGGCAACACGATTCCTCTTTGTTAGACTGGTTGTCAGACTTCCTAACTTCTGACTATCCGTAACGACTGTCAAAGATCTACGAATGACAGCCGGAACCAACGACTTTACGTGTTTTCTGAGGCACGGGGGTATCACACCACTAACTTCCAAACTCCGGGCTGCTAATGAGCAAATCCTAATGGAAAGACCCAATGACACTTTTTGCCCGGCCTAGGAATCGAACCTGGGATACCACTCTCATCAGTCGCGCTTGCGACCACAAGACCTACGGGGCATATACATACATATGTGAAAACTAAATGCAATTCTCCAACTCATGACGATTAGGTAGTTATGAAACACTTAAAGCTAAATGCATGCACCCTTCAGCACCTTTTACAACCCACATATGTCTAATGCATTCAGAAGTTACAAGCGACTTAATGCCTTGTATGCTGTACATCACTCCTCTAATTCACGAAAAGAGGAAAATGGTAGTAACATCGAGAAATGGATTGCAAGTATTGCGGGCTGAAGACCGACACGTGTCTGTAAGTCGCACAGCCCTTGTTTAAAACCACCAAAACGACGAGAGTTGTCATCAAATACGCATCCTTGAGGGCGGGAATCAGTTTTAAAAGCCATTAGAGGATGAGGGGGACGGAGGTTGTAATTAGACTGCGTTAATATTTAACAAGTGCGACGCCACACAGATTAGCGTAATGCCGTCCCAGCTGCGTCCAGAGCCCGGACACCTTCTGTGACTCGGGCTTTTAAAAAAGCCACTCTGTCACCGAGATCGTCAAAAATTAATTACGTTATGTCCTGCTCTGTAAAAAGGACATTTTGAGCTAATGGATTTGTGATAACCTCCAGTGAAGCGAACACTGAAAGAATAGCAAAACATTCTTCCTTAACAAATTATTTCTGCGGGACAGAATCAATGTTTTCATTCCATTACAAAAGATTCAAAGTTACACCTTTACGAAAATATGGTAGCTAATTAATTCCCAAAAAGTAAGGTACGAAGTTAAAACAGATTCGGGTAAAATCGGGCAAGTGTAATCCTTTCACCCTTTCTATGCAATTAGAATTAGAGGCAAGACGGGCTCGGCATCTGCGGGTTAACTAATGGCGAATGCATTATTAAAGCCGTCCGCAGCGCGCGAGGGTTGGGGACAGATTATGTTATTATAGATTTAGGTTCTGTTTAATATGCTGATGTGATGATGATGGAAATGCAAGAAGATGTACGTATGCAACAGTTTAGAACCACTTCAAGACTATGTAGTTAGCTTATTTCCTTTTTCAAAAGCTGTTATTCACAAATTGTTTGTAAATGGAGTTAAGGTGAAAGCGCTGAAGTAGTTCGTGAAATTCTTTATTTTTTTAATTTGCTGAAAGCTTAAGTTCTAATTTCGCTAACAACCTTGGCGCATCCCTTAAACTCGTCTAATGATTAGAAATTACAGCAATGGACGATCCCCGGCTAACGAAAGTCATCATAACCATCTTATTCCTACAGCTGGTTATTAATAGCTTTCCTTACATCCCAGATCCTAACAGGTTTACAAATACATAATATACGAAAATTTGTCAAGTCATACACCAAGACTTTCTCATCATTACTGACCGTCACCCTGCCATGAGAATCTCTGCAGCAATCAGTCACACTTCCACCCGGAACCAAGATTAGCATACGCAAAAATAACAATGGCGGCCTCAAGAAGTTAATGGGATGTCCCTTGCGTAGCACAAAAGGGTTAAACAAAGGCAAAGGTATAAAAAGGTATATTAATGTGATAGATGAATCATACGGGGTCCGTTAGACCGGTCGTGGACATTCTAGTGTTAAGTCCATTAAGGTAACTTTTACAGTTGTTTGTTTAAGTTATTATCTTATTCTTTGGTTTTGCTCGAAGATTTATTCGGTTATGCTCATTTGGATTGTTTTGAGGTGTGACTTTTATCGTTATTTAAAAAAGTTAAGCTGTCCTCATATGGAGTGTAGAATACGTTGGTGTCACACTTCAGATTCTCTGATAATAATAACTTTGGTACTGTGACGGTTGTGCACCACGGCAACCTGGATGAAGTAGATTTATTCCAAATAGTTTTCTTCTTTTTTGGAAGTCAAAAATAAACGATTAGGTTTTTTATATGGGTCAATAATGACTAACCCATATGCCAGCCATTAGCAACTATGCTTAATTTATAGTTTACTGCAATAAATTGTTTAATAAGTACGTCAGCTTTCAGTTTATGTAATTGGAGTCCAATACGCAAAGTGAAGGATAACCCGGTATCTCGGTCACACCCAGAAGGTAACTACAGTACTGCTTTTCAAGTAGGTATCTTTCCACCGGTTTATTCTTAAAAATCTTCTCTTTAAAGATTAACAGCTCTTTCCAAGCGCACTTTACCTAATTTCCCCGGAGATTTTTAAACAGAATAATACTGTAGTTAATAGTTAGATACCAGTTACGACAACCTCCCAGGTAGAGATAAGTCTCCCTATTACCATTGTTAAAGCTAAGACAGTTTTCCAGAAATAGATCCCTATTATAAATTTCATAGACTGTAAAACTTCGACAAAACAAAAGTAACCAATACCTGATACAATAGAAACCAATCTCTATAGTCGAACATCAAACAAGTCGAGACGTATCAAGTATCATTATAATAGGCAATTAGAACTGTGAAGAACAACATTATCTACCACCAAATTGTGACCTTTCCAATCTATCCAACTCCAAACACGATACAGACCAAAATATACTAGACGACACAGCTGGTATAAGAAGAACCGCGTAAGATACGAATGTTGAAACAGCTGGAGGTCTGGTTGTAATGGATGATGCAAAGATGGGGTTGCTACTTATTCTAAAAAGGGCTATTTGTTTTCATCCGTCACTTCTTAGTAAAAACAAACAATGAATAAATACGGAGGACTTTTGTACTGTTTCCCATAGCTTCTATTGTGTTCATTGTCACCTTTGTGGGGTATTGTAGACATTTTTTTCGTACCTTTTGTGTGGCAACTGAAATTGTGCGGCTGTTTGATGCTACTGTTTGGTAATTAACGAGTCTATATCTTTGATTTCTGTTATATTTGCCTCAGATGGTCAGTAATTGTTGTATATGTGGAGGCTTGTAAATAGCTTTTTTTATTACGTTTTGTATATCATTAGTTTTTATAAACTAATGATATGTATGTATGTAAGCCTTCTATAAAATAAAATATATATACTAGTTTCGGGATTTGACAAAGATTACGAAGATCGTAATTTTTTCTTAATTCTTTCGACCTATAAGCAGTTTCTTAGTAACTAACGTCAGTAAGTTTTTTTAAATGAAGAAGATACAATAAGAGACGATTTCATTATATATGATTGTAGAAAAGGTAATTTAAAACAAAATAGTTTAATTTATTCCTAAAACTTTTATATGTATTTTATGGTATTTCATTTGCATATTTACACCTATTGTTAACAAAGAAAAAAACTAATTTACATTCATGAAATATCCAAGCATTTACAGTAGTTGTTAATAAACTCCCATAACAATTAGAAAACATATTCGAAATTCTCCAAATTTCTCTGGCTGCGCGCGTCATACAAACGTCAATCAAGAGTGCTGGGTGGCAGAGGTCACCGATCATCGTCTTCTACAAATATACCACGTTCCTTGGTACACTAAAAAAATTATATACCAAGCAAAATTGTTCTTTATCCCGTAGCATTAAAATGAAAATTTACCTTACCAAGCCGCAATGTTATGTTTGTGAACTCACTACGCTGTATCTCCCTTTTTTGCTTCTAAACATTCATGTCATTCTGTAGAATAAACAAGTCGACACAAAAGGCTTAGTCACTATCCCTTTTTATTAATATCGGTGGCTGAATGGACACAAAGGGTTTTGTACTCATTATGCGTAATCGGAACTGCTCAGGTGTTATATTATAGCAATAATGGGCTTATAGATAAAAGACCGCAAATGAAGGGATTCAATTTCATGGGTGGTTTTTCCCTTTATAGTGATGAATTGGTCAGTTTGAAAAATGTGACTTTTTCTTGAATATTTCAGATTTTTATTATATTCCTTTCTACGCTTGAATTGTAAAATGAATGCTTGAATTGTATATGATTCGATTATAAATTAAAAATATTAATTATATTACGTTATATTTAACGATAGATACATAAAACATGCGAGTAAGTATAGAGTTTTTTTGCCCATTTTTCTCCATATTAAACTATCTTTTGAAATGAGCAACTAGATTCAATTATTTTTCTACTGACATTCAAAAGTACCATTTATTGGTGTAATTGAAATAAATAATTTGACTTTTGACTGTGAGGGACAAAATTAAAAAATGCATCTAAACAAATTAAATCGAGAATGCAGAATTCAAGAGATAAATATTTATTTCATCATGTAATCCGCAACAGACGGCGGATAATTAAATTACCGTTTGTTTTTATTATGAGGTAAATATAAAGTGACAGGTGTAGCATCACCCGTTTCGCGAACCGAATCTCTATTTTTATTGCGACCGCCATTTTAAATTATAAAAGTTTTAATTTCCAAACAGTAAGTTAAAAATAGTTATCTTTATAGCAGCGAAAATACCCAAACAATCGACACAAATTTTGAATTTTACTTTGATCTTTTTTTTTTGTTTTTTTTGAATCTTTGTAGATAAATCTAAAATATTAGAGAGAAAACCGTTTCAAGTTTATTCAAAGTCGGACTCTCGTTACCAATGTTGAGTCAAAGTCAAAGTTTTTCTTTTCAAGTTTTTTTTTTTTGACAATGTTGAGTGCAATTCAGCTGCTTGATATTTATCCCAATACACATAGGGACGGCAAGCATCACATCCCGGATTGAGCATAAGCGTATCAGCGATTAGCCTTCATCTAAAACAAAGAACATCAAAGTCACAATATCATAAAACTTTTCCAATTTATATCCGAAAGAAGCCCTCAAAGAGATTTGCATGAGGTCCACACAATGAACGGTGTATTTTGCAATATTTTCAATACCCCAGCATGGGTCCAACTACTTGGGGGTCCTTCTTTTGTCCTCCACTTTAATATCTGTGGGAATGGACATACCGACTCCATTTGGGTAATTTATCATTCTTAAACGAGTGAGGAGACTATCCACTATTATCCTTCGTCGTGTAGTCTTTCTAGTCTTGAAAGGGCGCAGTCTTCGCCCTTTGTCCGGACTTGTTCAAATTAATGACGTATTTGGCCCCAACGGGTTTTGGTATTAGCGTTTTTGAGCACCGGACACAGGAGTCCGGTGTCCGATATTTATGAATTATTAGCTATTTCGGGTTCCCATAAAGTCTACATGCTGGTATTTACGTAGCTGGACAAGGGTCAGTCTTCGGAAATATTATTACTTTGATTTATTTTTTCGGATCTCAAATAATGTTTGTGAATTTGCATAATTTGAAAATAACGGACCGTATATCTAAATGAAATGAGTGTCCAAAATTATGACATGAATGTAGAAATTTATTTAAACAGCCTAATTTAGTTTAAACATGTCAAGTAGAAATAAATAACGACTACAAATTTTACAATCAATGACACTCATTCAAAAGTTAAACTGAGTAAAAAATGCGAAGACCATCAAAATTAACATATCAATGTAGGGTCACCATAAAAAACTCGAGATGACCACAGCATCCCTGGGTCAAAGGCCAGATGAGTACAGGTGCCACGAGCCTAACACGCTTTCTTTACAAATTCCCAATAAAATTGGGGATGACATTGAAATTAAGATGTTTTTTAATGTCCAGTAGTGACAGTGGACACGAGGCAACGTAAAAAATGGGGAGACGAACGAATTATAAGAGATTTAAAAGTAAAATGTGTGTGATGCGGGAATTATAACAGATTGACATTAGCATAACTTGAACGCATGCTGCGATTCGTAAAATGGTAATGGCACTCGACATTTCTGAAAATTTACTGTTGCGTGATGTTTTTCTTGGTAAATATTTACATTTTACAAAATTATTTTATACTGGTAAACATGGAAATGAAATACCTAATTTATTGAGAGTCTATTGGGATGAAGAAGTTATAGAAGATTTAGGAGCAGAGGTAATAAAATTTAGTATAAATACGAGTAGCAAAGATTGCATCACAGTCACCAATCACAAAGCTATACAAAAGAAAATTAATGAATATACTGGAGACAGTAATGAGAAAACAAATTTAGCGTACATTAATGCTTCAGACAGATCTCCCAAAGAATTCAATGTCGCATGGAAATTAATGATTATCCACGGCAAGCCGACCGGTCGGATTGTCCCGTCCGTTAATTTATTACACGTAAACACATGACCGTTACGCCATGATGACGGATAGTAAAATTTAAATAGAAAGTAAACAACACTTGAATAAATATGCACGTTTTATAAGTGTCAAAGCTTATACTGCTAGTGTTAAATTTACAAGCAACGAAAACGATGAAGTCGGACACTATATGTGGGATGTCAATTTTTTTGGAATGTTTACAATTTTTTTTTATATTGCCTTCCTTTATTAAACTTATTAGTAGAATATATTTTCGTTTTTATGCTTTCTATTAAGAATATCAATATTTTAAAATGTGCGAAGTATTTTTATGGTAGCTGGTTTAATGTAGATATGATTAATTTTACTTTTATTGTTCATCTTTTGATCTTTGACTTTTATAAAACAAGCTTCTCTGTATCCTACATATATTTCGTGTTTGATTTTTTCTTCTGGTCAAAATTAGGCGATTCTATAATTAAGTATGTTAGGAATTATGGTGAAAAGCTACTTTCGGGGTAGTTACAGTCAACAAATAAAGACCTAAGTAAATATCCAGGGCCCTTAGGAGTTGAAGTTTATTAGTTTACTTAGAAATCGATGGACGTTTTCGAACGTAAAATTTAAATAATAGGAAACAAACTATTCAATAGAATTGAACATTCGCAGCATCTCCATAACTGAATCAACTGACACTCAGTACTGATCTGCCGTACTATTCTGTAAAAATCTTTCTCAGTGAATTCAGGTAAAGTGAGCTGTCATACCACTTAACGCTATATTCAAATTTTACCACTTGTTAATTATTCTCAAATTCTTCCTTCCATTAACCAAATTCATCGTCTATTTCCATATCACAATAAAGTACAATCTTTCTCCGAACTCTTAGCATCACAAAGCCGCTGATTCTCATCAGCATGTTGCAGTATAATACCGTATAATACTTTCATTAGCGTGTCATGAGTTGTGTCATTTGTCAACTAGTTGATCATCAATGCTGCCACGGCTTTTGGCTTGATTGGCTCTTTTGATAATATGAGGGAGTTATCGCACCTCTCTTGGATAGTTTTCTCTTTCATTTTTAGTTTTTTCTATTTTTTCTTGTATACTAATTTAATACCTTTTTTATAGTTCCACTGCATGGCAAAAGCCTTTTCTCAATTAATCATAAGTCCAGGTTTCCTTCACCGATGTTAGTAATTCAGGATAAACTTAGAAATCACATATTTATTAGAAAACGTCACATATAGACTTGCCCATGCTCGTTTGCGAACCGTCGTGACATTCGTGACTTCTAAAATTTGTAGGATTTTAGATAAGAGATTTAAATAAGCTGCGCTTTTTGCCAGCACTACAATCTCCAGAATATTGAATATGCAAAGATTTAGCTCGTTCATCAAACAAAAAATAATTCTACCAGATTTGTACGTTGGTCAAGTCATTTGACCTACCTTTGCAATATTTCAACCGTCTATTTTGTAAATACGCTTCATAAAATCGGAACAAAACGAAATGTTACGTAAAAGTAAAAACTATCAAATATCAATCGTCGGTCTCGACTAGCGCAGGATCGGATCTATATACAGGCTTTTTGAGCCCCATGAATATAAAGCCCCCCCAGGCCCCATTGAAATAAGTAACAATTTTTTAAAATACATTAATTTATTTTATCACTACACTCTCGTAGTATAATGGACTATTACTACCCTAATTTGTTCCTTTACATGGATACCGTATACATTATTATGGCAAATTTTTTTTACAAAATGGCAGTATGTTTGATTAAATATGTAGGACCCTAAGTAGTGTTTAGCCCAGGACCCCCCCAAATACAGAGTCCGGCCCTGGACTCACGCGACCGCTCCAACTCGGACTATAGACGTAAAACTCACTACCGTGCGCTCAGGCAAATCGTATAAGATTTTATCGCAGGATTATCTCAGGTTATCGCACATCTGTCTCTTACCAACCAACTTCACTTTACCAGTGACCGTTACTTATGACTACCAATCCATTGCCGTCTCAACAAGACTGCATAAATTCAAATCTGGAATCAAACTCGCAGTGTATAGTGAATTTTCTATGTTTATCGTCGTGGGATGTCTTCGAACTGCTTGCAAAAGATTAGGATGGTGGAAGCGTGATCTTAGTTACATAAGGTATTTATGTAAAGCTGTATCGTCCCGACCGATCGAACGGTTTGATATTAACATTGTCTGTGGAAACTATTGCCATTGTTCGATGTACTTAGAGCAGATGGGAAGTGATCGATGATATTTCGTTGATGTAGGATGTTTGGGAGATATCGGGTACCGTTTTCTAAGCTATTCATGTTTGTCGGTTTGTTTGTTTTTAGGGATCCGCACAAAAGAGTCCAAACGGAGCTTTGTTGCTCTCGCTCGACCGTTCGTTCGTCTGTCACAGGGATGTATCTATCTTTTGACCTTATTAGGTCGACTGTTGAAATTTTTACATATTTTTTTTCTATGGCAGGTATAACAACAAACAAAAATGTATAAAAACAATTTGAGTCTTGCACATAGTAGCTCAGAACTAGAATCAAATACCTTAGTTTGCTTTAAAACGACAGCCAAAATTGTATGTCTCATAAACTACATTCCACATGATGATTCACAGCAATAATAAACTTATTTTTGGCAATTACCATTTATTGCACTTCAATAGAAACTAAGAGTGATAAATTAACCCAATTCTTTTAAATCAGTCATGGCAAAGTACACCAAGAACCACTTCTCAACTGCGAATTAATTCCCCTAACCACAAAACCCTTAGAACATGAAAACAAAACAACATCTTAGGACCAATCGTAAAACCACTCAAGAAGTTAAAAACAATTAACTAACTGGCTGGTTACAAAACCACCCTTTTTCAAAAAATTCTAAACAAAAAGATTAAAAAAGGGACAGAAAAAAGTACCTCGAGTAAAAAGTTGTCTCTGAATTTGTTCGCTGACAACATCCATCTCAATCAATTGTAGCCTCATCCCTGAGGAGTTAACCCTTCCCTCCCCTGAGGTATAACCCTCCGTAACCCAATTAATGAAGGGTTTCATGTGACCGCAAAAAATTCAAATTGAAATGTTAATTTGATATGTGAGGAGGTGGCGTTGATTAGGGAATTTGCTTTTAATGGGAAAAAAGTTGAAGATCGGGGTTGGTTCCGTCTCTGTTACCTTAAAACCGGACTCGCATGTTCATCATACGCTTAGTTCCTAAATTGATAAGCCTAAAAGTGTACAATGAGCCCATTCATGTTCATGTACTTAGGTCATACATTCAGAAGTTCTGAAAGATGAGATTGAACCCCACGATACAGGTTCCAGATCCAAGTTTGGGGCCTAGAGATCCATTAACTCCTGTAAATTATAGCTTAAGTGTAATTTTCATACTGCTAAAATATTGTACTGTTTTTTTTACATACATACATACCATCACGCCTGTATTCCTCGAAGGGTTAGGCAGAGGTGTACCAATGAACACCCTCAGTTCGCCGGTATGTTGTAAGTCCCATGTACCAGGGGGCGAGCCTATTGCCATTAACTGATCACAAATCACAAAAAAATAAAAAAATCTTAACTCCGAGCTGCCACTGAGAAATTCCTAATGGAAAAACCCAGGACCCCATGCTCATCAGTCGCACGTGCGACTCACTGTACTGTACTGTTTTTTTATAAACAATATAGGTTTTCATCTCTCAAGCTGCATGCAAATAAACCCCTTTTTAGGGAACTGTCAAAACAATGTTTCAGAATAATTCACACATTCAAACATTTGGGTTTTAATAAACCCAAATGTTTTAATTCATTAAATGTAAAATTTATTCGAATATTTCTGCAAATCTACGATCACTCGATCAATATTGCTCAAAACTTAATTAATAAAAGTTGGTATAGTAGCCGCCACGAGTCGTGAGCACAAATGTCAAGTTCATTTTCGGGTTTTAAGGTTCGTTTCTGGGTTTTTTAGGGCGCCGACGCTGCACAGCACATCCGACAGACGGACCAATCACGTGCAACGTCAGCGATCCAAAAAATTCAAAAGAGTTATTTGATGGTTGTGCTCACGACTCTTGGCGCTTACTATACTTACTACCTTTACATGGAATACACTTTCAAGTATTACACATTAAAAGGGAAAAGTTCATAGAACATAAACTCTTCAAGTAATAGATAGAGTAACGATAGATAATTACAGTGTAGGTACGACATTTCATAGCCATCGCAACGAAATCGGTGATAAACAGATAAACATGTTTCCATGCTATAGAAGTAAAAATATAATAGCTTCTGCCTGCGACTTTGTCTGTCTGTCTGTCTGTTTTGCTTTCACGACAAAACCACAGAACTAATTCTTTATCTAATTACTAATTTTTTATATAATTTTAACTGCCTCGTTGGCCCAGTGGTCGTATGCGCGACTGCTATCCTAGAGGTCTTGGGTTAGTATTATTGGGTTTTTCTATTAAAATTCTCAGTAGCAGCTCGGAGTTAGGATTTATGCCCGGTTAATGGCAATAGGCTCGTCCCCTATTACATGGGACCAAAACATACCGGCGAACTATGGGTGTACATTGTTACACCTCTGCCTAACCCTTCGGGGAATACAGGCGTGATGGTGTGTTATGTTATGTGTTATGTCTAATTTTAGGTTATTTTTTTATTTATTAACCGACGACGCAAAATCGTGTTATAAGTTTGACGTGTCTGTTTGTGAGTGTGTGTGTCTGTCTGTGGCATCGTAGCTCCCGAAAGCATGAACCGATTTTGATTTTGTTTTTTTTATTTGAAAGGGTAATTAGTCGGGAGTGTTCTTAGCTTTGTTTGATGGAAATCGGTTCAGCGATTTCAAAGTTATCACCTCTTTTGTTAGCTAAGGTAGTGATTTTCTTCTACTGTCGGGGAATACTTAAAATTTTTAATTTTGTCTTGTTACGAAATAAATAACTTATGACTTGATAAACTTCGGCATAATATATATATATATAAGATATATAATATATATATATATATATTATATCTTATATATATATTATATATCAATATTCTTATTGGCTACTTTTTATTCTGCAATTTCGTTCGTATAAAGTCGCGAGCAAAAGCTAGTACCAATGCAAATAAAACAGCGTGCTACTGATTAATAGTACATTCAACAACGTGTCACTTTGCCTCGTTACGTCAGCGACTAAACGATTGCGTGTTAGAGATGCACACGCCTGAGGGTTGTAGGGGATCGGGAAGAGAGTTGTTACCGATTTAAACTGAATTTTTGTACAACAATCATTCATCATCACTCGCCTTCCAATTCTAAGGGTTAGATAGCTTCCAACGCGCCGCGCCGCCCGCTCTTCGTCACCAAATTTCAGTTAATTCCGTTTAGCTGTTTAAGCCTGAAACAGTAACAAACAAATCAAACCAAACTTTTGCATTTACAATAGTAGTAAAAGTAGGAATATTATTCTTAATTTTACTTCTCGTATTATCAATAACTCCTGCGGACTGGTCCTTAGGGCCATCCCTATTAAAACTTTCTTCTAAACAAATCATCGTGTAAGTTTAATAGATACGAACGAGTAATAACTTATATTTGTAGGCTGCAAGACTACCTGGTGTCTTTAGAAAGTGATACTAAAACATACCTTATAGTCTTAACATTATGGTAGGTACTATAAATAATTTGCCTGTATGATCAAATGACTAATACCTCTTGTGTACTTCACCAACAATTAATTGACATAGGGGTGTATTTTTAATGAGCAGTCACAACGCGAGTCCCCATAGACTTTGTATGGCAAAAAGATGCTGTGACGTCACTTATTTGTGAACTCAAGTGACTAACTATTTATTGATTTTAATGCAACGGCGTCGCCGAGGCCGGCCCAGTATGAGGTGGCGAGATGACCTAGACTTGCACCGGAAGGACTGGTTCGAGGTGGCACAAGAAAATAATATTTGGCAGGACATGTCGGAGACCCTTTGCCCAGCAGTGGAACAGTATATGATCGATAGAAAAAATACAGTTATTGAATACAAAATAAAGATTTTTTTTAGAGCAGCAGTGACTTGGAATTGCTTACAGAAATAATTGCCGACGAATTAAATGAACTGGACTACTGCTAAAAAATACACACCTTGATAGTCGTGTAAAACGACTATTAAAAACTAAATAATTCATAACCAAAAGAAGAATAGTATCCAAAACAAGCTATTGTGTATAATAAAACACATTCACATTTGCATAAACATAGAAATAAAACATAAAATCCAACCGCTGTTAACATTTATCTTATTTTTGTATATTTTTATGTTATCTTTCGAATAACACCTCGTTTGTCAAAACTGGACGATAGCTTTACGAGAATATCATGAGGATCTATTTAATGCGCTCTTGGTTTTAATTTATTATGGGCATTTTGGATCTGTCACTTTTACTATAGTGTTTGTAAATTTTTCGAAGTAATTGCACCATACTTACTTAAGTTAATTAAAAATTATGATAAGGAGTATTTTTTTGTAAAAATATCCCTCTGTAAATTAAGGTGAAGTGAGCATGAGGTGAGTTGTGATCCCACTTAATATATCACCTAAATATGGCGATTCACTTCACTTAAATTCACCGAAAGAATTTTTTTACAGAATATACCGGCGGGCCGTACGTAAGGACCACGCTTAAACCGCGCATAATTAATGCTACTGATTCTCTAAGAAATACTTCATTTGGCATTAAAAATGTAAATAAAACACACGCTTTAAACTTTTTCAGGATAAAACGAGTAATAGTCCTCCTGACCTAATTTTGTTCATGGTAGCCAATTTTAGTCATGTTAAATCTTTGTTCCACTTACAAAACATTTCATCAACTGTACATAAACCTATGTGCAGCTTCAGGGGTTTAAATGCCATATTTAAGGGTTTTTAAGCGGCCAAAAAGCGAACCGACACAAAAATTCGAAGCTAGAGCTCAAAGTTTGAATTTACTATGCCAAATGATTGGTTACTATGTATCATGCCGGTGTCACGGACAATGTGCAGCCGAGAAAAGTATACCATCCTTCTATAGTCCCACTGCGACACCTCTTCTTATACAGAGAAGGCAAGTAGATCGATCACCATGCTTGTTCAAGACGGATTAGCAATTTAAGAATTAATTAAAATTAGGTATAAGTTCACGTTTTCTTGCAATACTTTCCTACACCAATGTCCAAGATAACCTTATAAAATACATATGAATTGAAAAAATCACATTGTTACTTGCCCACGACACAACTGAGAAATGAAACTCCTTTTTAAGGAGATATAACCCTATTCGGCTCACTGTCAAACACCCTATCGCCATACCACTTACATATCATTCCCACTTCAACACAAGCGAACATAAAGCATTTATAAAAAGCCGAGCACAATAGGAATTGATTAGCGATGATTGGACCCAGTCCTGGAGGGGTACTGACCCGATAGAATTAATTATTCAAAGTATGTCCCGGCGAAGAAACTCTTGTTAAAGATATTGTTTGTGTCTTTCTTACATTTTTGGTGTGACTGCAATGCTGATGGTGGCAGTTAATTGGTTTGTTGAAAACTGGTAAATTAATTATTAAAAAGAGAAGGAAAATTAAAAGATATTTGATTTTATTAATTTCTGCCAGCAACTTTTGCATATATCAAAACAATTGCCAATCACAGGCCAACCCACATGTAAAGGGGGCGCGTTTTATTGAGGTCCGGTTTTAGTTTTTTATCCTAATTATAGATAAATCAGATACGATAGCGCACTAAAACCACCTGACAGCTGTCAAAATATTGACAACGTCATTTTCATCAGTATTGTAAATGTTTTCATTAAAATCACCTAAATTATGAACCTTACAAAAAATACGTATATTTCTACATGCGCGTAATCACATACCTTACCTTTCACTTACCTTTTTTCACCCACCTTACATAATACCTCTAAGCAGAACAAACATAAAAGCCTCCCCAGGCCACAAAGGACTCAAAGAGCGAGGCCCATATTAAAATTTCCTTCGAAATAATCCGTACACAACACAATATCAAAATTTAATATCATTTTAATCTTAATTCTCCTTATTAATGTTGGCCAAGGAGGGTTGTACGTAGGGCTGTGAGGTTTTACCTGAAGAAGATTTACAAGTTTAAGAAATGAATTAAGAAGAGGGAAGAAAAAGAAAGAATTTTAAATATAGAACAAGTCAACTCGTCGAGTTTGCTTTTAAATCCGTAGTCTTGACTCCTAAATCGCACCACTCTGCAAGCCCTATATCATTTCAAATTTGGAACAATGATGAAATTAAATTATGATCAGTATATTGGTTTAACAATTTATTTATTTCGCTTTGTCTCATCTTTATTTTTATGTTATGGGTATAGAGAACCTAACATTATCATGATACGCTTATTTAAGAGAATATTTTAAAGTTTTTTTTTAGTTACATAATTCAGTTTTCTAAGGATAACGGTAACCCTACAATTTCACGAAAATCTTCGACTCTCAGCTCTTAACACTGAAGATTCAACTTTACCACTCAAGTCGGTAAGTTGAATTTTACTTACATATGTAAGTAAAATTCAACTTACCGACTTGAGATCCAGGTAATTTTCTACCAGAAGGTAGAAAGCATTCAAAAGCAGGTAAGTTCAAAGATAACGCTTGTCTTTGGCGCATAAGACTTAATTAGGTCGAATTACTTCCATCGAAATCTTTGGAATTAACATTTTATGATTCTGCATAATGTAAGGACGGTTCAAACAGACAATGGTATAAGATTAGCGCTGAGAGTGATATTACAAGATCTTCTTGTGCCCAGGTAAACTTATCAAAAGGACCAGTTTATATACAATGTGGAGAGTTTTTGGTCTTTCGAGCCGAAACTTTTTTAAATGTATTTGTTCAAATAGGATTAAAAACCAAAATGACCACAGCTAGGCTGCGCTCTAAAGGCGAAACAATTGCCATTTTTTTAATTTTTGTTGCCTAGTACCACAGATTAAAATTAACTTAAATGAGTGCGTCCTAAGAAGAATAGTCAGCATATTTGTTGTATCTACAGTATGTTAGGGTAAACTAGGGACTTGCTTTAAGGCAGTGAAGCACTCATGAAAATGAACAATTTTTACATGTAAGAAACGTAAAATCGCGAAAAAAAATCAACTGCTCCACACATTTACGTTTTGCATAACTCGACAAAATGCACTAAAAAGCTGTTTTTTTTGGAATTTTAAATTTTAGTTTATTTTCATAAGCTCTACACTCCCTTGAAGTAATTCCCTTGTTTAAACTAACACCTTGTATACTTTGCAGATTTATCAAATAAAATTCTAAATACCTACATTCCAAGTACAGGTATAAAACAACTTTTCACTATTTTTATGCCAGTCGGGTAACAGTACTCAAAATAATGATCAGGTATACAAATATAGACTTTATATGTAAGTATGACAAGTTCATTACTCATAAAAAGGGTGAATATTGTCACTGCCTCGTTACCGGGGTGGATTCTTTAATTAAAACATTGATGCCTCCCTCTGATGGATCACTGGCCAGTCGCTAATTGATGGGCTTTGTGTGTACTGGGTTCGAATCCCGGCCGTGTTTAATTGTGTTAACTTTTTACACCGCTTTTGATTGTTATTGATATGTGATCTGACTATAGGCCTATAGGTAATGGTAGCGTTGTCTATGATATTGGTTTAGTTTTTCGTTATAAAAGATGATGTGATTTTGTTTTAATTGTAAAAGAGGTGTGGGTAATGGTGCTTCCTTTTTAAAATTAATTAATTGGAAGAGGTTGGCATCAAAGGGTTGCTTTATCTGGAAGTACAGTCTCAGCTGATGTAGTCAATCTAAACAAGGTTTTGAGTGTACTTATGTACTTACTAATACTATCTTTAAAAAAGTAAAGGTTTTTTTGATAACACGTGCTATCTTTTCTGCAAACTAAGGTAATAACCAGGTTTCCGAAATTTGTTCGAAAGAGTGACCGCGGCCCAAGAACGCAAATGGTATAAGAAGAAACACGGCTGGGTTTTAGTCACTAAGAATCTGACACTCCCTTCCGCTCCACCCAGACTGGAAAAAGTCATTACATGACTTACAATTCATAAAAAAGGTTGGTAATAAGAATAAAAAACATTGTAAGTATCATAGAAAAACAGTACAAATACGCACACAAAGTCGAATAAAAGTTAATCAACCCGAAAAATTGTTAAGCACGAACGCGGAACATAAGGTACTTTCCACATTATTGCTGGCTGAATGGCGCTTCCAGACAAAACGCGCGTTATTAAAGAACCCATCACGACACAATGCGCCGATGACAAAACTCTTACTTTGAACTCCTTCCTAATCGCAGGGAAAACTTTATTTTGTGGGTTAGGTATCGCGTTAATGTTGGGAGATTCGAGTCTGTTAAAAGTGGGTCTTATTGGTGCATTAGATTTCATAATAAATTTTATTTATGGAAATGAAACTGGGCATCAATACTTCATTAGGTATTGCCATATTATGTTTTCTATTTTTGGAAGTGGAATGATTTGCTGTTCCTAAAAGTAGTACCCTAAAAGGCTCACTAGTACACTTTTGTATAAGTTTTAGGAACGCTTGCAATGTCATTTGAGTCTCAACCTGTTAAAAATGTCTATAATTTAACTGATTTTTTAAGTATATTGATTTTTGCTGAGATCAGATTGCGACTAGATAGTTATTAAATTGTAACGTTTTTTACTGTATATTCGTTCTGCCAAGGATTATATTCTCACGAGTTTATATAGTTTTAACTGCCATAGACTGCTGTTTTATAGAGTTAACTGCCTCGGTGGCCTAGTGGTCCTAAGAGCGACTGCTACACTAGAGGTCTTGGGTTCGATTCCCAGGTCGAGCAAAAAGTGTTATTGGGTTTTTCTATGAAATTCTCAGTAGCAGCTCGGAGTTAGGATTTGTGCCCGGATAATGGCAATAGGCTCGCCCCCTATTACATGGGACTTAAAACATACAGGCGAACTGTGGGTGTACATTATTACAGCTCTGCCTAACCCTTCGGGGAATACAGGCGTGATGGTATTTCAGTGTTTATATAGTTTGTTAATTTTTATTCACCCCCTTAAATTCAACTAAACAAATAAAAAAATCTAAACAAAATATATTAAAAATCACTTTTATGATAAGTAAATTGTATCTAGACAGGATACTATAAATCAATCACAGTTAATGGAGGCAAAAAGTGCTATAAACGAACATCAGCGTATAATATTGTCGGAGACATTGATGTGGTCACCTGTGGTCAGACCACTTTATTGATGTCACATCGTAAAATGATAACTACTATGTGTTTTTTATTTTCATTGGTCTTACTGCACATGATGATATTCAATAAAGTATCTTAAGTATTTTAATTAAAGCAGATAGCCTATAGGTCCAGTATTTTATTTTATTTGAAAACTATCTACATAAGTACCTGCCATAATAATTAATCAAAACACAAAACTTATAAATAAAACAGTATTACAGTAGGTAAGTGTCTTAGTACACAGTTGTATGCAAAGCCAATTTTAACTTTAGGATTTTTTTTAGACTAGAATTAATTAGTGTTCCTAAGGACTAAGTATTTTTTTAGCAAGAAATGTAATGCTTTTATATTTTTATTTATTTACTACAAAATTCCGACTTTCAGAGTGGACTTTCCAAAATTTTCTTATTTAAAAACCTTGTCCGGATATTTGAGAATACGATAAAAAAGTGTTTTGAGCTTAGTAACACATTTTTTTAGAAGACATATTACGGTACCATACCGAATCATCACGCCTGTATTCCCCGAAGGATTAGGCAGAAGTGTACTAATGCACACCCACACAGAAACTGCAGTACTTAGTAAATTTCGAATTTTCTTTTTCGTTAACCATTGCGATTCCACATACCTTTCCGCGAGTACTACAAACCGCAATGGTTAGAAGACAATGGCACCATGGTTTTGTTCGACATTGGAGAGGGGCGAACAGTAATGAAAAACATGGGAGGCCCTCACCCCACATCCCGATTGACTTTACATATCGATTCGCAACTCGATTCAATGATTTTAATTAGAATTAAAAAAGTGTAACTTTTTGCATCTGATTGGTTTTGTACAATTTCTGGTTCACTGTTTTTTTTTCAGGCAAAAAATGGTCTTTTACTTGAATTAATGGTTCATGACTATCTTTATGGTTATCATATTCATACTTGTTTTTTGTTTTCGTACCCAACAGTAAGGAATCATAGACTAATTTTTAATGTACGTTCCTGAAAAATGCATTTCTGTTAATTGAACTTCAGAGTCATTTTGGTTTAATAATGTGATCCTTTGAATTTAAACTTCATCAAGGCTGTAACTCAATACTGGAGTGTCTTCTGCTTTACATGCTGAAAGTCTTGGGTCCAAATGTCAGCACCACAAATACATTTTATTTATTGCATTTTTGACAAGAAATTTTAAAATAAAAGCAATGGTTAGATCCATTGCTTTTCCTTTAATATTTCTTTTTTTTTAATTTCTGACTCTTGAATTTATTTAATTGTAATAGAATTGAAATGGTGAAAGAACATTTTTAGCGTTCCTTTACAATCATTCCGTTACTAAGTGTAATAAAATACTACTCTTCTAAATTTAATGACCACTGCCTTCATCCCTCAAAATATACCTATTTAAGTAAAAGGACCAAAAAGGACCAACAAAATAAATTCCACTTTTACAAAAACAAGGTATTCTTAAGTACATGACAACATCACTCGGGTTCTCGTATTGAGTGTATCGAGTGGAACAATACTCGTACAATGAATGTTTGTGGCTGTATATCATCGCGGCTCGCTCGAACAATGGCGCCCGCGCAGCCGGCGCTTGCGTATGCCTTAGAAGTTAGTAAGTTTTGATACTTGGAAATATATTTTGAGGAACTTGATAGCGGTCGAAATTATTCGATTGGTGAATATTTTTACAAAATGCTTCTTAATGTTTTCTTGTTCCTAACCGTTTTATCTCTATTTATCTACAGGTTTCTGTTTTTGTCTGGCCAGTTCTGACATCCGAGGCTCTTCGTAGAGCAAACGTGTTAAAAACAAGGAAATTAGGAAGATCTTTTTTTTTTCATTAAAAAAAAGAAATCTCATGTGGTGATACGAAATTATTTCTACATCACCAAAAACGAAAAATAAATCATACGCACATTTAAAATTAAAATGTACCAACTTTTCATAAACAAACCAAAGTATCAAAACCATCTAATGCAAAAACAACTGCTAAATACCGCGTTATAAACTAACCGACAATGTCCGTCGGTCAATAATACATACAAGCTTAAACACTGAAAACACACCCTCACTTCCCATGACCCACGACATTGTCCCACAAAACAATCGAAACTGTCTCAAAAATACCACCAAGATCACCAAATCTACTTACGTTCACAAAACGCCATATACTCGTATCACAACGGACTAAGATTTAAAATTACACTACTTCATTTTGACAGCTGCAGATCGATCTTTGTGAACAACAATACCTCTTTTGTAACTTATGGTGAGTAGTACAAACACATGGGAAGGAGGTTTTGTTCCAAGGGTCGGTTTCTGGTCAGCCGCGATTTATTAGATGTTGTAGGCGCAGGATTAGTGTTCCGATGTCCTTAAATATTATTTAAGTATCGTGGGAACACGGAATTGGCAATCTTTTGACAGTTAAGTTGCTAAATGGGTCGGAATGTGACCTTTGTTGTGATTGAGAAGTGTATGGTAAAGATTTTGATATTGTGGTCGTAAATAAAATATGTCAGTTGCAAGGATAACATAAATAATAATATAAAAACCTATGGAACCTTTTCTTATATCATTGGATGGCTAACAAGCCGACAAACCACCTGATGTTAAATGGTCACCGCTGCCCATAGACATCTGCAATAGCGGAGGACTTGCAAACGCGTTGCCATACCAGAGACCAAGTAGAAATGTTTCATGTTTTTGTAATTACCCCAGCACCCATACCATTTAAACCGAAACACAGCAGTGCTGCTTTGCATCAGGAATAGGTATGGTGGTAACATTCAATGATACAAAATAGACCAAAGACAAGTAATGGAAACAGCGTTATCCATGCCACATCCATTAAGAAATAAGCATTGTTACAACAACACGAGAAAAGAATACTGTTCCAAAAGTAAAAAAAAAAGAAAAAGAAGAAGAATATTAAGAAGTTTTAAAATGTTATCTATGTGAAAAAAATGCTGTGCGTAGTCCTTCAAGAAATTGGAAAATAACTCGACCTATTTGAATTTTAGGAAAAGCCCTAGGGAACAGCAACAACGAGGTCCACATTAGTAAAACCCGCGACCACAGCTAGTCACAAACATTAACAAGATCTTGCAAATATACATTATCTTGTACATGCAAATAACTATTGTCAAACCCACCCAATACCATATTGTGCACATTTTCAGATTTACTGCAGCAGTCACATTCATGCCTAATAAATGATATTGCACCCTCACACACTCGCAATTATTCATTGCGATCACTTACTGAGTATCGATCCACATCGCGTGCTTTTATTAACATCTGTCTAATTTGATGACCAATGATATTGGGCATAAATTACTGATGATAAAATTCGTCGATTTTTACTTCTCTCCTATCTTTATTTGAATCTGCCGGTTTTAAGTTCAACTTCGAAGACAAATCAAGATGATATGAGACGGGCAATGTTCTATGAGTTCATAAACCTGCACTATGAAGTTGGTTTTATAATTTAGGCTGATACGATTTTTCTCAATCATCTTATGCCAAATTCTCTAAATCTGGAAGTGGTAAACGGAATACGACTCACCGCTGTCGTCAATACGACGGTTATTTTAATTAGTACCTTAATTAATAGTAATAGTAACTCGTGACTCTTCTGCAAATATGCATAATTATCATCTTGACTGATACCTTTGTTAGACTCACCGTTGTGGTAATATCATCCACAATCGTAACAGAAACTGAAGCTACAATCTTGCTCACATCATTTAAATTATTATCATCATTAACATTTACGTCTTCACCCTTAAACCTTGACACTTCTCTAAAACAATTACCCACTACATACCCCCTCTCCCTTCCCCTTTCATGTAAATGGTATAATTCATCAATAGCCCGCGGCTCTCACTAATTGATTTCTATTTGCCCCTCTTTAATTGTAGCGTGTGATTCGATGGCCTCTGAATTATTCATTTGAATGCACTGCTATGCATACATGTTGGTAAGCATATGAGTGTGGTTGCTATATTGGAGAAGTTTTTCGTAATCAGATGAAAAGATAGGTTTAAAATACTATTACTATCCAAAACTATCTAAAGAAGAGCAAAACACACTTTGACTGGTAATGTAGAAATTTAATAGAAAACTTGATTTAAACCAGAACTAAAGAGAATTGATTATTAATGTTAGAATTTCTAACGATTCTAACTAGAATATTCTAAAATATCTTGTTGGTACGCTTCTTAACAGACCCTATTGTGATACGTCTGACTAGATTAGAACAATAAATGGCCTATAAATTTCCTCTAGGAAATGACACCAAAGAATTTACCACAGAACCCCTCAAGAACTTTAACCATCTAAAATTACTTACTCAATGCGAAACTATTCGAAAAACTGAAACTGTGCCTGAGGGGCGGACGCAAAAATTGTTATTTTATTGCATTCGGGGCCACACATGTCATATTTTATTCTCCACTCGGAATTTTGTGGATTTGCAACATACCTTGCTTACTATCACAAACTACCTTTTATCCTGCATTAATAGTCCTTACTGCTTTGGAATAAGGACTTTTTAACTTCATCTTCTGGGTTTTCTGGGGTCCTTCAATGTTTGTCGGTGACGTGCGTGTCGTCATACGCACGGATGACTAGTATATCATTTTCTTTGTACAAATGGCTGGTAGAATTCTGTGAGGCGTCCTAATCTAGTGGAATATAAACAATGGCATCGTCTGTCTGTCTGCCATTTCGTCTATACGGGAAATGAGGTGCGATTTACATTTGAAGATGTCTTTTGTTTCTGAATTATTTTGGGATTTGGCCGTTTTTGTATGTTACCTACTGTCTGATACACTCAAGAATATTGCACGTAAGTATTATGAAAACCTTTCTTACATTATTTTGGTTGAAAAAATAATGTTGAAAGTATTGAATTATTTATTCACTAGAAACGAACAGCTTATATTTTTTAGAAGGAATGAGTTCACAAGAATACTGTTAAAAGATAATTTATACACACCTAATAAGGTTGGATACACACTATCTTTACTTATCGGATTAATTCTGACATTCATAAACCAATAAGTACTTTGTACTACCTATTATAAGATTCAAAATGTTGAACAATCCATTTGGAAAAGTTAACCCTACACATATAGAAAATTACCTTTCGCAAAACTCCCGTAGGTAACGAAAGTGATCAGCATCAAATACATACAACTTGTAATACATTCCCACCGGTCCCAATCATCAGGATATTTTTACTGGCCGGGAATCGAAGCCGCGACACCGCTCGTAAATCACCAGGGGCATAAGCACTAATGTTGTGAAACTAACTCCGCATTTCACGCACCGTCACAACTGTTAATGTGCGCCAAATAATGTTTTGCTCGCCAAACGAAAGCTATAACAATTTGTTATTGGAATCAAATTATTTATTTTTTAAAACGACAATATTTAATGGCTGACGAGGTACGGTTGAATGGAGGGTTAAATAAAAAGGTTTTCTTTACAGTAATAAAACTTGGAATTTTGTAAGGAGATTCCCTTCTGTGGAGTTTCTACTAACTGCAGCTTGGATAGTATTCTCGATACTGATGAATTATTCTTTATACATTTCTTTGTTTAAAAATCGTTTGATGGCAAACGAGCCCGACGGCCCACCTTATTTTAAGTGGCCACCTCTGCTTAAAGACATCTGCAATACCAGTGGCCTTGCAAATGCGTTGCCATCCCAGAGACAAAGTAAAAATGTTTTATGTGCATGTAATTTCACCAAATTAAGAAAAAAAATTAAAAACAAATTAGGAATGTACTTAATTAGGTGTGTGCTTATTCTGTCCCACTCCTGGTCTTCCCTCCAGTCCTTCCATTTTTCGCGATATCGCAATTCATCTTTCCAATTCTGAAGGAATCCATACACTTTAAACTGTTTGATTTGTACCGAGGTTACGTCAAAAGCCTTTTAGAAATACTTCAACAAAGTATTAGCTCTGTAATAAAATAGCAATAAAGATCTTTTTCTAAGATATTTAAAAAAAATGGACGACGAATTTTGGAAAATATTCAAAAGAAACATAACGGTTTTCTCGAATCTTACGAATTTTTGCCTAGACCTCATGGGAGGCTTAGAAGTTGCCAAGACACATCCCTAATGGATAAATTGATTAGATACAAGTCAACTGTGTAAGACAAACATCTTCGCCTTCCTACCCTTTCCCTTTCGCCTGCATCTAAACCACACTTCGATTAAATAGATTTCAAGTTCCGAATTGCCATAACCGATCCCCAAAAACCTCCATAGGCTATAGCCTATAGCCTAAGGCGAAGTCGCTATGAACCCATAACATCTCACCCGAGAGCGTTCACCCCTGACCCCTAACTGCCTCTGGTCATCTCGAGACGTGTGCTGTCCCTCTTACACTCGTGATGCTATGTGTATAGCTATCCTTGTCTCGCCGTGCACGATCCGATCCGAGTGGATCCGGGTATCCTCAGAATTGCAGTTGGTTGTTCGGCACAAGAATTGAGGAATTATTGGTTCTGTTGAGGTTTTAATTTTGTATTAATTGTTCACTAATTAATATATTTTTTGATTATTCGCGTTACCTTCTATTACCTATCTTCCTTTCCTAACTTCTATTATCTAATTCTGTTTTCTGTTACCTATGCGACTGTTATACTCTCTTACATTATTTAATAATAATAATACACATACCATCATCACGCCTGTATTCCCCGAAGGGTTAGACAGAGGTGTACCAGCGTACACCCACAGTTCGCCGGTACGTTTAGGTCCCATATAATAGGCGGCGAGCCTATTGCCATTAGTCGGGTACAAATTCTAACTCCGAGCTGCTACTGAGAATTTCATAGAAAAACCCAATAACACTTTTAGCTCGACCTGGGAATCGAACCCAAGACCTGTAGCGTAGCAGTCGCGCTTAGGACCACTAGGCTAGCGAGGCGAGGGTATAATAATAATACCAACCTATTATTGTACCACTACAGGACAAAGGCCTCTTCTCAGACAAAGAAGGCACGACCATTGATCACCACTGATTAACAGGACGGTTAGCAGGTACGTAAGTCTAACTTGAATATTTCTAAAATTGACTTTTTGGAAATTAACTTTTTAGATGGAAAAAAGGTTATATTAAAGGTATTTTTAAATTACTGTGTTTTCGTTAATCTCATTGAAGTAATTTAATTTAGATATTTTGTTTTACTTTTCTAATTTAATAAGTTATTACAATGCAGATTAATGTTTTATTTAAATATTGGTAGACCTGAATTAATTTACTTAACATAATTATTTCTATTCTGACACAAAATTCACCACTTCTTCTCCACCTAAACTCAATCCACTCGTGAACCGCGTCACTATCAAAACTGAAGACGCGCTTACCGCTCGCTGCTCACACATACATATTAACTGTACACCCAGTTTACACATACCTGTACTTTTTTAGATATAATGTACTGTATAAGATACTTATTATATTGTATTCTAGTACTAGTAGCGGTATTATTATTAAATTCAGTTGTGGTCAGCAGGCCTATTATTTTTAAAATTTGAATCCCTTGTGGAACTCGGTTCGTAAGGTTCGGATTACAAAAAATTTCGGCCAGGTTGCAATGGTATGCAACCTTTACAGACACCTTTACACTATCAAATATTTTCTAGTTGGGACGTTGAATGAATTTGGGTACTGGCTGTAACGGAAATTGGATTTTGTGTACTTCGAAATAGGGATGATTATGCTAGACAGCTAGGCCATAGCGGGTTCTACTTGTAGGGATCATCACTTGGTTAGGACACGGACACCACACGTTGTAGCATGAACTGCTTTAAAAAGTTCGTGAGGTTGTATCCGTGTCCCGTTCATGCCTCGTACTAGACACAGCTCTTGCCCGCCGCGGTCTAGTGGTCATCCCTTGATGTTTATGGTCCTTTCGTCTTGGCTTATTCATCAGCATTTTGAAGACTGTTGAGCTATTGTATTGGATTGAGTTTTGTTGGATTGTTTTATTCTGTGGGGTCCCGGGTTCGATTCCCAGGTCGGGCATAAAATCTTATTGGGTTTTTCCATTAGGATTTACTCAGTAGCGGCCCGGAGTTTGGAAGTTGGTGGTGTTACACCCCCGTGCCTCGGAAAGCACGTAAAGCCGTTGGTCCCGGCTGACATTCGTAGATCTTTGACAGTCGATACGGATAGTCAAAAGCCTGGAAGTCTGACAACCAGTCTAACTAACGGGTATCGTGTTGCCCAGTTACTGATTTGTGGAGGTCAGATAGGTAGTCGCTCCTTGTAAAACATTGGTATTCAGCTGCATCCGGTTAGACTGGAAGCCGACCCCAATATAGTTGCGAAAAGGCTAAGTAGATGATGATTTTTTTTTTTGGGGATGGGAAATCATCAAATAACCTCTTAAGTTAAGTTAAGTCTTAAGTTAAGATTTTCCGGGATAGCATGTATATATTCAAAAATATGTCTTTTGTTCTGAACATGGTAAATTATTCGAGCAGCATAGACATCGTGAGGGCTCCTCAGACCTTTTTGGATAATTGTACACAAGCTTTATGCATAAATTATAAAAAGAACAGTAAAAGTATATTAATTAGAGCCGTAATAAAAGGAAACCACAAACAAATATAATAAAAACATTGGCATTACACCGTTTCCTGTGTCTACTCGGCGATGCGTGAAAATCACATAAAAATCATCGCTCGCCTCTTTTGTTGGCTATGGTCGCCCCCCTTTCAACCCTTACCGTCACTCTGTGACGTAATTACAATGGTTTGCTCCCTGTCGCATTATGATTGTTATACATTGTTAAAAGAGTAAAACCTATTTAATTTATCTACCTATTGATTCGATTTTTAGGGATTTGTACTTGTAGGCTACCTACGGGACCCTATTACTGTGTGTGCTAAGCTTGTTTGTCAGCGGGCTGTATCTCAGGAACCGTAATGGGTATACAGTTGAAATTTTTACTGAGTGTGTATTTTAACAAGAAATAATAAAAATTTAATGGTATGCCCTTTAATTTTGAAAAGCTTTTATTATTATTTGCTATTTATTTATTTATTATTGACACACCAACGACTTATTCACTAAATCATTACATTAAATATATTCTATTTTAACAGCTTTACGGTGAATTCGTCACTTATAGGTGTGCACAGCACTTGTATAACCAGTAATAAAAATTAAAATGGAAACATATGGTAATATAATAACAAAATTAAAATTTACAAAGTTTACATTGAATTTAAAATGTCTAGTAATTAAATTATAATATAGTATAGTTAATTCAAAATTAAAAAAAAAACATATCTATCATACATGATACCTGATTCTTTTTATGTAGTGTAAAATGTTATACGGTGGTACACAGCCGTTCCTGCGCCAGTTCGACTCGCACTTGGCCGGGTACCTACTTATCTAAATACCAAGCAAGATAGGCTTAGATGTCAGCAAATCTTGAAGGGGCCACGCAGGGCCGATGCCTGCCGGGGCTGCGGGTTATTCGTAAGAGATACCGCGCCCACGGAACGCAAAGGCCAAAAGAAGGAACACGGATGGGTTTTAGTCAGTACAAGTCTGACACTCCCTCCCGCCTAGACCAGGGCGGGAGAAGTCATTTGCTGATTTTCCATCCCTAAAAAAAATATAAAAAAACCTTAATTAGCCCTGCGATGTTCTCTTCAAAGTCTCACTAGTAAGTATAACTCTTAATCTCTTAGGTAGCTACTAGAGGTATTTACGTACCTATTTAAGTAGAAAATGGCCAAAAAATTTAATAAGTAATATATTATGTAGGTACCTAAGTACAAACTATCTCCAAAATATTTTCACATCCAAAAACTGCAAATTAATGTTGTTATTAAATAATTTCACTACGCATCTTTAATATTTTCACTAGTTAATTAAAAGGGAAGCTCTGTAAAAACAATTTGCGTGATAAAACTGAACGCGGGATCCACTGTGCTTGTTTTAATGGCGGCCTAGATATATTGAGATCAGCGCCATCTAGCGGAATAAATAATAACAAAACATTATTTTGTTTTCTATAATTTTAATATTATTTTTCTATTTTCATGGAATATAAACATAACGAAAATTAATTAGATAAACAATAGAATATTACAGAAAGTAAATGGAATTTTAACCAATTAACAGCTCATTTCGATTAGAAAACTTAGAAACATCTATCAAAACGACCACCTATTTTGTTTAGATCACTTGAATGATGTCCCCATACAGAGATATGATAGGCTATTTCAACATATTTGGTACCGGGGATGTAACTCAGTGGTAGAGTGTCTGCTTCGCATGCTGAAAGTCCTGGGTTCAAATCCCAGCATCTCCAAATCGTTCTTTTTGCGATTTGCTTTTTTCATTAAACTTTTTTTAATATCACTCACTAATCTTTTCTCGCACACTTAGTTTTACTTAAAAAAAAAGTGTATTTTCTTCAATTTTTAAATTTATACCAACTTTTTTTAATTTCATTTTTAACTTGCCAAATGTGAACCTATATAAAGTGAAAAATAATTAATACGTAGATATTATCATTAATAATTACGTCACGCCTTAACACCCAGGAAATAAGTAGATATCCACAATCACAACTGTCTATCTGTCCGTCAAATATCTTCACGCGCCAATAGAGCGAACAACCGCGGCAGACACGTGGACATACACCACTTTATTATTAGAGAATCCGTGATTGGCAACCACCTGGACAATCAAATCAAATGACTGACAAATTGGTGCAGTATTTATTCTGAGTGATATAGAATGATATTTTTGATATGGTTGACTTCCTATGACCGCTGGAACAGCTGTGTGTTGTGATGTCGCCGTCTGAAGCCTTTTTAATTTTTATCTCTATTTATCAATAGTTAATCTAAAAAAAAATGGCGCTGCACCAAAAACAACATCTGGACATATATCTATTATGTATTGGTGCAATGACTGGGATACGGAGCTTTACGTAGACTTACTAATACATAACATACGTAAACTCACGCCTTTTTCCCATGGGGCTAGGCAGAAACCACAGAACGCCACCTGCTACGTTCCTTACATACTTCTTTCGCCTCGTCCACGTTCATACATCTGTTCATACAAGCACGCCGGTTACGAGTACTGCGCACGCGACCTTTCTGAAGAACCCCACCAATAAGGTCAGGGTAGGTCTTTCTAGGGCGTCCTCTTCCGGCGTTGCCACTCACATCTGCCATATAAATCCCGAGAACCTCCCCGAGAGTTTATGTATGTATGTACATAAATATTATAAGGGCTTTTTCAGTTTAGGCGTTTAGTGCCGGACCGCTGCGGTGCCGGAGCGGTGCGTTGTCCGGACTGCATACGGACGGTTATCTTTTTTCATACGAAGCGAGCGGTGCGGCAGCAGTGCGGCGTCTGTAGCGGCGTCGGTACTACACACGCTTGACTGCAGGACGACAAACATAACGCGTCAACTGTATGAAAAAAAAAAACAATCAATATCAGTAATACTACGTAAATTGACCAGACACCACCTTAAAGTCACAAGAATACGCTAATTCGTTTACTTGGGTAAATTTTTTTTTTTTTCACTGTGTTACTGAAGCAATTTCGATAAAATTTATATGGGACCACATTTGAAGTATGAAGTAACAAAAAAGAATCATCAAAATCGAGAAGAGTATTGTCCACTAATAATAGTCTTATTCTGTAACCAGCTTTTGCCCGCGATTGCACCTGCGTGTATTGTCATACGGGTCCTCATTTTTTTTATATTACGGCTAGCTTAGAATTTAGGATCAGCTTCCTTATTACCTAACGAATTTTCAGAAACCGACCAACTACTTCCAAAAATTACCTCTTACAAACAAAACAAAAACAAACAAACAATATATTTTTAAGTATGGATAGATAATTACAATCACTTCGAAAAATAAAAGATTCCTTGTCGTGATTTGGCCGGTTCTAACACAACTAACCCCAAATAAAAAGAACAAACAAAATGCCAACCCATTAACACAACGCAAAAGCAATCAGTACCCACCACTGTACAAAAGGTCAGTCCATCACCCGTTAGGTAGCAACGTCACCACCACTCCTAAAGGTAAACCCCACTAAGTAGGTACTGCGGCCTAAATGAATAGTTGATGCCCTCCAAAATGTCAGGCCAAATGGAATAACATATGAGGAACGGCTTCATCAGGCGAAATGGGGATCAATATTTATATAATATGGATATCCTGGTCCTCAAATTATGGGCTGGTGTAGATATTAACTGCCTCGTTAGCCTAGTGGTTCTAAGCGCGACTGCTACACTAGAGGTCTTGGGTTCGATACCCAGGTCGAGCAAAGTGTTATTGAGTTTTTCTATGAAACTCTCAGTAGCAGTGCGGAGTTGGGATTTCTGCCCGGTTAATGGCAATAGGCTCGCCCTCTAATACATGGGACGTAAACATACCAGCAAACTGTGGGAGTACATTGGTACACCTCTGCCTAACCCTTCGGGGAATACAGGCGTGATGGTATATTATGTTATGTGTAGATGTTGGATGTTTGAAGGTGATTGGGGGGACAACTAGATTCAATATAATTCCTTTTTTTCTTGTAAATGACGTTCACGAGTGCCTTTGATTGGTTTAATTCAAATAAATGTTTTGACTTTGACAGTTGTGGTAACTTTTACGACATGACACGACGACACGGTTGGCGCAATGGTTGAGCGATTGGCTGCACCGCTATGTTTTGCGGATTCGATTTGATCGAACAAATATTTGTATGGCCTCTAGGTTCTAGTTGTTCTAGGTCTGGCTATTTGTGAATGTTTGTAAACGCACCTACGATACAGAACAAATTCCTAGTGTGGGACAACATTTTAAATAAAAACCGCAACATTGTGACACCAATGCAGCGAGAGTGCGCTGTCTGAATTTTTGTCGAGTTTTGTTTAAGAAATGTAGTCTCCCCGTGTGTAAAATCACTTGTGAAGCATGAGGTTTAGTTCTGCCATAACGAACTAATCCACATCTAAATTTCTGCCGTTGTTCGAAGTTATTGTAATAATTGTGGAAATGATAATCTCTACGTTAACCTTTTTTTGCATATTGCCATATTGAGATAGTTCGAAAAAAATAATTTAGTTATTCAGAGATAGTAAGGTTGGCTCATTTTAAGCAGATTTAATCTCAGCTAGTCAATAATATCAATATACTACGCATCAACCATTTACTACTCCAAAAGTTAATTAAAACCTCCAGAAGATAACAGCTTCAGTTGACAACCATTTTTTTTTTCATCAGCCAACATTCCAGATTCAAAAAAGATATAAAATAACAAAAAGGCAAAAGGTGTGATATTGTCGCGTTAGATTTCCGCGCGGATTACCCGTAGCTGTGGAAATTGAGTCGCAGCTTCATTTCCTGAGCCGAGCAAAGTTGCTTGTTGCTTTTACGGTTACATATTTTTATATCGTTGCTAATCGTGTTTCAATATATGGAATTGATTTAATGATTTAGTGAGAATCATGTATAGAATCCATGGTAAAAGTTTTTGTCACTATGTCCCTTCCACACCAAAAAGAAAATAATAAGAAGCATGTTATCAATTCATACTTCCATACTAATATTATTAATGCAAAAGTAACTCTGTCTGTCTGTTATGCTTCCATGCTTAAATCGCTGAACCGATTTTGAAAACTAAATAGTACAGCATATTAAACCTTGGAGAAGGACATCGGCCTTTGTCGCGGGAAAAGGGCTTGTAGGGGTTAACCTAGGGGATGAAAGTTTGTATGGAGGTTTGTACCAAGAAAATTTTGTGTTTAGGTATTTGATAAGAAATTAATAAACATTAGTTCAAGCTTTTGAAAAAAAAATTGTATCTAAAATAAAAAAGGCTAACTATAGTAACTATACCACGCGGACGAAGTCACATGTAGCCGCTAGTTTTAGATATACTCATATATCTTACCTACCTACCTTTTCTTTAATTAAATTTTATTTTCTACTTCACCATCCTAAGTGGAGTTCCTAATTCTAAGTATATACTTCCAAGGAGCCCGCTATAAACTACCCTATCTCCATGGGGGGTGTAACTCAGTGGTTGAGTGTCTGCTTCTAACGCTGAAAGTCCTGGGTTCGAATCCCAGCACCTCCAAGCATTTCGTTTTGCTTTTTGGTCGATTTATTGTATTTTTTTTATGAACTCGCAAAATTTTCAATGATTAATTACTGTTTTTGATAAAGCGCACTGTAACGAACGCAGAACATTGTGCTTATAGTTATATGTAGATAACATACACCCCCGCACAGGGGTTGTGTACCAATTTCAAGTTTAGTTATAACTTTTAAATCTTGTCTTCGAAATAATACAAAAAAGATGTTCCTTCAATGTCACCGTAACCATATCGTTCTTAGGAATAATCAACAAAGTGTCAAAAAATGATGGCAATTAGGGGAAGAACGTACCTATATTAAGTCTTAAGTAAGAAGTATATAAAGACTCACCAGACCCCACATTAGTAATGGTTTAACTTATAAAAGGTACTTACCATTTTGTTTACTTATAATAAACTAATTGCTGCCAGCGACTTCGGTCGCATGGGTTTTTTTACCCGCGATAAGTAACGTCTTTGGTTACTGCTCCTCTTCTGTGTGTCGTAGCGTGATGTTATAAAGCCTAGAGCCTTACTTGATAAATGAACTGACCACCACAAAAATAATTTTTCAATTCAAGCCAGAAGTTCTTGAGATTAGCGCGTTCAACCAAACAAACTCTTCACCGTTATAATATTAATATAAATAAATAATAAACAACAAGACATTGAAACATTGTTATTTTTGGCTTCGTTGACTGTGTTTACAATCCGTTATACCTAGCTTTACTTTGACTCAATGATACCAAGATTTCATACCGTGAAATACTTTCCAAACCTCACCAACTCTATCACGCACAAAAAAAAAACATTTCAAAGAAATCTCAGCAGGTCGTTTGTGCATTACCGATAGGGGGCGCCATCGTCGCTATGATTGACAGCTAATAACCGCAGATTTCCCATGGGACTGTACAATTTGTCCCCTACACCCCATGGGTTTTCCGCGGAGCCATAGAAATTGCTATGGTTTTTAAGCATATAGGTTATGTTGTGTAGAAATATTTTTTTTTTTGAAGAAAAAAATATTTGCAGTGAATTTTTCTAAAAAAAAAAGCTCAATAACAAAGTATATTTATAGTCATATTTTTAAATACTACATATACATAAGAAGTTAATTGATAGATAGCTTCTGCTCGCGACTTCGTCCACGTAGTTTCATCAGCCGGATTAAGTTACATCTCTGGTTACTGCTCCACACCTATTAGTCGTAGCATGATGTTAGATAACCTTCCTCGATAAATTTACTATTCAACACAATTTTTTTTTTAAGCCAAACCAGTAGGTTAGCTCGTTCAACCAAACAAACAAAGTCTTTAGCTTTATAATATTTGTATAGATGAACAATTTGCGCAGGTTAAATATTATTAACTGACCATAATGTATGTAATTTGTATAAGGAACTCTTTGTGTGGATACTGAAAGAAAAAAAAACTGAGAGCAACACTGTTTGTTGTTTATTTTGTCCCATATTTTACATAACAGTAGCAATCCATATTAATATTTTTTATAATAAACAAACTCTTTAGCTTTATAATATTAGTTGATAATAAAAAATAATAAATGCCATATAGGTACATTAATTTTAGTCAATACTTAACTGAACATGTGATTTGCTCGAAACTTGAAAAACCCAATAGATAATCCAACATCCAATTTTCAAATAAAACAAGTACCTACACATCGTGTCTGTCGTGTATAGAAACGTAATTAAAGAAATGAAATAAATTATTTGCTTAGCGCCTTTTGATAAATTAATAGCAAATATTGAATTCATCAATTAATCTATGTACATTCTGCTTACTATTTAAAAACAACTGGAATTTGTATAAAATTAGAAACTAGATCAGTAATTTAACAGTTATATTTATCGGGGATGTAACTCAGTGGTAGAGTGTCTGCTTCGCATGCTGAAAGTCCTGGGTTCAAATCCCAGCATCTCCATACTGCTGTTTTTTTAAAAACAATACATTTGTATTGATCTGTTTCTTTTTGTTGCTGCTCCCAACTTAAAAGCACATTGATAAGGGGTAGAAGGAGCTTATCTGCTAAGCTTATCTTAGCTTATCTGTTAAGAGAATTTTAGCTGATAGTGCGATTCATACAAAATTGGTCTGGACACATTTTGGTCAAATAAGAGGTACCTTTATTTTTCAAACATAAAATTTACTTAAATACCAATAATAATTAAATTACTTGAAACTATGTACAGTTTCTAAAAAAAAGAAGCACATAGGGCATCAAAAAACTCATCCATCTTGTTCCATTGACAAATGCAACAAGTGCCCAAAAGGCTGGCAGCATTGCCACGTTGTATGGCAATGCTGATTCTTTGAGCCTAGAAAAGGGCAGCCGTCTGGTCACATGGAGAGTCGATAAGTATTTAAATCGATGAAATTTTTTAGATAGAATAAGAGCACTAATAACTAAGTTTGTGGTTAGTTGGTCTCTCGTTACGCTCTCTTTAAAATTCATAGGTAAACTCATCCATATGAGTGTTTCTAAACCCATGTTTGTGACATAAAATCGTAATAAAATAATGCATATTGATACAGATAAATTCTGTTAAAATTTTGCATGAATAAGTATTACCTATTGGTCTGGTCAGTCTATAGTCCATAGTTCATCAATCTATAGGCTACGGGGGATGAGCAATTTTGTATTATATCTATTTTCTTCTACAGTTTACCACGGAATTGCTTTAACACTAGACCAACTGCTATGCCATCACAATCCTTCAAATGAAGCAATACTTCAACTTAGACTTACTGAGAGTATTCAATACTAATTTACGTTACTCTTAGGTCTACGTGAGCGAAGCCGCGGGCACAGCTAGTAGTATAATAATAAAGATGTTCAGCCGTTATCGTTCAGCATACAATATTAACATCATGCCATTACGCAGAGAGCTTTTTACGCGCACAAACAGACCGGCTGACGGATAATCTGTCAGAAATCGTAGACGTCACGCGTCTGGAAGCGTCTTGGATTTTTTGGAAGTGCTATTTTTTGCAGTTCTGTACCCAAACAATTCTCACCCCTATTCATTTTGATCATTCGTCTGTCTCTCTGTCTGGTTCTCTGCCCCAGGTCAGTATCTTTTGAACCATAATACCAGATGTGCCAGTCAGAGGATCATACAAGAGATGGCGAAACCGGATCGATAAAATTAAATAATAGCATTAGCTATACTTTCAGCTGAAACAGCTGATAGTCATGGCGAGAAGCCTGTGCCCAGCATTGGGGTAATGCAGACTGACAGTAATAGTAGTATTTTTTACTCATACTAGGAATAGACACTGAGATTAATCATTCAGTGAATAATAATAAACCTCGTTTTGAATGTTACAGCTAAAGCCATAGACTCAAAAACATTAGAATGTCAAACTACGCTCAGACAGTCTGCCATGAACCCCAGCCGCTTCCATTGCCTCTACATCTGCACACTCTCTCACTAATCATAAGGCGCTCATTGGGCACAGGCGTACAGCTATAAATCCAAGTGGCTTCACTATAACTCACAGCGCGAGCTACCCCTAATTAAGGGTAGCGGTAAAAATAATTACCTGTCATTATGTTTCTAGTGGTGCTGTGTTTGTTTCATATTGAGATATCTTCATGATTGACTGAAAATATTGAAGAGTATGTATGTACACCACTCATTTTTAATTAGTACAAATACTTAAAGGGCTTATTACAGAAGGTCTTGTTATCATATATGTAAAGTCTCAATAAATAATATTCATAAACAGCAAAGTTATTAGCCTTTTTTATATATCCCAAAATGTCACTCAATTTATGGAAATATTTTTTTTAAAAGCGTGCAGCACAAAGCGCGTAGTATTTTGCAGTAGCAATGGTTATTAAAGATTGATTCAATTATGAATGTACCAATTACCTATGACAGAATGTCGTGACAATTTTGGAATATTTTTTGTTTACTTTTGACTACACAAATATGATCAGTAACGGGTACAGATAGAGCCCCATTTTTTTTGTATTAATAAAAAAATAGTGGTGTATATATCATGGCGTAATAAACATGAGTTTAATGTGCACTACCAAAAATATAAAGAGATAGTTAAATATTAATGAGCCAACCATATATTTCAATGCTAAGTAATACGGCTAGAAATTAACACAAATCCCACATACGAGAGAATTAAATAATTTTATATTCGATTCAGTTTAATATCAGTCATATGTACCATTAAGACAACCCTTTGCAGCGGAGTTTTAAATATTGTCTCAATAAACTTGAATTTAATGAGCCAAAAATTTAGTATAATACGCTATGTCATATAAAAACATAATACCTTAGAGACAATTCTTCTATTTTTAAGAATTATATAATTCCAGATTCAGTCTAAATCTGTCAAAAATATCTATAATTTAGCAATTTTTTTAATGAGTTTTTAACATTGATTAGCGTCGCGATTTTGAACGTTCTTCATAACAAGAATTGTCTTTCTGATTAAAAGCCACCATAAGTAATAATGTAGGTATTCGTTAATCAGTAAGATCTTACTAACTAAATAAAGAAAAACCGAAATTCCTGGATCGTCATCGTCATAATTCTATCAGAGAATCGACACTGTTGGACATAAGCCCTCTTCAAAGATAGCCATAATGTTCCTGTATAGAAGGATTTTATTGTATTGTTTTTAGTAGCCTAGTAACATCATCATCATCTTCCTGCTCTTATCCCACATTACTTGGGGTCGGCGCAACATGTTTTCCTCTTCCATTTTTTTTTATGTGATCGGATATCATCAAATTCCTTCCCCCGCCCTGGGAGGGGCGGGAAGAAGTGTCAGCCTTTTACTGACTAAAACTCATCCATGTTCCATCTTGTGCCCTTCGCGTTCCGGGGGCGCGGTATCTCTTACGAACAACCCGCAGCCCCGGCATTTCTTTTTCATGCCGTCCTGTCAACCGTCATGCTACCTACCGATCTTAACAATAACTTTTTATTTATGTTAAGATACAAAAAACAAGACCTACATGAGACATTAACACACTACCTAATAGCAGCATACCATCATAACATCAATCATTTATGACAACTATCCAACCCTTCGCCGCCATGTTTTAATTACTAGTTATGTCATACGACATTTGATAAACAACAAGGTGTCCAAGTGTTTGTGACAATTAGTTTTCAGAAGTGGTAACACTAATTAGAGGGTGTTCGCAAGTCAATCAATTAACACCACATTTAAATCATCGCTTTGAAACATTGGTAAGGAATTTATACTTGAACACCGGATTTTATAATAGTAATTGGATAAATAAAGAACTTTAGATTGGATTAGATTCATTTATGATTCGATTAGATTCGATACGATTTTATCTACGATTGTAAAACCTTGTCTCAATCATTTAAATTTTAAAATCTACGACCATGTTTTAAGCAATTGATTTTATTTTCTTAGCGTATCGATTTTAAAAATAACCAAAAGATTTATAAAGTCCGTATTTTTTGACCTAGTATGAGGTCTTAACGTGAACAGCTAATAGGTGACGTAAGATGAAAGGTGGGCAATAGCCTGCGAAGAAAAGGCGCACAGGCACTGAAGATTGGCACCATCTAAGAACACCTCGTCTGTAGAGATTTCCCTTACTGCAGCCGACCTGGGAGCGGAACAGCGTCACCAAATTTTCGAGTTTAGCGGGACGTCGATATGTAACTTAAATTAACACTACCTCGTTTTTTGTGTGATAACTTTTATTACTTTATAAAAGAAAAACGCACGGTACGCTAGAGGTCTTAGGTTTGATTCCCAGGTCGAGCAATATGTTATTGGGTTTTTCTATGAAATTCTCAGTAGCAGCTCGGAGTTAGGACTTGTGCCCGATTAATGGCAATAGGTTTGCCCCCTATTACATGGGACATAAACCTACCGGCGAACTGTGGGTGTACATTGGTACACCGCTGCCTAGCTCTTCGGAGAATACAGGCGTAATGATGGTATGGTAAAAGAAAAAAAGAATCTTTAAAGGCAAGAAATATAAATTTTGCTTAGTATTTTATTGTTTTTAGGACAGTCCAGTACAGAACATTGGCCTACACGAAAATCGATCTACCCGAATCTACATTCAGTACCTTTACAAATTGAAAAATAAACATACACCATCACGCCTGTATTCCCTGACGGGTTAGGCAGAGGTGTAACAATTACACCCACAGTTCGCCGGTATATTTAGGTCCCATGTAATAGGGGGCGAGCCTATTACCATTAACCTGGCACAAATCCTAACTCCGAGCTGCTACTGAGAATTTCATAGAAAAACCTAATAACACTTTTTGCTCGACCTGGAAATCGAACCCAAGACCTCTAGCGTAGCAGTCGCGTTTAGGACCACTAGGCTTCCGAGGCAGTTACAACAACATACACGAACATACACGACACAATTAAAATGAACAGAATGCCGACATCGGCTCATAACATCAGTCGTTGGTAGCCACTATCACCCCCCGCTGCCGTGTATTAATTGGTGGCTCTCCAAACAACGGTGCGATAATATTTGATTGATACCGACGATACGGCCGTAAGGGGGCGACCATATTGGACACGAAATATTGATGGCATTTGATAGTGTGGCTGATGCTCATATGGAGTTTTATAGATGTTTTCCGTTTGATTCTTAAATAACAAAAACTTTGTCTTACTAAGCTTTATTTTAAAATGTGTCAAAGTAACTTCCTATTCAGATATGTACGGCAAAAGGAGTTTAATGCTAAACATCTCAGTAAAATTATTTAGGTATACTTTCGTTGAAACTTCGAAGCAAAAAGATAAGTAAACATTTTTTTTTGCTAGCCTTGTCTGTCCCACTCCTGGGCAAAGTTCTCCTCCTATTCTTTCCACTTCCCTCTGTGTAGTCAAATTCTCGCCAATTTTTAAAATCATCCAAGGCATCTCGCACCCTTCTCCTCCGTGTAACGCGATACCGTCGAGCTGTGTCAGTACCCAGTCTCATGATATGCGGACCCACCGCTTAATTCTTAAGAATTCCTCTGGGCAACTCACTCCAACATCGACTTTGTCTCTGTTACTATCAATAAAAAAAAACCGTGTATTTATCAAAAAATAAAATTATAACTACTTACCTAATATTTTACGTCAATCACTTAATTAAATTATTCAATTCAGAAAATTTCTTGCGACTTTTAATCGCAACGTCACCTGTCCAGTACGCACGTGGCTTAACCCTCCATATCCACAAGGATATTCCGTTACACGCATCATTAAGGGATGGTAAGCGTAACACAGAACATCGGAGGGTTATCGGCTCCGTAAGCTCTTTGATTACCGATACGTAATCAACTATTATGTAGGATTAGTGTGTGTATGTAAATGTTAACGGGGTTTTGTTTATTATAGTTGTTACTTGAACGTATAGTAAATTACACTTAGATTTTGGATATCTTTACCATTGGAAGGTTAATTGGACGTTTTTGTCGTATTCTCGCTTTAGTTTTTTCACTTCTTTTTTCAAATTATTTTTTTGTAAATATTCTTCTTTTTTTAAGGATGGGGAATCGTCAAATTACTTCTCTCGCTCTGGGTGGAGCGGAAGGCAGTATCAGACTCTTACTAACCAAAACTAATCCGTGGTCCTTCTAATGCCCTTTGCGTTCCAGGGCCGCGGTGACTATTTTGAACAAATTCCGCGAGGGGTAATTTTCTTATTTCAATATCCTTTCATTAGACACCAAACACAATTTTTATTAATTTTAAGAAAAACAAAGCCCCGCTTTGGGATTAAATAGACAAATAATATTACCAGCTTATTATTGCCCCACTACAGGGCAAAGGCCTCTTCTTATACAGAAAAAGCAAGAGCATTTATCCACTACGCTTGCTTAAGGCAGATTGGCGATTTCAGACTTAAATTCATTATAAGCCCAGGTTTCCTCGCAACGATTTCTTTTACCGATGTCAGTGATGTCCAAGACAAACTTAGAAAGTACATGTGAATTTAAAATTAAAATGTGTAAAACGATTGCTCTTCATTGGAGCTAGCTGTGTGCTTTTACACCCGAAATCATATTTAAACGCAAATTATATAAAACAAACTTTTTTTATATCACAGAAGGTGGCAAGCAAGCTAGCGGCCTACCTGGTGATAAGTGGTTACCGCTGCCTATGTACAGTTACAACACCAGAGGCATCACTCGTGCGTTGCCGACTCCGTAAAAATCTCAAAACTCCTTTCTTGAAGAACCCCATCTATTAAATAAAGCCACATTAAGATGAATGAAGACATTAAGATTATTTGAATGTGTTTTATTTCATTTTGAATGTCAAACGTATAAGCGCCCGTTACTTGCCCGGTTGCCAGTCCACAACCTCCTGCAAGAGAGACTTAACTACTGAGCCATCATTATACCATTAGTTGCATTTATTTTACATTCATTTATCACAATAACAACAATTAATTAATCGTGGCACGACATGAAGGACTGGAGTCACGCCATCCTTGAATATCAGCCGTAATAATTATGTTAATTTGAGTATTAATTTATAAGATGAACATGTTGGTCGACGACCCGCGCAGTAATTAGTGGGATTTAGTAATTGAGGTCATAAATATATGGTATGTAGGCATTTCATCGTAGGGTCCCCTTTGTGAAAGCGTTTCTTGCCGTTGTCTTCAGGTGAATGAAGAGTCACCGTGTATATCCTAAAAGGGTTGCGGAATTGGTTCGAAAACTCACCGCGGAAAATAAAGGGCATTAGGAGGAATACGGATGGGTTTTAGTTAGTAAGAGACTTCCTTCACTCGCTGTCGCTCCGCCCAGGGCGGAAGAAGTGACTCGATATTTTTCCCATCACTAAAGAAAACAGTAAGAGACTTCTTTAAGTCCCTTCCGCTCCGCCCAGAGTGGAAGAAGTCATGGGATGATTGCCCATCCTAAAAAAAAAGAACGTACCCTGTAGATATATGACCAAATCTATCTTATTAATTTTAGGTTTCCAAAAGTTTTAGTTTCTAAAAAAGGAAATAGCGGAACTCTTATAAAATCACTAGATTTTTTCTGTCGATCGTAAATGGAATATTCTCAAGATTAAGATCTATGTAATGAAAATATATTGGCACACTATAAAACGCACAGAAACATATCCCAAGTTAAAGACAAAAAAAAACCCGACTGCGTAAAAGGTGAACTATAAGTAAATACTGAAAAGAATACAACAAGTCCATAGTCTGGAATTCAGTTAAGTAACAGTCAGGACTCATTATTGGGACGATTTGAGCCTGTCTAGGTTTTTAATTTTACCTTCGTCTCCAATACTAAATTGCACAAATTCTACTTCAGTCTAAGCCACTAAGGATAAGCCCACGTCAAACAATTGGTGAGCGATTTTTTGTCGGAGAAAAAGGAACGTATAAATTCTAATAATATACCAACGCAGATATCTCACACAAAGTCGGTCCCACGAAACTATGAATCTATCGAACGGTCCGATAATCAGTCCTACAAAAGTCGGAAGTAGGCGGAGGCCCTAAGACTCGTCCCTAAATCAATTCTGCACCAAAGTCATTACTCCCAAAACCGTACCCCACATATGTGGAATCCCCTAATTTGATACTGGTTTTAATTAAACAATTTAACGTGTTAGCCTCGTACCGTCCCCCCTTGCACCCTACCTCTTTCCCCGCAGTATCGCGCCTGTGATTTATTGCACATACACCTGCAACCAATGACGTACGACAAATGAAACCTGTGGTATCGTCTAAAGTTCTCAACGAATATTATCTATACTACTATAATAAAAATAGTATAGTAATATATTATAAAGCTGAAGAATTTGTTTGTTTGGTTGAACGCGCTGATCTCGAGAAGTACTGGTTTGAATTGAAACATTCTTTTTGTGTTGGATAGTTCATTTATCGAGGAAGGTTTTAGGCTTTATAACATCGCGCTACGACACATCGGAGAGGAGCTGTAACCAAAGACGTTACTTAACGCTGTTGAAAAAACTACGCGACAAAGTCGTGAGTAGAAGCTAGTAAAGAGATAAAGTTGTTTGTTTGTTTGTAAAAGGTAATCTTTAGAACTACTGAACCGATTACAAACAATTTTTCGGTGATAAAAAGCTAGACTATTGCGCAGTACGATATGTTTTAAAGTACACTTGACCTCAGCGTGGCCGAAGTCACTGGCGAGTTGAAATATTGTCCAGAGAAATGGATGTAGATCATACTGAAGGCATCCTAGAAGTCAGATTTTATTTGTCATATTTTTAAGCAGATGCACTAAATTGTAAAATTATCGCACGCAGAGATATTTTGTAAACTAAACTAATACCGTTGTTATTTTTTTAATTTTCAACCCTAAACCTTATTTTTAAGCATCACAATTAAACTGCTTCTTAAGCTGTAAATGCATTTAAGACGTGTGCGGGTCGGTTGACAATAAGGCGGGTCTAAATCTATTTGGTTTTGTAAAAACCAAATTGAAGGAAAAGAGTGTCCGTGGAATTTCTTGCTCAGTCTTTTCCCAGGAGACCTACGTTTTGGTACGAGCAACTAGCTTCAACTTTAAACTTGACAATTCAAAAGTGCCTGTAAATGTAATTGAAATAAATGCTTTGACTTTAAAACGCACCCATGTTCCTTCTTGTGCCCTTTGCGTTCTGGGGGCGCGGTATCTCTTACGAACAACGCGCAGTCCCGGCAGGCATCGGCCCTTAGTGGCTCCTTTGCTGACTTTCACTTTCTAATTAACAGTATGGACGAAACACAATTATGCTTTAAAATACGTTTATTTTAAAGCATAATTGTGTTTCGTCCATACTGTTCGAACTGTACTGTGCTCGTTGAAAGACGTTTCTTTCAACGAGCACAGCGTTTTCTAAAGCATTACGTGCGAGCAGGATTACGTTCGCCTCGTTTTAAAGTCTGAGTAATATAATTTTTTACTAACGATACACCATGAAAAAGAATAAAAGGGGCGGCAAAACACAATTCTGCACAATTGAAGAATACGCTCGCTACAACGTTCAGGCCCGGTTCGCCTAGTGGACGCCAAGCTTTATGTTGATGTCAACTTTATTTAAACTGAATCAGAAAACTCTTCTTATCATTAAAAAATAAAAGTGGCAATGTCAAAATTGATCAAAATCGCTTACGAAATATAGTTGTCATTTTGTGTCGCGTGTATTTTATAATAATTTATTTTGTAATGGATTTACAAACATGATGTTATTCTACGCGTGCACTATATTTTTTACAGTAATGTGCGATAGCTTTCCACTCGAATTGGAATATACACCTAATGTAGGCACAGTATTGTTCTCTTTCGAGGATATGGATAAGAAACAATGGAGCAAGAACGAAATTGGATTACTAAAAGCTAGAAGGTATTTCCAAAACTTACTCCCCCCACCAATGTTCATAAACTGTTTCAATGAAGATCAAGTCAGCATTCTACTTGAATACTTCAGAGACGCTTACGCTGCCATCAAAAGGGAAGCAAAAGATCCTGAAGCTGATACTATCCTGACAACAGCCCTCTCAGATGCTGTCGGAGGCTACTTTAAAGAATGGATCCTACCGATCGCAAAATTAGACTACTATGGAGGCACCATCTCCCAAACCAACGTGATCAAATTGTTCCAGTTCTACAACGAAATAAAGAGATATTTAGATACCAATGGTGAGGGATGGCGCAACCCTGATGAAAGGGTCCTCAATACTATGACGATAAACGTACTTCCACCTCAAGTACTAACGAATACTAGATGTATGAAAGACCCTTGTGATCTTTTAGCGTACTTCGAAAAGACTCCTACAGGCTTAAGTATACCGATACCAAGTGTGAGTTGGAATAATAAGTGGAGCTTGATGTTTGTACCTCTGAAAAATGCGTCCCTTATAACGATGAACTCTCCTGATTTATCTCAAAATCTCCTCAAATACTACCATGCAGCAAGAAGTTGTATTCGATCCATCAACCCTAGAGATCAGAGAAAATTTGACGAAAAATTTCAATCATGGTTAATAGATGATGTCGTGCCGCACTTAAAAGATGATAATTTGTATTTGGCATTGGGAAGTGTTCTTTCTTTAGTTAACACATCCCAAAACGTTTTCACCCCTAACATCATAGACCTCTATTTTGATAAATGTAAACAGCAATCACCAGTAAATACGACACATACGACGTTGGTGTACCCAATGAGCGTGACTGGAATATCGTGTAAAAAGTTGTGGATTATAATTATCATTCTGCTAATTGAAATAGCCTGGTGTGTACCAGCATTAATTTATATAATATGCTCTAAAAAATTCAAAAAAAAAGAGAGAGACTGTAGCAGTAACTTTTACTTTTTTATAGGAAATGGTAAAAAAAAGTGCCCAGGAGAAGCTCAAACACTTGATGTAGATGTTGATACTAGTTGTTGTTTAGGTGACGCTAAAACTGTAGACAACACGATGGTAAGAATATTTAATGAATCACAACTCAATAACGCAGAATTTATGGGGCAATATCCCTCGTGTACCACGAACACCATTGGAACTACATGCCTATCTTGTTCCAAGTGTAGGCCTAAAATCCAGATCACCAATAGTACGAAATGTGCATGTAATGACCCTAAAACTTTTGGACGTAATGTTTCAAAAAAATCATCTATAATGACTTCACTACGGCAAAACTCTAGTACACAAATGACACTATCGAGTTATGAAATCTGCGGCGCTAAACCGAGTGGGGCGAGCTATTTAACTATGGCGTCGAAACATTATAGTCCACCTCCGTTGGAAATTCATCAGGACAGTAGAAAAAGACAGAGTGAATACGCGATTGAAGGTAAAAGCCAGGAAGACCTTAAAAGAACTGATGACAGGAAACCTAATGAACGCAGGCAATCCGTAGATCATAAAAAATCTGAAACAGGCAGACATGCTGAAGAATCTAAGAGACTTGAAGAACGTCGACAAACTGAACAAAACAGGATACTTCCAAAACATGGACAATTTGAAGAATCTAAGAAACCTAAAGAAAGTAGATTTGCTGAAGAATATGGAAAACTTGAGGGACATAACCAAGATGAAGAATATTGGGATCCTGAAGACCGTAAACAAGATGAAGAAGATTGGGATCGTGAAGAACGTATGCAAGAAGAATGTGGGGAACTTGAGGAACGTAAACGAGTTGCAGAATTTTGGAAAATTGAAGAACAAAGACAAGCTGATCAATGTACAAAACCTGAAGAACGTAGACAATCTGCAAAAAGTACAAAAAAATTTGTCCACCTTGAACCACATAAACAAGCCAAAGAATTGAGAAAACCTGAAGAATATTGCGATTCTGAAGAATGTAGGAAATTTAAAAAACATGGACAAGCGGAAGAATCTAGGAAACTGAAAGAAAGTATACAAACTGAAGAATACAGGAAACTTGACGAACGTAGACAAACTGAAATCTATAGGAAACTTGAAGAACGTAGACAAGCTGAAGTATGTAGGAAACATGAAAAACGTAAACAAGCTGAACAATGTAAAAAACTCAATGAACTTAGACAAGCTGAAGAAAATAAGAAACTTGAAGAACGTCGGCAAGCTGAAGAAAATAAGAAGCTTGAAGAACGTAGACAAGGTGAAAACAATAAGAAACTTGACGAACGTAGACAAGCTGAAGAATGTAAAAAACTCAAAGAACAGAAAAAAGCTGAAGAAAAAAGGAAGCTTGAAGAACGCAAACAAGCTGAAGAATGTAGAAAACTTAAAGAACGTCAGCTAGCAGAAGAAAATAGGAAACTCAAAGAACTTAAACAAGCCGAAGAAAATAGGAAACTCAAGGAACGTAAACAAGCTGAAGAAAATAAGAAACATGAAGAACGTAAGCTAGCAGAAGAAAATAGGAAACTGATTGAACTTAAACAAGCTGAAGAATGTAAAAAAGTCAAAGAACGCAAACAAGCTGAAGAAAATCAAAAACTTGAGGAATGCAAACAAGCTGAAGAATGTAAAAAACTGAAAGAGCGCAAACAAGCTGAAGAATGTAGAAAACTTAAAGAGCGTCAGCTAGCAGAAGAATGTAAGAAACTTGAAGAAAATAGACAAGCTGAGGAAAATATTAAACTTGAAGAGATCAGACAAGTTCAAGATTGTCGAAGCTTATATAAAGTTGAAGAAAGTAGGAAAACCAATGATAGTAGAAAACTTAATGAACATAATCAACTTGATGAGCTTAGAAAACTTGACGAAAGTCGAAAACAACAAGACCGCATAAATCTCCAGGAATGTAGAAGACGTAAGAAAGCTGAGCTAAATAAGAATCTTAAAGAACTAAGAGAACTTGAGGAATATACAGTTTATAAATATAAAGAAATGGATGAAAGTTTAGGTGACAATAACAGTAGACAATTTGAAGAATATAGTGAATTTTATGACAATCTAAGACCAGGAGTTACTACAGATTGTGACAGATCCTGTTTAAATCCTATCAATGCTTTTATTGATCAGGAAGTCAATTATGAAAACTTAGCAGTAGATGAAAACGATAATTATGACGATACAATATGCTGTAGTACACAAGATGATTCCCAAGAAACTGATACTCCCACGCAAATTGATACATGCACCGGCTGCACAGGAACAAGATCTGAAGATGTTGACTATGAAAATGTGAGTCAATATGATGTCTCATCTGAATGTCGCCTGAGTGATAACAATTTAAGAGATCTACTGATAAGACAAGGTGAGAAAAATACCAGACGTTTTCAAGTGTCTACAGAATTGACAACAAGGAGTCAGAAAGGCTCTAAAATTTGTTTCGACCAACCATTTCTAGAGATTACAATTGATCGACCAGGGACAGAGATTTCTGTAGATATGAGTCAATGTAGAACACATTCACATCCACACAGACCAAGCAAGATCCCTAAACTCGCTACTTGTACCCTACATCATACATCAACTTACATTTTAAGAAAACAACCCACGTTAAGTCATAGTGAAAAACACAGGAGTTTAATTCCACAGCCTAAAAAGAAAACTGCTGATGACATGGATTTGCCACCGAGCCGTTCTTCAGAACTGAACAAATTAAATGTCACATTTTAAAGCGCTCAGTAGGTTCTCCTAGTTGCTTACTTCTGGTCCGTTCTTCTCTCATCGTTGTAACTAAAAACGTAAAATACACATTATATAGCCGTTAACTACAGATACTTTTCTTTAAAATTAAGTCACCATCATTATCATATCAGCTGATCGATGTCAGCTGATGGAAATAGGCCTCCCCTAAAGATAGCCACAATGACTGGTTCTGCGCTGCCCGCATCCAGCGAATTCCCCGCGAACTTTGCCAGGTCGTCGGTCCACCGCGTGCTTCCCACACAGCACAAAACGATTGCTGGAAAACGGCTTTCGTATTTCGTGTGAGAAAAACATATTTATGGTAGTTGGTATGGTAGGTGGTAGTTCATGGGTCGAGTTTAATTATTATGCTTATAGCTTTGTATGTTAAAGCTTGTATTCGCCAAATTAATATAAAAAAGTGTAATTTTTACCTTCAATATCTCCGTAACCAGAAGGTATGGTTTAAAACAAAAAATAATAAAAATGATTTGACGAACACGAAACTTTCGGTTTTGCTTAGTGTATTTCTACATAGGTTATAATGTAAAATTTCATATACTGTGCTGTAGTTTTCTGAAACATGTATTTCTGACTATTTTTATCAAATTACGTGTAAGAATATTCTGTTGTAACAATGTTGTGGTTTATATAAAAAAAAATATTCTTTTAATAATTAGAAAAAAACAATTTCGAATGTCTTTTTTGCTAGGCACTTCAGATCCAAAAATCCGTTCTAAATCTATGGGATTTGCTCTTTAGGTTACATTGTAGTTTATGGCTTCATCATACCTACAGTTCGGTCGGCCCGCTGACGTACCTCCGAACAGTGACGAGGCTTGCCGAACCGCGCGACTCGCGGCTTCACGTACCGCCTCCTTCCCGTGCTGAAGGCGCGCCCGGCGCTCGCCCCCGCCAGTCCGCTTAGTTAGCCGCTTAGTCCACGAGTAAATTACAATCCTAATCGGTATGTAGTTCTAAGCGGACTGGCGCGGGCGAGCACGTGGCGCGGCTCGAGCGCGGGAAGGAGGCGGCACGTGGTGCCGCGAGCCGCGCGGTTAGGCAAGCCTCGTCACTGTTCGGAGATATGTCGGCGGGCCGCCCGAACTGTAGGTATTGCAAAGCCATAGCCTATAACATTAACCCTAGGACTTCAATGACACTTTTTACTTTTTTTAAAACATAAATTGTCTTAGGTTTATTTTTAGACCAGAATTAAAACATGGAGCCAGTTTTTGTCTCAGGAAATTTACTCGAGTATACTCGAGATGTTTGAAATACAGTCTTTAAGAAAAACCAGATTTTGTAATACATCTAGAAGATTTCATGATCTGTCTAATATTTGCATCACATTTTAGAAGGAAATTAGCGCTATTGTAGTTAATAATTACTTTATAATGTTAGTTGTAATGTGTGTTGCCTTATTCAAGTAATTTTATACTAATATTGATTTAAATTGGTATTAAAATATTAATATTTTGCGTTTATTTTACTCCTATTCACACGATTCCACACACACGAGCTATATTATCGCTGGGGCGATATATCTGTCTTCAAAATTAAAGTCAAATCATTTATTTCAATTAGACCATTGGCAGGAACGTTACAACAACAACATACCATCACGCCTGTATTCCCCGAAGGGTTAGACAGAGGTGTACCAATTTACACCCACAGTTTGCCGTTATGTTTAGGTCCCATGTAATAGGGGGCGAGCCTATTGCCATTAACCGGGCGCAAATCCTAACTCCGAGCTGCTACTGAGAAATTCCAAATCGAACAGGAATCGAACCCAGGACCCCATGCTCATCAGTCGCGCTTGTGACCACGAGACCAACGGGGCAATCACGTTATTACGTATTACGTTATTACGTAGACAGGAACGTTATTTACTTTAACTCGTCCGCGTGGTCTTTTTCACCCGTGTTACTACTTCTACTATTACAGCCGAGAATCTAGCTATCATATACAAAAAAAAAAATTCAATTCGACTGTTAGTCTCAGTTATGAGCGCGCTTAAACAAAAGAAAACGCTTCAACTTTATTAAATGTTAGTTTATATTTCGTTTTCATCTAAAATGCTTATCATTTCTCTTTCAAAATAGAGAATCCCACTCCACTCAATTTCCTGAGTACCTCACTAATCACTGTGATGAATTTATTGGCTCGATCCGGGTGAATTAGGGGGATCCTGAGTTATTGCATATTTTGGCCAGCTCAGGTGGTCGGCCAAGCCGCTAATCTGTCATTACACCGGTCCACTTTGCGAATTGAGTGTACTGGACTTTTGTATACTGTGTTAGGGAAGCTGCTACTGATATTGTGTGCTTTTTGAACAGTAAGTAAAATATGAAAAACATAATTATATATTGCGTAAATATGTGTTTTATGAAATTTGATAAACACAAAAAACCAACCACTTTTTTTTTACATTCCACACTAGGAATTTCTCCTGTATCTTGGGTGCGTTTACAAACATATAAACTCACATACACAAACAGGCAGACCTGGAAAAACTATCAGTAGGCCATACAAATATTTGTTCCGTGCAGGAACCGAACCCGCGACACGCAGTGCAGCAGCCAATCGCTCAGCCGCAGCCAACCGTGCCGTCGACTCTATTTATTATCGCCGCTTTGTAAGTTTTAAAAACTATACAATATTTCAAACTCCAAAAAGAAACTAAGCTAAGTACATATTTATTTATTTAATTACACATAATAAACAACCATCCAAACTCGCAGTTTTAATAGTAGTAAGATTCAGTTTTTAAGTAGGACTATATGCAAATTGAAGATACACTCTAATTATTTTACTCTCCCCACAGATGTCTCCAATCACCTCATTCCCATTGACCATAAATTAGCCAAGAACAGGGACAATTTGTCCGATAATCCCTGTCGATCGGGGATTATCCGCACAATTGGTGGTAAATGTGGTAATCCCACAACAGTGTACCAATTTACCGAGTCCAGTATTTATTAGGGGCTAGTTGGTCACCCTATAAGATTAATCTTGAGATGTTAGATGTATGTATCCAGTTGTAAATGATTTTAAGTGTTGTACTTGTGAGGGGTACGGAAAAAATATTTCGAACAGTTACATTGGTATAGGTATCTTCAATCTGGATATAGTACATATTTGAGAACTGCATCTTACAACTATTTTATAAATGCGAAAATTTAAATGAATGGATCTCAACCACGCCAAAACGGCTGTACGGATCTGAATGAAATTTGGAACAAAGATAGATGCATAGTCGGGAATACCAAAAACGCTACTTTTTATCTCGAAAAATGTACGGTTCCTGTGTATAATATATCAACTTTGACGCGAACAAAGTCGCGGGCAGTAGCCAGTACTTCGTAAATCCTCGAAACAATTTAACATAAATTGAAACACTTAATGCTGTGAGATTAATACGTTCAAATGAAATAAACATTATGCTTCAGTTCTGGTCGAAGTTCAGGTCTGATTTATAGCTGGACCTCAAACCGACTGCGGACCCGAGGATTATGGCGTCCAACACTAATCTCCCTGATAAAGTGCGGTCCGTTTTGTAAAAGTATGACAAATAATTGTAGCTGAGTCTGTTTTTCTGGTATGATGTGTAAAATAAAATGGTAAATTTAAAGTAATTAATTTTCTTGATTTTGTTTTGGAGTTTACTCGCTCATACACTTATACAGCACGATAAATACAAAAGTAGTCTAAATTCAGTACTATTTCTTTGACAAATTTTGAAATGAGCGCCTACTTCCTCTTCACAAGAAGCCAACATTAACCATTAATACAAATATTTTTCATTTAGCGTAAATGAAAAATTTAATTAACCTATGGCATTTCAGGAACAGTCATATTTCTATGTATCATTTTGAAAATAAGTTATTTAACGCGAAACAGACTGACCACAAGCTTAGATATTAGTGCCCTATCTACAAAATGTTTGAGCTGAAATTACTTATTGATCAAAATGTTACTAGATTACTTTTGAACAGAGCATGCGATAAGGAGTTCTATAATAGAGTCAATGTGTTATTCTTAAACTGCATGATATATTTATCTTTTGCTAGATATTATTATGAATGCGAAAGTTTGGTTGGCTGGATGTTTGTCACTGAATAAGATCAGATCGGCTGAACGGATCTAGATGGAATAGCACATTGGCTACTTTTTTATCCCAGAAAAAAATACGGTTTCCGTGCGATGTATATCAACTTTGACGCAGACGAAATCGCTGTCATAAGTTAGTATCTCATATTTTAAGTAAACTGTTTCTGTTCTAAAAGAGAATAAAAATCTTTAAACCAAATACTTGATAAGTATACCAAAAAAAAATTTGAAAATTATTTTTAAAAGCTACAAGTACAGTCAGTACAAAAAGAATAATGAATTTATGAACTCCTCTTATCATGACGTAACAAAAAGAAGAATATCCTAAATTAACCCGTTGACAACGCAATAGCCACCCCTGTCGGCGACTTACGACCATAACTTAAGGAGCCCTCCCCTTGTTCACCGAAACCCAAGATTTTACACTGATACGCATTCTGTAACCCCTTATCGAGCTGATGGAGTGCAGCCAGGAATGGGTAGCGAAGGATAAGAAAATGTATTTATTTTTGTTTTTGTTAATAACTTAAATCCTTTATTTCAATTAAGCCACTTTTGAACGCTATTCACTTCTACGCTACTTACTTCTATGCAAATGCCTCTTCCAAAAGATAGTTTCGTATGGAAAAGAATGGGATAGAAACTCCATACTTACTATTTAAAAATCATGTTTTACAAATTTTTGTAAACAGGATCATAGTAAATGGTAGGTACCTACTTATTTCTACATAAAGACTTCATAGTGGGATAATAATAATGTGTGTTGGTCTGATAAATAAATATTATAAAATTTAATTACAAACAAAATCTATTCCAATCCCGTCTCACCATACTCGCAGTGAACGACAAACCCAAACAGGCCGCCATTCACACCGTCGCCTACGATTCCGGGTAAGCAAATAACTCTTAGTTTCTAATTGAAGCAGATAGGTGTCCCAGTAATTATGGCGGTGTAACAAGCTCCCGAGGGACGGCTGAGATACAGCCAAGATACCCTTCCCGCACCAGATGCCGCGTGAAAAACGAACCGCAAGATAAAACGGTCACGTAGACAGTACCTTGGATTTGTTTTAGCGGAATACGGAATTAGGGGTCGTTTGAATTGCATTATCAAGTGTTTTGAGAATTTAGCGGGTTTCTTGGACATGTTCTTGGCTGAAATAGATAAAAAATCTGATGTTGTCATCTCTCTAGTGATAACCAGAAATACTAGCCTATAATTGTTCCACTACAAGGTAAAGTTCTCTTCTCATACAAAGAAGGCACGAGTATTTATAGCCATGCTTGTTCAAGACGGATTAGCTATTTCAGACTGTCAATTTAGAGTCAAGGTTTCCTCACGATATTTTTCTTCACCGATCTGATGTCTATAATAAACTTAGAAAGTACATATGATTTGAAAAAGTCACATTAGTACCTACTTGCTTGGTGTTGACCTTACTATAACCAAAGGGCCAGCACCTAACACAAGATTGATGGCTCTTAAATACTCTCCAGCTGGCCTTGATTCATCTTCTTCTTTTACTTCACCGTTAAACTGTCACATTTTAATGATTTGATCAAATTTCTTCAAGATACCAGCCTCCGAACCACTGGAGCAAAAGAAACAAACACGTATAATTACTTCTCAACAAACATCTCGTGAATTTCACTATTTATTGAGCTCCCAATGTCAACTAACCAAATAAGCAAGGAATTTTAGGAGCACACCGACCATTTTAACAAAACCCCTCTTTCTCCACACTCCTACCTTTTCCACTCTACAGTTTTTGAGGGTTGAGGGAAGCAAAGGAGGTCAGGAAATAGTTGTTGATGACAAATTACACGGTGGGGGAGTTAAACAAATTAATCACGGAGTCCAATTTAGCGGAAAACAATGTGGGGCGATGGAATGGTCGGATTTTGTCATGGTGTACCATGTCGAGTGTGCTGTACTCACCCGCGAGATAAATTAGAAACTGTGTAAGGAACTGTGAGATGTAGAAGGTACTACAAATTTATTAAGCTTAGATATAGTTCTTGTATAAATTAGAGCAAGTCAATTGGGTGTCGTTCTGTCAAAACAAAACCAAACTTCGTAAAAATTTCTCCAAAATTAGAAATTATTGTTTTAAAAAATTGTTGTATATTCAACACTGGTTAATTTTACACCATATTTTAAGCATAAGTTTCGCACGTAAATAACACCTTAATTATAATTAACTTTTAGCATATTGAATTAGTTTGATATAATTAATTTAATTATTGAGAGATTGTGACTTGGCTTATTTTGACCAAGCTTCACTCGAATATAAATTTAATTTTAAACTAAGCTGTGTCAAAAATACCTAACTCACAATCGTATAACAAAGGCTCCTGTCCCACAAAGAGTTGTGGCAACTGAAGCCACTGGACCTCACTAATAACACAGCGAAACAGATATCGTTACGCAAATGTTTACCTTGGATTCAGTACATCCCAAAAAAAGTCTGTTCCATACATTTAGACCACACAGTTTTTTAAGATTCTGTATAAACCAACATTTTTTTATAGCTAGATCCATTACACATGAAAATCTATTGGGGGGATCTACTATCTGACTAGAAACCTATAAGTACATACATACATACATACCATCACGCCTGTATTCCCCAGAGGGTTAGGCAGAGGTCTACCAATGTACACCCACAGTTCGCCGGTATGTTTTTAGGTCCCATGTAATAGGGGGCGAGCCTATTGTCATTAACCGGGCACAAATCCTAACTCCGAGCTGCTACTGAGAAATTCATAGAAAAACCCAATAATACTTTTTGCTCGATCTGGGAATCGAACCCAAGATCTCTAGCGTAGCAGTCGCGCTTAGGACCACTAGGCCAACGAGGCAGTCTACCTATAAGTACCTATCTTTATTGCCTCTTCTGCTACACATGGGCCACTTACCACTCCTTCTACCTACTATATCATCACAATGAGCCTAACTAATCTGTATTCCAACTATTAAGCCAAGTCTACAGTAATGAACGCCATCCTGTTTGTCACCGCATTACAATAAAACTTGCGTGTTTGTTAAGACTTCTTAGGATCCCTTTAATTTGTATTTCCTGCTTATATGGTTTTGTAAAATGTTGTTTCTTGTCGTATTAGTCAAGCTTTATTTCAATTGTCTTGATAGCCTAGTGGTATTAAGCGCGACTGCTACTCTAGAGGTTTCTGCTTCCATTCCCAGGTCCAGCAGTGTTATTGGGTTTTTCTGTGAAATTCTCAGTAGCAGCTCGGAGTTAGGATTTGTGCCCGGTTAATGGCAATAGGCTCGCCCCCTATTACATGGGAGCTAAACATACCGGCGAACTGTGGGTAAACATTGATACACCTCTGCCTAGCCCTACGGGGAATACAGGCGTGTCGTCATTATCGCTACGTCTGCTGTGGCCTTAAGCATCTTTTAAATCTCATTAGATTGTGTTAAGATGTTTCTACTAAGTTCACTTCAAATGCCCTGTTGGTCTTGTGGGTGGTTGCAAGCGTTGCAAGTTGAGGGGCCCTAGGCTTCATGCCCAGGTCGGGCAGTGGTATTTGGTTTTCCTATGACAAATTTCTCAGTAGCAGCCAGTAGTTTGGAAGTTGGTGGTGTGACATATAATAACACATTTCCCAGAATATGACTAGGTGAAGTAAAGTCGGTTACTTATTAAAAAAAAACAATAACTCTCATCGGAAACTTCACCGCTATTAAATGTCCAATAACAACAAATATTTCACCAAAAAATCAAAATCAAGTACATATTTACCACACCTGGCGGAAGTCAGTGGTTTGGAACCAATGCAATAATTAAAAAAATATCGTGCGGAAGTAAGTTCCGCTCTGGTTGCCGCTTCCGCTTGCCATTGGACGACACCTTTGACCCCACCCTACGTGAGGGTAGGCACACCCTATGGTGAGCACTCCCGTGTGTGTGTATGTGACACAGGTGACGTCATATATATCCCTCTTTTAGGATACTTTTATTCATTTTTAGTTACTTTTAGTTATTGGAAAAAAAAATCTTAATAGGGATTGACTGTTCATTTGTAGGAAAACCCGTTTTAATAAGCGCAAAACAGAGGTTCTGTATATTATGTATTGTTAGTTAACTTTGTCATTATCAATATAATACAGTTTTGATGTGAACTATTGTAACTATAATACTGTATTTAGATAAGTATGTAGGTGCTACAATGTAGGTGGAAAACACTAAAATATCAGTACCTAAGTATTTTAGAATATTCTCTTCAGAATTCTTTTTATTTACGTAAAATTATTTATACTAGATCAATCATTTATGATAAGTACCACTAATTATATTCACCTTGCTAAATAACCAAATGTCGTACATTAACATCAATTTTTGGGCACTTGTCCCATTGACAGCGATGCGGATGAGTTTTTTGATGCCCTATAAGCTTTCTTTTTTGCATTTTATTATTACTTAAGTAAGTTTTATACTAGTGATTCATATTGTGCTTGTTGTATTAATTAAATAAATGTACATTTATTGATGTTTTGATAAATACTACTTAATTGGATATTCTCTTAATTCTGAAACTCAAATACTATATTGTTTTTTGTATTATTTACTGCTCAAACCTCTACTAATCGACTTCTACACTTCAAAAACCTAATAATAGAATTCAAAAGTCCATTTAAAAACTTACCGAACCGTGCTTTCAGAAGTGCGATAGATAAAACTTAAAACTTCAAATGTAATGATAGTAAAAGAGTGGTCATAAATCTAAAGAAGTGATAAACAAATTAGGTATAATGATAAGTATTTTTATAATTCTTTGAAAGATAAAAAGCGGAGATTGTTGAGCTACACAAGAGGACCGGCATCGGCAGTGCGCTCCTTATAATAGTTTGTACATACATATATAAACTTACCTTATTCTCACGGGGGTAAGCAGAATCCCCAGAGCGCCACCTGCTACGATCCTTACATACTCCTTTAGCCTCGGTCACACTCTTACATCTGGTCATACAAGCACGAAGATTACAAGTGCTTCGCACCTGACCCTTTATAGTTTGTAGTTTGGTCATATGTTGGTAAATCTATACTAATAGTTACTTAAAAACGCTGAAAAGCTTTTAGTTTGTTTTTTTAACTTATACAAACTTTAAAATCCAAAATCTCGAAAATAAAAGAACAAATTTTAATTAAACTTGAAACGTATACACAAAAGGGACAGAGTTAGATGAGAATCTATATCTTATGTACTAATATAATAATAAAGCTGAAGAGTTTTTTGTTTGTCTGTTGAAACGCGATAATCTCTAGAACTACAATTCATGACGAATACAATACGACACACGGGAGGGGAGCAGTAGTAGTAGTAACGTTACTTAACGCGAGTGAGAAAAACCAAGCCATCGAAGTCGCGGGAGGAAGCCAGTATTTCTATGAAATAGTTTTCAAGAAAAATATACTCTCCAAAAAATGGCCACATCAAGACGGAAATGACAATAATATCACCAAAACTGCCTAATTGCTATAATGTCTTCTACTAATTTATTCTAATAAGGAAATAAACTAGTACCTAATTAATGGTTTAATTAATAATAAAAACAAGCAATTAGCACCAGAGCTAGCCGCTATCTGCGAAATATGTGTTCAATTTTATGCTAGTGTGAAGTGTACGGAACACGCGGCTATTAAACTATTCCTTATGGCACAGAGCGCATATTTCAAACAATTAGACGGTCCAATCGCGGCCAATTTGAGCCTCCAACGACCGCCAGCATGTCACGTGTAGTAGTTAGCGCTCGGACAATTTTAAAATGTGCTGAAACAAAGAGAAAACAAAATTGATGATACAGAACTTTTTTTATTATCAGCTCGCAAAATTTTGATATTTTGTTAAATTAAGGAAGTTTTTTATTAAAAAAAAAATTGTCATATATGTATATACTGATACAATAAAACTTTTTGTTTGTTTATTTAAACGCGCTAATCACTGTAAAGGTCGAATTGTAAAAAACAACATACCATCACGCCTGTATTCCCCGAAGGGTTAGGCAGAAGTGTACCAATGTACTCGCACAGTTCGCCGGTATGCTTAGGTCCCATGTAATAGGGGGCGAGCCTATTGTCATCAACTGGGCACTAATCCTAACTCCGAGCTGCTACTGAGAATTTCATACAAAAACCCAATAACACTTTTTGCTCGACCTGGGAATTAAACCCAAGACCTCTAGCGTAGCAGTTGCGCTTAGAACTACTAGGCTAATGAGGCAGTTAAAAAACAAAAAACATTTTGTATATAATGGCCAGGATGCATCTAGCTATCTTATACAAAAGAATAGTATAGATAGACTATACAGCATCACGTTACAACACACGGTAGCGGAGCCGTAACCAAAAACACATAATTAAAAATTTTAAGTAACCCCCGACAGAAGAATAAAAATCCCTACTGCAGCTAACAAAAGAGCTTTGAAACCGCTAAACCGATTTCCATCAAACATAGCTAAGAACACTCCCAACTAATACACCTTTCAAACAAAATAAAACTAAATCAAAATCGGTTCATGGGTTCGGGAGCTTTGACGCCACAGACAGACACACACACACACACAGACACGTCAAACTTATAACACCCCGTCGTCTGCGTCGGGGGTTAAAAACGTAACTTAATGCGGTGGAAAAGAACCACGCAGGCGAAGTCGGGGACAAAAGCTAGTGTCTTAATAAAATCGTGAAACACTGAAAAGGCATATCCTTTCATCAAAGAACTCTCCTCCATTCAATATTCAAGTATCTTCATACAACAACTAACAGATTCCTAGATAAATTTCCACCTCAAATAAAAGCCAGACATTACTTGAACGTCTGAATTTCCATCTACGAACTATCTACGACGACCACGCCGTACGTCCAGCAGCGGCTATAACTCAATGAACAATAGCCAGCATTCTAATCCAGCCGGCCGTCAGTGGCCTGCTGGCTGTAATGAAATTCCCGGGTTATATGGCCCGGGGCGGGGCAGGCCACTGTCATCATAACAATTAGCTGGATTACTAGCCGACAGCTGGGATACAAGTGTTTTGTGACGCGTAGATTTGTTGTGAATAGAAGATGAAGAGGTGCCATTTTCTGGAAATTTTTCTATCACTATTATAATTGCGAAAGTTTAGATGGGTGGATGTTTGTTAGTCAACGCTTGGATGAAAGGTACAGTAAGAGATATCTGGAATAACTTATAGCCAATTTTTTTTTTATTCCGGAAAAATGTCCGATTCCCGTGGATAATTTAGAACTAGCCTTTAAGGCCCTGTCGCAAGCATATGTTTAGGCAATTGACAATAACGCATCGCGGCAACAAATAAGGTTCGAACCAGTGATATGTTTGATGTTAGTTGAATCGGATAACTACACAAATAACAGTAATTTTGAAGTTATCTTTAAATTGTGAAAAAAACACACGGCTCAGTGGATAATGATGTGTAATTTATAGGTATGTCTTTAGTTCATGAAATTCCCTATAATGTGATTACATAAAGTTATATAGTTTACGCTCAAAATGCTGAGATCTATGCGACGAAAAAAAATTTGTATGCTCTCCTTTACAATTGTTTTATCATAATACTATTATACTTTCATGAAATATTTATAGGTAAGTCTTTTCTTTGTACCCTTGACAAAACACTCAATTTTTTTCAGGCTTGTATAATGCGCCAAATTATGCGAAAAAAAATGTGTGTCCTGTGTTCCGACCTTAACCTAGCTATACTGTAGCCTTCTATCAGTCAAAGACCAATAAGTAATCGTAAGTCAGATCAATACTTCCAGAGATTAACTCTTACAAACAAAAAAAAACAAACTATTCCTCGTTAGAATATTACCATAGATAATTGAATAGTCAAACGAACTTACCTGTAAGTGAAGTTCGACGGTAATTCGAAATTGTACGAAAAAACATTGACGCCTTTAGTTGACATAAAAACCGAATGACCATAGTTTCTAGAGGCAGGTGACAGCACACATAAGGATGCATTCCGTTTTTGCTTTTTTCTTCAAAAATATGTGACGCTAGTTAGTGACGGGCCGTACTACACTTGTATACTATCATCATCTTCGGACGAGACAACGAGTATAATGTAGAAGTAAGTTCAGATAATCGATATAAAATTAGGATGTTTAATTTTAATTCAAAATTCCGCTCATGAATGCAACAAAACAATGCAATCATGAGTTGAAATGACTGAAATGTGTTCATTCACAGACGCGTGTGGCCACCTTCCGTTATACTCTTAATGTATTCCTCAATTGAAGCCTCATTGTATATTAAATATGAATAATGATTGCACAGACGCTGCAGGAATACAAAACACATTGCAATGTTCGTGTCATCATCACGTAATGACTAGCGATGCGACATCATAAATTTTCAAGAACAATCGTAATTGATGTAAGGACTTGTCTTACTGTAGCTCTGAAAGAGATTTGTATAAGACTAGCTATATACCCCGTTACATCTTCGGTCACTGCTCCGCTCCCGTTGATCGTAGCGTGATGTTTTATACGTGTAAACTTTCCTCTTGAATCACTCTATCTATTGATGGAAATGCATTATAGCCGTTGCGAAGTTTACAGGATCTAAGCGTAGATACAGATGACGGGAAGCGACTTCGTTTATATACTATGTAAGGATTTCCACTTCCATAGTTGGAAAAATTCATGCAAGTTTTGACACGTTGATTCCCCGAAGAGTTAGGCAGAGGTGTAACAATGTACACCCACAGTTCGCCGGTATGTTCAGGTCCCATATAATAGAGGGCAAGCCTATTGCCACTAACTGGGCACAAATCCTAACTCACAGCTGCTACTGAGAATTTCATAGAATAACCCAATAACACTTTTTGCTCGACCTGGGAATCTAACCCAAGACCTCTAGCGTAGCAGGGGCGCTTTGGACCACAATGCTACCGAGGCAAATATTAATCTGAAATCACCAATCCGTCTTGAAGAAGTGCCTTCTTTTCATGAGAAGATGCCTTTGCCCTGCATTAGGACAATACTTAAGTTGGTATTCAGAATCCGCTCAAATATTAAGTTATATTTTTTTACCCAAACAATTCATTTCAATAAATATCAACACAAAGTTAACTAATCAAACACAGAGAAAGGGAGTTCCGATCGCTTTAGCCAAAAAATATAGTTCACCGCTGTCTGCCGCGGTGAGGCCTTGTCTCAACTAAATATTTGTTCTGTCTGTTAATTTTTAACACTGGCATCTCTCTCTCACAAACCCATATATCACAGGAGAAAAAGAGATGGGAGCACTTGTAATTTGCGCGACAATGAAACTGGATCGTTCACGAGAGATTTATACGCTCATTTGTAAATAATGAAGGCGCCACTCATTGTGATTGAAGCCCCATTGATGGCGACCTAACCACACCCCTACCTTGTAGGGTTGCCACCTGCCACTAATATTTGTTACAACATTCCGATGTTTAAATTTTCTGTATTAAAACTTCAATAGTTTAATGGCAATAATTACGTTATTTATTACGAAACTTCTCACGTTCTACAATAATAAAGATAACTTTTTACACAAATTAAAATCCATAATTGTTTCTATTTATTAGCACCTACAACCAGTACGTTTGCATGATCTGCAATATAGATTTCATTTGGTTTATATTTCCTATAGTAGTCGCCACGAGTCGTGAGCACAAACGTTAAATTTATTTTTGGGGTATTTGAGTACGTTTCTGCGTTTTTTGGGGCGCCGACGCTGCACACGATCGGTTCGACAGACGGACCAATCGCGTGCATCGTTGGTGACCCAAAAAAATCCAGAAAGGAACCCTAAACCCAAAAATAAACTTCACATTTGTGCTCACGTCTCGTGGCGGCTACTGCACCAACCCAGCCAGTCTATTCTGTAAATCAACTTTATTGAATTTGGGTAAAAATAATTTGAGTTGTCTTTCTACCTAATGTTCTTATTGAAAGCTTATATTAGACTCGCTTCACCTAAATTCACTGGTGGATTTTTTTACAGAATCTATCGGTATCTACATCTCAAAAGCTTTTCGAAAACACGTGTGTTATAAAATTTTTGAATTTCGAATTTTCAATATAGCTGTCCACCAACATTTAAAAAATAATTTTAGAAAGAGGATTCACAGATTAGAAAAACATTCCTATGCGTTGCCAACCCTAGTCTAAGGCCAATTACTTAAAGTCAGTATGCATAACGGCCTAGACGAATACACCTGCCATTGTCTGTCGCTTAATACGTGGCGCCCTCTGCAGACTCTTACTTACAACTCTTATGAGCACTTTGTACAATTAGCAAGCTATTTTAATAAACACCTGTAAAGAAGGGTCTCTATTTCAGAGTAATTTAGTGAAGCTTTTGAATCTTTTGAAATTGAAAATGGGAGATGCGATTTTCTTTTTCACTTAGGCTACATAGTTTTTTGCTGCAAAAAATTTCTGTAATGGTTGGGTGTATAACTGCTTTAACTGCTGTCAAATTAACTTGTAGTTTAAAACTTAATAACCATTTTTAATTGTGAAAAAGCTTTAAAGATTTCAAAACATTGAGTTACGAATAATTTCGAATAACTAGATTTATTTATTTCTATACGTTTAGTGTAGTATAATATAAGAGGAATTTATCTAAAGAGAATTAATGTAAAGTACAATTTTATAACGATGTAAGAAAAAAATATAATTTTTCAAATAGGTGCTACGCGCTACGCGTTTTCGTAGCCCAGCGCTACGAAATATTTTTAAAGAATTTTTAGACATTTAAAACGTTTCCTAATTTACATATAACTACACCACAGAAAGAGCGTGAAATGAAAACTTGCCTATGGTATATTTACATTTATTAGATTAAGCCACAGATAAAAAAGATCCCTCTTAAAAAAAAATACCAACAAGCAACGAGGTGCGTATTCTCAAGTCAACAACGTCTTAAAACGATTACCGACAGTCTTCAAGGTGTGAAGGGGAGTACGACACGTAAATCGCATTAGATATGTTAAATCCCGGCCCTCAGGGGGATGTGAAGCGGTTGAGACGATATTTTTATTCGTATCGCTTACTTTCGTGATTATTGTTCGGCGGCCATTTGCATTGCACGCGAAAGTGTAGTAGGAGACACCAGTTTTGATATTTTGGAACTCATAGAAATAAACATAATATATAAAATAGTAATAATCTAATAAAATATAAATATATATAAATAATCGATACCAGATTAATATAATATTTGGATTAAATGATCATTCCAGTTGACAAGCCGTTGTTTTACAATGTGTCCTACAAACTTAAACAGGCCTTTTTGCAAATAGTTTACTAAAAACCATAGTACCATTGCAATGAGATATACCGATATACCTACAGTTTTGGTAACCTCAAAACAAAAATCACCTATTTGAAAAAAAAAATATCATAAAAAGTACACCCAAGTATCAAAACCTGTCAACTCTGCTTCACAGGTGACATTTCCATGATTTTCCCGCCAACAGCGTGACGTAAAAAAAACCCCAAAACGCAAAGCAAAGTCAACGACTCCGCAGAATGTCGGAAGTGAGTTTTTTTATTCAGTTTTATATTTATACTGTCGCTCCTTGTCTATCTCTCTTGTCAATTTGGGAGTGTCACAGATCTTTTACTTACGTCAATTGAAGACTTTTTGTTGTGAGCGAGTGTTTTGCTAAGAGTGGTTTGTAGGAGCTTAGAAAAAATAATGAGATAATGATTTTGTTTGTAGGTGTTGGTAGGTCTATCAATTTAAATTTGATTAGCCTAAAAGTGTTTTAAAATATTTCATCTTATGTCCAATATATTAATGTTGGTTGAGTTTGTATACTTTAATTTTTTTTTGACAACTCTTCATTTTAAACATCTGCAGCTTTGGCTGCGGGGGTCCGGTATTTATAAGAACGGTTACATTCTAATCAGTCTTTACCTGTCAAAAATAAATAAAATCACAAATATGTATGTACCTACAACCAAATTGAGTCACCAGCATCATTAACCAAAATAAATAAGATGAAAAATAAACTAAAGTAATAATCATATTCTCAAATCTCCCCTCAAAATGCCTCTGAGTGTTATTTGCTGTTTTTATAAGTCTACGCCACTCAGATATGTACAGTCGAGTACACGATTTGTTCACAACCCCCTTACCCCTTTGTGTTCAATCGGATAGACGGAGCACACCGCTTCGATCTGACTGGGTGTTAATTTTTCTTCGTCGTGTATTGTGGACTAATCGAGCAGAAATATAAGTAGCTATCCAGTTCTGTGAATGTTTGATGGTGACTGTACTTATAAATCGAAGCATATACATATCTTGTCGCTTAAATGCTCCCAGTATCCAGTGAATACTAATAAAATTGAATTTCGAACAGATTCTTCATTTCATTTTTTTTGCCATTTTTAACTCCCGACGCAAAAACGACGGTGTGTTATAAGTTTGACGTGTCTGTGTGTGTGTGTCTGTCTGTGGCATCGTAGCTCCCGAACGCATGAACCGATTTTGATTTAGATTTATTTGAAAGGTGAATTAGTCGGGAGTGTTCTTAGCTATGTTTGATGGAAATCGATTCAGCGGTTTCAAAGTTATCAGCTGTTTTGTTAGCTGCGGTAGGGATTTTTAATTTAGTGTTTTTATTAAAAGAGTCTTCCTACTTAGGGCCTCCGTCCACGTCCCACTTTTTGTAGGACAGATTATCACCGTTCAATAGATCCATAGATGGTATATTAGAAGTCATGTTTCATTCTCTCCGACAACAAAATCGGTCACCGATTGTTTGACAGCCTTATGATACAACAATTATTAATTGCATTATTTACCTTGTCACAATATATTTCGGTTGTATGTAGATAGGAAAACCTGAGCTGAGCTTGCTCTTTGTTAGTTTTTCGTCAAATAATTTAATTTCAAAATGTTACGTAACTGAACTCGAAATGAATAATTCGGTCTTTTATTACCGAAGAGTACCATTTCGAAATTAAATTATTTGAGGAAATATGTTTTTTTCCGAAATGTTGGGAAATCGTTAGAAAATTCTCCTGGGGAAAATTACGGGCAAAAGGTAGTACTTTCATAAAAATACCTTGGCAATAACAATAACTTATACCTAACAGAAGGAATAACAGTTGTAAAACAAAAGTGGCGTATTTTCCCATTTCATTCCTTGTCTTAGCCACAGGTGTCCCTAATTATCTAAAAGAAAGGGTTCTTTCATGATCCCTACAATATCAACCATCCATTCATAATAAAACCACCCTTATTCTAATGTAAATTAAAGGTTTTATTCCACTGATCACGAATGTCTCCGATACATTTCTTGATTGCTGACATAACCAACGTAGAAAGAACTGTCACATTGCGTGTAATCTCCCTTTTGTTATCCATTTTTATATATGAAGCGGAGGGTGAAGGCGTTCAATTTTAAACGGTTTGTATTTAATAGCTATGTTAGTACAAGTCTGAAGTTAATAGCACAGAATGACGGTGTTCGTAATAATAGCATTGCGATTTATGAAGATAATTTCAGTTTGTTAGCGGCTGAGTGCTGAGTACCTAATATTAAATTACGAAGTTAAGACTTAGGTATACTTATTTTAGAACTATTTTGGTATAACCTAGGACATACTAACACTTAATTGAGTATGACGTACCCAATCGTACTTATTCTAATCTGTCAAGACACGATTCCCCCATCGAATTTGAATGACAAATGTAAATCGTGACGTCACTTTTCTGCAAACTCAATTGAGGAACTATTCATTCAATTCAAAACAACTAAAAATCGAATTTTACAGTTAATTCAAAATTATTTGGGTTTTCAGGGCTAAAATATAGTGTTCCTTTAGAGATGTCATGTCTTGGAATTATTGGTTAATAGTGTATTATTGTGTCCAATACCTAATTATGTACATGGACCATAGATATGGCTATGAGATGTCCCATTCAAAGGAGACGTCATGAAGATAGCTGTGTAATCATTTACCTGACTGGTGTATGTATACAACCAGGTAAATGATTTAAAGAATGAGCGATGAGTGGATCTGCTATAAATTGATAAATGGATCGATGCTTTAACAAGACATTAAGGTATACCAAGATAAAGGCAATTTTTTTTTTAGATAAAGACATTGCGTTAAATTTTCCGACTAGTTTTCTATTTTCCACTAGGCTAACTGCCTCGTTAGCCTAGTGGTCCTAAGCACAACTGCTATACTAGAGATCTTGGGTTCGATTCCCAGGTCGAGCAAAAAGTGTAATTAGGTTTTTAAGTGAAATTCTCAGTAGCAGCTCGGAGTTAGGATTTGTGCCCGGTTAATGCCTAACCTTTCGGGTAATACAGGCGTGATGGTATGTTATGTTATGTTTTCTATTTGCCACTTATATTAATGTATAGTTTACGCTTTCTATATGGGAATATTGTGACCTATAATAATAATACCAGCCTCTTATTGTCTCATTGCAGGGAAAAGCATACAGAGAAGGCACGAGTATTGAGCAGCTTGCTTGCTCGAAGCAGATTAACAATTTCAGACTTAGGTATATTATTTGTAAGTCCAAGTTTTCTCACGATGTTATCCTGACCTATACCATTCCTATTTCGTAAGAAAAGTACCATTGTTCCCCACAAATTGACAAAAATGTCACCACTATAAAAGAGACCGCATAGATTTTATGTATTTGGCGCCCTTTGCGGAATCATCACCATATCGTCTGAAAGGTCGCGACCCCATAGCCAAATGTCGTGCCCTTTGCGCTTTGGCCCCATAGGAATACCATAAACATCGCCGCTAAACACAATTGCGCGATAGTCTGATATGGGCTGAATGTTTGTCTATGACTAATTCGTTAATAAAATATTTTGTTTTTTTTTAAGTGGTCTTTTATTTATTTATTAAAGCTGTATGCACAAATGTAAAAAATATACTGTACAAAGGCGGACTTAATGCCTTAGGCATTTTCTACCAGTCTACCTTAGGGTGATGCAGAGTTAAAACATAGTAGGTGCAAGGAAGAGTAACTGAAAATTAATTCTGATCTTTTGTTACCTTTTGAAATTTCGTTTTACAAGATGACTCTTATTTTAAGGGCTCTTTTAGTTTCTACTCTCAAACTGCATATGGAACAAGGTTTCAGAATCCTGGACAATTTAATAGAATTCTTTCTAAACCATTAGTCAGTTGCCAAAAGAGAAATTATCCAAATACCTACCTATAAGCAAAGTATTTAAGAACGTAGGTACTTTTATATGACCTTACGACCTTATGGAAAGGTGACTGTACAATTCACAAAATGAACCGAAAACCTCACAATTTCGAAAATGGATTGCGTGTAATTCGAAATTTAAACTGTCCAATGTCGTCCCTAGCCCTGATGACGTATGGCACCCGCGGGGGTGATCAACTCCACTCTAGATTACAAACTTTACATTACAGTTAGAGCGAAGGAAAATAGACTTTATTGTGTTGGTTCCAGGGTTTTTTAGACGGTATTAAATTTGCAAGTAAGTTGTTGTATGACGAATATGTACTGTCAAGGAGCTATGCAATTATTAATGTGGCGTGTACGGTAGGTGGGTGAGAAAGTCACATGTAGGGATTAGTGAACAAGTGTTGTGGGTACGGAACATTAATCTCTTGTTTTGTTTGTTTTGAGGGAACGATTTAACCACTGAAACCCTAGTATTGACAGGTATGTTTTGAGTGGATCCACAGCGCGCTCCGTATGAAACAGTGTAATCACATTTTGGTTAAAAAGTATAGTTGCCGTCACGAATCGTGAGCACAATCATCAAGTTAATGTTTGGGTTCTTAGGCTCTCCTATCTGGGTTTTTTGGGGCGCCGATGATGCGATCAAGAACCCAAATATTAAGTTGACGCGCACGACTAATGGCGACTACCTACTGTAATAGAATTCGACGAAATTTTGTTGGTAGAATAAGGGCCCTAATATCTAGGCTTAAGTCACCGTGTATCATTTTGAAATTTGACTGAAAACGAATTAATTATTGCCATCCAATATTGCAATGCCGCTCTTTTAGACACATTTCCTGTTGACGGCGATGCGAATGATGAGTTTTTTTTTTTGTGCCATTTTGTTTTTTAGGTTAAAATAGAACAATTATTTTACAACTAGCTTCTTCCCGCGGCTTTGTCGGCGTGGTTTTTTTTTACAGGCGTTGAGTTACGTCTTTGGTCACTGCTCGTCTCCCTTGTGACGTACCGTGATGTTATATACCCTATAATATAGCTTCTGAGTCTAGCTATTATGTACAAAAATATTTTTTGCAATCCGTCTGGAAGTTCCAAAGCTAAACGCGTTTAAACAAACAAAAATGCCATTTAGCTCCATTATATTAGAAAAAAAGGCACCTATCTACCAGGACCACAGACATATGAAAGTGAACACAAAACAGTATCAAGTGCAATAATTATAATTAGTGGCAATAATTGGATGGGTCGCGAGGGCCGTCCTCCATCAGAGGGTAGTAATTCAATAAAACGGCATGATGGATGGCACCCGCAGACTAGTTGAGATGAGAGGTTATTACGTGTGAAATGTATGGCGTTTTTGATGCAGGGATCGGGATACTTGGCTTTTGACACAAAAAAATATAGTACAGGCTGGTTTTAAATTCTTATGAATACAACTTTTAAGGAAGTGGCGGGGATGGGTTGGATAATTTCCTCAAAAACTAGAAAGATAACCACTTAATCATGAAATATGTGCCTTTGCCTAGGAGTGGGACAAAAAAGCAAAAAAATATGAAAAGAAAATCAGCTGTTCTTTACATTTTTGTACAGAACAGGAGGTTTTTTTTTTACTTCAAAGTTGATCCTTTAAGTAATAGAATTTGTTTGTCTTCATGAGTACTATTTTTTTTTTTTGGTGGGTGGGAAATCATCAAATGACTTCTCCCGCCCTGGGCGGGGCGGGAGGGAGTGTCAGACTTTTACTGACTAAAACCCACCCATGATCCTTCTTTTGCCCTTTGCGTTCCGGGGGCGCGGTATCTCTTGCGAACAACCCGCAGCCTTCATGAGTACTTTGGCCTTGGAAGGATGTGTAGTGACTAGTGAATTAAAACTCAGCCATAAATAAAACACAAAACCGAAATAAACACGATATCGATTGATTATACTAGATAAGTTAACACTAGGTACTATATTATTGTTATGGGTACCTTTGTTTGTCATATTTTGGGTTTTTATTATAGTAGGTAGCCGCCACGAGTCGTGGGCACAAACGTCAAGTGATTTTTTGGGTTTTTGGGTACTTTCCTGAGGTTTTGGGACGTTGACGCCACACGCGATTGGTCCGTCTCGGACCGATCCAAAAACCCAAAAATTAACTTGACTTTTGTGCTCACGACTCGTGGTGGCTACTATAGTTTGTATCAGTACCTACCTATTATAATGACTGATAGACTAGCTATGATAGCTAAGCAATAGATAAAATAAAAGTAACTATGTAAGCTAAGCTGAAATTGTATAATTAGCCCATTATTTTGATTGAGTTATCGAATATTTTCTATTTTCAAATGTTTTATTTCAATTCCCTAATTATATTATTTGCATTCCATTTATAAAAAGCACTTAACTTTTTTTTCTCAGTTATACGTTTATACCATAGAGAACCTAACAATACATTGAATTTTTAAACGATAAAACGCGTTCAGATACTGTGTTCGCGCGAGGGTGGTGTGTGTTCTATTGTGCGGCCTTCACATGACACTAAAGGGGTTTTCGAGTGTGCTTTTCAATTTGCCTCAGCCTGGTAGAACAGCGAAATACTTGGAGTCTTCTGCTAAGTATTTATATTTTTAAACTAATAGGTGATTTAAAAAGAAGTAGATTACACACCCTCTTTTATCAAAAATATTTCTTTTAGAATAAAATGCCAAAACTACACACCCTACTTCACACCCACTTTATACCCTATTTATAAACTGATATCAGAGGCAGCAACCTCCTCAGGAAAGCAGTTTCTTAGAATATTTATAAATAAAACCGTTTGTCAGCTTCTTCATAACACACAAATGGAGGAACCCCCCAGGAAAACTTTACATAAAGTTTGTAGGTGACTAAATAAAAATATTATTTTATTATATATACACAAAATCGTCTCAACAGTTTTCCTTGTTCTTGGTCAAATCAAGTTCGTGTAATAGTGAAACTTTTTTTTTACAATGGTTCCGTTCAAAATCCTCTCGCACCGCGAACAGAGTGCAACGGAAATGAAACGGAGCATGTGTCGATGAAATCGCCCAGCGAACTATTGTCGTGTGGCCACGTTCCTGAACGAAACGACACTTGTCAAACGTGGCGGGAATTTAGAAAAAAATATCAACGTCATCAATCGAAAAAGGAACGCACCTGTGTTGCTGCTAGCTGCGGGAAAATAAAAAGAAAATTGAAATGTTTTTGCGTCTGATACCACCGAAGATGAAACGGGAATCTAGTTAAGCTTCTGAACGAGTGGGGAATTGAAATAATAATCTTAAAATGACAACAGACTCTGTCTATGTCACAAATAGAGTTTAAGGACTAATCTAGATTGCCCTTCTAATTTATTTATTTTAATTCAAGAACATTGATAAAACCACTTAAATATACAGAATTATTTCGAACAAATCAAACTTCAATTTATTGTAACTTTATCACGTTGAATATGTTTATTTAATTGCTGTAATTGTAGTCCCAAGCTGTCTCTGTGTTGCATCGTTTAGGACATTTAAAAACATTTTTTTGTCTCGTAACATTTTCTATTTCTTTTCACTAAATCTCAACACACGCAGACAATAGTAAAATGCTGATTTCTTTGACGATATAAAAATAAAGGAGCCTCTTTGTGAATTTTATTTTTCATAGAGACACTCTATGAATAAATACGAGAGCGTTCGAAGGAGACAACCTGTTTTGTGTAGAAATAGAGGTTTTTAAAGTAGGTGAGCAGTGTTTCACTTAAAATTTTCTTTGGAAATATGGATTTTCCAGTCCTCCGTTGCGTTGTTGGCAAATCTACGTAAATGTACTTTGCATTCGACGTGAACCTGTGTCAAAATCCATAATAGACAAAAGTTTTTTTTTTCTTTGAAATCTTTAATGAACCTATTAATAACTTCAAAAAGATTTTTTTCGAAGACATCATTGCAGTCAACTTTCTAATTAAAACTCAAATTCGCTATAATTAAAAAAAAACAAATGAACACATTAATTATCTGTCGTACTAATTTACATTTTTCAAAACCCTCGGGCCAAACGTGCATCTAAGTTTAATGAGAAATTAGAGGAAAAATTGAAACAGCCATTCGTAAATGAAAAATTAAAAAAGTCCCGCCGGATGCGGAAGCGCGGCCATGTTTCATGGAGCGGCCTTAATTACCGCGACAAACAAACCGACGAAGCATTTATTGTTTTTGATCGAATTAAAAATGACTTCGGCTTTTGCTTTGCGGGGTATTGTATTTTAGATTTTGGATTCTGATGAAGAAAAGTATTATTATTTCTAGCTCAGAAGCAGTTAATAATTTTAATAGGTGTAGGCAGACATAAGTACAGACAGCATCATCAATTGGTTACCCGTCTTGCATTTTGAAATGGTGATAACCAGTTGATGACGCTGACCGTACTGGAACTTGAAAAAGTTGGCTGATACTTATTTCCACCTTAATTGTTAAGGTAGGCAAAATTAAACCAAAGTAGGTAGCGTTTTCGTTTCGTTTACGACTAATAAATTTTATGTTCATGTAAAATTGGAAATACCCATAGCCATCCAACGTGGCAATGCCACCATTGTTTTGAGCACGTTATTTCCAACGTAGTTTAACAAAAAATAATTTTTTTTTTAATTATTATTCTTTTTTTTACGTTATCTTATTTCAAAATTGATCATATTTACGTTTTATTTTATCTTTGACTAGCTTCTGCCCGCGACTTTGTCCGCGTCTTTGATATACAAATTATTCTACTGGAACTGCACATTTTTCCGGGATAAAAAAATATCCTATGTATGTGTTATTCCACACTACAATCTATCCCACCGCCAAATTTCATCTAGATCCAACATCCATCCATCCATCCTCACAAACTTTCGCATAGGAAATAGGATTATTAGGAGTACCCAATGGATAACCAAAATATCGTTGACATAACAATGAAATGTATCTAGTTAATATTTAATATTATCATGGGACTGCCTCGTTAGCCTAGTGGTCCTAAGCGCGACTGCTACGCTAGAGGTCTTGGGTTCGATTCCCAAGTCGAGCAAAAAGTGTTACTGGGGTTTTCTATGAAATTCTCAGAAGCAGCTCGGAGTTAGGATTTGTGCCCGGTTAATGGCAATAGGCTCGCCCCCTATTACATGGACCTTAACATACCGGCAAACTGTGGGTGTACTGTGTTACACCTCTGCCTAACCCTTCGGGAAATACAGGCGTGATGGTATGTTATGATGGTATCATGGGACCGTCATTGTAAATGATAGTTGCATTGTGATTATATTTATCAATCAAGTTATGTCGTAAGCAATCCCAACGGCTTTGCAGTACATTATTCTGCTTATGTATATTATTTATTGTATTGTATTGCTTATAATATAAAGAATGGAAGTCATGATTTCTCTAAATTCTTTATATTTTTATTTCTTATATCTAATGAAAATATAAATATACAATCACACGAAAAATCTAATGCAAATGAGTTTGCAACTAGTCGTATCGTCTAAGCAAGACTTTTATTTTATCTTATTCTGCAACTATTTCCATAAAATAAAAATAATTTGGAGGGTAGGTGTAAAAGTGCATTTCATATAGGTAGGTACATGTCGCGAGTGCTCCCGTGACTTCCGTCGACACCCAGATGACACTACACGCAACCCAGTTATCACGTAGGGTTGACAGTACGAAGAAATTTAAAAAATGCTGAAAGAAAAAAATACTGGCTGAAAGGGACATGATAACGAAAACTTTTACCATGAACTGGACTTGACATGAACTTTTTCCACTTCTGCTTTTACAAACCCTTTTACCAGCGATGATTTTTTAGTCGGTTATAAAAAGGAAAACAATTGTTCCATACAATACTGCAACGCCTACATGATCATATAACATAATGTATGGAACAGGTGATTGTTTTTTAACAACAGACGGAAAATGGTAACCCTGTGGGGATGTACAATCAAATACTGAATCCATGGAAACTAATTTAGTTATGATATCTCTTCCACACCGTAAAAGTCTGAAATCATCAAGCCCTCTTGAGCAGGTGTGGTGATGAATACTAGTGCCGACTCTGTACTAGAAGAGGACTTTGCCCTGCAGTAGGACAGTAACATGACTGTTATTATTGTCAGTAGAAAAGAAGAAAGCAGCGATACAGGCTGAAGAAACTTGATTTTTACTTACCACAACTAAATGTGTCTCAACGAAAGCATGCGCCACCCCTAAACCAAAGACATCATTATTGTAATGGATGTCACGGGCTGCAACTCCACAAGTGCTCTAGAAAGTAGTGGCTTTACAAACCTCTGTTCCCGAACACACGCAAAAACAAACTCTGTGTTCTACAAAGTAAGTTCCACACAGGATGCACTATAAAGTTTGCAGTTTCGAAGACTAGATGGTGCGACAATCGCGAGAGCAACACATTAGCGACATCTCTCGGCGAGTGAGAAAATTACAGAGGAATTACGACGGCGCTGGTGAGTGTCGGAGCTTTCAGCATGAAGCGTGTACAGTACTTCAGCTTTTTTTTAAGTGCCACCCTCGTAGATATGGTCGAAAGCAAGTATAAACAAATGGTAGGTAGATTTTGACTTCTAATACACATGGACACTTCTATCATAATAATAATTATCTAATAACTCCTGCCTGCATCCCCACTTAAGAAAAAAAGTCAAAGTCCTAATTAAAAAAATATCCCACAGAAACACAAAAACAGGTTAAAAATATGTTATGTATTAAACTAAATCAATATCTATTTTGTGGTAAATTTCAGCTAATTCAGGTCAGCCGATAGAGCGTGGTTAAGTAACAAACATCCATCCATTCGTGCTCACAATGGAAGGTGAAACTTATTTCCAGCTGTGAACAGTGACTGGCTGGATTGAAATCACAACCAATTCAAATAAGCATCTAAGCAGTTGCAACCCACTGCCCCTACACTAGTATTATTGTTTTTATTTAGTTACTTTTTCTTCGAATGTGCTCAGAAAATAAAATTTATTTGATTTTATTGAATCTTTTCATGATGTACTAAATGCCTTATTCTGGGCGGAGTGGAAGTGAGTGTCAGACTCTTACTGTGTAGAATCTATCCGTGTTCCTCCTAACGCCCTTTGCGTTCCAGAGCCGCGGTAACCATTTCGAACAAATTCAAACGCTGGATGTACTTAATGCCAAAAAAAGTAATTTTGGTTTTTCTTTTATCCATGGAATATACGTTACGTTTATTTTGCGGGCTCTTACTAGACTCTCAATTACTAGTCATACATCGGCAAAAGTCGAGTTGAATCATAGTAAAAAACAATCCAATTAAGTACTTAACTTGATTACACAGTGGTCCTTCATCTAGCTAGCGCCGAACCAATAAGGCATGCGGCCCACATAACGAGAACCTTTCTGGATTACTAAATAAACTACCGGTACCGATCAGACCGGCTTACTGCATACACATTAGAATTCATCAATCATGCTGGTTGTAAAACGCGCAAATCTAAATATAATAAGTACTTTATGTGATTTTTATTATAAGTTAATGTTTTGTTTATTCCATGGAATAAAACCGCATAGTTTACCGCTGCGCACTTTGTCGGAACATCGGTTTTATTTTTCAAACCTTATTACATCATCTTTTCGCTAGTTGAATGTTTTCATTATTTTGTAGCACCACATTTCCATTTTTTCCTTTCAATTTATTGTAAAGAAATCAACCTTCTCGATCTCAATAGATAAAAATCATAACCCTCCTTTGGCTTTGTGGTAGTCGGGTAAAAACTGGAAGGTACTTTTTCGACGAAAGCTTCGCTCTTAACTAACTGTAAACACATTAAAATTCATTAATAATACCGGTTGTTAAACGTAGAAATGTAAATGAAATAAATACCTAAGTATTTTTTATTACAAACTAGTTACATACCCTGCGGTGTCACCCGCGTGCAGTTACGCCTTTGGTTACTGCTCCGCTCCCGTTGCTCGTAGCGTTATGTTCTATACGTATAAACCTTCCTTGGACTTCCATAAATATGTCAAAACCAAAATTAGGCAATTCGGTTCAGCAGTTCTCCAGTTTTAGCGAGACTAACGAACAGCAATTGATTTTTATATGTATTTATAGATATTTTTCACCCTAGAATAGAACAGAATAATTTTCCACCTCACACGTTGTCAATACATCTGTTTTCAAACCTCAACATCTCTTAATTTGTCTTAATTTTCCAGTTAAATCTTTTTATTGATTTTTCAGCACAACTTGTCCATTTTCTCGTTCAATATCTACAGAAAACAACCTCCTTAAATTCGATAGTGAGCTCTGGAAGGGGTTGCATCGTCAAAAACTTAACTTTAGTGTTCCAGGTAAGATTAAATGTTCCATCTAAAAAAATAAATTATAAATAAGTACCTAACTAGAAACCAATGTGGCGAATTTTCAATTTTATTAAGAGGAAAACTGATGCATAAATAATTCTATTAGGTACTGTAAGGTAAGAAGAGAAGAAGGGAGGTAAGGGAATAATGTACCTATGCAGAACTATGCATTTAAAATCGAACACCGTAGTTTATTTTATTTTATTTAATGACGTATCTAAAGTAGCTTCAGTGTGACATTAGTACCCACCAAAAAAAAAAAAAAAAAAAAGTGTGACATTAGTGCCATTTTTCAATGGTGGTAAAGTTGCTGTTATCTCGAGGATAAGCCGGTAAAAATCCAGTTGTATCTATGGGGTTTTCACCTATTTTAGTAACCGTGATACTAAGCTTAGACAACTCTTATGGGGTGCTTGTCAGAATACCTCCACGCGTGCCTGACGGCTGCTTGTCCTTCTGGACAAGTCCGGAGGGAACGGCAGTCGACAGGACGGTGCACCCTGGGCACGGGCAGTGGTCTTCCCTGGGGAATGGGAAGAGATTCTTATTCTCTGGGGAATGTCACTGTCCGTGGCGAAAATTCTGACGAGTGTGGGGTCCGTGCTGGACCAACAGGGCGTTGCTCCGCGTGTCCCTCTGAATAGCAGAGGGCACAGCGGAGGAATAAGGACGGGCTCGGCGTGCACTTACCCTGCCGTCGAGCAGACAGGGAGGGATGTCGTCCCCCTCTGTCGCCGTCGTACATCGTAACCCATATCGGAGTGTCGTGGATCACGTCTCGCGGCTTCGAGTGGGACCGAGGGTCTTGGCTTAACCGCCCGGACCGCGAGGTAGAAAACCTCTATAAAAAGTTACCCCGAATCCCAAGCGGCGGCGCACCGTGAGGGGATGTATGGCTGACGGGAGGTTCTACGGAACAATCAGTCCCTAGTGCGAACCACTGTTTTTTGGTTGGATGGTTGGAACTCTATATACTCGTGGGATTTAAAATGGATCTATCAATAAATAATAAAAATAAAAATGACGAAAGGGAGAAGGGGGATGCAGGGTCGGAGTCTGACTCTGCTCCCAGTGTGGTGAGCGTGGGAAGCTCAGTGAGCTCCCGCCGCGCAGAGTTCCTGCGCAAGCGCTCCAGACCGGTCGACGACCAGGGGTCGTCGACTGAGGGCGAGTTGGCCTCGGCTCGTAAGATCCCCACCAGCAAGCGCGGTGGGGTTCAGGAGCGAGGCCCCGGCAGGGTGACGGCCCGGAGTAGGGTTGCCGGGCGACCGGCGACGCCTGTCGCGGGGGGGCAGCCCCCCCTTGGCGAGTCCGGCGACGAGGTGGGTGCAGCTGGCGGCTCCGAATTGGAGCGTAAGGCCAGGCTTGCGGAGGTCGTGGAGGCCGCCGTCTTACGTGTGGCTCGGCAGAGGGCGAAAACGTCCAAAGACCGGGCCATATCGGAGGCGGCGGCCACCATAGTGGCGGCGGCAGAGGCCGCATACGCGACGCCGCAGACCGACGAGGTCGGTCGGCTTCGGACGGAGGTGGCTCGCCTGACGGCCGCCATGGGGCCCCTGGTTGAGAGCAACAGGAGGCTCCAGGCGGAACTAGCCGAGCTTCGCGGGGCGGGTGGGGGCCAGCAGCCAGCCAGCCGGCAGCCCGTGCCGGTAGAGAACCAGGTTCTCAACCTGGTTCGGAAAGAGCTGGCCGCCTTCCAGCAACGGTTCTCCATTCTGGAGGGCATCGTGCTGCGCCCCCCCCTGGCGGCTGGTGGCGCCAAGAGGGCCTCGTACGCGGCAGCCGCCTCTGAACCGGGGCCGGTCAGGCAGCCCCCCAGTAGGGCTGCTCCGGCGCCCGCCGCCAAACCGGTCCCACCAAAGCCGGCACCGGCGAAGCCGGCTCCGACAAAGTCGGCTCCGGTGAAGCCGGCACCGGTGAGTGGTGCGGCGCCCCGGAGGAGGAGGGGTAGGGTGGCGGTGGCGGCGGTTATGCCTGAGCCGCCCCAAAGCTCTCCCGCGGCCGAGGCCGAGTGGCAGGTGGCCGGGGAGAAGGAGAGGGGCCAAAAGGCTGCCCGAAAGGCCAGGGCGGCCACAAGAAAGGCGGAGGAGCGGCGGCGGCGCAGAGCGCGCAAAGCCGCGGCGAGGCTACGCGCCCCCAAATCCGCGGCTGTAGTGATTTCACTACAGCCGGAGGCGGAGAAGAGGGGCGTCACCTACGGCGAGGTGCTCGCCAAGGCGAAAGCGGCGGTGAGCTTGGCGGAGCTCGGGATCGCTGGGGGCCTCCGGCTAAGGGTCACCGCTACGGGGGCCCGGATGCTGGAGATCCCCGGCGCCACTAGTGGCTCGTCCGCTGACGCCCTGGCTGAAAAGCTCAGGGCGTCCCTAGACGCGGATGAGGCCCGAGTGTCCAGGCCGGTCAAGTGCGCAGATTTGCGCATTTTGGGCCTGGACGACTCCGTCACCGCCGCGGAGGTGGTGGCCGCCGTCGCCAGGACGGGTGGATGCCCTGCCGATCAGGTGAGGGCAGGCACCATCCGTCCGGACCGCGTGGGCATGCAGACCATAACGGTCAGCTGCCCCGTGACGGCGGCCAGAGCCATAGTGGAGGGCCGAAGGCTCCTGGTGGGATGGGTATCGGCGCAGGTCAAACTGCTCGAGCCCAGACCCCTGAGGTGCTTCCGCTGCCATGTGGGCAACCACGTGGCATGCCGATGCGCCTCGGAGGTAGACCGCAGCGCATTGTGTTTCCGCTGCGGTCAGCCCGGTCACAAGGCCGCGGCTTGTGATGCTCCGCCGCACTGCGACGCATGTGCGGTGGCCAGCAAGCCGGCCGACCACCGGGCTGGGAGCAGGGCCTGCGCTCCGCCGGCCAAGGCCGGGGGACGGCCCTCCACCGCCGTGGTCCTCGCCACCGCCGCCGCCGCCGCCACCGCCGCCGCCGCCGCGGCGGCCACACCAGGACCCTCAGGGGTGATTCAGGAGGGGGTGGTGATGGATTGCCAATAACGGCTCCATTACGCCTCCTCCAGGCGAACATCAACCACTGCGCCTGCGCTCAGGATCTGTTGCTCCAGAGCATGGCGCAGTGGTCGATACACATCGCCGTGGTCGCTGAGCCGTACTTTGTCCCGCCCAGGGATGCCTGGGTGGAGGACCTTAGCGGCTCAGTGACCATAATTGCGTCGGCCGCCGCCGGCACCCCATCCCTGGAGAGTGTCAGGAGGGGACAGGGGTGCGTAGCAGCACGGTTCGGGGACATTGTCGTGGTAGGAGTCTACTTCTCCCCGAACCGAACTCTCGCCGAGTTCCACAACTCCCTTGCGGAGTTGAGTGTCGTCGTCGGAAGCCATTCCCTTCCCGTGCTAGTGCTCGGGGACTTCAATGCCAAGAACTTGGCTTGGGGTTCTCGTTGCACGGACGTGCGAGGAAGGATGGTGGAGGACTGGGCTCTGGAGAAGGGCCTAGTCGTCCTAAATCGGGGTTCTGTCGCCACGTGCGTGCGGATGCGGGGCGAGTCTGTTGTGGACATATCGTTCGCCAGCCCCGCTCTGTCACCACGGGTCCTCGACTGGCGCGTTATGGAGGGGGTGGAGACCTACTCCGATCACCGGTATATCCGGTTCGACGTCTCCGCCCAGGACTCCAGCGCGCCGGTCATACAGGCCCCGAGTGGTCCGCGGTGGGCGCTGAAGCAGCTGAACCGGGAGCTTCTCCTGGAAGCCTCGATCGTGCAGGCCTGGGTGTCATCACCGGACAGGCCTGCCGACATCGACAACGAGGTGGGGTGGTTCCAGGAGGCCATGTCCGAGATTTGTGACGTGGCAATGCCCCGAGTTCGGCCAGGTAGCGCCCGCCGGCAGGTATACTGGTGGTCGCGCGAGCTGACGCCTCTGCGAGAGGCGTGCGTCGCTGCGCGGCACCCATATGCCAGGCATCGCAGGCTCCGCGTTCGGCCTCCGAATGCGGCAGTCATCGAGGCGGAGTTGTACGAGAGGTACAGAGCGGCGAAGACCGCCCTCAACGAGGCTGTCATGCGGGCCAAGGCTCAGGCCCGCGAGGAGCTGCTGGGGACTCTGAACGGAGATCCGTGGGGGCGCCCTTACAAGACGGTGCGGGGTAAGCTCCGCACCTGGGCCCCCCCGCTGACGCAGAGTCTCCGGCCGGAGCTCGTTGAGGACGTGGTGAGCGCTCTGTTCCCTTCGCGGGGGGAACATCCTCCCCCGCCCATGGCTCCGCCTCTTGCGATGCCGGAAACGGACCACGACGACGACGACACCCCTGAAGAGACTGGGGTAGACCTGAGGATGGCGGTACGAAGGCTGAAAGCCAAGAATACCGCCCCGGGACCCGATGGCTTACCTGGCAAAGCCTGGGTCCTGGCCTCAGAGGCCCTCGGGCCTCGACTGGAGGGGCTCCTAAGCGCATGCTTGGAGAGGGGCCAGTTCCCACGTCGCTGGAAGACGGGGAAGCTGGTCCTCATACGGAAGCCGGGGCGCCCTGCGGACTCGCCGTCCGCATACCGGCCCATCGTGTTGCTCGACGAGGTGGCAAAGCTCTTTGAGAGAGTGATTGCGGGCCGCCTCGTCGGGCACCTGGTGGGGATGGGGCCGGACCTTGCGGACAACCAATTTGGTTTCCGCAGGGGGCGCTCTACGGTGGACGCCATCATGCGCGTGAGAGCCCTATCGACGGGGGATGCAGTGGCCCGGGGCGGGGTCGTCTTGGCGGTGTCTCTTGACATCGCCAATGCCTTCAACACCCTGCCCTGGAGTTGCATTAGGGAGGCACTCCGGTACCACCGGATGCCGACCTACCTCCGTCGAGTTGTCGGGGCCTATCTGACGGATAGGGCCGTGATTTACCCTGGTCGCACAGGAGAATGGAACCGGCGAGAGATGTCGTGCGGTGTCCCACAGGGTTCGGTTCTGGGGCCGCTCCTGTGGAACATCGGATACGACTGGGTGCTGCGAGCCGACCTCCCTGAGGGCGTCGGCGTAGTATGCTACGCCGACGACACGCTGGTCTGGGCGCAGGGAAGGTCGCACGAGGCGGCGGCCGACTTAATGACACGCGGGGTTGCGATAGTCGTTGAGAGGATCCGGCGGTTGGGTCTCGAGGTGGCCTTGCACAAATCTGAGGCCATGTGTTTTCATGGGCCTCGGAATAGGCCACCGTCGGGATCCCAACTAACGGTAGGAGGGGTTCACATCGGCGTCGGGTCGACGATGAAGTACCTGGGACTCGTCCTCGACAGTCGGTGGAACTTCGCGGAGCATTTCCGACGTTTGGCCCCCAAACTGGAACGGGCCGGGGCTGCCTTTAGGCGGCTTCTACCCAACCTGGGGGGACCAAACGCCTCCTGCCGGAGGCTCTACGCGGGAGTCGTGCGGTCGATGGCCCTTTACGGGGCCCCGGTGTGGGCGCAGGGGTTAAGGCGACTTGCCGCCCACTACCTCATTGCGTCCCAACGGGTGATCGCCATAAGGGCCATCCGAGGATACCGCACGATCTCGGGGGAGGCGGCGAGCCTCCTTGCCGGATTGCCGCCGTGGGATCTGGAGGCGCTGGTCCTCGCGCGCCTGTACGAGTGGCGCGTGGAGGTACTAGGCCGGGGGGAGAGTCCGCCACCGCGGCAAATTGCCGCTCGGCGGGCCGACCTCCGGCTCGATCTCATGGCGACATGGAGACAGCGACTGTCGCAACCTCGTGCTGGGCACGCCTTAATAGAGGCGGTAAGTCCCCTCTTTGAGGAGTGGCTGGAGAGGCGCCACGGCGCCCTCACCTACCGCCTGACGCAGGTCCTCACCGGACACGGGTGTTTCGGGAGGTTCCTGGACCTCATCGGGCGGGAGGAAACGTCCGGGTGTCACCATTGTGTGGATCGCCCCGAGGACACGGTGGAGCACACCGTGGCGGTATGCCCCGCTTGGGCGGAGCATCGCCGAGTCCTCGTGGCGGCCATCGGCGGCGGCGAACTCTCGCGTCAGGCCCTGGTGCAAGCCATGGTCCGGAGCGAGAGGGAATGGGATGCAGTCGCCTCCTTCTGCGAGGCAGTAATGCTTGAGAAGGAGGCGGCGGGACGGTTGAGACAGCGGTTCTCCCGTCCCAGCCGCCGCGGTAGACGCTCCGGACGTCGGGAGCCGCGAGACGACTCCCGGCCACCGTAGATACTGGCCTGTGGACGGTGAGCAATGGGTAGCTCACCGTCCTTACGTTGCATAACGACAGGCCGTGTCGACGGCGCGTTCGTGTTCCACGCGCGCCTCAAAGAGATGTCAGCAAAAGGAAGGGGCCACTGAGGGCCGATGCCTGCCGGGGCTGCGGGTTGTTCGCAAGAGATACCGCGCCCCCGGAACGCAAAGGGCACAAGAAGGAACATGGGTGGGTTTTAGTCAGTAAAAGTCTGACACTCCCTCCCGCCCCGCCCAGGGCGGGAGAAGTTATTTGATGATTTCCCACCCACCAAAAAAAAAAAAAAAAAAAAAACAAAAAAAAAAAAAAAAAAAAAAAAAGACAACTCTTATGAATCCAGTATTTAAATGAAGCAGACACCAGCAAACGAAATCTTCTAGTAGACTATCGATTAATACTAGTTACTAGACCATGAATATACAATAATACTAACTTGAGATAATTCTACGAGATTATCTTACAATTATAATATAATTAAGATACCTACGGAGGAATGGAGATAGGTACCCTATTAATAGCTCTGTTAATGAAGCAATTATGCTAATATCGGGAGACAATCAAAAATAAAATTGATAAGAGCTTATCGACAATTTCTAATCACCTCTGTGTGTGGGATTGTTTATTGTATGTAGATGTATGCTAGCCTGTTTATGTCGATTCCATTAAGACAATTCATGGCAACACAGTTGGCGCTGTAGCTAAGTGATAGTCTGGTTCGATTCCCGCACGGAAAAAATATTTGTATTGCCGGCAAATAGTTGTTCGAGGTCTGGCTATTTGAGGCCTGCAGTGGCGGGCCGGCACCAGTCGAGGACCGCGGAAGGCGCTTAAGTTCCCGGGATCCCCAGCGTAAGTGTGGGAATGGAACACCGGGGTGGTTTTTGGTCAGTAAAAGTCTGCCCCAGGGCGGTGGACATCCATGAGGATTTTCCACACAGGCAACAAAAAAAAAGGTTTGGCTATTTGACTATTAGTGTGTGTGTGTGTGTGTATTTATAAGTTTGTAAACTCACCCACGATAAAGGAAACATTCTAGTGTGGAGCTACGTTTAGTAATAAAATATTTAAGTATGTATTAATGACCAAAATTGAATACAATGAAATACCTTTTTTTCCGGATGAGAAATCATAAAATGACTTGCCCCGCCCGGGGCGGGGCGGGAGGGAGTGTCAGACTTTTACTGACTAAAACCCACCCATCTTCTTTCTTGTGCCCTTTGCGTTCCCGGGGTGCGGTGTCTCTTTCGATTGAAATCCCTATACCCAATATTAAATCCTTTAACATACAAATTCTCTGAAACTACGGCAAACTAAATTATTATGTACTTAACAATATCCCATGAGCTTCTTCTAAGTTAAAACACCATATCCAAGTAGTACATAGCACATCACACACTACGTACCTAAAAGCCACTATGTAAATACCGACAAAACTGGCCAAAAATTCACAAACTAACTTTAATTTGAGTAAATATTTGGAAACATAACCATATTTACTTTTCTCAGTTTCATGTTTACATCAAAAGATAATTACTTAGGTACCTAAACTTACAAATTAATTAAGTTATGATTGTGACAGAAAAAAACAAATAATTTGTTAATATTTTATTTAAAATATTTCCACAGGGAATCAAAGCAGTTACGACATACATTAATACAATACATGAGATTAGTTATTTCATAAATATTTCGATATTATTTTGATACAAGTTATCATTGCCGGGTAATTGAAAAGCGCCTACTACTGTTTCACTTCTCATTCTCATGAACGACTTGTGGCTTGTAATCTAATTCGAGAACCTTGCTCAGGCTGTTGACATACATGTCCAACCGCTGGGTCATGTAGTAACAACGCCGGTCCTTAATCTGCCTGTTCTTGTTCAGATCCATCACACTAATCAGCAGCCCATCCCTCGTACGCGAAAGCCCTGGGCACCTCACGCCGTCAGGACCGGTGAAATAACTTGAACCGTAGAAGAGACCTATGTCTTTGTGGGCAGGTTTACCATCAGCAGACGTGAACTCATTAGGAAACTCCTCATATCCAACTCTGTTTATAGCCGCCGTGTAGTAGCAGTTCGTGATAGCAGCGTTCCTTGCCTCGATGTTCCACATGTACTCGCTACCAGCTTCAGCAGCAATGGTACATGATGGGTTGAAGACAATCTCCGCGCCGTTCTGCCCGAACATCATCCAGTTCAGCACATGATGACGGCCGAAGCAAATGTTCACCGCGATCTTACCGTACCTGGTCGCGAAGACGGGGTGGCCAGTGTTACCTTCCATGTAGTAGTTGGATTCGTTGAAGTCTCCTACCCTCGGGATGTGATTCTTGCGGTGCTTGCCGATGACGCTGCCGGTGTCGCTGATGATAACAGCGGTGTTCCACAAAATGTCGGAATGGTTCTCGTCTCTCTCCAGGATAGAGGACACAAATACCATTGCGTATTTGACTGCTAACTCACTCAGGAACCTCGTGGTAGGGCCGTCTTCAGCTGATTCGGCGAACTCGCACCACGGCTGCTTCTCCCTCGTGCAGAAAGCGAAAGGCATGTTCCAAAGTTCTTGGAAGCAGATAATGTTAACTCCTTCCTGACCGGCAACATCGATCATCTTCTTTACTTTATCGAAGATGGCCTTCTTCTGCTCGTTGACTGGGCGGTCGGTGGGGGCGCCAATTGAATTTTGAATGACACCCACCTTCACAATCCTGGGAGGTCTGGTCTGTTCTTTCTTGGCAGGGAATGCATAAGCAGCGATTTCGAAGTCAGCATCTTTTGCCGCTGCGATCGAAGAGTCCTTCAGCTTAACTTCGTGGTTGTCAATTCTTCCATAGTGGATTCGGTTGAACTCATCAAGGTCACGACCGCTGAGGTTATTGTTGATGATGGCTTCTAAGCTGAGAGTTTCGTTTTCCATTTTTAAAATATTTATATGTATGTGTCCGCTCCCTTGGATGACCCGTCAACGACTGCGCTTTTCAGCCTGCGCCGCAGTTTAAATACCTTCGAGGTTGTTAGTGATGCATTAGCCGTAGGTTTGTTTGTTTTATCTGTGTGGTCCGGCTGTTGTGGACGACCTTCGACCCTCCGCGATAACTTTAGAAGCGAGTCTGAAAAATATTTGGTTATCTTGACCGGACTTGACTACGTGACCAGAGAAGTAATAAGAGCTATCCGGGGTGTCGTACGATGATAATAGATTATAAAAATAATTTTATATAAAACAATACTTACATAGGTAATTTATCTACAAACAAACACAAACATACCATCACGCCTGTATTCCCCGGAGGGTTAGGGAGAGGTGTACCAATGTACATCCACAGTTCGCCGATATGTTTAGGTCCCACGTAATAGGGAGCGAGCCTATTGCCATTAACCGGGCAAAAAACCTAACTCCGAGCTACTGCTGAGAATTTCATAGAAAAACCTTATAACACTTTTTGCTCGACCTGGAAATCGAACCCAAGACCTCTAGCGTAGCAGTCGCACTAAGGACCACTAGGCTAACGAGGCAGACAAAAAAATGTATACTAGCTTTTATTTCTAGTGTAGTATATACAGTGGACCCCCGGTTATCCGGCCCCTGTCTAATCTAATGCCTATCACTGTTGAATTATTTATAAATATAAAATTTTGTTGCGGCTGCCTCGTTAGCCTAGTGGTCCTAAGCGCGACTGCTACGCTAGAAAGTCCTGGGTTCGATTCCCAGGTCGAGCAAAAAGTGTTATTGGGTTTTTCTATAAAATTCTCAGTAGCAGCTCGGAGTTAGGATTTGTGCCCGGTTAATGGCAATAGGCTCGCCCCTTATTACATAGCACCTAAAACATACTGTCGAACTGTGGGTGTACATTGATACACCTCTGCCTAACCCTTCGGGGAATATAGGCGTGATGGTATGTTGTTGTTGATGGTAAAATTTAGTTATTATTTTTTGTAAGTTCTATAGCATTAATGGCGTTAATTTTATAATAACACGTAAGCTATTGTAATGTTTAATTTACTAAATTCGACGTACATATGTAGTATTTGTAGTACAGATAGAATGTTATATCTGTTTTGATCTGTAATTTGTCGGATTACGAGGTAATCTTGCTCAAAATAATCTGAATTATAGAGGGTTTTTCCGGTACTCTATAATTCGACAAATTCGATAGTCCGACACTGCTCTGCAAAACGCTTGTCGGATTACCGGGGGTCCGATATAGTTACTATATAGTTTTCTTAACTTTCCTAGGGATAAAAAAAATCTTGTAATACTTTGCACCGTCTTCGTTTATGCTTTCGAAATGTATTAAGTATCGAATATTGCGGTAACGTATAGCAACCTTAGATGACGACCACACAATGCAGTTACCACAGGCCGCCCTAGATTCATTCATTCTCACTAACTTCTGCCCGCCACTTCGTCCGCGTGGGTTATTTTAGTCTTTGTTTTCTACTCCGCTCCCGTAAGTCGTAGCGTGACGTTAGGTATATGTATAGCCTTCACTATTCCTCATAAATCAAGCTATCTATAAATATTAGAAAACTGAAGAGTTTCTTTGTTTGTTTGCTTGGTTGAACGCGCTAATCTCAGGAACTGCTGGTTTGAATTGAAAAAATATTTTTGTGTTGGATAGTCCATTTATCGAGGAAGGCTACAGGCTATATAACATCACGCTATGACACACCGCAGTGGAGCAGTAACCAAAGACGTCAATTAATGCGGGTGAAAAGAACCACGCGGACGAAGTCGCGAGCAGATGCTAGTCTTAAATAAAAATATTTTTTCCAATCCGACTTGTTAAATTACTGTTTTAGTTATTGCTCAGCTTCCGTGGGTCTTCGCGTGATGAAAAAAAAAAGAAAGCACAAATGTGAAGTTAATTTTTGGCGCCCTAAAAACCCAAAAATTTACTTGACGTTTCTGCTCACGACTCGTGGCGCCTACTATACTCTACTTCTTATTTATTATTACCGACCAACCAACTTAGGTACAACTTACTGACCAAGAGAACCCGTTTATTTATTTTTTTCAAGTCGTTAGAAGGCAAAACATAAGTCTATATTCTGTAGAAACAACCAAAGTTTTAAGTACCAATCACATCTTTAATCAAATGTTGACCAATCTCGAATAATACATAGTGTTTATACATAACGAGTCGCGAGCCGATTTGTTAAACATTGATTAGTTATACAAGCCACGCTTATTGACATCGCACTCAACGTTACGTAACTTATCGCTTGTTTATACACCAGAGATATTTATATCATTTTACGAAAAACATGGAGACCCGATCAGTGCAAAGTTTGGACGAAATTGTCAAAAATAATTTGAATTCGGAACAGTTGAAGGATTATAATAGAATACATTATGGAAGAACTGATCATTGTGAGTTAAAAATTGAAGATTCGACGTTAGCAGCAGGTAAGGTGCATGATTTTGAAGTCGAAGCCTTTTGTTTTGACGCTGCAAAAGAGGTTAGAGCTCCAAAAATCGTCAAGGTCGGTTTAATTCAACATTCAATTGTTTTGCCGACTAATGAACCCATAGACAAACAGAAAATTGCTATTTTTAATAAAATCAAAAAGTTAATTGAAACAGCTGCCTCGGAAGGTGTTCAAATTCTTTGTTTACAAGAAGCATGGTATTTGCCATTCTTCTTGTGTACGCGAGAGAAGGAAGATTGGAACGAATTTGCAGAATCAGCTGAGAATGGTCCGAGCTTCCTATTTCTGAGCAAATTAGCTAAAAAGTACGATATGGTAATCGTGTCGCCTATTTTGGAAAATGACCAAGGAGTATGGTGGAATACTGCTGTTGTTATAAATGAAAGTGGAAATTACATAGGAAAACATCGCAAAAACCATTTACCCAGCGTTGGGAGCTTCAGTGAGACGTCTTATTATTTACCTGGTAACACTGGCCATCCTGTTTTTGAAACAAAATACGCCAAAATTGCTGTTAATATTTGCTACGGTCGACACCATGCTTTAAACTGGTTAATGTTTGGCATTAATGGAGCAGAAATCGTTTTCAATCCTGCAGCAACCATTTCTGAATTTGGAGAATCGTTTTGGGGCATTGAAGCCCGTAACGCAGCGATTGCTAATGGCTATTTTACTTGTAGCTTGAATAGAGTTGGCACTGAAGATTTCACAAGTAAAAACAGCAAGAAAAATATAAATAGAACTTATTATGGATCGAGTTACGTCTCAGCTCCTAATGGCTGCAGAACTCCTGGCCTATCAAAAAACAACGATGGTCTTCTCATTGTTCAAATGGATTTAAATCTTTGTCGTCAAGTAAAAGACCACTGGGGATTCAATATGACAGCCCGGCTGGATATGTTTGCCAAAGAAATAAAAGATGCATTGCCGGTTGCCCAGAATATAAAATAGAGAAGACTTTGTTGCATTTGAGATTTGAAAGATTTTTTTTTTATAAAATTAATAAATTGTTACAAATTAATAGTTATTTTTTGGACCTTTTTTATATATTGCTTAAAATCAACAATTATTTTGATTTCTTCATGAAAGATAAAACATAGCGCTCAGATTTCATCATTTGCAATATTTTGCAAATGATTTTTAACCCAATTTAGGACATTTTTCAGTTAATTACAATTAAGAAATTAAAACAGTTCGAAACTATTGTTGCTCTGTTTGAGTTGACCCATAATTAAATCAAATACAGAAAATGGCAGTAAATATTATTTTTGTATTATCAAGTCCATAGACTAAGAGAAAACTAACAATGGCAACTTTCAGTATTTTTTTATCTGTGAATGATTCGAATTGTGTCGCCGATGAATTGTCACTTTTCGGTTTCCCGTGTAAAGTTTATTGCTGTGTTTTTATTATAAAATAGCTGGATTTATTTACATAAAGGCAAAATGGTAAGTATTTTTTACTATACTTAACTCATAATATCTGCTCTAGGGCAATTATGAATTAAGAATCCAATGAATATTGGTTATGATAGCGTCATGAACATTACAAAGCATAATTTGTATTTTGTTATATTTACGCTGCATTTAACAGTGTTCTAGCTCATAAAGCTACAAATCGATTTAATCTCAATTCTTCAAAACATTTTTTGTAAAAAAACATCCAATGGTTTTCACTTCCCTCTTTCTAATATTTCTACTGTTTCCAGTCTATTTTAGCCTATAATGGAGGCGCGGTGGTCGCAATGAAGGGGAAGGGCTGCGTGGCAATCGCAACAGACAAACGCTATGGTATTCAGGCTCAGACTGTGTCCACCAACTTTCCCAAGGTGTATCAAATGGGACCCTCACTGTATGTCGGCCTGCCCGGCTTAGCCACTGATACACAGACTGTGTTCCAGAGATTAAAATTCAGGTAAGCTAGCAAGGCAAACTGCCTTCTCCCGAATCTATAGCTGTATTGTCTAGATATAGAAACCTTTTTGAGTTTTTGATAATTTAGAAACTGTACATAAAGGTTTCAGTACACATATTAAACAGGCACCTGTTATGATAAACAAATTAATGTAAAGCCCTGTCATCATTATCAATTTGTAAATTGGAAGTTCTAATCAAATTCCTTCGCTTAAAACATAATTATGTATTTCCAGAATGAACCTTTACGAGCTGAAAGAGAACAGAATGATGAGACCCAAAACATTCTCAGCGATGCTGTCCAACTTATTGTACGAAAGGCGTTTCGGACCCTACTTCATTGAGCCAGTCATCGCTGGATTGGACCCTTATGATAACCAACCCTATGTGTGCAATATGGATCTGGTAAGCTGTTGTTATCATTTTAAATACATCTGGTAATCATAGTGCAAAGTCAAACTCAAGTCAATAGAATTTTCAACAGGAACAAAATATGAAATAAGACATTCAAGCATTTGATAATTAGCAACTTGCAATTTCATCCGTCTAGCACAATACTAGTATTCTGTCTCACTCACATTGAGAAGTAACTTTTACAATACATCGTCACTTTAATATTGTTACATGATGTGTTTTCTCATCTATACATCACTAACTGCTGCCTTAAAGTTTCCTTTTGCTCTACATTTATTTTGAACACATGTCTGTAAGATTCTTTCTTACCCAGTTATATTTGCTTTGTTCCACAGATCGGGTGTCCCAATGAGCCTGAAGACTTTGTGGTATCAGGAACCTGTTCAGAACAGCTGTATGGTATGTGTGAGGCTCTGTGGGAACCCAACCTGTCACCTGATGAGCTTTTTGAAAGTATCTCACAGGTAAGATAATATTTATTAGTGTACCTACTTAAATTATGAGAAATTTACATACTCATTGAGGAATCACTTACACCTGTCAACAAATCTAGGTTAGTGGTACTGGTGGGGAGGAGTTATATAGTAAAATATACCATCACGCCTGTATTCCCCGAAGGGTTAGGCAGAGGTGTAACAATGTACACCCGCAGTTCGCCGGTATATTTAGGTCCCATGTAATAAGGGGCGAGCCTATTGCCATTAACTGGGCACAAATCCTAACTCCGAGCTGCTACTGAGAATTTCATAGAAAAACCCAATAACACTTTTTGCTCGACCTGGGAATCGAACCCAAGACCCCTAGCGTAGCGGTTATATAGTAATTGGAAATTAAAACCAATTTCTACACATTCCTAATGAAAATCAGTTTATCATACCACCTTGCAGGCGAATCCAGCCCCGTCAGACTCAACAAAGTTTCAGTTCAGTCATTTTTGAACCCATTGACATATTTCTCCTTAAAACCTTCTTGCAGCTAATACATTGTGTTATCTCCACAGGCACTGGTGAACGCCGCCGACCGCGACGCCATCTCAGGTTGGGGCGCCGTGGTGTACATCATTGAGAAGGACAAGATCACTGAGAAGCACGTCAAGACGAGGATGGACTAGTTTGTTGTAAGATATGTCGTGGTCTGGGAGATTTTACTAATAAAATTATTCTAAAATTTAATTGGACGTTTTCATTGCCATTCACTCCCACTGTGTCCCCATTAATTTTCCCGTTTCACAATAATTATACTAACCCAATATAGTTGCTACCTCAGGCATTGATGTTTCTGATCTATTCAATCCGACTTAATGTGGATTGACATCTGCATGCTGAGAGAAAGAAAAATAAACTTTTAGTGGCTTCCCATGCTAAATCTATTTTAGAGGTAGCGCGATTAGGTAATAAATTAATACAATTTTTATAATGCAGGATCTTTATAAACCGAATATTTAAAAAATTAAGTTTTAATTTTTCAAACACATTTTTTTGTCTTTACAAGAGTAGTAGACTAGAGAATTAACATTTCAACCGTGTTGCTTACATGCCGAATATGTTTGTATGTAGCGAAGCTATCGTTAAATACATATTATATGCCGTACACTGCGGGCTCGTGGCTTCAACCGTCACCAATAACAAGATAAAACCTATTCGAAATAACGTAACTACAAATTAAAATACAATTACCGACCTAAACAATGGCAACACATATGACATAATTTGAATCATTTCATGACTAACACATTGTTCAGGAATATGCAGACAGGGTTCTGAATAAAATAAAATAAAATCCTCTTCGCTGAGAGGGTAACAAAGAATTTCTAAACACTAAAGTTGGCCACCTCGTAACAAAATAGTTCACTTCATTTTAATTTAGAAACATGTAAAGGTGACCAACTCGAAATCTAATATAAAATTAATATCTAAAAGTAAACAATATCTATCACAAAAAAAAACTAACGTCTGACAAAATTATTTCAAATCGAAAGCGTACCGAATGGAGCCCTGAATACTGATTATCGTGAATAAATCTTGTAATATTTCCCCAATAAGCACTCAAAAAGTTAAACGAACTAAATGAAGAACGATTTAATTATTCTGAGGTCAGCGGAACATTGATGTGACGCGTTCAATAACGCTAGTCGAGGGTGTGAAGGAATCGACGCCTAAAAAGTATAAAATTTACCAATATTATTAGTACACCGTAAACGGCACTTGAATTTTTACAGAATAAATCACAAAGACTTCATAACAATCCAAGTCTTATTCGAAATATAGAATAATAAATAACAAAATCTTACATCATATTATTAGAAACACTACTCTAAACAGAAACTAAGCGAACTAGGTATGGATATATTGGCAAAGACGACATCATGTAATGGGTGAAACACCGACTCTTAACAATGGCCGTTTCTTTTATACAATTTTGGACTCAACTGTCCTTTTAATAGAATACATAGTTAAATGTTAGTTAACGAGTACAATACCGAATACATTGATAACAGTCTTCCCTGGGAATCGAACATTATGAGGTTTTTTGGAGAACTTTACTAGGAAATATTTGACATAACTTTCACTAGCTTATAATTTTAAGATGTAATTCTGAATCGTAGTTCCAATACTTTTAACTTCAACAATAGACCTTATACATATTCTCACAGTATGGATTGATACAAATCTATTTATTATTATTAATAACATTTCACTTCTATACTCACTATTATTTATTTATAAATCAAATATAAAATCGTTTATTGACGATTTTCATAAGTTAGTTCTTTGATTCGATCCATACTCCCCAGGGGAATAGTCTCACAACTTTTATTATGAACAAAACTTGTATGTACTTCAAACAATATACAATACAAGGTCCAATCAAATTAACTGTCGAAACTTTACGGATATGATGAGAAACGATACAACGTCGAAAAAGCTAAAAAAAAATCTAAACACAAAATTTCAAGTAGAAAATATAGGTTTATTACCATATCTCGGAAAGTACGTAAATCCGTTTGGGACCAAAGAGTATCATTCGTAGATCTTTGACAGTCGTTACGGGTAGTCTGAAACTCGAAAGACAAGCAGTCTTACCAAAGAGTATCATGTGACCCAGTATTTGGACTGTGGAGGTCATGTAGGCAGTAGCTCCATGTACTGGTATTCGATTAGACTGGAAGCCGATCCCAACTGTTTGGAAAAGGCTAGGCAGATGCAATACAGCTGATCACGGGGCCAACAGCCGTATTCTTGAAAATTAAATTCTTTTTTTAAATGTTTTATCAATACCACCACATGTGTGAAGTTTCTTCAGCTAATTTAATTAGGCCCATTATATCCAAGGCATTACAATAAGATATATAATACAACGGCCAATTATAAATAGTATACATGTTATTTCATTGATAAAGTTAAATTGGCCAACCGTAACACGTCAACATCCTAATTCAATGATATTTTAACATTTTTATTTATTCATTATAATTTGTCAATACTAAACTACGCTTTAGCGGAACATTATAAAAAGCTAATAACGAGTTATGAAAATTATTGCGAAAGTGCTTTGTGGGTTTTTATAAGATAATGTGCACTGAAGAGCTGCATTGTCAAAATTTCCTTCAGTGAATTTAGGTGAGATGAGTTTGATGTGAGCTGTAATCCCACCTGATGTAGGCGGTTTATGCCTCACCTCACCTCACCGAAATTTTTACGGAATACTACTGCGGATCTCAACATACGTCGCAACTATATGCAGTATTTTTACTTGAAATGCAGCCTGTACACAAAATCTAGGGTACATATACATTGGCAAGCACGTCTTTATCCATAATTACACACTTCACGGTCTACGGCCTACGGCCAGTAGATAGGGTCACAGACCACGTATTCCTCGACGATTCGACAGGGTAACGATACCGTACGAGAAGACGCTGTGAGCAATCACAATGGCATTAAGGCGACACTCCACCAAAGCGGAGACGAGAAGAGGTGTGAGTACAATCAATCAGCTTGCGTCATTTTGACAGCTTAGCACTTAACTAAAGCACAATACAATATCCTATTGGTTAATTACGAGACATCTCCTCTCGTCTCCGCTTTGGTGGAGTCTCGCCCTTATGTGCGAAACTCCCGTTTTTTTTTTCAACGTTTTACGTATTTGCCAACGTGTACGCATTTCAAATAAGTTCCATTTTTGAATTGTTCAATCATGGGACTCACTAGAGATTAAGCGAAAAAGAAAAAAGCAATTCAAAAATGGAACTTCAGTTGATTTTGGAAAGGTTTTTCTTCGGATATTGTGGGACAGTGCACAGTAGCTTTATTACTGAATTCGAGGTTGCCCTTAATAAACGAAATACAATATTTTTATCGCATTCTTGTCTTAACATTATAATACAATCAATCCATCACTCCATCTATGATTTAAAACAACTTCTAGCTAATCTAATTCGTATGCGTAACGCACGACGTATCATGCTATACATCCCAGTAAACGCTGACCTTGCATCGTAGTGGCTCTACGTGCAATTAGGGATTAGATTATACTGGAAATGTATAGCTTCTTTGTCATCGTGCGTACGCGAGACACAATAGAAAGGACATTATTCAGCTTCCGTACATTTATAGGCTAAATATAAAAGTACTGAACAAAATTATATTCTTCTAGAATAAGTTATCCCCTTAAATATTTACTGAGAGACCAAATCTCTTGGGGTCATTCTCCATCAAGCTACGTAATTTCCTAAAATTACTTTCTTGTACTTATTTGACAGTTTCAGAGTGTTGTAATGAAATTAATTCATTTTTACTGAAGCAAACTATTGGTATTTCAAACGTTACTTTTGTTAGTTAAACATTCTGAAGACAGTATGTGTCAAATATAACAGTATGACAGGGCAGAGAACTACTCTAGATATTTGATCCCATAGAAAAAATACAAAGAATAATGTGGAGTATACCTAACTTTCTTTTTATACCACTGGATGGCAAACAAGGCGACGGCCTACCTAATGTTAAGTGGTCACCGCTACCTTTGGACATCTGCAATACCAGAGGCCTTACAAATGCGTTGCCATTCCAGAGACAAATTTGAAATGCCTCATGTATCTGTCACCACCGGCATCTTTCAAACCGGAACACAGAACGCTGCTTTGCGGCAGAAATAGATATGGAAGTAGTACTTCCCCGGAAGAACTCCTTCACAAATAGGTTACTTTTTTTTATTGGGTTTGTTTTAGCCCAGTTGAACAATATCCTTTTATTGCAACTTGTGTGCAATGGACAACAGTCTTTATCTTCATACCAATTCACTCACACAAGACAACCTCGAATTGACCAATACAATAAGTTTCAAAACAGGGACTTAAGTGTAAGAATAAAACGTGAACATTGTCAAAAAGGTTCTTCTTATTATTATAGTACTGCAAACATGAAGAAGAAAGTGTAGAACATTAGAATTGTAAAAATATGGGTCCCTTACAAACCCGTAACCGTCCCTGTTTCGGACAATGACCGACTCTGTACTTGATTCATGCAAGACCGTAGAATGCCTGACCCGATTAATAAAAATCTAGAGATTTAAAAGCGAACATTAAAAAAAATTTACAACTGCTGCCAGCTTTTGATTTTCGAACTTTATTTCAACAAGGAAAAAAGTATTAATAAAAAAAAACTGGCAAACAATCGAGCGGAACAAGTTTTAGAAAACTTTTGCTTTGATTAGCGTTTTCTCCGTAACTCATCATACCTTTGTGACAAGTCTTTTTGTAACGCCCGAAGTATCATATTTACACCTAGGTTCTGCAGTAGTACTGACTTGTATCCTTGAATGGGCCCTAACTTAAAAAGAAATCCTCCCACCTGCCGCGTTTCATACGAATATGAACCTTATTTCAATCGATAATTGATACTGAAAATGGCCGACATATCACGTTCTGACAGGTATTTTCTTCATACATTTTAAGTTTAAGAGCATCTCCATAGATATATTTCTATATTGTACAGAGGCTCGTCCATATTTTTCGATACAAACTCTGTTCATGTTCAAACTCGGTTCAGGCTTTCTAAGATATAGCATAAATCAGCCGTTAAATGTGTCTGTTGCACAACTGTAATAATTCGCACGCAAAGCGAATAAAACACGCTATTAATTTGATAAGAACGACAAACTTTTCACCAAACTGTCCGATAGTCACATAATCGCTAATATCAATTACATGCCTCCTCACTACGAAATTTTTTAACATTATGAAATTTTATTAATTTTGTTTTTTATATTTTAATAAGAATCGACGTGATTACACTTACTGTATCATGGAACTTGTCTCGGACAAGATATAACAACATTTAAGCGGTGCTTCTTTCAGTACGAACTACGTGAACATAATAAACGTCAAAAGCGGAGACCACCTACAATAAGGTAATAGACACCATTAATTAATAATTTCAAAACAAAACTATGAAAAAAAAAATATTTTAGCCCTTACGCACGTTTTGACAGCTCATAAAAAAGTATATCAATTAGCGGTGTCCAATACCCAATTATCAGCTTCACCCGGTTATTATCAATATTTTAGTCAACACAGACATTATCAGTCGGTATCGGTAAAGTGTATAATTTGACAGACGCGTCTAAATTAACTACCAGCCCTTTATAATCTACGTCACCCTGTAAACTCCAATTTATTTAATGAGCGAACTTAAATAGGTTTAAGGCCTCGGACACAAAGTCAGCGGGAGCGGGGCGGCGGCGGGGAGCGGCGCGTTTCAATGCATACATTTATATGGCCTGGTAGGCAGAGGCGCGGACCGCGGGCGGCGAGTGGCGTACGAGCGGTGTCCGCGCGTCTGCATTGACGTAGGGTTGAGTTGTAGTATTATTTTTTTGCTTTTTAACGACCGATGTTTCAAAATGCCCGCTGACGTGTTGTAGCAAACTATTAAAATGATTTTTAATATAACACTGATATGTTCTCGTAGGACAACACTACACCGCTTTAGGCGCGTTCTGCCCGCTGACTTCGAGACCGGGTACAGCGTCGCCGCGCAGCCCCGGTCTCGCTGACTCCGTGACCGAGGCCTAATAAATGAGCTAGCGGGAACTAAACAATGAAACTTGGAGAAAATAAACGAAACTTATATGAAATCGTTCATAAATTATCTTTATTACGCTATGAATATGTATCGATGTTTTATCTCACAAACACGAGTTGATTTTCTTTGTGTGTGTAGAATTGTATATGCACACGCGTGCTCATTGTTTCTGTGTGCGTGAAGGCAGCTCGGTCAATACCGAATGTACCAGCGCTTGCTTACAAAGAGACAATGTGTATGTGCATCAGACACACACAATGAAGGCCTTTGTGAGATAAAACTTCTACTTCATACCGATGAAAATACTTCGAAAGAGAAACTACTAAAACTTGTATCTATTAAGTCCAAAATATTCGTTAATGGCGCTACAATATTTTGGGTTCAATTTTATTACAACAAAGTAACCTATAATATATATTCCAGTAGCGTCCTGACTTTGTTTTTCAAGTAAGGAACCCGAACATCAATCCGGTGTATCCAGTCCAAAACAAAAGAATATGAAAATTTCGACCAATTGTGGAAAATAACTAGAACTGTAACGTTAGGCAGTGTTATTAATATCTCATGATACAGTAGCGCCACCTATAAGTAGTATGGACACAGAGTAGTCAACAAATGGAGAGCTAAATGTTAGGGCGAAAACAGCGCTGTATTATTGCAGAGGTATTATTTATTAGTAAATCTGTTTGAAAATATGCCGATGCAAAGTCACTTTTTTCTAAAACCGCTTTTTAATTAAACAAGAACGTTACGTTTGCGAGTTTAATAAATAGTTATTTATTGAATTAATTTGCGATTCCTGTGGAGAGAACGACATTTGCGTGATACTTAGGCAAAGTATTTCAGCGCTATACATTTTTGTTTTTATGACAATTATGGCAAAATTACAATCCCATCGTAACATTTGACGCATGTAACTCTCAAATACTCAAACGACACTCAATTTTAAAACATTCTCAAGAGTATCGCTGTCCCTACTATAGTCGTTATTAAGACAGAGACAGCACAACACTATACAGCGTCAATTTTTTTGTTACCTTTGAATATTCGGCCGTTAGCCCTCCATTCGCTTACAAATCCATGACGTAAGTATAAGTACTAAAAGAAGCACCGGTGTGCACTCCGGCCGCCTAGTTGCCCTCGATGGCCTTAGCTACAAACTCAATGAACCTCTTCCCGTACTGCTCGGGGTCGCAGGTGGATATGCCGTCAACGTTGCTGCCGTATTTCACCGTCTTCGCTGCTTTCGCCGCCTGAAAGATAACGTTTAGTTGGAAGAAAACTTGGAAAAAGGATGGACGAATAGTTTTTCAAAGTAAAGCTATATAATAAGGGTTCAGTATTCTCAGTCCTCGATACGAAACTACCTATTGGAATGGGCAACTAGATTCAATATTTTTAATTTTAACATGTAATTGACGTTCAAAAGTGCCTTTTTAGTGGTCTAATTGAAATAAATGATTTGACTTTGACTCTCTGATTTCCCAGTGATTTAAAGAATGAAAAAAAAAGAAAAATAAAACAATTAACTAGTCAAATTACTTTATAGAAAAACCGCTTATATGACTTGATTCAGAGTCTTGAAATAATCCACAATGTATAATACATACATGCAAAGTCACTCTCGTCAGTCATTTTTATTTTTTTGTTACTACAACAAAGCAAAGCCACTAATTCGATTGTAATGAATTTGACAAGAAGGTAACTTGGGATATGGAGAAGTAAATAGGTTGCTTTTAAATCTGCAACTACATCTGCACCGGAATTAGCCGATATTCACACAGACCAAATCGCGGGAAAAAGCTGGTAAATACTATTAATAAGGTTACCTGTTTCTTGACTCCATAGTGCGTCAAAACATCAATCAAGGCGACGAAGTAAATCTCCTTTTTTGGGGCACCTGAAATAGAAACCATGAATAAATTATTTGAAACTAATACCAGAACAAAATGACGTCTGAAATTTTAACTGCCTCGTTAGCCTAGTGGTTCTAAGCGCTACTGCTACGCTAGAGGGCTTGGGTTCGATTCCCAGGTCGAGCAAAAAGTGTTATTGGGTTGTTTTATTAAATTCTCAGTAGCAGCTCGGAGTTAGGATTTGTGACCGGCTAATGGCAACAGGCTCGCCCCCCATTACATGGGACCTAAACATACCGGCGAACAGTGGGTGTACATTGGTACTTCTCTGCCTTACCCTTAGGGGAATACAGGCGTGATGGTATGTATAATTAATGAATTTTTTGTTTTCTAATCTTTAAATCAAATTTTATTCGAAACCAGCGTCTAAAACAACTTCTATTATATGTGACGGCATGGTTACTTATGTCTTTTGTTGACTGTACGTCGAGCCGTAATCTTGATCCGCAGTCTCTGACAGTTATTTGTGATTCGATTGATTTTAAACTCTGCCATGGTTCGGCTACAAGCAAAGATTGATCCTAAGATTAGGATTGAGATCCATTATTAATTTCCAGTATTTAACGTTATTTCGTAACAAAAAATCGAGTCACAATTCTTGTTGAAACGGTCACAATGACTTACTCTCTTGGCTGGGTATGGCGTATATGTCGAGCTCAGGTATGATGCCCTCGTACCGCAGCGACGACTGGCGAGCAAACCCGCGCGGGCTGTCCGGCGGAGTGTTGTAGCCCCACCTGTGGGGGTATTGGGATGTTAGGGCTTTGCACGAAACATAATGATATTTTTACATTATTATGATTGCGAAGATTGTTCCCAGCCTTCAGACGGATGTTGGCTACTCCTTCACGCTTAAAAGGCTAAACGGAATGATCAGTAATTTGACACATAATGTAGATATCTATCTGGTGTAGCACATAGGGTAATTACATACATAAACTCACGCCTTTTTCCCATGGGGGTAGGCAGAAACCACAGAACGCCACCTGCTACGATCCTTACATACTTCTTTCGCCTTGACCACGTTCATACATCTGTTCATACTAGCACGCCGGTTACGAGTACTGCGCACACGACCTTTCTGAAGAACCCCGCCAATAAGGTCAGGGTAGGTCTTTCTAGGGCGTCCTCTCCCGGCGTTGCCACTCACATCTGCCATATAAATCCCTTTCGTTAGTCGCCTTTCACTCATCCTCTCAACATGACCGAACCATCTAAGCATACTCTTTTCTATTTTTGTTACTACATCCTCTTTTAATCCATAGGGTAATTCTTATCCCGTTTTGTGGGATATTTTAATTAAGTCCGACTTCATTTTTTAAATCTATTCATTCGAAGTCGTGGGCACAAGCTTATTAAATTACAAAATAAAACTGTACACATTAAGCGTCATACACACATTCCGACGTTACACTGTGTAGCCGTCAAATGTCAGAATATGAATTGCTTCTAAAATTTATTTGATACCATGATCAAAAATAATATCTGAAATGGAACCAATTCTGCGCCAAAAGAGTATTTTATACATTAAAAAAAAACTTTTTTTATGTATGTATGAATACATGTATCTATTATTATATTTTATTATTGAAAATTTTCAGTTCCTCTTCCTTGCACCTACTATGATTTGTCTCTGCATCACCCTAAGGTAGACTGGTAGAAAATGCCCAAGGCATTAAGTCCGCCTTTGTACGATGTATTTTTTTGCATTAGTGCATAAAGTTTTAATAAATAAATAAAAAAAATATGGTATTACCGGTCGCCATGATGCCTGTTATCAGTATCGCTGTCGGTATCAGTGTCCCCGTTGTCGCTGTCGTTCTCTGCGTCTCGTTGTCTCGCCGCCTCGGCCTCGGCCTCCCCGCGCCCGCACTCGTGCATGCCCAGCAGCAGCGAGTAGTCCATCAGGTGCAGTTTTGTTAGGAACTAGAAATAATAACCAATTAAAAGAAACAAGAAGGATTAACGCACGTCTTGTACCAGTCAGCGCACTGCCAATAAAATTCTAGCGACATCCATCGCTCAACATTCGAACTACAAACTGACGTATCCTACATCGCGCTATCAAAATGTGATCCCGGTAGCAACAGCAGTAGACTTGGGTAGCTCGTGAGCTAGTGATAGAAAAGAGGATGGATGTCGCTCAAGTTCACTCACTCGGTCGCTGAATAGCTCAGTAGCACTCGGCACACGTACAAATACGAACTGCGAAGCCACCGAGCCGTTCAGCGATCGGTGAATAATTCGCTTAACGCTACGTGTTTTTATACAAAAGAAAAGAATTCATACTTCCAAAGAGCTATTGACTATGTAGCGAGCCGAACCGTCTCACTCGACGCGTGTGCGGCCGTGCGGTGTGAGTCAAATGAGCTAACAGTCTGCGTCTGAGCGATAGAGCTATAGAAGAGCTAGTGAACTAAAAGAGTGATATAGCTCTTTTTCTTTTCAGTGAGCCATTTAGCCCATGTCTAAACAGCAGTAGCCCACCAGACGCAACACCTTCTTCCCTTCCCTTTTCAATGGAGAATGAGAAACCACACAGTTTGTCATATCTCCAAAAAGCATGAAACGCCCTCTAGTGGAGATCACATCAATTAATTCTTTGGACACGGTTTTACAACGTGACTTTTTCCTTCCAAATTTCGCACTACATCGTAAGTACAATGGTAACTAACACAGTTCAAGCGTATCTGCGGCACAGGCGAGGTGAAATCAGTCTTATGACGTTGCAATACGGTTATCTTTTGGGTGTAACCGTCCAACGACGATGCACAAAGAGAAAACAAGTGAATGGCATGTTTAAGGAAAGCCTTCGTCTCATCTTTCAGCTACAATATTGATGAAAATAATATGAGTTAGCCTCAATAACGGGTCCTGCGCTGCCCGCATCCAGCGATTTCCCGCGACCTTTTCTAGGGGAGGCCATTGTAAATAATGATGATAACAGTTAAGTACCTCAACATCAGCAGTAAGCGTCTCCAGCAACTTCTCTTTAGCAGCATCGCCGATATCGATGCGTACTCCTTGTTTGATAAAGTCGTTGTCTTTCAGTGTGGGCAGGTCTTTCTCTAACTCCTTCTCCGAAGCCTCACGATCAACTGTCGAGCCTTTTAAGTCGTATTTCCTAGAAACAAAGAGTTAAAGCTCAATTCTGAGGTTTTAGGTAGTTCTGAAAACTATTGCGATTTCGGTGAAAGAATGACAAGCTAATTTTAATACTTTTCTATCCTGCTTTAATACGAATGAAAATAGAAAGCATGTTGTACTTGTCAAAGTCATCTTGAATCGATCAATCAGCAATAGATCTTAGCGCCATCTCACGATGAAGTTTTTAACAAGAAATCCATTAACAACTGAATGTTGAGTACTTAACTAATATTTAACACCATTTAGGCGGAACTAATTTGACGGTAATATTGCTAATTCATTACCATAAAATACGTCCCGGTATAATAAACGGACAACGTGGAATGTCTCGCGATTATGAATAACTAGCTTCATCCCGCGTCTTCGTTAGTGTAGAATATAAGTGTACCATAAACCAGGGTACAGCACTCGCACAAATACCATCACGCCTGTATTCCCCGAAGGGTTAGGCAGAGCTGTACCAGTGTATACCCACAGTTCGCTCATATGTTCAGGTCCCATGTAATAGGGGGCGAGCCTATTGCCGTTAACCGGGCACAAATCCTAACTACGAGCTGCTACTGAGAATTTCATTAGAAAAATCCAATAACACTTTTTGCTCGACCTGGGAATCGAACCCAAGACCTCTAGCGTAGCGCTTAGGACCACTAGGCTAACGAGGCAGTTAAAGCACTCAGCAATAAATTAGCATATTATGAGTGAAAAAAAAAATTATACCTCTTACGAACAAAAAATATCTACCTCATTATGTATTACATTAATAATAGAAAACTATTAAAGTCACAATACCGGGCCAAGCCCGCTTCTCATACAAGGATTATTATTCATTATAGCTGTTGCCCGCGACTTCATTCGCGTTCACTATTTTATTGGTTTCAATCAGACAGACAGACAGGCAAAAATTTTAAAAAATTGTTTTTTTAACTGCCTCGGTGGTCTAGCGGTCCTAAGAGCGACTGCTACGCTAGAGGTCTTGGGTTCGATTCCCAAGTCGAGCAAAAAGTGTTATTGGGTTTTTCTATGAAATTCTCAGTAGCAGCTCGGAGTTAGGATTTGTGCCCGGTTAATGGCAATAGGCTCGCCCCCTATTACATGGGACCTAATCATACCGGCGAACCGTGGGTGTACATTGTTACACCTCTGCCTAACCCTTCGGGGAATACAGGCGTGATGTTATGTTATGTTTATGTGTTTTTTTTATGTTAGTATCGTTTATACTTTCATGTGCTTTTAGTGAAAAGCTGATAATTTGAAATTACAAACAGACCCTTCAATTTTATTTATTTGTATAGATGTATAGATAACATTAGTATCTAAATCAATTTAAATATAATTATGTCGGGGAACCCATATAAAATATACCTACGAATAAAAAATCGCAATTTCACACATGCCAGTACAAATGCAGTAACAGTGGTGAATGACGTTCGATTTAGTATATTAGTCGCCACAACTCCCGAGCCCAAATATCAAGTTAATTTCCGGGATTTCGGGTTCCTTTCTAGGTATTTTAGGCCACAGACGTTGTACGCGATTGGTCCGTTAGTCGGATCGATCGCGTGTAGCGTCGGCGCCCCCAAAAAAACCCGAAAGGAATCCAAAAACCGAAAAATTAACTTGACATTAATGCTCACTAGTCGTGGCGGCTACTATATCAACTTCATTTAAATACAATGATAACAATTTTCCTTATAGATAAAGAAAACTTGTCGCTAATCACCGAAACCGGTTAAACGTCACGTTTGACATAAAAACCTACAGTTTCTAGATACTGGTTACCACCTAGACCAAAGGTCTTCAACACGCGGCCCGCAGAAACACAGTCTGCGGCCCGGCGACCCAGCCCGCCTTCATCGCCAATTTATTTTTTATGTTGTTCTAGCACCACGCCTGTTTTCCCCGAAGGGTTAGGCAGAGGTGTACCAATGTACACCCACAGTTCGCCGGTATGTTTAGGTCCCTTGTAATAGGGGGCGAGCGTATTGCCATTAACCGGGCACAAATCCTAACTCCGAGCTGCTACTGAGAATTTCATAGAAAAACCCAATAACACTTTTTGCAATACATAATAAACCATATAACCGGGCTCAAGTACCTACTAACACGCGTTAGTAGGTAATAAATCGGTCAAAAAAATTGATGTTTTTTGTTGAGTTATTGTAGTGGAATAACGCTTATGCGTATGTGCCCCTGAGTTGCGGCCCACGGATACGGAAAAATTTTTTTTTGGCCCTTGACATCACCAAGGTTGAAGACCCCTGACCTAGACCGAATGCAAAGGTTCCCAAATTAAATTACAAAGTACCGGTAGCCTTGTAATTATATGTTTTAGTACACTACCTCCATCAGTACTAATAATATAAAGCTGAAGAGTTTGATTGTTTGAACGCGCCAAACTCAGTAACCACTGATCCGATTCAGATTTTTTTTTCGCATACAGGTAGCTAAGTTGTCCCTGACTACTATCTTAATACTATAAATGCAAAGGTTTGAATAGATGGATGTTTGTTAGTCAATCACTCCAGAACGGCTGAACAGATCTGAATGAAATTTGGTACATAGACTATAATCTGAAATAGCACAGGGGCTACTTTATGAAAATATTATTAAATATTATAAATGGTTCCCGTGGGGAAATATACTAACTTTGATGCGGACGAAGTCGAGGGCGGAAGCTAGGAGTCTACTTATATTTACAAAAAAAAATCCCTAAAATAAAATAGGCAGACGAAATCACGAGCAGAAGTGGTATAAAAAAATTGTATCGTACCTGTGTATATTTAGGTGGTTTGAGAACACGTTGCGGGTGGCGACGAGGTAGTGCTCAATGCCGTCCACTGTCAGCCGGTACATGCCCAGGTACTGAGGCAGCAAGGTCTTACCGTGGCGTTCCACTATGTACTGGAAATATATACATTTTCATTACATTACAGTGTTTAGAAAATGAACTATGGGTGGTTGCAATAGGGTGCGATTTTCCTTACAGAACCCTAGTACACCACCGACACTATACAGACGAACTTGTATAATTTATTGTTTAATGGTGTTTTTAAGGCCTATTACCTACTACTACAAGCGCACTGGCCTGTACGCATACGTTTATGTGTGTGCGTAATCGTTGTAGGGCTGAGCTGAGCCTGAAGCCTATCAAGCGGGAAAATGAAAATCGAAATTAAAAAATTAGAACATAATGTACAATTGCTAACCTACTATCAACAATCTCCAATTCATTTTAATTTGTATTAGAATCTTTTAAGCATCCATTTACAGAACAATAACGAACCAAATTAAATTATCGCAATTTAAACTCTAATAATATTAGTTTAGATCACATAATTAGAATAGGTAATTATGTGAATTGGTACGGCACGGTGGTATTGCCTTTCCTACTGCTATCCTGGGGGGAGGGGGAAGGGAAGGCAGCGAATGTAGCGATACAAAGTCAATATTGTTTAGACTATTTTAGACATTCCATTATCCAACCAATCGAAATAACCTTGATAGCTGTTGCTTAAATTAAAACAATCATTCACTTTAATTCACAAGATTACATATTGAACGATCTCAGTTAAAAATACGACGGATTGAGATTGAGACCATTTCCATTTTGTAAACTAACGCCAAGATAAGCTGGTCCATTAAAGTTGATGATTGATTACTTTTAAGTGACGTTTTTGAGTGCGGTAGTAACACTTGGAAAATTATCCTCAGGGTATTTTGGTAACTTCTTTGCCATAGCAACAGAACACAAAAACAAATGTCCTACATAGATATTATTCAGAAATCTAAAGGAGCTTGCCCACTACAGCGTACCATACCCCGACCGAACTAGGAACGTGGGAGAAAAAAAAAAAAATTATACTTAACATCAGATGGCCCGATGAATTTGATGAAGCTTTGCCATCCAAACACAAAAAAAAATGAGGCTATACCCACAAGACCGTTTCGTCACCGACCAACACCGTCGCGTGCACGGAGCGTCAGCAACCGTCTGTTGATACGTTCGAGTGGGCAGTCATCATTATCATCATCATATCCCCATTAGCTGTCCACTGCTGAACGTAGGCCCACACATGACCGGCTCACTTCCACTTCAGCGTACTAATTTTGCGTGGAATGTCGGTGGCTATAATTCTCTCGCGAACGCCATCATTGCAAATTCTGTATATAAGAGAACTCCGAGCATTGCCCTCTCCATGTATGTGTGAGCAGAGTAGTCCGTGTCAATTTTCTTTCCGTGTCTGATAAGTTCATAGCACGGTCATGGTACGGTATAGTCGCCGCCACGAGTCGTGAGCACATTACGTAGTTTTTTGGGTGCCGACGCTACACGCGATTGGTCTAACAGACGAACCCAAAATCCCAAAACTGAACTTGATCTTTGTGCTCACGACTCACGGCGGCTACTATACGGTGTAGTGTGAAAACTCCTTTAAAGATAACTTGCCTTACATTTAAAACAAATAGTAATTTACACAAATTACTGCCTCGTTTGCCCAGTAGTCCTACACGCGACTGCTACGCTAGAGGTCTTGGGTCGAGCAAAAAGTGTTATTGGGTTTTTCTATGAAAATCTCAGTAGCAGCTCGGAGTTAGGATTTGTGCCCGGTTAATGGCAATAGGCTCGCCCGCTATTACATGGGACCTAAAACATACCGGCGGACTGTGGGTGTATATTGGTACACCTCTGCCTAACCCTGCGGGGAATACAGGCGTGATGATGGTATGTAATTTACACAAAATTGTTCTAAATTACTCACACAAGTAACAATGACGCTATCGTTCACATAATTATCGGAAGAACATTACGTACCTACTTTCTACGATTAGATAAGGACAGACTATCTTTTGTTTACATGTCGATTGATAACATGTCAGTAATATTGCTATCTTCTCTAAAATTTGAATAATGATTAATTCCAATGCATGGCGAGTAAATGGCTTGCTGCATTCATGCGCATATCGAATGTCGAAATGTGCACCTTATTTTTGATGTGCTAAAGTTGTGTGTGACTGCCTCGTTGGTTGAGTGGTCCTAGAGGTCTTGGGTTCGATTCCCAGGTCGAGCAAAAAGTGTTATTGGGTTTTTCTATGAAATTCTCAGTAGCAGCTCAGAGTTAGGATTTGTGTCCGGTTAATGGCAATAGGCTCGCCCCCTATTACATGGGACCTAAACATATCGGCGAACTGTGGGTGTACCTCTGCCTAACCCTTTGGGGAATACAGGCGTGATGGTATGTAGGTTAAAATTGTTACATAACTTTTGTTTTAAAAAAATATTTTAATACTAGAAATAGGCACAAAACTTTACAGTATTTACACACTTAATAAATACATAAATACAAAAAAAAAAAATTATATCTAATACAAATTAAACGAACAACTAAATTAGAGTGACATCAAAAAAATCCTATAATTTTTAATACAATAAGAAAGGAGATTTTGTAATAATCATCATCACGCTTTAGATACGTATTGGAGATTAGCAGATAGTATTATGTTGTCTATGCTTTAATTTTAGTCGATATGGACTTGAAAAGTACCTACGTGACAACAGCACGTATGCTGTTAGATCACTGTATGTTGAACCCGAATGACTCAAAGACATTATTTGTCAGGTGACTTAACGACTTAAATGCATGAAAATCAACACGAATCACATAACGCATAATGTGGAATGAATATGTGTTGTTTTGGATACATTAGCAGGGTGATACTTTAAACAATGACCTTCTACCAGTGTGCTTAGATTCCGCCACCGATAGAAAGAAACACATAATATAAAGTCCTGATAGTTTCACCAACGAGCTAGGCACTAGTACACAGCCTTACAACGTAGGCAAGAGATTTAACATAAGATAAATAGTACACCCACATTCAGATATTTTTTTTACCTCCATGTCACAAGAGGTCTCAATTTGTCAAAAATACTTCTAATTTGCCCTACATTTTTGACATTGATTGTACCTCAGATGAAATAGCAACTAGATTTTGAGTGTTTTTAGTAACGAGACCTTCTTTACACTATGACTAGATTGAAATTGTTGTGTTCATTTAGCTAGTAGAATTGACCTCCTGATCTCGCCAATACTTAAAGATACAGGAAGGGTAAAGAGGAATACGAACAAAATTCGTTATTATAAAACTGCCCAAAAACTAGTAATATAGGTACTCACGGGATGATAATGCTTAAGGAACGAGTGCATCCTCTCCACTTCCTCCGAGGTCAGGGTCTTGAGAATAAACAGGCGGTCGTAACTCTGGTAGAACTTCGCCCCCGATTTGCCAGAGGAGTCGTCAGGGATCGGCTGAGATCTGTCGACAAATTAATGTCATGTCTTGTTTAACTCACATTTTCATGGCTTGATCAACAACCGCCACACTTTATACCTTAACCCCTCATAAACCGCTCCCCCGATACAAGTAGAGCCCCATATGCTGAAACCAAACGTTGAAGAAACTTATTTGATTGGTTGATGTTCGTTTGACATGAGAGATGACAGGTGTATATTTGTACTTGATAATGATACGGCTTAAGATACAAAAACGCAATCTATCCGTATGTTGGCTAGATACGTAATTGAAATCAACCTTGAGTACACTGTATGGATTGCCCTAAAAGGTATTAGAACGATGCGCAGTCATGGAGCCGGACATAGTAGGACTTTTTGAATGCAAGTCCGACCAAATTAGTCGGTGTCAGGGTTTTGTTAAACTTTACATTTTTATTTTATTAGAAGTTGAGTTGATTTCATGATAAAGTAACAAAAAATTAAAAACAATAATGTTATCATTTTAAAATTCAGTCACCGTTAAATTCAGCTTTTTTTACTCAATTTTACTCAAAAGTCCGGCTTGAAAGGCTGATAGCTTGCGGCGGCGAACTCTCGCATCCGGCCCTAGTGCAAGCCATGGTCCGAACCGAGGGGGAACGGGAAGCAGTCGCCTCCTTCTGCGAAGCAGTTACGCTAGAGAAGGAGGGGGCGGGACGGTTGAGGCAGAGAGACTCCCGTTTCAACCACCGCGGTAGACGCTCCGGGTGTCTGTCGCGAGACGACTCCCGGCCACCGTAGACGTTGGCCTGTGGACGGTGAATAATGGGTAGCTCACCGTCCGTACTTTACATAACGACAGGCCGTGTCGACGGCGCGTTCGTGTTCCATGCGCGCCTTAAAAAGATGTCAGCAACTTTGAGGCCACTTAGAGATACCGTGCCCCGGGACGCAGAGGGTACAAGAAGGAACATGGATGGGTTTTAATCAGTAAAAGTCTGACACTACCTCCCGCCCCGCCCAGGGCGAGGGAAGTCATTTGAAGCTTTCCCATCGGTAAAAAAACGGAGTGATAACTTTCAGTTTTCCGGATTTAGGATCTGGCAAGCCTCCATGCATCTCTTTCCAATAAACTAGACTGAAATAGACACTATTTTTAAAACCATGACTGAATATCGATCTAGAATGCGGGCGTTTTTTTTATGATGATTGATGTTGCTATGAATACTTCTGTAATTGCAAAATCTATATTTTTGTTTTTGTTAAGGTCGCTACATGACTTGGTGAAGTCTGATTGCGATTCTGCTTAGAGAAACATCAGCTTAGACCAATGTAGAGTGTACTTGTCTTGTGTATGGGTGTGTGGTTCCGTGGAACAAATTGTCCGTGGTGTATAACAATTTATATGAAGGACAATTTGTTAGTTTGGATGAAGGAAATTGATAGCAGTCCTTTCCGTTTAGGAGAAAGGTCTGATAAGGAAGTTAGTGCAGCTGTTATCACCTTGAATGGCGATAGATACAAAATTATTTTCATGATGTATACAATATTAACAAAGCAGTAACACGGTACCTAGTCGTAATGGTCGTAGCCTTTCATGCAATAATACCAATGTGACTTCTTCAATTTACATGTATTTTCCAAGTTTATCTTGGACTGTGTAACCTGGACTTAAAATTAACTAGCTTCCGCCCGCGTCTTGATCTGCGTCCAAGTTAATATATTATCTTATGGGAGCCTATGTGTTACTCTAGACTACAATCTATCTACGTGCCAAATTTTATCCAGATCCGTTCAGCCATTTAAGCGTGAAAGAGTAACAAACATCCATCCATCCTCACAAACTTTCGCATTCATAATATTAGTAGGATGAAGAATAGGATTAGTAGGAAGTAGGATGCAGGTCTGAAATCGCCAACCCACATTGAGCAAGCGTGGTGACTCACCAAACATGCCCCACAATGGGACAATAATAGGCTGCTACTTATAATTTTAACACAAACCTTACGTAATTAGTCTGGACCAGCACATAGGCTACTTTTTACCCCGGAAAGTGTACGGTTCCAGTGGGATAATATATCAATTTAGACACGGTCGAAATCGTTAGCAGAAGTTACTTGGTATTTCATAATGTGACCGTTATTGGTACCTTTTATTGATATGGAAATAATTGCCCATTACAACAAAAAGTAAACAAAACACGGTACCTACTGCTTCATTATTTTAATGTATTCTTAATGCTTTTATTTTCGAAGGACACGCTCCGTACTGGCGACGAACAATCGTATAATTCTATTTATCTTATAATTTTATTTTGCTCTGTTTTTCAGGTTTTCGGATATGTCCTCCTTTTCAGGATGTCCGGACAAAAGTCGGATAGCTTAATAAAAAGTCGGGACAAAAGGTCCAGACTCCTTGAAGAATACCATATCTTTAAAAAAAAAAACAGAACTCGTTGGTTCTTAAAGTCTTTCTAGTTTTGACTTAATGAAGTTTTAGGGGCATTTATCAAAGTAAACTGAACTTATAACTGGCTAGTTTTACCACTTCTCAATACCTAGAAACTATTTACCAAATATACAACCTTATTTTTTGTTTACCACGAACCTGAAAGAGGCCATTATACACATTAAAAACTTTTAGTTTGGATAAATAATGAATACAATGACCCTTTTTCAGGTTTCTAGTGAAAAAAATAAGCTTGTTTTTTAAAAATGGAATAGAATTTGCTTGAAATCATCTGTGAAGTAATTTAGTCCGATTTTATTGGATGGTGGTAAAATAGTCCCTAAGACCAACTTGCGCCAAAAAATTACTGAGTTAGTTGCTACCAGGCCCGCCTTAGCAACTAAGTCCGAATTTATAACATAACCTTGACTGGTCAAGGGGTCCTTAGTGCATATAGAAGCAATACGCTCGAGCAGCTTATATTTTTATTAATTGATAATGAACTAAAAAACATTACAATTAGAGCTGAAAATTGTGTACAAGATACTTCACTTTTACTTACTTTTACTTTTATTCTTTAGGTCATTTATAATCTGCATGAAATTACAAAATTTTAAACTGTATTTCTGTTGTGATTTAGTCCATTATCGAATGAAAAACTCTTCTATCTAAGCTGATTATTATTCCTTTAGTGCTACCAAAAGGTGTTAACCAAAGACCAAAATGGACCGAGTTCTCAACACCTGTATAACAAAATGTTTAAACAAAAAACTCTTTTATCAATGACTCACAGATTTATGCAAATATTACAATAATCTCATAAAACCAAGAACATACCTACATTAGTCAGATTTTATCGTACAATTTTAATACCAAGTAAGCTTTTCTTTATGTCAAGTACTCATGTACTCGGAAGATATTTATCTATAAAACATAACAACTATTCTCGGTATATAAAAAGATACCACGATAAAACTAATATTCATCATCAACAAATTCATAAAATTTTCCCGTTCACGAGTTGACAACAAATAATCTTATGGTCGTCATACGGCGACCTTGCTGTTAATTGAAATTAAACAATAAATTTATGGAGCCGAATGTGGTCTTATGAAGTCTTGAAAACGTCACCGAAAAATGGTCAGTAATTGTCGAATATTATCCCAAACATACATATACGGCAATAGGCTCGCCTTCTATTACATGGGACCTTAACATACCGGCGAACTGTCGGTGTACATTGGTACACTTCTGCTTAACATTTCGGGAAATACAGACGTGATGGTAAGTATCCCAAACATGTACGGTCTTACAACTGAGATGATGGTCCAGAACATAAAGGTGTATGATGTATACTTTTCCTTTGAACCGAAAATAAAGCGGGTAGGACCTGGTCTTTATTCAGTATATTTCTCAGAGGATGTACTTTATCTATACTAATATTCTGCCATCAGAAGAAAAAAGGACGTAATTACACAACATAAAGTAACCGATTTCTGACCTTAAAAAGTAATAACTTACAGTCGGAAATCGATTACTTCGTTTGTCGTGTAATTATGTCCTTTTTTCTTATGACGGCAGTATTACAAAGCCTTAACTGCCTCGGTGGCCTAGTGGTCCTAAGCGCGATTGGTACGCTAGAGGTCTTGGGTTCGATGCCCAGGTCGAGCAAAAGTGTTATTGGGTTTTTCTATGAAATTCTCAGTAGCAGCTTGGAGTTAGGATTTGTGCCCGGTTAATGGCAATAGGCTCGCCCCCTATTACATGGGATCTGAAACATACCGGCGAACTGTGGGTGTACATTGTTACACCTCTGCCTAAACCTTCGGGGAATACAGGCGTGATGATGGTATATTACAAAGCTGAAAAATGTGTTTGTGTGATCACGCTAACCTCCCCAGAATTACTGATCCGATTTGATATTGCATCGCTATACGAGGACTACGTTATTCCCAAATGCTATTTTATCACCAAAAATGTGTATCCGTAATAAATTCACGCAGGAGTTACATGAATAAAACTGGATTACTTTACAAAGTATATGGTTATGAAGAAGTGTGTGTAGTTACAATCAGTAGTGTGTGTAATTACTAACGGTGATTTGTGAGTGAATTCGTGACGTTATTACTTGCACACAGCCTAACAAACAAGGAATTAAGGACACTCAAAGAAAATTACAGGCCTTAGAATAACGCATACGACAGACTGTATGACTAAACAAAAGATCTGCCAGCTTAGGCTACATACTTTATCCCGAATATTTTATCATTGTCGTATTTAGGAGAACAATTGTCAGTCGCGTGCGTTGGAGGCCCTAAGAGGAACATGTAAACAGCACGCGGACGTTCCACAAAGGTCAACCAAAAGTGTTCAACAACCGTAATGTCATAGTGATTACCCAAGTCCTTGAATATCCTTTCATTTGTCCCACATCATAATGCAAGTTGATTCGTGTCGTGACGTCTCTCTCATTCATATCTATTCCGTGTAACGTGCGAAAGAGATGCGCATACTAACATAATACTTACCATCCGGTGAAAGTGCACATGAATGTGCTCACAGCATTAATGTGCACATGTAGTGTTAATGTTAAAGAAAAAATATATACGATATATTATTAAGTAACCGAGACACACGGGACAATTGAGGAGGTTAAGGAACGTAAATGGAGGTCACGGCCAATCAAGGATCGAGGCACACTCGACACCCATTTAACCTAAACTGGAATGGTCCGGTTGGACAATAGGCATACAAAAACCAAAATCCAACAAAAATCCAACTTCATATCCAAACTTTTGTAACCATCTCTCATGGAGGTCTCTTTCAAGCGGTTAGACAAGGGAAATGACTTCACAACACAGCCAGTGATCGTGGTAATGCTTATGCTCGCCGTGTCAGTTCGAAAGGCACACTACATACTGTTATTTGAGAAAAAAAAATCGTACAGCTGCTTAGTAAAACTCCGCTGACCTCAGGCGTTTTATCGTCAACCCTCGTTTGACGAACTCGCTTGCATCGTGGAATATGCTCTCTTGATGTGTTTCATTTTTCATATTGGCAACCCCGGTGGGCGCCGTCGCCGATCGCCGCAGCATGCTGCTAGGCTTCTTGTGAGCCCTCGAGCACAGGTAGTTATCTGGCTTTCTAAACCTAGGGATCACAGGACGGGATGTGGGATCGAGGTAGCCAGAAAATACAATATGGGAATAAAAATAAACGTAAATAAATACATAATCAATAAAGAAATAATATTATCGTTAGCGTAGCACTCGTGCCAGCTTAGATCGACTTCGGTATTGGCTATGGTTGGGTTCTATTGTTAGGGGTGTACCTTGTGAGTGATTCCTTGTAGTCAATATCATCGATTCCGAACCTCTCTCGTAGATTCCTAAACACAAGAGGGCAGTACTCCTTGACCTTGAAGTGGGATGGCATGTTTTCTCTGAAACAATCGATTACTTAGTTAATATTTTATCAATAACATTCATAAAAGGCGCAACCCTAGCGAGTCTTCACGTAAACACCTGTATTTTCGCTTCATCATTCAATTACCATAAATCCATATTACGATAATAAGAAAAGGAAAAGTAATTACGGAGTAAAGATAACTAAACCAGATACATATTTAAAATCAGAAAATTGATTGTATTTTTGAGCTAATCTATGAGGAAATATTGTCTTTATATTGACTTAGTACACACAATAAATTGCCTAGTGTCTATACTAATATTATAAAAAGGTAAAAGTTTGTGAGGTTGGAAGAGATAGTCTCTGGATCTACAGAACCGATTTTAAAAATTCTTTTACCCATTCAAAGCCACGTTGTTTGTGAGAGTCATAGACTATATAACATCACGCTACGACCAAAGCACCGGAGCAGTAACCAAAGTAACTTGGTTGAAATAAGAAGTCGCGGGCAACAGCTAGTTAATTAGGATAGGTACCACAATAAATGATATAAATAAACCTATTAATGAAACATTAAGCGAATCATTTAGCTCGTATTAATTTTATGACGCACTATACTCGTTTATTAGCAACGAGATTGTGACATGGTTTAATAGATCTTAATAGTCTTCAGATTAGTGTCTCTATGATGGCGTGGCGTTGCTATATCATTCATGAGACTACGAAAATATATAGGACTAGCTTTTGCCCGCGACATACATACAATCACGCCTGTATTCCCCGAAAGGTTAGACAGAGGCGTATCAATGTACAGTCAACAAAAGAGATAAGTAACCAGATCGTCTATATAGTTGAAGTTTTCTTTGAAACCGGTGGTCATTTTTAAACAAAATTTAATTTAATTTAAAAACTGTTTCGTTGACATTTTCTATTAATAAAAATAAATTTATTTCAAACACTTCTATCGGTTTAAAAAAAAAAACTTCGAATTCATTAAGCGCCTCTGGTTACTTATCTATTTTGCTGACTGTAAACCTACAGTCCGCGCGTATGTTTTATGTGCCATGTAATAGTGAGCGAGCCTGTCGCCATTAACCACAAATCCTAATTCCGAGCTGCTACTGAGAATTTCATAGAAAAACCCAATAACATTTGCTCGACTCAAAATTTTGGAATTTTGGAAATCGAGCCGAAGACCTGTAACATAACAGTCGCACTTAAGACCAGTAGGCTAACGAGGCAGTTACTCCTAATTTATATTAGGTATATAGGTATTAGGCTAAGTTCACACCGCCGACAAACGGAACAGAAAAGAAACCACGTTGCGCGCAAATTCTTAGGATTCGATTCTCCGGAATCCGTGAGAATTCGTTTTTGCATACGTTCGTTAAACAATGTAGGTATTTAATGTTTAATATGCAATGTGCACAAAATTCTATTCCGACAAATTACGTGGTATCGTAAATTGAGCCTAGAGATAGGCAGCAGTATAGTTTCGATTATTTTCTCTCGTGTCGACTGGTGACGCCAATACGTTATTTTGTAGTAAATAGAATACATAGCCAACTTGCTAGGGTGCATTATTGCTTCCAAAGTCTTATTGACCGCTTTTTATAGTCTAATTGATTTTCTTTTCACAAAAACAAATATCAACTTTAATTGCTTACTTATTAGGTTGATTTCAGAATAACTAATTCCAACAAAAGTCGCAAAACGTTTGTAGTTGCCCAAATACCTACTTGTTTATTATGTAAAAGACGCACTAAGGGTCGGCACACACCGAGATTTGACGTGACAATGCTGTACGTACTTTTTAGGTTAGCAACATAATATCGAAGTACTACATGATAAAGTATACGGGCGAAAGCCTCGTTATTACCGTACTGCGTAGAGAGACGAAACTCGGCGAACTTCAGTGTATACCGGTATAATAAATAAAATGTAATAAAGTCGCCTTCTTGGCCTCACCTTTACATCCTGTACCTTTGTATGTTTAGTATCTTTTCATATGTACTTACAACATCTGAGCAGATTTTGATATTCTGAAGCTTTATTAATATTTAAATAATATAATAATAATACTTCATGTACAATTTTGTTAGTACATACATATAATAATTTTTCTATCTCTATTTTTTCTACATTTTTAATGCATTATTCTCAATTTTCATCACAAATGACAAATGCACAAGATACTTATTTCCTTGAAGGAAAATCTATGTTATGAGCAATACATTTTGAAACACATGTGCTACCAAATACCAATAACTAGTATAAAAATAATTTGTCCTTGAGTCTCTATTCACAGAACCAATAGTAAATAGTCTCAATTTTGTGTTCGAAATTAATGCAAATCTTGAACACAATATCTGGTGTAATTTTACAATCGAATTATGTTATATCACTTTAAGAATTGAACCCCGACTTCTTTTGAGATAAAACTATTGTTACAGGAAATACATTCAGCTTTGTCATAACGATCATCTTATACTAGGACACTTTTCTGAATGTATCATTACTGTTAGGGCGTTTGTGCACTACAAAGAATTTTACCATCTGGCAGTCCGATTTCTTACAATTATCAATGAATTTCAATGAATTCTCAATGAAAGTCTATGTAAATCTGACTGCCGGACGGTAAAATTCCGTGTAGTGCACAAATGCCCTTACTGTGATATTACTACATTATTATCATACAAAAAAGATTTTTTTGCAGGTGGCTTTCCAATTAGAACTAAGGGTTAGTTTTGTAAATTTCTTACTTGTTAAATAAATGGTTGTCAACTTTGAGCTTGGAGTAAGCTCTGAAGTCGTCCGGGAGAAGCATGACAGGTATTGTGACATGACTTAGCTCATTAATCTGAAAACGAAAAATTCTATTTAGCTATCAACACAACATACATATTATGCAAATTAGTGTTGATGTGACACATGGACCTGCGTCCAACGCAATAAAGATTATTAGTCTATTTATATTCAGTGGCAAGAGGACATAAAAACATAAAGTATTGACAAAGTGCCAGAATTTACAACAAGGTAAGGTGTCTTAAAAAAATTGTTTTTATAATGTAAAATTCAAATGTAAACATTGTTAAACCACAACAAACCAGTTCTGAAGGAAATGACATAATAATGATGCTTCGTTCGCCGAGATTGTTTCAAATAGGATTACACACCCGCCATACTATTGCAATTAGTGCATAAAATATAAAGTAATTACCGTGTGATTCACACCCCACATAAACACAGATAGTAATGGTTCATTTGCACGAAACAGTTTCACTTTTTGATGTTTTACACGGATGTGTTTCTTCTTCAATTTGCTCAATCCAGTGTTGGGAACGGACATTTTGGATTTGTTTACAACTTTTACCAGAGTCAGAAAACCACCACTGTATGTAATTTATAGCGCGAGTTTATAATTAAATCATTTTTAGTTAACGGGGAATATATTTAATCGCAAAGGAAGACGATTAAAATGAGAAATTTATAGAAACTCGACACCCATCAACAGCAGCAAACGGCTTTTTGACAGAAACAGCAGCAGGCAGAGACACCAGAGACCGCTGCCAGAGACACAGACAACTATATGACAGAAATGGACAATCGACAGAAATAATGACAAGTTCGATATCTACCGACTTAGTCGTCTAATTAGAGATGGACTCAGTTACTTTTAGTCAATAGTAGAATTATCAAATCAGTTCACATAAAAAGCATTTAACGCTCGATCTAAATAAACAGAAATCTTGAAAAGGTATGGTAGATTAGCAAAGACGGAACATAATATAATTAATTGATTTTACTGCTTTATGCTATTTAACGCGTCCAACTTGAAAATAGTCTACCACAATAGTTCCACAATGCAGTCTGAGATTACAAAATACACTTTAGTTTATAATTTAATATTTTTACTTTGTGTAGTGAATGGAAATGTTATTTTTTATTTTGTCTTCGATCGCATAAGATAAGTTATAGACTACCAAACGATGACTGCTTCGCCACCGCCGCCGCCGCCGTGCCATTGCATATACAAAAACTACCAAAAAATTAAATCGATTTCAGTGTTTGAGCTGGTCACACCCTTAGCCGGTCGGCTGATAGGTTGACAGGTTACAAATACCTATTGCAAATTTCGGGAAAAATATCAATTATAATTTATTCCATCCAATACCAATACAGTTAAAACCGATATTGGTTTGTTCTGACACAATATTTACACCAAAATTCAGTGAATTTGTGTGAGAGACAGAATAATGATCATCCCAAGCCCGTTTGTTTATTGGGCACAAACTGAGAGTGTAATTTCATTAAAGATAGAATTGAAAAATGTTGTAAAACCTGATGTGAAAGTTCTCGAAAATAACTTGAAATTCTCGGCACAGGGCATTGGCGCCCGTGGCGAAAGTCTTTATGAATTTAATTTGGATTTATTCTCACCTGTAAAAACAGTAAGTACATAATATTATTTTTTTTTTAATCAAAAATTTATACACCGTATCAAATTCTTTTTATCAAAGATAGATAAATTGTAAGTACGTATTTCTGACCTTTAAACTTGGCTGTTGTTACTATGGGGATCCCTTCTGTTCATGTAACTTTTATTAGGATAATATCTTTGTGGCATATTGTCTTATTTGTCTTGGCATAATTGGAAGTTGCATAAATCTTGCCTAGCCAAGTAGCTGACCGGCATGGAGAGCTTAAAGTACTTAGGGTTCCTTTTAACCCTAAAGAGAGAAACAGGAGCCCCACGCGGCAGGGCTCCGTCGTCGGGGCTTCTATGTACCTAATAATTAAATAGTTTTGCTCTGAATGGTCTAACCTGGACTTGTCAAATTAAGGTTATGCATTAATAACATTATCTTTTATATAATTATGCTTTATTAAAATTACTCCAACAGTATTTTAAGCAATTAACATAATGGCGAAACATTTATAATATGGCTAATAATAATATGCGTAATGATTATTATGCTAAACATTATGCTAATGTAAATTCTGGCAATATATTATTTATGCTTATGGATGGGAACTGTTACTATACTTCAAATAATATTTGAATATTTTTTAAACACAAATCATTGTCATTTTCATAATTTACGGAGTAGTTTCGCCTTAACAATTCAGTAGTTGCATATTTTTATATGTTTAAAAGTATTGCAATTTCATATCAAACAAGCTTAGGATGAAAATATCAACATAACAAAGATGGATGAGCTGTTATAGGAATACAAATGGGAATTGCCTCTCCTTTTTACACAGTAATCAAAACAAATTATTTAATGTATTTACTTGTGTTGCATTGGGTCAAGCGTCGATCAAAGGGGGTGCACCTTTCATTTCCATCCATTTCGTTGTGTCAAAGTTTGTTGTTCTGAACAGTTCAGAACGAAACATAGAAAATATACCTAATCTTTTGCATTCTTCAAATCTGGAAAATTATAATGGCCACTGTAATTCATGTACAGTTTATAACAATTACAAAAATAATTGCTGTTTATCTTAATCTAAGCATCTATATGTGTAAGCAAGAAACTATTTATATGAATAACTAGCATCTTCCTGTGCCTTTGTCTGCAAGATTTTTTCGCCTGTGTTAAGTTACGTTTTTAGCACTGCTGCACTCCAGTGACTCGTAACGTGATGTTGCATAGCCATCCTCAAAACAGGAACACTATAAAACTCAAAATGTTTTTTTCGAATTGAACTATTTGTTCACAAGATTAGTACATTCAAAAAAACAACTAGCTTCTGCCCATGGTTTTATCTGCGTACACCTCAAAATTTTCTTATAGCGATTAGCTAAGAGAAAGAGAGAAATAAATAATTTGTAAAAAGCGCAAACATGACTTATTATTTTCTAGGCTGAAAGTGACCATGTCACAACAGTCCGTGTGTTTGAGAACAGAGTGGAGCTCATACTGCAGAAGGAGAAGCCTTCATGGTGGCCCCGACTGACTGCACAGCCACAGAAGCCTGCTTGGCTCAAGGTAAAACATTCTTCTTAAAAAAAAATTTATTTATAATTTAACAATGTTATCATACGTTATGTAATTACTTTGAAGATCTTTCAGATTTTTTGCTTTATCAATAAAAGTTATTGTTATCGTAGGTATGTTGATCAAATAATAGTTTGATATTATTATAAACCTTGTATGAAAAAAGATTTAAAGTGAAATATCTAGACTTATAAATGTAATGACTTCAAACATGATCAGCCTTTATAAAATTAAAACCAAAATGTGCTCATAGCCAATCTAGTATTCAATCTTCATCTGCTTAGTTTTTTTCACCCACCAGCTACGGTTACTGCTCCGCTCCTGCGTCTCGTAGCGTGATGTTATATAGCCTATACTATAACTCATTAATCTGGCTATAATATACAAAAAGATTTTTTTCAAATTCGACTAGTAGTTGTAAAAATTTGCGTGTTTAAACAAACAAATATCTCTTCAGCTTTATTATATTAGTGTAACTAGCTGACCCAGCGAACTTCGTACCGCCAATAAAAGTTGTCTAATAATCGCCCATTTTTTAAAGTATTAAAAAAGATATACTATGTTTTCACCACCGCTCTACCTATTGGTGAAAACAGCGTGAAATCGGTGCAGTATTTTTTGAGTTAATCGCGAACACACCGTCAGACAGAGGCGGCAGATGGCTTTGTTTTATAATATGTAATCAAGCAAGCTTATACAAAAAAAAACATGTTAACAAGTCTTCAAATTTTTACAGATAAACTTTGACTTGTGGACGTCTGAGGATGCTGCGGACAGTGAAGACGAGAAGCGTGACATCATGAAGGACTACCCTGGCATGTACGACAAACTACACAAAGAAGAAATGGGCTACAGAAGAGGTAACTATTTGTATATTATTGCAACTGTCTATTAATGGGATTTAGTAATTATCATACTTTTAACACACATACTATCACACCTATATTCCCCGAAGGGTTAGGCAGAGGTGTAACAATGTACACCCACAGTTCGCCGGTATGTTTAAGTCCCATGTAACTGCCTCGTTTGCCTAGTGGTCCTAAGCGCGACTGCTACGCTACAGGTCTTGGGTTCGATTCCCAGGTCGAGCAAAAAGTGTTATTGGGTTTTTCTATGTAATTCTCAGTAGCAGCTCGGAGTTAGGATTTGTGCCCGGTTAATGGCAATAGGCTCATACTTTTAATTATTATGATATCCTTGTGAATGTATGAGCACTAAACTAGACTGGACATTACACAATATATAAACCGTCAGTTTCTCGAACGACATTCAACCCAAAATTATAAATTGTCAAACGCGCGAAAGCTACGGGTTAGTTGTTAATTCTTTTTTTTTAATGTCTTTGTATGGCAAATAAACCGACGGGCCACCTGATGTTAAATGGTCAGCGCTACCTATAGACATCTGCAATACCAGAGGCCTTGCAAATGCGTTGCCATCCTGGGGACAAAGTTGGATCATGTGCCTGTAACTACACCGGCACCCATACCCTTCAAACCGAAACACAGACACGCTGCTTTGCGGCAGAAATAGGTATGGTGGTAGTAGTTCCTTGGACGAGCTCCTTCACGAAGAGCTCTACTATTACTCACCTGTCCCCCAGTGTGCGCAGGCCATTTGTCAAAGTCAGCCATTCAGTACAGCTTACGCCCGCTTAATAATTCGACATACCATCACGCCTGTATTCCCCGAAGGGTTAGGCAGAGGTGTACCAATGTACACCCACAGTTCGCCGGTATGTTTTAGGTCCCATGTAATAGGGGGCGAGCCTATTGCCATTAACCGGGCACAAATCCTAACTCCGAGCTGCTAATGAGAATTTCACAGAAAAACCCAATAACACTTTGCTCGACCTGGGAATCGAACCCAAGACCTCTAGCGTAGCAGTCTTAATAATACTTCATATACATTTTTTTTATTCCAGACACCGCTAGTAGGTATTACGGTTCAATCGCAGGTTGAAATTTATACTTATGCAAACGACGACTCGGGCAGTAGCTGTTTTTGCATATAGCAAGTTATTGGGTCGTGATGAGGCTAAACAATTCCATTCCACATACATTTATTAACAAACTTAATTGCGTCATTGCAGCAATCACCTACACATGTACATTATATTCCACATTTGAATAGAATAGTGATGTAAATGAGAATAGAGAGGAATGAAATAAAGAAAGGAAGGCCTTTGCCCTGCAGAGGAATAACACTAGCTAAACATACAAAATAGTCTCGATACATTTCTGTCCCACGAGCGTGAATCATACACCCATTTTTTATTTTTAAAACTACACATAACATACCATTTACGCCTGTATTCCCTGAAGGGTTACGCAGAGGTGTACCAATGTACACCCACAGTTCGCCTGTATGTTTAGGTTCCATCTAATAGGGGGCGAGCCTATTCCCATTAGCCGGGCACAAATCCTAACTCCGAGCTGCTACTGAGAATTTCATAGACAAACCCAATAACACTTTGCTCGACCTGGGTATCGAACTCAAAACCTCTAGCGTAGCAGTCGCGCTTAGGACCACTAGGCTAACGAGGCAGTTCATTCTTAAACCTATTACATAATAATCATCTGTCATTCCAGAGGATCTAAAGAAAGTGTACTTGAAGCTATACAACCTCTTCCAATTCGTCGGCTACACGTACGTGCTGGCTGTCATGGCAGTAAGATACGCTAAACTGGAGTATGACTCTGTTGCTGATACCTACGAGCATGTCGGACCAGCCATGCAGTTCCTGCAGCTGCTACAGTATCTCGAAGTTATGCATCCGCTGTTTGGATATACAAGGGTAAGTGGAATCATGTTTAAGAGATTCTGTTTAATGTGAACCTTACGGTGCAGTATAAAAAATTCATAATGTTTTTATAGGGATGGTACGGAGCTCCGTAACCATAACGAAAACTATCGGATATCCAAAATAAATATCGTATCCAAAACTAACGGAATTTGATATAAAAGTTCGAATAATTTGGAAAAGGGCGGAGTCTTAATGAGACACGTTATGACAAGTTTATGCATTACGAATCTAATATTCGAAAGTATCCAAAAGATTCGGATAATCCGAAATAATTTCATATCTGTAACCGTATCTGGAGTCGGTATTTATTCACATATTATCCGGATCCGAAACTTCATATCCATAAAATCACTGGCATACAGTGAACTAACTTGCATACAACTCCTTTGAACCAGTCTATGTTGTGTCTTTGTCTATGTACTTTGAAAAGTCAAATTACATAACTCGTCTGCCATAAAACCCAATAATAGCTAAAAGATTATTATTATTATTTGTGCCTGTTTATTTGATCCTGATTCGTAATAATTTTCTAATCAAAATTGTCCAGTTGGTCAGCAATCTGCTTTTCTCCAATGGTCACTATCTTGGGTTGACTGGTTGATAATGCTTAACGCATTAAGTCCACCTTTGCACTTTTTGTTGCATAAAGTTAAAACAAATAAATGATCTTTCTTCTACAGTGCTTTCAATTTCTGAATCTCACATATTTCCGTTAATTTAATTCCAGGGTGGAGCACTATTCCCGTTCCTGCAGGTGAGCGGTCGAGCGTTCGTTCTGTTCGTGATGATTGAAGCTGAACCACGCATGCATACGAAGCCTGTAGTCTTCTATCTATTCGTCGTATGGAGCATGATTGAAGTTATCAGGTAAGGCATATATAAGTTACTATTCATTAACCTGCCGTATTTCAGGGGGGTTCGTGTTCCACGCGCGCCTCCAAGAGATGTCAGCAATTTTGAAGGGGCCACTCAGGGCCGATGCCTGCCGGGGCTGCGGGTTGTTTGTAAGAGATACCGCGCCCCCGGAACGCAAAGGGCACAAAAAGGAACATGTATGGGTTTTAGTCAGTAAAACTGGCATTCCCTCCCGCCCCGCGCAGGGCGGGGGAAGTCATTTGATGATTTCCCATCGGTAAAAAAAGGGTGTGAAAGTACTCATGAATACGAAAATTTTTTCCTAAAGGACCAACCTAGAAATATGAAAAAAGAAAGCCGCTGTTCCGTACATTTTGATCGTGTTGTATGTAGTGCATATTTGTGGGGAACAGCAGTTTCTTTTTTTTTTTCATATTTCATAGTTGGTTCCAGTATGAAAGTTGTTTAAATTTGTGAGTACTTTACCTGCATAAAACACTATCTTTTGCCCGTATCTTCGCCCGCGTGAAAGTCAGTTATCCCAGAAGTCACTATTAAAAAAGTAGCTTATGAAGTTATGACCTTTTCCGGAGTTCAATGTTACTCCATACCAAATTTCATCATCATCGGTTCATTGGTTTAGGGAAACAGACAAACAGAGTTACTTTCGCTTTGATAATATTTGCATGGTATTGTCGAGGTCCATCTGATAGCTTAAACACGACAAAAATCGATTTTACGGGTGATTTTCATTAACTGTTACTTATTTTGGTCAACCATTGAAGAGTGATAAACAATTAGTTCATCACTCTTCAATAGTCTCGCATTATATCAACCGAAGATGTCCGCTCCTGAACATAGGCCCGGATGCACATTTTATGAAATAGAAAAAATGCAGAGTTTATATCCCTTTCGGTTTCCCTATGCAGTAGTATAACTGAAATGCACTGTTGATCGTATGATTGCTGACCGGGGGGGGGTACGGTTTTACTGAGTTTTTCATGCGGAATTTCTCAGTAGCAATATAGTCTTTGGAACTTGGTGGTGTAACATTGGTCCTCCGATCTCTCCCCGGTCGTTTCGGATTACCGTCCCAATGGACTATAAAAGTATATTTGCGCACCTGCGTATTTGGCTGTTTTTTATTAAGACTCTCCGCTGTGATCTAGTTTCGTTTAGGAGAATATTATGACTGCTTGCTGACTTATCTACAATGCCCTTTGTTACAGGTACCCATACTACATCTCACAGCTGTACAAGAAAGAGATCTACATCCTAACCTGGCTGCGATACACAATGTGGATACCCCTTTACCCAATAGGAATATTGTGCGAAGCTATAGTCGTTCTACGAAACATACCGTATTTTGAGGAAACTCAAAAGTTCAGTGTCGGACTGCCAAATGATTGGAACTTCGCCTTCCATATGCCAACGTTCTTGAGGGTCTACCTACTGTTTTTCACGTTCCCAGGAATGTACATAGTAATGAGTCACATGTACAAACTGAGGACACACAAGCTGAAGGCGAAAATTATTATTAAGAAGTCTAAATAGGTAAGGCTGAGGCGTTTCCCATCAATATTTAATGAAACGGTGTGAAATTCTAAAATGTTTGGGATAAATAGAAAACACTTGTAAGTCCACTTTAAATATTAAGCATTTAAAGACAACACTTTGATTTTAAAAACTAAGTACATAGCTATTTACTTCAAATATAAAATAAATAACAAAATGTATTTTTCACGCCATAATACTGTTTAACGTACCCTTTCTAAGGAGCCAAAGAATACAGAAATTACACTGTCATAAATATTTATATACAAATGTTGTATATTTATGGTATTTCTTATCGTAACAAATACCAATTTTTAACTATTACGTTCTGCCTGACTTCGGTTAGAATAGCTCAATTGTATTCGTATACAGTGTTATTTGTAAAACAATGACAACCTTGCAGGACTGTATTACTATGATCATAAACAACAACTTTTGTTCAATAAATTTTTACAAAATCAAGCAACGCAAGCGCATTGAAGTGAATGACCGATTGAAGGATTTCCGTAAAATTGTAAATATGGTATAATATGGTCATGTACAAACACCCCCGCGCCGCCCTAACCCCGCTCCCCTCGCTATTTTACTATCGCTTTCGTTTGCTTCGCATAGACTTCGTAACATTTAGAGCGTTCAATTTAAATGTTTTTATTTTTGTATGAAAATCTGATGAACTAAAATATGAAAAAATTTGAAATGTCATAGAACAAAAGTTGTTGATTATGATGTTAGTAACATAGTCCTGAGAGGTTGTCTATGTTTTACAAATAACCCTGTATATACAGGGTGTAAAAAAACACATGACACCCGTTAACTAACGCACACCGCCCTTCAAATTAAGTAACATTCAACAAAGTTATTGCCCAGGAACAATATTTATCTTTGATATGAATAATCACTGTTTATAACTCTATGGTAAAATGAAAGCACGCAAGACATCGTGCTAACGGGAGCATGCAGCCAGGGTTCCAAAGGCATTAAGAGGAACACGGATGGGTTTTAGTCAGTAAGAGTCTGACACTCCATTCCGCTCCACCCAGGGCGGAAGAAGTCATGTTATGATTTCTTATTAAAAAAACAACAGTACAGTAAAATTTTGTTAGAAAATTTAAAATTTGTTTTTGTAAAAGTGTGTCTTTACACCCAAAATAGCTTAGTAAAATATAGCCCAAATATAGCTAGACTTGTCAATTTTTTTATTTTATTTTCTATTTTCAATATTGTTATACCTGTAATAGTATATTTAATGTTGGAACTGATATGGTAATCTGCACAATGTAGATGTAACATTAAGGGGCAGGTGACTTCGATTTTTTAAATATAACCTCGTACACTCTGGCTCTATGATATTGGCCGTATATTATTAATGTTAAGGATGAGTTCCACCAAACGACTCGCATCGGATCGGATTTTAGCATTTTTAAACGATATTAAATCGTGTATGCAGCCTTTAAAGTCTATATTAACAAGCCGAGCATAGCTTGACCGCGGGCGTCTGTAGCGACACGCGATCGTAGCCCTAAGTATGCTGCGACGAGCGATCGGCTCCATTCGTCGTATCCTTTCGTATCCGATGCGATTCGAGCCGTTTGGTGGAAATCACCCTTTAGGATATAAACTAATAGCTCGTATTTTGGCGTAGTCTAACTTTGCAGAGCAACATTTAGGAAAAGATAAAATACGATTTGGAATTAAAAAAATATATTTTGTCGGCAACAATATGAAAAATGTTTTAGTTATTATGAATTAATAATGCAATTTTTAATTAGTAATAATTAGGGTTACTGTGTGCAATTGTGTTGGCAGTCCTAAGAACCGGTTTTCAACAAAGTGGAGATGAGATGCAATGGTAGACTAAGAGGGGGGAAGGGGAGGCCTGCCCTTGGCCCCCAAATATTGGAGGCCCCCTAATCTCGAAAAGTTCCCTTAATCAAGGCTGTGAGGCTGTTTGGAGTCAGTTGGAGGCCATTGACACAAATACAAAACAACCTTAACTGAGTTATTTGTAAATTTTAACCAAAATATAAATATATTTAGTATGACATTTAGTGTTCCTGCCCCGGGCCCCTGACAGGCTTACTCTGCCCCTGATGAGAGACATCTCATCAGAGGAGAGGAGACATGTATCCATGTGACATGTCATGGAGGAGGAAATGTCTCCTCTCCTCTCTTCTTTAATGGAAACCGGACCTATAGATAGACATCTAAAATTCCTCAGTTTTAATGAGAATTTCTTAGATATATTGCTATGAATTATTATGATGGACATAAGTCTTATGTCGTCCTTAACAACAAGACGAAACTTAAGTTTCATATTAAAGGTACATAACAGTCGCTGCATTTTAGAGCAAAGTTGCAAGTAAGACATTACAATTTATACCTTATGCTGGTATAATATAGCTGTAAAGAGCTTGTGCGACACAGAAATGCAATATTTTATTATAAGGTTTGTGGTTCAGGGTGAGCTAATGCATGTTATTTGCCAAACTTGTTTTTGGTAATATGATTAATTTATTTAAATACTCATGTTTGTTTATTGAACTGAAAACTGTAAATTTTCATGTCAGTAAATGAATGATAAATATTGTATGAAGTGATTATTTTATAAGAATTATGTTTACATTTTTGTATACTGAGTGGTGAAAGTAATAAATGTTTTGTTTATAAAACGGAAATGTTATTTTGTTCCTTTTTAGAAAATCTATACTCATCATCATTTTCCTGCTTCCTTCTAATTTTGAAAAGTGATAGAGAGGGGTCGACTTACCTCCTTCCCCTCTTTTTTCATTCAGTGATCAACTACACGTATAAACAAAACAATTTTACTTGTTACGACAGTCCTGCTAAGATCCTATGAGAAAGAAGTTCTGTTCCATACCTCCGAAGTTCATTATCAGATCATAATATATAAATCATCATAAATATATGGGAAAAATCCGGGAGTAGGTATATACTCTTTCAAACAAAAAAAGTACTCTCAAAATCGGGTTTTAATTGACGGAGAAATCGGTGAACATAGATACATACAGCCGAACATAGAACCTCCTCATTTTTGAAGTCTGTTAAAAATACTACTCTTTACAATATTAGCCACGAGTCGTGGGCTCAAAATTCATCTGCGCAGAAGTTCATTTTTAGGTCTCTTTGGCGGTATGAAAGACGCAGCGGGGGTCGATGTCGCACGCGATTGGTCCTTTCTTGTCCGGCAGCCAATGCTCGTCGTCCATTGGAAACTCGAATGCCGTTCGGCTACTGTACACTTTTGTGCAATTTTAGTGACTTACGTTTTGAATTTTAAACTGGTTTATTTTTTTGTTTTTGTTTTCATAAAGGTTTATAGATTTTTTACGGAAGGCATATCACCTTTACCTTCAGATTAACAAAACGTTAAAAAATAAAAATAATTATCATTTCTAACGAGATTTTATTATTTTATTGAGATAAGTTTCAGTCACAAAGACCTACAACATTACTGCATCAAAGTAAAATTATAAGTAAGTACCACTTATGTTGTAATTACCTTACTTACATACTTTGTGTAAATACCTAACAATAATTTTAGTAAAATCGGTACTAAATTAATCTGGCCGAAAGTGTACATGCACGAGCTTACCCCCACCACTACCCATTTGTGCTCACGACTCGTGGCTAACATTATACCAGATACCTACCATATCTATTACGGTATGCTATACCTAAGATGGCAGATGTGAGTGGCAACGCCGGGAGAGGACACCTACCGAAAAACCTACCCTGACCTTATTGGTGAGGTTCTTCAAAAACGTCGGGTGCGTAGTACTCTTAACCGGCGTGCTTGTATGACTCACAGACTAGACAGTAAACAATAGATCTTAGGTCTAGTCGAGTATACCACTTCTGTATTATAGTGTATGTATGTCTCTGTCAGTAAATATTATTTCCTAGGCTAAGTGATTACAATAGTCTATGTGTTTCAAAACAGAGTTGAGCTCATACTGTAGAAGGAGAAGCCTTCATGGTGGCCCCGACTGACTGTACAGCCACAGAAGCCTGCTTGGATCAAGGAAAAACGTTCTTCCTAAAAAAATATTTTGTTAAGGGAAACAAAGTGTGTCTTAATCACAAACAATTGTACAATATTTATAAAGTGTAAAGAATTACGTTTTGAATGCCTCGTTAGCCTAGTGGTCCTAAGCGCGACTGCTAGAGGTCTTGGGTTCGTTTCTCAGGTCGAGCCAAGTGCTATTGGGTTTTTCTATGAAATTCCCAGTAGCAGCTCTGATTTAGGATTTGTGCCCGGTTAATGGCAATAGGCTCGCGCCTTATTACATGGGAGATAAACATACCCGCGAACTGTGGATGTACATTGATACACCTCTGCCTAACCCTTTGGGGAATACAGGCGTGATGGTAGTATGTTAGAATTACGTAATAATAAAGAAACAAATAATAAAGTAACTTTAATTACACCTCACTTTTGGTCACAATGTTGTCTTTTTACAATAAATTGTTTTTTTTTAACTAAAACATGTTTGTTTTATGCTTAAATATTTTGAAGAAGTGAAGTTTGTTTAAAAATATGATAAAATTAACATTATATTCCACCAAATTATGTATGTTTGTAATTAAATTAACATTTAATTGTGTTATTTAAACAAAATTATTAGGTACCTAATTCATGTGTTCCAAGTCAAATGTTGTCAAATATTTACTTTCAATTTTTGTTGCAGAAAACCAGATAAAAAATATACATACATACCATCACGTCTGTATTCCCCGAAGGGTTAGGCAGAGGTGTACATTGTACATCCACAGTTCGCTGGTATATTTTTAGGTCCCATGTAATAGGGGGCGAGCCTATTGCCCTTAACTGAGGACAAATCCTAACCCCGAGCTGCTACTGAGAATTTCATAGAAAAACCCAATAACACTTTGCTCGACCTGAGAATCGAACCCAAGACCTCTAGCGTAGCAGTCTCGCTTAGGACTACTAGGCTAACGAGGCAGTTTATAAGTAAATATCGCAAAATCTTCTTGATGACCTTGAACATGGTGTGAATTGACCTTTGTAACCTCCTAATATAACAATGGATCATAATGCATTGTTACGTTTTTACTAGGCATTGTTTTCAGCTGTGGCTAGAGATTCTTTCACATAGATAGGTCTGTAGATACCGTCTAGCCTAAAACTGAACACCACTCCACCAACATTTTGTGTATGAAGTTGTAGTAATTCACGGCATTCGTCCAAGTATGCAGGTTACTTGAGTAATACAATATATACCGTATAAATATTTAAAATAAGTTGTTTTTTTAAATAGCGATGTAACACAAGTATTTGCAGAAATACGCCAAGTGTCAGCGTCAATCAAGCAGTGGAGTGAGGTAGGCTCGACTTTTTTACCTGTGTTAATTTTTAACTTTATTATTTTTACGACAATTTACTAGTCTAACTAGTATTAACAAGATAACAAGTCAAAGCATTTACTTCAATTAGACCATTCACGGCACTTTTTAAATTGTCAAGAAGTTACATTTAAAAGTTGAAACTAGTTGTTCGTTCCAAAGCGTAGGTCTCTATGGAGAAGAACGAGCAAGAAACTCCATAGACACTCTTTTCTTCCAATTTGGTTTTTACAAATTCTTGGTTACAATATTCTTGTTGCTTCTATATGTGAAAGGAAGACGTTACAGCAGTTTACTAAAATCTGCTTTAAGTTGATCGCCTCAGCTCGCCTTTGTCGGTACACTGTTGACAGAGCAGTTGTTGTCAATATTTTGTAATAAGAGTTCGGGGAGCCATCAAACAGGTAAAACAATTATGTTCCATCTATACTACGTAATATTATGAAGAGGAAAGTTTTTGTATGTTTGTTTGTTTGTACCGAATAGGCTCTGAAACTACTGGATCGATTTTACACATTTGTTCACCAATAGATAATTAAATTATCGGGAAACATAGGCTTTATAATATACGTAACTTAACGCGAGTGAAAATATCCACACGCACGAAGTCGCGAACAAAAGTTAGTAGTAAATAAAAGTCAAATCTTTGTGTGTGTATTCTCCAGATCGATTCCGGCCACGGCGGCTAAGCACTCCCTCTTCTCTAACTCTCATAGTCCGATAGGACGGCAATCCGACACAACCGGGGGGAGATCAGGCGCAGGACCAACGGCTTTACGTACGGGGGTGTCATACCACCATCTTCCAAACTCCGGGCTGTAACTGAGATATTTCCTAATGGAATAAATCCAATAACACTTTGCCCGACCTGGGATCCGAATCCAGGACCCCACGCTCAACAGTCGTGCTCGCCACCACGAGACCAATCCAATTTAATCTTTAGTCACAACGCAGTTACTTTTCAATTTTACAGATAAACTTTAAGATGTCAAAGGATGCTACGGACAGTGAAATAGATACAATCTTTAATTACAACAAAGCAAGCTTATACAAAAAAATGATAATAGATAAGACTTAACAATTATTTTGGACGACTTCTAATTTTTTCAGATAAACTTTGACTTGTGGACGTCTGAGGATGCTGCGGACAGTGAAGACGAGGAGCGTGACATCATGAAGGAGTACCCTGGCATGTACGACAAACTACACAAAGAAGAAATGGGCTACAAAACAGGTACATAACAAGTTTACAAATTATTCTAACTATAGTATTGTAAAGTCAAAGTTGCTCCAACTGGTTTTCCTCGGATTTGTCAAAGTTTAAAGTGCGTTCGGGGGTTGCCGGAAGGAATTCACAAAGGGGTTTTTTTTAGGGGAATCCCGATAAATTGTGAAGCAAAAAATTAAATTGTTTTTGTCAATGATATAATTAGATGTATCTTTGTTAATACAGAGAGGATCGGAAACGAAAAAGGAAGGCCTTTACCCTGGCTAAAAATAATATATATATCAAAATTAATACACCTTGTAATATGCTATATAAGTAGGGTACCTACGTTTTATACACGTGAGACAATAATTTTAAGAATCTTTCTAGCTTTTTAACAGCAATAATCGAAACTCTCTTCTGTTCTGTGTCTGCCATTCCAGAGAACACACGAACAATATACTTGACGCTATACAACCTCGTTCAATTCGTGGGTCATGCGTGCGTGCTAGCCGTCATAGCAGTGAGATATGATAAACATAAGTACGACTCGTTCGCTGCAACCTATAAACATGTTGGACCAGCCATACAGTTTCTAAATGTGCTACAATGCTTTGAACTTATCCATCCGCTGATTGGGTATACTAAGGTGAGTGAAATTATGATTTCATGCATAAGAGATTCGGTTTAAATTTGAACCTTATGTTACGGGGCATAGAAGTCGTGAAAAGTAGGTACTTAAGTATTATGTAATAAAACAGTGGAAGGTTTTTTGCACACTTCTAAAAACTATTTGGTATACAGGCAGTTAATTTGATCGCAACTAATTTTGAATAATAATTGTTTTTTTTTTTTTACAAATTTTGTCTCTTAAGTACCTATGCCATACACTATACCCCGCCATGTCGACGACGCGTTCGTGTTTCACGCGCTCCTCAAAGAGATGTCAGCAAATTTTTGAAGGGCCCACTCAGGGCGGATCCCTGCCGGGGCTGCGGGTTGTTCGTAAGAGATACTTCGCCCCTGGAACGCAAAGGGCACAAGAAAGAACATGGATGGGTTTTAGTCAGTAAAAGTCTGACACTCCCCCCACCCCGCCCAGGGCGAGGGAAGTCTTTTGATGATTTCCCTTGCCTAATAAAAGAAATATCTATAAAGTTATTACGCAAATAAAATTCAACATTGGCAGTTTAGCAGATGGTTTATTATAAGGAGGTTATTCTCCTGGCGTTTGTCTCTTAGAATCCTATAATTATGTTAGTAAACCTTCATATTTCATGACCACGTTGTTGCGAGAGGCACATCTCCTAATAATATCACTAATTATTGGAGAATCGTACCTCCCTGCTTTCATCTTTTGGATGGAGCTGGAACTCGCCCGCACTCTGCAGAGCAATGAAGCAGAATTCATAGTCAGACTATTAAATGGCACTTTTCAACGTCATATTTTAGAAGAAAATAAAGAAATTAATATAGCTTCTGTCAAACGATGGCATGATGAAAGCTTCATGAAAGCCGTCAACGTGAGCATATTAGATGTACTCAAAGAGATTAATACTACTTACTAATTTAATGTCTTTGGATGTACTGAACGGGAACAGGACGGCCCAGGATGCTCACAATCGGGGTAACCCCAACACCATTTCTGCCTATACATATACCAAATAGCTTGGTCAACTGTACACACGACTACATATCAAGCTATACATTTTCAGTTATGCTTAGGATTTCCACACAATGACATTTAGCTTATACTGGAAATGTATAGCTTGATATGTAGCCGTGTGTACATGATAGTTCTGTATAAAACATGTTTGAAACACCATGGTCTGTTTCACAAGCATGCCTTTTCTACGTCTAGAAAAAAGCATGCTCTAAAAATATTAGGCCCTCAGTCCTACCATGGAGGTCACTATTTTGAACTCTTGATTTAAAGTCGTTGTATTTTTTTAAATCTCATCTAGGTATTTTCCTTTATCTAGTTAAAGGGTGGAATACTAGTTCCGCTCGTGCAGGTGAGTGGTCGACTGTTTCTTACGTTCATGATGATTGAAGCAGTACCACACATGCATACGAAGTCTATGATCTTCTATCTCTTTGTCGTATGGAGCATTATTGAAGTTATCAGGTAAGGCATTTATAAAACATTAGCTTTTGCCCGTGTCTTCGTCCGTGTGAATATGGTTTTTTTATTTCGGAAGAAGTCGCCGTTAAAAAAGTAGCCTCGTTATGTCTTTTCTTGGGGTTCTGTGCCTCTGTGCCAAATTTTACCAAAACCGGTTTAGTGGTTTAGACGTGAAAGCGTAACTGACGTACAAACACACATTACTTTCACATTTATATTAGGTATGGATTTTGTAATAGACAATAATGCAGAGTTCTAGACCTTTAGGCGATTCTCCCACTAGCGAAGCGTCCCACTACGGTCTCGGTGCGCGCTTCCGCCTGCCCGCGCATTGACGCGTCGGCAGTGTGCTTTGCCAGAAGTGTTTTCTATATAAATTGAGATACCTGTATACGATTTAAAACTTGCGGCCCCCGCGCTACGCGATGGGGCACGGTGCAATGTGAATCGCCTTAGGGTTTTATATCCCCTTCGAATTGCTTATGCATTACTGTTCATTGACTGCCTTGTTGGTCGCACCATTGCAGAGAGGTTCCTACTGTTGATTCCCAGGACAGATCTAGGCCTATCCGGATAAATGTGAGGGAGGGTGTAGGTAACTGTGTTTGCGAACACAAATGTGTACTATAATATCCCCCGCGTATTTGGCTAGTTTCATTAAAATTGTCTGCCGTGACCGAAATCCATTTGGGGAAAATTATTATTATTAATTGACTTGTCTACATTTACTTTTATTATAGGTACCCATACTACATCTCACAGCTGTACAAGAAAGAGATCTACATCCTAACCTGGCTGCGATACACAATGTGGATGCCCCTTTACGCAATAGGAATAATATGCGAAGCTATAATCATTCTACGAAACATACCATACTTTGAGGAAACTAAAAAGTTCAGTCTCGAAATGCCAAATGAATGGAACTCCACGTTCCAAATGCCTACGTTCATGAGGTTCTATCTACTGTTCTTCACGTTCCCAAGCATGGTCTTTTTGATGAGTTACATGCGCAAACTCAGGGCTGAAAAGTTGAATGCGCAAAAAATTATCGAGAAGTCTAAATAATATTAAGCGCTTGTGAGACGATTGCGCCACTGAGAAATGCAATATTTTATTATGAAGTATGTAGTTAAGGGGTGTTGTTGGCGTGTTATTAGCAAAACTTGTTTTTTGGTGATATGATAATGTGTACCTAAATAAATGATGCACCTCGTGTGAAGCGATAATTTTATAAGAATTATGTTTACATTTTGTAAACCGAACGGTGAAAGTATTAAATGGATTGTTTATACAATGGAAGTGTTGTTTCTTTTTCCTCTAGTTTATTTTTATTCAATTCATGGATGTACGTTTTAGTACATGACTTCAAATGTTATTTTAACACCCTTAGCCCTTAGATTTGGCGGGTATCGCGACAAGGAGACTTGTGCGTACCACACCACAGTGTGCCGCCATCACAGGATCCTTTGGAATCCCAAATTATATTTGAGCGTTCTGTGGTTTTCCCATTGAATAAATTATAAGTGATTATAAGTCATAAAATAAAGCATAAGTAATGCAGGGTTTTAATGATTTAGCTAAAACAATACCCTACAAATAGAATAGCCTATGTTATGAATATGTTTATATATGAAGTAACTTTTTAAATACTTTGTTCTAATTATATTTATAAGTCTTCATTCAAATAAAACTCACTACTTCATACTATGCTTTATTGAAAGTAAATTGCCTAAATACACAGTATCCGCACATACATATTGCCATAAGCAGAGATAATGCGTAAGTTCCCACCAAGGAGGCTGTATTGGCCATTATTAGCCACACATGCTGCTGGTATTGTCTTTGCATCTTAAGTGCGTAGCTTTAGGTAGGCTCGCTGGTACCACTCCCAGCGCCTGCTGTGGGCATAGTACTCATGGAAGATGGGTTCCACCAAGGTATCGGGGGGGAGAAGCTTGTATACCGGCTCGCCATAGTAGGTGCCAACCTGGAACCATTAAACATTGCTTTAATTTGAGCTGTAGATAACTAAAAATTAATGTAATATCTTCATCAAATTTAAATATTTACATTTCCATTTTTATTTTAATAATAATGTTCTTTCAAGTTGTCTTATTTTAACACATACCATCACGCCTGTATTCCCCGAAGGGTAAGGCAGAGGTGTAACAATATACACCCACAGTTCGCCGGTATGTTTAGGGCACAAATCCTAACTCCGAGCTGAGAATTTCATAGAAAAACCCAATAACACTTTTTGCTCGACCTGGGAATCGAACCCAAGAGCTCTAGCGTAGCAGTCGCGCTTAGGACCACTAGGCTACCGAGGCAGTTATTAAGAAGAAAAGTCTTATTTTAAAATTGTAAATATTGAATGAATAGAAGAAAAAGCTGCAATTTAATAAATAGATACCTTATTTTACTAATCACTATTTCATCTAATGGAAGTTCTGTATTATAAAATAAAAAGATAACCCAACCAATTGCAGGTTACCCTGATTAAAGCATTATGCTAACATGCAAAGCAGGGTACACACTCGGGTTCCCGTGTGTGTCGTACCGAGCCATTTTTCAATACAGACACGAGGTACCATCAAACGGGGTAAATAGGGACACAGGGGTGAATCGGGACAAAATTTTTAAAATCAAAAAAGAAATCTCTTCTGTTTTTACTAAATTACAATTTAAGATTTTAATGTCCTTGTTGGTAACAAACTATATTATTTCACCTTTTAAAATTTCGTCCCGATTCACCCCTGCGTCCCTATTCACCCCGTTTGACTGTACCAGCATAAGTTTATGAATATCTTTATAGAGATCTATCACATTAGTTGTACTTTTAAAATGACTATGAAAAATAAAGGCAACATATTACCTCCCATCCAGGTACATCCTTCATGAGTTCAGCCTCAGCGTCACGGTTCAGGCGCAGCTGCTTCAAGTATGCCCTGTCTCTCTCTGCCAATAACATGGGGACTATTGCCATCTTGGCAGACCTGGTCTCAATCTGATCTCGGGTTATTTGCCTGTAGTTCTTACTGTAGAGATACAATGCAAATGCTGTTATGCCAAAGTAGCCAGCAAATAAAGTGTACCCTGAAACATTATGCAAGTGTGTATTTAGTGTAGAGCTGGCTACAAGTACTTCAGTATATCTTTTTATCTGTACTAATATTAAAGCTGAAGAGTTTGTTTGTTTGGTTGAACGCGCTAATCTCAGGAACTACTGGTTTGAATTGATAAATTATTCTTGTGTTCGATAGTTCATTTATCGTGGAAGGTTATAGGCTATATAACATCACGCTACCACCAATAGGTGCGGAGCAGTAACCAAAGACGTAACTTAAAGCGAGTGAAAAAAATCACGCGAACGAAGTCGCTGGCAGAAGCTTGTTTTTAATATTTTAAAGCTAAGTGTTTGCATGAATTCCCTAATCTCAGAAACTGTTGCTCCAATTTGCAAAAATCTTTTTGCATTATATAGCCCGTATATTAAGGAAGATTATAGGCTATATAACATTACGCTAAGACATACATAAGTGGAGCAGTAATCAAAGACGTGACTTAACACGGGTGCAGCTGCAGGTTACCGCTAGTTGTCGATATAAGAGTAAATATTACCGAATATCTATAATATTACTTTGCTTACAACAAAAAAGAACAACAAGTTAAAGAGGTCACAAATAGTTGGTTTGAATTAATGTACCATATTATACTCGGTCAGTGGGTCGTCTTACTTTTGATTTTTTTCTTACATTTTGGAATAATTTTGTAAAGGATGCTGTGTATTCCATATTGCAATAAAACGAATAATTGTGTAGAAAACAAAACAGTCTAACCTAAAAACGTTAGTTACATAATCTGGTATACAAATCATAATAAGAAAAAATTATTAGTTACTTACCGCTAAATAATTTTTTTGCAGGTATCTTGTGAAAAACAATCGGTTTGTAGCCCCCCGTAGGGGGCAAATCTTGTGTACGGATAATCGGACAAGGAGAACAATCCCCCATCTTTCGCTATTTGATTTGACAATTTGACAGAGGCCGATTTTTAGTCAATACAGCTGACTGACATTTCGAGTTTTTGACGTTTGCGTTCCAATTGACCAAAACCTTTTGTTGGTAATTTTAAAAGAAAAAGTAACTGATTTTCGTTTCCATAACAACAACAACCATTAGACGCTTTTGAGTTTTACAATTTTTCGCGGAAAATATCCAATTTAAGTTTCAGCAAAACATGAATGCTGCAGCAACCGATGCTGGTGTTCAAGCCGATATTCCGGAACCGGAAAATGTAGAAGAAACACTGAAGATAAGACCTCTAGAAAGAATAACACGCCATCCCAAAGTTCCTGTTGAGCCGTCTGCGTATGGAAAGGGGAAAAATTTCAGCCGGCCATGGATTCTACAAGATGGACGCGAAGCTCCTGATAAAGGAAGCGAGATGCGCCGCAGCTATAAAATCCCCAAGACATCAAAATATGGGCTAGGTAATTAATTGCTACTAGTTTTTCAGCAGGGGTTTCCACTTTTCAGTAATTTTTTATTTTAAACTTTTCTTGAATTTCTCCTGTATCGTGAGTGCGTTTATAAACATATAAACTCGTATACACAAACAGCTCACAAACTGCCTCGTTACCCTAGTTGTCCTAAGCGTGACTGCTACGCTAGAGGTCTTGGGTTCGATTCTCAGGTCGAGCAAAAAGTGTTATTAGGTTTTTTGTGAATTTCTCAGTAGCTGCTCGGACTTAGGATTTGTGCTCGGTTAATGGCAATAGGCTCGCCCCCTATTACATGGGACCTAAACATACCGGCGAACTGTGGGCGTACACTGGTACACCTCTGCCTAACCCTTCGGGGAATACAGACGTGATGGTATAATGGTATGTTATGCACAAACAGCCAGACCCGGAACAACTATCTGTAGGCCGTGCAAATATTTGTTCCGTGCGGGAATCAGACCCATGACACGTAGCGCAGCAGCCAATCGCTCAGCCACTGCGGCAACCGTGCTGTCGTATTTTTGTATTATCCTAGATAGTCTTACGAATAAAATTAAAAACAAGGACCGTCAGACCACAAAATATTAAAACTTTTATTTTCAGGTATACGTAAGCGTATGCTAACTGATTTCTTTTGGGAACAAATGCTGGACGAAGTAATCGAAGAGCTAAAGACATCTCAGCCAGTCCAGGAATACTGTACAGAGTATGACGCCAATTATATCAAGGAAGACTTTGAGCCTCGTAATTTAGAGGTTACTGCTGATAAAAACGTAAGTCTGATATAGTAACCGCCACGAGTCGTGAGCACAACCGTCAAGTTAATTTTTAGGTTCTTTTCTGTGTTTTTTGGCCCGCGACGCTGCACGCCATTGACCAATCAGTCCGATTGATCGCCTGACTAACAACATACCATCACGCCTGTATTCCCCGAAGGGTTAGGCAGCGGTGTAACAATGTACACCCACAGTTCGCCGGTATGTTTAGGTCCTATGTAATAGGGGGCGAGTCTATTGCCATTAACCGGGCACAAATCCTAACTCTGAGCTGCTACTGAGAATTTCATAGAAAAACCCAATAAATGTAAACCTAAACCTGACTAAAAGAACTGTATTGATTCTGTAATGAGTCTGTGGAAATTTTTGCTCGTTCTCCATAGAGCCCTACCTACGTTTTCGAACGAGCGACTAGCTTCGGCTTCCTGCCTTGTTACCCGACTCCTGTTATCCTCTCCGTTCACGACTAACTTTTTGACCGATTTTTGACAGATTTTGGTGAGAATGGAACATATGATATCCAATACACCAACGCTCACGGCCGACAAAAAATCGGTCGTGAGCGGAGAGCCTAAATGGTTTTATTGAAATAAGTGGTTTGACTTTGACTATGATAGTTTCCTATTGTAAGCAGGTACAAGTGCGGTGGGTGGTTTCGCCATTCGCAGCTTTTTCATAGATAATTTCTTATGAAAGGTGTTTTGTTGCACCACTACTGATAAAAGTACCTAGATTATTCGAGCTAGTAAGTAGGTACAATACGACATAAGGACAGACGTATTTTGGCAGTCCTGAAGTTAGCTGATTAACTGTGCAATAGTCAATTTGTTCCTAAAAGATCCATAACGCCGCCCCGCAACTGCCCCGTTGGTCTCGTGGCGGCAAGCTCGAATGTTCAGCGTGGGGTCCTCGGGCAAAGTGTTATTGGGTTTTTTCATTTGGAATTTTTCAGTAACAGCCCGGAGTTTTGAAGTTGGTGGTGTGACTCCCTCGTGCCTCGGAAAGCACCTAAAGCCGTTGGTCCTGCGCGTGATATCTCCCCGGTTGTGTCGAATTGCCGTTCCATCGGACTATGAGAGTTAGGCCCGGTTTCCACCAAAGCGGAGAGTAGAGGAGATGTTTCGTACAACTAATCAGTTTGCTTTATTTCAACATCTCACTGCGTAGTTTCGACACAACTCGGTATCCTATTGGTTGTTTACGAGACATCTCTTCTCCTCTCCGCTTTGGTCTAAACCGGGCCTTAGGGAAGAAGGAGTGCGTACTTGGTCAGTCTGCATTAAGATTAGCCGTGACCGGAATCGGTCTGGTGAATACACATTTTACATAGCGCAGCTAAACAGCTAACTTCAGGACCGCCAAGATATAAGTACGTCAGCCGTAGGTACTATAAGTAGAGTCGGATGATTAAATAGTATAGTTTCTGTTGTTTTCCAGTTGTTAGCCTCACCAATTATTGCCTTGTTTCAGATGCACCTCAAGTATCCATTATACGGCACTGGGTCTAGCGCCATTACTTATTACAGCGAAAATATAAATAAAATTGGGCCTGTAAGTATCCATTTTTGTATCTTCGTAACATCGCGTGGCCCCTTTGTCAGTATGATTTCATAGTAGAAAAAAAATCCTTGAGGAATATTAAAATTTGCAACAATTTAATAACGACCTGTTTTTATTATAGGGTGAGATCTTGGAGAAGTTCCGAAGATGCCAATACTTTACTCGGCCTATGGAAGAGAGGCTGGACGACGGCTGGGTTTTATAGATTATTATTATATATTTCATTTCGCAGCCTTGTCTAAAGTTATGATGAATTTAATAAAGTACAAAAGTACCTAAACGATTTTGTGTATTCATTAGGTATTAGGTAGGTACCTATTAACATATTTTTAGATGTTACTGTTAGTAGTACCTAGTAGAGCTCTTTGTGAAGGAGCTCGTCCGGGGAAGTACTACCGCCATACTCTTTTCTGCCGCAAAGTAGCGTCGTTGTGTTCCGGTTTGAAGGGTACATGAGACTGAACCATTGTCACTGGGGTAACTAAAAATAACTGGGATACTAAATACCTCTGGTATTGCAGATGTCTATAGACAGAGGTGACCACTTAACATCAGGTGGGCCATGCGGCTTGTTTGCGCTTCATCATCATCATCTACTTAGTTTTTTCCCAACTATGTTGGGGTCGGCTTCCAGTCTAACCGGATGCAGCTGAGTACCAGTGTTTTTCCATGGAGCGACTGCGTATCTGACCTTCACAACACAGTTACTAGGCAACATGATACCTCTTGGTTAGACTGGTTGTCAGACTTCCTGGCTTCTGACTATCCGTAACGACTGTCAAAGATCTACGAATGACAAGCGGGACCAACGGCTTTACGTGCTTTCCGAGCCACCGGGGTGACACACCACCAACTTCCAATCTCCGGGCTGCTACTGAGCAAATCCTAATGGAAAAACTCAATAAAGCTTTTTGCCCGACCTGGGAATCGAACCCGGGACCTCACGCTCATCAGTCGCGCTTGCGACCACAAGACCAACGGGGCAGTTGTCGGTACCAATACTCCTGCTGATTTTTTTACACATCAACTCATAACTGCTGGAAAGTTCTGTCACTAACTTCCTACTTACACTTTTGCTAGAAGAAATCATAATCTTCCCCAGAAATGAAAGCTTTCGTTCGAGTTGTCACATTATTGTATTATCCTATTATCACATTGAGAAACATAGCACTTCAACAACAACACACCACATACAAAAAGAAAACAAAACAACAAAGAAGCATAAAAGTATGTATGAATAATTGCTTGGTTTTAGAAATACCTAATTAACCTTAAAACAACAGGTCGTCGTCATCCCAATTGTGAGGATAACAAACAGGCTTGAAGTCGCCAGCGTCTGTGTTCATCGAAGGTGTGGAGGTGCACGACAGGATGCCCGTGAGACACTTGATAGAATGGCACCGAACAGGTACCGGTACTGGGGCGTCTGCTACCTCTGGTAAATGGAAATACCTATTATTTATGTGTTTACTTCTTCTGTAGATGATCATCTGGTATTCGTGTTCACTAAAAGATTTAAGAAGAGCTAACTTGACCCACGTGTCTAAATAACGATAGATAAAACTTCACCATGGATTCAGTACCTATATCATGATAGTATGTCTACTCTCAGAGTTTATATAAGGCACTGGTTATTAAAAAAAACTTATCTTTTCCTAAAAAAGTGCTACATCTACACGATCAAAAGGAGGTAAATGAAGGATCGTAGTCGCCACGAGTCGTGAGCACAAATATCATGTTAATTTTTCAAGGTCCGTCAGTCGGACAGATCGCGTGGAGCGTCGGCGCCCCAAAAAACCCCGGACGGAGCCCAAAAAACCGAAAAATTAACTTGACATGAGTGCTCATGACTGGTGACGACTTATGTATATATAGAGCTGAATCATGTCGGTACTAACCTCATGGTAAAATTTTCAATGTTAATTTAATTTCGATCAGTTAAAAATATGTCTATTAGGTATCCAACACAGCCTTGTGGAGTATGTAATTACCAATTGGCTAGGCTCAAGACTATTTATTCCAGGATAAAAATGGAGATTCTGGCAACAATATTGAAATGGTACATGCCTTTACTTTCTCCGGCACCATGTGTGCTAATAGCGTGACGCAGGAGAAGGCGCGCTTGAGTTTTAACCTTCTTCGCTTTTAGCATTTTCAAACGATGAAACTCTTCGCGCTCCTGTTTACATTCAATTGTTTCCAATAACCCAGCGAGCTATAGCTATAAAACTTTGGAGCTACGAACACGTAAACAAATAACAGTATTAAAATGCTTTTTGCAGAAAGCCTTAGGAAAAGCCGCGAAATTCAAAAGATTATAAAAATTGACAACTTTCCAAATTAGAATGACCCGTAAATGTGCACATTTTATGAAAACACGACGTGTGCGGTCAGTTTTAACATATTACGCCTGTATTCCACGAAGGATTAGGCAGAGGTGTAGCAATGTACACCCACAGTTCGCCGGTATGTTTAGGTCCCATGTAATAGGGGGCGAGCACAAAAAATCCGAGCTGCTACTTAGAATTTTATAGAAAAACTCAATTATATTTATTGTTCGACCTGGAAATCAGAGTTTGAAGAGGCAGTTTAATTTTAACTTATGACAGTTATATTGACCATTGTAATGATTATAATCTTGTAAATACATTATAATTCGACTAACGAAAGGGATTTATATGGCAGATGTGAGTGGCAACGCCGGGAGAGGACGCCCTAGAAAGATCTACCTACCCTGACCTTATTGGTGGGGTTCTTCAGAAAGGTCGTGTGCGCAGTACTCGTAACTGGCGTGCTTGTATGAACAGATGACGTGGTCGAGGCGAAAGAAGTAAGTATGTAAGGATCGTAGCAGGTGGCGTTCTGTGGTTTCTGCCTACCCCCATGGGAAAAAGGCGTAAGTTTAGGTATGTATGTACATTATAATTATGTTACGGTAATACGGTCGCACGCAATTTTTTATCTTATATACTAAGCTGCAAATTGAATACTTACCCTTTCATCCATTTCCGTCATAATATAAGATTCTGTGTTATGTAGTTTCGGCATAATAACTTTTTCAATACCATTTACCTTCCTGTGAATATTCAGACAAACAGTTTAGGCACTTGAAGCTTCACGGACTATCTGAGAACAATTCCATTGGTTCTACCTTAATGTGGACCTAATAGCTTCGTCCAAAAGTATACATGTATTTCTTAATGAAGCAAACTTGATGAGTATTCGTACTGCTTCTCTGAAAGCTTTTTTGGCTTCACCGGTGCGATGGCCTCCAGCGCCAAGCCCTGCGTACCGCATCGAGTCTCCTATACCGGGACCAGTCTCCTCTAAAGCTTGAAGAGATACTGTAGAAACTCCTGATATGTTCTCTGGTACACGTTGAACTCGAACTTGGGCCTGTGTGGCCAGTAAAGAATAAATGATTGATTTATAGCGGGCACACACTTTCATTTAGAATTGCAATAGCTAAGTCATCATCATTATTCACAGCCTGACTTCACCCACAGCTGTATCTGTAGGCCTCTCTTTGTGCCAATCTACAAGATCCTGTATTCAACGTCATCCAAATTCTAACAGCTAGATGGATACTTTTCATGAAACCTGTGCTCCAGACTCAGGTGAGTAAACGTGTATAGTAAGCGGCAGGAGTTGTGAGCACAAACTTCAAGTAAATTTTTGGGTTTTTGTTTTTTTGGGGCGCCAACGCAGCATGCGATTGAACCGACATACGGACCAATACCGTGCAGCATCGGGGACCCAAAAATTTACTTTTTGAACGCGTTAACTCCGGAAATATTGGTTCGATTCTGAAAATTCTTTCGCCAATAAGATGCTGCGATACCAATGAGTTCTATAGCAATTAATATTTTTTTTTATCAAAAAATGAGGGATCCTTAAGAAGTTTTATACGGACGACGAAGAAGAATTTTATGAATGTAACTTACTTGACCAATATTCTCAAGTACCAACGCATTAGACTCTCCATTAGTAAATTTAATAGCTGCCAGAGATATGTACGCTTCTCTCAGGGTATGGCCTAATATGGCTTGTGTTGAAGCCAGTTCTGAGGCCGCTTGCCTGCCCCTGATGCGTAAAGCTTCGGCCTTGCGTTTGAGGAGTAGGTACCCGCGCTTCACTTGTTCCTGCCTATGTTTTATTTCTTTCAACATAAACATTGATGCCGTCACCGAGTATCTGTTCTCTATATTCATTGTTACAAGGAAAGATAAATGTTTTGTATAGGTATCAACTTTTTTTTTTAATTTTGTTTTTAACGTCAGTCAATACGTCAAATCATGAAGAACGATGATAAACAAAAAAAAAACGATAGAGCATGGACGGGGATTACAAACTTTTTGGTTAATAATGAAATATGAGAAGGCGTCGAGGTTATCTCCTCTGCGTCTATTATGGTAAGACTCCAATGGCCTTTATGGTCGCGGGCGCTCAAGTGGGGACCTGTCTTATCTTCCCATCAAATGACATTTGGGAAGACGGTAGCACAGTGACAGTGGTCGCGTGCTGCCGTTCACAGCGAGCTCTTTAGTTTTACAATTCGTAATGCCTCTAACTGATCCGGCACAAGGCTGCTCTGATAGTGGACGTGTCCATGTGCCGATCACCAGGTTAGTTTTACATACATAAACTCACGCCTTTTTCTCATGGGAGTAGGCAGAAACCACAGAAACGCCACCTACTACGATCCTTACATACTTCTTTCGCCTCGTCCACGTTCAATCATCTGGTCATACAAGCACGCCACTTACGAGTACTACGCACCCATCCTTTCTGAAGAACTTTACCAATAAGGTCAGGGTAGGTCTTTCTAGGGCGTCCCCTCCCGGGGTTGCCATTTACATTTGCCATATAAATCCCATAGTTTGAATGAGGCAAGAATCCTACACTCCCAGGTCACATACCCGAAGTTTCGCGCCGAAAATGTACTTCGTATTATTTTAATAAGTACAGCTACCATCCCCAGCTCTACTACTTGTGCTTACTTACCATAACCGTGTCATCGACAAAGGTAAACTCAGTGACGGAATTTGATGGATTTCGAAGAGCGTGCTTGAAATGAAAATAGGTTACCACAATATTCCAGGCGTGTGTGCACGTGGAGTGCGTTTTTTACTTTTACTTCAAATTCTTGCAAAATTGTGCGTAGACAATGATGTGCGATTATAATTAACAATAATTATGATTTAATTACTATAATACTAGGGCCACACTAACACGTCATAATGGCTACGGGTCCCTATACACATAAGCAAATCGGCATACTCGGTTCGACATTTCGTTATCAAAGGTTGGTCATGTGTATTGTTTTATCAGTGGAACCTAATTTAGCGTGTAATCTTAGTTTAGTATGTAAACTTACTTTAGTGTGTAAACTTAATTTATTATGTAGACTTAATTTAGCGTGTAAACTTAATTTAGTATGTAGACTTAATTTAGTGTGTAAACCTAATTGTGTGTAAACTTTATTTATATCTTCCATTACGTTCACGTTTGTGTGGCCTCTGCTTAATGACAGTCATCAATTTTACATTACTTTAAGAAAATTAGAGACATTTTTTTCTTCCTACAATAAAACAAGAATTATAGGAAATACCCATTACTTCATCTAAAACCTAAAATATTTCTTTACATTTTACAAATGTATATATTTATAATGCAGTCTCTCTTATTTAAAATTATTCTATAGCAATCACTGGTCAAATTCAGTCCCAATAATACTTTCTAAATCTCAGCTGTCCGGCCAATAGTTATAGTTTCCTGAGGGAGGAGGTACTGGCATGGGCGCCCCGTTCGGCGGGGGTCCTGTGCCAGCACTGTAAGGCGATCCTTGTGGAGATCCATACCTTGGTCTGAACCAAGGTCTACTCGTGTACTGGTACTGGTTACTCGCGTAAGCTGCCAAGTTCTGCCCAGTTGCGTTAGGGTAGGGGTTCTGCGGGGTCTGGTTCGGCGCAAACGCCACATTCGTCATGTTCGGAAGGTTGGCAGTCGGATACGATTGTGGCGCTGGCGTCGTCGACGGCGAAAAATTTGTTTGCGAGTTTTGTGATGATGGTGTACTTGCAGGCGCGTACGTCTGATTGGAAGCCTGGCTCGACCCGTTCGTAGGGTTGTAGGTGGGCGGTGGTTGTGTCGTCGTCGTTTGACTGGCGTAAGCTGCGGTCTGGGTGCCATTTGATGACCCGTAAGTCGGCGTTCCATTCTGATTGGTCTGTGTAAACCCCGCGGTCTGCGTTGATTGGCCGTCAGACGTAAATGATTGTTGATTCTGTACTGTTCCTGTCAATGAATAACCGTTATCTTGTGATGATGACGTAATATAATTAGTTTGGTTGTTGCCGCCATTTGTTTCAGTTTCTGTGGATGTAGATTGTCCGTTGCCATTGTTCGAGGTGTTCTGTGTGGCTGGTATACTGTACTGCACTGTCGGATTGTTGGTTGGCACGGTGATTGTCCCAGAGCTCCCTTGCATCATATACTGCTGGGGCAACCCTGCATACTGTGACGTAGGCGTTAGGAACGAATTTGGTACTATTTGGTGAACAGGTGGCTGCGACCCAGGGATCGCCTGTCCAGGGTTCGTCAGAGGAGACGACGGTGGGGGAGCTTGCACAATAGGGATGGTCCCTAAATTAGGGTTCAATTGATGGCCTGCAAGAGCTGCGTTCAGTTGCTGGGCGGATAGCTGCGTATTAAAGTTAAGTCCGGTGGGCATATATTGCGAAGTAGCTGGCATATTCATTAAAGGCACGTTGTACTGGACTCCGCCTGGCATGCCCAACTGGTTGGGTTGCATCACTGTAACATTTTGGCCAGGTTGTAGGACTTGTTGGAACCCTGGAGGTAAAGCACTCTGCATGAGGTTGGGATGGTTCGCAGGTATCATGTAGACCTGGCTGTTTGGCTGGCCAAGCATAGTTGGGACCTGGCCTATGTTTAAAGGGTTTTGCAACACAGTCATGCCTTGAGGAACTGTGATCATCTGCACGTTTTGAGCAGTATTCTGGACTTTGCTGAGATCTTGCTTCTGTCCATCCTTGCTGGTTTGGATCTGTATCGCGTTTCTGTCAATCTGTCGGATGTACATTCCTGTACCATCTTGACCCAATCCGGGAGATGAGACACTGTGAAGAAATATTTATCGTTAATACACTTTATTTCAAAGAACATGCGATGCGAGTTGAGATTAATTTTACTCCGGTCATCGCTCATTACAGCTCCGCTCCGACACAGCAACGGCTCGGTCGAAAACGCTTCGGAAAGCCAACCATTTGCTGCCAGCGCTCCGCCTGCGAGTCGTCACCTTTTTATCTTGTCATTACAAAAAATATTTTAACGCATACGAATTAAAACCCTTACTTGAATGCAAATTTCTTGCTGTGTCAGAGCCGTGCTGTGATAATGAGGGATGACCTTAAGTCTCCTATGGAAAATAGTTTGTCTGAAATAGAGGAACTTTTTATTTTATGTAATCTATGGTATAAGCAATACCACAATAGGCTCCAAAACAGGAATCGCCGATGTGGGCCATAAGTCTGCAAGACTGAAATGGGATTAGGTAGACCATGTATGCAGAATGCAAAAGGACAAATAGGTCAGTCGTCATGCAGTGGATGCCGGTAGATGTACGTGGTCGCCAAGGGAGCCCTAGGAAACGATGGCGTGATGACATAGCAACGTTTATGGGAGATTGGCCACAGAAGGCAACGCATAGGGATGAGTGGAAGGAAATAGGAGAGATGTTTCCCTAGCAGTGGAACAATCCAGGTTGAAAAAAAAAAACTATAGTCAATATTCTAGTTTCTTACTTCGTCTGTTGCCCCGAAGACACTTGTATGATGGTACCGTGTGCTGGGTTAATTTTCATTCCCATACTGACAATAGTGTTGTCCTTAGCTGGAAAATAACATACAAGTTTAATTTATACATTCTGTAAGTTGCAATAACGCTTTGCTCTCTACGCATATAGGCTCTACGCTTTGCAGGTGTGCGTTACTACTAAGCTGATAGCAAAACAACTAGTTACGACATAGTACACTACAACACTTCGTTTATATTACGCATTGCAAAGTTGACATAGCTCGGGAACTTCCAATAGAAATCTGTAAAAGAATTATTTGTTTTTTTCTAATCTACTACATAATTCATAGACATAATTTATACTCAGTATCAAAAATAAAATTAAAGAAAAAAACATACAACCTTAGTTTTTGTTTTAAACTTTAAAAAAAGGAGTTATTATACTCATTAATATGAACAACTTTTACTATAATGCGTTCATAATAATCAGTACAATAACCCTTCTCCTTTATATATCTACGCAAAGTGAAATCACGAGGTAGCGGAAATATTTACGCTGACGCTCTAGAGCAAGTACGTAACTCATTCTCGCAATTTACTTATGCACAATGTTCTCAACGCATGGCAAAACATTATTATTTTAAATAAGTATTTGGAAGACAAATTCTTCAGTTTCTTACACTGGCTAGACACTCCACTGGATTCCGTATATTTTGCCATAGTTATTCGCTGGAGATATTCTGTAAAGGACAAGTTGTTTTAAGTTGAAAATGGTCAATCGACTTCCCTTTTAACTGCAAGTCCAAACGAAGTCTGTCTTTGGCTAAAAGCAGTTTAAATGATAAAGGTCTGATTTTACGCCATTGCTATCGAGTATGTTTACTGACTTACTAAGATTACGTAAAGGAAGCTAATGCAATTACGCTTTTAAAGTAAATATTACAGCATTTACGCAAAATGTGTTTTTGATTGAAAATTCAAATTAGAAAAGGCACCGTCACGAAATTAAGCGTCTTGCAAAGCTATATAATATAATTGAAATGGCTATGATTATTGTATTGTTTCGCATACGCATTACGCATTTAAGCTAACGGCTAATGCAAAATAAAAGCAGTGCCAAAAATTCTGAAAAGGGTGACCATAAAAAATCCGGCACCGACAACTTCCACGTTCACTGAAACCACAAACAATCTACATCACCTAGAGGAGATCCATACAGTTATAATATTTAGCCACCTAAAGCAGAAGCCGTTAAACACGAAAAGGGGCATTGTTATCATAATTATGAAAAATTTTAATGGATGAACCCTGATGTGACAAAAAAGCAGCTGATCTATTTATTTTGTCGAATTTTGTGAACATAAATGTTTGAATCAGTGGATTCCTTGCTAACAATGACACTTTACTGCTAATATAATATGCCTAGATTGTGTGCCTCTGTAAAATGCAGAAAAAGCTGTTTGATGCCTGGGTGCTGTGGACAGACTTCTCCTCCTTTCGGCTCCTCTGTACCTATACAATTAACCAACGACATTTTCACCAAGAAACTAAAGCAAAAAAACCATGACCAAGATAAAGTAACTCATTCTAAGAAAGAGAATAGGCTTGGTCTCTATAAACGCTAGGAAAAATCAAAGAATGGCATAGCGCGCGTACACCCGCTGATTGTTATAGCAAGCTGGAAGGAGTGAGGGTTGGTGGTCGCCAATTACGTGCCTATAAATGGTGTGCAAATGTTTGCAATACGCTTGGCTTTGCCATGCTATATTGATAAAAAAAATACAAGCTGTAATCTTAATCCAATGTCTCATCGCCACGTTCGATGTGATGCGTTGATTTGTCCAGGATTTAGCTCACGTCAAAAAAACTGCATTTAAAATATGGATTATTTGCGAAAAGCTGTCTTCGCCTTGTTCGTGGATTAAATCTTGAGAAAACGCTGACGCCTTAAATATAACACAGAGCAAAAATAATACGCAATTCAAGCTTATATGTGTGAGTAAGCGGGTGCTGGTTACAACAGTTAAAAAACACGAGATGAATTGAAGAATTAGTTGCTATCAATAAGCCTGTTCGCTATTTTAAACGCTTATTATATACGCAGAAGTGCCTGTACGATTAGTTTACGCATATGTTCATAGCCTGGCTTGAAAAACCCCCAGTTTCTCGAACGAAAAATTAATATAACAAATTGACAATTTTCACTACTGTGATTGATCGTTGATCATTCGGCCAACCAATCAGAGCAATGTTGACAACTTGCCACTTAAATTTTTTATTCAAGATCAAGAATTGTGCAGTTTTAATTTTACGTGCGAGAAACCGGAGGTTTAGTCATACTAACCGCATAAAATCCTAATTTACTAAGGCAACCGCAACTGTTACGCAAAACCCACGCATCTGACGCTTGCCTGAAGATTAACTATCTTGAACGCCGCTGATAGAAGGAGACCGCTGCTTTCAAAAAAAAAAAATTACGCGCTTGCTTAAGGCTGCACCTATACCTACTCTTTAATACTAGACGAAACGCGTGACAGCATGATATATCGCGCGTTGCAACTCGACCTATTACTAAAGCTAGTTCTACATTCAAGTCATCTCGTATAAAAACAGCAGTAATCTTCAATGTACCTGGTGCCGCGGTCCAGGTGCGCGATTCTCTGGTGGAGTTCTTGTCATGGCTCACATGCGACCTGGAGCATCAACTCGTTTCAATACACGAACACAAAAAAATCATTAAATAGACAAAAGAACGAAGGATTTCTCCCTTTTAAATTCTTCACCAAGACGAGTATGAAGGTTCTAGATGTTTTCTGTAAGAGGAATGGCTTCGAAGGTTCTTCTGTTCTTTAGTCTTGTAGAACTGGCTGTTTTTGTGTTAATTTTGAAAAACGCGTCGAGTATAAAACGTCCTTTTCAGAAGTCGGTTAAAAAGCGCGTTCCAATACTATTGCGACTCAAATTATTGAGATAAAATTTTGAAAAACCAAAAAAGGAAAGTAATACATTTTCCTTTTTTGAGCAGTTGCGTAAAAAGAGAGATGTTATTTCAAATAGTCATAATAGTATTAAAACAAAAAATGAAAAAAGCTTGAAAATCTGATTCGGGTTTTCTTCCATTATCCTCATTTTTCTTCAAAATGGCGATTTTCCACTTAGAACTACAGATAGGGGTCATGTCAAAGATTTCAATTTCTGCCAAAAATTTTGGGCTATTTTCATTGTAACGCCAATTGCTTAACAACTACCTAAAGTTATTTTTTTTAATGCTTTAGCCATTTATTACAATAATTTCAAGTCCGTGACATTTCAGCAAATATGAAAATCTTGTGGAAAAGATAGTTGCTATATTTAATAAAACAGATGTTAACTTATTTTGGATTAAAATCAAGAAATATAGGAAATATCTTTTATAAACATAAAAAAAAATCCTGTAAGAGAGGCCAAATTAGATCCTAATAAAATTAAATACTTATTTTAATATAACTTACACAGCTGGAGCAATGGGCCTTAGTTGTAATTGACTTGGCGTTCCATCAGACAACCTCTTTTGACCTCGAGACTCTTGACCAACACTTTTTGATGGAGTTGTCGAGTTCTGAAAAGCGAAATACCTTTTTAGATATGCCATTTGAAGGAACTGTAATAATGGCCGCTAATAAGGGCAAGAAGCAATTGTTATTTTCATTAATTGGATATAAAAATAGAACATGGGAGAAAATTATGAAATCTAGAAGAAGCAAATGAATTTGCGGCAGCGGCGTAGCTAGACAGAGTAAGTCATTTTTTGTAATAGTATTTAGTGGCACATTTCTTATATACCAGATAATGTATTTACTCCTTCTTAAAGCGTTTGACGCAGGTAATACACCAAACATAAAACAAATGGCTTCGTCATAGTTACGCCACCAGAAAATAAAGGTTAAATCATTAAAGAAAGAAACATTTTCAACAAAAACAACTGCGAAATTAATGAACGAACGATAAGTAGGTACGTAAAATGCAGGATTTAGCAGGAACGACAAAAGGAATGGCTAAAAAATCTGTGAAAATAAACCAAACACCGAAGGCATGTGAGGTTAAGCATCATATATTAGTATGTGCTAGTATTTTAAACCTAATGCTCACGGAAATAATTTGTGGTGAAGACGCTTGTCCAGTTGATATTATGTTTATCAAAGAACCACTGCTTGATATTGGCTGTAGGGAAAAACAATTTTAATGTTATGTCTAAGTCCTGTGTCTATTTATTTGCAGTTATACTATAACATGTTACATATTTGCAGTAAACAAGTTAATTATAGTCCATCATACAAGTGAACTATTTTTATCTAAGATTACTTTAATGAATGGCAAAGTAGATTTTGTGGAGTATTTTTCGTTTATTTTTCATTTTCTCATAAATCATATAAAATGATATTTGGTTGAATTAATGTTAATGAAACAAAAATGGGAGAAGACACTGATTCCTGTAATGCAGTTTACTATTTTGCTCAGGAGACAGGGCTTCAATGCGAGATGAAAGTGTATTTTATGTGTATAAAAAAAATTCTAACTCATTATATTGTAGTAATGTGTCCACGAAACGATCAAGTCCACTTGACAAGTCTACGTGATTGAAGCGAATATTGATTGTTTACTGCATAGACATCAAGTATACGCGGTAAACGATCAATATTCACTTCAATCACGTAGACTTGATCGTTTCGGGGATACATAACAAGTAAAGTTTTATGTACCAAAGTCCTACCTTTTGGTTTAGCTGCATAAAACTGCCGGTGGCTTGTAGCTGCTGCAGCTGACCTGCCGTCAGAGGTAGTGATGTCTGCTGTAGACCACCAGCTGGTGCTATCTGTAATGTGGTTAATACCAGTTTATTTAGCGCGCTTTAGGTTAATGCGGCATGGCATCTGTCGGCGCATCTTACTGACAGGACCGGTGACGCAGCAGGGTCGGGTTATCAAACTCGTCTGCAAGCGCACCGCTTTCAATCACTTCTCCATTGTAATCGCAGTCTAAACCATATTATCCAGTTCTCTGTTCTCTTCACAAACAACCGACAGAGCATTTTGGTTCTTCTAGCCGGATCTAGGACAAAATAGCCCCTCTTCTGGTCTGGTCCCTTGGTTGCATCCACAAAGACTTATTCTGGAGTAGGCAGAGTTACTAGAGTGGCCCGACAGAGCCTATTCAAAATCACATAAAGCTTAAAAATTATTGTGTTAATAATAGCTAATCAATGAGTGAGTGAATTTCTTATTTAAGCATTAAATTTATTATGTATCTCTGATTTAATGGCCACTAATTGACTACAGACAAAGATCAATCCACAGATACATTTATAGAACACAGCTTATAGAGATTCAATGTTTAATGTTAATAATGATTTGTAATATCAAACATTTTTAAATCATAATATGGCCATTGCACTGTATTATTGACATAATGTGTGAAATTCAAACTTTCATATATTTATGTATCAAGAATGAAAAGTGGAATAACATGTTCTAATGTGTCATAAAAATGAATAACAAAGAATAAAATAACTTACAGATACAAACTGTTGAGGTTGAAAGTTGGTCAGACCTTGTTGACCTGCTGCCAAGTCCTGCAGCTGTTGATAAGGTATCAACATAGTCTGAGAGCCAGGCACAGTCCACTGCACAGTATCTGCCCCTTGTATGTGATACTTGACATCCTTGTCCCCTTTGTCAGTGCTGTACAAGATCTTCTGACAAGAATTAGTACTCTGAGCAGCACAAACAACAGGAGTAGAAGTAGCTGTACTTACAGTAGTACTGTCAGACGTTGAAAGACTTGCTTGTGGAAATGATAAGCCATTTGGCAAGATCATTGACATAGATGATGGCACACCACTCAGCCGCAACTGAGTCACATTCACAGGCTGCATGCTAGATATATCCACAATTTGTGTCCCGAAATTTGGCTGCTGCAAACTCAATGTTTGACCAAGAGGCAGAGATGTGAAGTTAGTGTTGGAAACTTGCATTCCGGGTTGTACTATAGGTATTAGCTGCCCATTCTCTTGGTTCAAGACGTACTGCTGCTGAGGCTGAAGGAGTTGTAACATTGTGGGCTGACGAACTGTCATGAGTGGAGCTGTTGCGGGCGCCACACTGACCACTGGTGGGATGACGGAGGGATGAGCACTAGATGTTAACGTCGGCGGAGTCGATAGCGCTGCCGTGACTACTGGTGGCGGAACTGGGGGAGGGGCGCTAGTGGTCGTTAGAGTCGGCGGAGGCACATTCAGCGCTGGCGGCGGCCCCCCGGCCTGCGCCGCGCTCCATTGAGCCAACTCAGCCCTTATAGTCTCTATCAAGTTCTGTGCGAGAGACCTTGCGCCTGCTAACGCTTCAGATCTTGTATGATGCAGAGCCAAATGCAATGGTTCAACTTTATCACTTTTTAACACAGCTACCACACCAGTCTCTGATCTAATATATTCCAAGTTAGTGCCATTCTGGAACAAAAGTGATTACATTGCTTTCTATGCGGTTTACAAAGCGCAAATTGAGTGTACATTCGAGTAAAACTTACGGGTCCCAGAATGCGTCCTTTTATGTCAAATGCGGCCGGCGCATTGTCCAGACCGATATAAACTTTATCAACAAGCCCACCGGACATCATTTATAATCGTTTTTAATCGAATTTTATTCTAATTAAGTAATTTTTGCGAAAAGCATCTTTTTTTCCAGGGGAGGGAGAAAAAGCGCTTCTTGACATTAACGCTTTTCGTTCTAAATTTCTTAACATAGATTATACAGAAGAAAAAGAAACTGTATATTATCATTAAATAAATTATTCTTTAAAAGTGAGTTTGGTTGCAGTTTGATGTGCGTTTTTCATATGTTTTTATCTTGCAATTATCTATATTTTATATTTAATGTACAGACAAACTTCATACTCGCGGCTCGCGCAAAAGAGATAAATCGTTTTTCAACGAATAATAACACAGGTTGTTATTCTCGATTCAGTAACAAAATGGGAAAGTCATTCAAAATAAAAAAAATTACCTTGTTTTTTAATTTTTCTTTAATTAAAAAACAGAGATATTAAACTATCTATATAAAAAAATGCGAGTTTTAAATACAATTCTCAAAATAACGTGGCTCTGTTCAGAAACTGAGAATATCTGCCTATGATGCATTCGCGGATGACAGCTGCACCTGCAGACTGATAGCGTGTGCTTTGCGCGCGGTTTTATTTGTAATCGGTTTGTGTGTGGCGGGAAATTTAATAATGTTTGGTATAGTTTATTTTAAAACAAATGAATGTATTCGAATTTTTAAGTGTGATAATGCTGATAACGAATATCTATCAAAATGGTGTGAAAAATACTTATTTCTCAATGACATTGTCAGAACATTAACAGTGAACAGAACTTAACACGAAGACTCACTCCAACAAGCTCAAAACTGTGTAGTGGATAAAATTAATTTTATTCATCTTTCAAGTCTCGAGTTAGGTTTTATAATACGAACGGATAGATAGCGTAGTCTCACTAGCGCTGGCGTACGTAGGTAGGTTTGCACTTTTTTTTTCTATAATAAACTAGTTAACTGTTAACTGGTAGTTAGTTGGCTGTTTGTGTATGTGAGTTTATATTTTGTAAACGCACCCACGATACAGGAGAAATTTCTAGTGTGGAGCAATATTTTATAAAAACAGAAAACAGAAACAGAAACATCATTTGTTTAGTACTTGTGCATCATAAGTTGGAAGAAAAAAAAATAGGTAGGATTGTATATGAAAACTATACATAAATACTTTTTAGTTTTTCCATTGTGACTTAGATACTTTGATAGGTGTGGCCTGGATTTGTGATAGGTATAAATAAAATACAGTCATATTAAATTTGCATATGTAATATCAATTAATATTTCTACAAAACATGATATGCTGTCTCTATATTGTTAAACATAAAAAAATATGTTATTTTATCTCTGTTTTTAACATGATTTATTGTGTACACTTTTACTTATAAGAAATAATTTTATTTGTCATGATTTCTAATAATCTTGTTACAGTTCCACAGATCTATTATGCTACACAAAGGTTACTTACTTTATTAGATAACAGATATTAGTAGGACAGAAGTTTGAAAATTAACAATTAGAGCCAAAACATAAATAACATGATCACACTATGCAACTGATTTTTAAATCTTTATAACATCAGTAATAGATTATTCACTGCACTTATTACTATCACATTAACAACTAAGTATTCTATCATATCATACGGGACTAGAAGATCAATTTTTTTTTTTCAATAAAGGTTGGGTTTCACCACTACTAAAAAGCACAATAATGATATATTTGAAATGTGTACTGTTTTATGGAACAAGAACAGTTCAGCAGTGGCAAAATTAACCCTAAATATATTTTCTCTTAAACCAGCAAATTAAGGACGGAGACGAACTCCAAGCTCGTTATTTTTACATTGGGATATAATTACTAGTTATTATCTTAGGAATTTTAGTGCATAGAAATTTTTTACCCTGAGTCCAAAATATGTCAGGTTAAAATTATGGCTGACCTAGGTACTGAAGTGGTTCAATTATGAGTATCCTATTAGATTGAATACTGCAATTCACCAAAAATTCGACAATGAAAATCTTAGAAGACTTTGACCCAAGCAAATATAAAACATAAATTACTTAGAATAATATCTAGAAATCGAAAGAGGGAGACCTGAAATTCTTTGGTCACAAAACTTTATTTTAATTAAAAGTATTAAAAGCTGTTGGCAAAACGTCTTTGGAAGCACAACATTTACAACACCATTTTTTCAATCAGCCATAATTTTCTCGTCTACTATTTTTAACACTAAATTGCTGCATCAATGAGGTAGTCGGATGATTTTAATGAAAAAATATACATCTGTCTCTATTTGTACATAACCTCTAAATCACAATTCCACAAGGCTACGGTCAGAATTTAAGCTGCAATTGTTCCTACTTATAGTAGATGTATATCACTATGATATTTATTTTAATAATAAACTCTTCCCATACATTTTTAATGGTTTATGGATGAAAAATATAACAGTGTCTCTTTATTTTAAGTATCATATTTTTTTATTAACTTTTTTATGTTGTTGAATAAGTCTGAAAGATTTATTACTATTACACTCTAAATATAATCTTCAATTTAAAATACAATAAAAATACTCATGGTACATTTTTCAATGCGAGAAGACACGATTATAAAGGCAACATAATTTTAAGGTATACACGGTTGGTGTCTAAACAGATTTTACCCTGTTTTATACACTGTTAATTTTTAAATACTTTTTAATTATCAAACAAATGTATGAAACACATCATTGTCGCCGTATTGTCCAAAATTTACTTCCCATTTCCGACCTGGCACTGAATTTTGAACACATTTGTTACTTAAACACTCATAGACATTTACATCCTCCAAATACTTTTTGTAAAATACGTTAGAAGCCACTTTTTGGCACTTGATAATTTAACAGTCGCATAGATCATTCAGACCACAGGCGTGAATAAAGGGTAAGATGGTAATAATTCATTTAAAACTTTATAATTGCAAGGTTATTATAAAACCTGCGATATTGTTAATTGCCTTTAAGATTATTAACTGTATTTTTCTATTAAAATTAATCTGAAAAATATACCTTTATACGCCCATGGTTGGTTATCCTGGTAATGACAGTAATAATTATGATATAATTATTCTTAAATCACAGATATTATCTGTGCTTACTTACTTATTATGCATTATTAATAATGGTGGGGCAAACACAAAGGTGACTTACTAAATCTAAATAACAATAAAAAAAATATCACCCACGCAAACGATATTATTACCTTTTAATAATTATTAAAGTAATAAGCCTAATTCGAACGATATTCACATAACATAACATCATGTTAGTATGAGAGACGAAAGTAGTCGGGTATCAAAATAATTAATAAAAAAATACTACTAATTTTAAATCTGACGTTCATACTTAAAATTCAAAAAACTCGACATACAGTAAATATTTTAGATCAACTTTTTAATAATTTTTGAAAGTTGGGTAAAACATAGCTTCACAGGCTGCTAGCCGGACTAACCTAAGAGTTTATCACACAGTCTAAGATTACAGGCGGTTACTGGAGCCGCGAGCATCGGGAGCAATAGTCTCCGTTTGCGGGGCTGCCGTAGTACATACAGAGGGGGGCCCGGCAGGGCTTGGGGGAGGGGGGGCGGTCGTCGTAGAACGTGGAGCGACTCAGGTACAATGTTCTGTCGACGGGAGCTCGCGACGTTTTGTTTGAAGTGTTTGTAGCCGCCCGAGCTGCGTCATGTGCGGGTCTTTCCGCTTCGGCGTAGAATTGAGACCGTCCTGTGCCGTAGCGAGGTTGGCTTGGGCCCACTGGTTGTTCTTTGCGATTTTTTTCCGCAGTGTACCTGAAAGTTTACACAAAAAAATTAGTACCTAACATACCATCTCTGAATGCTAGTGTGAAATCTTTTTTATCATAATTATTTATTAATTCATAATACATCGGGGCCAAGGTTGTCACGCAGCGGCGGCCTGCGTAGATGTATACGAAATGTTAGCACGATGACTTGAATGTGTTCATGAAAGTTTGCCCAGAGGTTAACAGAGAGAGATTATAATTATTCAAGGCTGGGGACACGAGATTTTCTTTTGCCCAAAAATAGGAACAATAAAAAAATAATTACCCAATCCAAGCCTCATTAAGGTAATTTTTGACCATCTCCTCCTGCACCGGCGCCCTCGCCGCTAACACGCGACAACACAACACTTCACAAGTGGACTGCGTCCGCATCAAGCTCTCTTCAGGATTACTATGACTCCCGCTACTTTTACCAGCCAACTTCGCCATTGAACCGAAATTCTTCTTTAGCTTACTACTCATAGACCTTCCAATACTTCCGAATTGTTTGGCTACTGAGTTCAGCTGCTTCGAACTTTTGGTTGATAATGCGTCGAGGGATCTTCTCAGTTCTTCCGGCGGTTGGCTTAGTGAGATGCATTCAATTCGCTCGAGGTCTAAGTAAGCTGCCAGCATAGAGGATCGTTGGTATTCATCGGGTAGGATGTTGTTTATTGTTTTCTGGTCGGGTTCCACGTCCCAAGGGAAGTCTTCGCCGGGGTCTACGTTGAATCTGAAATGAGAACCATATAAGTATTTCTGTATCATAATAACGTATGGTGCTGAATGCTATAATGCGGAATGAGTCCTTCTTTGTGCGCCAGCAAGATAACGTTGATTTGGAATGCCCAAATGCAAGTTTAATATAGTAACTAACCTGATAGGCATAGGGTTCCCCGCATGATCCTCAAGCGGTACTCTAGCGCCGTCAGTAGGCAGTGGCTCACAGGGTACCAGAGCGGAGAAGTGTCCCGCATCATACGCCAGCAGGATGGGCGTCTTACTGCACGCGTCCGGCGACAGCTCCAGGGGTAAGTAGACGCCGCCGAAAGGGATGGGGGCTATGGGGTCACCGCGGAAATCCTGTAAAGGTTAAAGATGGCTGTGTCTGACTGGTACACATGTTTTGACCAATGAGAATTATCTCTTGATTGCAATTGAAGTGGCTTAGTTTTAACAAAAATACATTTTAACGTGGTTTACTTTGTCAAAGTCAAACTATATTTGACTTTGATTGATTTATTTCAATTAAACCATTAAAAGGCACATGTGAACGACACTTTTTTAAAAGTTCTTTTGAAATTCCCTTTTTTGTAATATTATGTCGCGCATTCGTGAAATATAACAAGTATACCAACCCTCAGCGCAACATCAGCGAACACAATAACCGGTCGCCTCATAACATGCGCGAGCGCAAACACATGCAGGTGCTCCAACGCGGCGTAGTGCGGCGCGGCGGCGGGCGCGGCGCGCGCCGGCTCGGGCGACGCCGCCGTCACGCTCTGCGCCCACTCGCGCTCCCACTCCGCCTCGGACGGCGTCAGCCCAGCCGAGCGGAGGGATATGCTCTCTGACCAACGCCAACGACGTTTTATTGCGTCTGGAAGTGGAAGAGAATTTTGTGATAAGTACCCAGATGGTGAGATTAGGGCTCCGCTCTGATTCGCTCAAGGGTCGTATAGGGTACCCATTGGTTATTTTTTCCCCCTGTTCTGCTCCTCTCTGCCTCGGTGGAATGTCACCCGTAGATCAGTACAATTAGATTACCAAAATGCCTTTGCCCAGGAATGAGCAAATTCGAGCTGCGAATGATGAATTAATAGTGACACAGTTTGAGACCAGGATCGGTTTTCTACATGAAGCCCCTAAATCCAGGAAAGCAGCAGATTACTATTAGCTAATTGTTGCATCGGCTAATTTAAACTTTTTTTAAACATTTATTTATTTAATCTTCATCCAACAAAAAGTATAAACGTGGACTTAATGCCTTAAGCATTCTAATAGTCAACCGAAGGTGGTGAAGAGATAACATGGTAGGTTAATTATTGACTTAGCCTGGCGTAATACAACAAAATTAGAGATTCGAAGACAGCAGAAGAAAAATTTCAGTATTGGATAGACCAACTTACTTGTAAGTACTTCACCGCCTTCTCCAGACAACAAAGCTTGAACCTTCGTCCTCAATGCAAGCAGTCTATCATGGAATCCATACGCAGCTAGCGAAGCAGCGTGCGGCAGACAGTTGCCGTCGCCGGAGGTGGCCAGCGGGAGCAGGCGAGGAGCGCCCGGGACGCGACCGTGGCGCCACCAGTTCAGTATGTTGGCAGACTCTAGAGTTACTAGCGTCGCAGTCTCTAGAAGGTCCTTTTCTAAGAATGTTCTGGAAAAGGTATACTTACACGTTAACTTTCTCGAACTCTAGGTATCTACAGTACCAAAAACTACGAATTTACTTTTGATATAATTAAGGCTATTCCGAAATTCTAATGTAATAAGGAATTCCAACAATTTTTTTTTTACCTTACTGATACTAATCAGCAATCGGACCACTTTTAATTTCCTTAACGGTAACCGTGAAAACGCTGGTATTTCCTTTCATACATTGCCCAAATTCCACCTACGCCAAAATCAATGTGGCCAATGTCGAATTCATGTGTCTGCAGCACGAAAGGTTAAAGAACGGTAAACAATAACAGAAAGTTCAACGGCAGTCACAAACGGTCTGATTGCGTGTGCAACGATAATGAATATTGGCTAGCTGCCGACCGTACGTACGCACCAACGAACGGACATTATACTTGTACGTGCAGATACGGTCTACCACTATATTTGTCATTCGTGACTAATTTAAAAGGGCATCACTCCAAAAAATAACGAAATATTAAGAGCGGTGGCGTGCCTCGAACACGCTTGTCACCGTTTTATGTTTATGTCTAGCAAGTCATTCCCATATTTCTAGAGTTCCGTATCCAAAGGGTAAAACGGGACTCTATTACTAAGACTCCGCTGCTCGTCCGTCCGTCTGTCACCAGGCTGTATATTATGAACCGTGACAGTTAGAAAGTTGAAATTTTTTACAAATGATGTATTTCTGTTGCCGCTATAACAACAAATACAAAAAAACAAATACTTAAGGGGGCTCCCATACAAAAGACATGATTCTTTTGCCGTTTTTATAGATAATGGTACGAAACTATACGTGCGCGAGTCCGACTTACACTTAGCCCTTTTTTTTGAATGCTTACATTTACCTAACGTTCATATGATGAGTTTGAATTTGTTTACGACTCGAGGCGATTTATCAAATCGGACATTGGTTTGCGGAAATCCATTTGGTAATCAAAACAAATGCATGCGGAGTGGTCCTAATTTTAGCATTTCAGTGATGAGCTGTCTTGACATGTTTTCTTGAACGTACCATTTCGGCCTTGCTTCGAAAATAGCCTAAAGGCAATCCACTTTTAGTGCCTACAAGATTAAGTAGAAGCCTGACCTTTGGTCTGCTCGCATAATATTAAATTACCAAGACACTTACCTAAAGTCAGGTGGGTAGACAGATATATCTGGTAACAGTAATATGTGATCGGAATTGATTGTGTTTGGCTCTGGTTCTGTATTGTTTCGTAATGCCCACACGAGGCCCTCATTGTCTGTCGCACGGGAGATTCCTCGGGAAAGCTTCCGACCTGGTAGAAAAATAAAACTGGTTTGCAAGGTGTTGTGTTTAGGGTTCCATTTCGATAGGATTATAAAATCCATGGTTGTATATTATAGTGCAAATGTGTGTCAAACAAAGAAGCACTACATCTTTTGTCATTCTCGTAGCTCGATAGTACGATAATTCGACAAGACCGGAGAGAGATTGGTGCAGGACAACTTCCAAACTTCGGGCTGTTATTGAGTTATCTCTAAGGGAAGAACCCAATAATGTTGCCTGACCAAGGTTCGAACCCTCCTGGGTTCCTCCAGTCCGCAGCCGTGCATGAGACACGAGACCAGTGAGGCAGTCAGAACGCGATATGGACTACTGCTTTTGCTTTTTTTCATCATCCCAAGTATTTAGTGTTGAAGTACAGTTTCAAAAAGCTAATTGTCCTCAATTAATGTCTGTATAACTTACATTCAGGTGCAGGTGTGAGCACCAGGTTCGAAGGAGCTGAGAACGACATGTTCAGGTCCAGGGTACCGACGGAGCGTTCCGGAGAAATAACGTCACCGCCAGCCCGCGCCTTCAGCGATGCGCTATGCACTCTCTCTGGAAGAGACAATCCGTGATAATATAACACATCATTGTATTACGTACGACTATTTATAACAGTCACACTGATTCATAATATAAAATTTAGCTTGTGCGTCTGCGTATCGTATACATGGGATTATTTTGAGAATGCCCGAGATTCGATATTGCAAACATGAGCTAAAACTGAGGCTTAACTTATACAATTAACTAAACATGCATACGTGCCTCGTTACTAATTCTAATGGCCGTCTTAGTTAAACAATTACAAAATGACACTGACCAACTTAGGTGAGTATTGAGGAATTTGTTTGACAATACGAGTCTACGCTCAAATATACAATGCTGTGACTGATTGCGCACCGAAGTAAGGACTGAATAATACTGAACATTCGCCTAATAGGGACGGAAAATGTCACCTCTGATTTAGAAACCCATAGTTTTTATAATTAATGGGAAAAGTTCCCGTGATATGACGTTATTTCCATAGTGAGTAATGTGAGGATAAGTTTTATTAACGCCAACTGTAGTTAATAATAATACTTTTCTCGTATTGTCCCATTTTAAGGCTAAGACCTGTTCTCATAAAGAAGGCACGAGGATTTATCACCACGCTTGCAAGACGGATTATCGGTGATTTCAGATTTATATTAATTATGAATCTAGGTTTCGTAAAAATGATTTAATAATAATAAAACCATTTTTTTTTTCACATAACAACACATACACAACAAAACAACAACGGTAACAAAAACGCATAGACCCATCCCATAGTTTTCCTTCATCGATGTCAGTGATGTTATATACACACATATGAGTTGAACAAGTCACCTTCATACTTGCTTGGCATCGAACCCGCAACCTCATGCATGAGAGGCGAGCGCCTCAATCACTGGGACATTACGACTGTAGATAAGTCACGTAAATTGTGTCGTAATCGCGACTATTTCCATTTCCTGAAGACAAGTATGTCACGAACAATGGCTTGGATACTACTTTATACGCTTGATTGGGGACAGTCCTTCAACTGGAGACATTATGGACTGCAATATTTGGGAACTTTGTATTCTAAACAGTTTCAATAGCTGTAGCTTACAATTTAGGCCACATCCTGTAGAAGTTATCATAGGAGACAACATAATACAAATAGTTATATGGAAGACTGAAATATAATTATTGAATTGATGAAAAGCATAAAGAAGACGTCGGATTTGATTTGATGGACTTCCAAGTCTTTTTTTATTCATTTCTTTTTGAGTTTACTTTTATCATGTTGTATATGGATAAGTATTATTCATATTTATGATATATTTCTTTTTCTATGAGCCCTTGTTGCCTGAACTAAATAAATAATTCACTAGCTTTTTGTGGTTTCACGAGTTTAAGTTTGAATAGTTCTAGCTATACTCATGACATCTGTACTGTTGGATGCACCCGTAACCACAATGTTTTTCGTATGTCACATTGCGTATTACTAGTAAACTAAACAGTGGTTTTTCACGCCAAAAAATAAAAGCCAACAATATTTTTTGCTCATTGTTGCCTAGTTCGATGGGTAGTATGCATAGTTACCGGGTATGTGACGTGTTTCTTTAAACCCTATATCTATCCTTTTATCTCCTACCAATACTTTATTGCTCGATGTTGCTTAGTTAGGTATAGCCCCATGTGATAATCATCCGAAAATCACAAATTTAATAAAACCTAAATTGATTTATCAGTTGTGCCACAACGAGATTTTTCTGATGTTCAAATAAAATCAAATACAATAGAAGCGACGGAGCAGGACCGTACGATTCGATTGACAATATCAATGGCCAATCTGAATAATGGCCGCCATTCAGCCGTCGCCGTCGGAGGAAAGTTACGCTACATTGAATATTTGTAAATCGTTGTTTCAATTTAAAATGCAATTTGTATAAATCAGCACGTTATTGTTACATGTTGCGGTTTGAAGTTGTAAAATGTCGAAAAAACTGGTTAAGTGCAAGTTTTTAATTTTTTCTATTTTTTACTATGTGGTGGTTGTGTATTAGTGTGATGATCAGAAAAACTTGCCAGATACAGCTTTACAATAGCACAAAGCTATGGTAAATAAAAAAGATTTTAATTTTTAGCCATGAATACAGAAATCTGGTTACAGCAAGACATTAGACAGAAGTTTTCAAGGAGTGAGCAATGGCTACAAATCACGCTGAAAGATCAAAGCAGCGGTATGTCTGGCACTGATTTGTGTCCCGACAATTTAGTTTCCGTTCTCGCAGTTTGGTGATTCCTACAAAATTATTTCAGTTTATAACCGCCGAACTAATTGGTATTACATCTTAAACTGTTGTCAAAGAACGAAAAGAACAGAGTAAATAGACAGGCCCGAACTGAAAGCAACAAGCTTGCAATTTCCTGACAAACTGACCGACTCCTTAATAATTTAAGTGCGTGTAAACGGTATTACTACAATAAATTCTTTGACTTTGAAAAATCCTGAAAAAGTTGAAAAAATACCGGCCCAGTTTTGCAAAAATCAGAAATAGTTTTATCGAGATGTTCCACACGCAAGCAAAAAAGGCTTATCAAACAATCTAATAATAAATCTAGGAAATAGGTACATTCAACGACTGCCGTAATGGAATTGATAACGTTCAAAACGTAGTCGTACATTATCAGTGATATTGATAATGACAATATCATGACTATGGTCATAAAGAAAAATGATTCATATTATGCGTCAAAAAATGTGTGTTTATAACTTAAGCCAGACATTGAGATAAAACAGGGACGTGCCCAGTATTTATAGCGTGGCATCAAGTAGACAAAATTTGGGCCAACGACTTTGTGAGCGAAAGTAGAAAATGGGAGGCAAAGAAATAGGACGACAGGCGTCAGAACGGGACGTGGCATGATGAGCTTGACGCGTGTTGGTTCTAATCACACACGCTTCAACATAAGGTTACACAATAAATCATAGCACAACACGATATTTAGCACTGCGAAGGTCAACGCTTGACAATGACAGCTAGGCTAGAGCTCGTTCACATTTCAAGATTTTCTATAGATATACAAATACCTAAAAGTCTACATAGGATTTGGAAAATTCAAACGCTTCTAAAAAGAAAATCACGATAAACGAAGCATTTACATATTTGTGGTAAAAATATGTAAATGAACACGACTACAAATAGAGTATAACGCCACGAATTCTAAATAGTTCTAGCGTTATTGCAGTAAGGGCTCCATAAATTACTTTCTGGCAGTCATAAAGACCTCGACGTATTCAATTACAGACTTCAGTTCGTCATAGATCTACTAATTCAACAATACTCCAAAATACGCTTCAATGATTGAAAAAGAATATTTTTATATTTACCATCTGTATGTTTGCCAGCAATAGGGTCGGCTTCCATCACCATCCCGGCTTACCTACCCTGAAACAAAAGAAGTTCTTCAAATCCAAGTTGTTTTATAAAAGGAAGTCTATGACAATGTCACAAAATAGTCCTCGTCAGGGCTTGAATGTGAATCGATAGCACTTCGCTTGCCAATAAGCCAACTGCGCCCACCACATGTACACAAAACTCAAGTCAAATAATAATTTAGTTATTTATTGGACAAAAAACAGTGTTTACAGTGAGACTTGCCAGTGTGGAAAATGACGAATTAAAGCCAGAAATATCAACATGAGCAATAATGGCACGTACCACCACCCACACGGGGTTTTAAATAGATTCAAATTGCCAGATCTGACCGTCCATTTAATTGTGTTCTTTGACAAACACATGCTATGGCTAACGATGCTTTATTTAGAAGTCAATAATACGGGGAGGAAGGTCTTTGTAAACTGGTGACACTTATGTTTACATCTGACGACGATTATGGTGACGCTATCGAACAACAAACTTTATTAGAATACCTAATCAAACAGGTAAATGTTTACTTATCGCTTCGTCTTTGACCATAACTCGATATACCTAGCGTATGGATTGTGTGCCGGAGAATTACTTACCGCGATTTATTCTTATGGTTTATGAACCACGGCGTAGCAAATACCACTTTATTGAAAATAGCATTAAGTACATTATTGGGTGTTTAACACCTTCAATCAATTGACATACATGTACTTTTTATGAGCTGTCAAACCGCTAATCCCCCATAGATTTTGTATGGCCAGAGTAAACTGTGACGTCACTTATTTGTCAACTCAATTGATTAATATATTTCAAAGGAACTAAAAATCTAATTCTATTGTTAATTGAAAATTAATCGGGTGGTCAGGGCTAAAATAAAATGTACATATTTTTAATATTATGTCCTGGAATGATTGGTTATTAACTACTCAATTACGATTAGCTGCATCTCCACTTTTGTCACCGTCTAATCTATCGTCATTTTAAAGAAGATTCAGCAAAAGTAGCAATCGCTTTGAACTTGCTACTGTCAAACAGAGCTCAGTTGCAAAATGAATACTAAGTAAAAAAATACACATGTTTGTACTATAGTTATTTGCAATTTTACATCCTACACGACTCCTACATTTAGGACTTAAGTAGCTGTGATTGACCATAAAAGCAGATCTCGACTAAGATTTGTGTAGGTTACATTTGTGTGTCTAGCTTTGTCTTTGTGTTAATAATGATCTGTACCTGTTAAGGTGACATTATTCACGGTTATACTACAAGTAAATGTTAACAAAACGATGCGTGCGTGCATGTTTTATTGTTTTGCAATACTAAAGCTGTTTCAACAAAGTATAGTCCTAGCATTGTATGCAGCACAAATAATTTGAGGTTTTTATTAGTGGTCGAACGATAACTTCGCATTCTAATGACACATTGCATGATGAAGATAAGAGAACGATTGAAACAAGGCCGACTGAGATCTAGCTATGACTCATGTTTGTATTTGTTTCAACGTATCAAAACATAAGGAAATGAACCGGCATTGCCTTCCTTGAAAAAAAAAAAAAACAAAGCTATGAAGGAGGAAATATGGAGGTCAGTTTTACTAATTACTCAAACTGAAAGCGATATTTATCCGAAATTAAGCAATCTGACGGTCCTGACCACTCTTTTGTTTACTTAATTAACACTTGAACGCTAAGAATGTAGCTGTAGACAACATTATCACATTTTACATCACTTATGTAAGTAGCCGGGCTTCACATGTAGCCTACCTAGGCAGTATTTCACTGTTATTCAGTTTTTTCAAGGTATACTAGATTATATTGCAATCATGTGTGTTTTCGCAACAACATTGATATGGCATATCAAAAATGATTGTCAAAACCAAATAAGTAGCCTTGTTACTTGGCAAGGTTAGTTCTGGGTCAGGTTTATAAATCATTTTTGAACCGATAATGATTAAGAATATCTACTTTTTCCTTATGAAATAGTATTGTGCACAGTCCAATATCCCGACTTAGTAGGAAGTTGTTAACCGTAATCCCCAACAATAATAATTTTGAACGGAATGACGTAGACCGCCGGGTACGTCACGGCCAGATTAATAAGCGGTCAGCCCATGAATGGGGATGACATTGAATTGACGATACGAGACACAGAGCGGGATATTACTTTTTAAGGCGGCGCGGTAGTTTGAATATTAATGCTGTGCACACGACTTTGTGCTTCAGTGACGCCATGCAGAGAAATGTGGGCACGGAAAGTTCACTCGTCACCACGTGGTTGGTTAAACTAAGGCTACTCATAATATTTTTATCCTTTTGGTTTCGTTGCGTGTTTTACAGTAGCGAGGATGTTTTTATTGTCTGCGTTTGGTTTTTGTTTTATTTTTAGACCGCTCCGTTGTTCCAGCTCCCAGCAGAATCAAATAACTTCGGCCCTTTTGTAGAGAGTAGAGAGCGTAGGCAGCAGCTCGTAATACTAACAATTTAGTGTCCGTTACTATTAATATTATTCTCTACTCTTGTTCAGAAACAACAGACGTTTTCAGCACAACTGAATACGAAACCGTAAGAGTCCTTTCACTAATTGGTTATTCTAATTATAGTAAGATATAATAAGTTAAATTAACTTAGCAGTAAGTATTGATTTTTAGCATGCGTAAGCAAATTGCTTTACAACTATTCAACCTTGCTTAATGAATGCCCGAGGGTCGATGAATTTGCCGTGGCTAAGAACAAGTGAATGCCTTCTAAAAAAGTCAATGAAACTTCTTTTTTTAACCATGTGCAAACTCATCGAATGAAAAAGGGAAGCTTGTTTTAATCTCGAAAACGTTGCACACTTTGCCGTATCATTCCGCTAGGAAGTATCTTTAAACTTTGGCACTCTGCCATATTTCCATCACGAATTTTATGTCAATAACCACCATGACTTTCGTCTGTTTCGGTGTCATCGAGTCATTTGATCGCTACTCGTGTTTTATTAAATTCTTTATCGGCAGTGTTAACACTTTCTCGATGTTTTTATTTTAAAATCTCACGCGGTTTCCATTCTCACAGTTCAATAATAGCATCGTATTGGTTAAAATCATGCAATAGCACTATATATAGGGAGCTATACAATACACACACTATTATCCATTCTATGGTTCTGGTTGACAGCACTCTAAGAATCTTTGACCTTATTATGCATGGCTTGCCACGGCTGAATTTTATTTTAAGTCCTGTTTACTGAGAACTAGGCAAACGAATGAAAGAGATACAGACATCTACATATATTGTTTACACATAAAGAGGGAATCAACAAAAATAATTTAATGATCTAACTTAATTAAAAGGAGCCTCTGTGGAGGTTCCTACTCGTTCTTCTCCATAGGGATGTACTTTCGTTTTAGATCGAGCAACTAGCTTCAACTTTCTAACTGATCGACTTCTTCGTAATTCAAAAATGGGACTTGACTACTGCTTAAGTCATCTTGTCATGGACTGGCCGCATTTTAGTACAAGATCACACCAAAGCGAAGATAAGATTTAGGAGCGAAAGGTGTTCAACGTTTAATTCCTACTCAGGTTGACCGTCACCTACCAACAGTACAAAATCAATCCATTCAAACCTCAGCGAGTCGTTAATACGAATAGCAACTTTCGCGTCGACTTTTTGTGAACTGAGCGATGGTTACTGCGAACCGAATCGTATTACTACACATGTCATTGCGCGAGAGAAAGTTGTATTGTATTAGGTATTGGTATGTGGCAGTTAGAACGAGGTACAGTGGGTACCTTCTTGTCATTTCTACTGGGACACAACAAAATTCAGGATTAGTATTTGGTTTTTGTTTTTATTTATGACTAGCAGCTGTGAAGGATTATTTTTTTATTTCGATTCCCCTACAGTAGTTTCTGAGATTAGGCGGAACGAACACAAATTCAGCGTGGCGTCGATGGGCGGTGATTATTATTTTTTTGTCTAAAATTATAGGTACGTCTCTATTAGTCTTCCTCGCAACGTCCATTTCCTTCCTTGCCATATATTTTTTTCCACAATAGACTATTGTCCTTATGTTCCCTTGTTTCCTCGTGTATATGGCATCTAGTCCAATAGGTATGATCTACTACCACAAGAATTGATAGGGGCTTGTTTCAGAATGACGATAACATGAGAATATAAACTTGAGTCAGCCAGACATAAATCTACAGACTTTAATCATTGTTTCTTTATTTTACTTATCTACGAAATGCTACGTCGTCGCAAATTCCAATCTAAAAAAAAAGTAAGTCGTGTTTACTTCTACTGTAAACAGCTTTATCCTTGACACATATAATGAAGAGATCTTGAAGCTCAAGCGGTTGTGTTCTTGGGATTTGGAAAAATGGGCTTTAGCTTTGACAACATTAAAGTTGTGTTCAAGCAAGGCCGTGTCGCATCGTGTCACAAGCGTGAAACGCACGCCTATTTCTCGTACTCACGTAGAAGAAATTATTTGATATTAAAAGACAGGCTGAAGCAGATGCTGGCTGTATTGTCTGCTTTAACCAAAACGCTCTGAAGTTAATATTTCTCAATAAGAAGCTTGGCGTGGCGAAAAACGTGATAAGTAAGGATTAAATTATGTAAATAACATAAATTACTAGCTAATCAAACGATTAAAAAGGGCTAGTTTTTATCGTGTAGCGTCATTTCTTATCTCTTTTGTAAAATAATGAACGATTTTCCTTTCTACATGTACAGAACTGCTTCAAACTGGAGTGGAGTGTTTACTAGTTATTTTGCCAGCATAAGCTAGGCAATTTTAAGTCCACAGTACTAGTACCTATAACGACTGTACATTTAAGGTAGATAGTTTGGACAAATATTAATATCCGACCGACCGGTTTGGCAGATATTTATTGTTGTGTTCGTAATTTACCGGACAAGGTTTGTATGAATTAAAAGTATTGGGGAATCCATCAAAGAAGTCGGTTTCTTTTTTTTTGGGTGGTGGGAAATCATCGAATAACTTCTCAAGCCCTGGGCGGGGCGGGAGGGAGTGTCAGACTTTTACTGACTAAAACCCACCCATGTTCCTTCTTGTGCCCTTTGCGTTCCGGGGGCGCGGTATCTCTTACGAACAACCCGCAGCCCCGGATAGCCCGCAGCCCCGGAAGAAGTCGGTTTGGATTGTATTTTTAAATGACATTGCCGTTGCAAATGCCGTTTAGAAAATTGCACTCGTACGGAGCCGGTGCGAGTCGCTAGTGTTTTTTTTTATTTCAGAGACTAAATTAGCAGTTTTATACGTGAAACATATTTAATATGCTTTCGGCCCGTAAGCATAACGCACACTAGTTTCAAGTTTGACATTTATAGCTGTCAAATCCGTCTGAGATTTTATCGATGCCCTTTATTATATTTTATTAAAAGTAAAAATTTATTATTGTAAAGTTTTATTTAAAATTTTTAAAACAAAAGGTGAAAGAAATCGAATATGACAAAGTGTGTTCAAATAGAATCATTTAAAAATAATGCTCTGACAAGCTTTGGATATCGCCAGACATTTTTATGACGGGTGATAATGACGTCAGCCGGTATGAAAGATTGTACACAAATACAAGCAAAGATTAAGAAAAAAAAGGTGTAGATACAATACCTACTTACTGTTTCTTTTTTCCACAGATGCTTCTTTGTTTATTTTTGATATTAGACACAAGATAAAAATAAATGTTATGTTGTTGACTTGCTTGTTTAAGGCCATTCGCCTTTGGTAACAAAAAAAACGAAACAATTAAAAATTAATATATTTTTTTAATTTATATTACAGCCAGTCCCTTTGGTTTCTCTTTTATTTTCCCTGTTAACAAAAACTATTGGTATTCCCTATTTATAAAACGTCACATAAGTTTTCCCATTCTCAATATTGTCATACACTTTTTTTTTTAAACACCATACACAACAATCGGCTACAGGGGTTTGATTGGCATGGTGTGCATAATAATGCAAGCCTATTGTTGTTTATTACAAGGCAAAGGCCACTTCTCATACAGAGAAGGTACAAACATCATCACTATGCTTGCTCAAGACAGATTGGGACTCCATCCTTGTATTGCATAAGTCTTTCTTAAATTACGTAGGTGAACTAAAATTCAGTTATTCAATATTATAGAATACTATCAAAACAGTCATAATTATAATGTACCTTAATCTCATTAATATATAATCCTTATCAGGACTTACTAATATTTGTGTACTACTTTTTTACTTTATTTGCTAGAGAGTTAAGCTGTGAGTGATGGTTTACCACATGACGCATCATACCATTGCCTGATTAGAAGCCTTATCTCTACAGCTGTGTGCGGACAAAACACCGTTTCATTTAAATATTGAAATATATTTTTTTATGCAGCAATTTGAACTGTAGTTTTTTTGTTATTCAAAATTATGTTATTTTAGCGTGTGTTGCCCATTGCACGGTGCAGACAAGCCTTACCTGTAAGCATCATGCTTATTCCTCCACCTTTACCCAGGTCTATTACATTGTTGCAGTATATTTTCTAAGACCCACATTAAGGTTGATTAGGCTCACGATCATGGATCACAGTTCACAGCAGACGTGGCCAACCCAGATCTACTTAAGCTTGGCTGTTGACTAATGCAAGTATTTTATTATCATGGCACTGAGTTGTTTGTGTTCACCTCAACGTAATGTAACTAAACATTTTTAATGGCAGGTCTGTATTATTTACACACCAGTTATTGAAAAATATTGGCTCAGTTGAGATTATATGTATTATTAGATTTAAAAAAAAAACATATTCTTGAACTTGAATTATTAGACAACATGGTCATTACTAAAATTGGTTTCAAACTGAAACAAACAGTAGCAATTCCGATAAATTAGCTTTAAACATGTTCACCTAGTAAAAACTTGTAGTATTAGTATTGTATATCTCTACTTATTAATTATTTACCTATCTATTATTATATTTTTTTAAATTTGTTTTAAGTAGCTAGCTCACAGTTAACACGGACATGGTCCAAGCTTACTCACAATTAAAAGTAAAATCTTTTTATTTACACTAAAAGCCTGCGCTTTGCTGTGATGTTAATTTAAAAATAACAAAAGCAACTCAACAAAGGAGGTGTTTAAACATAAATTCCAGAATTAAACATTCTAAAACCACAGAGTATCAATATCATGTATCGTGTTACTGGCCAGTGAGAAGTGCAGACTGCCTAGAAACTAAATACACTTGATTTACATGATGTCTGTTTCCAGATAAAATGGCCTTGCAAATATGTTTTAAGTATTGGATAGTACTATTTTATTTATCAGTCTATAAAAGGAGCTGCTTTTAAAATTGATTAAGACGCTATTATCAGTAAATATTTAATATTAGTGCATGCAGTGTAAAATGGTTACAAAACCATAAGCAACTGGGTTTTGTAACACATCTATAAAAACTTAATTAAAATTATTATAGGCCATAGATCAACCTATAAAATCATCAAGCAATGTACTTAGTTCTACACTGATAAATGATAATGTACCAAAGAGGTGTAATAAGGTAGGAAAGTCTACTTGTTCATGAGGGTATAAAGTCATTTCGGTCTGTGGGCACTCTAATGAGGATAATCTCTTCCACAGTACGAGTATTGAATCCATACTTAGGTTGTTATTTGATTAGGGAGTAATTTGCTAATTGAATCAAAATTGTAATCACAGTAATTAACTATTGTTATTTTTATTGTGAGGATTAGAAAGCAACGTAGATTCTTTTGTTTCAGTTTGAAAGAAACTGAAACTGATTCATAGGTTCCTTTTTGGCTTTTTTCATTTTACCATGAAGTTTTGTTTTATTGACAGGCAAAAGAATATGTAGGACTGAAGGAAACGTTTTTTAACAATTAACATCAAATTGGTTGTTTTCAATGTAAGTACATATCTGAAGTATTTACGTAGCCTTATATAAATACACATGTACTTGTTGGGCATAAGTATTTAGTGTATAGACGATGATGACACTCCACTTCGCTTACTCAAGGTTACCCGAAACAGCGCAACTGGCCGACGTTCCAGACACAACAGATTCAAGCTCATTACTTACGAAATTATAATGACCCTATACAACAATGAATTATTGCATTTGCTTAAAAATTACGCACGATACGACAGGTGTTTGGTCATCGTTTACAAATAGCTTACCTTATAAAACGCAAAAAGTCCGTATTTATAATGTTAGTTATTTCATAAAACACTTTCACTTCCAATAATATCACAAAGAAAAATATAAAACACTGAAAATTATGAATTTACAATATTTACAAATAAACACCACTTTCTACTGCGCGCAGCACTTGTAAAAACCAAAAACAAAAATAGACTGGGCAGCATGCGATGACAACCAAGTGACAGCTAAATGTTTAGTGTTGATCACTCACTATAGTAAACGACGTTTGAAAACAGGCGATAAAAAATCGAGTTTCACATTTGATTTTTATTTCTTCAATATTAAAATGGGAGCATGCATCACAGATCGAGCAGTTTAACAACCGTAGATTTTGCCGTTAATCTACTGAATTGATTTACTATACTTTTTGCAATAATATTCTTGCGGTAAATGGCAAAACTATTGTAGAACCATTTTTATTTAACTTCACATCGAAAACTATTACTATACAAATCGATTAAGGAATCGTTTAAATAGATTTGTGTATCATCTATGTCACAGCACAATGTCTATGAAAATATATTGCCAGGTTACATGTTTTTCCATTTATATAGAGATTTTATTTAGATTATGAAGTTATTATTTCACGTCCAATTTTCTTTTAAACTTCATAAAACACTAGCTAGTTATTGTATTGAAGTGAAATAATATTAAGAGTGGAATTCATAACTTATTATAAAATTAGGTACTAGTTTATTAGTTTTATTAATTTTTTATACGTTTTTCAATATAATAGTGTAAGTTAATTTTATATTTTACTCGTATAAAGTTTGATAGTTTCAGTTTTAACATTTATCTTAAAAAAAGTGTTTGACATTTAACAGTTACGTCGGGGAGATTAACAACTTATGAAGTGGTAACACCGAACTTAATTTCCGGATTCCTGTCAGGCGGGCCGATATGGCTCGAAGGTCCAATCAAATCATTCAGCTCGCGATTTTATGTGGGTGGTACCTGTCAAAACAACGTTCTGTACCAGAGACCGCGCGTGTTATTTACAAATTAAAAATTGAAAACATTGACTGAAAATATTTTACTCATAACGTTTACAGACATGCAGTGATAATATTTGAGTGGTATTTATCGTATTAAAGACTAGATTTTTGTTTTATTGACTGTGTGCGAATATTATTTTGTGTCGAAAATGACCGCTTCCACGATGATTGAATTGGAATCCTGGATAATCTACCAGTGTGTGCTGAATGAATGCCATGTGTCCAACAGCTGTAAGTTATTGTACAATTATTATGTTAATTAATACATCAGATATCCACCACACGACACGACGCGTGCTTAATTACGTCAAATATTTAGTAATTATTAGTTTTTTAACTGAACTAAAAAACAAGTAGTTTCCTCAATTTATTTTTGTTTAGATTGTTCCTTTTTCCGTTACCTTGTACAATATATTTAATTAGGTATATATTTATTTTATTCAATATACAATAATTTGTTTTTTTTTTATTTAAATATTTGGCTCAATAAGAAGGATGTAGTACATAAACGTAGAATATTTACTTTTAAAGTGAATAATTAATATTTAAACTTCTTTTAGTTATCTTTTTACTCCTTTTTAAATAATAACGACCGCAGTTCTATTCATTAAGTAACAATAAGTATATTTTATAGCTACATAGGTATTTTTAAATTTATTGTACCCAACTGACCAAACAAATGGTACCTGTAGATACCTACAGGTCGGAAATTACGTGCTATGACTCACACACATCAACTTGGCATCAATTAAATATATTTTAAGACCTTTGTGTGGAATAACATGTTATTTACAGGTACCTAACTACCTACCACAGACAAACGTCTTTTACTTTTTAGAATCGAAATAATATTTTAATTAAAAAATATTGAGTCCAAATAAATTATGAGTTTAGCATGACCCTGCCAATACCTAACATTTTTATGTCAAGTAAACTAGATCGGATCTTGACTGAGGCATAAAGAAAACAAGGAAAGTCCTCTAATAAGGAAAAAGTAAACATTCTCGTTACTTCTTAAGTGGCTGCCTTGTCTTGTTATCCTCAGCAAAAGCTCTACATTAGTCCCTTAACATAAGGTACCTTTACCCTCATATTTTCCAGGTTTTATGAGCAACAGCTCTTAAAACCAGGTGTTTCTAGACAATTGTCTAGAAGAGAATACACCACATATCACCTAAGTTTAGTACTTATTCATATTTTATTTGCACACCATAGATGTTACAAAAAGGTTATAGCTAGAGTACAGTACTTACTATAAGTACCTCAAATATTCATCCAAATAGCAGTCTAGGTATCTTCTATCTATCATCTAGGAACGGCAAGCTCATCTCTACATAGTTTAAAACAAAGTCGCTTCTCGTCGTCTGTCCCTCTGTACGCTTAGATCTTTTAAACTACGCAACGGATTTTTATGCGATTCTCATCAAAAGATAAAGGTTTAAACGTATAGAACATCACGCTACGACCTACAGGAGCAGGGCAGTATCCAAAGATGTTAATGAACGATGTCGATGAACGTGTGTGACACAGCTGGGTATATATACCTAGTATCAAATAAAATTACAAAAATTCGTCATTAAACTAACAAATCAATTTCGATCTCCATACGAATCATAAATATGTTCATTGAATTGTTCTTTAGTTAAGTGGCATCTCTTAGAAGCAAATAACGATCACAGGCTATCGTGAACGCTCGAACGGAACGACTAATTAACGTTAATTGCGTACCATCTTCATAAGCGAACACATGCCCTGTCCGAAACAGTGTCTGTTATTCCTCAATGGAGCATGAGAGCATTTGGAAGCGTGCTGCTAATTATACTTGAAACGAATTGTTGTAACTGTCTTTTGGGAAATTGAACGATAAATCGGTTTTAACTAAATGAGAAGATGATGAGCAGTTTAGGCCCCACGAAGTCATTTCACCGGAAAGTTACATAGATGCTTGTATGGAAAAGAATGGACAAGAAATTCGTTGGTTACTCATTTATATACTAATATAATTGAAGTGAAGAGATTCTGGTTTGTTCAAACACGCTCATATCTGGAACTAGTTGGATTGGAAAAATATTTATAGAATAGCCAGAATCATGAGAAATAGTACAGGCTATATAAAATCACGCTACCACCCTCGGCAGCGGAGCAGTAACTAAATACGTAACTTAACGCGGATAAAGTTGCAGGCGGAATCTAGTTTTCAATACAAGGGAGAAATTCCCGAAAATAGATAAAATCTTCGGATCATTAAATTAAGGGCAACAAGATCGTTATCAGCTCGCAACAAGTACACGAACAACTTGCCCGGAAGAGGCTTTAACTCTGCTCCAATCACGTTTGATCCCAATCAGAAACATGCTCCCGTTGCCATTTCCTATTACTTACACTGTCTTGTTCAGCTGATAATAATCTGTCAAAGAAACAAATTGGGTTTATAACAGCTTCTTGGATCCGAATTCTTGGAATATCTGTGTTTATTTGACCATTTGTTTTTAACCAAGTAAATAAGTAAGCAATGGATTTTCTTGCTTATACGATCTATAAGAAATAGTTCGAAAATCTAGCAAATAATTTTTCCGAACACTTATTCCGCGAAGACATACACACTCTATGCGTACCGGTGTGGATGTCCTTACAGGGGTCTGACCAATATTGTCCTCGAAGCCCAATTACCATAGTACAGCGACACAGTCTCGAGCGTACAGGTTACTTGTATCAAGCATTATTGTCGTCGACCGCATCATAATTTAGTATCAGCCGGTTTATTCTGTAAAAAACTTCCACGGTGAAGTGAGTTTGAGGTGTGTGGCCAACGCCCTTCATGCTCGGGATTGATAGAATGACAGCTCACTTTAGGCTCACTTTACTTAAATTCATCGACGAAGATTTTTACAGAATCGTACTGAAGAACGTCAAAGGTCAACGAAAGCCTTTCAATTACAAAAAAGATACTTGTTTAAAATCGAAGTTAACATTGTTACGACGGGCTGTCTCTCGGTACATACATTAGAGTGTTTTGGAGGTAAATTGTGGATCGATTGAATCCTCATGACACAGGAGCTCCACGAAGGACGCGTCCTTGACATCGGCTAGCTCTTTACGATCCGAACAACATGGAACGTGTAGTCTTCATAGCGAATTTATGTTTACCGTGGCGTACCTACCTACTCAATAAATAGGTTGTGTACAGGTTAATACTCTGCTCTTCGTTTCAGGACACACCCTTTTGTTGACAATGTGTTATTCATATGAATTCTAGGTACCTACATCTATAATATATACGTATTTTCCTCTGTCGTGGTTAAAAACCGTGTTTTGTCGAGAGCTACGCTTCCTGCTGTTTACTCCACGATTTACATTATTTTTCATACCGTTTTGTAAATATTACTAACCGGAATAATGTCAGAAATTATTACGTCTTCATGTAGCATGATATTATCGAAGTATTCTGTGAAAATGTTTTCATGAAAAGATGTTACCTGTAAAATCAAAACCAACCAAGAAAGATCTTCGGTACCTACAAAGAAAGAATGTCCGACATCGATCAAGGAGCGCCGTCCAATAATTACGATACTTAAACCTAATGGAGAATTTCATTATCCTGCAAAATAATTAAAGACATTTACGTGAGGAAGTTCCTGAAATAAATCCAGTCTATTGTGTAACATACCGGATTTATTGGCAAACCTTATGTTACAAGATTCATGCCGAGAGCTAATAAAGTAAGAACTTAATTCAATTTTGTTACAAAAATCTAGAACGGCTAGAAATCTTAGAAGTTAGCCGAAGTTGCGGAGAAAAAAATGATTTACAGTTTTTCAACTTTCTAAATTGGCCAGAAAAGGCAATGTAAAGTGCAGACGGCAACTTTAAAAATAACGTCTTTTCTATAAGAGCTATTGACGGTAACGAACTTAAAATTAAATTGCCAATTTTGTTGTAGCTGTTGGAGGAAAAATCGTGACTGCCATAATATTCTATAAAAATATTTTTAACACAGAAACTAATTATTCGCATACGAAAAAAAATCAAAATGAGCTTTGGAAATGGTTCATTGTCTCAAAACGTGCTACATTGTGAAAATTAATTGCATTGAGATGCTGTATTGTGAAATGTTATCCCAAGTAAAGAGTGTTCGAAAAACAAATGGGATATCAATTTGTAGATAAAATATCGTAGAAGGATTTTCAAGCTACTATCAAAATTGAGTGCATAAGATAAATTAATTTCCAAAGTAATCCAACTAAGTGTGATGGTTTCGTTGAGTGTTTGCAAATCTCTGTCGAATTTAAACACTAGGATTAGATATTATTGATAATAAATAGCTATGTTATAATATGAATCACAAATCGACTGTGCTGTTTGTTAAACTTTATGTGTCTGCATCGTAGAGCCTGCCTTTTGAATCTTCTCCTTCAAGTTTGAGAAAATAAAAATAATTTTCTAGGTGTATGGCAATAAGTAATTATATTTTATTCATGTACGTAATTACCGTGATATTCACTCATTAAAATAAATTAGGACAACAAGGCGTAATTGGGTGTAGCAATACTAACAGAACTCAACCATGCGAGGACCTACTCTGATCATAAGCATGATATTAAAAATGAGAGAAAAATATTCAGAATAATTTATATTCTGAATATTTTTTTTACAATTAGTATATTAGGAGTTAGTAGTAATGGAATAATTCAATCTTTTGTTTGCAATTTTTCCTTGAAAAAGGTGTACTTGAAAATTATTATTTTCTAGCTTCTGCTCGCTGTTTCGTCCGCTTAGTAGTCAAGGACATTTTAAAATATAGTCTATGGCACTTGGCGATGAAATAGCTTTATGTCATGGAAATCATTTTGTAACGGGTCCAGTACTTACAGAATGTATCTCATATAAACATAAAAACAAATATTTTGATGAGAATGAAGCACGTGTCTAACCAGGAAAAATTAAGCTGAAATGGAAATACTCCACGGATCCATCAGACTGTTTTGGTAACGATTAGCCTCCAAAATAAAACAGAAACATGTAAATATTACATCAATACCTAGTAAAAAGCGTTCTTTTTCTACCATTGATTTAATGTTTTCTATAGTCGAGTAATGTTTCTCATTTCTCAATGACTATGAGTTTACGTAGAAGCAAGATTACGTTGAATGAATATCGCAATTCCGCGGCTTGACCGCAATTTTCCGAAGTGCTCCCAACCAAGGATTACTCTGAATTCCACGTGTGGAATGTCGAGCCCGAAGGTCACGGGCTTTTGTCCAGTATTCGCACATCGGAATAACGCCATCTGCATTCTCCAACCGTGGGTTTTATGTACCATTTCAAATATTTTCTTGTTTATTTAGGTACAAAAGGTTCCTGAATGTCTCTATTTCAGTAATTTCATTCCTTTCCATTGTGTAAACAGGTACGTTATCCCACGATTGTACTGTCCTCAAAAAAAGATTCATCTTTCTAAGTTTGTTAATTGAGGAGCGAAAACTTGAAAGTATCGTAATGACGTTAAAATTGAAACTTGAACGAAAATCCCCCCTCGTCCCCTTGTCGTTCCCCTTCGTCTACAAGAGTCTTTATCGAAACTACATAATGCGTCGGTTTCTTGCTCAGCTGTTGTGTGGCAGGTGCGAGCCCAGCTGCTCTTCCCATCGTTGTAACGGTTGCCCGCATGTGCGACACGCCATTCTTCTTTTAAATTTAAAATAAGAAACGTTTGCTTTTAAAACTGCTTGCAAAAAGTACTTAGTTGAAAAGTTCTTTCTAGTATTCGTACAGCCAGACAGGTTGGTTTTTTTTTGTTGGCACTGCGACAGTACCATGACTAAGCGGGTATGAATTTTAATTGGAATATGGCTGCCTCGCGAACCATGTTCGGTAAACTGTGGATTGTTTAGAATTCGATCTGGATTCTGCATTCTTTGAAATACTTGTATAAATGACTTACCTACTGTTTACAGCGGTAAGTGAACATTCTAATTTGCATTTTTATAGTTTTCAAAATTGTGGTTGGTATTTGTGTAATAATTTTAATTAGAATTAAAAAAGTTTTAAATTAAAATCTAGGTGAACACGATATAGATTAGATTCTTTACATTTTCATGGAAGAAGGTAATTAAGGGCGTACTTACACAAAACTTTGTTATTTTCTCAAATAGGTACAGTGTCTATCATTTGAATAAATGGTTGTGGATTTTTGCTCTCTTAACTTCATATTCTATTGTGTTTTCTCTTCAAATGTCATTAAGTTAAAATATATTTATGTGTAGAAGCTAAACTTACCCGGTTTCTCACGAATTCTATTGTAGTTAACGAGGGCCGACTCGCAAGTTGTCATTTCACTTTAACTGTTAGTGCCCTTTCAACTAAATGCATTACGCCGCGTACGGCTATTGAAGACAAAATTTCTCGATCTACAAGGACTGCTATTTTGGAGTATTCTCTTGTCATTTAAGACGTTGCTGGTCCTTTATAAACTATCCCACCAGCAGATAGACAAGAACCCCTATTATTTCAAAATTGGAACTATCGTTTTGAACAAATGGAAGTCAAGAATCTCTATTGTGCCCAGATATAATTCGAACCATGCCAAGTTGGTCCTTTAATTAAATCACTAAGGTATCGTCCGTCTGCCGTCTTAGACCATTAATACTGAGGTTCAGCTAGGGGGCTCAATGATGATCGATTTCTAGTAGATATGGTTACCGACTCTAAAGTTATTACTGAGATAAAAATTGGTCCTTCCATCCAAATTTATAGCTTAAACTTGTAGCTTTCACAATCTAATGCTACAGTGATACGTTTCATAACTCACAATAATTACATATAATTATGTATTGTAAGATCAAAATAAGATAGCAAACTCGGACCGTGTGTGACAATTTGGTATAATATTTCATGACCCAATAATGAAGGCGGGTCAGGGTCGCCTAATACCGTTTAATGGTCTTATGAAAATCAATAGCAGTGATCTATATTTAACAATGTAAGTACTATATTACGTGACTTGACAGTAAATCTCTACTAATACTATGAAGCTGAAGATTTTGTTGGTTTGTTTGAACGCGTTAATCTTCGAAACTACTTGTCCGATTCCAAAAATTCTTTCGCTGATAGGAAGCTGCGTTATTACTGGGTAAATTTTATTAAAAAAATTTGATCTGTCAAAAAATTCCCGCGGGCGAAATCGTGGGCAAATGCTTTTATAATTGTAAGCCCGTTTGCAGCTTTAATTTTCTGTCGATGCTTTAAGAAATATGTCTAAAATGTTGAGTTGATCCAATGCTTGGTTAAAACAATATGGAGCTTTGAGTCCGCTCCAACAAACAAACAGCAATTCACATTTGCCGACAAATCCCTTAGGGAATGGCGCGCCGGCTATCCATATTAATAAAATTCTTGTGTCCGTCTGTATCGGAACATAATAAATTCATTGTCACGTGCCCGCGTGTGGAATATTTCTCAATGCATGATTAATAATGAACTAACTGTGTACGTTCTCGATATTGTACATATTATTATTGATGTTGTTTTGTAACATCATAATGACAATTGCAAATGTTCCAATGTAATTAGTTTTACGAATCACCGACGGATTCTCGAACGAAAGTTAATACCAAATTTATGTGACTAATGGTCAAGCGACCATACCTAAAGTTTTATGATTACATGTAGTTTTTTTACCTAGCTTAAAACCGCGATTTCGTTCGCGTGAATGTCAGTTATCACGGGGTTGACTGGGTTCTATTATATTTTTTGCAAAGACACCAAATTTTATTTCTTTTATTTATAAAAGTAACCTAAAACCTTCAAAATTGGTGCAGTCGTTTTGGAGATTAGCCGGAATAAACATTCAGACAGACAAAATTTCTGAGTTAGTCAGTACCGTGTAAACATGAATATTTATTAAGTTAAAAGCAGTTATTTTGATATTACAAACAGACACTTCAATATGGTTTTTTTGTATACTAGATAATTCAGTCAACCAATCACAGGCGCTTACGCCCGTTTGACAATTTGCCACATTAATTTTGTATTCGAGAAACTGCTGGTAACATAATCTTTTCAACATAATGCAAGAAAATTTAACTGAACGAGATGATAGATTATACGGTTTGAATAAAAAGCAATATCTTCTGTCGCTATCAATAAATTTTGTTTAAAAAACAGTGCTACCGTAAAGCTATTTTTACAGACTGATTGGCAATGGGCAGGTTGCAGTCCATCTATTTGATTCAATGTAGATACCTACCTCAGTCGCCTCCAAAGTAGATGTCTACTAAAGTATTTACGTGGGCGGTCCAGTTTTCTTTGAAAATTTCTTCACTCTCCAGCTACCAAAGCAATGACCCTTAAAAATATGTCAAGTACGGTATGGTACTCGAGATATTCATTAATGAAAGGTTTTTTGCACATGATACCTTTATAATCTCAACTGGTTTTTATTTTGGCTGAAGTAAAAATAAAACTCCATTAAGATTTACATTTAAGTTGTAAAATAAATAAATAATAATTAAGTAAAAAAAAATTACCCTAATATGACATCTCTATCTGACAGAGACACATTTTATGAATGCGTTCAGAATTTAGAACTTGATAACCAGCACTTACGAATGCGTTCATACAATTTTTTATTTTGTGATTAAGGTTAATGAATTGACAATAATCTGATCTGAAACAGAAATAGAACTAAGAGACTCAGACGACTTAATAGAGCATCAAATATTATTCCTCTTTTTCACTTTCAGGGCAGGCGCTTGATTGGTCCTTTGTCCCGAGATCTCAGAGTACATTTTGCCGGGAATTTCTTCTAGTAATTTTCCAGAATTTAGAATAAAAAAACATCTAACGTTTTTGTTAAATTCAAATAGCGTCTTGTTTTCGCTCGTTTTTATTTGTTTTTTTAATCTTCACACTGACCTGGTGATTCTAAATTAATGGTCCTGTTTTGTTTTTAATTATTCAAAACAAGCTTCTAAAAATAGACCCAGACATAAACTAAAAACACAATTCTAAGAGAAAGTAAGGCTTTTTGGAATGATACTTGAAAACTCAATCGTAGTTCGCAAACAAAAAGTTTGATTGGTTTCTTCACGGATTCTTAACTTCGGCAATCAGATCAGATGGCTTATGGCTTTCCGCGCTTAATAGGACGTTATTCAACTATCTTTGATGCTTACTGATATTGCCTTTGAAAAAGGACCAGCTAGCAAATGAAAGATGGCGGACTTTTGTCATTAAAATTGTAATTGTGGTGGTTTATTGAGCCTTACTGAGTTATTTGGTCTTTATGTATGTAGGTAGGTGCTACAATTGTTAAAATTTTATATAAATATTCTGTTCTAGCTTCCTAGCTTGCAACATCGTCCGTGTGACTTATTTGGTTACGTTTTTGGTTGCTGCTCCGCTCCCATGCTTTATAGCATGATGTTATATAGCCTATTTTACTCAGGAATAATGTATCTTTAAATATGTAATCCAATCGTGAAAAATTGTTAAAGTTGGTCCAGTAGTTTCGGAGATTATTCGGTACAAACAAACCAGCGAAAAAAAAGCCTTCTTTTCCAATCGGATTTTTTTTCATTTATTTTTTCTTCATTTTGCAGCAATACATCCTTATATAACAAAATACTGTTCGTGCAAGTTATACCATGAACAATTGCGTTACTTTTGGTGCTATCGCAATGTTTTGCAAAAATTCTTACTAAAGAGAATGGTTACGTAGTGACATCATTGTGGTTATTGTTTTCACCGTCATTCTTGCGAGTCCATTGTTGCTGCAGCTCAAAATAAAACACTTGTAGATGCTTGTGGATGTGATTCTAAAAATGATCAAATACTGGATGGAAAAAAAAATGTACAAAAGGTTTTACAACATAACACCATTAGGCCTGTATTCCCCGAAGGGTTAGGCAGATGTGTACCAATTTACACCTATAGATCGTCGGTATGTTTAGGTCCCTTGTAATAGGGGGCGAGCATATTGCCATTAACCTAACAAAATCCTAACTAATAGCTGCTACTGAAAATTTCATAGAAAAACCCAATAACAAATTGCTCGACCTGGGAATCGGACCCAAGACGTCTGTGTTGGCGTAGCAGTCACACTTAGGACCAGTAGGCTTGTGAGGCAGTCCAAAAGGTATAAAAGGTTCTGTTCAACAATATCTTGCACTACAAAAAAAAACGCGTTTTTTATATAGGGACCCCCTTTTTTTATCTTTTTATTATCTGTTGTCATAGCGGCCATAGTAATATACACTCTGTAAAAGTTTCAACCCTCTACCTATAACGGTTCATGAGGCCGACACCCTTGCGGTCAGCGGAGGCTTAGTTGGCCGTTGGCAGTATTCAGGTATACGGACCAATCGCGTGCAGCATCGGCGACGCCCGCCGCCTTCATTCCGCCAAAGAGATCCAAAAAATTAACTTGAAGTTTCTGCTCACGACTTGCGCCGGTTACTATACGACTCTATAAAACACGCCCTTACACCGGTCTGACATTGTCAAACAAAATGTTTTGCTGGATGGATTAAACGAAATCTATTCCTCTTTTGTTGGAACAAACAACTGATACACACTTTAACATGTTAATATGTTCCTGAATGTAACGTGTTATCTGTATTACTTATAAGTAGCACACTGTGTAATACTGGTGATTTTGTTCGCTTATCTGTAAGCGAAAAAACATGAGTATGGTTTGGCACAGGGAAAAACTAATACGGTTACATAATGACTAAGTAATATATAAGGATAATACCAGCCTATTATTGTCGCACTGCAGGCCTCTTCTCATACAGAGAAGGTACGAGCATTGATCACCCCACGCTCGCTCAAGACTTATAGGCAATTTCAGACTTATACTGATTTTAAAGTCCAGGTTCCCTCACAACGTTTTCCTTTACCGATGTCAGTGATATCCAAGACAAATTTAGTAAGCCAAAAAAATGACTAAGAAGTAGTTATAAGTTAACTAGTTCATAACACATATTTATAGATATGTATTACTGTTATTTTGCGGGTCTTTGCGGGTCCCAACTTTCAGAACACAACCACAAATGCTTCGGTTATTGCAAACTTATTAAGCCAAGATGTTGCTTGTGAAACTGTGAGTAACTTTGCTTATGATATTTCGGTGTGTTCTCTAATCCATACTTCCATACTTCCTTACATAGTATAAAATAAAGTTGCTTCTCTGTACGCTTAGATCTTTTAAACTACGCAACGGATTTTAATCCAGTTCTCATCAATAGGTGGAATGATTCAAGAGGAAGGTTTGTGTGTAATAGAACATCACGGTACGGCCAACGGGAGCGAGCGGAGCTAAGATGTTACTGAACACGGGTGAAAACGTGGGATATGAAGCTAGTAATATTTTATATATAATTGCGGAAGTTACTCTGTCTATCTGTTAAGCTTCCATGACTAAACCACTGAACCGATTATTATGAAATTTGGTACGGGGTAAGTTTGAACCCCAATAAAGGACATAGGGTACTTTTTATTCCGGTATTTCGTCTGCGTCCGCTATTACCGACATGTATGCGGACAAAGTCGAGAGTAAAATCTAGTAACAAATATGACGAAGCAATTCTTTTTTCACCCGTAAAGGAAATTTGTTACTCGCTAAATTCGCCATGCATAATAATGTAGCTATGGACAAATTGTTTTTGAAACCTCTATTTCGCATTAATCTGTCAAGGAGTGCCGAACAGGTCCGGTTTGTAACAGTTAGCTAATGTCTACGTTTTTTGGGTTCCGTTCCGAGACGTTACACTTCGCTCAATTAAAGTTATTAAGCGGTAAAATTACAGGCACATGGGACATTTTAAGTTTGTCTCTGGGATGGTGACCACTTAACATCAGGTGGGCCGTCGGCTTGTTTGCCATCAAACGAAATGTAAAAACCTCTGTTTTCCGTCCGTCTCTTTGTCAACGGGCTGTATCTCATGAACCGTTTCAGGTTGAGATCTGAAGTTTTGACAGTGTATTTTAATACCGCTATAACAGCAAATAACGAAAATAAAAAATTCAAGAAGGTACTAATAAATTGAAGGGGGGGGGGGGTCATACACGTAGCATGTTTGTTTTTGTAAACCTTAGTCTTTGGTTACTGCTCCGCCCCCGTTGGTCGTAGCGTGATGTTCTATACGTATAAACCTTCCTCTTGAATCACTCTATATATTGATGACAACCGCATTAAAATCCGTTGGGAAATTTAAATTATCGAAGCGTAAAGACGGACAGACAGTGGGAAGCGACTTTGTTTTATACTATGTAGAGATGGTACGGAACACTGTGTGCAAGTCCGAACTCGCACGTGGCCGGTTTTACGAACACTCCTCACACATATATATATATTCCGTCTAACATGAACTAAACTTAGTCGAACCGATCGATTTTATACGCCGACTACCGTTGGTAACCTTTGCACTTACAATGTAAGCAGTCTATTTTAGTTTTCACGCGGTTGAGTCTTTCTGAAGATAGCTAACTATTACCCATACAAATTTTATAAATGCGTAAGTAACTCAGTCTCTCACACTTTACACGTTACACTTTCACGCCTAAACAGCTGAACCGATTTCGATGAAATTTGGTTCAAAGATAGATTATAAAAGACCTTAGGTACAGACGAACATAGGCTACCTTTTGGAAGGGGTTGAAATGGGGGATGAAAGTTTGTATGAATCCGTCATAATTAAAGATAAAACAATAAAACTTTGTTTACAAAAATTATTTTCCCTTGATAAAAAATAAATAATCATTTGATCAAGCGGTTATGAAAAATTTGTATCTAATAAATAAAATAAAGTCTGCCCAAAGCAACTATTCCACGCGGACGAAGTCATGGGCAATAAGCTAGTGATTTACGAATGTTCGTCGTAAAATTAGATACGTTTAAACAGAAAAGTTCCTTTGTAACATTGTAAGTGATATTTTAAGCGGTTTACTGAATAAAATATTCAAATGTCGACTCCATTTTGTTGTACCAAGAATAGTGACTACTTAAGTTATGGATTTTCCTATATCTGGCCTGGCTACTCCGAGCTAACTCCGATCTGCTACTGAGAATTTTATTGAAAAACCCAATAACATTCACATTCTATGTGCGTGTGTGTGTGTTCATTGTCTTTTTGCACCCCGTATAATTGTTTTCAACCTGGTTTAAATAGATTGTTTTTTCATACAACTTATCACAATATGAATAATTCCGGAGATGGGTATAATGATAAACAAACAATGACTACAAATTCGAGGAAGCCCAAGCTTGCACTGACTAATCGCAAATAGCTCTACGCAAATTCCTGTCTACGATTATAAAGTACCTAACTAAATCACATCTCCAATTATCATTGCAACAAACACTATTATATCTTCTGTCTGGCTACATTTTATTTTAAATCGTCGATCATCTTAAGCACTTTGCAATAAAGGTTACAATGGCTTGTCAATTACTCAAATGATAAATAATAGTCAGTCATACATTACAGGCATTATTATGCAATCCTTCAGAATATCACATGAGAGTATTGTGGTCCTTATTGCTTTGAGGTGAAGAATGATAATGCGTAGGCTTAGGTGAGGTTAGACTGACAAGGTCGTTAAGTCTAGCCTCCAGACAGCCTATTTTGCTAGCTTTAATGATATGTTTTTGCTTGAGTTATAAATATTAGCGGGACATTTAACGGTAAACCATGTAGAGACATTTTAATAAACTATTAGAATTTTACTTTAGAACACCATTATGATTGAGTGGGTATTAATTTTATTGCGCTGGTATTCAAAATGGGACTCGCGTTTTGCATGTAAACAAGATTCTGTAACAGTAATGGTAACGGTAGGTAATATTTGGGCCGTGATGCGCCCGCGCCGGTCTTCTTAATTGGTTATTCTGCTTCAGTATAAACAGTTTCGATGCTTCGGTGAAATTGAGAACTGAATTCGAGTGTCTGAATCTGTTTTTATTTTGTTAATGCTTGCGCGTGTTCAGTTTTTGTTATCTGGCGTCTGGTGATCTTGGCAGTTGAATTTTACTTTCATGATATCATGATTAATGGATTTGTAAACCTGAGAATCATAATGCTCCATTCTTAGGTACGTAAATAAGCAGTTGGGGGCGTAGATCATGCGTCAATCAAATACCTGTACCTTGAATCATGGTAGCAAAGGGAACCGTGGGGTTTCTAGGTAGGAGTCTAACATAACCCTAATTTATCTCCAGATAGAGGGTATCCGTGAGAATTTCCTAGCGAATAAAAAGGTGCCTATGTATTTTTAACCCCCGACTCACAAAGAGGGGTGTTATAAGTTTGATGTGTTTGTGTGTCTGTCTGTAGGCACCGTAGCTCTTAAACGGGTGACCCGATTTATATGCGGATTTTTTAAATTGAAAGCAGGTTTCCTAGCGATTGTTTTTAGGTATGTTTTATCCAAATCGGTTCAGCCGTTTCAAGGTTATCCGCTCTTTTGTTAGTTGAGGTAGGGGTATTTATTTTTCTGACGGGCGTTACTCAAAAATTTTTATTTTATTTTTTGTTTACTATGGGTGTCAAATACTCATAAACACTACCATAAGCATTTGAAATATCAAACATCCTTTTTAGAAAGTTGGTATCCAAAACTGCCTATTGTTTGCAAGTCTGAACTAGCCCTGTATCCACATTACACAACATACTCGGATACTTGATAGTGCCATTGTCACCACAATGTTGGCCTTTGTAATGTGAAAGATTGTATTACAATACTGTAAGACTATCCGACTTGTTCCGGGTTGCCGATCCATGACATACTTCCGAAACAAAAGATTAATCGCTCTTCAACGATTATTAATATCCCGTTCGGCTTATTAAGTTTGAAACTATGCTTATATTAATCTTCCATTATGCTGTCCATATTTCCATCTCTATACATATAGTATAAAACAAAGTCCGCTTAGGTCTTCTAAACTGCGCAACAGATTATAATGCAGTTTTCGTCAATAGATAGTGTGATTCATGTGAACGGTTTATACATATAAAACATCACGCTACGACCAACGGGAGTGGAGCAGTAACCAAAGTCACCGCCAGGTCTATAGTTAGAGATATTATAAATGCGAAAGTAACTCTGTCTGTCTGTTACGCATTCACGACCAAACCACTGAACCGATTTTGATAAAATTTGGTGCAGGGTAAGTTTGAACCCCAAGAAAGGATATAGGATACTTTTTTTTATTCCGCGACTTCATCTAGGTCCGCGATAATCGACTTTTGAGCAGACGAAGTCGCGGGCAATTTATAATTATTAATACGACTGACTTATTTTGCTGTAAATTCTTCAGTTTATTGCGGGCGTTGATAATTTCCTTCAGTTTTATTGTCGAACCAAGCGTTAGCCAACCAATGACCCCATTCCGGTTTCGTCGCAAGTATATTTCTTGTTTGTCCTCTGGTCCTTCCTGGTCCTTTAGAATGATGCGATGACGTCAATTTCTTTAATTTTGGCTGATACCAGTTTGTAAGTCAGACAAATTAAATTCGTGGCTAACAAAAAAAGGTTCCCGGTAATAAAATGTCGAGCTTTAATTTGGACAAGAGCAAATGTATTTTTTTACTTCTAAACAATTTGCTTAAATCGTTTTGATCTTTTTACTTAAGTGCCTATTATATTTCCTCCATATTAATCCTTGTCATCTTGGCAAATCTTTTTTGTTACATTTTGGTACAAGAGTCCGGAGTCGCTGGACCTACGTCATTTTAGCATGGCAATTTTTCGAATCTAATTGGAGAAATATGTAAGTAGTTAGTAAGGTGTGTGTTCTTGCTGGTTTCAATGCTGGGGCATTTTTCAGGTACCAGATACATATGGTACAATAGATAGCTTATGTAATTATGTTTTAAAGTATATTGTTAAAAACATAATCATTAAATAATGTATTAAAATGATACCTAATGATATTAAAAATATGACTGTATTAAAATTTAAAAAGACGCTAAAAAAGCTTTTACTTGAAAAATGTTATTACACAATTGACGACTTCTTGAATGATAAATCGCTGACTAATTGACATTCTTTCTGTTCCAATTGACATTGTTTTTTAAATATGATACTATTTCTATTTGACATTCACTTTATTAATTATAGGCGTAATTGTTATTTTATGAGGGCCAGTCGCAGCTTTAACGAAATTTCTTGTGAAGATGGCATTGATCTTTTCTGCACTAATGCGAGCACAGTAAGGAAACTCTTGGCACAGCCGTTTTTTGTTCTGGATTAACGAAAATTAACAATATTGAGGAATAACATACTTATTCTGTAAGTCATCTTTATGTTGTATTTACCTGTGGAGGCTTGTTATTAGCAACTTGGTTATATGTTGTCGTTATTATAACGTTATTAGTCTGTAAGCTTTCCTACAATAAAAAATAATAATAATAATAATAATTTCTGTATTCTTTATTTAACTTCAATTTGAGCATTAATGTTCTTGTAGTTCTGTATCTTAAATTCAAAACTTTAATGTAATTTGCATACCCATTTGTCGGTAGAATATGGAGGACCTACTATAAATGTAATACCTGTACATGTACAATTACCCATGTTTGCAAATGAATAAATGACTATTGACTATTGAACTAATCCCTTTGTGTAGGCGAATACTCTCGGACGCTTTAGACCGTCTAGCTAAAGTTATGGCTTACAAATAGTGTTCGGTAATATATACAAATAAATAAAATTGAAATGTCTCTTTGTAATTTCAATTTAACAGTTTTTTACTAAATGCATATGAAATATCTTGCATGCATATAGTGAAAACCTGTTAATTTGAAACCAATGAAATAGTGAACGCGAACGAAGTCGCGGGTAACAGCTAGTAACTAATATTGTTTCAAACAAATATCCTGCAAAGCTGTCATATAAAAAATAGTAGTCACATTTGAAAGTATAGGTACGTGAACCTTCTCTACTTCCCTCAATCTGTATTAAAAATTTTAGCCATGCTTAGTGCCTCAAATGTCGTATGTTTAGCGATTGTGGCATCTCAGTCTATCACGATTAAACAGGAAATTGTTTAGCAGATAAACTGAACGTATCTACATCCTTGTACGTACATCCGTCTAGATCTGTCAGCTATAAAGTTGTATGCGCTAGTCCACTGGAATATGTTTACACATTTTATTGCGGTCATAAAACTAGCGAATTATAGTAACTATTTTCTATTAGGAGGTAATGTTCTGGCATACAATCAATACATATAAATAAAAAGAAACTGTATGTTTAGATTGTCATAATAACAGCCATTTACTAAATGCATAATTATAAAGGTTTGCACGGAAACAACAGTTTTTTAAACTTGTGTCTTTTTGTTCCGGCTAATCTCCGAAACAGCTGGACCGATTTTGACGGGACTTCCATTAGCATACAGCTGATGTCATAAGGAGTAACTAAGGCTAGAAAAAACAATTAGGGTTCCGCGCAAAACAAACCTGTGATAACTGACATTCACGCGAAAGACGACGCGGGCATGAGTTAGTATATATGTTATTTGATAATAATGAAATATGGACATTCTGGCCTTGTATGTGTGAGTATGTTGGGACGTTCTTTGTGCAAAGGGAGTCCATTAGAGTCATATTATACATATGTATATAGTAACATCGTTTTTATTTTCCGGTAGAATGGCTTTCATGTGCTTTTAAGGTTGTGACAGAATGTCTAGGGTAATGTTTGCGTCGCGTCCGTGTCACTATTCTGAGAATCACTAAAATACCAGCTAACTACTAGTTGGACTCCCAGTCGAAGGGTTCTGTATCATCGTACAATATTTAACAAAATATACAAAAAATAGCAGGATTTTTGTGTGGGTACAAAATCTCTTTAATTTTTATTCTTATAAGTTTATCTTGGTCATCATTGACGTCGGTGAAGGAAAACATCGTGAGGAAACGTGTCTATAATTAAAAAGTAAAATCTGAAATCGCCAATTCGCCTTGAGCCAACGTGATGATCAATAATCGTGGTGGTAATAGGTTGGTGTTATACATATTTTTATTATTTGTTGTTAAAGCAGCAATATAAATATATACTATAAAAATTAAAATTAAAAATCAAAATTTCAATTTTCTACCTTTTACGGTTCAAGAGATACAGGCCGCTGACAGACAGACGTACACACGGAGACTTAGCAATAGAGTCCCGTTAGTACTCTTCAAACATGAAGGGTACCTACTAACTAACTAACTAATTATATTATTATTATTTATATTATTTTAACTACTAACTAATTAGGGTTCCGCACACGGAATCCTAAAAATGATTTACTCAAGTAATAATGGCACACATATTATTATGTTAGGTTAAGTGATTTCCGTTGGTTCATGCAGGTATGTGTGTATTGTCAGTCACCTGTCGTAGGGTTCCGAGAAATCCGGTTAACAATTTGAGTCATTCCGTAATGTTATCATTCTTTGTGGATTCTTTGATATGTATTGAAGTTAATCTTCATTTGTTTTGTTACTAGCTTTTACCGGCGACGTCGTACGCAAGAATTTTTTTTGTGTAAAAGAAAAGGAATCCCTTATTTTTCAATAAAATTACATATACATACCATCACGCCTGTATTCACCGAAGGGTTAGGCAGAGGAGTACAATGTACATCTACAGTTCGCCGGTATGTTTAGGTCCCATGTAATAGGGGGCGAGCCTATTGCCATTAACCTGGCAATAAGATTACATATGATTGCAATCAGGGATAACTTAAATTTTCAAAATCGGTCCAGTAATTCCGGAGATCGTCGCGTTGAAATATACAAACTCTTTAGCTTATTAGTACACACACACATACACACGTACATATATGTACCCATAGATTTAGCAGTTGGTTTTTCTTATCTTGTATTTGTTTCGACAATCGACTGTTATATTGCTTGTTATATTACTAATTGCCACTAGTGCTACCTAATACATTTATTAACACTTAAAATAAAAAAAATAAAAATTGAACGTAACATAACATACCATCACGCCTGTATTCCCCGAAGGGATAGGCAGAGGTGTAACGATGTACACCCACAATTTGCCTTAAATTAAAATCTTTAAAATTATTTTATCTGGTTTAGGTAATAAGTTTTCGAAATTCTTCAATATTATTATTATTTCCTTTTTCGTGACGTTCAAAATTGCCTTTTAATAGTTGTTGAAATAACTGGCTTGACTTTGACTTTTACTTGTCCAGCAATGGTTTAGATCAGTTTACAAGAAATGTGTAAACAAATAAAAAATGGAGATGCTACTGTCTCGTTCTATTTAACATATGTTTGCAAGAAGTGTATTAATGTCTGCTATAATTGCAACCGCGTTGCTCTTATGAGACGTAATATGAGCGGCGTCGAGTGCTTATTGTTCAACATCTCTCACGATTTTACTTTATTCTCGAAAGTCAGGGGAAATAATTCATTTATTATGTTTGTACTCAGCAATGTTTCCGCTGTTATTTAATTGACTGCGTCTTCGCTTTCGATACAATCTCCTTGTAACCAACTAATTGACTAGATTGACGTTTATTGTCAATTAGCTAAATACCCCGTGGTGTTACCCGCGTTCAGTTACTCTTTGGTTACTGCTTCGCTTCCGTTGGTCGTAGCTAGATGTTCTAAACGTATAAACCTTCCTTTTATTCAAGAGGAAGGTTTACAAATTAAAATTAAAATTTAAAATGAATTTTAAAAGATCTAAGTGTCCAGACGGCGGGAAGCTACTTTGTTTTATACTATGTAGAGAAGTTGAAAGGCAATAACTGTTTTATTTACTCCGACTTCGATTCAAATTTGTTTACCGCGGAAGTTACCTCTAAAATTCAATTAGTTTCTGTAATCAGCAACGTTTTCCTTACCTTCGCTTGTGGTTTCACATGTTTCAGCATTTGTAATTTTGTTTATTTATTTCCTTTCGATTAGAATTAGGGGACCGATTCTGGTAACTTTTAGAAACGACCGCAATTTAATTTATCGAAGATACTTCTAATTTATACGTAGGTACCTAAACTTTGTTGAGACGAGATTGCAATTAGATTTTAAACATTTTTAATTTATAGAATTGGCATTTGGTATGCTGAATGCCAGTCCAATTTAAAATTAACAAAAGTAACATAATATTCAAATGCGTATCTAATCTTATTTGCGTACAACCGGACGCTTTCAAGAAACTTGTCGCCGCACATTCATACAGTGGAACGAGTTTTTGCTCCACATCAGGCAATGACCGCTCGAACGATAATGTCGTAATTAAATATGCAGTCTAATCTGAAGGACAGAACATCTATATTTGCCGGGAATGAAACCGGAACGGTGTGAGACGAGATCGGGGTATCGAGTGTTCTCACGCATCGCATTCTAGTTTACCCTGCCGCTTTTACACCGAAAGAATTTACGTATATTGTTATTGAAAGTTGACTAGGCAGATGTAAATCTGTTGTAGATTGTATTGTAGTGTCTGAGGCAAGAAGCGAAAGAGCAAAAGTGGCTCTCGCAGAGATTGATAACTGTAAGCCTAATTTGAATATTTTTTAAAGCATGAATTTTGGCGAGGTTTTTTACGTTTCTTTAATCGTTTTTTCAGCCAGGCGTAACAAATTAATCCCCGGTTTTGTTAGGATAGGCCGGCCGGCTTTGTTTTTTTCGTTTTCCCATTTAATTTGTCATTCGTTTTTTGTTTCAGTACAATCATAACCGTCAACGAATCTTTATCGTTTAGTAAAAGTTTTATTTAGAATAGACACGGATTTCAAAAGTAATTAGCACAATAGATCCTAGAAATTAATTTCGAGGAATGATTCCTACTATTATTATTGACGCGAAAGTCTTTTATGATGGATGGAAGGGTAGATGGATGGATGTTTTTTTGCTCTAATCTCACGCTTAAACGGCTGAACGTAATAAGCTAAAATTTGACATACATATACATAGATATTGATCCTATTTTTGTTGACTTTGGCTTAATCCTGAAGTCTACCCACACAAAGTCGTGGGTAAAAATTTAATATAAAAGTACCCAACTCTAAATTCACAATGAAATTGATCGTACCCATCGCCTCTGTGCATTATTCGCCCATTGTACATGATGTGTCAAAGAGGGCGACATGTCCTACGTGATCAAAGGAAAGGAAGTACCTATGTAACTGGATGGCCCCCGTTCAACCATATGGTTGGGTCCGTATTATGTGTTTATAGGAGAAGGGATTTTCTCAGGGGCCTTATTGAAGTGTATTGTTGCTGCTGGGTCTGTTATTTCGAATTGATCGTTTTGTATGTTGTAATAGAATTGATTTTTACGTTTTTTGTTTCTCAAATTTCCAATTGTTATTTTTATGTTGGTGATCTTTTTCTTTTTTTTCGTGTCGTTGATTTTAGATAATCCTATAATGTTTGGGCCTAGAGGGGCCTAGTAAGTGGCCACGTTTTTCGTGGTATCAGTAGCGGTATTAATGTCCTCTAAAGTACAGGTGTAGCGACACTTTTGGATACTGTAGTAAGTAGGCCATCGTGTAGTCAGGACGATTGTTGGTGACGTAATTTTAAATTAAAGAATTTACATGTTTGTTAATTTTAACGAGTTATTTGGACTTGTTCGTTTCATTCCAGTGTTTCGTTATATGTAGTTATTTTATTGATGTTATTAACCGCAGTGCTATTCTTTAGTTGTGGAATTTGTTCGAAAAAGTCACCGCGGCGCTGGAACCCAGTAAGCTTTAGGAAGAACACGGATAGGTTTTAGTCAGTAAGAGTCGGACACTCCCCTTCGATCCGCCCAGAGCGGAAGAAGTCATTTGATGATTTCCCATACTTACAAAAAATAAAAGTGCTATTCTGTAAAAAGCGTAAAAACCCTTGGTGAGTTAAGGACGAATAAGTTTGAGCTGTCAATCTCTAGGACCACAGCACATCTCAATTTACCGAAGGACATTTTCACAGAAAAGACCAGCTGTTTATGCAAGACGTGGGAACGAGAGTTGCTTACCATCTGGTGATACCTACTTGTAACTATTTTTTTCGCATCTGGTTCTATCGAACTCTTTTATTACAAATTGTAAACTACATACAAATAAAATAATATGAAGACCTACCATTTAACCGCTTCAGTGACGTCTAAAGCTAAGTTTCAAGAAAAAAAAATAAAACAAACCGCAAACCAACTGCGTCGTGTCATGTTGTTTGAATAACTTTATTATAGACACACTGATTCATAATAGCTCTGTCTCAATTATAAATTGTAATAGCGTGATAGAATTCAGAAACCCCACATTTAATTCAATAGCTTTTAAGGAGCTCAATTTTTTTTTACAATAAAATATATCCAACTAGCTTCTGCCCGCAAATTAGTCCGCGTGAATATTTTCACCCGTGTTAAGTAACGTCTTTGGTTACTGGCCTGCTCTTGTGTGTCATAACGTGATAATATTATATAGCCTTTGTCATTCACAAATAACGTAGCGTTCTATAGGTAAAAAAAATTTAAACTCGGTTCAGTAGATCCAGAGATTACACCCTACAAACTCACAAACTTTACCTCTTTATAATATTGTATAATTCAATTCAATGATAACGGTTTATTTTTTCCAAATAAAATTAGATTAAATATTTACAGCTTTAAAATTAGATCTAAAAAAACCTTAACAATAACAAAAAAGAAACTAAAACTTAATGGCATCAAAATACCATTGTTATTATCAAAATACCATTGTTATTATTAAGGTTTTTATTTATCTAATTTTAAGGCTGTAAATATTTAATCTAATATTAGTATAGATAACACTCACGGGTAACGTAGCTTCATATTAGAGACAGAATATTCAAACTGCCTCGGTAGCCTAATGGTCCTAAGCGCGACTGCTACGCTAGAGGTCTTGGGCTCGATTCCCAGGTCAAGCGAAAAGTGTTATTGGGTTTTTCTGTGAAATTCTCAGTAGCAGCTCGGAGTTAGGATTTATGCCCGGTTAATAGCAATAGGCTCGCCCCCTATTACATGGGACCTAAACGTACCGGCGAACTGTGGGTGTACAGGTACACCTCTGCCTAACCCTTCGGGAAATACAGGCGTGATGGTATGAGAATATTCAAAATCAGACCAGTAGTTTCGGAGATTAGCGAGTGCAAACAAACAAACAAAGAAACTCTTCAGCTTTGTAATATTAATATACATAGATGAGGTGTACCAAGTTGTGTATCAAGTTATACAAACATGGTTTCCTTATTGTAATGATAACATAATTGCGTCATATATTCGTAATCCAGCCGACTACCAACTTCGACGGATGCAAATCTTTCAGTCTTCGATGTATTGGTCGTATGTAAATTGTTCAGTTACGCATTAACTAGGTTCAGGTTCTCGTGGGATCTTAGCCATGTGACTCGGGTATTCCACCTTTAGTACGTGCTGTATAATTTTGTGGCAAACTCAAATCATTTATTTTAATTAGACCATTAAAAGGCACTTGACGTCATATACAATAATAAATAATTGAATCTAGCTGCCCCTTCCAAAAAGGTAGATTCGTACGGAGAAGAATGGGCAAGAAACTTCATACTTATACTTTTAAAGTGACCTTCTGACCGCCACTGTCATATATGACAAACCAAAATGTGGCCAGCACGCAACGGTCACGATCTCATAACTGACTTTTATACTTAAATAAAACTTATAAAATAACATCTGCCTCGTTAGCCTAGTGGTCCTAAGCGCAGCTGCTACGCTAGAGGTCTTGGGTTCGATTCCCAGGCCGAGCAAAAAGTGTTATTAGGTTTTTCTATGAAATTCTCAATAGCAGCTCGGAGTTAGGATTTATGCCCGGTTAATGGCAATAGGCTCGCCCCTTATTGCATGGGACCTAAATATATCGGCGAACACACCTCTGCCTAACCCTTTGGGGAATACAGGCGTAATGATGGTTTAAAAACAACATCGATCGACATAATTCCGAACTCACTACTATTTTGTATGTATTAAAGGATGTATTCGTAGCTTGGGCACGTTTTTGCTATTTTGACGAGGCGGCCAAAAGCTTAAAATAAATATTATACAATATTTTGTGTACAGGATTACACGAGAATACAATGAACATTGCATATGGTCCCGACCATACCATCTGCGGCTTTCGGTAAAGCCAAATCTATACTTATATTATGAAGCTGAAGAGTTTGTTTGTTTGGTTGAATGCGCTAATCTCAGGAACTACTGGTCTGAATTGAAAAAATCTTTTTGTGTTGGATAGTTCATTTATTGAGGAAGAACATTACGACCAATAGGTGTGGAACAGAAACCAAAGACTTAACCTAATGCAGGTGAAAAAACCATTCGTTTTATTTTCATTCATTCTATCAATTAACTACAAGCGCACCACACAATTAAACATTTTACAAGGAAAATGTTGACCTCAATAGTCCATCGTACGTTAAGCTGTACAAAAATAACAACAAGACATAGAACGCGATATTGTCAGACAAATGTTTAATTCAAGGATGGTGTAAACATTGTAAACTATGATTAAGTCACCGGTAACCGTCTGTTTGATAATCTGTGTTCGTCTGTGTGGTGGCGTGTTTGAAGGCTGCGAGTGTTAAGAACCGTGAAATGAAAAGGCTTCGAAGGCCTTGTAATTGAAAGCATCAAACATCTAGTCGCAATCTTACCTCAATGACAATCAATGTTAAAAAACGTATCAAAAAAGTATGTTATTCAAAGGTATTTTTGACAGATAGAGGTTGAGATTAACAAAACATACCATCACGCCTGTATTCCCCGAAGGGTAAGGCAAAAGGTGTAACCATGTACACCCACAGTTCGCCGGTATGTTTAGGTCCCATGTAATAGGGGGCGAGCCTATTGCCATTAACCGGGCACAAATCCTAACTCCGCGCTGCTACTGAGAATTTCATAGAAAAACTCAATAACACTTTTTGCTCGACATAGGAATCGAACCCAAGACCTTTAGCGTAGCAGTCGTGCTTAGGACCACTAGGTTACCGAGGCAAAAAAGAGATTAAAAATATGAGAATTGACTCTCCGATTGACAGGCTTGCTTTATTCTACGTTATTACATGGTGAACTGATCCCTGACTCCTACTTCCATGTTTTACTCTTGTCAGGTTTTTTTGTAATTCGCTTTATGTTACGCCTGGCTACTGCTCTGCTCCCGTAGGTAATACCGTGATCTTATATACCCAATACTATTCCTCAGGAATCTGGCTATCTTGTACAAACATATTTTTCCCAATCCAATTGTGAGTTTCAGAGATTAGCGCGTTTAAACAAACAAACAACTCTACAGCTTTATAATATTAATATAGATTACACTGCCCCGTTGTTCTCATTGTGGCAAGCAAGACTGTTGGGGGACCTAGGTTCGATTCCCAGGTCGGGCAAGAGGTGTTATTGGGGTTTTCCATTACGAATTTCTCAGTAACAGCCCGGAGTTTGGAAGTTGGTGGGTCTGCCGCCATGGCCGGAATCGGTCTGGAGAATACATACATATCTACATAGATAGATTACAGTATGTACATCTAGTTTTTTTTTTTTTTTTTTGGTGGGTGGGAAATCATCAAATAACTTCTCCCGCCCTGGGCTGGGCGGGAGGGAGTGTCAGACTTTTACTGACTAAAACCCACCCATGTTCCTTCTTGTGCCCTTTGCGTTCGGGGGGCGCGGTATCTCTTGCGAACAACCCGCAGATGTACATCTAGTTTACAAATCAAATTTTCATCAGTTACGTGGTGCATTGTTTGTCTTCAGGTGTTTTAAAGAAAAATGACTTCATTATGATGACTCAGATCATTGTGCATAAGTCTGTTTGTATATGTATTATGTTTATTTATACATGTACATATTGTACATGTCCAGTCATCTGGGACGCCTTTGTAGTTTGTCTTTCATCGGAGCCATATAAACAAAATTAGTCAATCATGATTATTTTGGACTACAGGAATTATATTAGTCAATGAATCTAGAGTGAACCGCTGAGTGAGTGAAAAATTAACTTAAACTATTATTCCATTTTCAAATAAATTAGAACATTCTTTCCTGAAACTTGTTCAAATATAATTTCACGCTAATGAAATACTTCACGCCAATCTAACTTTTATGTCTTTTTCATAACACGCATAATCCCAGAAACAGATGAGGTTAAATTATCGTGCACACGGATAAAACTTTACCAGTATAAATCCATCAGGAGTTTGCTAATGTATTAAAATGTTTTAGTTGAAATATTATGGTGTGGGCTTCAGGAATATTTTCGAATCCCATATGTATTTTTAGATCTTCAATCATCTGACATTTTTTGGGTCATTCGTTTTATATTATTGCGTTTCTGCGCCTGGTGGTTCATCTTTATGGAGTTCAACGATAGCTTTTATTTGTGGATGAACCTCTTTTGGTTTAAAAATATAAAGTTCGTCACTATTTAAATAATAATCTAAAACTAGTCTTTGCTTGTGTCTACCTCAATTCTCACCTCTTTCGTGCTGTTCTTTTTAAAGGTCCAAGACGAGAAAAGTGTATAAAATATTTAAATTCAAGTCGACCTTCTTACGTTTACGTAAACGTGATCCTTTAACCAAACTTGTATTATCAGGGGTGTATGTGATCTTGTAAATTGAACTCTCACGTGATATTCCTAAAGTTTAAACCTAACACGTTCTAGACCAATTGAGATCGTAGTTTTAATTAATAGTTTCCCTTATTGACTCACCCAACAACAGAACAAAAAACCGATAAAGATTGTATCCGTACCTATGTACCTACATTGCGTGGTAGAACACGTGTTTACCAATTGAAATATGAGCTTGTCGTCTCGTTTTACAGATAAATCAATATCAATAGTGTACAAGGCAATAACGAAGAGATTGAAAACATCTGAAGACGTACACTTTATTAAAAGTACAAAACACACGTTGTTACGTAAATTGTTGTGAGCCGTAAGAACATTTATCGAGATTTTTTTTTTTTGGGGGTTGGGAAATCATCAAATAACTTCTCCCGCCGTGGGCGGGAGGCGGGGGGAGGGAGTGACAGACTTTTACTGACTAAAACCCACCCATGTTCCTTCTTGTGCCCTTTGCGTTCCGGGGGCGCGGTATATCTTACGAACAACCCGCAGCCCCGGCAGGCATCGACCCTCAGAGCAGGCATCGGCCCTCAGAGCAGGCATCGGCCCTCAGTTATCGAGGAGATGAAACCAGACTTTTGACACGTGTAAATGCCAATAACCTATGAATATTATGTAAACATTCGAAACCATAGTACCGGAAATTATAAATTTTCCCTTGTAGCATAAAAAGCGCATTATATTCCATGTATGTGTATAGTGTTAACATATTAAAGCGATTAAGCGGCTCTAGGCGTTTGTCAGAAACTGCGTCGCATATGGCATCGACCGCAGGGTGCATTTTCTTTTTTTTTATTTCGTGACCACGGCATCCGGACGCTACTGGCGACGTGCGAGATAAAAGGATTTTAAATATAGAACGGGGAAAATGTAACGGCTATTTTGTTACTCATGTGGCTTGTTAATAAAAGCTTGGGTTACCACAGTATATAATTATGCTCTTTGAAATGGTAGCTGCACTTTGGTCAGTCGGGGACTGTTTAGCTAATTGACTATCAACTTAAATTCTGTGCTTAAAAATAAATACTCAAATCACAATTTTAATAATTAGGATCCTGATATGGCTTTGCCACAACATACCAAGGTCAACCTCATAACAGCTAAACATTTTCCTGACTGTACTGGTTACAATATTTTGTTATTATTATAACGTCTGTTTTAATTTGTAAAAACATGAAAGTCATTCGTGAATTACGTCTGTTGTTTGTATATTTTCATTTGACTTGTTTATGTTTCAACTGAACTTGCAAATGGAGATTGTCTGTGTGATTAAACGTTCTGTAAATGAATGTAGACTAGCTAGAAATTAACTTTGAAACTTATTTTGTTTTGCTTTTGGTTTAATTTTGATTAAAATTAAAATAATACAGAAAAATGCGGCAAATTTCGAACTAAAATATTTAACTAAGGATTTATGTTGTCTTTTTTGTTTATTTACTTTTTTATTTATTTTTCTTTTGTTAATTTTATTTTCTTTTTTCTTTACAGGAGCTGGATGTGCAGCTGATTATATTATTTTTACAAGTTTCTTTAAATTTTCTTCATGGTATCATGTAAGTTTTATTTTTATTTTTGGTTCTTTTATTTATTTTTTACTTTGTTTTATGTTTACGTGTGCATTAACTAACACATTTCTTTTCAGAAGTAATTTTGTTCTAACATAAATAAGGACATTACTTTGGTCCTTAAGTGTAAGGCCGAACGAACGTAATTTTGTAAGTTGTGTGTCGGGTAATTTACTTTCAACTGAAATTGACTACTCATTTTCCGTCACCGCGTGGCACAAATAGGACTTTTGTATGAAAGCAGCCTGAATTTCGCGACCCAAACAACGCGATTCCAATTCACAAAATTTTGTCATTTGATAACACACAAAATCTGCAAATTTCATAAACCATAAGAAATATAATTGTCCCATAAACACAAGACGTTATCCCCAAATTCCGGGCCATGTCACCCGGAATTTTTCCATTTCCGTAAACGCTCATGTCACTGGTTCCTGCTCGGGATGTCCGCAACAATTCAATTTGTCGTTATTTTCCGGATGTTTGACATAAAGTCCACTCTGAACGAGCGAAGCCGTAAAAATCATCTGGTAAACCGGGTCCGGTATCTCAGCTATTCGAATCTATCTACAGGATTCGGATGATAGGGTTCCAGGATGGTCTAGATGTGGAATTTTCTGCGGATTTCTTTAGGATTCGTCGAGATATGGTTTAAGGTATTTGGGGTTTGTGATGCGCCTCAATATTGGTTATTGAATGGTGTATTATCGTTTAATACGATTTCGTCTTGAAAAGCAGATTCCTTACTTTTGAAGGAATCGAATCATAGTGCCATTTATAAGTATATCTATCTTGTCATATTATGTTATCGTTGCTTAAATTCCAGTAGTAAATTCATTCGTTTTTGTAAAATAAATTTACATCGACACAAAAAAAAGAATAGAAAAAAGTTGGGTAGCGGCAAAGCAGACGATGATAAAATTCAAATCGATACAGCATCGTAAAAGATGAATGGAGTAGAGGGAGACCTTTACCCAGGAGTGGGACAGAACAGGGTTGTTACCCTGTAAGAAACAAAACTAGGCAAACGATATGTAGCATTTAACTATCTTCAAAAAGAGAAGAGTCCACTTAACCCAACTCAACGAAACTTTACATAACATAAAATAAAAACAAAAAAGTCCTTCGCATGACAAAAGCAATACGGAAGCGTACAGTGAACATTTTATGTTGACCATAAAACCCCCAATACCAAGGTGTCTCCTTGGATGTGTACCAAGGTAACCGAGTTCCAGCCGGAAGGTCCAAGGTCATTGCAGCAAAGAAACATACCTTCTCGGAAAAGGGCATAAAGTTATGCGCTGTTATGATTTATCGATTCTTTGATACAAATTGTGGGTAGTAATTGCTAGGTTGTTAGGAAGCGCGGAAATAAATCTTTTCCTTATTCCAGCTATACCTAGTTTTACCCGCGTTCAGTTACTGCTCCACTCCCGTAGGTCGTAGCTTGATGTTAGTATGTAGCTACTATTCGTCATGAAACTGGGTAGCGTATACAAAAATAATTTGTCGATTCCGACTAGAAATTCCAGAGATTTGCGGGTTTAAACTAACAGAAAGCTTCTTCAGCATTATTATGTTTGTATAAATTAATAGACGAAGTTTTGGCGGATAGTTTTACTGGTATAATATTTGATATCTAAGATTTGCATGTAAAGATACCGTTTTGAATATGCTACCTATTTTTTTTTAATCAGATTAAAATACCGACAAAAAAGCCAATATAACATAAATATCCAGACATACGGCAGTGTTCCAGCCAAGTTCGGTTACGATTATTGCCAATTTAGTAACAGGTACCTACAAAGTTAAAATATTCCACCATCTATTCATTTAAAATCAATAACCACTTATAGAAAGCTCCACTGATTGTATAACATTGTTTGCTAACGTACTAAAATATCTGATTTTCAAGCAGCTTTCCTAACAGAAACTTCTAAAAGCAATTAAGTTATAATTGAGAAGGCTAGTTTGTCTCGGTAGTTTGATTCTAAAAACTTTTAGGTAATTTATCCATTGAGGACCAGAGTTTAAAATACAGGTTATCATGTATGGGTAACTTGGCCATGCAGTCATTTTTAACCCCCGACGCAAAAACGACGGGGTGTTATAAGTTTGACGTGTCTGTGTGTGTGTGTGTGCCTGTGGCATCGTAGCTACCGAACGCATGAACCGATTTTGATTTGGTTTTTTTTTGTTTAAAAGGTGAATTAGTCGGTAGTGTTCTTAGCTATGTTTGATGGAAATCGATTCAGCGGTTTCAATGTTATCAGGTCTTTTGTTAGCTGCGGTAGGGATTATTATTCTTCTGTCTGGGGGTTACTTAAAATTTTAATTTTTGTGTTTTAATAAAAAACTATCTTAGGTTTTATTTAGTTGAAACATATTGTACCACACTTTTTGAAATAAATATAACGGCTGGAGTCCCGGGACGTTGTAACAAAAACTTTGATTCTAGATCCCCAATCGATATCATTTATCGTCGGTTAATTTAAAAAATCAGCTGCCCATACAAAAATAAAACGAAACATGTTAACGCTCTGGTCTCGAATCATTTATTAAATCCTTCGTAAAGGTTTACGTTAGGATATCCTTTTCACCCCGTATTATGTAACATTAAAATCACTACTTTTAAGGCGAAATTTTTATAACAATATATTTTAATAATCACCGTTTTTCTAGCCAGGTAAAATTTAAATACTGCAATTAGATATTGTCAGGCAATAAATCACAGTTAACATAGTCCTTGCTTCCGAAGGTCTTAAGTAATAATTGGAACAGCACATCCTTGACACGCCCTAGGTGACCGCATCACATATGCGCCAAGTAAGTACGGCAAACATTGATATAGCAAATGGTTTATTAAACATGATTTAGGGTTCCCTAGAGGAATGTTTTGTCTGGAGTTTATACATTAGTGGAAAGTAATAAGTAGATATGGAAAGGCACACGGGAATTTGTTTTATTAATAGTGTTACTTTGATAACCCACCCCTTCCCCTCCTTGAGAAATTGGGGTGGATCAAAATGATCTGTTTCCCACCCTTGTGCAAACTACTAGCTGAGATTTGGTGTTGCGGGCACCGGCCCTATTTACAATACAATAGTTTTGTAAGTTGCAACGGATAACGTATTGTGTCTGCGGCCGAACGTCGAATATATTCAGCTAGATTCCAGCAATTCACTACTGACATTGCTTTTCGAATCGCACGCTATTTTATTAAATTCTCGGATACTCTCGCCAGGTTGCTACTTGCCATCTTGCGAAGATCGAATCAAGCACACTGCCGTAAACACATAGCCATTTCAGCTACATAAATTATTTATTCTGTGGTTCTCTCGGATCACCTCATTCCTTATTCGACATCTCAGTCATTCCCTTTTTAAATCCGTCTGTTCGAATTTGAATTCTATTGTAAACTGTACATAAGTCTTACATATGTTTAGATAGGGAATTGATTAGAAGGTGCTTATTAAGTAGGATATTACCTTGGCTGCTTGAATTTAAATGTTTAAATTGATGGTTGTACTTACAATAAAAAATGTAAGAAGATAAAATTGAAGGTTGTGTAACGACTGTTATGAAATGGTTAAACATACGGAAGGTACTTCTTGTCTTATTATATAGGATCTAATTAAGAGTTTGTGCTCTTGTCCAGCGCTCAATAAAGTTTTAAGAAGTCACTCAAACGTAGGTACTTTCCTTGGAAACTTTCCTAGAAAACAATCTCAGTTTGCCGTAATGGCTTATGCTGGCTATGTTAGTACAAGCTTGAAGCTTTAATAATAACTGAGCAAATATTAACAATAATGTGAAAGAATGAAAGAGAATTACCAAATGGAAAACAAAAGACAAGTGTGATGTAAGCGAGCAAGACTGTTTAATTAAAGTTATGTTTGCAAACTCAATCTGCATTTGAATCGACAACACCTTTGTTTTTCTTGTTTCTCAAAACATACAACAAACGCTCCTTCTCTGTGTGTGTCTCTCAGCATTTACCAATTTAATTTACCTTTATAAAAATTCACAGACGGATGCTTTTAATATTCCCGTAGCACATAGAAAAATGTGAGCTGTTTTTTATGAGGCAGACAAAATAAAGGCGCCTTCTCTTCTTACGTTATAATATTATCTGAAAAAATTAAGTGTACATATTATATTCTCTCGGTTCGGTGTAATATCTTGTGGAACATGATAAGGCTTTGTTGGCAGGTCGTTAGGGTATCCTTGGAGACTCGAAGCCTCGAAGCCAGGTCGTGCGGGGTTAGATAATGCCTTTATGGAGGAGATACAGCAAATTCAATTAAATGTGGCGTATTAGGGTTGGGTGTTTGTTCCTTATCTTGAATGAATCGTGAAGTGAAAGAATGGTTGTTTGCGACAAACTTAGCTTCTTTACTGTCGTCTTGTCTATAGACGAAATATCTTCTATCTTCTCGGTAGATTTTACAATATTGTATGCTTGATAATCTTTGATAATGGATGTTGATGTACGACACGTGTTCACAATGTTAGTAACCACTTTATCATTAGTTCCTCTTACGACTTCGTCCGTGAGGTTATCAAGTATATCATAACACATAGCATATGGCTCAGTAGTACTATAGCTTTCTATTACTGTGATAATGTTTATAATCGAACGATTATTTCCAGTGATTACCTCATACAAACAAGCAATTTATACCTCTTAGTAATATTAGTAAAGATTGAAAAACGTTGATGATGTTGGCATTTGGTTTTAATAATACAAATACTTAATATATCTAACTACCTCGTTGGCTTAGTGGTCCTAAGCGCGACTGATACGCTAGAGGTCTTGGGTTCGATTCCCAGGTCGAGCAAAAAGTGTTATTGGGTTTTTCTATGAGTTTCTCAGTAGCAGCTCGGAGTTTGGATTTGTGCCCGGTTAATGGCAATAGGCTCGCCCCCTATTACATGGGACCTAAACATACCGGCGAACTGTTGGTGTACATTGTTACACCTCTGCCTAACCCTTCGGGGAATATAGGCGTGATAGTATGTGTTAATATATATTTTTTTACTTAGCATTACATCCATGACTTTATACATCTAACTAAAGACAAACATACGACAACAAGACTATCAAATGACTTAACTCCATACGTGATTTATCTACCATCAGGTACCTACAGAACCTTTGACTTAGGGCTACTCCCACACACACACAGAACATATCTACTTACAATATGTCGTGTCTATGGATATAGTGCTCTCACAGGCAGTGTAGGAAAGTCGATCTTTGAGTGATTGACCTTTCTCTAATATGTTTTTAACTACAGTGAGTACGCAGAGTACTAATGAAACCGTTCTTGCAATGCTTTCTAAATGACATGAGAACTAGTTCGTGTCTCAAATTCTTTAAATGATCTTTTTGTATGTCATTGTACCTACACATGACGACATTTTGCATTAAGCTATATATTTTCAGAATATTCAAAATAACTGCCTCGTTGGCCTAGTGGTCCTAAGCGCAACTGCTACGCTAGAGGTCTTGGGTTCGATTCCCAGGTCGAGCCAAAAGTGTTATTGGGTTTTTCTATGAATTTCTCAGCAGTAGCTCGGAGTTAGGATTTGTGCCCGGTTAATGGCAATAGGCACGCCCCCTATTACATGGGATCTAAAAAAACATACCAGCGAACTGTGGGTGTACATTGGTACACCTCTGCCTAACCCTCTGAGGAATACAAGCGTGATGGTATGTGTATTAAAAATAATAAATAATACCAGCGTATTATTGTCCCACAGCATGGCAAAGGCCTCTTCTTATACAGAGAAGGCACTAGCATTGAAGACTACGTTGTTCGGTGTTGATGTTTTCTTTCACCGATGTCAGTGATGTCCAAGATAGATGGAGAAACTACGTATGAAATAGAATAAGTCACATTGGTACTTGCCAGTACTTGGTTGCGAACCCCTGGTGCTTTAACCACTGGGCCATTATGACACGTTTCAGAATACACTGCAGTGTTATTCGTTAAAAATGTGAAGTGAGCTTGAGATGGACTGTCAATCCGTAGTATTAAGTGGGATGACAGCTCACTTCACCAAGGGAGACTCACAAACAGACTGGTGCCGCATAGTATAGGCAGAGATTTCAGTAAGTACCTACAATCGAAGCTAGCTACGGAATACGCATCTTAATAATTATATCGCCATGTATACAATTATAGTTTCCTATCGTAGAATATTTAATCGGTAACGTTAATTAAATGCCGCATGTGGACGGTGTAAATTATTGTTTTTTGCATCAACTCATTACGAAAATACTTCAAACACGTGTCGAAAAAGCAATAGAACGAGGAAAACTTATTAAAACAACGAAATAAAACAAATGAAGGTAAAAAGTATAAAATATTCAGTAACATTAACATTTCCTTTTAGAAGTTTTAATTGTGAATGGCTTCGATGAAACGTGTGCGAAGTCTGTGCAAAAACATAGGCTATTTAGCTATGCAGAACAGAGAATGGAACATAAATCTCTCCATAGCATAAATTGGACAAAGTATTGTACCATTACTCATCGTAGAATTTTGATCCTGTTTTTCCGTGAATTTGTAGTCTAGTCGCAATCTTGTTTGTTTACAAGGACTTATTAACTTTTTTATTGATTTAGGAATAAGTACAAACATCCTTATAAAAGCTCTGGAATGGCTCGTCGTTGTATGTATGTATGTCCATTGTTTGAAACCTTAACAAAAGTTGGCGTTTTTTTTACGATTATCATTATCATATCGTAGCCGTAGGAAGTCCGCTGCTGCACATAGACCGGGAGTTCTATTGATTCCATTGTTCATTGATTTCCAAAAGGACCGGTTGGAAGCAGTCTGCATCAAGCGATTTTTTTACGATACTGCGTTATTATTGTTTAGTAAAATCATGTTATGCTTCTTAATTATCTCAGGTTTTTTTTTCGTATGGGAAATTATGAAATGACTTCCCCCACCCTTAGTGTCAGACTTATACTGACTAAAACCCATCCATGTTCCTTCTTGTGCCCTTTGCATTCCGCGTTCTTATGCTCTTTCGAACAACCCGCGACCCCGGCAGGCATCAGCCCTGGGTGGCCCCTCGGGGGACGGGGGACGGGAGGCTCTCTTCCTCTACCATCCCGCCAAACCCTTCAACATTCTCAGGTGACGTAAGAATGTGTCTTCGAGCGTTGAATTGGTTGGTTGTCGCTTGGCATACCATTAAGGCCATCCTGGATAAGTTAGTCTTTATCATGATCCTCGTTTTCGGTTTCGGGGGTCCTCGTTGCATGTCTTTTTCTTCTATATCTGTATCTTTATCTACCGGAATCTTAGTGTTCACCTCCTTTCCAACTATATCACTACGGAAACCACTCATTGATTTTTCGTTCCCTTGTCAAAACAAATTATCAGAATTCACGACTCCCAACTTATTTCTTCTTCATACAAAGTGTTATTATCCCACCAAACCACGAATCACTAGTCCCCCCCCCATCTCCTTCATTTAATCTTATTGCCTGGTCTTACCTAAGGATATAGAATATCGTATTTCTCCTGTCGCGCTGTCGAGCTAGCTAAGTTGATAGCACCTGTCTTAGAAGACAATTGAATTTTATGCCGTCACGTAACTAAGGCTCAAAGTGGCTCAACTTCATTGAATCCAATTGTTTCTGGAAAGTGTCACGGATGAGAAGAAAAGAATAGCAGTCTTATATGTGTAGTTTTAAAGGCTAACAACCTTGTAGTCTCCTCATGAATGGAAACGTACACTGATGAATAAAAATGTTAAAGGTACTACTCCCACTTCATTAGGGGTTTGTGCCTGTAGTGCCAACTAACGGATTATGAAATAAATATACATATCTACTACATTTCGACTGCGTGAGATGAAGCGTTCTATTAGAAAAGAATTTTCAGAATCGAACTAGTAATTCTGGAGATTAAGAGCTTTTAAATAAAAAACAAACTGTTCAGCTTTATTTAGATATGTTTTTTAAATAAATAAATAGACAGAAAATACCTGTAAAGTTAGGTAGGTCAATGACCCACATGAATATCAGACGATGAACGTCCATTGGTAAACATAGGCCTTTCCATACTCCAGTGAACTTGTCAACCATGCGTGCGTGTTGGCCTTAAATTGCCAATGATCAATAACTAAACATACTCGATATTCAATAAACTTCCATATACAACAAAAGCATATAAAACCTTCGGCAAAAGAATGAGGGTTCAAAATTCTCTAAATCAAAATGGAATTTAAATGTTAAATTGGAAATATAAATTCATGATGAACTTTCTGTATACAACGAAGCATCTACCTACATTTATAAGTACTTTGATGAAACCGTTTGCACAGCAGGAAAGGTTCCCATTGGGGTAAATCAGGGAAAGGAGATTCTAAGGTCGTTGACCCGGCATTAGTCCCTGTTCCCGCTTCCCCGGGTCCTATTACTTTACAAAATAAACTCGATGAGAAAGCTTTAAATTCTATTAGGTACGTTTTTTCGTTGTTTCCGTAATGACATTCTTCGTTAAAGCTACGTCTACTTACGTAGCTTTCTTGATGTTTCTCGAATGACTCGTCGAGCTTATTGCCACGGCGCTTTTCTGGTGACCCCCACTGCTGATTTTGGCTTTCAGGGACTGTAGTGGCTGGGAAAAGTGAGGCGGGCTTGTATCAAATAAAAAAAAAATCTTCATAGAATTTGGGAGGCTCTACATGAGATTTTTTAAAATAGTTTTTTTTTAAAGCGGTGTTAGAGTGTTTGCCAACATTGCTTATAATTGTCATTAGTGATAGGAATATGTTTCAATAACTGCTCTACATATAATCCTATAAGATTTTTCTAAATGTTATAGCAATATTTACAAAAGTGAAATATCTATTAGCCGACACGTATAGCTACCTTTTTCCAGGATTTCCAACCACGGGTCACTGGATATAGCTTACCATTAATCTGATACAAGGGTGATTGACACCAAGGTCGGAATAGATTTTATCGCACGCACCTAATCCTACTAAAACTACGTTACCATTTTCGTAGCTCGAGACTTTATTATATCAGGAATTGTTCTACCAGCGAATTTATTAACATGTTATTAACACGCGGATCATGCGTCAAGCGAAGACTGGGCACCTGACTCATGTTAACAGGAGGAACCGCGGAATTTTAGTCGGTAAACATTCGACATAGCCCTCCGTTTTCCCCAGACAGAGGATATCCCCACGAGAAAAAAGAAAAAGATGATAATAAGACAGAAAGGAAAGATGAGTGTTAAAAAAAAACTTAATCAAGTAGCGGCCTGCTGTCTGTGTGTCAATTAAAATCCCAAAATTAGATCACCCATCCGCATGCCATGAAAACATGGGAATTTTCTCTCCCGCTATTTAAGCCGAGGTAAATATCAGCATTAGAGTTTTATTAGTACATTTTCTAAAGTCCTTAGGGACGTGTCAATAGGGGAGCAATTCTGCAAACTTTTAGGAGCAAACGCAATTTAATCTGTCTCAATCTGTCAAAAATGCCACTACATTTTTTGACATTAATTGTCGCTGATGAGATAGCGACTAGATTTTAAACATTTTTTATGTTTTTATACTTCAGATTTTGAATGAGAATAGGTTGACTACCCGTATATGTTTATAGTTATACCCGTCGCGTCGTCTAAACTGATACTGTAAAAATGAAAACTACTAGACTGATTTTAACAAATTTTTCACCAATAGATTATTCCTGAGTGACATAGACTATATATCATATAACGCTACGATTCACGGGAGAGGAGCAGTAACCAAAGACTTAATGCGGATGAAATAAGCCACGCGGACCGAAGTCGCGGGCAGTTTTCTAGTTGTTAATATGTTAAATGTAAACAAAGCCTTAAAAAACTTAATTAATAAAAGCCCCTATGTATCCTCATTCAGCAGGTGTGGTAAATGTCAAGTCCCTCGTCATACCAACTTTTGCGATGGTAATAATGAGACCAACGGCTTGTTTACGCTTTTTGCTTCAATGAAGCGAACTAATGAATGCTACTGTCATTTCAAACGGATGTTTCAGGACGGAAATGTAGGTCAAGAGATTTTTTTTTAAAGGATTTTAGACCTTCGGGCCTTTAATTAGAGTTTTTTGTGATTGCTTTTGTGTGTTCCCTTTGATTTATAAGTACTTTGGGAACAAAAAAAAATCGATTAGTTCAGGCATGAGGGATTTTAATACAATTCACAACTTTCAACATGCTAAATTGCCTACTAATTATAAAAATCACATACCATTATCACGACTGTATTCCCCGAAGGGTTTGGCAGAGGTGTACCAATGTACACCCACAGTTCGCCGGTATGTTTAGGTCCCATGTAATAGGGGGCGAGCCTATTGCTATTTACCGGACACAAATCCTAACTCTGAGCTGCTACTAAGAATTTCATAGAAAAACCCAATAACAGTTTTGCTCGACCTGAGAATCGAACCCAAGACCTCTAGCGCAGCAGTTGCGCTTAGGACCAGAAAAAAATTGTTAAACAATAGAACATCATTCTTTCTTAGTGGTTTGAGTGGTTAGTTTTATTTTGTTATAATAATGCGATAACTTAGTGATGAGTGTTTTGAGTCATAGACTGAATAGTACGACAATGTTTGTGATAGTTGGGATACACTGCTTTAGTCTGCTCTCGTAATACAATACTGGGAGAGAGGGATGATGGCCCTTCAGTAGTGCTCAGATTGTCGAAAACACTCTTGTCAAATATACTTTACGATATACTAGACAATCTCCTACCTAGTACACAGATGATATAGGTATTTTGTAAAAACAAGAAATTGTATCTGAGTGCTTATTGCGAGTTTTTAAACTTAATCGTAATCTACAATTTTTACTGAAATTGATATAGCGCCATCTAGTGACAATTACAGGAAATATATTAATTTCATTTAAATTGACGTTAGTAAACAAGTAGATATATAAAAACTCGTAATAGTCTGTTGGTCATTGAATGTCAGACTAATTCTGCGTTCGCATGTCCAAAGTACATGTGCCAAAATAATTAAAAACATCCTTAATTAGTACACTTGTTAATTCCAGGCAGTTATAAATGAGTCACGTCCCAAATTATCGTTCTAATAAAAACCAAAATTGTTTTGTTTGAAAAAAAAACAAGGTCTCAAAGGAATAGCGTATCTTTTCCTTTGTACAAATAAAGAGTTCAGAAAGAGCAATAAACGAAGGTGTCGCATCAATCACCCAGACTGCTTGGCGACAAATGGGCTTAGACTAACAAATGAGCACACAGGGCTTACCTTTGAATATTTAACTTGTTTGAGAGCACAAACATGTTGTTGATTTGCGCTGTAGAAGTTCTATTTTGTACTCTGTACAATAGATCTTAAGTGATGATTTAAAAGGTCAATAGGCCAATGGATTTTAAGATTCGATTCTTCTATAGTCCACTCTATAGGCAAGTCATTATAATTCAGTTGCTTCTTTATATAAGTCCAATTTAATTCACTGTATTTTTAAGGAATTACACACACACATACCATCACGCCTGTATTCTCCTGAGGGTTAGGCAGAGGTGTATGTACCAATGTACACCCATAGTTCGCCGGTATGTTTTTAGGTCCCATGTAACAGGGAGCGAGACCTCTAGCGTATCAGTCAGTTTTAAGGAATTAATGTATGCATAAATCTAAACATCTTAAATATTATCCGACTAACTCTTAATATGTAAAGAGTAATCAGCTGTTGATACATTTTGATCGTGTTGTGGAGAACAGCTGTCTTTGTTTTTCCATATTTCAAGGTTGGTTTCGTATTAAAACTTGTTCGTATTCTTTTTTTATTTGAGGTGGGTTTGCTCTAGAAACCCTGAAATATGTGCAATAAATTGAAAGTCAGACTGTACATTTGTCTCTAAATCCTCATTAAATTCCTAACAGTTTAATACCATGTAAGACGCATTTACTTGTACACTTAAATTGTTTTCTATGTTGGTTAAAGTCAAGATATTCAAACTTAGTAAACTGGTCAGAACGCAAACATATATGGCATTCCATGTTTGCGTTTTGCAAAAAGCTGCAGTTGTTTCACGTTTACAGCTATTGTGCTAACTTTACGACTCTCCGCCATACAAAGTATGGGCAATTCGGCATTCGGATATTTTTATCATCGGAACCGACAGTGACATAACATATTTTTATGTTTTATGTCTTTATTCAAGAAAAAGATTGATTGGTTGAAGTTAAAACTTTACGATACTTCACACAAATTGTGTTTTCGATATTTTCTGTGTTAGAGGATTATATAATATAATTGGCCAAATTAAAGTTTTTTTTACAGCGTAACAAGCCAATTAAAATATTGATATTCAGAATGGCTCTTGCCCGCAACTTCGTCCGCGTTAATGTTGATTATCACCGAAGCAGACCAAGAATAAAAAGTAGCCTATGTCCTTTCTTGGGGTGCAAACTCAACCCCTACCAGATTTAATCAAAATCGGTTCAGTAGTTTAGTCGTGAAAGCGTGACAGACAGACATACAAAGTTACTTTTATAATATCAGTATGGATTACCTATAGAATTACTATGGACATTACACAGAAAATAAATTCTTCAATTTATCACCGGACCAATCAGTAAATTAATTAGCAAGCAAACGTTGAGTAAATGGCTTTCGTTAGGCACTGTATATAATCGGAAAATGCTTTCTACGGTTCACAAACGTTAAGTAATGATTTCCCTCCCCAAAGGTCATAGGAACGACGTTCACGGCCATGACCATAAGGTCAATCACCATGAAAGTAAAAGCGTGCCTTTTGGTGAAAACACCTTGCTATAATCTATATTTTCTTTACAGCGATGAAGGTCTTATACTTTTTCTATATAAGTATGGCGTGGCCGCGATTTTATCGAAATTTTTAGGCCATATTTGATGTCTTGGGTTCGATTCCCAGGTCGAGCAAAAAGTGTTATTGGGTTTTTCTATGAAATTCTCAGTAGCAGCTCGGAGTTAGGATTTGTGCCCGGTTAATGGCAATAGGCTCGCCCCCTATTACATGGGACCTAAACATACCGCCGAAATGTGGGTGAATATTGTTACACCTCTGCCTAACGCTTCGGGGAATACAGGCGTGATGGTATGTGGTATGTTATTTGATGTTATTTGCTTAGTTATTTTTGGTATGGATAGAAGAATATATAACCTTTACGATAGTATTACTTCTGGTAAGTTATTTTGGAAAGCTGACGTAGGAATGTATTTGTAGGGTGAACTTTCATCATAAGTCTTACCCTCCGGTTTTCAAACGAAAATTAATGTAACAAATTGTCAATCACGCGTAAGCAACTGTGATTGGTTGACTGAATTATCAACTACCAATCAGCAGCTTACATGCGCTTGTCAATATATCATATTCATTTTGGAAATTAGAACTTTCGAATCCTATATTTAAAATTTTCGCTTATTTACAATACGTTATTCTTTTGTTTTTTCAAGTGAATTTTATGTGTTATTTTGCGGATATTCCGTTTCAGAAACTAGGGGTTAGTTACTTAGATAATAGTTAATTCCATTAGTCATCAGAGTATTTCAGGTCGATTAGTCGCAAGTGTGTCCAGTTCAATTAGGTTAGTGGTGCGACCAACGTAATCGGTCTCTTTGACGCATGGTGATCAGTCACTTTGTTTGTATGTTTAGAGAATGCGAGAGCTTTTTAATTTGTTTAAAGGTCTACTGAGAAAGAGAGAGAGGTGTCGATGTATCATTCACCTCAGCTGTCTAAGGCCTGTAAATGGGTCGGTTATTAAGGACAGCGCAGCAGTTTTTAGGGGCACTATGCCCAGTAGTGATATTTCAGCTGATATCAGCTAATAATTAATATAATGAATGAATATTAGCTGATAATTTATAGGGATCGGATTATTGGATACATATTTTACCTATAGTTCATTTTTAGTTAGGAACATATGGATATAACTTCAAGAAGTAATTGATATTTGAAAGAAAAATCCACGACAATCTAGATATAGCGGGATAATTTCGATACGTAATCTATTCCATACTAAACCGACACCATAGTTTATGTAAATATACATCCGATAATCCGATCTCTGGTTCTAATATAGGGTGTTGATTTAGTCACTTGTGGCCTTTGAGGGGCCTTTAGGTGGGTCTTTACCCCTAATATGATAGATATCGACTTCGAAAAGAATATTTATCCTATAACCTTTGTATGGTTTGTTTTGCGTAATGTATAAATTATTATGCTTCATTAGGAAGTTGTTAAGTATGATGTGTAAAATCACCTTGACGGATGCAGGTGAGTTCTCTAACAGCCTGTATAAAATTTATGGCGACTTAAGCAGTAAACATAACGGTGGGATACAAAACTATAATAATTGAATATTTATTAGTTTCACGTAATAAATAAAGATTTATTAATATAAATACCACTTACGATGCGAGAAATTATATGATTATCAGCTTTTCCCCGCGAATTCGTCTGCGTGGAAGTCATATACTTACCTCCGTAATTTGGTCGTCTCCTACTTAACTGATAACTCCTACCTATTTTTGTTTGGTTCCGTGCTGAAAAATCGTCATGTGTGGGGGATTTTTCTGCCAGACTCATAGAGCTGGCTCACACAGCAGCTTTGCGTTGACGTAGCGCTGTCGCTGCGTCATTTTACATATAAATAACCGTAGTGGACACACGTTGCGACGACGCAATGCAAAGTAACGCGCCGTGTGAACTAGCTCTTATTGATGTGTGTATCTATACAGATTTAGATACGTCTGTTTTAGGGCTGAAATTCTTTAAGAAGAAACAGATGTAACGGCATTCTTTTCTATAAAAATAAAAGATACAGTGAATTATGTGACAATATTAATAGAGAAACGTCGTAAAACTAAACAAGAAGCTTTTATACGAAATATCCAAAGTATTATGATGGCGGGTGATCCTGAAATATTGTGTAATAAAACCAATGTCGTTGTGACGGTCATAATAGCTGGAGAAAGAGAATTTCGCTTTTTGTCAAGGAAGGGATTTTAGGTGGATATTCCGACAAATACAGCTTTTATCTATACTGAATATAAAGTCCTGGTCCGATTACTAAAAAATCCTACAAAGCTACAGCTACAGCCTATTGCTGACAGGTGATATGTTTTACGCGGTATACACTCGAGAGCAATGAATTTGGGTCACCAACAACATTTAATATTTATTTAATTTTAGTTTATTCAAATAAAAAGTAGTTTAAAAGTATGGTATGGTAGTCCAGAATGAGGAGTAATTACCTGGCTGCGTTTTTCTTATTTAAACGGGGAAATTTTCTTTAGGTTCCTAAAGTTTATTAGACTTCCATGAGCACAAATTCACGAGCAGAAGCTAATCGACCATAATAATAAGTAGTTTGATAATTATTTTAAATTTCGAATAACTAATTTTAAGTGTCATGGCGTCGCGGCTTGCTAAGTAAGCTGTCAAATATCTGTCAAAGTCAGTTCTGTCCATTTTAGTTCGCTATTTCGCCACACGCACAAAGTTTCTTCCATGTATGGCTTGTTAGAGGCGGTAAGTCCCCTCTTTGAGGAGTGGCTGGAGAGGCGCCACGGCGCCCTCACCTACCGCCTGACGCAGGTCCTCACCGGACACGGGTGTTTCGGGAGGTTCCTGCACCTCATCGGGCGGGAGGAAACGTCCGGGTGTCACCATTGTGTGGATTGCCCCGAGGACACGGTGGAGCACACCGTGGCGGTATGCCCCGCTTGGGCGGAGCATCGCCGAGTCCTCGTGGCGGCCATCGGCGGCGGCGAACTCTCGCGTCCGGCCCTGGTGCGAGCCATGGTTCGGAGCGAGAGGGAATGGGATGCAGTCGCCTCCTTCTGCGAGGCAGTAATGCTTGAGAAGGAGGCGGCGGGACGGTTGAGACAGCGGTTCTCCCGTCCCAGCCGCCGCGGTAGACGCTCCGGGCGTCGGGAGCCGCGAGACGACTCCCGGCCACCGTAGATACTGGCCTGTGGACGGTGAGCAATGGGTAGCTCACCGTCCTTACGTTGCATAACGACAGGCCGTGTCGACGGCGCGTTCGTGTTCCACGCGCGCCTCAAAGAGATGTCAGCAAAAGGAAGGGGCCACTGAGGGCCGATGCCTGCCGGGGCTGCGGGTTGTTCGCAAGAGATACCGCGCCCCCGGAACGCAAAGGGCACAAGAAGGAACATGGGTGGGTTTTAGTCAGTAAAAGTCTGACACTCCCTCCCGCCCCGCCCAGGGCGGGAGAAGTTATTTGATGATTTCCCACCCACCAAAAAAAAAAAAAAAAAAATGTATGGCTTGTCCACCTTTTACTGTAACTTTAATGACTATACATATAACTAAAGTATTAATAACTAGGTAAACATGTCGGTCTGTAATGTTAATGTAATTATATCTTGGAATGACGTTTGCACTAGTTACTTTGACATTTAATCTTATAAACTAAGTAATGTAGCAAACGACCTTTATAGGTTCTAAGTATGGCAATAAAAAAAACACATACCATCAGGCCTGTATTCCCCGAAGGGTTAGGCAGAGGTGTACCAATGTACACCCACAGTCCGCCGGTATGTTTAGGTCCCACGCAAGGGAGCGAGCCAATTGTCATTAACTGGGCACAAATCCTAACTCCGAGCTGCTACTGAGAATTTCATAGAAATGCCCAATAACACTTTTTGCTCGACCTGGGAATCGAACCTAAAACCTCTAGCGTAGCAGTCGCGCTTAGAACCACTAGGCTACCGAGGCACTTATATTTGTTATTTTTTTTATACTGCCTATACTTTTCCAATATCTTCTGTATCGTATGTACACTTACATACACACCTGTACACTCACATATACTAATAACCAGACCCGAAACCTGACGGAATTTGATTCCAGTTACTCCGGGTCTCGTTCAACATTTGTTCCTTACGAGAATTGAACCTGCGCCACAAAACGGAGTACCCAATTACTCAGCCACTAGCGCCAGCCGTGTCGTAAGTAATTACGAAGAATATACCTGGAACTTATGTTTGAACGGTATCAGAACACTTATAAATTCCCTGAAAGTCAGAATTCAATTATTTAAAAAGCATTATGATGTAGGTAATGTTAAACTTTTGTGAGAACCGTAACGCTTTTATGCAAACTGAAATAAATGTAAAGGTTTTTATTAAATAAAAAAAATAAAAGCTAAAATGAGTGTCAACGTTAGTCACGTTTCAGTATGAAAATAGAAACATGTAAGAAGTAGGCAGGTTCAAAAGATGCAACGCTGTGACAAACATACATACAGACAGACAGATAGCAGTCTTAGTAATAGGGTCCTGTTTGGCACCCTGTGGGTACGGGACCCTAAAACCACAGGCACACAGCTTATCTGTTCACATTCATTATTTTTACAGAAATGAATTTCAGCTGCGATTGGAACTTTTAATAAACGTTATTAAGCTTAACACCAGATTTTTTAAATTAATCTATTTTATATTCTTAAGACAGTTTCGTTCTGGACGCACGTGGATCGATATGGTTGCGTGTATCACGCAACTAGTGACGTGCTTGGTAATCCTGTATTTACATCCGCGGATATCAGCGGACGTCCGAAAGATAAAGATTTTCAGTTTTCTTGTTATCAACGCATTTTGTGCAAGGGCGGGTTACAGTTGAATATTTATTTTTTATTTTTTTATTGTGAGTTAACTGAAGTGCCTATACGTTATATTGAAAAGCGTTAACTTAACAGATCCATCATAATTCTCGATTCATTCTACTTCTTAGCGTGTGTATGGCAAATATAAATACGATTTTTTTTTTGTTAGGCTCAGAATTCAGCTATGAAAACACTACCCACTGACGCAGTCATTAGGTCCTCAAGTGTGCAGGTGACAGGGCATGCGGCAGATTAATTGTAGCTACGCATTTGTAACCCACATACTTTTCTGTAAAATCTTTTTCGGTTTTACGGATTAAACTTTTCAATCCCTTGTCACGTCCTTATTTGTAACACCGTTGGACAACACCTTACCGTGGATGCCTCAACTAATTTTCGCTATACCCGAATTTCAATGTGTTCACACATTGTATAGGAAAATTTCCTGCTGTTTTGTGAACAATATTCTACCTGTATCCTACTATAGGTGTATACTTGTATATTATTTTAAACGCGGAAGTTTGTGTGGATGGATGGATGAATGGATGGAGGCATGTTTGTTAATACTTTACACTAACATAGCTTATACATCGAAATAGTGCTTAAGATATAGAGTAGGTAATTTGGGGATGAAATAGGGAAGTACTTATTAGGCCAACACACCCCTCCGCCTTCCCCGAGGCGGAAGCAGCCCACGAGGATTTCCCCACGAGAATAAAAAAAAGGACGAAGTACTAATTAGATGCGGATGGCAGTTAGTACAAACAACTAAAATGGTTTCACATTGAATATACACAGTACATTTTCTGTACTATAATATTTACTTATCTAAACCATTCATAAAAAAAATATATTCACAAAAAATATTCTCCTAATACGAGAATATATAAATCATATTACATGAATAATAAGGAAGAAACGAGGGACTTGATAGGGCCACACATAAAGACGAACAAGACCACGGAATAATATCTTTATGCTCCGAACGCTAATAGAATACCAAACGAGTACAAAATAATACCACATTTGCTTGATATTCTATTATTCATGAACACAAATTATGGGGAAAGGAACTTTAATATACCGTACCAATTGTGCTTTTTAAAAATGTAACTGTGGAAACTAAGGGCAGTCGCACACGCGCCACTATTGATCAACGACTTTTCATATTCATCGAGTCTCCTCCTCGGGCACATGTAAGGCGACCTTCTACAAAAAGTATTGATAACTGTTTGTCGGTGCCCTTAGGGTTTTGTCGCTTAGTTTATAAGTTTTATGCCCTCTCTGGAGGTTTTAAGCCGCTTTCACATTAGGACGTTAGCAGCGCCACAGTAGTTTGGCAGAAGCACATGCCTTAAAGTCAAAACCAAAGTAATTTATTTGTGAAAAACATCGACGACGCTACATAAAATAAATAATAGTTCAACATGTTTCACCATTAGTTGGTTTACAAATATTCAATAATATTAAATAAATGGAGCATCACAAATAATAATATAGACCATATACATTCATTATTACGCACATACACTCCTAATTATTTACAAAAATATATAACATTCATTGGTATTTCAAAAATTCATAATTCAATAGATAATAAATAATTTTGCATTTTAATATTATCTTATCTTTTTTACCGTTGTTTTACGCGACATCGATGGCGCCACATGAGTACTATTAAAAACAGGAGCAACTGTTTTCCCGTCGGAATTCTTTTTCGGAATATGTGAAGGCTGTTACGTCTTAATGTGAAAGCGGCCTTAATTGTTAAGGCACCATAGGAAGAGCCGGGTAAGCAGACGACGACATTTTCTATAAAAAAGCTATCGGGGACCACTCTAGTGGCGGTCGCAAGCAGTCCGTTTGCATGAGTGTAAAGGACAGTTGAGACTACGAAACAAAATAATAAATATCTAAGTAGGTACTGCGGCTGTCGGGACATTGTCTGTGAATCATTCATGCTCCAAGAGACCTTGCCTTCCTTTTTTAAAATAAAAATATACATGTTGTTACGTAAAGTTTTGAAAGAAGTAGGGTCTGGACGTTCTCTGGGCTGTCACAAAGTTTGTTCGTTCGATCATGAGCGGTGAGCGTAGATTGATTTGGTGGTTCTTTTCATCTATTACTAGCTTCTGCTCGCGACTTCGTCCGCGAAATTTTATCACCCAAATTAAGTTACGTCTTTAGTTACTGCTCCGCACCTATTGGCCGTAGCGTGAAGTTATATAGCTTATAGAGCCTTCCTCGGTAAATTGACTATTCATCACAAAAATATTTTTTCAGTTAGCACTAGTAGTTCCTGAGATTAGCGCGTTCAACCAAACAAACAAACTCTTTAGCTTTATAATATTAGTATAGCTGCAGAGTTCCGTCCAAAATTGTCAATACATCAAACATTTATAAACAAATATATTTATAATCAAATATATTATTATGTTTAGTGACGAAACATTCATCAGTTATGATTGTGTCTTGTAATCAGGTTACGCGTGTTAAGATTTAAATTAGTATTCCCCAGAGATGAGTCTCGAATAATTATCTGTAAATTTATACCAGTGAGTTGTTTACTAAGCATCATGAATAAGGTAAAACTAGGTCATGTCAGGAACTAGTTTCCACCATTCATGGCAACCCGTCTGACAAGCGACATATAAACACCGACATTTTCCAGTAAATATTTACTTTATGAACTCCTTGTTGAGAAACCTTCCCTTCTCAGTAAACAGATAAATAAGCGCACTTCAATCAATTTAATACGGATTTATTGAACAGGAGATGAGAAATCAAATGTTAAGATTAGATTTTCTGATTTCGCTAAATCGAAAAAAGGTTTGAACAAATATCGTTTCTCCTTTCGAATGGTTTTCATTGTTTGCTTACTGCCTGTGCCTTACATTTCGGGAGTACTGCCGACAAATCCTAAAATGAGTATGGCCCTAAACACTTTTTGTCAAGGATCCCCGACTCAGCGTGAATTTTGAATAGGCCCTTTACGAAAGTCTTCAATATCGCGGACGACAGCATCTTAAACTTGTGTTATGTTTCGCGGTACATTAGAAAGAACACATATACCATCACGCCCTGTATTCCCCGAAGGGTTAGGCAGAGGTGTAACAATGTACACCCACAGTTCGCCGGTATGTTTTAGGTCCCATGTAGCAGGGGGCGAGCCTATTGCCATTAACCGGGCACAAATCCTAACTCCGAGCTGCTACTGAGAATTTCATAGAAAAACCCAATAACACTTTTTGCTCGGCCTGGGAATCGAATCCAAGACCTCTAGCGTAGCAGTCGCGCTTAGGACCACTAGGCTACCGAGGCAGTTAAAACGAATTAGAAAAGCATTAGAAAGAAATAAAATATAAATAAAATACACGACGAGATTTATCTCTGTACAAGTTGAATCGTAGCTTATTGGTCTACTAGACCACAGACTACAAGTTCTTAAGCACCTTATCAATAGAGATTTAGATCTCAAACTGTAATAATAAACGTTGATTGAATTCCAATCACTGTTAAGTTTATCCGAAGGAATATGCCGTCAAGGTGCTCATAATTATTCATGAAACTGTAGAAAAGAGCTTGTAAATCACAATATCAACAACGACTCTTGTCTTACATCGCTTGACGACAAGTTTCGCTAAGTTTCGTCGAAACTTTTGCCATCTCGAGTGACGGGAAATGGGGAGCGAGGGATTTCTTTCAACTTATGGACCAAAAGTTATTCACTTATGAAAGTACCTTAATTATATTGACATTGAACAACTTTTTTTTTAAGTTTGCTGCTGGAGTGCTAACAAATGAGTTTCGTCTGAAAAGTTTTGAAATATTACACGTCTTGCACCGAATTTTACCTATGTAAACTTGTATAAGATTACTAGTTAGAAAATATGTTTCTAAAGTAATAGTTTGGTTTCTCAGTTCAATTTTCGGTCGTCAATCGAACTGCTTTCATTATTGAATGCCTCATTTGAGCGTGTGAATAATTCTAGCTCAATACTCATTCATTTCTTGCATACCACAATGTACCTACATGCTTATGTGGTTAGTAAAAACACTTGTAAATTTAATCATCATGGACACTGTGGGACATTAATGTAGTACCAGACGGAATTAATGTACCTACTTGTATAAATTGTTGTAAACATTTTTTATTAAATAGCCCTCCTTCTGACGCAGTCGGGTAAAAAAAAGGAAAAAAGGAGTTTTTTGCCCATACTTCTTTTTGTTCATCTATACTATGCCATACCATACTTAATTATTATCTTTTGAAGGAGCAATCAATATTTTCCTTGTGAATGACGTTCAAAAGTGCCTTTTAATGGTTTCATAGAAATTTTGAAACTGTAAAGAAAATTAGGCAGATAAAAAAGACTTACTTAAACATACAATCTAACTTATAATGTGAGTTTGTCTCTTTCCCTCATTGCTTGACAATTGCCTCCAGCAAGCATCAGCGCCCGCGCCGTCCACTTGAGCTTCAAAGTCTCACTTACTCCAATTAACAAAACATTGGTCTTAATTGTCTTCTCGGAGCGAGGTCGTTGACCAAGCCTCTTCCTAGGGCTATGCCGTAACCGTCCATTGTTCAGACTTGTTCCAAGTTGAGTGTATACTCGAAGTCTTGAATGTCTTTGTGTGAAGAAAACGATTGTTTATCGATAACAAGGTGGAGTTGGAACGTAGCTTGGGAAAGTTTCAGAGGATTTGGCAAACAAACTTTTAATTATACTCGAATCTTTGTTTGGGAAAAGAATCACTTCTTTTCCATTTAACATCTTTAATGATACTTATGCCGTAAAATAATGAGTTTTTTTTTGTAACTGCCTCGGTAGTCTCACTAGACTACCGAACCACTGGACCACTGTCCTAAGCGCGACTGCTACGCTAGAGGTATTGGGTTCGATTCCCAGGTCGAGTAAAGTGTTATTGGGTTTTTCCATGAAATTCTCAATAGCAGCTCGGAGTTAGGATTTGTGCCCGGTTAATGGCAATAGGCTCGCCTCCTATTACATGGGACTTAAAAACATACCGGCCAACTGCGGGTGTACATTGGTGCACCTCTGACTAACCCTTCGGGGAATACAGGCGTGATGGTATGTTTATTTTTGTCTAAAGTAATTTTGTCTAAATTAATGGATATTAAGATTTAAGTAAAAATATAAATTACAACAAAATTTATAACAAGTGCGAATAAGGAAGATTTAGAAATGGCAGACGACCTAAAAAGGTGTACGCTCACATTAAAGAATCGATTCCATAAATTCTACCGTCGAGGGTACATTGATCCACAGAGTGTTAATTTCCTTAATTATTCTTCTTTGTACATTTTTAATGATGGTTTCATTTGCCGAGGCTCGAGACTCCACGATGAAGGTACGAATTTGTGGGTGCGACTTGCAGATTTGTGTTTTATTCAGTAGCTTAATGTTTTAGTAACATGTATTTATGATGGGATAGGACCAAGGACACTAATATTTTTAAATGGTCTTTATATTTATTTCTTTCTATTTACTTCAATTTTACTTTGGAGATTGCTCTGTCTCACACACTATTTCATTGTTTGTTAAAATGTTAGGAGTGGTCGTCTACAAATCAAATATTTGTAAATACGGGAATATTTTCTCTTTAAACATTAAATAGCCGTCATTTTTTAATGTCTTGTGGGTGGTGTGTTACACCTCTGCCTAACCCTTCGGGGAATACACGCGTGATGGTGATGGTATAATGGTTCTTAATATTGTAAAACATTTATTTTAAAAGGCTACGTAACTAGGTATGGATTTACTTGCCCTTTCTTCTCTATACGAAACTACCCTTTTGAAGGGGCAACCAATAATAATACCAGCCTATAACTGTCTCACTGCTGGGCAAAGGCCTCTTCTCATACAGAGAAGACACGAGCATTGATCACCACGCTTGCTCAAGGCGGATTGGCGATCAGACTTATATTGATTATAAGTCCAGGTTTCCTCACGATGTTTTCCTTCACCGATGTCAGTGATGTCCTAGATAAACTTAGAAAGTACATATGGAATAGAAAAATTACATTGGTTGCCCTTACCCGGTTGCAAACCCACAACCTCGTGCATGAGAGGCGGGCGCCCTAACCACAGGGCCATCACGACATAAGTATAAGGAGCAACTAAGTTCTATTATTTTTTCTTATACATGACGTTCAAAAGCGACTGCGATTTTCACTTTGCAGTCTGGGGGATGGTAGGAAAATTCAATCCACTACGACTAAGGAAACTCCATTATTCCCAGCACGAGTTTGGAACTGTGTGTATGCAGTCAATAACCGTGTTATCGAAAAGCAAGGTACCCGATACAAACTATCTACTGGTTTCAATAGCGTAACGGGCTGCTATACAAGATAACTTTGTTATGTAGTGTGTGCTTGGCATGTTTGGTTTTGATCTTCATGATAATAAGTTTACAGACACCTCATATTGGAGAAAAGCGTTTAACTTTGTTAAAGAAAAAATAGGGTTACCGTACCTTCACAGCGTTGAGCTTTCTCAGGAACGTTACAATACATGGTCTTTTTTTATTAATTTGAGCGTTTGTTGGTACTGTGCCATTCGTAAGAACGTTGCATTACATCGAAATATTCGAGAAAATGCTTACACGTACCATCACGCCTGTAATCCCTGAAGGGTTAGGCAGAGGTGTACTAATGTACACCCACAGTTCCCCGGTATGTTTAGGTCCCATGTAATAGGCGGCAAGCCTATTGCCATTAACCTGAAAATTTCAAAGGAAAAACCCAATAACACTGTTCGACCTGGGAATCGAACCCAAGGGTCTTTTCGATTAGCTGTATATTAAAAAGGCTATATTCAGTACATATTTTTAAACCTGAAAAAATTCTAAGCACCTAGGTACACTTCGGCGAACAACATAAAAGTAAGTTTCTTCCTCCACCAGTTGTAAATTATAACGATAAATCCCTACTTTATCGTTTTTCTTTCGAAGGTAGAAAAAAGTAATTCGGCCTTTATACCTACTACAGGATCTTTTTCTTTACCTAGAGGCGGTTACCGTTTTAAGGATGTATAAGCTCACTTCGTTTCTTTTTATGAGAAAACTTATCTGTGGCGGCTGTACATTTTAGAGGTATTGTTTATGGAATTCCCAATACACGTACCTCTTAAATAGCAAAACTTTTTTTTTCAAGTGTTCCCGCACTCTTGTGTCTCCTGGATCGTGGGTGCGTTTACAAACATATAAGCTCACATACACAAACAGCCAGACCCGGAACAACTATCTGTAGGTCATACAAATATTTGTTCAGAGCGGAAATCGAAGCCGCGAAACACAACGCAGCAGAAAATCTCTCTGCCACTGAGCCAACCGTGTCGTTAATTATGACACAAAATGGCGATCCCATTTTTTTTTTGTCGAAAATACGAAAAATGTAAAAATACAAATTAAAGCTATAAATTGCGAAAAAAAAGGTATTTTGGTTCAATCGTGCAGATAGTGGTATTATTAAGGAGTTAACGACTACCCCAGGGAGCAATTTCCTGGGCGAGCCACCAAGGTCGAACGCGTATAATGGACAACCTTAATGTACCTGTGTAACACATATTTTATTAATATTGACGAAGCTTTGACTACACCCTGTCGGTTAGGAAAACTAAACGTTGGAAATGGAACAATGGCTATTTAAAAAAAAACTGTTTAAATTAATGGCATGTTGTTTTTAGTCCGCTTGCGGTGAAATGGAGGTATTAACACGAAACGCCTAGGTACGTTGTTCTTTGTTTAAAAATAACTTGGACTATTTTAATGCCATATAAAACAATGCAGTGGTGAAAAGAATGGTCTGGTACGTAGTAGGTACCGGCGTGCAGCGTGCTTATATGACCAGATGTATCAACGTGGGTAGGCTTGTCAGATCCTAAATCCAGAAAGCCGAACCACCAGCCAGTAAAGCCGAACTTTTAGGTAAAATTCGGTAGAAAAAAAACGGATTTTCAAAATTAAAATATTATTGTTTTAACTTAATGTACAACCTAACAAAAGCCGGACTCCGACTAATTTGACACGCATCCAAAAAACCTGACTATGTCCGGTTTTATCCGGACGACTGACCACTCTAAACGTGGATCAGGTAAAAGGAGTATGTAAGGATTGTGTAGGTGATTTTCTGTGGTTTCTGCTTACCCCTAATGGAAAGAAGGCGTGAGTTTATTTATGTAAGTATGAACTATATCCAACATACTGTAATTGAATTACATTAAAAATTAAAACTAAAGACTGGCACTGAGGCCCCACCACATCACGTAAATCCGATCGATATTTGACATTGGTAATTACCAGTTTCACACATTATACTTAGTTTAACGACTTCATATCAATAAGTGATGCTATAAATGTGGAATTCCACATGAAAAATAGGCCTACTGGTCTTAAATAGCAGACAAAGGCGATCCTCTATAAAGCCAAAGTCTTTCAAAACTCCAAAACTGCGACTCATACGACCAGACTACGGCAGATTGTTACATACATTCATATGTAGCAACATAGGCAATGATATAAAAAAAAACTACGAGTAAGGACCCGTACTTAGCGCAGACATCGTTATTTTTTATTCAGCCTCTAAAAATCGGATAAAAGGTGTCCCACCATCTTTATATTTTGCTGCCAAAAACATCGTCATGTTTAGTACAAATAGGAGCTCTTAGTGCTAAGACTCAAGTTTCAAAGTGCCTTGAAAGGTTGGCACGAGAAGGTGTCGAATTAGGGATTAGGTACGTTTGCTGCCAACTGCCTATCACACCGAATGAATAGAGTTAAGGCTTAATATATCATTAGGCTAATGGAAAAGTAATCAAATTATTTATGAAGATTAGTTCGGTTGTGAATCTTTTTTGTTTTTTTTTGGCTTCTCATAGCTTCTGCCCCCATTAAGTTACGTCTTTGGTTACTGCTCCGCACCTATTGGTCGTAGCGTGATAGCCTATATAGCCTTCCTCGATAAATTGAATATTCAACACAAAAATAGTTTTTTCTATTCGAACCAGCAATTCCTGAGATTAGCGCGTTCAACCAAACAAACAAACTCTTCAGCTTTATAATATTAGTATAGATTAGGTACTTGTGTTTATTACTTACTACATGGCTGCCCCTTGGTTACGCGATGCAAGTGCGACTGCTGAGCGTGGGGTCCCGGGTTTGATTCCCAGGTGGTGCAAAGTTTTATTGGGTTTTTCTATTACTAAAATCCTATGACAGTCAGCAATAGTGTAGCTTTCTATCATTAAAAGAATGTCGGAATAGTACTTCCAGATATTATCTCTCTCACACACCCACAAATTTTAACATACCATCACGCCTGTATTCTCCGAAGGGTTAGGCAGAGGTGTAACAATGTACACCCACAGTTCGCCGGTATGTTTAGGTCCCATGTAATAGGAGGCGAGCTTATTGCCATTAACTGGGCACAAATCCTAACTCCGAGCTGCTACTGAGAATTTTATAGAAAAACCCAATAACACTTTTTGCTCAACCCGGGAATCGAACCCAAGACCTCTAGCGTAGCAGTCGCGCTTAGGACCACTAGGCTACCGAAGCGGTAAATAACCCACAAATACCTCTTTATAATGTGACTTGATATTAGTATTCGTTCTAATATATTAGTACTAGTTTATTAGTATTAGTTTATACGAGTGAACTTGATACAGCCAAATATTATTTCCCAAAAGTTTATTGCCCCAAAGGTGATTCAATTCCAAAACATAAAAGCATCAATAAACAAACATCGTAGTTCATTAAAATACCCATTAACTCTCTCGATAACTTTATTAGGCAGTTACAGAATTACAATAAAAAGCCACGAGGAAGGGAAGCCGCTCAGGAATTTGACCACGTTTTTGTTTATTTTTCCGCAATGTTTGTGTTTATTAAGCAAGTGTTCATGGGGGCGACCTTTTTATTTTATTTGCCTTTAACACGACCTCCAGCTGTTTACTGGTGCCACTGAGTGCGGAAATGAAAGCTCGGTTACCTATAAAAATACGTGAAATGTTTTTTATTTTATTTTGTAGGCAAACCTACCTACTACACTCTTGTTGAACTACCCGTTCGCACAAGACCGACATATTGTTATGAGAACTTCGATAGCTGTTCTAAAGAGGATGTTGTGACAAAGGTTGAAAAGAGTATGCTTAGATGGTTCGGTCATGTTGAGAGGATGAGTGAAAGGCGACTAACCAAAGGAAGAAATATGGCAGATGTAAATGGCAACGCCGGGAAGGAACGCCCTAGAAAGACCTACCCGGACCTTATTGATGAGGTTCTTCAGAAACGCATTCTGTGGTTTCTGCCTACCCCCATAGGAAAAAGACGTAAGTTTCTGAATGTATGTAAATTTGGTAGCGCGTTCCATACAAAAGTAGTCCAGTCATATTTTGGTCAATAAATAATCAAAATCGATCTAAATGGGATCAGGGCACTAATATCTAGGATTGTGCCTAGCCAGTTTGCCGTAAAATAACTTCATTTATTGAAACGTAACTTAAAATGGATCGAACGGGAAACTGACTAACAAAATGTTGCATGCTTGTCTATAAGCAATCTTATAAAAAACGTTATTTTTTGTATACTGGAAACCTGAAAAGGGGTTACTTTTCGAGATTTCTGGGATGTTGATGGAAAAGTTGTTCAGTCAGTCAGAAAGTTAAAACTAGTTGCTTGTTCCAAACAGTAGGTTTCTATGGAGAAGGACGAGCAAGAAAAATCCATGATTACTCTTTTAAAATCAATAAAATATTACTTAGGTTACATCATTCATGTTCAATGTACGGGTACAATGTAACAAATTGTGCACGCCAAGAATCCATGCTTATCCGCTTCATATGTAAACAATTTACAGGGTAACTCGCTACACTAGGCAGGATCGATAACAATAATAATGAAGTATTGAATTAAATAGTGTAATAACAGGTGCTAAGGTAAATGTCAGCAGTATATGCGCACTTCTTGTAGGAATGATAAGACGGAAAACGGCCACGTCAGGCTTTTTGTAGAAACGGTCCGGCCGTTTAGTAGTTTGAAAGTTTCGTAGGACCGATTATTTGTGGGAAATTCGGGTTGGTCTATTGGAAATCATATATTCCATTTCAATTTTAACCAATGATCGACTTATCGTGATTTTTGGTCAACCAATAGAAAACAGTTTCCGATAAAATTTTAGGGTGAACTTGCTACTGTAATTTCAAACTACAAACTTGTAAGTAAATATACCTATTGTGTTCTTGAAACTCTTTGTCACACATAACATACCATCACGCCTGTATTCCCCGAAGGGTTAGGCAGAGGTGCACCTGTACACCCACAGTTCGCCGGTATGTTTAGGTCCCATGTAATAGGGGGCGAGCCTATTGCCATCAACCGGTCACAAATCCAAACTCCGAGCTGCTACTGAGAATTTCATAGAAAAACCCAATAACACTTTTTGCTCGACCTGGGAATCGAACCCAAGATCTGTACAGGCAGTTACAGTTGTCTTTGTCACACAAGAGTACATAATATTCAAATTCCCTGAACACGTTTAAATTATATTGAACGGAAACAAAAAATACACAGTTCACATCTTGGTGCTTTTGTCCGTATCTGTACGTAGCTACTTTCCTGTTTGCGCCCAATGGTGCGTAGTATTGTTATTCAAATAAGTGTGTCATTACACGGGCACAATACACGCGGCCGATCCAAGGAACGATCATATCGGCTGGCGAGGGGTGAACGTATCTTGTAATTAGAATAGGCACGACTACGTAATGCATGTAGCTTTATGTTACAGGTAAATAGGTAAATTAAATTTGATAGATAGTGTTATTTTTCAGTTTTTAGTCGACCTCTCGGAGTCAGCCATTTTAGTTTAGAATAAGTGCATATGCGATGGTCGCATGGTCTTATTTCTTGGGCAATTTTAGTTCAAGAAATATTCAATGATGATTACTTAAAGTTGCTTTCCAAAATGTATTAGTTTTATAACTGGACGCGTTTGACTACAATTTCACATAAGACATTGCAGTAGGCCAGCTAGTTCTGACGGGAATGCTCAGAGTGACTGCTGTATCCCGGCCAGAGGTAGTTGGAGGAACACCGAGGAGTTTTAGTCGGTAGGAGTCCGACAGACCACTCCGTTTTCCTCGAGGCGGAGGCAGTCCATAAGGATTTCCCCATGAAAAAAAGTAGGCCAGCTGGTTTTAGGAATTTTAGTTTAGTGTTGATGAATAATTATGCATAGTCAGAATCAAAGTCGGAAAATTGGATACTTAAGCTCTATTCCAAAAGATCTTTGCTGATGAAATAAAATTAATAATTAAGCGTTTTCTGCACGCTTTCGAGAGAAAATTCATTAGAATCTATCATAAGTTAAAATATATATATATAATAAAAATCGAGACGTTATTGGGGACAAAGGTCTGTGACACATTAAATATCAACAAGTAATAAATAAAGGGTAGGTACTATTAATCATAAGGTTATTGACCCCTACGATCCGTTACATAACGCATTTTCATAACAATTCAGCCAACATACAACAAAACCTTCCTAATCTGAACTTGACCGAAAAAAGGCTCAATATACCTCATGCCGATAATTTAGCCTCGCCGAAACCCATTACCATCGGGATAGGACGGGGTATGTTACGTAAAGCCGTAATCAAGATGTCCGAGCCAAGGTCTGGGCCAGCTCCATCAGAACATTGACATTGCCGGGGCGCGTTTAGAACTTGACATTGTAGCCATAATACTGGCTGAGTAAGAAACAGCGGGTTCAGTGTGCTAGGCCTTGGGTTTTCAGACTTTGGTTTTAGTTAGAGTGTTGTTTGGAATAACGGAGAAAAGGTTATCAAGCATGGCTCCTAAATAATTTGTCATTGGAGTTATGGCTTTAAGCTGTGTGCGTTAAAATACTTTTTATCATGTCAAGATAGAAAAGGTGACGGCTTGCGGGCTGCGTGTTGGCAGCTAACAGTTGGATTTTTCGAGGCGATTCTGGCAACATTGTTATAGTGAGTTATGACCTTATGGGCCTGCTTCACCATCTTCCAATAAGTTTCAATTAAAATACTTGACAGATCATTTTAAACAAACTCAGCCAAGTTTATAATATATCTGGTCAATAGAGTCTATGTTTGTTTGCCCTAAGTTAAAATATCCTTCCATTTGTTTTTCATTGATTGCAACTTAAAGTAATGAGTTTCAAGTTAGCCATTATTAACTACTGCACTAATCAAGCAAAGGGTTTATTTCCTAGCTCCCAGCGCGAACGATTGACGGTAACCGTAAAAATCTCGTTAAATTGTCTTTTACGTGGAAGAAAGAGAATAGGTCTTATATGTTGTTTTATTTTCTAACCAGTACAGTAGAAAACCTTCCAAGTGCGAGTCAGAGGACATGAAGAATTTCGTACCACCGTCCTAGATAAGATTGACCAAAAAATACGTTCCTTTAATGGAAACTCCCTATTATTTGTTGTTATAGCAGCGGCCATAGTGATACCATGTAATACACGTTATATGTAAATTTCAACCAGATATCTACCTATAGATTTACAGACAGCCTTGCGACAGAGGGACAGATAGACGGACGGATAAGCAAGAGGAATATAAACCTTTGGACACAAAACCCTAATAAAATAACACATAACATCTATCCCTCTCTCACACATACTTCACACGCATTCATAAAATGATTTATCAACATTGTCCTCTGTACTAAAACCCAGGTCATAAGAAAGTTTCACGCACCTATTCTCATAAAGCCAGACGGACGACCGCATGTATCATCCCCTTTATAGCTGCTCTAAACTACTGTAAATGACTTCACATTGGTATAGGTAGCAAGTTTGGCAACCCTCCAATCTCCAAGGCTTGTGGTGCACGCTATATGGTAATATTCCCTTATCAGGTTCCGGCGGAAAGTGCTATATGGCCGTGCCATTTTTATTCATATACACTAAGAAAACTAGCTACACTTAGTCATCAGTTTGACTCAAGCACTTTATGTTCAAGTTGCAAGGCTGCTAGGCTGTTTTCGAACTTTCAATCTTACTTAGTTGGTGTAGGTTTCCAATTGCTTTGTTTTTGTGTACACCAATTAGTAGATACTTAGTCACTGTTGCCAAGGTTAGTCATTGTTTGATTGTGTATTTAGAATTTTAATTCAGATTTTGTGAGTCATGTGGTTTACCAACAGCTGTCAAATAGGCTTAAAAATATTTTACTCGTTCATACCTTGCCAGACATATTCCTATCGATCATTGTTACAAGTGGCCTTTAGGATGAAATTCAGAGATAGTTATATTGCAAAACGTTGAAAATCAAAATCAAGTTAATTATTGCAATTGATTAATTTACAGGCACCTTTGAACTGTCAAGGAGTCTGTCAGTTAGTCAGAAAGTTGAATCTAGTTGCTCGTTCCAAAACGCTGGTCTCTATGGAGAAGAACGAGCAAGAAATATAAAGCTTTAAGTCAAATAGATGATCATACAATCTAATTATCCTAAAATCATCTGTGTGTAGGTATCAACAATTCTTTAGAGTTTTTAAGTAGACACGAAGATAATCCAATTAAGAAGAAGATAATGTGAATGTCTAATATAAGAAAATGAGACTGTAACGATTATCATTTTGTCTTTCTTCAATCCGGATATTTCAATGTAAAATAACGAGTTAATTTAGTTAATTGAAGCTTCAGCAAGCCAAGTTTGGAACGCGATTCATTTCAATCAGCCGGATGCTCTTCGCTTCGGATTTTATCGATAATTGTGATCTGATTCAATGGAATTGAAAAGTACCTTAATTCGACGATAGGCAAATCTGGATTCAACAGGATAAAATTGTAAGGAAATATAACGGGATTGACAATTTCTTGATCGGAATTTAATCGAACGAGATATGTAAGTAGATGATTTGATTGAATTTAGAAATTGATGTAAGTATACGGGCCTAGGATTTGCTTTATAAATCAAAAAACACATATATATAAAACATAATTCTGTCTCTATCAACTTCAAGCAGTTTGACAGGGGCGCAGTTATATTCTAAATACATTTAGCGGTAAATATTTTTAGTACAAGAGGACTTAAGTATCATCCTTTTCTAGCCAACCATGTACTAATTAAAAAGCGAAAAGTACTTTAGGCAAGGTAGACTTAAATAAAATAAGTATTTACTTCAACAATGCAGCAACAACGTCATGCAAATCATACACTTCTAAGGAATCATTTTAAAACCATATTAAACCTGAATTTGAAGGAGTTTCGCAGGTAATCTGACAATCTACATGCAAACTACTGAAAATGGAGCACACTTAGTGATAAAACTTAACACTCACTGCCTAACTTCCAAGTAGTTTCCAACTTATGAACCTTTTGCGTTTAATGAACAAGGTTTGTAATAAGAAAATTGTTACAATCGTTTCTTTAATGAAAATACAGCTAATGAGATGGCAATAGCTGAGGACACGATTTTACTGTAAGAACTTACAATGTAATCGGCCTTTTACGAGCGACCCAACGTACAAGTATTTAATAAGAGCCGCTTTTCAAATTAGGAAAACGGCTATCGGCACGCTCGTGTACCCTTGGAAGTAGGTAGATCAAATAAGTCCATTTTTGTCAAATTTTTCGTCAACTAAAGGTAACAACAGGTAACTTTTTAAACATGGAACATGGAAACCACTTAAACGTTTCCCATTAAAGTAACATGATTAATCCATGCGAATGACAAATATCATTAAACGATAATAATGCGTTGGCATCAAATCGATAGCCATGTCCGCCCTTGGTTGTTTTGACAATGAACTTTTGAATACAGGTGACTAAGCAACGCCAGAATGACTGGCTGAAAAACTTAAAGCAAGTAATGGTCCTACTGTGAGTCTAGAATACTGTAGTCATTTTCCTACAAATGAATTAAAACTAAAACATCCATAACATGAAAGAATGTTTATTTAAAGAAGATCCAGGTATACCAACACGTTTTCCTTAAAAATTCTTGTACCTATTCAAATTCGTTGACTGATGTAACCCATCTAAAACTATCTTTATTCATATTTTCCAAATTGACAATCCCAAACCCATTAATACATTGCAGACGCAACACAATTCTAATATTCACACCAAACTATTGAAAGTCTGCAAATGTCTAGTTGGACATTTAGCCGGCATCTCCCAGCTGCACGTATAACCAATGCTGCCAGAACAAAATATTATATCGGTTTTGGCAACACTTCAAATTGTTGTTTCTACTCCAAAACGGTCGTTTTGATTTTAAACACGTGAGGATTGTGGTGAGAGAACTATTCACATATTTCAGCTGATAATCATCATATTTCAGCTACTTTTTTTGTACGCAGGGGAAATCGTCAAATGACTTTCCCTACGCTGGGCGGGGCGGGAGGGAATGTCACACTTTTACTGACTAAAACCCATTCATGTTCTTCTTCCCTTTGCGTTTCGGGGGCGCGTTATCTCTTAAGAACAACCCGCAGCCTCGGCAGGAATCGGCCCTGAGAGGCCCCTTCAAAATTTGCAGACATCTCTGAGGCGCGTGTGGAACACGAACGCGCCGTCGACACGGCCTGTCGTTATGCAACGTACGGACGGTGAGCTACCCATTGTTTACTGGCTTCAGGCCCGCGTCTAACGTGGCCGGGAGTCGTCTCGCGGCTCCCGACGCCCGGAGTGTCTATCACGGCTGCCTTGCTACTTGCATAATTATTTTGGTTTAGTTTCTCAGTTATCACCATTTTTCTTGCAGATACATTATACATTCTACCTTTCTATAGCATTATTTCAAATAAGATACAACATCCGATTCTTTTCACATCAGCTGTTACTTTGACCATTCAAGCACAAGCTATTATTAATGGAGATCATCAAATACATTTTAAATTAACAATGTATACAATGTCAGTCCAGTTCTCAACTGTTGTATCATGTTTGATTAAGCCATGTGTGCTGACACCAATTAATAAAATTGGTCAGTACAAGACAATTGTAAGAATTAGCAGTTGATGGCTTCTGCAGCTGCATTTCCAGCCGGTTCTTTAGTGTTAATATCATGCAGCTGCTCTAAGATCAATATTGAATGATAAATTGTTAATCTTAAATACAATTTATAACGTAGTTACCTACCTACACAAAACTGTACCAATTTCGTTCAGAATACAATTTGTGTGAAATCGCCAACAATAAAACTACCTAAAATAGATTTGGGATCATCATGTAACAAGCTATTCGCTATTAACTCGAAGCTCACCTGTCCGCACAAGGCCGTCTGCGTCCCTCCGAAGGGAGGATCCTTCAGACACGATCGTGATATTCGACGACGATTTGTCTGCTACCGTTGGTTGCCCTTGGTAACTGACGATAAAGGGATAGGCATTCTTGTTTACAGACACCTGAGTTTAGCTGGGTGGTCGATCCAGATTTCATAAAAAGAAAGTTGAATACCATTGAAACTATATTTGAAACTGTTGAAATGAAATTTTGAAATATTGTCCACAACGTTGAAAATCTTGTATAATGGAAGTGTTTGGTAATGTAGAGTTATTTATTAGTAATTATTTAAACGCATAAGTTTCCTCATTGGCACTTAAATAAATATGTTGATATTTCATCAATATAATAATAGAATTAATAATATTCGTCATCATGTCGTTGTTACTTTAAATAAATAACCAAATGTGAATATATGCTTCTTTTCCTTAAAAATCCATTAAATCACAACAACAATGGAAGCAATATCAAGTCATGATCATATTCATGTTAATGTAGAAAGATAAATAGATGCAATGAAAGCAAGCAGCGCACAACGCAATGTCCCACTTAACAATGATTCAATTGTAAACGTTATTGTTCATTGCACAGAATTGAAATAGATTCCTCTAGCTAGGCTATTCTAAACAATTGAGGTGACAGATGTGGGCAGATGCGATATTGTATATTAATGCGAATGTAACCATTTCATGGTTCTAGCAGAGTTATTTGATCTAGTATAAGAGATGGCAAAAATATTGACAAATGTATGTACTTGAAAATAATCTGTACAAGCAGAAATAGCACTAACCTTTTCTTTTATTTATATAAAATAGTAAACAATAAAATTGATGTACACTTTCAAATTGCAAATGAATAATTTGAAGTTAATAGCATTTACTTTTATTTTTCTTCATTATATTACTAGGTCAAACTTCTTTGATGAAGCGTCAAAGCTGCTTTATTATTATTTTCACACTACCAAAGATTCACCATCCCTGATCTAGTATTTTAATTGCATTACTTTTGCCATATCGACTATCGAATCTACTTTGAGCTGTCAAGGCCACCATTTTGTTTTAGAATAAATTATCGATCTTTTCATCCATTGCTCGCTTCTAATTTATTAGTTCAGATTTTGGATCGCGAGTAATTACGAATAATCATGAGCTACTGAACGGTGAAATTGAAAAAAAAATATTCTTATGAGCACGGAACGTTGGAATGCTTTAGTAATGGCGTCGTATTGCTTATCTTTCAATCGTTTATATTAAATGCTTTTCTTTGATCTTTCCTGTGTTGGAAATTGTTTGAGTATTCTTTTGTCGTTACATTCATTTATTAACTTTCAATTACGTTTAATACGTTTTTTTATTGTTGTACTAGGTTCTTAATTAAAGTGTTGTTTCTTCTTTGTCCTTTAAAAACTTTGGCTCACACTTGGAATTTCTCTTGTATTGTGCGTGCGTTTACAAAAATATAAAGCGACTTTATGTGTTTGTAAACGCACGCCTACGCCGCAGCCTGCAGATGTAGGCCATGCAAATATTTGTTCAGCGCGGGAATCAAACCCCCGACACGCAGCGCAGCTGCCAATCTCTCAGTCACTGCACCAACCGTGTCGTCATCGCCGTGGTCTTCTTTAAGTGATTCACCAGTTCACCATTCTAAGTATTATGGTTCATTACAATCAGCATTCACTTTGACGATACTTACGTAATACTCATATACACACATATTTTTTATTCACGATTGTGTTTTATTGTCAACAGCAATGGAGGGTGGCGCGTGGTGCGCCCGCGACATCTCTCTGCGCGCGCAGAAGAAGTTTTTGTCGCGTGTTGGTGGCGCTGCCAGTGCGCGTGCGCTTGTGCTGGATGAGCATGCTGCTAAGCTGTTGGATCAGGTACCACTTCTATGCATACTTTTTTTTCTTTTTAACATTGGGAAATCATCAAATGACTTCTTCTTCTCTTACTGACTAATACCCATCCGTGTTCCTCCTAATGCCCTTTGCGTTCTAGGGCCGCGGTGATTCTTTCGAACAAATTCCGCAACCCTGGCAGGTTCTACGCATGCTTGGCCGATTCTTTTTAATTCCGTATAGAAAACCCACAGTTCCCGTACCTACCAAAACAAAAATGATTGAAAATCTCATGTATCTCATCAAAAATCTCATCAATCTCATCTAAAAATGGCATGTTGTATCTAAAAGAGATTAATTGTCTGTTCTTATTGGGGTTTCTTTTTTAATTTTCCAGTTTCTGACGGTACTCCGCGAGCGCTTGGAGAAGCGCGAGGCAGAGAAGCTGGTGAAGCACGTGATCAAGTCAGCGGTGAAGCTGGGTGTACTGCGCCGCCATGGTCAGCTGTCAGCAGCTGATGAGCGAGCACTGGCGGCATTCCGCTCTAAATTCCACGTAAGTATGCAGATTGTCTTTATTAGCACCTTTATGTCGTAGCACTAAGCATAGTTTTTAAATAGCAAGTGTTAGTACCGACGTGCGTGTGGTTAACTGTCCCAGTCAATTTAACAATATTACTGACTTAAGTAGATAGTTTATATTTGTTTGTTTTTCAGTACACCCTTACCCAGGAAGTGCAGTATTTTAAGCATGCAATACCTTGCACCGTGCTTTGTAGTATAATGTAAGATTCTTTGCGTTTTGTATCCGTATTAAAGTATAGCATTTGGAGTCGATTTGATTTCTCGTAAAAAAATTACTAGCAGTTCCAATACTTACCTGCATCTTCTCTATCTTCCAGACTGTGCTCATGGCTGTAGTGTCCTTCTGCGAGGTGGACTTCTCGTACGACCGCGGCTTCCTTCAGGATGCATTGCGCGATTCCCACCAGTCGCTTAAGTGAGTGAACAACTACCCATCTATTCGTTGATGCTGACTCCAATACATTTTTATCAAGAATATTACTTACGGCTGCTTTCTATTACGCAATCTGTCGATCGATCCCTGCTAATCAATGGCCCTGTTTGTTATCTGAGATTGCAAGTTACGTTATTTGATTGATTGCGAGCAGGGATCGATCTACAGATCGGCCGTTAGTACTTATTAACAGATCTACATACAATAGTTGTACCTGTTTAATTTATAATGTGATTTTATTTTATTTTCCAGGGCTGTAGTAGAGCGGCATCTTACAGACAAGTCAGTATCCAGGCTCGCCGGTGTGTTTGCCATCGCGTCTCGTGGTGAGCTCCTCGACGCTTTATTCGCCGGTCAGGTCGACGAGGATGTGCTTAAACTATCTAGGATGCTGCGCAAAGAACTGGATAGGGGCCTTCTATAATCACACAATATCACACATCCTGTGCCGTCCTTAACCAAAGTAGACGTACCAACGTATTTGGACGATTTTCCTCAGACTGAGGCTTCATGTCGTCGGGACTCGCGTCCCTGAAACTTCGACTATGGGAACACTTACGATATCGTTATCTCCACAAATGGAGATTTGATTTTTATTATTAACCATATTTCTAGTAACATTGTATGTATATACAATTTGCACAGTCGGTGGTTCGATCATGTGCCGGCTTTGAGTTCTTTCTATCGGTTACGTAAAAATGGCGATTCGATAATGAAGCTCTTTTCGTAATTCTCATGTAATCCCCGAAGGGAATATTTAGCGTGCAAAAAACTAAATCCAATATGTTAAATAAAATTAATTTAACTACAAAACGTACATTGATAAGAAATGACAGAAATAGCATCAGTCGAATCAAAGCCGGCACTGTAATGTAGGGCATTATCGCTTCAGCATTCGTTTCACTATCTGCACAAAATGTTTCATAATAATGCCATAAAAAGCTCTCTTTAGTCATACAGCCAAGACGTCTGTGATTGCAAAAATGACGTCAGAAACAATTTACGAGACTTCTGTGAATACTCAGTGAGTTTATGTTGACATGTGTAATGTATTATCATTAAACTATTATATTATTCTGTGTAAAATGTCCATTATATAAAGATATTTTATTATGTTAGGATTGTACTGTGGACTATAACCATTGTCATAATGTTTTCATTTTATATAGTACTAGCTGTTGCCCGCGACTTCGTTCGCGTGGCTTATTTCACCCGCCTTACGTTACGTCTTTGGTTACTGCTTCGCTCCCGTAAGCCGTAGCGTGATGATATATAGGTTATGACACTCGCAAATAACGTGGTTATCTATGGGTAAAAGAATTTCCAAAATCGATTCAGTAGATTCAGATATTACCCCCCCCCCCCCCCCCCCCACACAACTTCGCAAACTACACCACCTCTTTATAATAGTAGTGTTAAAATCCACAGTTATAATTCAATCTTCTTTAATATGATTACGAAGCATGAAACTAAGTTGATGTTTGTTGCCTGTGGTTTGACACCAATGAGGCAATGATTCATATTAACTACATTTAAAACGGTTTAAGGATTAAATTTTACGACTATATAGTCTCAACAGTAAATTCACTGCGTGCTTTATTCTATTTCATTTTATCCCATCTTTTAATATTATAACAATACCAGCAGTACGTTTTATAATAATTGTAATGCCAGTAATTTTGACAATTCGACTGCTTGTAATCTTTTTCCCAATATAAACTTGCCTGCCGTACATCTGCCAATTTTATCGATTAATTTGAAGGAGTTAGGAGTATGTTAACGTGCATGACTATGTCGAAACACATTATCTTGCCTTGTCTGACGACTTCTAAAATGATTACACAGCATTATTATTTTAAAATGCATTTAATAGTTTGTATATAGTACGGTTTATTAATGTAATGTATACTCGAATAATTTAATTTTGTAATTAATTTTAGTTGTACGCAATAGACGTTAAGAGGACAGTTACCAGATAGGTAAATCGTTCTTTTAAAATAAGTATCAATAGTGTGGTTTTTAACATTGTAACATTCAGATCCGTAGATATTTCATTGAGTCAATATTTATTTCGTACCGTGTAATTAAAATAATGACATCGTCTAAATTACTTATTTATGGGTCTGGCTGTAAAGCTTTCAAATGTAACCTACTATTAACTAATGTAAACGAAAAAATAGACTTTAACAAACATATTTAAAAGCCTACACATCTACGAATATACGGAATCTATCAAACTAAGGCCCTATTGCATTACTCAATAAAATCAAGTCGTGTATAGTAATCTTGATCTTTTGGGATATATACTGCCTATTCAGAATACACGTATATCGGTTCTATATCTTGTATATTGTATAATATCAGAATGTTTAATTTTGTGTCTTTCACATTGTTCCGATGAGTGAATTTGTCATCAAAATCTGGATCGTAAAAATGTATCTTCTATTTGTATTCTTGATACTTGTATATGAAATCTCCAACGATGTATCTTTATGTAAAGATTTTCTAAATACTTAATTAATGAATTATCGTTTGTCATACAATAAGTATCTATTACTCACATATTTGATTGGAAACAAATCTCATAAAATATAACTTTAAAAAAATTGGAATATTGCAAATTTTTATAAAATTCTTTGGACCAAAACTTTAATATCTACACAGTTGTGACATATCTGAACTAGAATTCATATCCTAATTATTTTATTAGCAATAAACTTGGATAGTCATAGTTCGTAACTATATTGTTTTATAATAATTATTTGTAGTCGTAGTGCGGTAATTCTCACTATAGAACGCACATCTCTGTAACTCTTGCCTAATCGTATCACTGTTTAGTGTTTTATACTATTTGTGTTGGTGTTATGGCGTTTTCCACTTAGAGAATATGTTTATTCAATTGAATGAGTTCGGAATTATTCTCAGGGGAAAGAACTATGATAATCTCTTACTTGTCTACAGAATCTTGATCAATCACTGATCTTTTTAATCTTATCAATGAGGATCGATTTTATTTTTGTTGGTCCATAATGGTCTTTCTTCTGAGAATAAATTGCCAAGGTATTATAGGTTGAGTTGACTTTTTAAAAGGAACTGTTGTCTAGTCCCTTCACGTTGTCCCGGTAGAAACAAACGAATGATTCGTTTTGTATGTGTATCTCTAAATGGAAACCACCAAATGTCATAGCTAGATGAAATCAAAGAGACGTCCAAGTAGGGATTGTATTAAAAAAAGACAATATCAATGTGTAATATAATAAATGTTGATTCCTAAACGACTCTCTACGAGGTGTTGCTGGATTGATGTGAAATGAATGTTTAAGATTAGTTGTTTTTACAAAAAAACAAACTGGTGTGATTTAAGTGTATGTTAGATACCTATGTGTTAGAAGTTAGTTTCTCAACTTTTAAATGTTTCATTGTATAGGTATACTTTATGAAGATAACGTTCCCGTTAGTTAATTTCGGCCAGGTCAGCCGAAGCACAGGTAATCTGTCTTAGTTCATAGATGATTATGCCTAAATAAAGATTTATTATAATTTTATGGTCCTGACTAAATGTATTGTGGATCACTTTAGGTGAGCGTTAGTTCTTCAGTAAAACCTACATTTAATTAATAGGAATTTTAATACAATGTCGAAATCCCAATGGATGGAATGTTAAGTATCAAGATGGTTAGGTCAGGCTATAAAATGAAACAACGCAGTCTTACGAAGTAGTTTTAATTACAAGTCTAATGTTCTAATAGAGATACACATTGCAATATTGTTTCAGATCACATTTAATGCAAAAATTACAGTGAAGCATTTTGTGACACATACGGTATTGAAATTATAATGAGCATATTAACAGCGGTATTGAATTTTAAATCTTTAATTTCGAAGTTATGTTATATTATCATTAAATTTATTTAACAGGTTCAATTATATTATTATATTTAACAATCTATTATCGTTATTTATTTATTGTTGATTAGTTATACTTAATTTTTTTTTAGAAAAATTGCAGAATAATCCTTTTTTGTCAGTTTCAATACCGTTAAAGACTTATTTCTAATATATCAAGCACATAATGGCACGTACATGACATTTTACTGATCGTAGGGCTATTTATCACCTTGTATCTCAAGAACGTCGTCAATGCGTTTGAGACGGGTGAAGCCAGAAAATTTAATGTAATAATTTTTGTTAAGCTGTGTTATTGTAATAAGATTTGATATCAAATATACAATTGATAAGAGTTTCTTAGTATTTATTTCTACATACATACATAAACTCACGCCTTTTTCCCATGGGGGTAGGCAGAAACCACAGAACGCCACCTGCTACGATCCTTACATACTTCTTTCGCCTCGACTCCTCGGTTACGAGTACTGCGCACACGTCCTTTCTGAAGAACCCCACCAATAAGGTCAGGGTAGGTCTTTCTAGGGCGTCCTCTCCCGGCGGATTTATTTCTATTATGTTACAATTCCCTTAACATTTGATTGTGTGGTACAAAACTTCCAAATAAATGCAAAATACTTTAGCAACTTAATTCTTGAAAATAAACCTACATATTTAACACTTTGAAGGACACTAAACGAGACACAATAGAAGTTTTATTGTTATGACGCCTATGGGTGTTTAGTGTCCTTCATAGTGTTAAACAATTCGAAACTGCATTCAAAATTTTAATAAATCATCTTACCTTTTGTTGGCCACCCTACCGAAACTACACAATAAAGTTTATTTAATTTTAATCAAAAATCTAAATAGGATTTATAGCTATTATTAGGTACTTAATTACAAAATACATTGGCGTCGTCGTATCAGAATTAAAGTTAGATGTACTTCGAGCGATACTATATATATAACTAGCTTCTGCTCGCGACTTCGTCCGCGTAGCTTTTACACTCGCATTAGGTTACGTGTTTGGTTACTGCTCCGCACCTACTGGTCGTAGCGTGATGTTATATAGCCTATAGCCTTCCTCGATAAATGAACTATCCAACATAAAAATAATGTTTCAATTTAAACCAGTAGTTCCTGAGATTAGCGCGTTCAACCAACCAAACAAACAAACTCTTCAGCTTTATAATTAATATTATACTTATGTATAGATTACATAATGTACTAGAAACCACTAAATAGATATCTAAGGTTAAGCCTTTGGTGCATCAGCCTATACGTACAATTGCAAATGATAATAGTCATTGAAAGCTATCATTAAAATTAAATTCATTTATTACTGGATGTGGTACGATCCGGGGAATAGCGTCTACTGAACCAGGGGCAACTCCGTCAGCCTGTAATTCGTACCGAGAAAACAGAGTCGCTATCTCTAGTTTTAACATTATTTGCATTCTATGTGGTAACTTTTTAAAAGATTGAGCATAGCTTAGGAAGAAGTGTTCCACTCCGTCTAATGACGTAGATTTTAACTTTTTAACTTTATTGTTCGTTTGTTCTTCTTCACTTGATTCTTGTTTCTGTTCATTAGTTTGGTCTGCTGAGGAATCAGAATTGGTCGTGATTTCATCTGGGGCGTAAAAATCGGCAGTGCTAGTAGTTGGTTCTGTATCTTGAGTCTCTACTCTAGGCTTAGGTCTATACTTTGGCATTCTTCTACTGCTTAAGCAATCATCTAGAAACATCAAGTTTTCGGCCCAGTGCCAGTTCTTGTAGTTCTTGTAGGTGTCGGCGTGGGCAGGCTCCGACGATTTCTTGAACTTTACAAAGTTGTCTTTCAGACCTTTCCATTTGGTAAACCAGAGGTCCGCTAAAAAAGAAAAGCGTTTTATTATTATAAATGGCATCTCGTTATATATCGTATGCTAACCAGAGTGACATGTCAAAGCCAAAGTCAAAGCATTTATTTCAATTTGACCATTTACAGACACTTTTGAACCGTCAAGAGGTTACACAGAAAATTGAAGCTAGTTCTTCGTTCTAAAACGAAAGTCTTTATGGAGAAGAACGAGCAAGAAACTCCACGGAGTGAGTATAAGAAATGAGGAAATATGAATAAATATGTCCTCTCTTTGTACCCCAAGGTATCCTGAGACTTGAATGACGTAATCAGAGTGCACACGTTATTCAAGTCATAAACTTTAAGAAGAAATAATTTGACTGCCGTACTGTTCGACTCGAGGGGTATGCCTGTCATAATCTACCAAGTATTGTGATTGAGTCAGGCTATTAAATTAAACAACGCAGTCTTTATGAGGCTTTTTTAATGTTACAACACAAATAAACTATTAGGCACATATGCATTACAAAATGGTTTTAGATTACATTTCATGTTAAAAAATATATATATGGTAGTAAATACATACGGTAAGCAATGAAATTGTTAATATGGGATATGGGTACCTAAGTAATTTGCATTTCGCGGGCTGACAACGTTCCTCTTATGCAGATAAGTAACAAAATACTACGTAATTTGTTGTAGGTATTTCAACAAAGGCGTCGGTACCTAGAGAGAGACACTTTTATCATTTACAACTAAAAATTATGCTAGTTTAACATTTATTAGCCTTCGAAATTTAAATTTTCTTACGTTTCCTTTGCAATTTACAGCTAAGTATAACACCATTCAAGATCTAAACGAGGGCAATGATAGAGCTGTACAGATTGCTCAGTACTGTCGTGCAAAATTTGAAACGAGTCCATCGACACAAAAAGATGAGGCTGAGTATCAGATTAGATGGAAATCAGAAATTGTTATTAACATTTAGATAACCTCGAAATAGACCAAGATGGATGTACTATTAGAGACAAACACGTTGCAACTTTGTTTTAGACAATATTTTATGCAGTAACTACAGTACAGAAGGGTTTTAAAACTCAATTTTCTACTTACGGTAATTCACGTCAGTCACACTTTAACCGTCAATGGTATCACCAAAATCAAATTCACATAAAACTGGTTGAGGTACAATCCGGGTAATATCATCCATTGACTCTTGGGAAACTCCTTCAGCCTGTAACTCGTACCGAGAGAACAAAGTCGCTATCTCTAGTTTCAACATTATTTGCGTTCTATGTGGCAGCTCTTTATAAGACTGAGCGTAGCTTAGGAAAAAATGGTCTACTTCATCCAATGGATTGTTATTCTTTCTTATTTTATTGTTTTCCTGATCTTCTTCTTCTGTTCCGTAACTATGTATCTTTCTCTTTCTATTTTCTAGTCCGTCTACTTTAGGTCTATTTAACTGGTCTTTTGAGAAATTTAAATTATTCCTGTTGTCACCTGCATTTTGCAATTCAACCAAACTTCTTTTAGTGCTGGTGCAGTAATCTAGAAACCTCATGAGTTGAGCCCAGGGCCAGTTTTTGTACTTGTTGTAAATTTTGGGATATCCAGGTTCCGAAGCCTTCTTGTGGTTTATGTAGTTGCTTCTCAGAGTTTTCCACTTGGAATACCAAATTTCCCCTAAAAATAAAACTTGTTTTAGTAGGTTGAACGATGTATGATAAATTGAACAGTAAAATAAAGGGGCTACACTCGCCGAGGTATTAAGGTAAGTATCATGTAGAATGTCCTGTTGTATGGCTTTACGTAGTAGTTACATGAATTCTGTACGAAAAGGTACGTATGCCGCACTCAAATAAAAAAAAAATATATAGTAAGAAAAAAAAAATTGGTTTTGAATGTGATCGGTAGTACACTAACAGCTTATTATTTAATTACACTACAAAGAAGTGATTTTTTATATTTAAAAGTAAACTAAAGAAGTAGGTGCTTAGATACTTGTGATTATGATAACAACCTGAGTAGAGAGTGAACCAGAGAGAGAGAAATCCGAGATCCTAGAGATAGATCTCTGAACGTTGACCCTCTAATTGTGAACACTATAGAAGTAAGAATAACTTTTTTACAAATTTTTCTTCTTAAAGAAACGTAACTACAGAATAAATTTATTGATTAAGGAGACTAGGTACTTACTAAGTGCAGAATAATTTTAGTTTCGGAATCCGGCAGTAAAAAAACAAACAAAACCAAAGGCACAGACATTTCTCCCTGGCAACTAAAAAAAAACTTACAAAAAATGAACTACGTCAAATAAAACAACGCAGTCTATAAGAGATTTTTTTAATTAAACAAGATTTTTAACTACTGCTAATAACTAAACATTTTTCAATATTTATAACACATAACACATACCATCACGCCTGTTTTCCCCGGAGGGTTAGGCAGAGGTATACCAATGTACACCCACAGTTCGCCGGTATGTTTAGGTCCCGTGTAATAGGGGGCGAGCCTATTGCCATCAACCGGGCACAAATCCTAACTCCGAGCTGCTACTGAGAATTTCATAGAAAATCCCAATAACACTTTTTGCTCGACCTGGGAATCGAACCCAAGACCTCTAGCGTAGCAGTCGCACTTAGCACCACTAGGCTACCGAGGCAGTTCAATATTTATTTAAGCTATTTATGACACATTGAACATACATGCAGTTACATACATCATAAATTCTTAATGAATCGTAATTTTATTTTGGATACAGTATAAGTAAGTACGATTTTTTTTTCTGCATTCTTCTTGATTCGATGTAGGTAGAGTAGCCGCCATGAGTCGTGAGCACAAACGTCAAGTTCATCTTTGGGTATTTGTGTTCCTTTCTGGGTTTTCGGGGAGCTAAAGCTCCACGCGATCGGTCCAACTGACGGACCAATCGCGTGTAGCGTCATCGACCCAAAAAAACCAGAGAGACACCCAAAAATGAACACGTATGTGCTCACATCTCGTGGCGATACGAACTTTAAATTAGCACGTTAAATTTCTCCTTTTTCATTTGGAATAGTAGGATGACTCAAAATATATAAAGTGATGCGTCATTTAGAACACATTGTAAGTCCAAGTTTGTGTTCTGTGACGTTTGTGCCCACGACTCGTGGCGACTACTATATAGAAAATGGTGCACGAATAAGGAGAACAAATTTGAAAATCGAACCAGAAAACACGAAAAAAAAAGAGAAAGAATATTTAAATCGAAAAGGAATATCGAATCCGGAATTTTAAGTATTCGTCCAAGTCGAATGGAAATTAAAATGATCAAGATATTATATCAAAGGTTATTTATTTATTTGTTTATTTATTGTTGATTAGATTTATTTGATAATTCTTTTCTTGAACATAGTCTCACGAAAAATATTTTTTACTAATAGCAACACCGGCCGACCTCTAGCTTTAAAAATTGTCGTTTAATTAAAAGTGTCAATTTAGTGTAACCAATATTTGTAAAATAAAAATCATTCATCTTAAGTATCTACCATATAATATATAACTGCAAGTGATTTATAATTTTCATGTAAGTACATTATATGACATTATTTCTCAAAAGCGAAGTCAAAGCAAAATGCGTAAAACCTATGAGACAGAAGCACTCGGAAATTTGAATGACATATTTTTTGTTCATTTTGACTATCAAATACCCAATTGTTTTCAAGTGACTATTTCTATGTTACAAATCCTTTATAATATTTTCATGGCAGAATTAGGTAGGTACTTACCTACTTGATATTAAAATTACCTACAGTGAAAAACGTTAGCAGTTTTTTTTTTATTTGAAGCATAGCGCGTAGTACGTAATTCGACAACAGGAACACATTATTTTTACTTAATAATTGGTAAATGTTTTCTGTAACAACCAATGTAGATACTAGGTATTGCATTTTTAATGTCTTGTCACAACATCATAACACTTACAAAGTTTTAATCATCAAGGGTATTAAAAAATTCTAGTTCATATTTCACTGGACGCGGCACGATTCGGGTAATATTATCAACTGAGTCAGGGGGAACTCCGTCAGCCTGTAATTCGTACCGAGAGAACAGAGTCGCTATCTCTAATTTTAACATTATTTGCATTCTATGTGGTAACTTCTTAAAAGATTGAGCATAGCTTAGGAAAAATTGGTCAACGCCGTCCGGTGGAGGAATGATATTCTTTTTATTTTTATGGTCCTCTTGATCATCGTCAGACGGCTCCGTGTTCTGCCTCTTTCTTTTTCTACTTTCCGGTTCTTCTGGTTCCGTGTCATTTGACTCCTCCGTGTTACCATCTGGGATGTACAACTCCGCAATATTATTAGAAGGTCTAGGAGTACACCTTATTCTTCTGCTGCTGGTAAAGTTGCAATCGTCTAGAAACCTGACGTATTCAGCCCAGGGCCAGTTCTTGTACTTCTTATAATTTTCGGCGTAAGGCGGTTCAGTGGACTTCTTGAACTTCGCGTAGTTGTCTTTCAGACCTTTCCACTTGGCACTCCAAATATCCGCTGAAAATGAAATTTGTTTTAATAGGTTGGTTGACGAAATTGTGAATATAATTTACAACTAATAGTCGGACTAACATCTTGACATGATCGCCGAGGACGGTATTTAGGTAACGTGTAACAGGTACTTATGTTCATTTGTTCTGTAACCATTGCTGTTTCCTAAGCCTTAATTCAAACACAAGTAGGTCACTGATAAATTCCTTCCTAAAATTAGCACCGAGAGCCGTACCTCGCGTAGTGGTGGTAGGACCGCTATACCATCAAGCAACCGACTTGACCCCAGAGGCTGACCGCTGAGCGTGGCGAGGACTTGGGTTCGATTTCCAGGTCGGGCAAATTCTACTAAATGACGTTTAAATTAAAGCCGCAATTTAGTTCCAAAAATAAAGGTCTCATAACTAAAAACGTTAAAAATCTAGTCGCGATCTCGTCTCAGTAACAATGTCAAAAACTTGTCAAAAAGAGGTAATTTTGACAAATTGAGACTGGGAATAGAATGCGTTGTTTAATTTACGAGGATTGACCCCTGAAATTTGTGTAGTAACAAAAAAAGTAGGACAGCCGTTCATTCGTTTACAGAATCTCGCAATAAAGTAAAAAAAAAAAATATTAATTTTAGAACAAATGGAAATATAAAATTTATTTTTTAAAAGGTTCTTAATTATTTAGCAAGTGGTCTTAATCTCTATGCACAGTGTGTTAACCAATATTTATTTACGTAGTACCTACCTAATCAACGGACTATCAACATAATAATGAATGTAGTAGGAACCTACTTATCAAAACATAGGTATAAAAGCGGTTCCATGATAAGCAAATTATTTGTAATTGGTGACCATTACAATACCTAGATACATAATTATAACATACCATCACGCTTGTATTCCTCGAAGGGTTAGGCAGAGGTGTACTAATGAACACCCAAAGTTTACTAAAAGCTTCGATGGTTTTCTATCAGAGAAATTAATTACCTAGTGATGAAAGTTTGTATTACTTATGAGATATGACTTCGTGCTATACAGGCTTTTAATTAATGTAGCACGTGTTTAGGGAATATGGATGACGGATATTTAATGTATATTAAACATTGCTCGCTTTTATTCCCAAAGGGAGTAAGCTGAACTGTAGTTATACTGTTGTACAATTATGGTTTGTCAATGATCATTCCAACACGGGAACTTCCGGGGCTGCGGGTTGTTCGTAAGAGATACCGCGCCCCCGAAACGCAAAGGGCACAAGAAGGAACATGGGTGGGTTTTAGTCAGTAAAAGTCTGACACTCCCTCCCGCCCCACCCAGGGCGGGAGAAGTTATTTGATGATTTCCCACCCCCCCAAAAAAAAAACATGGGAACTTACGTTATTACGATCTCATGTTGATTATTAATTAACACCTAAACTAACCTATTGTTAATTTGTTTTCCATAGGTTAACTGAAAACCATTTCCAAACAATATCTAATGTATGTTTAGGTCCCATGTAATAGGGGGCGAGTCTATTGTCATTAACCGGGCACAAATCCTAACTCCGAGCTACTACTAAGAATTTCGTAGAAAAACCCAATAACATTTTGCTCGACCAGGGATTCGAACCCCAGACCTCTAGCGTAGCAGTCGCGCTTAGGACCACTAGGCTAACGAGGCAGTAATAGGCTGTTTTACATATTAAGACCCTCATAACGAACGACATTAAAAACCGTTAGCAATCGGTGAACATGTGCATAAGAATATACTAGGTGTAACTAAGTTCTATGAAACCCTTACAGGGGTCATTGACCTCATTGTTATGTACCACCCCTACTATGGGACCAATCCAGAAATAGCAAAAATAAAATCAGCTGATCCGAAGTTTACGTAGATATTGTTGTTTTTTCTTTGTTCATACAACTCGACAAATTGTACTTGGAACCTAAAAATACTGGCGAAGTGATGCTGTACGATTGGTATAGTAGTACCCACGAATCGTTAGCACAAATGTCTAGTTAATTTTTGGGTTCCTTTCCAGGTTTTTTGGGCCGGCGACGCTGCACGCAATTGATCCGTCAGTTGGACCGATCGTGTACAGCGTCCACGCCCCAAAAAACCCCGAAAGGAACCCAAAAATTAACTTGACATTTGTGCTCACTACTCGTGGCGACTAATATACACCGCTGCTTTACCCTTCGGGAAATACAGGCTTGATGGTATGTTGCTGTTGTACGGACCCAGGTGATGTTATTTCAGGGTTGGTACCCTCGGTAAAGTTGTTCACAATTGAGTTTTCAATATTTCAATCAAGACACCTTGCATTTAGTGTTCAGTTGATAGGCACCTATTTTAAAACTACAATAAATTAAGTAGATAACAAGTTAACATCGCTATTATTATTATAAAAACCTACAGAGATACGTACCTACTTAGTCTGCTGATTATGTTAATTCTTTTCGAGAAAAAAAACCAGCTTATGTAAACAGTCATTCCAAAAGTCTGAACTAAACAACTTTGAATTTTGTTAATGAAAAAAGTAACAAGTAGTTAGAAGATACAAACAAAGGAACTTTGGTATATATAATACTTTTTGTTTCAATGAAAATACCGCAATGATTATTATTTGTACTTTTTAGCTAAGCGTCGAAAACATAAATTATTATATTTTGAACAAAATTCTTAATTTTTTTATTATACCTATACATTATTTAGATCCTTGCTTCCTATATGTACTAACACGTTTCCATTTACAAATATAGACTTTACACAATGTGTAAATTAAGTTGTATTTAGGACGATTTGACCTATTATTATTGTCACTACTGCTGATAAAACAAAATATGTAATTGGTTCCAATATCATTTTGTTTTCGACGCTCGAGGGCTGCGACTCGTGCGTGTGTTCCACTCGTAATCGCGTTCAACACCACGCACATGTGTACGCAGGTATAACTTACACAGTAGTCAAATAGATGGCGCTGCCTTCAAAGCATGGCTGCACTTACCATTGCCGGAGCCCATTTCACCGGCGATTTCTTTCCAAGTTGCCAGTCTCCTTGGCCGATTTTTGTACTCCGGATCATTCATATCATATAGAAAAGGTCTTTCTTTAACTAAATCAATCAATTTCTCTGTTTCGGACATGGCGGCAGTCATGTTTCCGTCAGTGGGGTGAAACGTTAGAACGCGCACGACGTGCGTTCCTGTTGACCGCCGCGGTCGGACTGGCATGCGCGAAGTTTCTAGAAATTGCGTGAAGGACAGAGAGCGCCGAACTCCCATCGCGGAACGCGTGACCGCTCTCTCTTTCACACACGGGGTTATCTCTATTAAAATGACTACAACAAAAGAGTTTGAGATAGGGGAAAGAAATAAACAAGTTTGCATAGCAGGCTGTTTATTTTTGGTATCTACTTAAATATTATATTTATTAACGTAAATTACTCTACTACATACATGACATATTATACGCTCATTGAATCGTTGACAATCACCTTGTTATATTCATTGTTATGGCTTTACCATCAGCGTTCTTTTGATTATTTTAATATTAATATGTTATTTCTTGGTCAGGGTCATCACTTAGTCAATTAAGAGCGATAAGGGACCATAAAATGATAATACTGCCTATTATTGTCCCACTGCGGGGCAAAGGCTTCTTCTCATACAGAAAAGACACGAGCATTTAAGTTTATGAAACTGTTTTACAAGGAGCGACTGCCTGTTTGACCTCCACAACTCTGTTACTGGGCAACACGATACCTCTTGGTAAGACAATCAGTGCATATATCTATATTTATATAAGGAGAACCTGACTGTAATTGACTAACGTATCAGCATACAGCTGACACTACTTGAATTAAAATGAAAGACACACGACTTCCTTTTAAGATATGGGCAAACACTAAGAAAGAGTTTCAAAAGTGATGAAAAAGACTTTTTTCTTGGTTTAAACTTGAGACTTGCCACGAATACGAGCCTAAGAAAGTAGTCTCACTTTATTAGACTTTTAATGAAATTTCTCAAAAGCGTTTTGGGTGGAAAGAAGAAAATCTACGAGGACGAAGCCGCGAGCAAAGTGCTAGTCGTAACATAAATAAGGCGCGGTCACTGACGTTGCTCAAAACTTAAAATCCATATCCTGCTCCCACCCACTGCAAAGGCAAGGCACCAAGCCCTCGTAACGAGCGCGCTAAGGCCGTTAGAGAGAGACCAAGTTTCGGAAAAGTCTATTAAATCTAGTAGATATTTTTACTAGGCTATTTTGTCGAATTATTTCAATATAACACTTTTATAGGAGGAAACTAGGAATGGATAAAAACTGCAGTTGCATAATTTTATTCAATTAATAGATTCTGCGGGTTCGTTGTCGGGCAAGTAGCGATACGACTTTGTCTATCGTATTTTTTCAGTCCATCTTAGATGTCACTGATATCGGTGAAGGAAAACATCTTGAGGAAAGCTGGATTTATAATTAATATAAGTCTGAAATCGGCAGTCCGCCTTGAGTAAGCGTGGTGATCAATGCTCGTGCCTTTTCTGTTTAAAAAGGGGCCTTTGCCCTGCAAAGGGACAACAATAGACTGGAATTTCTGTTTTACATTATTTTAATATTATTATTACCTTTGGAATCTAGGGATTGATGAGACTGCAGTGCATAATTAAATTTAAATAATAGCCTTCTCTCACGACTTAATTCGTGTGATTTTCTTCACTCGCGTAAAGTTACGCTATTCGTGACTGCTTTTATTTGACGGGAAACTGATGAACTACAAGGCTAGGTTTTGAAGTCTTTATCCTATCTACAATTTCATCGAATTTAATTCGTTTTTGGCCAAAATAAGTTTGTATTGAGGCGCTCTTAATCGTCAAGTCGATAAAATCTTCTTAGGCCGATCTCTACCAAAGCGAAAAGCAGAGATGTCTCGTACAACCAATCGGTTTGCGTTATTTCCACGTCTTTCCATTTAGCTTCAACACAAAACAGTGCAGTTTCCTATTTGAATTTTACGAGACATCTCCTCTCCTCTCCCTTTTGGTGTAGTACGGGCCTTATGCAACCAAAACTCTCAACACTGCTAAAATGCCGCATGTAACAGCTAGACTTTTAAAAGATGATAAATAACTATTTATCAGCCCATTGCATTGTTAATATGTTTCCTATTTGCAATTTTGTGTCAATAATATTTAATATAAAAGCATCATCTTTACACTTCTCAACAAATACATTTAGTTTTCCATTCATGTCTTTATAGAAGGACGTCAGGGTAGAAATAAAACGAACGATTATTGTGAAAGCACCAGTCAATAAATTTTATTCACTAAAACTCCCTTAGTATACAAATCTGATATTAGTAATGTGGATGACGTGGTTCCTACAAGTGCTGGTATATCTGGTTATCTGCTACCATTCTTACCAAGACATTATTCAATCACATACATGTAATATTACCAAGATAACTGAATCTTTGGAAAGTCACAGATAGAAGACAAGTCAAGTTGCGCCGAACACGTGTTACTTTTAGTCTTGTCGTATGCAGGGCTACCATCCGTTTAGGATGCCCCGGAATTGGAGTCCTAGTTAAGAGGGCGTTCGGAGGTCGGCTGGAAGGTGTTTTCAAAATGCAACCGGACCTTTATGGCAGGAGAATACTGATAAGATCTTTTTAGTAGCTCTCAATTTGAACGCGCCTTAAGACAAAAATCTTATCTTCTTTTAAATAATTCGTTGCTTTTTTTTTCATATTTGGGTGTTGCCATCGTCCAATGTCCTCTAATATTTTTGTTACTTTCGAAAATGTAATTATTTTAATCGTGATTGATAATGTCGTGGTCAAAATGGAACTTAATATTATTATTAAAACCTAAGATCTGTTTCATTGCTTACACAAAATCATACAAAAATTATACTTCGTCAACTTTTCTAATTACTTACAGCATATCCTAGTAACGAAACAGACCTTACATCTTTAGCGATAAGAACCAGTTTCGCATGAGTTTCATCTACTACAAAAATGAACATTTATTGTGAAATTCAACAAACATAATATGAGATCTTTAAATCAAAAACATTTAGTGATAGTACAGTACTTACGTCTAATTATAATTTCTTATTTTAACAATTAGAATGAGAAAGCAGTTTACCGATGATCAAAGCAATGACTATTTACAATTTACTTATTTTTGGAATGTTTAAGTATGGAATTAGTTAAACCAAGGGGCTTAGTGAGTCACATTATAGCTACAATGCTTTAGTTTCTACTACGACAACGAAGTTAACTAATTTAACCGTTGATTTTAATGTCGGTTATACACAGTTAACGCACTGCATTACCTGACATTTGGAAAACAGGGGTCAAGTATTGCAGGGCACTTACTGTACATAGTGAGTGACTGTACATACATATTATGGAAATACTTATTATATCTTTAATTCGTATATTGTCACTACGATACCTGAGACATTATGAAGTACATTACCAATGAATAATATTCCCTACAACATCCGACAATTTCAAAAATATGTAACTATATCAATGAAATGAGATCATTTGTGAAAGCGCCATCTATTGGTGACACAGCGACACTATGAGAGTACATTACGAGACAGAAAGCTCGAAGCTTCGTCCTGAGCTTACACATACCTAAACATCTATTAAAGTAATTTTAGGTATAAAATAGATTTATTTTTCTAACCTATAAACTATACATCATTTTAGGTTCTAGTCGATCAATGAGTATTATTTTTGTCCAATCCTGCGAATGCCTGGATTTGAAAATCGACTGTTTGATTCCCGCCTAAAGAATGAATAGTATTAAATGCTCTGCCTACAAATACTCTTTGACAATTCAAAAGTGCCTGTAATTGGTTTAATTTTAATAAATGCTTTGACTTTGGCTTTAACTTTGACTTTGACTGTTGTATATAACGTAACTTTTTGATATTAAAATTAACTGTCAGTTTGTCCTTGGTGTTAATTTGATTTTTTTCTTTTGGTTAATTTGTCACTGGCTTTTCTGCTAAATTATCATTTGCGAATGGAAGAGTAAACCTAAATTGTGTTGAAACTTTTAGTGAGGCTGATGAGATCTAGAATGAAAAATAATACATCTATACTTACGAATAGTTTGTCAGACATTACATAAATATCCATAACGAGTGAACTTCCATTACATCAAGTGTTCTTACATTTAGATATGTAGAGTAATTAGAAGACATTGAAACGAGAGAGATTGTCATAAATATTCGGCTGTCAAGTTCACAATAATCTTGAGTAGTTTTGAGCATACTGCTTGTTTTCGACATACTATTGGAGAAATTTGACAAGTTGGAAGTACGATCGAGGTGCAATTTTTATTTAGATCACTATCTCTTTCTTCTCTTCTATTCAGCTCCTCGACAGCCGTTATGTCACTCCCGTTTCAAAACATTAAGTTAATCTACATTTGAATAAACACGAGTTTGCATTGTGTCCTGTGATTACACATAATACATCAATGTTTTACAACAAAGGGGGGCGGGGAGGGGACGCTGTGCGCTTTCGAACATATAGAAAATACTTCACGCGAATAAATTCCAAATAATTTCGTCTATCTAATATACAATATCATTTTTAGTTTATGAATTAACTCTAAAACCAACTCTTCGTAACCTCCGCTGGACTTTGGCTTTGCCATCCTACTTCTTACCGTACTCTGTGCAATAATAATAAGTGAGAAAATAAACGAACCAAATTATTATGGCCGATCTTTGTAGGAAAATAAACTTGAGTGTAGGCAACAAACCTTCTGTATCAGCTCAGGCCTCTCTGACAAAATTATTCAATTATTTCTACATCAAAATTAGATGGAATTCTAGTGAGCTATAGACAAGAGACTCAGACACTCTTTCAATACTTTCCAATTCAACAAATTGAGGAATACTTTGGAAAGATATCTGGATAATTTCAGTTGTACTCTCTAGAGAGATACCAAGTCCAATGTGTTGAACACAGAAAGTATTACAACGCATCGTAAGCCTAATAAATTAAAATGGGTGAAATTGAAATATGTGACATCCTTGTCGATACTGCACAAGCTTCCTCTGATCCTGTAGTTGAATTTAATATCCTTAGCCGCCTCGTAGAGCACACTAAGCTGCCATTGAACGCGTTTCCTCCAGAATACATCGTCTGTGATGACTGACCACGAACTCTGGAACTGACGTGAACTTAGACAGCTTAGAGTGCTCTGTGAGGTACCAATGCTGCCAAGGATACTGATTTTATCGAACTACTACTATTCATGTCCAAAGTAATTAAGAGCAAGCCAGCTGTTTCCCAAAACTTTAAGTAGTTGAGTATTAATTTGGAACCTTGTCACCGCCTACAGGTCAGTAAATTAGTGCAGTATGAACGTGGGACGGGGGTGGGGCCGTGGGAGAAGGTGAGTGGTGCCGCGTTCACTCCTTGAGCTTGTGCCAGTCGGCGATCTGCCGGCGCGGCGCCGCCTGCACCTCGCGCCAGTGGTGCCGCGCGCTGCCCGCGCCCACCGCGCCCAGCTCCAGCCGGCCGATCACCTGGATTACGTACAGCTATTATTAGTACGAGCACACGTAAGCGAAAACTATAAAAAATCCTTTGCGGCCATTGCCGTTTAATGAGTAGGCGTGTAAAATAGACAGCTGCAACCCATGTCGTCGTAGAAGGTAAACAAAGTTTTAAACTCATGTAGGCCATTGAGAAGAGTGGTCGTGGTAATACTTACGGGAAGATCACAAAGGTAACATCCAACAAGTGATGTCTTCTAGTTTAAATTAATTAATGAAAAAACTAATACTGTTTGCTAAACTATAGTTAAATTAGGCATTTCAGAAAGCCACATACCTCATTCTTGGTAACCCTGTCCCAGTCAAGTACAAGCAGTTCAAGTGACACGTGGTCGAGCGTTGCGTTGGGGGCTGCCGGGACCTCGAACACGAACGACTCGTTAAATACCGGGTTGAGGGTGCGTTTCTTCACGTGAGTCTTCTTCTTGGCGATGCGTTGTCCGTTGTATAGCAGGTACATCTTTACGTAGCTGTGAAGGAAGAATTGGTCAAGTATTTTTTTGGGTTTTCTACTTTATGCTAAATGAATCCATATTGTTGTCAAAAATGAAGATCAAATTTCGAAATTATCTTTAAGATCTCAAGATACGTTAAGCGAAGAAAGATAATTTCCGTCTGTACATACGAAAGACCAATACATTCGCAGAAATTATGTACAAAAGGCATGATTATGTCATTTTTATTCAATACTAACGGGTCAGCAAGTCCGGTGACGTCCATCTTGGGTAGGTTGCGTGCCTTGAGGAGCACGACGGTAAGTCGAGCCGCGGCCGGCTGCCAGCACAGAGACACCAGCACCTCGCCGCGACCCACGCTGCGCATCTATATAACAATGGCGAAGATTAGTGTCTCGGCTTCATGTTGATAGAACTAGTTTAAGAAGACAACAACGAGATCCTGCTCTCGCCTGTTATTACAACAAGTTAGCACCACTATAAGTGTGATTAGAGTCGTCATTGTCGGGTAGATTGGTAAGCTTGAAGCTATTCATTTGTTTCAGAAATAAGGACAATGCTGCCTTGACGCCAATTTTTCTAAGCAAAAACGTTCAAAATCTAGTCATTGTCCTCATCTCCGCGACAATCAATATCAAAAAATGGTCAAAAATTAAAAGTTTTGACAAGCAGGCAATTTTGACAGTCTGACATTGAGATTATAGTGTGAGTGTATCTACAATATATTTTTGTACGTAGGCTCCTTTAAGGGCTATAAAAGGCGATACATATAGAGAAGCTGATGATTAAAAACTATTGCTAACTGTCTCCTGTTTACCTTGAGACTGCGTGGTTGTATTTCGCGGCAGAGTGCCATGGCCTCGCCACTCTGTAGCTGCAGGTTCGTAAGCGGGGACACCACCTCTCCAATTATCTCGTCACGGGAATATCTGGAACATATAGTTAAGAATCAGAAAACAGATTAAAATCTTTAGAAGTTCTCGTCGCAATTTTGTTAAGAAGCAAACCGATGGACTTGTCGTCATACCATTTTTTCACACCAGTGTGACAAATAGGTTATTATGTGTCAAAACGGTACAAAGGTAGTCTTAATGCTTAAGACATTTTCTACCAATCTGCTTTAAGTAAAACTGGTGGAAAATCACCCTGAGGTGGTGGAGAGAGTAAACGTAGTACCTAGGTGCAACATATTAGAAAGATATGTAACTCAATAATAATTTACTAATCATACCACGCATATACTATTGTCTACCACTTAGTGTTGGGGAGTCTTGCTTACCTGTCAAAGCTGAGTACGACGAAGTGCAGGGTGATGGCAGCGATCTGGTGCGGGGCGATGCCGTAGAAAGTGAAGTCCTCATCGTAAACAGGGCAACGGGTCTTGCGAACGACCCTGGAATTATTGCAAAAAAAACAGGTTCAACTTGAGAAAGTTGTAATATATTTTGTGGGAAACTAATACTACCATCAATCACCGAATAGTTTCTCCCTTCCATATTATTATTATACACCCATATAAGACTCAAAGCGAAAGACCTTCTCAAAGCGAAAGTAGGTACAACGATCATTAGAAATACATACCTACATGAAAGTCTATTTAAAGCATATGTTCAACGTGAAAATTCTGATGTTGCTAATGCTTGAGAGGTCTTACAACTAACGGGCACGGCAGCCCAAACATAGCCCTGACTTAAAGGAGGTGGGGTACTAACCTGGTCTTAACCTTGTGCTGTTTGTCGGGCAACAGCTGCAGCTTGACATAGGGGTCTGGGCCAGCGGGCTCGCGGCCTGGCAGACCCTGGCACGATACCACCGACACCACCAGAGCGTTCTTCTCGTTCTCATAGCTGTGGGGGCAGTAACAGAAATGAAAAAACAGTTTATCTTCACCTTACAAAATGGGGGATTATTGTGAGAGTAGGCATTACAGTGTCCAAAATGGCCATAAAATACGCCTATATTTAAAAGGACATTAGAAACTCCGCTGATACCGCGATAAATGTGGGCACCTACCTACTTGGCCCAAAAACTCTAAGAAAAAAAAAAGAATAAACTTGTTGTCGTGTTGTTATCGTCAACACACATAGTATACTGTAGTCCGTACAGTTGAACAGCGGATCTTAAAGTTAATAATTTTGGGGAAAATGGGTTTGTAGCCATTGCTCGTTAATTCTCTGGTCTCCATTAAATAAAAAATATTTTTCTGAAATGTACGTAAAAGACGATAGCAATAATTTGTACAGACTCATTTTCGTTCCTATATTTAGATGATATTTTATTTCTTTTACTTGGAAGTGAAGCGGAAAACGTAATTGCTTGTAAGTTACGATAAAAGGGTCGGTCGGTATAGATTTTTTTGTAGATACAGTTGTTATTTTTGTCTTACAAAAGTACTCGAGGTTTGGTGAAGAAACCATAATTGCTTTATAAACTCTTGTAAAGATGGCGTCGTGTATTTGGTATTTAAATATTAACACAAGATTCAAAAAGCCTACCTATGCCTTTTTCACCAATTACATAGTCAGTTTCAAGTAATATCGAAAATCTCCAAGATTCATCTCCAAGCCAATCTTATTTTGTAATAAATCGTATGGGTAAGATTAACGCTGTTTAAAAAAAAAGAAAGAACAGTCCGCTACGAGGGCCGACAAGACGCAATTTAGATAGATACAAATATTGTATCATGAAACAATTAATTAAGCAAACGCAATAATAATTAAATTAGATTTTCTATTACGTATTTTGATTGTCTCGGAACAGGGGTACTAATGAAACAAGTAGAAACTCATTTCAAAGGTATATTACGTCAATATGACAAAGTTTCACGGAAACCAATATTCTCCATAAACAAATATTCAGTACTATCCAAAATACGTCTGGTATTCGTTATTGATTACGCCCCGTCGTGAACTAAGGCAATAACCCTTGAAGATATTTGTTAGGTTCTAGTCGTAAACTAGGTCATATCTAGCGGGAGACTAGGGCAATGTAGACACAGGCAATATTGTAAGCAGTACTTGTTCAGATTTGTATCGACCGGTCGCGTTGAACAATTGTTATTTCTGGCTTTTTCTGGAACAGCTTTTTCGGTTGGTTTTTTGCGTTTTGGTTTTTTAAGAATTAGAATATTTATGAAGAACACGATGTATAAACTAAGTTTTATTTTTCATGTTTTGTTTTGTTGTTATAGGTACCTTGATAAAATCAATAATACATTTTTTGTCTTCAACTACGAATAAGTACTGATAGCGCCAAACTTGTGGTGAAATTCTGAGCGACCTCAAAACTACCATCGACAAGCAAGGAAAGAGAATAAGTACTCATTCCATGATAGTTTCCTTGTTTTCACATTTTTTATTTTTCGAAATTCGTACTTCTAGCAGATGTTTTCTAACAACAAAACACAACCTCGTAATCGAGTGGCCTCAACAGCACCGAAAACTAATAAACTTTCTATTTGGTGTCCACAAATAGATAAGGATAGTCCTGTAAACGTACGTGAGCCCTGTAACTGTAGGTACAGTCAGTGTAAAAAATATGGGAATAAACATTCTTGAATATCACTAAGTGAGACAGGTATTACAGAAGTGTAGTCCATAAAAAAAAAATGGCCATACACTCTCTTAATATTAAAGCTTTGCGTCATACGAGTTATCAAGCTATTTTGTACCATATTTTATTTATTTTTTTGCCGATGGGAAATCATCAAATGACTTCCCCGCCCTGGGCGGAGCGGGAGGGACGGAGGGTGTCAGACTTTTACTGACTAAAACCATAAACCATGTTCCTTCTTGTGCCCTTTGCGTTCCGGGGGCTTGGTATCTCTTACGAACAAGCCCCGGTAGGTATCGGTCCTGAGTGGCCCTTTCAATGTTGTACCATATGCGGTGGAAATATTGTTTCTTTGGATGAAGCCCAAGACAGTGTGTTGACTGGCCTGACAAAAGATATCGTACGGTGTCTGATTATCAATTAAGAAACGAAAAGATCTCAGAGTGAACACACTAGCTATCAACAATAGTTAAATTGAGGAGAACTTTATCCAAATACGATAAAGTTTAATTTACTTAGCAATTTTGTTTGTTTGTTATGCCCAATGTTTTTTCACTTGACTGTACCTAAGTGAGTAAATAGGGGTCGAAAGAAACACGTTACAAACTTTATAGAGATGGCGGCGCAGCGGGCGCGGGTGACACTTTTCCAATATTTTACGATTAACCCTCTAGGGACTGGTTTAGTTTACGTTTTATTGGTAAATATATGTGAAAGGGTGTCACGTTACGTAAAGGTAGAATGAATCAATCAATTATATTAAACCTGAAAACGTAAACGTCAATTGTTTTGCGTGAAAAGGAATGTTGTTATAAAAAGAGGTAGGTATAAACCCACATGGTTTGATAACGGGCAAAACTCGACCAATGTGACTTTTATATTGTACCTACTTGAGTTTATTTTGCACGTCACTGACATCGGTCAAGGATAACATCGTAAGGAAACTTGGCCTCATCTATACCCATATTATAAAGCTAAACAGTTTGTTTGGTTGAACGCGTTAATCTCAGGAACTACTAGTGTGACTTTAAAAAATATTTTTGTGTTGGATAGTTCATTTATCGAGGAAGGCTATAGGCTATAAAACATCACGCTACGTCCAATAAGTGCGGAGCAGTAACCAAAGACGTGACTTTATGCGGGTGAAAAAACTACGCGGACGAAGTCGCGAGCACTAACTAGTAATTAATATAAATCTGAAATCGCAAATACGCCTTGAGCAAGGGTGGTGATCAACGCCCTATAAGCTTCCTCTTTTCTTTTTTAAATTGTACATATTTTGTAACCTTTTTATTTGATGTACGTTTTGTGTTCAGGTTCATTATTGCGTATAATTGGCACTTATGTAAATAGAAAATAATAATAGTAATAGTTAAATAGAATAAATTCAGCCGGCGACTACAGAAACGTAGATATTTCAAGAAACATTTATTAAGATAAATATTTGGAGTGTCTAAGTAAGAAACTCTGTAGGTAAAAGATAACAAACTTGTAGATAGGAAAATTATTCTCATTAAAAGTACGGCAAGAAAATCTCATTTGTATTTACTTACGGCAAAGATTCAATATTAAAACGCTTTTTATTATGAAATGGCTTTCGTTGCGAAGCTGTCTCGGGCCTTGTTTGTCGATAGATTGATTTTTAAGGCAAAATATCGCAGTCTTACGTAAACTAAATAATATTACGGATGGCATACATCGTATTGAAAACTTATTGAATGGAATAGATTTTTTTTTTATATAACCGATGACGACCTATAGCCTACGAACTGTGGATGTACATTGGTTACACCTCTGCTTAACGCTTCGGGGAATACAGGCGTCATGGTATATGAATGATACCTCTGCGGGGTTTAAAAACAGGTGTGCATGCCGAATCTATCGTAAAAGCTTTCCTTATGATGATTCCACCCCATACAGAAAAGTGCTACTAGTTCTAACTGGTACCCCTAGTTTCATAAATTAATGTGATAAATTGCTGTGATTGGTTGTTGATAATTAATTAAGTCAACTAATGACAGGAATTTATGGCATTAATTTATCGTTTGAGAAATAAGGGCGTAATCTCCAATACTAACATTCAATTTGAAATATACTGTCAGTGATACGAGATAAATATAGATTCTACCCCACCAAGTAAATGGAAAGGTAGGATGGATACTTATCTCGGGTCACCGAGTGAACGTTACTAAGTATATTAAGTACAACTTTTGTAAGCTTTGTAAATGTGAGTACCATGGAGCCTTTTATTTATTTTATTATTATGTGTTGGACACTACGAGCATGGTGGTTGAGGGCTTTGTCATGCTCACTTAAATGTCTCGCTGATGGTGGCGCGTGGGTCGGATCATTTGGTTCCCTTCATGATGGTTGAGCTAAGTGGTGCTGATCCTCGTGTCATGTTCGTGAACGGGCGCTGTCAGTGGGATTGGTCATCTCTTAACTGCCATGGCTTACATCTTTAGTACTATTATTATCATATATTTTTTTTTTAATTGTTTTATATTTAACTTCATTGTTTTCACATGTAGAAGCAACAAGAATATTGTAACCAAGATTCTGTAAAAACCAATTTGAAAAGAGTGTCCATGGAGTTTCTTGCTCGTTCTTCTCCATAGAGACCTACGTTTTGGAACGAGCAACTAGCTTCAACTTTTTGTATGAGTAACTTCTTGACAATTCAAAAGTGCCTGTAAATGGTCTAATTGAAATAAATGTTTTGACTTTGACTTTGAAGCCAACTTCTAATTTATCAACCTTGTTATCAAAACAAGAGCCTCTAAAAACAGAACAATATTCTTGCAAATAGTTGATTTGTACCTGATAAGGGGAACATTTTACTAGCGGCTGAGTATCGTAAAACGAATATATATTCAAGTTTACAGCCTTTGCCAGACGATACGACAGTTTATTATTAAAACACAGTAAAAAGGCTTAGATACCATTAAAGGCTTTTATGTCTCGTGTAACAAAACACCCCCTAGGGTTGTACAAATGGATTACTTTTTAGTGAGAGTAATATTCGGAAAGGTTTTAGTGCGAGCGAAGTTTGAGGTAAATTATGATGATGTACAACCCTAATGCGCCGTACAAAACTTGAACTTATTATTTATGTAAAGCGTCGGAGGCTACGGCTGCTGTTGGGTTTCATATCGTTTCAGTCCCGGCTGTGTTAGGGAAGGTTTCGTTTTATTAAAAAAAATCAGTCGCTTAGGTATTCGAAGATAATATTGTTGTACCTATTATAAATAGTAGATAAATTATAGTAACTGCCTCGGTAGCCTAGTGGTCCTAAGCGCGACTGTTACGCTAGAGGTCTTGGGTTCGATTGCCAGGTCGAGCAAAAAGTGTTATTGGGTTTTTCTATGAAATTCTCAGTAGCAGCTCGGAGTTAGGATTTGTGCCCGGTTAATGGCAATAGGCTCGCCCCTTATTACATGGGACCTAAATATACCGGCGAACTGTGGGTGTACATTGTTACACCTCTGCCTAACCCTTCGGGGAATACAGGCGTGATGGGATGGTTATAAATTATAGTATAGCAGTCGCCACGGGTCGTGAGCAAAAGTGTCAAGTTAATTCTTGGGTTTTTTGGTTCCTTTCGGGGTTTTTTGTGGCGTGGACGCTGCACGCGATCGACCCGACTGGCCGACTAATCGCGTGCAGCGTCTGTGGCCCAAAAAACCCAGAAAGGAAACCAAAAACCCAAAAGTTAATTTGAGATTTGTGCTCACGACTCGTGGCGACTACACTATGTAGGTTAGTAGGTACTGGTCGTTTGAATTTGTAATTATAAAACTGAATTTATGAGCAGCTTATTTACTTACAGTACGAAAGAATAAAGTAATTTTACTAATTATTACACAATAATTAATTAAATATTAAATTTAAATATTCATCAAGAATCTCTCATCTTTCCCTTAAATAGAGAGATACCTGTAGGACTCGGCGGCACAATGGCTTCCTAAATGCGATTAAAAGCTTATGGAAGCTTAAAGCTCCGTAATAATTTAAGAGATGACGGTTAACGTAAATAATTATACCGTTAAAAGTGCTTAGAGTTTATAAGATAAAGGCAATTAATTTTCATACAGTAGACATTTGAATTGTCTTTTGTTATTTATTTAAGGAATACCAACAATGCCCTTTATTGATGTGTTCGTCCTAGATGCTGAAGCAAAAGCAGGAACTTAACGATTTTAGTCAAATATAGACTATATACGTGGATCAAGAAGGTTCTATTTCAAAATATCAATACTGCCAATGTAATGTCAATATCACCTTTCAGCTGTTTCATCCGCTTAGCCTTTTGCCAAGTATTTTGAGGTCGTATTTATTCTATTTGGATGCAACTAAATACCAATGTTCTATATGGAGCGACTGCCTATCTGACCTCTACAACAAAGTAACTGGCCAACACGAGACTCCTTAGTAACACTGGTTGTCAGACTTTGGGGCTTCTGACTACCCTTAACGACTGTGAAAGATCAAAGAATGACAGCCGGGACCGACGGTTCTACGTGGTTTCCGAGGGACCTGTCATCTGTTTACAGTCTAAAAATGTTGAAACCTAACACTTAATGACTACTGTCAAAACCACAGCTTAATTATCACTTCAAACAAAAGCATTATACAAAGTAAACTAAGCCAGAGAACGCAATTTGATGGCGGCGTGAAGTACTCAAGTAATGACCGCAGAGTGCCAGCGGCAACCGCAGACAAACATTGTTACAAGGCCGCAAATTACCGGAACTCCGTAGACTCCGCAAATTACCGGAGCTCCGGAGTTCCGGAGTGACAAACAAACCGGCGCCGGTGCGTACACAACTGAAACTATTTAATGAGACAATTTAACTTTGTATAAAAAAGTTAACGGCAGCCGGTGCGTGTGGGACTTGTGAGTTTAACTTATAACGTTACATCCAATTAAAAGTTCAGGAGTTGTCGCACTGAGCTATGAATGATTGAAAACTCTCTGCACGTAATTGTTCCTTACATCTATTAATATTATTACATACGCGAAAGTAATGTAAAATCGATGAATGTTTATTTCTCTTTCACGCTAAAACGGCTGAACTTCAGCACGCGTATCAATATAAATCTAGCATAGCACAGGATAATTTTCATCCAGTTTTAATGGTCCCGTGGGATAGGTCTGCAGTCTGTACAAAAAAATCAAGTGCACAAGCTAAAGTGTATCTTATAGCCTCAGACACTAAATTGAGTTTCATACGTCAAACATAAAAAAACCGGCCAAGTGCGGGTCTGACTCGCACACGAACGGTCCCGTACCATTATCTAAAAAAAACGGCAAAAAAATCATGCCTGTTGTGTGGGAGAACATCACGCCTTTATTTCCCCGAAGGGTTAGGCAGAGGTGGAACAATGTACACCCACAGTTCGCCGGTATGTTTTTAGGACCCATGTAATAGGGGGCGAGCCTATTGCCATTAACCGGGCACAAATCCAAACTCCGAGCTGCTACTGAAAATTTCATAGAAAATCCCAATAACACTTTTTGCTTGACCTGGGAATCGAACCGAGACCGCTAGCGTAGCAGTCGCGCTTAGGACCACTAGGCTATCGCCTAGTGCCATTAGCCAATAGCAGGTAGCCACTTTATTCTGTTTTTTAGTATTTGTTATTATAGCGGCAACAGAAATACATCATCTGCGAAAATGTCAATTGTCTATCACGGTTCTTGAGATACAGCCTGGAGACAGACGGACGGACGGACAGCGGAGTCTTAGTAATATAGTCCCGTTTTACCCTTTGGGTACGGAACCCTAATAATGTGTTTTCAGCACATCAACTTAAAGCACACTATTATCAAATTGGATACTTATATCTGTCAAATTAGTCTTTGAGATTAAAATACACTTTAGCCGTATTATATCTACCAGACACAAAAAAAAAACAAAGCTAATTTAAGAATTTTATCTGTTCTTTTCCATTTCAAAGTCCCAATTGCGTATCATTAAGTCTCACATAAATATGTTTTTCGTACATCTCATAATATTATTACGTAAGTTTTTCTGTTAAAGTAAAACTAAGTTTGCAAAGAAGTACGTAGAGAGATAAAGCCAATACTTATCTTAGGTCAAAAGCAACATATTTTATCAACCTTGTCTACTTGACTCGGAGGAAAACTTGACCCTCAGACAACTAAGCTCTCAAATACCCTTGAAGATGATCTCAACCGGTCTTCTGACGGCTTAAGTTTTATAAAATGTTGTATCTTTATGATCTCTGCTTATCTTGAGCAGAGTTTTTTGTGAGGGATGATTAGGCACAGGCCGATATTATGCTAAGTTAAACATTCATAAAATGTTACCTCTGTCCTGGGTTTGATTTCCAGATCGGGTAGAGTGGTATCGGATTTTTCTATATGGACAGTAACAGTAGCTTGGAGTTTAAAAGCCGTTGGATCCAACTGCCATTCGTAGATTGATTACAAACATTAGGGGTAGTCAGAAGCCCGAAACTCTGACAACCAGTTTTACCAAGGAGTATCTATAGTTAATACGTAACTAGGCTATGGAGGTCAGATAGGCTCCATGTAAAATACTGGAATTTAGCATCATCCGATAAGACTGAAAACCGACCCATCTGCCTCGCCTCACCCCAACTGGGAAGAGGCTAGGCAGATGATGAGACGTCGAAAAACTTCACAGAATTTAGATAGGTATTGTATCTGTTTATCATTTTAGAAATGAGAATAAAAATCATACCATCGCGCCGGTATTCCCCGAAGGGTTAGGCAGAGATGTACCAATGTACACCCACAGTTCGCCGGTATGTTCTAGGTCCCATGTAATAGGGGGCGAGCCTATTGCCATTAACCGGGCACAAATCCTAAACTCTGAGCTGCTACTGAGGATTTCATAGAAAAACCCAACAACATTTTTTGCTCGACCCGGGAATCGAACCCAAGACCTCTAGCGTAGCAGTCGCGCTTAGGACCACTAGGCTAACGAGCAAGCTAAAAAAAAATATTGCTAAAATATCCTCACATAAATACCGTAACAGAAAACAATTTAACAAATAGATATCTCTTATTCCTCTCCGCCTTTGTTCCAATATTCCGTTCTCATTATCTCGTCTCATATAATCATCTCACAGATAATACGGCTTTTACTTTGATCCTTCGAGCGGTAATGAGAAATGATGGACATAGTCGGGATTTTTCCTAGAAAAGGGGATTATGGATGTAAATACCTTTGGGAATACGGCCAAGGAGACCGCTGTGACCTTGGACAATAAAGGTCCAGAGGAGCTTAGTTTAACCAAAATGATGTAACCAAAGTCAATGTTAAACGTTTTTTGCAAACTAAGTTATCAATTATTTTGTTTTATTGCTTGAATTATTTATATTTTTGTAATTACCAAAATTCTCTGAATGAATAAATTGATCACGGTAAACTAATTCAGTGTGTTATGTTATCCGGCAATAACAGTTACAAAATTAGCTTAGAACAGTTTTAAAATGCAAAATAATTACCATTCCTTCGGAAAATGGTGGAAAATTTTAAGTGAAAATTTGTGGTTTGGTTTGGGAGAACAAACCCGAATTGGGCTACGGCCGTCATTACCTACAATTGTGGTTTGTAGCATGGCATGTGGTAATTTTGGTCGCCAACCCGACTGCAAGGTTTGGGCAAAATTTTCTGCCGATGTCATTTAAATTGCTATAAATATAGCAATTTAAATGACATCGGCAGAAAATTAAAAAATTTATAAATTAATTTGTATTAATTGTTTGTTGTTTGTTATTTGTTATTAATTGTTATTTATTTTTTATTTTTTTCTTTTTTAAATTAAATGTGCTTTCAGCAGAGGTTGTAATGGCAGTAGATCTACCACGAACGATAACTTTTTTCAGTAGGCAGAATCAACAATGGTGGCAACTCGAAACGCGCTGAGACGATAAGGCTCGATGAGTGCCTAAAAAGCGATCTGTCTTATATACATACCATCACGCCTGTATTCCCCGAAGTGTTAAGCAGAGGTGTACCAATGTACACCCACAGTTCGCCGGTATGTTTAGGTCCCATATAATAGAGGGCGAGCCTATTACCATTAACCGGGCACAAATCCTAACTCCGAGCTGCTACTGAGAATTTCATAGAAAAAAGTTTATCTTATATCCCGCAATGAAATTAAACATATGACCATATCAAACCGGATACAGAGAAGACGTAAGCCAATAGGCACAAAAGGTCATTTACAAGAGGGAGAAGCCCAGATTGCCACGCACCACAGATTACAATTAGCATTAATTAACAGGTGTTTAGATTTGAGCTGTTACATTTTTGAGAGCTGTGATTCCGGCAATAGCTAGTAAGTAAGTGTGCCGTATATAGTTTATCCTTCATATACACGGGTTACAGCCAAGGCCAGCCAATGGCCGTGGACGTGGCAGCAGTGCATGTCTAGCCGAAGACCTTGGACGCATTAGCGGTTTGCATTACATTCAACGGAAAATCTGTGTTAAAATTAAATGCATTAGAATGAAAATAGGAAACTTTTGTGGAATAAAAATAATGCTTGATTGATGTTGTTCCTTCCTTGTTTTCAGGTTTTATTTTACCTGTTTATTTGTTCATACCACCGTGGTGGAAAAGAAGCATACGGTCCACCTGATGGTAAACGGTTACCATAGCCTATGGACGCCTGCAAAACCAGGGACACCAAGCGCGCGTTGCCAATCGTTTAAAAACCTATTCCTAACTAGCGACCAGCCCGCCACTTCGTCCACGTGTTTTATTTCAACCGCCTTAAGTTACGTCTTCCGTTACTGGTCCGCTCCCGTTGGTCGTAGCGTGATATTATATAGCCTATGTTACTCAAGGATAATGTAGCTATCTACTGGTGAAACAATGGTTAAGTTCGGCCCAGTAGTTTCGGAGACTATTCGTTACAAACAAACAAACAAATCTTTCCTCTTTATAATATTAGTATAGATATTAGTATAGATTAGTAGTAAGTAGTATAGATATTTATTTCAAATCTTCCGTTCATATTCGTTTGTATTATTTGAATTAAGAATGGTTTTTATTCTAAATTCAAATAATACAGATATTTATTTCTTTTTTGTGTATAAAAGCTTACATTATGTATAAAAGACTTTTCCCCACCCCCGAGATTACTATAGGGGATTGAAATTGGTTTGCGGGCGAAGTGACCGAAAAAGTCCATCACACATTTACAGAAAAATAATATTTTTTCGGAAGGAGCCAGTGGGTTTTACATGGCCTAGTATGAGTACGGAGTGAACTTAACGTAAAGGGGAAAATACTCATATCTATAAATACCAATGTAATAAGTTTCTTTGTATAAACGCGCTAATCTCTCGAGCTACCAGACGGATCGGAAAAATATTTTTTGTAGGTATATGATAGCCAGATTCATTAGGAATACTATACTGCCGTCATAAGAAAAAAGGACGTAATTACATAACTTAAAGTAACCGATTTCCGACCTTAAAAAGTACAGTTACAGTCGGAAATCGATTACTTCGTTTGTCGTGTAATTATGCCCTTTTTTCTTATGACGGCAGTATATGCTATACAACATTACTCTACGACCCACGGGTGCGGAGCAGTAATCAAAACTCGTCGTTTCGAATAAAAATCAACCAAAATGCTATAGGATAGTTGTATTTCCAATTCGACTCGAACTAAGTACGTTTACGTAAGGTCTACCTACAGAAGCAAGCTCTACACGGAACAAAGGTACAATGCAATATATCGTAAACAAAGATCTGCCAATACATACGCATACTTCATGAGCATAAAGGCATACGTTCCGTAGGTATGACAAAGCGCCGCCGCGCCGTCACAAAACAAATCCTGTGTCATGCGGCGTCGTGCGATATCGTGCGGCGTCGTGCGATATCGTGCGGAATCGTGCGGTCTCCTGCGACGTAATTGTGGACGGGGGGTAGTTATTGATTCGGAGACTTCCCCATTACGTGGAGTAGTGACGTGTCGATAATGCTGGTGTATCGGCTTTGTAATGCATGGCCTGTAAGTACTTGACAGTTGTGACAGCCTATCGACATGAAATACTAAGTGGAATACTGCGCCGATGTTTCGTGACTTATGAGTCATAAACAGTAGGGAAGCGATGTCGAAAATGGATGTTATGTTGTGGTTGTGGTAGTGACAATATAATTATAGGTACGTCCATTTACATTAGATTTGTAACATAATCATTATTAGTCTTTTCATGTATGTAGCGTAGTTGTCTTGACTTCCGCATCTGCTCGATAAAATATTTATTTACGAGTCCTTTTCTTGTTAGATAGGTATTGTAGTTATCAAAGGCATGTCTGTCATCCACATATAATTAAAAAGAAAAACAGAAAGATTGTATTATAAAATACTTTTTACTTTTATGATTGAGTTATCCCAATTTTTCTTAATATTTTTTTTATGCATGACATAAAATTTAACAAGTAATCTTTAACATGTTACAACAATCTAACGTTTCTAGAGCTTTCTATTACGCTCAGTTACAATAAAAATGCAAATAAGCATAAACAACAAATTGTTTTTCTAGAAAAAAAAAAATAGAGTAAAAGCAACAAGGGTTTGTTACGGATATAGAAAATAAAGCATGACTCAGAAATAATTATACTGCACTACTCCATAGTTTTATTTATCGTACGTAGTCATTAAGTGGCGGATACCTACATTACATGGCGCCTAGAACAAGCCGTGAAGCCGTTAATAAATTCATCACTTTTATAATTGAGTTGACCCCTAGTTAGTCTTGATGAGGTATCAGGTTGCTGCTAATTAGGGGTCATTAATAATCGCTAATTATTTTAAGTAAGTAGTTTGGGTCAAAAGTGTCGGTTACAAAATTTTAGGAGCTACACGTATATTTTTAGCATGTTGTTAGGTTAAATAAAGGTATTTTAAGCACAAGCTCATTTCGCACTTGGTAATTACGGTTGTGACGTCCTTTAAAAGGGATTTGTGCCTAAAATATATTAACTTGTAGGCTCAGAGTAAAATCTCCGAATAATCATAAAATATCACACATATCATCACGCCTGTATTCCCCGAAGGGTTAGGCAGAGGTGTTCCAATATACACCCACAGTTCGCCAGTATGTTTAGGTCCCATGTAATAGGGGGCGAGATTTCATAGAAAAACCCAATAACACTTTTTGCTCGACCTGGGAATTGTACCCAAGACATCTAGCGTAGCAGTCGCGCATAGGACCACTAGGCTAACGAGGCAGCTAAATAAAAATAATCACATTACGAACAAGTTCAGCTATTAAGATGAAACATTCCATAAAAAAATATTTAAGTATACAAAGTTTATTACTTAGCATGTAAAAGAAAAAAATGCGTAGGTTCGCCCCTTGAATAAAACGAAAAATCTCAGTAGCTGATTACATTTTGTCGTATCATACAAACTCCCGGCGGGCATTCCGACAAATTGAATATTCATTTAATATTTCACGAAGAGCAAACAAATCCAGCCGGATTTCAACATTAAAAAAAGATGTCTGAATCCATCAAAATGCTGCTTTTGATAAATTGCAGAGTAGATAAGATGAGAGACGAATTAATAGAGCACTTATTGACATTGGACGTTCAGATTGATCAGGTTTAACCGGATTATAAACGAGTCTAGGAGACGGTATGTACCTTTTAACCGTTGGGAATTTTCTCAAATAGATCTGTCTATTTACTTTAAGTTAGTGGTCTTCAAAGGCTTGCGATCCTGTTTAAACATGTATTTACTGTACCCTATCTCTGTGGTAGATTGGGTAGTACGATTTAGAAAGATTTGTCAAGATGGTTGACGTCAAAGTTAATATAACTCTATGTAACTTAATATTGCAAAGGTGAAGAGTTGGTTTCTTTGTTTTAACGTGTTTATCTCTGGAACAACTGATCAAATTCTGAAAATTCTTTCGCTAATGAGAGCTTATCCCTGAGTGTTATAGGCATTTACATTATTTAAGTATCAATATTAGAAATTCACCCTGAAAAGATCTTTACAAGAGATAGTTAGTTTTAAAACATGGAAGCCGATAAACTTGCAATTTTCAGCGCCTATTTTCTTTTCTAGTTTCTTATCCATTTTGGTTGATTTTGTTCCATCATTGATCAAATTTAGTAGTATCACAAACGTGACCAAACTCAAAAACCTTGTTTCAATGTTTCGAAAACGAATTATTGGAGATTTTATCTTTCATCGAAATTCAGTCAATAGTTATCAATAGGCACTAGGCATCTCCAAAATCACTCACCGCAACTTGAAATGCAGGTCTCCTAGACGTCCATCATTGTTCTCCGGTTCAGTGGTCTTGGTCTTCTCGGTAGCATTAGCATCGGCGAGCTCCTTGCTGAGCGGGGCCGGCTCGGTGGGCGCGGTGGGTGAGTGCGGGCTGTTGCCGCCAGTTGGCTGTAGCAACACAAGAACACATTCAGGATATAATGTTCCCATTGTCGGGACTTAGGCGAAAGAGAAAGAGTGGGCTGTAATCCACCACGTTGGCCCTATGTGTGGGGTGGGGGACGTTCTATACTTTTGAATTTTAGGGTCTAGGATACAGTTACCAGCAGCTGATGGCGAGTCAAGACCGAAGAACGACCGGTCGAAGGAACCACGGGGCTTTAAACGGTTACACTCCGAGCAAATCCTTCGTTTTTACAAATGTGGGAGATCCATAAGCACATGAAACAGGATTTTCCTATACTTTTGGACAGGTGTTACCGTCCAATCTTTATACATATTTACTTACCGTAGTAGCAGGGTTGATAGTCGGCGGTTGAGGCGTGGGTTGTGGCGGGGACGCAGCCGGCGGCGCGGGCGCAGTCGGTGACGGAGACTTGCGCAAGTAATGGGTGGCGGAGCCGGGTGACCGCACCGCAGTGGCGCGACGTGGTGGTTGGAACACCAGAGCCTTGTCTGGGCCGCGTTTGCCGCCTACGCAAAAGAAAAAAAATACAGTACTGATTCACCGCGGTACTGACTTGAAATAGAGCTAACTATCACTTTGTATTGTTTTGTCCATTAGCATCAGAAACTTATCAAACACAATGTCATACTCGGAGTTTAATGCCTTAACGGTACGATGTATGAAGTTCATGTATTAAATAGTTAGATAAATACCAAGTTTGTGGGCGAGCGAATTCCTGCGACGCGCGATCCAGCATGCGAGGGCGCCGAGTGCGGCCGCCACCAGGGCTGCGGCGCCGCACACCACCAGCCATAGTGTGGCGCCATGCAGTTCGCCAGCTAAAACAAAAGAATAGCTTTATCAGGACTAAAGAAAACTTATAAACAGTTATCAGCAAATCAAGTTTAACCTTACTGCTACCAAATAAAGGTGTTTTTTTTTTGTTTCGGATTCATCAAATTGACTACCCTCGCCCTGGAAAGCCCTAATGCTCTAGAAAGAAAGGTCTAGTTAAAGCGGTATGACACATTTCAGTTTTTTTCTCTTTTGTGAGCAATCTATTCGAAATTCCTCGGTGAGTCAGGAGTCTAAAAGCGGTGACGTCACACTTTTCATGAGGCAGGCCGCCTGAGCTGTTTGCCGACTTAAAAAGGGGTAATAATTAATTATGCAAATTAAATATGTTGAACAAGAGGGCCAGGTGGTCGGAGTGCTCATTTAGTATTTTGGGTTATCGATAAGCGGTTGGTCAACACTTTATGTGAACAAAGGGTTATCTCCAATCCAAAAATCTACATTGCCATGCAACGTGGCAATACTGCCAGCCTTCTGGCTAATATATAGAGTCCCATTGACAAGATTTGTTGGATGCCCTATGAATTCCGCTTTCCCTGCATTTTAAATAATGTCACATATTATCATTATTATTTTTAGACTGTGTTTGTACCTATACCTATGTCATATAAATAGTTTTGTTTAACCAATAAAAAAAATAGTTACTTCTGGTATTTAATGATAAACTAATCGAATCCTATTAGTACTTACTTTCTAAAAACGTCGCTACGACGTCAAATATGTATGGCTACGACCATCAAACATTAACTACAATAAAAACATTACAGACTTTTCATTCCAAATAATTCATTTTCATTCACACCTTTCACTACCGTTCATCGATCCATTCAGATTGAATCTACTCATTCATATGATAATAGCCTATTAACGTGATTTGATGGACCGTTCGCATACGAAATGAGAACAACTATCCAATAACCGGTCAATGAGGGTTGTAATATCGCCATTACCGGTTATTGTGGAGAGGGATATTGCCGAAGTTGTTCTGTAAAAGGTGTATTCTCAGCTAGGTAGATAGGTAGATATTAAATAATTTTAGCGCAATAAAACAACCAATATTATTGGCTGTATAAATAACAAATAATCAAGTTTAAAAATACATTTTAACATTTATAATCTTTATATTCATATACAATCCTGGACTCCAAAATTGGCTGACTCTGCATATTTTTTTTTTGCTCTAATAAAAGTACCTTTTTAAAGGGTCATGAATTCTTTGGAGCAATGATAAGAGACGTAGGTACTTCAACGGACGCCTGACGGCAGGAAACCGTCCTACCAACAAAATGTACGGTTGGCTACGTGACCAAGCGGACGCCATCCTGGGACTATAGCAGCATACATTCCGTTGTTAGCGCAACCTGGCTACAGCGTTATGACGTCTCGGTGACGTCCGGCCCTAAACCAAAATAACGGCCAGTATGTCGGCTTGAAAACTGCATAAAAACTCATTGACTCACCATTATTTTGACGTTTTAGACCTTTATGACGTAACGTGGAAATTACACGGTGGTTTGATTTAGGAGTCTGGAAGTGTATATTAATACGTTTAGTTAGTAGGTAGTATTTATTTTTTAATCAAGTACATCATATATCTTAACGCTGATCCCCAAACTAGACGTTAGTCTGTATCCTGGGGGATCAGAGTTGTACCTTTACATTGTATCCAAAAACACGTAGGTACACGATGATTATTAACAAAATCAAACTAAAAGTTAAAATAATAAATTTAAGTAAAAAGAAGTAAGATATAATAAAAAGTGAATAAATAAAAAGAAATGGTAACAATACTCATACAAACAAGATTTAGTTAAGATTTGTGTGTTTATGAAATAACTCGTTTTTGCCCGCCACTTCATCTGCAAGGAAGCCACAGCCTTCCTAAACACGGCTTGGTCATAAAATCCAATTCTTAGCTAACATCTATCGGCCTACAAACTATCAGGTGTACTACGCCAAATCGAATGCCCAATAATCGAATATCAATTGATCGACCACTATAAATCGAATGTCTAAATGCTCGAACGTTCATAATATCGAATGGTTAATAAATCGAACATTCAACATATCGTTCACTCAATACATCGAGTGTTCAAAATATCGAATGTTTGTTTGATCGAGCGCTTAACGCATCGCTTATTTTTATTCGATCTAAATACAGAATTGTTTTTATAGAATACAAGAAAAATACAAAACTTACTAATGAATCACCATGTGATTTTTTATAGGTATGTACATTTTAAAAGCTTGTGTGAATTGCAATTGCTCACAATTTTGCGGATAGAAAGCCTATTGCCGAATGTTATGTGCTATATTTTATGGTTTCCTTGACGTCTACGCGGACGGTATTGCAGAGAGACGGCAGTACACACGCTGAACTTATAATGGATGTTCTCCCGCGGCAGAATGATTTCCTCTTAGTAGTCCTATTCAATCAAAGAGGTATAAAATAACAGAAAATTGATACTAAAAAAGACAACCTCCTTCAAAAACAACATAACATATATGTTGTTTTTGAAGGAGGTTGACATTTTTTGTAAAAAAGTTTTTATTTTTCGCTTTTTAGTATCAATTTTCTGTCATCCAAATCCATGAAGGAACAGCTATACTACGTAAATTAACAAGACACCTCTTAAAAGTCACAAGAAAGCAGAATACGCTAATTCGTTTACCTGGATGACATATTTTTTTCTGTTATTTAATTTTTTTCACGAAACTCCTGAATCAATTTCAAAAACAAAAAGTATGATCTATCAAACAAAAGAAGAATCATGAAAATCGATTCATAAATGGCGGAGATATCGCGTAACACACATACAAAAAAAATCATACAGACGAATTGATTACCTCCTTCTCTTTGAAGTCGGTTCGAAAAGTGATGTTCATTTACAAATAATAAAAAAAATACATCATTATATGATTCATTGTCTTCAAGTGTTGTTTCCACAATCGTTAATCTGCCATTTTTTATTCTAATAAATAAAATCGAGTGTAGATAAAATAATTACGCTGTTAGAAAACAACCAGTTTTGTGCCCGGTTAATGGCAATAGGCTCGCCCTCTATTACACAGGAGCTAAACATACCGGCGAACTGTGGGTGTGCATTTTTACACCTCTGCCTAACCCTTCGGGGAATACAGGCGTGATGGTATGTTAAAACAACCATTAAATTTTCCAGTTATAAAATAATACAGCTATTGTAGGTCAAGTAACTATGTATTACTTCGCATCATACACTTTCCATATATCTTACTTAACCTCAAAAGATACAGAAAGAAACAAGATGACATAAATAAATAAACTACATCGGTTCTCTACATAGAGTCCGCAGTGCTTTCACAAAAAAGAAATACTTTTATAGAGAAAAGCGGAGAGAAGTCGGCGCCCTACTTCTGAACTATACATTTTTTATACGAACTCTATGTAGCAGCTAGATCTATGTAGAGTTGGGTAATAAAATGTTCTCCGGCTTACGGTGAGGGGAGGTAAAGCTCTATGTCAATTTAAGTTAAATAAGCAACGAGATAGACGATTTAAAATGAGCAGACTGTCCAAATTAGGGATTATAGAAGCACTTTCCGTTAACCGCTTGCGATAATACCATTTTGAGATTCCAAGTTCTATCCATACATACACGCCTGTATTCCCCGAAGGGGTAGGCAGAAGTGTACCAATGAACACCCACAGTTCGCCGGTATGTTTAAGTTCCATGTAACAGGGGGCGAGCCTATAGCGACTTCTACCTTGAAATTCAAAGCCAAAGGCGTGCCAATTTCCAAGTTCAAGTTTGAACTAGGTCTTTATAATCGAGTAATTTGATATCTTAGTTACGCCTAGACAAGAGGCGCCGAATGACGCAGATTCAGTTAGCAGTAGATATTTTTAAATTGTGTGTCAAATATTTTAATAGATACAACCGGGAAATGCCAACTCAGTTTTAAAATAGTTTTGCAATATTTTAATCAGAGCTATCTACTGGCTATGTGAAATATGACCCGCAGCTTTTTAAAAATATGCTTTTATCAAGAATTATGTAGTTTGTTTTTTAAATCGAATTTTGCGCCTTCAATATTTTCTACAAAGTAAACATATAAAAAAATCGAAGAGTTTTGGAAAAACTAATCTTCTAAGAGATAAAAATTATTTCAATTTCTGTAAAAACATTACATAAAATTATTCACTAATATTAAGCTACACTATGTTCAAGTACCATAGGATAAAACTTAATATAGCATCACGCCTGTATTCCCCAAAGAGTTAGGCAGAGGTGTACCAATGTACACACACAGTACATGTTTTATGGTTTTTTAACATCCCCGCGGAAGAATTCGTGGGCAGAAGTTAATAAATTAATTAAACTCAGTAAGACTTTATGAGGATCGTAAAGTCATTGAGAGCGAGAAACTGCGTTTTTTCATCGCAGAAATCTGACATGAATTCAAATGGAAGTGGCGCGAAATGGCGATAAAAATCGCAAAAAAAATGTATACCAAAAATCGCATCGCAGTGCGCAATTGCTCTAAATAGTCTCGCCATATACCCAAAAAGAAGTTTTAGTTTTCACCGTGAACAAAGTAAATGTGTATAGCAATCGTACAGAGTGGCAAGTGTGAGTTTTTTTGACTCACGTTCGATGGCGAGCGCGTTTAAATTTTGTGTGAAAAATTAGGTTTCTCCTAGTGACCACCAGGTGGCGCTATAACTTTTCCCATATAAAATTCTAACGCGCTCGCCATCGAACGTGAGTGATAAAACTCACACTTGGCACCCAGACCCCATCTATCTCCGTTCCCAGTTAGGGCTGCCAGATGGTCGTGATCCGTCAGGATTTTGACACAATTCCCGACAACATACTAAAATTCTCGAAAAACAGCTTCGTAAATAAAAAACAATAAACCTAATTATGAATAATTTTAAGGCGTTAACGTTCACAGCGAAAGGCATTAATTTGTAGGTTGATTTTGATACTTATGATAACCGGTAGGTGTTTATTTCTCCTGACAATAACTCCAAAATCCCGTCAATTTTAAATTTTATTCAGATCTTTTACTCTTATGACTTGGAAACCCTATTTCCAGTCAAGACCACTTGATCTGTATACAATCAATATATCGGAGCTATAAAAAGATCTAGGTCATATTTCACTGTGTCTGGAACACCTATAACTCGATTGGGAAATGCATATAGGGATAAAATTTGGAAATAAAATTTGGTATTTCAACAATAGTATAGTAGTCGCCACGAGTCGTGAGCACAAACTTCAAGTTAATTTATGGGTTCTTGGGTTCCTTTCTGGGATTTATGGCCCGCCGACGCTGCATGCGATCGGTCCGATTGATCGTAGTACCCAAAGTTGAAGTACCCAAAAATTAACTTGACGCTTGTGCTCACGACTCCTGGCGACTACTATAGTAGGGTTTAGTTCTATCATAAACGTACCCACACACATTTTCCTCAAAACTCTTTATTTATGATATTTTAAGTACATAATTATTTTGACTATAAGCAAGTTTTGATGACATTCTTTAACTAGTCATGCTTATATAACGGATTCCGCCTGATTTTCAAACCCTTTTCATAAATATAGGCCGTTTTACAAAGGGTGCCATATTATTCCGATTATATAAATGTTGACATTCTATGAAATTCTCAGTAGCACCTCGGAGTTTGGATTTGTGCCCGGTTAATGGCAATAGGCTCGCCCCCTATTACATGTAACCTAAACATACCCTACACCTCTGCCTAACCCTTCGAGAAATACAGGCGTGATGGTATGTTATGTGTGACAAAATAAACCGTTATCTACTGAAGCGAAGACGACGAAAATCGATCTAGGAATTCCAGTGATTAATTATCACTGGTTGTCTCTTAGTGATCTGCTTAAAAGTACAGTCAGAAAGAGACCAATGACGGTTTAAAAATTTAAAACATCATTGAGTCCTTACAAATAAAATGGAAGATAAATCATAATTATTAAAATAAAAAGAACAATGAATCCAATTCAATTAGCATATAGATAACAGTCATCTGCGTACTACATAGCGAACGTTGAGTTAATTCAGGGATCAAATTGCATTACCAGTGACGCACGCAATGGCCATAACTCCCCTAACTCCCCTCGACCATGGTATGACGAGATTTCCAATAAGCCCCGTTCCACCCTTTCCGTAAACATTGTCTGTGACGGTCCCAAATACCTTGTTTTACTGGCAGACGAGTTAACTAGAGGAGAGAGGGGAAAACGTGACATGGTTCGGTTTGTTTTATAGCTTGTATGCGGGGTGATACAGTTTTTAGTTCGAGAAGATTTTCTTAATCATGATAATTTTGTCATTGGCGTGAAAAATTTTGAAAAACTCTTTTTAAAACAGGCGAGCTAGTAAACTTGATTTAAAATAAGTACTTAATTATTACTTATTTTTTGATGCCATTTCTTTTTTGTTATTATTAAGGATTTCTAATTTTAAGGCTGTAAATATTACGAATAAGTACTTAATCTATGAATAGTTAATTAGGTACCCAAAAAAAACTATTTTGTCCATAGACTTATCAAAATAACAAATTAAATTATATTTTCTTTCGACTCTAATTCTTACAAACCACGCGCGTTCGAAGTCAACGTCAAAGTCAAATCATTTATCTCAATTGGACCATTAAAAGGCACTTTTGAACATCATTTACAAGAAAGAAAAACAAAATGAATCTATTTGCCTGTTTTTAAGTAGGTAGGTACCTCAATTTTTTTAAATGAATTTCTACGGAACCCTAAACAAATAATCAATAAAAAAAATACGCAACAGACACGCACACACGCGCACCACACGGGTAGTTATCGCGTCACTCGTCCTACCATCATCGTTCACAATGTACTCAGCGGCACATTTCCGCAGGAAATTGTTATTATATCGTCTGGAAAGACGTGCGGGATTACAGTAGAGAGAGACAGACGCCTTATGTCTTATGTTTCTTTTTAGCAGAAAGTGGCTGTTTTGTTTGCAATCACCTTTGAGAGTTTCATTTACGGGGAAATGGTAAAGAGTGTTTGTTTTGTTGATGTATGTGTGATGTGGTGTTCATCACGCATGTTTTACCTGAATAATTGAGTAATGATATTTATTTAATGCACCATATTTTAGGTATGTATATTAAATGTAATAGGGGGTATGCTCTATTGCTATTAATCGGAGACAAATCCAGAGTAGATTCGGAAATAAATGAAATTAAAAAAACTGTTTTTGCCACAGCCCGTATTCGGTCCCTAGACCGAGTTACAGGCCCGGGGACCGAATACAGGCCGTGCCAAAAGCAGTTTTTTTAAATAACCGATGAAATATTTCATCGCTTTGAGGTCTGGAATCATAATGCTGTGCCCTAACAGGGTCCATAACTGTACTTTTAGCTTTAAGCCTATAAGTAACATCTTTTATACACATTATGGTATGCAAATGAATAAATAAATAAATAAATAAATAAAAAATAAACAATTCTATACATATTGATCGTGTAGGTTTGCATAGAGGTTTGCATGGAGCTGCAATTTTTTTTATTAACCGGCGGAAATTTTAATTATTTAGAAATATCCTAGTACGTTCTAATTTTAAATATGCTGTAAGTGATAACATTCGCTCCATTTGATAACCAAGTCCGCTCTATTGTATTCCTGTAAAAGTTTTGACACTTCAAGAGCATAAAGTTCGTAGAACATGGAGAAAAGGTCACAAAATTATCTTAGATAAAAGCTTTTGTTCTAAAGTGTTAGAATGTCTTTCCAAAAGTAAATCTTAAACAAAATTATTGTATAGAAGAGTCTCTTTAGTGAATAAAAGCAGTAGTAACAAACATATTTATACCGTTTTTTATATGTATAGTAAAAAAATCGTATATTTACGCTACATAGACTTTGCCTAAATGTAGTCATCATTCCATTTCGTTACTTATTTACAAAATTATATAAACTATATACCCTGCAGTGTCATCTACCTTCAGTTACGTCTTTGATTACTGCTCCACTCCCGTTGGTCGTAGCGTGATGTTCTAAAGTATAAACCTTCTACTTGAATCACTCTATCTATTAATGAAAAACCGCATTAAAATCCAAAGCGTCCAAAGCGTTGCGGCGTTTAAAATATCTAAGCGCACAGGCTGTGGAAAGCGACTTTGTTTTATACTATGTCAAAATAATAAATACTATGGACTAACAAGAATAAACAAACATAAATTCTCATTTGAAAAAGAACATCTTCTTTAATACTTTTAAGGTTATTTTCCTAAATCAGCGGATAAGAGGGAATCTTTAATGTTTAGTAAGACGGAGTAGTGACAGACAGCTTGGAGTAATAAATCTCGGAAAGCACTTATTTAAGTGCGTCCTTGCCCTTCTCAAGAACAGGCCGCCCCCGCGCACTCGACGCTGAAGTTGATGAGCACTAGTAATGAAAGCCGTACTGATTTTTAACTGTAGTGCCTTTATAATTTGTTTAAAATTCTCGTTTGAACATTTTCCTAGTAGATTATCAAGTTAAAAAGATAATCTTTTGCTGAGTGACAGTTTTCGTTTAATAAAGCAATGTTTTTTGTTGATAGAACATAAAAAATACCATCACGCCTGTGGTCCCCGAAGGGTTAGGCAAAGGTGTAACATTGTACACCCACAGTTCGCCAGTGTGTTTGGGTCCCATGTAATAGGGGGCGAGCCTATTGCCATCAACCGGGCACAAATCCTAACTCCGAGGTGCTACTGAGAATTTTATAGAAAAACCCAATAACTCTTTGCTCGACCTGTGAATCTAACCCAAAACCTCTAGCGTAGCAGTTCGAATATAGAAGATATCTCATAGAATCTCATATTAAGAGCAAAATATAAGAGAATTATATAAGAGCAATTAATATTTTTTTAACAGTACGGAGAATGTCAACACGAAATTTCCTGTAATATTATCCGTACAAAACAGAATAATTCAACGGAACATTTCCTCCAAATACCTGGACTATTCACAAACGCGTTAATGAAACTGAAACCCTACAATTCTGCGAAACGATAAAATTAATTCCGTCGATTGAAAGCACTTTTCCCTGTCGTTCCTGTTACGTAGAGGGGGTCCAATATTCCCCATTCCACTCTTTTTAGTTTCATTTCAACTAGTGCGAAAAAATATGCTGTTATTTTCGCATTTTCGCAAGCTTGCGTAATTAACGAAAGGTAATTAAGATATTGACGAGTTTCGGAATCTGTTGGTTTTTAATTACAGCTTGTATTAAAAATAGTTTTACTGAAAGCTTCGATGGTTTTCTATCAGAGAAATTAATTACCTAGTGATGAAAGTTTGTATTACTTATGAGATATGACTTCGTGCTATACAGGCTTTTAATTAATGTAGCACGTGTTTAGGGAATATGGATGACGGATATTTAATGTATATTAAACAATGCTCGCTTTTATTCCCAAAGGGAGTAAGCTGAACTGTAGTTATACTGTTGTACAATTATGGTTTGTCAATGACCATTCCAACATCGGAACTTATGTTATTACGATCTCATAATAAATGTTAAGTAAGTTTTTCAGTAGGTTAGCCAAAATACATTTTCAAACAATATACAAGGTGTAAAAAGATGAGATGAAGTGTAGAACAATACAACATTGAGCAAAAAGTAATTTGTGGAAAACGAGTTTTATATTTGGAGTAACAAAACACAAAATTAAAAGTTTTAAGTAACCCCCGGACAGAAGAAAAATATTACTACCGTAGCTAACAAAAGAGCCGATAACTTTGAAACCGCTGAACCGATTTCAACCAAACAAAGCTGAGAACTCTCCCGACCAATTAACCTATCAAACACATACAAAATCGGTTCATGCGTTCGAAGCTACGATACACACACACATACATACACACACATAGACACATCAAACTTATAACACCCCGTCGTTTTTGCGTCGGGGGTTAAAAATCACTGAATTTGGTAGAGCGCATTGTTATACACGCAAATCACTGTCCTTACAGATCCATAACAATACAGGTACAGTCAGTCTGTTTATAACATTTAAAATCTGTTTTTGTAAACAAACATAAAATAAAACGACGGCACGGTTGGCGTAGTGGCTGAGCGATTAGCTGCTGCGCTGCGTGTTGCGGGTTCGATTCCCGCACGGAACAAATATTTGTATGGCCTACAGATAGTTGTTCCGGGTCTGGCTGTTTGTGTATGTGAGTGTATATGTTTGTAAACGCACCCACGACACAGGAGAAATTCATAGCGTGAGGCGCAACGTCTTTTAAAAAATATATATATAAATATAAATATAAAACTTGGCCTTTCAATATCTGCGTAACCCGCATGTATAGTATGGTCTTAAACAAGAGAAGATCGAAATGGCAAAAGTAGATGTAATATACGGCTTCAGTCAAGTGACTGTTACACATGTTATTTTATGTTGAAAACCCAGAAACATTTATCCAAAACCTACCTACCTTCATGTTTCCACAATATTACGTAATCCGGAAATGACCTACATTACATAGATACGCATCAACCAACATACAAATGTATAATCACAATGTATTCGACATGGAAATACAAAAATCAATACTAGTTAATACGTCACGAAGTAATTGCGCACTATAGACAATGATATCGGATACACCAGCGGTTCGTAACCTTTTAAAGTAACAAAATGCTCACCATAGTCGTTATATTTTTGATGGAATCCCACATGAAATGATATAAACGAAGATGACATTTAAAATTAGGACTAGAATCTTTAGTATAAATATTGCCTCGGTAACTGCCTCGGTAGCCTAGTGGTACTAAGCGCGACTGCTACGCTAGAGGTTTTGGGTTCGATTCGCAGGTCCAGCAAAAAGTCTTATTGGGTTTTTCTATGAAATTGTCAGTAGCAGCTCGGAGTTAGGATTTGTGCCCGGTTAATGGTAATAGGCTCGCCCCCTATTACATGGGACCTATACATACCGGTAAACTATGGGTGTACATTGTTACACCTCTGCCTAACCCTTCAGCGAATATAGGCGTGATGGTATGATGTTATGTAAATTCTAAATATTCTATTATATCAGTATACCTTTATTTTACTGCTTCACGTGTTCAACACGGCTGTCGCATCGTATTTTAGAATAGTTCGGACTGTATTGTTATCCCTGTCACCCATAATGACAGTCTCTTTGTAAAGCTCAATGTGTTTTGTCAACACAATGTCTGTTTGTGACACTTTGATATACTGATAACAATACCCAGGCATATGAATATATTGCTTAAAATGTTGCATGAATTTTCAACTAAACTTCTACAAAATCCAGACAAAATCTCTGAAGAATATTCCATGTTCCCAATAAAGAAAGAGAGTTTCTAGAAACAATTTGCAAGGGCTCGAGGAACCCAGATTTGTTATTCATAGTTGTACCAACATGTATCTGTTGTTATGACGCAAGTAGTTCCCTTTGTGACGACCCTTCGTGTATATTTGATGGACCACATTTAGGATTCATAGCTATCTTTATGTTGGTACCTTAGATATGATTTAAACAGGCTGACCTATGACCTCATGAATTACTTATTGGTTTTAGTTAAATAAAAAATATTAAAGCACAGTTAATTTGAATTCATTCAGAATTTCTTTTTAAATGTAATAACCCACTATTTGGGCATTGAAAATATAGAAAACAAAGGAAAACTCTAACAACGAAAATACCGAATGCTAATGGTTCATTTAAAACCTCGAGCACGCTCCATACAAACGTTAGTCATATTTTGGTGAATTAGTAATGTAATTTTATTAGCAGTTTGAAATCATACGTAATTCAAAAGCTCCGACGAGATTTAATAATCATACTCATTTTGCAAACTAAGCTATTTGACGGGAAACTGAATAATCACAAGCGTAATTATTAAGTACCCTTATCATTTGTACAGATTGTATCGAAGTTAGTTATTTATTTATCAAAACATGACTAGACTACGTTTATATGAAGCTTGCTATTGTTAATATCCTCTTAAGATGAAATATGCCAAACAATTTTAACTATCGAAAATCCAAATAATATAATTCTCTCAAAGTTCTCTAAAGAACCTTAAACTATTTAGTTACGCTAGTTCTTAATTACATTGACCCCAGTAAACCAAAAAGCAACATTCACAAACGAGATAATCCCTATTCTAAAAATATCTCGCTTAAAACTCTCCTACAATTGCGCACGTAACACTAACAGATTCAAGGGTCGTTTTAGCGAGAATAATATTTGTATCTCACTTAGATAACGTGTGTTAAACACGGAGAGAGCCTTTAGGCTTTTAACAAACATACTGCTTTCTGCCAAAGAGTTCCCTCGAAGCTTTTAAAGGGACCTACAGATCAAGGTACTTGTAGAATCGGGCTGGTGTAGCCATATTCAACCTTATTTGATATTCATATTAATATGAGATAAAGCCTGTTTTATTTTTGAAAGCTTTAACAGTCCGCCACGAGGGCCGAAAAGACGGTCTGAGCATTTTTTGCGTAATATTTTTTATTTAGGATCTCAAGCAAAACAAATATACAAATCATGACATACAAACAATGGTTAATAAAGGTAACAACTAGCAAACAAAATAATTATAACACTAGTAATGGTAATTATGAAGTCATAACTCGAAATAGTCATTCAAAGTGTGTTTCAATCGAGTAAATTGAATTTCACGGTACAGTAATCACGTCGCAGCGGTTACAGTACCGCCTCGTTGGTCTAATATGGATTTGTACCAGATTTTTGGCAAAAGTCCCCCCCAGTCCCATTACATGGAACTTAAACATAATTAGTGGAAAGTGGGGGTACTGTACGCCTTTGCTTAACCCTCCGGGCATGTTATGATGATATGTTTAAAGGTCAACTGTTTAACGTATATGTTACTTGTGTAAATGGTATAGCTAGAATACAGTTTCTGGAATTTTGTAGAAAACTATTCATGTACACGTTGACATTGCCTTTGACTGAAGAAGAAAAAACAAAAAATTGGCCAATTTTGTTAGGATCTCGAACCTATATTGTAACAATCATGGCCTGGTATTTAGAAGGGATACACATGTGAATAATTCAAAAATTAATGAATAAATAAACAAATGAATGAAGTGAACACAGAAGTTATGACTACTATATTTTTGCATCGAAGTCTATTTTTTTTAATTCACTATGGAAATAAACATGGAACAATAGACCAAATTAAAAAACCAGTCGTTCGTTCATTTATTCTTTCAATCACATTTCACTCGAAGTCTCTTGCGTCCCCGTCACATCGAACATGATGAGAACAAAACAACGCCATCGCGCCAATAGATTGTTTTTATCACTGAGAGCGAGTTTCGACGAAGCTCTCGATAGTCAGATGCTTCAATCAACAATGTACGGACGGAATATACGTTGTATTCAGATGATGGTTATATCTTACGATGAATACGTATCATCACGCCTGCTTTCCCCGTAGACTTAAGCAGAGTTACTTAATAATAGTTAGTTCTTCATCATCACCTACTTAGCCTTTTCCCAACATGTTGGGGTCAGCTTCCAGTCTAACCGAATGCAGCTGAATATGTTTTACATGGAGCGACTGCCTATCTGACCTCCATAACCCAGTTACTCGGCAACACGATACCTCTTGGTTAGACTGGTTGTCAGAATAATAGTTAGTTATTAATCTTACCATTAATTTACGTAATTTGTTATACCTACAACTATTAAAATGACTTTATTAAAATGATTTTGAAATATAATTTTTTATTAGCTTGCACTTACACTAGAAATGTCTCCTGTATCGTGGGTGCGTTTACAAACATATAAACTCACATACACAAACAGCCAGACCCGGAACAACTACCCACCTTAAAATACCAAATGACATAAGCGAAATAAACTAAAACTAGGTAATATCAAAAATATATTTAGCTATTTATATGTGACGTTTGATATTACAATCTTAGCGAGTTGATCGGTTGCGAAGTGACTGTTCTGAAAGTTTCATTGGGTAAATAATTCTGGAAGATTGAAAGCAACGTTAACGCTGAGTGACGTGTTAATGTCGACGCAAATGATTGAGTGATTCTTGACTGTTTTTAGCATTGTTATATTACTGACTAGCTATGTATACACCCCGCGGCGTCACCGGCATTCAGTTACATCTTTAGTTAATGCTCCGCTTCCGTTAGGCGTATTATATTATGTTATATTTAAAAAACAGCTATAAACATTCCTCTTGCATCACTCGCATTAAAATCAGATGCGTAGTTTAAAAGTGTAATCGTACGGTGGGAAGCCACTCTGTTTCTATGTATAGGTTTGACAAAAAATATGGCTTTACAAAAATCTAATTTGAAATTATTACGACAAAATTACCAACAAAATAAGACAAGAAAGATTATACTAAAATAATAAGACACGCACGCAACATTATCATGCTAACCACATCTACACTCGCAGAGACCGAAATAAAGTTAGGTACACAAAAAATATCTCGAAAAGTTACAATGAAAATGATCCCATTTCAAAAACAGCTGTGTTTCTACAAAAGGAAGTTCTGTGGTCACAGGTAACATTACGTGGTCACGTCTGCCCTCCGGACCACAGAGTAATAGAATTAGGTCCGTTTGAAATCGCGTGGGATCATGTTGAGTTGGTAACAGACGGATACGTTTTATTCGTAACAAGCCCAATTACTATGAAAAACTACCTTTTGCTCGCCAGTACGTCTGCGTCAAAGTTCATATATTATCCTACTGGAACCCTAAATTTTTTCAGGATAAAATGTCTATGTCCTATTAGAGACTATAATATATCTGTGTGTCAAATTTCATCCAGATCCCTTCAGCTGTTCTGACGGGATGGAATAACAAATATCCATCCATCTAAAGTCTCGCATTTATAAACGTAGTAAGATGAATGTCTCCTGAAGGGTAAAGTTGAGCCTTTTGCGCCTCTGTATTATTAAAATTTATAGTGAAAGAAACTTGGAAAGGTACTTAAAGTAAGTAATTTAGGTCGGTATTTATCATAACTACCAACTTGGGCCTTGGAAATAATAAAATACGTTTTAGCGTCCATTTTCGAAAGATGGCGGCATTTACGTCTTTGAATTTTTGTGGTTCACGTGAAACTTCATTCATTACAAAAGGTCATCATATTAGCTGACAGACGACCACTTTTGGACACAGGCCTGTACATAGTCCTCCCCTAAAGAGAGCCACAATGACCGGTCCTGCATCAATTACCTATTGATAAATATTTATTGTGTGTTGGAATCGAATCTGGGATACGCAGCGCAGAAGCCGATCTCTGACCCACTGCGCCAATCCTGTTGCCAACACTACAGCCGTGTTGTGTACATTATAGTATTTATTTTTTCACTACAGTATGTCATTATAAAATCCTCTTTGCTACCCTAAACTCAAAGGGAGGGCTTTTAAATACAAGTAGCGGTTGGGGCCTGTGTGGTTTGTCCCTTCATTTCGCTTTGTATGTAAAAATATACCTTACTGTTAGAGCAGGAGGTCAAAATTTTAATAACACGTTTAGTATTTTGCATAGATAATCTGATTCCTGTTAGCCGTCATTTTTTGTTTATCGGGTGTAAGAATATACATGACCCATGCATAGTGCCCATTAATTTTAGTAAAAAAAAAATGGTTTCAAACGACTTTTACTTTTAGATTAAAAAATCACTTTTTATGTGTAGTGCGCAATGTGGGGTTTGCATCTTCGTAAATAAAATGTTTACAAGTATGATCTAAAAAAGAAATAATTGCAAAAGTGTATTTTTACACCTACTATGTTGCTAATAATAAATAGCCAAACCCATAGATTAAAAGAATCAAATATCGTCATCATCTGCTTAGCCTTTTCCCAACTATGTTGGGGTCGGCTTTCAGTCCAACCGGATGCAGCTGAATACCAGTTTTTTACATGGAGCAAATGCCAATCTGACCTCCACAATCCAGTTACTAGGCAACAAGATACCTCTTGGTTAAACTGGTTATCAGACTTCCTGGCTTCTGACGATCCGTAACGACTATCAAAGATCTACGAATGACTGCCAGGACCAACGGCTTTACATGCTTTCCGAGGCAGGGGGGTGTCACACCATCAATTTCCAAACTCCGGGCTACTACTGGGCAAATCCTAATAAAAAACCCAAAAACACTTTTTGCCCGACCTGGGAATCGAACATATTCTATAAATATCAAAATCAACAACCAAGGTTGTATATCTATTTTTCCATAAACAAAAGGAAATTTATTAATAGATTTTTAGTCCTCTATCATAATTTATTATTGTTTCGAAAACAAAGTCCATCCCAAGTTATCATCCCTCAATCCTTACGGCAGACTACCTTTCAGACTACCAGTAGCAGTTTGCAGCATACAATCTGTCAACTCCAGTTTCAGCAAACGTAATAGAATAATGTCCGCTCGAGTGAGCAATACTAGACATGTGTCCCTTTAGACAGTGTCCGCAAAGTGCTTTAGTTTGTAGACGGGCGGGATTCAATTGTTTCTGGAAAATATGCTGACGTTACGCTGAAGGCAGACCTTTTGTAAGATATAATATACATACATACCATCACGCCTGTATTCCCCGAAGGGTTAGGCAGAGGTGTACTAATGTACACCCACAGTTAGCCGGTATATTTTTAGGTCCCATGTAACAGGCCTGTTGCCATTAACCGGACACGAATCCTAACTCCGAGCTGCTACTGAGAATTTCATAGAAAAAACCAATAACATTTTGCTCGACCTGGGAATTCAACCCAAGTCCTCAAATGTGTATGTCTATCAAATAAATTCAGTTTCGAACCAAACTTTTCGGGGTCTTTTGTAAAATTATTTCTAGTGTATATAATTTCAAAGAATGTTTTTAATACCCATCACCCTATCTACTATACCTTTGTTTACCACTTTGGTTAATACCAGCGTTGTATTATGTAATGTTAATAATTCCCTGACTAAATATAACCGGGAAACCTCCAACACGAAAGGCAAACGGTATCAAATAACACACATAACACAATATCAAAGATAACTACTGCGCGTAGCTCGTAGCTGCTACGCCGTAGCATCTCTACGACCAATTGTTTGATAATGCGGCATGTTATTGTACGACCGTAGCGGTTACGATGTATACAAGCTATTACATATTTCATTAACTGTATACAAGCTGTATATAACCCTTTACACTAATATTATAAGGAGGAACGTTTATTTTTGTTTGTTTGTTGGTTTGTACCAAATAAGCTCCGAAACTACTGGACCGATTTTAACCATTCTTTCACCAATAGATAGCTACATTATTCCTGAGTAACATAGGATATATAACATCACACTACACCCCACGGGAGCGAAGCAGTAACCAAAGACGAAACCTAACGCGGGTGAAAAAACCCACGTGGACGAAGTCGCGGGCAGTTCGCTAGTCTTATATAAAGGAGGGAAATTTCTCTTAAGTTTATGGTTAGGTAAAATATTTTTTCATCAAAAACGTGAGCAAACGTGACTACTGCTTACTTTATTTTTAGACAACCCTTTCCCTTTGCAAACTGCGGTATATTTTACGTGAAACCTTACAAAAACTATTTCAAAACGTATTAAACTAGCCGAGGGGAAAACACGGGACCACGGAGTAAACATTACGTAAATTGGATCAATGTTTAAATTGGACCCATTTAACATTTATTAAGTTGGCTTTCATATCAATGGGAGACAGATACTCATTGTTCTTGACGTCTGCCTAGACTTTTCTCAACTTGAACTCCTTTTGAGGTCGGCTTCTAGTCTAACCGAATGCGGCTAAATACCAGTGTTTTCCATAGAGCGACTGCCTATCAGACCTCCACAACCCATTTACTGAGCAACACGATACCTCTTGATAAGACTGGTTGTCAGATTTCCCGGCTTCGTACAATCCGTAACGACTGTCAATCAAAATGCTATAGGAAAGTCGTATTTCCAATTTGAAAAGTCGTTCAAATACTTTTACATCACCGCACCGCTAGGCTTGCAGGAACACAAAAACAACTGAATACTTCATACAAATGCCAACGTTCTATCGATTTCTAGGAACGTTTCAACTTCAGCTAATATCTGTTGGCAGCCAGTCAGAATGTAAGTACGTAAGACACAAGCGCGGATTGCGTAATATTATTCTTATTGTATAGGATTTCGTTTAGTGTAATGCGCTCAGGTCGTTCAACCTATCAATATTCCTGCCCATATCATTACTGTGAAGCTATGTTATATTGAATCCAGTTAGTTATCTGTACGATATTTTTCCTTGTGCTGTTTCAAGGATAAAACATTGTTATACCTAGATATTTACCTTCATTTATTATTTACATCTATATTCTGGCTTTTACCTTGGCCAGAGGTTAACCATTGCCATCCAACGTGACAATGCCGCCAGTCTTTTGGGCACTTTTCCGGTTGGCAGCGATGTGGAGGAATTTTTTGATGCCATTTAGTTTTATTTTATTTTTGTTATTATTAAGGATTTCTAATTTTAAGGCTATAAATATTACTAATTTAAATACTTTTAATTACTTATTACATAAATTACTGAAACCTAGATGGTTTTACTATTTTATGTAATAAGTAATTAAAATAAGTATAATAATATTGTATAAATATTATAAAGAGGAAAGATTTTTTGTATGTTTGTTTATATCGAATAGGCTCCGAAAACCACGGGATCGATTTTAACCATTTTTTCATCGATATATAGCAAAATTATTCTTGAGTAACATATGCTATATAACATCACACTACGACACACGGGAGCGGAGCAGTAACCAAAGACGTAACTTAACGCGGATAAAATAAGCAACGCGGACATTGTCACGGGCGGGTCTCTAGTATACATATAAATTAGTAATCCAAAAGATAGTAACTAGGTAATGGAAACAGGGTCAGCAAAATAGAGAGAGAAACCAGAAATACAGCCTTCTGAATCAAACCCTTAGTCCAGCCGCCTAACGAGAGCCACCTTTGATGTTTATCTAGACTCTTGGCAATTAATTATTACTAATGATAATTTGCTATTTTAACAATAACTTTATTTAAGGTGATAGGGAACATCATGCAATCTTGTACAATGGATTCAGTACAAGATTCTAGCCATGGCAGCGTTAAAAAATATCTACTTTTTTTAAAATTCAATGCATATACGGTTAAAATATATAAAACTAGCTTCTGCCCGCGAATTCGTCCGCGTGGATATCTTTTGTTACTGCTCCGCTCGCGTGTATCGTAGCGTGATGTAATATAGCTTATGGCACTCACAAATAAGGTGGCTTTCTATGGGTAAAGTTTAGTAGTTTTAGAGATTATCCCCTACAAACTCACAAACATTACCTCTTTATAATATAAGTAAGGTGTTTTTATTTAAATAACCGACGAAAATGTTATTCAGCTTTAACAGTGTCTTAAATTACCAAATAACCAGGTAAGGCGATATCGGCTGTGGGGTTATTCTATTAAATGAGAACAACTATAGAGTATTTGTTATTCTACTGTCCTCATAGTTACAATTACCCAACACGAAATACTCCACCCGATAGATCACTCAACAAAATATCCTCCCTCAAGTTTCAATTTGAAAACGAGATTGATTAATATTCCTGAAACCCAGAAAGGCTACAGGAAACGAATGATAGTTTCATGCAAATGAATTGGCCGGCTACCTGGAATAGCGATGAATGTATTTAGAACCTTAAAAGCTTTCAATCACTCAGGACGTATCTAAAATTAATTTTAAACGGGATAACTGAGCTTAATCCTACTAATATTATAAAGCCGAAAAACTTGTTTGTTTGGTTGAACGCGCTAATCTCAGGAACTACTGGTTTAAATTAAAACAGTATTTTGTGTTGAACAGTTCATTTATCGAGGAAGGCTTGGCTAAGTAACATCACGCTACGACCAAAAGGTGCGAAGCAGTAACCAAAGATGTAACATAATTCGGGTGAAAAAACTACACGGATAATGTCGCGAGAAGCTATTAGTAATATTAAAAATGCGAAAGTTTATGAGTATGGATGGATGGATGTTTGTTACTCTTTCACGTATAAACGGCTGAACGGATCTAGATGAAATTTGGCACTGAGATTGTAGTATGGAATAATACGTAGAATGCTTTTTATATTCAGAAAGGTCGGGTGCGCAGTACTTGTAACCGGGGTGCTTGTTTGAACAGATGTATGAACGTGGACGAGGCGAAAAAAGTATATAAGCATCGTAGAAGGTGGCGTTCTGTGGTTTCTGCCTGCTCCCGTGGAAAAAAGGCGTGAGTTTATATATGTATGTAATGCTTTTTATCACGGAAAAATGTTCCAGGTGGGATAATACATATATCAAATTTTGCCCCGGACGAAGTCGCGGGCATAAGCTAGTCAAGTATAAAGAGGTATTCTCAACAAAATACTTTTACCTAAAGTTTTAGTTGAATCGTAAAAAAAATAAACATCTCAAGTTATGTGTTTTATAGTACACAAGAGTTTCATAAAATCACACGAGTTCATAAATATGTAAGTACATGTAAAAACTTTGTGTTCTTAAGAGTGAGAAGCAACACGATGTTACATAAAAACGTATGTAATATGGCGGTACATCTGTGGTATATATTAGGCTGATTTATTGCTGTTTCTTCAAAGGATATTCTGTTGGGATCAATTTTCTACATATTTTCTTTGTTTAAACGAATTTGACGTTCAAAAATGTTTTTCTAAGACGTAATCCAAACGACGACGTTTATCGCGACGATAATCTTGTCGTGCTACCAAATTTTCGCCGCGATAATATCGCTGTGTGGGAATTGATTTATAAGGTGTATATCGCCGGCATGACTATCGTCGCGATAAATTCGCCCGTGCAGATGGCGCCTAAGGATAAACGGTAAACATAAATAAGCCTATTATTGTCCCATTGCAAAGCAAAGATCTCTCCTCTTACAGATAAGGTACGAGCATTGATCAAAGGGTTTGGCCATTTCAGACTCAGATTAAGTCCAGATTTCTTCACTATCTTTTCATTCACCGATGCCAGTGATGTGCATAATAAACTTGGAAAGTACAGTATATGGTTTGAAAAATTGATTCGTTAATCTAGTGGTCCTAACCGTGACTGCTACGCTAGAGGTCTTGGGTACAAGTCCCAGGAGTTTATTTGAGCAAAGTGTCATTGGGTTTATCTATGAAATTCTCGATTTGTGCCCGGTTAATGGCAATAGGACCTAAAACATTCCGGCGAACTGTGGGTGTACATTGGTACCTCTGCCTAACCTTTCGGGAATACAGGTGTGATGGCATGTATGTGTTGAAAAAGTCACATTGGGACTCGGCATGCATGAGAGGCGAGGCGCCTTAGCCATTGAGTCATCACGACACGGAACACAATAAAGAAAAAACAAATGACGGCTAAAATAATAATAGTTCATTAAGCTTTCCGTACGTAAACATTTAATAACAATTGCGATCTAGTCTCAGTCAAAAATGTCTTCCAACCCCATGTCCCTGTGGTTAACTACATTTCTTAACATTTTCGTTTGTTTTATTAGTAGAATTGGCCTTCAGCACGTGTAGTCTTTATCCAATAGAGTTCTGCTATAGGTCAGTCGATTGAATGTAATTAATGACGTGAAACTAAATCGGATTAGCTCGAACGCACTCTTTACACTGAAGGTTATAAAGTGACATTATCACGCCGGTTCTAAACGGTATGAAGATCGAAGTATGGAGCCAGACTGAAGGACGCCATATGTCTGTGTTATGTTTGTTTAGACATATTGACAAGAATTATATTTTCGTGCTGTCTTCCGAAAACCACATTAGACGAAAGATAGTCTAGTTGTAGAAGAGCACTTTGTGAAGAAGCTCGTCCGAGAAAGTACTACCACCTTACGTATTTATGCCGCAAGCCAACGTTGCCCTGTGGTCCGATTTAAAGAATGCCAGTGTAGTTACACTCACACGAGACATTTCAACTTTGTTTATGGGATGGCAACACATCTGCAAGAGCTTTGGTATTATTGCCCTAAAAATGGAGAGAAACATAAAATAAAGCAAAAATAGAGATGAAAAAATCACGTGTCCAAACATAGCATACTATTACGCCTAAATTCCCCGAAGGCTTAGGCAGAGGTGTACCAATGCACACCCACAGTTCGCCGGTATGTTTAGGACTAATGTAATAGGGGGCGAGCCTATTGCCATTAACCGGGCACGAATCCTAACTCCGAGATGCTGCTGAGAATTTCATAGAAAAACCCAATACCACTTTGTTCGACCTGGATAATGGAACACAAGACCTATCGAGGCAGTCACTGGCAGAAACTAGTATAACAAATAATGAGTAGATATCTGCTTATAACGTTATCGTTTAATCGAAACACAATAATACACAGTTCATTGTATAACGGAACCAGGGAGTGCCAACCGAAGGAAACGCGAGTTCCGGTTGGTGTCGCGGTGAGCTCGCTACGTGTTATCTGCTCACATTGTTATTGTTACAAATAAAATAAGTCGTTGTTAATTAGTTTCATTTCGTAGAATTTTATAATCCCCTTTTTCTAAATGTTGTTGGAAATGGTTTGTTGGGAACAGTCGGAGTCACAGCAAGTCCCCTAAGTCTTAAAAAAAACATTACAATCATAATTTCTTCAAAATATTTAGTAATAGATATTTCGAATTTCGAAACTTCCCATTCCATTTTTTTACATTTCCACAATCTATGAATGTTTCTGATATCGTGGGCCTTACAAACATATAAACTGACATACACAAACAACCCTTTCAAATTAGTTTTTCATTCAATATAATAGCCTCGTTAGCCATGCTTGCCTCGCTTAGGAGCGCGACTGCTACGCTGGAGGTCTTGGGTTTGATTGCCAGGTCGAGCAAAAAGTGTTATTGGGTGTTTCTATGAAGTTCTCAGTAGCAGTTTGGAGTTAGGATGTATGCCCGGTTGATGGCAATAGGCTCGCCCCCTATTACATGGGACCTAAACATACCGGCGAACTGTAGGTGTACATTAGTACACCTCTGCCTCACCCTTCGGGGAATACAGGCGTGATGGTATGCAAGTAACATTATAATAGTTCTTCCTAAACCAGGTTTTTTATCAGTCGTAGCATACATTTTACAAACCTATTCAAACAAGCCCGCCACACAATTCCCAACCACTGCAACTTCTGTAAACCATAATCAACAGTGGAGACCGCCAGAAGAGCGCCGAGGCAATGAAGCTCGACGAGTCCCGGAGAAACGATATAACTGTCTTGGATCCCGCAACGAAATTAATCAGAAAAGATTAGCGGAGGAGTAGGAAAAAATATAGTTTCTACTTCCCTCCAAACAAGTAGGAGACAGAACAGAACTAGGCCAATAGGCACAAGGGGATGTTTACAACAATTAGGACCCATTAAGTTAATAATAATTGCAAACCGTGGTGCTTGGCAATCCAGATTGCCAAGCACCACGGTTTGCAACTGGGAGAAGCCCAGGTTTCTCCCAGTTGTAAACCTATTCAAAATAAAAATGTTTATTTGCAAAGAAATACATAGGTACAAATACTATTTTTGTATTGATTGTAACACTGCCTATGAATGACTCATAACAACTCCAGGCTTGCCGACACGTTACGACGTAACCAGACTGATATAAAACCTTATTCGTCAATACTTACAAGTCGTAAAACACAGGTATATTTTTTTTACCTCTACTCGACCTCTAAGAGGGCAAACGAGGTATAATTGCATTAGCCATGTGTCGCCATCTGTCGTCGGCTCACGTAACTAAATTACTTAATTTGGGACCAAAACTCCAAAGCTAGGTATTACAGAGTATTAGATCTTCTTGCTGATTCTATTAGGACCGTAATTAGTTTACAGCAAGAGATGGTTTATTTTTTGTTGGCTAATTAAGGTTGATACATGGTTATTGTATTTTTCCGAAACAACCTGGGGAGCACTTCAAGTAATTTTTAGGAACGGTCGCTATCTAGTCTCAGACACAATCTGTCAGAAATGTCTCTGTCTTAAAAATTAACCTACATTTTTTGACATTATCACCAACAAAAGTAAGAAAGCACCAAACCGACTTGAGCGTGCATGTTGATCAATACTTGTGCCTCCTCTGTATGAAAAGAGGCCTTTGCCCGGCAGTGGAATGATAATAGGCTGGGATTAATATTTCTTTATTTATTTTTACATTAAAAGTGGTTCATTAGTACCGGAATTAAAAGTTAATCTGTAGATAGACTTTACTGTCCAAATTTTGAACAACACAAAATAGCAATTTCTCTCTCTTTCAAAAGCGCTCTCTCGCTCAGTGGGCGGCCCGACGGGAATTAAGGGATTATATTAGGCCTCCGCAAACGTTTGTGAACTAATGGGATCAGTAATCCAGCTGACAGGTATACCGGCGATCTACGCACAAATTGGTCATGAATGTTATATAGGTACGACTATTAAATGGGAGGAAGGTCACAGATTTCGATCAAGAATGCTTGGGATAGCAGAAAAGTGCCTGGAACAGTGATGTACTTGAATAAAGAAGAATATTGTTTGGTTGATCTAATAGGTAACTATGAGTACACTAGTCATTTCGGGTCGTCGCGTTAGACAGATTGACAATTGAAGACAGGTGAGAAAAATCTTTTCATTCTCCCATATAAATGGTAAAAGATAGACAGATAAACCAGAGAAGGAGGAACGATTGAGGCCAAACTTATAACTATGAATTCTGTTTAATAAATGGTTCTAGACTCCCCAAGTCTTTACAGTTTCCGTAGTTTATTATTTATTAAAAAAAAAACACACTGCTAAAAAATTTAAGTAACCTCCGACAGAAAAATAAATATCCCTACCGCAGCTAATAAAAGAGCTGATTAATTTAAAACCGCTGAACCGATTCCCATCAAACATAGCTAAAAACACTTCCGACTAACATACCTTTCAAACAAAAAACTAAATCAAAATCGGTTCGGGAGTTATGATGCCACAGACAGACACACACACACATACACGCACACACAGACACGTCAAACTTATAACACCCTGTCGTTTTTGAGTCGGGGGTTAAAAAGGAAACCAGTTGTTCCTTACAAGTTATAATATCAAAATAAGGACGAAGCATTAAATATTGGTAAAGTAAAGAAAACCAATCCGCATTATCCAAACTAATACAAATCTTAAAAGTAATCAAATAAAAATAACGAAAAAGCCAATAATAGGAATATGCTTTAATTTGATTTCTGAACTGCCTCGGTAGCCTAGTGGGCCTAAGCGCGACTGCTACGCTAGAGGTCTTGGGTTCGATTCCCAGGTCGAGCAAAAAGTGTTATTGGGTTTTTCTATGAAATTCTCAGTAGCAGCTCGGAGTTAGGATTGTGCCCGGTTAATGGCAATAGGCTCGCCCCCTATTACATGGGACCTAAATATACCGGCGAACTGTGGGTGTACATTGTTACACCTCTGCCTAACCCTTCGGGGAATACAGGCGTGATGATGATGGTATTTTTTCTCTTCACTTTCAGCACAACTCTATCGCACGAAGCAATCTCTACTAAATCGGCATGACATTTTGAAAGCGAGGATGTCAGATGAAACCATTTTGCAATCATGATTGAATTCAATTAGCCGAAGTGAATGCATTCAGTATTGGAAATGAGTTTCCAATTATAGCACAGTTATCTAGATCCCAGACAAATGTAGGTCATCACAGCTGTGCCAGAAAATATTATAAAAATCTCTTTGTGACAGACAAACAAAACGTAATATTATAAGGGTTTCAAGGGCTAGGCAGCGGTGTACCAATGTACACCCAAAGTTCGTTATGTTTAGGTCCCATGTAATAGGGGGCGAGCCTATTGTCATTAACCGGGCACTAATCCTAACACCGAGCTGCTACTGCGAATTTCATAGAAAAACCCAATAACACTTCGCTTGACCTGGGAATCGAACCTAAGACTTCTAGCGTAGCAGTCGCGCTTAGGACCACTAGGCTAACGAGGCAGTTAAGGGTTTGTTTTAAGTATGAAACCCCAAAAAAGCGGAAGATGATTTACAAAACCATTTATGATGGCTTAAGAACTTCAGTCAAAGTCAAACTCGAACATTTTATTCGATAAAACAATTAAAAGGCACTTTTGAACGTCATAGGCACGAAATAACAATTGAATCAATTTGTTCGAAAGAGTCACCGCGGCCCTGGAACGCAAAGGGCATCAAGAGGAACACGGATGGGATTTAGTCAGTGAGATAGTTTGACTACCTCCCGCTCCGCCCAGGGCGGAAGAAGTCAATGATTTCCCATACTTCAAAAAAAGGTGACCCGTTCAAAAGATAGTTTCGTATGGAGAAGAATGGAAAAGAAACTCGCAGTTGCTTGTGATAACAGTAAACTTGCTACTACCGACGTCAAAAGTGCAACTTACATACACCGACATAAATTCAAGAATATAGTTAACATACAGACGATTGTAACCCTATTTTTATCAACCCATAATGTCCCACTACTGGGCAAAGATCACCCTCATTGCCTTCCACTCATCTCACCCCTATTCGTTGGCATCTCTAGCCAATCTCCAATAAAAGATTCTAAGTCATCAAGTCAGCGTCTCCTAGATTGAAGCCTTACACATTATAAACTCACTTCTATTTCCCGTGAGAGTAGTGAGAGTAGACACTCAGTCTACACGTGCTACATGCCGTACGTACTTCTTTTGTTTCGTCTACCAACAATGTCATACACGCGCCGGCAGCCAGTGCTGCGTTGACCTTATCAATCATGAGAACTCGTTAAAATGTCAATCTATACATACTACATACATACAAATAAATACATTTGAAGCGTCTGTTTGTAATTTCAAATTAACTAGCTATTCACTAAATGCATACGAAAGTTTATACGGTACTAACATAAAAAAAAACAATTTTTAAATTTTTTGTTGGATGTCTGTTTGTTCCGGCTAACCTCTAAAACGGCTGGACTAATTTGGCGGGACTTTTACTCGCAGATAGCTAATATTATATAAAGTAACTTAGGCTACTTTTGAAAACAAAATTGAAACCAATAAAATAGTGAACGCGAACGACGTCGCGGGCGACAGTTAGTCAATTATTCAAAGCGTCAAGAAAGTACTCGCGCTTTGTGATATATAACAGGGGTGCCATTCTAAATGTGGTGTTAGTTCCTCACGATAAAGATTAAAGTTTTCAAGCAAAATCTAGCTAAAAAAACTAGGCAAAACCAAAGGAACAAATGACAAATTGAAATGTGAATCGTTAGGTGCGAAACAATTGCTTTTAAGCTGTATAGATTCTATTATTGGACGTCCAATCTTTACTAATTAAAAGTTTAAATCAGGAGAACTGGTTCTTAATTTGGGTACAGGCTCTCGTAAAACCTAATGTAGTTACTATTTATACTAATATTATAAAGATGAAGAGTTTGTTTGTTTGTTTGGTTGATCGCGCTAATCTCAGGAAGTACTGGTTTGAATTGGAGAATTCTTTTTGTGTTAGATAGTTTAATTATCGAGGAAGGCTGTAGGCTATATAACATCACGCTACGACCAACAGGTGCGGAACAGTAATCAAACACCTAACCTAATGCGGGTGAAAAAACTACGCGGACGAAGTCGCGAGCAGAAGCTAGTTATAATATATAAGCGAGAAATACTAGGCACATTAACGAAAAGACAAATACAGAGACGTTGCTATTTAAAATTATGTTAATTAAGATAAAGATAATTCTCATCTATCACGAATGAAGTTCGTTTCATGTAACGAAAGAGCCATAAACAAAGTAACAACCTCGTTAACTGATAGCCGTCGGGTTCCGTAGATTCAAAAGGTTTTCATATTTTAATTGACGAATTTGTAAAGCAATTCACACAATATTATAAATGCGAAAATAACTGTCAGCTTATTACACTGAACCGATCGTAATGAAAGATAAAACCAAGGGGTAAGTATTTGTAGTTTTTGTTCTGGATAAAGTTTTAGGCCACTGTTTCTTTCTTGTTTTTTTTTTTCTTTTTTTTAAAAAACGTTGCCCCAAAATAACTAATTAATTAATTATAAATATAAATAAATATAATAATAAATAATATATATATTAATTAATTATTTTAATTCGCAAATTAGTCGGCGTACGCGATAACCAAACTTCACGCGTAAGATGTCGCGGGCAAAAGCTAGTACATTTTATAGACTAGATACAGATGCTGTTTGTAACCTTACTCTTTACAACAAAAACCTTACCAACCATTTCCTCATAAGCTAAAAAAAAAATTTTTTTTTTACTTTCTAAAAATAACAGCAACCTCATTTAGCAGATAAAAGCCTTCCATGTTAACAAGCCGATAGAGAAACATAACATTCTCATTAGTTTTAATCTGATAGCCGACGAGTCTGGCCTCCAAACCTATAACTTCCTTTATTGTTATTTTAATCTAAACGACGAATAACACCCCAATTATTACATTTTCCAAGAACAAACTCATATTATTATCATATCTGTCAGATAAAAACCTCTAATCGAGACAGAACATCATCGTTAGCCGATAGCCGTCGGGTCACGTCCACCCGGGCTTTTATAGCCGGTAAAAATTGACTAATGAATCGGAAAATGGCTCAACTGTAGCTTTAAAGCATTGTTTATTTTTACTTCCGAAAAGTACGTGTTCTGAAATCGTGATTTTCAACTTAAAAATAGAGATATTAAGTTTCAATTTCCTAGAAAACACTATGATAATGTTCTCAATTTGTCTGATAAGACCTTGTAATTGAGACAAAACGTTTTCATTAATCTATACTACGTTCAGTACTAGACTAGGTTCACTCCATCCATCACCTATTTTTATCTACACGAAAAACAATTTACCCCTCAAACATTTCAATTTCCAGGAACAAACACAAATGATTATCATATCTGTCAGATAAAGCTCAAAACACGCTCGTTAGCCGATAGCCGTCGAGTCTCGTCTGCTCAGGCTTTTAAAATTGACTAATGACTTGTGAAGTGTACGAAAATCTATGGCGGCTGAACTTTTTATTATTTTTTGTGCAGATTTGATGATGAAATTGTGATGGCTGAAGCAGAAAATGGTGGAGTTTTTATTCTTTGTAGTTGCGCCGTATACTGATTTTTAAGGACTCAAGTGAATAGAAACTCAACCGAAACCTAGTTACCAAAACCTAGTTTAGTTTGTTTACATTTAAAAGTTATGCTGTACCTTGAACTACTTGTTATAATTCTGAATTTCATGTCAAAACATGACTATGTATAGTTTATGAATGTACATCGTAACTGTCAAACTTTAAGGACAACAAAACGGATGAGGGTTGACAGAATGCAAGTCATGACCACAACATACGTCAAGTTGACATTTCCTTGTATGTTGTTGTTTAGTAGAGGTTAGTATTATATTATCTGTGGTAAGGGTGAATTTTACAATACTTGTATGACTAGTATACCCTTTTTTTATCTGTGTAATAAAATCGACATTTGACAGTTTATGTAAAGCTGTCAAAAATTCAAATTGTATTCGCGGATAAAACTATAATATAATGATTATAAACTCTTTGGACAAACTTTAAAGGTTTTGTGTAATTTGAACTTAGAAGTATAGCTTAGAAGTTATTCAGTACTTAGCTATATTGTTGCTTACTACAGAATTGTATTGTATAATATCAAAATACATAAAGATTAAATAAATACTGTTTTGCATTGTTAGGGTAATTAAACTACGCTTAATTTAAATTTAAAATAAAAAGTAACCTACATGTTATTCATACTTACTGGAATAATAGCACAGCTGAAATGCCAATTTTCGAAAACGCCCATGGCAAATACCCACACAAAGTTATAAATCAGAGCTCAAAAAAATACTTTAGTGTGGGTTGATAGATAGACGACACCAGCAGTGATATTATATAAAAATATCCCTCGGGGAATGATGATATAATGGATGAATTGAACTTGAGAAGAGTTGTCAATCCTAACATCAGCCGGACTATTCTGTAAAAAGGTCGCTCAATGAATGTAGGTGTAGTGAGCTCGAGGTGAACTGTCACTCCCTATTGTACTGGACTCTGAGTGTTGTAGAGTTGGAGTCGCGCCATAACACAAATTTTAAGTTGTTTGTGGTGTGGTCCCCGACTCATCATGTCGACATTTTTCTCAAAGAAGAGTTTTTGCTGAAGGGTGTCATGTTGCGACGATTTCTCGGAAGACTTGCTGTGCAACACGACGCCGTCTCTTCGCGTGCAATAGTTTTTTAAATATATTTATTGTAACATCTTATGGGTCTCTGTAACCTGTCTATTTAACCGGTCTATTCTGAAGACTCACCCTCAGTGAATTTAGGTGAAGTGAGCCGTAAATTCCTAACTGTATGTGGGATGATAGTTCCTGTAAAGCCTTCACACCAACCCTTACCGAATTTCACCAAGAAAAAACACACTATACTATCAATTTTTACTATTTTTACAGATTTGTCTGGTCTGTCTCCATGTCTGTGGGTAGTCCCAAACGATGTTCAGCGTACAATTAAATGTCAAAGCTATGTTACAAAAAGCGCCTTAAGGGCTTATAAATTATTTTGATCTTTAGAGAAGAACATACTGCCATTTGTCCCTTTATATATCAGTTTATTTTGATATATTACATGAAGTAAATAAAGGTGCTGACATTTATGAAGAACCAATATTTTTATAGAAGTAACACGTGCAAGCCGACCTGTTTTTTCCTGTTATAAGACATAACAACACACATGGGTTCCAAGTCATGGCGACCCAGAAGGTACGAGGTTATGGGGCTCGCAACCCTGCATAGACAAGCACCAATAAGGATCAACAATATCGCCAATCCGCTTTAAGTAAGCATGATGATCAATGCTCGCGAGTTTTAGGCATGTGAATAGCCTGCCTTTGGCGTGTAGTGGGACAATAATACTATTATGTATTCCCTGACGGGAGAGGTTAAATTGCGTAGTACTGGTATACCTTTACCAAGTAATGTTTTAGTCAACCGGGCGTCAACGTTGTCGGGTATAGCTTTCCTTCAATAATGAAAGTCTTTTAAGGTATTTAGGGACAATGAGAATGCATAAATTTAATGGATCAATATATTCGTACCAGCGACAAAAACTAACAATTAAGTTGACAATGTTAGTATAAAATAACAAATTGCTTTTATAATTTTCCTTCCTATAAAAAAATATAAATAATATTGTTTATTTTTAGCTAAAATAATGGAAATTACCTGTTTTGATCGCTTTATAATAACAGATATTAAATGATCAATGTATATCATTATGGTGTTCGGTATTTGAAGCTGATAGAATCGATTTGTACTCTATGTTATAAAAACAACAGAGTTTTCATTACAATTTATGCAAATAGAATTAAGTGAGTCGTATTGGAAGGGAACCCTTAACTGTTTTACGAAATTTATTTAAATGAATTAACTATTCAAATACCATCACGCCTGTATTCCTCGAAGGGTTAGGCAGAGGTATAACAATGTACACCCGCAGTTCGCCGGTATATTTAGGTCCCATGTAATAGGGGGCGAGCCTATTGCCATTAACCGGGCACAAATCCTAACTCCGAGCTGCTACTGAGAATTTCATAGAAAAACCCACTAACACTTTTTGCTCGACCTGGGAATCGAACCCAAGACCTCTAGCGTAGCAGTCGCGCTTAAGACCACTAGGCTACCGAGGCAGCTCAACTATTCAAATACGTATTCATTTATGTAAAAAACTGTACATGTCGCCCGTAATTCTTCTACCGCACACAATATTGTGAAACATAAATTATTATGTTTCACAATATTATTACCCTTGATATGTTTTTTTTTTCAATGCTATGCACACAATATGAGGTCAAAATAAAAGAACCTAAAAATACCTAGTCACTATACTATAAGATCGTATTAATATAATCCACTAATTTAGAATTAGGTATCGTTAATATATCCTGAAAATACTGGTCCATATAGGAAGGAAGTTGCGTAAGCCTTCTGCGTAGTTCTTGGCATAAAGAATATAAACATACATCCATTTCTATATCAAAGGTTTGTCGTCTAAAACTTAGATTCTCCTAGTCATATTCGCAGTCAATAGATCTGATATTTCTCTTATTTCTTAGAGGTCCAAGAAGACTCTAAATTAAAGACCAAAACTAATCATTACACATTTATTTATACATAGGATGGCGACATAACAAAGCCCTTTTCCTATATGTTATGTTTTGCGCATTAACTATTTCGCTTAATAAATTAGTTTTTAATAACCCAACGGCTATTTATTTAAATTTTCCGTGAATCAGAGGCGCATACTTATTAAGGTGCAATTATAATGTGGTTTTAATTATTGTTTTTCACTGACCTGAGTCGACTGGTGCTATATCGGGGCCGTCGTGAGGCGCTAGCATCTTCATCGTGATGGCTCCAGGTAACACGCTACTTGAAACCGACACCGTGGCGGATTACTACACAATTTCACCGAAAAACGACGATTAATCGGGAAAATAAGGGAAAATAAGTGGAGCCCAACAGGCTGTTTCAACACTGCACTATCGATTGCGTTCTGAGGGTAGTCACGCATGCGTGTGGTGGCTGTTCGCGCGCATGCGTGCTGGTGCCTCCGCCATGTTGAACAGGAAAGACGTCATGTGACGGGCTGACAGTTGACAGTTTTGAGGCGGGTTTCCGCTGTTAATAATTGACATGCAATCTAGTTTTCCGATGACTAATGTGTATGTCTGACTTTCAGAAGTTGTTTGGTAATAGAATATGTTTGTTATACAATTGGCTAGGCTATCCATTAGAAAATGTCGTCAAGGCGGGAATTTAATGCTTTTTAAATTAAACATGATAGAATAATTCAACTGTAGCTTGTTTCAAACAATTCTTTGCATATAATGAACATTAATTATCTACAGGCACTATTATAGGCTTAATTTTTTTTCAGTGTTAGCTTTTTGTCACTTTCTAGAATTTGTTCTAAGAAACTTTGTTAACCTTCCAGTGGCATCAACTATATCCTCTGTCATTTATCTTCTATATTATTGTATGATAATGATATTAAACTATCGATCCCGTTAGAATTAAATTCAGTAGGAGATTTTGGTAGTTATTCTTTCAGAAGAATGTCTCTGCCAACTATAGGTAAAACCAGGTTCAGCAATTTGATAAATTAACATAGTTTTTGTAAAAACAAACAAGAAATCCAAAACTAACTTGTTATAAATTAATTTTATTGAAAATCGTAAATAAATTTACATAAAATATTAATAAATATTACATCACGTGTACAAACGTATTTGTTTCTTGTATTGTGTGTATGTGGCGGTGGCAGCTCGCTGCGTGTGGTGTACGTGTGTGTTTGTGTGAATGTGTGGAAGGAGTGGTGTCTAGTAGCCGGCCAGTTCGGCGAAGGTGGAGTCCATCTCGTCAGCCAAGCTCTTGTATCTGTCCTTGTTGATTCCAAGTTCATCTGTTAACAGATAACGACGTTAGTATGCTAGTTATACTTGGCCAGGAAGAGACTGTGCCATTAACTTTCAAAGACTTTGTCTATGTAACCTTTGACCTAACTAGAGTCAAGAGTTTACCCATCTTGAATAAAAAAAAATCATTCAGTTTGATGATCAATATTTGCGCTTTGGTATTAAAAGAGCAGTCTTGTATTGTAATATAATGGTAACTGAATGGCAGTAAAAGATCTTGGTAAACTACTTGGTAAAGTCAAGTTTTTAAGAACAGAAAAAGCACAGTCTTAGTACTACATTTTCTTTATCTTTCTTGTCATGTAAATTCATGTCACAGTAACCTAAATAAATACAAATCATGTTGGAGAATGGCGTCATTGGAATTAGAAATGTTACATTTTACCATTGTCAATTATATTTTAGTGAAAATGTTCTTTAATACATATTTATGGCGAAGCGGATAGCTTTAAAAATCGTTTTATGTAGAAAAAAATTAAAAGATTAAGAAAGAACCAACATTACCTTGGAAGCATTGGTCCGCGACGGTAGCAGCAAAGCGATAGACATGTTAATCACAAACAAACAAAGCAGGGCTCAACACTAGATCTCTAAACGATTGTCGCAAATGTTCCGTAAATATACATCTAGACTATTATGTACAGACAGAGACAATCCTTCAGACATCGAGGAAGAGGTTAGGCGTTAGATGAAACAGTTCAGATACTCTGAAAAAAATTAAACTCGATCTTGGCAGCTAATCTACAGTTGGGCTAAACGATGAAATTTGTAAAAGGTCGAAGGTAATGCAAGGTGACGTATCAAAATGGACTTTAGGGTGATGTGATTCGGACGGTTTTGACTTAAACTATGTGCTTTAAGGGCTGGTTAGTATCCTGTCAGCTCGGCGAATGTGCCGTCCAAGTCATCGCATATCGCCTTGTATTTCTCCTTCTCGCTGAATAATGCGTCTGTAAAATTTAGTGATTTGATAACAACTTACGAAACGAACCAACTTTATCCCGGCCGCTGGACTTAAAGATAAGTAAGAAGAATGAGTTTTTATTAGAAAAGTTTTGATTAAAAAGCTTTTGCAATTGAGAGAAGCCATAGTATTCTCTTTTAGTTAGAATAGTTATCAAGTTATCATTATAGAAGATTTCGTTACTTGATATTTAGATTTGTTTTAGTTGAATCTTTAAATTCAAAAGAAAATCTTTCTTAGTTTTTATTCTTAGTGGATAATTTAAGTTGATCTTATGTTACTTGATTAGAGAGGTGTTTGGTTGGAGTCATACCTTCGAGCCTGTCGACTTCCTTCTGCAGTTTCTTGACAGTCTTCTCTGCGAACTCAGCGCGGGCCTCGGCCTCCTTGAGCTTGCCGGTGAGAGTCTTCAGCTGCTTCTTGAACTCCTCGACACGCTGGTTGGCCTTCTCTTCCGATACTTCCAGAGATTTGAGGGAGTTACCTACGACCTGGATTTAAAGATTCATTAATAATTTGTCAATGTTCTTCAAAATTACTATCAGTCCGCTCATCCCCACTTAAACCTCCCCTAAGCTCTTAAGTAAATACCAATGCTGGCTTGCTGTTAAACATTCGAATACAATAGCTAGACTGTTAGAAGTGTTTACCTTTAATTCCTCCTCAAGTTCTGAGATCTTGGCGTCTCCGGACTTGACACGGTCCTCAGCGACTTCGAGCTCGTCTTCAACGAAGGCCAGCTTGCGGGATACCTGAACATCATCAGCAATGATTTTAGTTTTCGTTTTAGTAAACTGTCATTCAACGTGTTATGCATAGGGCAATGTATTATTATTATCTATCAATTCACTGATTAGGACAAATGAAATCAAGTTTAAAAGAGCAAGATACAAAAGAGTCATTACAGTAGTGAAATTCTATTCTTTATTACATTTTACCTTCAAAAAGAGTTATTTGATAATTTTAATGTTATCTCACCTCGTCGGACTTGCCGTCGGCGTCCTCAGCGAGCAGACGGGCTTCCTTCAGCTGGTTGGTGAGCTGGTCCATGCGCTCCTCATCTTGCTGTGACCTGTTCTCCAACACTTTGCACATACTGGAAGAAACGATAGGCCATTTATTAAACTTATGAAATTATATCATGTCTTCTGAAATTGACTAAACTAGAGGACTGTACTGTAGATTCGTATCCAGTAACTACCAATCTTTCATGATGAATTTGCCAATTTTTTTTTATGTAATCAATATAGGTACGAACCTATATTGATTACAATTTTTTTTTATGTAATCAATATAGGTTCGTACCTATATTGATTACATAAAAAAAAATTGGCAAATTCATCATGAAAGATTGGTAGTTACTGGATACGAATCTACAGTACAGTCCTCTAGTTTAGTCAATTTCAGAAGACATGTACAATGTACTTTATGAGATGTTTGAGTAAAAATACATCTAATCCTCTCACTGGATTAAAAAAGAAACTAAATTACATTTTCGTTACCATGTAATTTTAATTAAAATTTATGTGTGACATATTAACTCAAACAGAATTATATGAACGAAAATGTTTCCAGTTATTTCACGAAATTGTAATATTTCATAAGCTAATCTCTAATTTACACCATGTTTCTAATTATAGTCAGACACGTAATCCAACTGTTGCTTTAGGTGCTAACTAATAAATCCAACGCAACTGGAAAATAATTCACCGCCATAAATATATTTCTAAAAGTAAATCTTACCGGTTGTTCTCGTCAGCAGACTGCTGTGCTTCGAGCAGCTTCTGCTGGGCGGTGCCTGACCTCTCCTCGGACTTCTCGAGGTCCTCCTCAATCTGCTGCACCTTCCTGTTAAGGGAGGCGACGTCGGCCTCGGTGGCGGTCAATGTCTTCTCCTTCTCTTCCAAGTCCTTGTTGGCCTGTTCCAACTTGTTCTTGTTGACGATCAAGTCCTCTTCCACCTGGGCGAGCTTCTTCTGGAGCTCACGGACTTCCTCGTTGACCTGGAAAGGAGAAGATATTTCAAAGTTAGAATCAGCTGTGTTGAGCTTACAATAGTCCCCTGAGGGACTCCATAAGTTTGGTTAAATCTGGTTCTTAATATTTTTTCTACAGAATGTGCCCTCCTGAAGGATACATTATTAGGGTACACTCAAACTCCGTTGGGAAATACCACTCGACCCTTGAGTTCCGTGAAAACAATAAATATGTTAATTTCAATCCATTCCAATGGAGTCGAGAATTATATCTTTTTCTCTCGCATAAATACCTTCTAAAAATACATTTCGCGTGGGTACAAATGGGACAAGTCTCTTAGGATTTAAATAGATTAAGCAATAAATTGTATTTGTTTATAGGAATAGATAAACGTAAATCTATGTTATTTTAAGTTGAAACGTTTACAAATATGGGTCGTTCTTATGTACTGGAGGGACTACATGAAACGTAGCCCTCTGACCTCGATTATCCCAAAGAGATCAGCGGACTTACCCTAAATACCAATTTCGGAAAGAAGCATATTACGTAATGTTTTTTTTTTTATTCCTGCATATTTTATGTGGAGCTTTACGATAAAAAGCACATGAACGTTTTAATCTATTTACTTGATCTATAACATTTATTCTTAATCTTACTATAACAATTTGGATTGCGGTTCCTTCTGATTTTTATTGAATGGCATTAAACAGCCTCTCTAAGCAATTCATCAATGGATACCAGTATATCACGGGTGGTGATTCAGCACATGATTCTAGACTCCCCAGGGCTAATCGATTTTATGCCCTATAAGCTTCTTTTTTTGCATTTTATATTAACTGTACATACTCGTAGTTTGTAATCTTATTATTATTTAAGTAAGTTTTATGTTTAGTTAGATACTCACACATCGATTTCGTGAATTATAAAAAAGAATCAGCTGTTCCACATATAGACCGTGTCGGTATTGTACTTTTGTATATAACAGCTGTTTTTTTACCACCCGTCTATCCTGTCTGTCGTTTTGTTATTATCATTTTGTTTTATGTTATTAAAACTAATATCCCGCCCCCGCCGCTGCTAATTACTGCCCCGTTGGTCTCGTGGTCGCAAGCGTGACTTATGAGCGTGGGGTCCTGGGTTCGATTCCCAGGTCGGGCAAAAAGTGTTATTGGGTTTTTCCATTAGGATTTGATCAGTAGCGGCCCGGAGTTTGGAAATTGGTGGTGTAACACCCCCGTGCCTCGGAAAGCACGTAAAGCCGTTGGTCCCTGCTGTCATTCGTAGGTCTTTGAGAGTCGTTACGGATAGTCAGAAGCCTGGAAGTCTGACAACCAGTCTAACTAAGAGGTATCGTGTTGCCTAGTTACTGGGTTGTGGAGGTCAGATAGGCAGTTGCTCCATGTCAAACACTGGTATTCAGCTGCATCCAGTTAGACAGGAAGCCGACCCCAACATAGTTGGGAGAAGGCTAAGCAGATGATGATGTTATTAAAACTATTTACTGCAACACCTTTTATGCAGTAAAGTTTTTATATTTTTTATTTTATATAGAAATACTGAATCCATGATCATTTTTTTCGTTACAATGTCCCACTCGTTATGTGACAACATAAATTATATCGAGTGAAAGGTTAAGTGAAGTTTGTCTCTTATTGAGCCCATTTCTTTGCCATTAACTCTTAGCAAAGCTTGATAGTTCGTTGCCTGCTGAGATAAAGATATAGTAAGTCCCATACCTTCTCGGCGCGGAGGTTGGCGTCCCTAGCCTGCTGTTCACAGGTGTCGGCCTTGTCCATGGCATTGTCCTTCTCCAGCTTCATCGCTTGCATCTTCTTCTTAATCGCGTCCATGGTGGCGGCTGTGTGTCTTTACTGTCCGGTCAAAAAATACGCCAGTTACGGCCTGGAAAATAAAATCAGTTTTGAGTAACATGCTTTTTTCATATTCGTCTAGTAATATATTTTGTTGAATGGCTCGAAATGGCATATACAATATATCTTTTAAAATCATATGAAAATGAGAATATGATGAGGATTTTCTACCCATGTCAATCGTCTCTTTCGTAATAAAGAATTGTCTGTTTCAACTATTTTTCATAAACAAACATGTTTTGTACGGTCCACACGGTTAGTGAATCCATTTCAGTGGACGATATAACCTACACTTCTACAGAGCAGGGTTTAACAACGCTACTACTACGGTACTACACATTATATACAAAGTTATTTGAAAACGTGACAATATAGTCGTAGTTTGAGACGTTCGGTACTCTATTGAGAGAGAAAAACTCATAACATCAGAATTTTACTTCTTAAAATCGTATTTGATGTTTAAAAAACACTTGACTTTAGATCTGTATTTTAATGTATCTGTGTTTTTTTTTTCGATAAGAAAATCAATCTACGTTTAGGGCCTTTCCATACACGTATAGATAATATCCCAGAAAACGTAGGTATGTCGCTAAGGGTGAAGGGTCGCGCGGGATATCATTGAAATTTTTCTACGGATAGATATTTCAATATCCCTCCTGTAATAATACGTCACCTGTCTGGAGAAACCTTTAATAGTTGATTATAATACATCACATTGACAAAATTGTGGTAACTCTTTAAGAAACTTTGATATGTCAAAATTACACACGCTTTCTTTGTTCCTAAACCCAAAAATATAATAATCTTAAACTGCGCCCGTTAAAAGGGAGCAAAAATATTCCTATAAAATTGTTTAAAAATACAAAACTATTCCAATTTCAAAAGTTAAACTCTGCCATTCAATGTGGCACTCTGCCAACTTGCCAGATGTGGCAGTGCATAATTATTGGGTCTACGTTCCTGATACTAAATTATATTCTAACCTAATTACGAAGGGGTTATGGCACAGTTGGCTTGCTGAAATATTAGTGCGGAACACACCCCTATTTTGGGAGTTCATAACCCTTGCTTTGGGAAAAGGAATGAGGGAAATGTACTTGTAACCCGCACCTTCGTATATCCTTCAAATGCACGACATACATATTTTAATCTAATTTTTATTTTTGTAATTTATAATTTACTTGTGATTTATATTTTGATATTATTTCAATTATTTTTATCTATTTTGTTTGTCAGTTTTAATATATTTCTATAAAATAAGTTGATGGTAAAAATTTTAGAGAACTATTGACTTTATCTGATAATAAATGAATTAAATTGAAAAAGCTCTCTTTCCTAAAAATACTTCCATCCAAAAGTGTATCTCCTATTTTTCGCTTTCTTACTACTCAAATGCCTTGATATTATAACATACCATCATCCCGCCTGTATTCCCCGAAGGGTTAGGCAGAGGTGTACCAATGCACAACTACAGTTCGCCGGTATGTTTTAGGTCCCATGTAATAGGGGGCGGGCCTATTGCCTTTGACCGGGCACAAATCCTAACTCCAAGCTGCTACTGAGAATTTCATAGAAAAACCCAATAACACTTTGCTCGACCCGGGAATCGAACCCAAGACCTCTAGCGTAGCAGTCGCTCTTAGGACCACTAGGCCAACGAGGCAGTTATTCTGCGGGTTGTTCGTAAGAGATACCGCGCCCCCGGAACGCAAAGGGCACATGAAGGAACATGGGTGGGTTTTAGTCAGTAAAAGTCTGACACTCCCTCCCGCCCCGCCCAGGGCGGGAAAAGTTATTTGATGATTTCCCACCCACCAAATCGCAAAAAGTTCTCCGTGACTTTTCAAACCAGAAACTTTGTATCCAACTCAATTACAACACTAATAAATACAAAGTTCGTGTCAAAAGACAAATGACTATAAAGTTATAATTTTATTTGTTACAACTTAATTTAATAATACGCACACAATTCAACCCTTTGTTTGCGACTTGTGGTAAAATATTTAACCCTTTTGCTCTGATGTAATTTAATATACCTACTGAGTTTTGGGACCAAGTCGTGTTACGGGGAATGTATTTTGTTGTTTGTTTTTGTTCTTGTTGAATTTTACCCAGTAATTAAATCTGTGTGTTGCTAAGCTTTGGCACGGTTAAAAATGTTAGTTGCTTGCCCATGGGTGGGTGTAAAGCCGAGTGGGTGTAAACTATGGTGTGACGTCAGCAATGGCGTCTGTGTTTACACATTTTATGTGAGAATGTATTGGGTTGGGAAATCTTTTAAAATAGATTACTTCGTCGGCGTCGTCGGTGTACATGATAACTCGTAAATCGTTTTGATATTCATATTTTTTTTTTATTATTACAGTGTATCCAGTTCCTGCTTAAAATCATCCTCATGTTCGGAGATATGTACTTTTATACACCCACTAGTTACCAATACGAAATGAGCCCATCAGATACATAAGCAACACGAAATAAGATAGAGGAGAGAAGTCTTTATTTGTCGAAGAAATCATACGCACCGAGCCTGCCATTTTTTTTAATAGCAATTCTAACCAATCTATTTCTATTGCAATTTTGCGGGTACCCAGTATAGACTCCAGCTCTCACAAAGGATAGATTGTTTCAATTTTGACTTTGTTACTGTGAACCTTGTTACTGTGAATGTTGTATCTTTTTTTGAAAGAAACAAATAAAAATTATTATTATTATTAATAATCCCTACTGTGTTTTCTCATAGACTTCAGTTGTTTTCTCAATTCTATCATCAGAAACGTTATTAATTTATTAAAGCTCATTTGAGCCATAAACTTAACTCAAAGTTAGTTGATTACACAGGGCCGTTTTTTTTTTTTTTTTCTTGGTGGGTGGGAAATCATCAAATAACTTCTCCCGCCCTGGGCGGGGCGGGAGGGAGTGTCAGACTTTTACTGACTAAAACCCACCCATGTTCCTTCTTGTGCCCTTTGCGTTCCGGGGGCGCGGTATCTCTTGCGAACAACCCGCAGCCCCGGCAACAACCCGCAGCCCCGGCAACAACCCGCAGCCCCGGCAACACAGGGCCGTTAAGTATGATAATTTAGACGTATTATCAACTCTTAGTCAAAAGATAACCCTGGTTGGTGGATCGGGCTCTATAATATTAAAAGATTTGCCTGAATCGTTTGAGAATTTTAACATAATCTTATGAATTTATGCTTATTTATTCCTAGAACGGCCATGGCCGATATTTTCTTAGATGCACCATATTTGTATTAAGTACTATGCGTGATGAGGTATCGACGGCTCAGTTTGTTTACAATATGGTGAAGAAATGTACTTCGGTGAGTGTGGATCAAAATAACGAGTCTGGAGAATTTTTGAAGGGCATTCTCTTCGCAAAAGTTATGTAAATTATGAAATGTGAGCTTTTGTTTGTGTGTTTTTGGGTTTTTATGTAATACGTATGTGAAGATAGCTTTTTTCCGTCGTATATGCAGAATTGTGTGAGTTATGTTTATGATACTAAAATACATGATTATGCGGTGTTTTCTATGATAGCAGACCATGATGGCCATGAAAGTGACTTTTGTGTCATATGGCACAATTTTAAGGCGTAAAACAAGTAGTGTCGGTATGTTTCCCTAGTTTGTAGGTGTTCGTGAGTAAATTGTGCTTATTGTAATCCCTAAAATATCCCTATCCCTAAAAGTAAAAACCTTAACATTTCATGAAACACCTAGCAACAGATTTACCGATCATACATCAATGTTTTACAACCATTGCTTGCCGCTATAAAACACAAGCTAAACGAAACAGAACAAACGCCGCACGCGATGGCAAACTGGCAAAGTTGCGAAAATAACGCCCGGTGACGTGGTTCTGGCGATCTGACAACGCCACCGACATATTGTTCACGAAAATAACCGTGTTTTCACATCTCTACAGCTGTTGCAGTGGCCGGGAACTAAATATACTTACGGAATTTTAGAACGAACGCTAATTTATGTATCGTATACGCTTTTTCCTAACTTGGTTGCCACAGCTTTTCAGTTAATTTTATTTTAACTGTGGTATTGCCTTCCGGATTTAAGTAATGTCGATTTTTTAAGATAGAAGGAACAGATTTGATGTAACATACAGATGAAAGGTTCAAGATTTTAAATTAGGTATTTCCTATCTTACATTTCAGTTTGTAATTACTTATTCTTCGCAAAGCTTACAGGTCCTTGAAATGTATACTGTAATGTAATTGGCAAAGAGCTTTTTGTTGAAAGAATAGAAATTAAATTACTTGGCATGACATTTCATTCAAATTGTGTTTCATGTTTACCCGATTATAAAGAAGCAAAAGGGAAGGTTATGATTTTGACCCACATGTTTTAATATCTGGTCAATAGTGCCTATTAAAAGGCGTTAAAACAGGCCCTTTTCAATAACTAATAAAAAAGAATTCTATTTCAGAACGGACAAACTCTTTCAAGCTTTCCCTGCTATCATTTATTAAGTTTTCATTAAAAAGATGCTCGACTATTCTTGCCGTTTCTTGCACTGCTCTTCTGATTCCTTATTAACAAATTAAACTGGACTGAACCACTGGCTACTAAATAAATTAATTGTTCATTTGCCAGTCCTTCAATAACTTTACCTAACATAAATTGTTTCAACTAATTTTTGAATTCTGAATTTAGTTCACCCAGGCATTAAATAAAAAAAGCTAATAGAACAATCTAAAAATAATCTTTTTGAATTCAGAATACCAACATTTAAATATTTTCGGAGAAGCTTTTAAGAAATGCTTACAAAAAGATTATTTGAATTCAAATTTTCGCGATGTGATAATTAAAATTGAATAAAGTCTCAAAGTGTTAATACCTACCCTTAATTCAAGGGCAGAGTAATCAACGCGTCACCCATTACGTCACTTAATCATCGATGTCTACTATCGACTCATTTTCAATGAACTTGAGAATGAACTGTCTAGTATACCTACCTATACCTACAACTCGAGTCAAATTATTCAGCTGAACGCCTCTAAAGAAACGGTTATTAATCTTGAAGTCAAAGGTAACTCACTTTCTAATAAGTTTAGAGTTCCTCAAGCGACATCTTGTTCGCATTTGAATAAACAATGTTACTTTAAGTTTATTTTAGACTGGTTGCCCCAAGGGGGGTCGTGTTTATAATTGTTTTTGAAAACTTTAAGTTTCAAGAAGTCTACGTCACCAACAAAAGTTGGCAGGGTCTTGATGTAAACAATAACTTGGATGTTGTATTGCATGGTATAGTAAATTGTAAGTAAATATGTGTTATGTGTTTTGCCCCCTATTACATGGGATTGGCGGACTGTGGGTGTACATTGCTACACCACTGCTTAACCCTTCGGGGAATACAGTTATGTGTTAGCATGAAAGTTATCTACGAAACATAAAGTAAGCAGAGATGATAGAAAAGATTTGAGAGGCAATTTTATTAACCCTTTGGATCGATCGCTATCTAATTTCAGTCTTAATGTCTCAAAAATGCCTCTAATTTTAACATTGATTGTCGCTGAGATGAAATTGAGACGAGATTTAGTAGGATTCACCTTCTAATAAAAAGGTATTCGAGAAATGTGAAGAATATAGTTTGAATGGCCGAAATTGCGGCTGGATTAACGTAATGGTCAGCTAAATGATTGTAGACCAGATGGAACATGATAGATGGCATCAGTTTCTCGTAATTCATCATTGTGTAGGGGTGGACAATATAGCGAAATTATTTTCACGATGTGTAAATATCATCGAAGAATGAATTAAGAAGTGAAAATATTACAAAAAAATAATTATGACTAAAATACAGTGTAAATTATGTGAGATAGAATTATCGACAAATGCAAATGTTTAGAATTAAATAAAAAGAAATCGATGTTCCAAAGTATAAAATAGTTAATATGAAAGCTATAACTGTAACTATCTCCCGAATTTCAGGGATAGTTTAGCTAGTTTGTAATAGTAGGCGCTTTGAAGAGGTGCCAACACCCCAAGTTCCAGACACGCCGGTAATCATGACGTGTGCAAATGACAACCGTCTCTCATACTTAAATCCCGAGATGATTAATCGTTTCAGATGTAGCTTTCATAATAAGTAGATATGCGTGTTATGTTAAATGTTAGTGTTGTAAATAACTATCTATTAATAAGGCTGTAGTGTTTTTATTTTAATGAGTTTACAATTCCTATTGTGTCGATCCACTCAAATTGAATGTACCTAGGTTGTAAGTATTTTTCCTAACTTCGAAATGTCTTCGATGGTTACGTAGGTGAACGTGTATATTTGTGTAGTGTGCGCGTATAGATTTTAATTCTAACAGCTTTACTAAAAGCTTTGGTATTTTAACTATCATTATCATTCATCATGCCAGTGGCTTCCCTACAATTCCCAAATAGCTGGACAGTCATAGCTGTAATCGGAAACCAACATCAGTAAACAACAAAGTCGTGAACCGAACGTCCTAATTACACGATATATGGGCCACGACTGAGGCTAAATAAAAATTGAGACGAGTTTCCTCATCTCGCTAAATAAATACTGATGTTCGGGCATGCCGCAAATAGGTTACAAGCGGTGTGAGCGCGCGGCGTGGGCGGTGCGCGGGGACTCACTATTTTCAGCGAGGACGCGCGAGCGATGAAACCCGAGTCATATCCATGGAAAACGCGAGCCGCGCGCGCACACCGCCCGTTCGTACTCGCTACAACTGACACTCAATACACACTGGCGTACTGCCGTACTAACACGAGATGTGCCAACCCGAGCCAGAACATACAGAACAACGTATCACAGAACAAAAGCACAGAATCGCCGGGATCAACATCCAGGAGCTTGGATACTCCACACATGATGGCAATGGCGTGTCACACTGGCACAGTCCTGGGCCGCGGCTGGGTGTGGTGCTCCAGGTGAAGTATCCAAGCTGCCGGCGTGGCGGAGCGCGGCTGCACTCACCTCACGAGCGGGCTGTTCAAACGGCGGAGCGACACGCACTGCGCCGCGCCCGCCCTCGCGGTTTCGCCGCGCTCCCACCCGACTATTTTCGGTGCCAAAAATCCAGGATTCCGATCCAGCATAGCAATCGCAACGAACGTGCCGACCACCACCCGTCACGCTCCCACACACAGCCACACCGCTATTTTTGCCACGATCGGTAACAGACGGACCTGTGACGACGTCGGCGGATGTGAATATCGAGCAGATTGATAGATCGATGATATAAAAACACGCTCGTTGTCAATGCCGGCTAAATCGATCAGGTGGCACTGTCCTGCTCACGCGACGCTAACATTCGTGTTGCAGATTTCCGAAATTCCGAGAGCCATCCGGCTGGCCGACCCTACTATATTTAGCGTAATACCGAACTTCATTGAGATCGACACGCGGCTTTCATCTGGCTATAACAGTCAACTATTTGCATATTGGACCACTCACGATTTACGTTTGTTTGGCTGTAGATTTCTGTAGGTATAATTCATTCACTACATTCCGGAGATCTCAAATTGACAGAAGACAGAAGTAATAGGATACCTTTCGGGTTACACCATCTAAATGTCCATTTCGGAACGCGGGCCTCTAAAGACCCATACCGCAAAGATGTTATTGCTATGTCTAGCACTTACGAGTAAACAATAAGTGCCGAAATGGCCTAAAGCCTTTATTTATTAGAACATTCCTCCATTCACTTAATCATTTGAGCTAAGTTACTGCCGAAATGAGTCAACCCACAATCTCTCAACAGTTTCTAAGTATGCCAAATGAGTTACAATACAATCCAGAAAAGTGTACGTACATCTTAAACTTCTGCCTAAAATAGATTCAAAATTAATCAGCGTGAAACATTCCAATCATTAAATACGATTATTTCGAAGAATAGGAATAATTTTGATGTGAATCTATTTTTATTTACTTAGTTATCCAATTGCCTCAAACACCATCTTTACCTACCCCACTACTTGTACAGCTCTGACGATTGACAGAGCGAGAAATAAACATTCAACTTGTTACCCTAAATACTCTAGTTCGTTCAAGGGCAGCAATAGCAATGTCACTAGTGAATGTAAAGACAGCATAGCATCCTAACTATTTGCTAACAGACTGTAATTAGTTTGAAAATGCGGACGGGCTGTTCGGGGTACCCCGTACAATATTAAAGATGGAGGTAATAGGCGGAGCCTTGGTAATAGGGTTCCGTTGAGCACTCTTTGGATACCGAACTCAAAAAAACAGTAGTTGACAGAAATTGCACAAGCATCTAGAACCTAATTTTTTATTTTTAACTAAAATTATTTTGGTTATGTTTTTTAAATTTCAGAAATGGAATGTTTTCGCTATTGAAAGTAAGGGGTCGGTCGGGACTATGTAAAGTTCAGTAATAACATTCAAAACTGATTTCATTTTCATGATTAAACGTGACGTAACCAATATTTTTAACAAATAGGTACAGATATGGTCCAGTTCAAAAATAATCCCTTTGTAATCTATTTTAATATTTGTGTGGAAGATTTTTTGTTTTGAAACTAAGTCTTTAATATTTTAACAGCTTAAAATTCATTCAATTTTAAAATTAACTCTCGGTAACGCTTTGTCTTCTCATGTATCACGGACTACCTACGTAAAAAGATTGCTGAATCACGTGGCGACCACCAATATCCTGCATAACGGTGGTCGCTGCGTCGACAAGCGTAGGTAGGTTTAAATTTTAGTCTCACCACTGAGGACACTATTTTCATCCAATCAGTAACACTAAAGCTTTAGTCCTAAAGTTTCTGAACGGTAACTGAACTCATAGGTAACGGCTGCCTCTAAAGATGTTCTCATTTTAAATTCACTTTTCATTCCCTGGCGTGGGATTGGCTAGGCTGTTGTTTGCATTGGTAACCACTCTAAGGTGTCTATACAATGCGTTGCGGGCCAATTCGTGATGATTTTGCATTCTGTAAACAGACCTTAACACGGACCGTGAAATTTTAAGAATAGAATTAATCATTATTTAGTTTGTACATGAAAGCTCATAAGAGCTTATTGCGATCACTAATACGTTTGAAAAAGGCAGATAATTCCCAAAGCTTTCATGCAGAGGTGTTTATTTTAACATAAACATACCATCACGCCTGTATTCCCCGAAGGGTTAGGCAGAGGTGTACCAATGTACACTCACAGTTCGCCGGTATGTTTTTTTTTAAGTCCCATGTAATAGGGGGCGAGCCGGCGAGCCTATTGCCATTAACCGGGCAGAAATCCTAACTCCCAGCTGCTACTGAGAATTTCATAGAAAAACCCAATAACACATTTTGCTCGACCTGAGAATCGAACCCAGCTCTAGGGTAGCAGTCGCGCTTAGGACCACTAGGCTACCGAGGCAGTTAGCGCAAGGCGAGGGTGTTTGTTTCATTTATTTATTAGGGTCTCCGACCAAAGGTGTACCAATCATGGCATTCAAATAATAGTCAACAATAGGTTTTAAGTAAGTGCACAATAAATTATTATTAGCGGTTTCTGGCCACCCATGCGAAAAATGATTTTAAGTCAACCTGAATGATAACAACGTAGCATAAATTGCTAAATGTAAAAACAAATTTAAAAAACTTCAGTTCCTTGTTATTTACAGTGCTACGTCGTTTCGTAGCCTGGCGTAGCACGTAGCCATCTCGTAGCACAGACCCTTAGGCTGTGGTTCAACTTAAGCCAAGCGAAGCTATGTTGCTAAGAATATGTCTGATTTACATCAATAGGATTGCTTTATTTTCAAAGCTAAATATAAAAAAGCCATGCTTTTGGTGTAAATCCTTCTTGTTTCTTGCCATAACTTACTGTCCGTTTGAAATGTATTATGTACTAGCTCCTATACCATAATTGGTAAGTAAAATATGCAATCAGAATTAAGGTACTCTTCATATATAGATCTTCAATTCAAAAAAATATATAAACAACTAGCTTCTGCCCGCGATGTCGTCGTTAATTTACGTCTTCGGGTACTGCTCCGCTTCCGTGTGGCGTAGCGTGAAGTTATATAGCTTATGCTATTCCGCATGAATCTAGCTATCATATACAAATATATTTTTTCCAATTCGACTGGTAGTTTCAAAGATTTGCGAGTGTAAACAAACAAACGGCGGGTCTACAGTTACCACAAATTGTTGGCAGTGATTGTCGCTGAGATGAGGTTATGACTTGACTTTGAATGAACTTGCTTAGTAGTATCTATTGACCTTCTGAAATTCGTGATTTTAATCTTATTTCCTTGATAAGCTCTTTTTAGGGCAGCATCTTTCATCTCTTATCTTTATTTTTCTTATAAAACGTTAACCCCACATTAGGAGTTTCTCCTGTATCATGGGGTGCATTTACAATCATTTACAATCACACATTCAAACAACTAGACCCAAAACAACTATCTGTAGGCAATATATATATTTATTCCGTGCGGGAATTGAACCCGCGATATACAGCACAGCAGCCAATCTATCAGCCACGGCGCGAAACATGTTGTCATATTATTTAATGGTTATTACCATAGTTAGAGCTGCTGTATATTTCAAGCAGCTCTAACTGACTCCCAGTATAAATAAAATTCAGATCAGATTTAATATAAATTTATTTTCCAAGAGTGAACAGTTTAAAGCGCCAGTAGGTACACTTTCTCAGAAGCCTTGTCATAGACACACTTATTGATAAGAAGATTAGGGACTTACAGGAAGTATGAAGCATAAGTACTTATACAATAAAATTGAAAGTACAATCATATTGTCGTACAAAATCTAAAAGCTAAATGAGTACAAACAAGTACAAAAGTCTTCAAACCTATTTAATGATCATAAGATTATGTGTTTGGCTGTCTTTGTCACACTTTGACTGGATGGATAAGTACCTTTAGTGTTAATTCCTCGGCCTCGCCTGCTATTACAGTTATGCATGGGTATGTTTCGGTCCCATGAGACCATGGGAAACATACCGGCGAACTGTGGGTGTCCATTGGAACCCCTCTGCCTAACCCTTCGGGGAATACAGGCGTGATGGTATGTATGTGGCAGTTTTCCTATAGGATAAAGATGTCTATGCTATAGATGTGGTAATAGGAACTCGGTCTATTCTGTAAAAATCTTCCTCAGTAAATTGAAGTAAATCTGAGGTGAACTGACGACCCTTAGCGCCGATGGTATGACAGCTCACCTCACCTCACCACCGACACCCAGTGCGGTGCTCCCAACCAAACAATGGCCCACTAACTACAGCGCCCAAGGTGTCCCTACACCTGCACCTTGGAGGATATAATAATGCCATAGATGCCGAGAAAAACATGGCCACATACTGATAACCAAGTACTATAAAACAATAATAATAAAAAAAGGATTAACTTAGTATCGATTCGAAAAGAAAAAGCTCATCTCAATCAAACTTCATCTAAATATACCGAGGGATTATTTACAGAAAATCACTGCGGCCTTCTTTATTACGTGTTCCATAGGGAAGGCTATTACCTAATAAAGACTTTCTTCGATGTATTTCAAAGTGTGATCAAGACACAAAAATAGTGCTAAAACCAAAAAAACAACTCGTTACACATTTTCATAAGACTATGTTTTACACATCATAAAAAACGATTGTCGTTAAAAATTCGCGGCAAAAGTACACAAAACATCGGCAGTGTTTCTAGGCGCATTCAATGCTACGTAAAAATGAGCTTTGAAGTTATAAAATAGCTGTATTTTAATAAATTTTTCTTTGCACAAATTCAGTTTATATCGGCGTGTGAGCTATTCCAAAGTCAATATGGAACTCAGGGAACGGAAGCTTAGTTTCACATTACATATTACCATATTTTATTTTTCCCTCTCTTCAGCATTGTCATTTATTTTATTTTAGGAATAGAATGAAATTGGAAGTTCTTTCTTATCCATTTTAGTCAAGACGATATTAACTCGCGTCACACAAACGATTTGCTTTTAAAGTTACTAAGAAAGATACTTCGAAAAAGCGTTCATCATTTGTTTGTTATTCTTTAAGATTGTAATGTCAATCTTTTTACTGATATTTGAACAGCAGCTGGGGGAACTAAAATAGATCATAACATATATGAATGTACCTAGTGGTTCACATTCCAGCTTTGGACCAAATAATGCGGAATTTGTTCTTTATGAGAGCAAATGAGTACAAAAATCTTTGGAAATATTCCACCATGACATTTATCTGACAAATTAAAGAAATTTAGTTTTAATGATTTTTGATACACATGAATATTTTGAATGATAGGTAGTTCATACTCAATACTACACTACAAATTGTACAATTTTCAAAAATATTTATACAAATAGACATCTTGATAACAACGATAATTCTGGACATTCTAATTTTGAATTATGCAACTGTTTCTCTATAATTTTAACAGAAAAGCAAGTTATGTTGCTTTTTAAACTTGAACATTTAGTTAGGTTTTTTAAGAGACTGTTATCGCCTCACTGCAGATAGCAATGAGGCGTTCCAGAGAGAATAAGCTTGTAGTTTTCACGTCTGAAATGGCATTCTAGTATTTCCCAAAAGTCTAAAGTAAGGCATAAAACAGTTCGCGAGAAAATCTCTTATGTAAGCGTAATCTGTAACCACAGAACAGTCATACTTAGATATAACACATTCTTTATTTTTCGTCTACACTTCGTGTAAGCTTAATGCACACCAGCCTATTTTGTGTTGTGTAAGACTACCCGCTCAAATCAGACAACCGATGACCGATATATTTGTCGGAGAGAATGGAACAAATGAACTCCATGTCGGTCTAAGGAAACTATTGAACGGCGCGATAATCGGTCCTACAAAAAGTCGGACGTGGGCGGAAGCCCTTAAAAAATGACATTACAATCGAGTAATGTCATTTTCTACCAACAGAATCTACTGAATTCCATAGCATCGAAAGATAAATTAGGTAGGTAGTGACTGTTCAGTCACACATTTCCTCACTTGCAAGTTTAACTTTACCTATATAAGCAGTCCTATGAAAGTATCAAAAGCAAATTAAACATCCTAAATGAACTATCGTTGAAGTGATTCAGCCGTGTCTCAACATGAGCTCTGTGCAAAGAATATGGAGACCTTTTATAAAGTACAATACATGAAAATTGCTTTTTGTTTTTTTTTAAACAAATTGAGTATTAGTTTTGTAAGGCTTCATGTGTTGTTCTTTTATAATAGGCACGTCTTCGAAGCAACATCCACCGCGTGCGCCTGCAGTCTTCCCGCCGTTTCTCCGCAAGATGGCGGCCGCCCCAATATGGCCGCCTTCCGTTTAGTATCCTGACAGATCGGCGAATGTCTGGTCCACTTCCTCCGCTATAGCCTTGTATTTACTGCGCTCTTCGATCACCTCGTCTGTTAGTAATGTTAGTTGGTTAGTAACACAAAGTATGGTAGTGGACAGAGAGTTAGTTATTAGATAATAATTAATATATTTATCAATTGGTACGATACAAACATCTCTTGGCTAAGTTCTTTATAGTTAATCTCATGATATGTCACTAGCTTAACCTTTTCTAAACTATGATAGCATCGGCCTCCAGCCCCTCACATGATAACTACCTACACCCAGTTTCTGGAACGGAAATCAACGCAAAAATTACTTAGCTAGCAAATATTCACGAAAGCCGACTCCTGTGATTGGCTGGAATTATCAGCAGCCAATTAGATTACTTGGCATGCAAATTAAAATGTCGTTGATTTTCGTTCTTAAAACCGAGGGTGGCAGTACGTGCAACTAAAATGAAAATAGCTGTATAACTACTTTAAACGTGAACCATATTCCTACTTACCCAAAAGAAGCAGTTTTTCAAGCTCTATCTACTGGAATCTAGTAAAGAAGCATGGTGTTTGGTCTTCAAACATAGCTTTGGGTGCTGTATTTTACTTCAATTATGTAATCCACAATCTTTAAATAAAATATGCAGAATTTGTAATCCTGTATACATCGAGGTAACACTTGTTCATATTTATCTTTTATCGTATACCTAAATAAATTTCACTGTAACTTTCGAAAGTCTAAAGTTTTTTCGAAAAGTCTACTGGGTATGTAGGATATGGTTGAAATTGTGGAATGATTCAATTAATATTTAAACAAAAGGTTTTATTGCCAAAAAAAAATACTGTGTAATTACCGTCGGTGCTGAATTTATGAATTAGTGTTATTTTGATTTGCAACTAAATTGTTTAAAGCCCAAGCAGTCAAATTTGCAATCATATCACCATTTCTACATAAGCAGCAGCATATTCCAAAGTACTAATTTCTACCAATATACATACATACAAAGCAAGGTATACTACAGGAAATAAAATAAAACCAGTCATAAGTAATAAATTAATTTATTATATTACTCGAAAATAAATACCGCCATAAAGCTATGGATTTTAATACTTTAAATTAGGAGTATAAAATTATAAAGTAAAATACATGATGTATTCGGATTAGTGAATGGCGGGAGGTGGTAGTTGCCGCGTCGCGGCCGGACCCGAACATTACCGAACATGACCGAACGCGCCAGTTTATTCCTTGAGGATAAGCTCCACGAACGCGGTGTCCAAGTCGTCTCCGATGTCCTTGTACTTCTCCTTCTCGGCGACAAGTTCGTCTGCGCATTGTACACAATATTACATCATTTGCCCGCATGACAATACAATCATTTTATAATATCAAATAATAATTAACATCCTGCCACTTGATTTCATTATGTGTGTTGTATTATGTATGTTTTCTATAACCACTTTCCTAAGTCAAGTCGTAAGGAGAATTAGTTGCAGCGTGATGGCGTTACAGACGGTGCGACGTATTTTATGGTTCAACTCGCAATTGCTATGCGCAAGGGCATTGTAACGAAACTCATGCTTGATGATTGTAAGGCAATAATGACCTGCTCTTGGTTTGCTCAGCTCAAGTGTCATTATTACAGACAGCTTGCAACTCATCCGTCTGTAAGCGCAGTAAGAACAGCGCAGCAGTAGTAATAAAAAGTAAATGCTTACATGTTTAGATCCTTGTTATTCTGAAGCCATGCGTCGGTCTCGTTGGGTTATAAAGCTTGTTTATTTTTGCGTCGATAATGAAAGGTTCCGATTGGTCGAAGCCTAGCATGCAAACTCAGTTAGAAAGCTTCCAGTGGTAGTTTTTGTTATAGTTTAATGAGTGACTAGAATATCAAGACGCGTTTCGTGTAACGTAAATGCATATGAGCGTGGTGGAGGCGCGGCGCGTCAATGGCAGCACGTGCAGCGCTCGCAAGTGCTGACAGGCGGCACGGCCGGCGTGCGCAGCCCCAGGTCGTCGAACGCGCAGTCCAGCTCGCCGCCGATCTCGTGGAACACCTCCTTGCTGGCGATCAGATCGTCTGCGGACACCGGCGCGGTCACTCGCAGCGGCTCGATTACCGTTAGTGGCCACACTCACACGCATGCAGTCGCGAACCCCGCGGGGGCAGAACGGGGACAGAAATTCCATCAGCTATAGTTTCAGACGTTTATTGCCAACATAAAAAATAAACTCCGGGAGGATGTCGCACTAGTTTTCCACCGGGACCACGACCCGGGACGCGGTATCAGAGTAACAGAGAGTCCGAAAGTAACGAGCAGAGGGTCGTCATATTTAAGAAGGTGGCGCGGCCTCCGCTGGCGGTGCGGCCGGGGCGGGTTCGGCCGCCGGCGCCGGAGCTGCTTCTGCGGGCGCAGGCGCAGCTTCCGCCGGAGCCGGGGCTGCGGCGGGAGCGGCATCTGCGGCCGGCGCGGGGGCTGCTGCGGCGTCAGGCGCAGGTGCTGCTGCGGGGGTTCCTTCAGCCGCAGGCGCAGGGGGAGCTCCTTCCGCGGGGGGTGCAACTGCTGGCGTGCCCTCCGCCGGAGGAGCGGGCGCGGCTCCCTCTGCAGGCGGAGCGGGGGCGGCCCCGTCCGCCGGGGGAGCAGGAGCGGCACCTTCCGCGGGAGGAGCGGCTCCTTCTGCTGGAGGAGCGGCTCCTTCTGCTGGGGCGGCCGCCGGGGCAGCACCGTCAGCAGGAGGAGCGGCTCCCTCCGCCGGGGGAGCGGCACCATCAGCAGGGGGAGCGGCGGGCGCACCCTCTGCCGGTGGGGCAGCGCCATCGGCGGGTGGGGCTGCACCCTCGGCAGGTGGAGCGGCTCCATCAGCCGGCGGCGCGGCGCCATCAGCTGGAGGAGCGGCGGCGTCTGCCGGAGCAGGCGCAGGAGCCCCATCAGCAGGCGGCGCGGCGCCGTCGGCAGGTGGGGCTGCGCCTTCTGGCAGCGGTGCGGCGGCGTCGGGCGCGGGTGCCTCTGCGGGCGGCGGCGTGGGTTCCTTGGGCGGCGGCGTGGGCACCTTCGGGTGCAGCCTCTCGTACTCCTTGCGCGCGGCTTCGCGGATGGCCGTCATCTGGCGATCGTTGGGGTCGACACCGGGGATGAGCTCCACGAAAGAGTCGTCGATGTCGTAGCCGATATCGTTGTACCTCTCGATCTCGTTGATGAGGTCATCTGCGTCAGGCGGCGCGGTGAGAGCGGTGTGTGTCGCATGCGTTCGTTAGCACGGCGCTACTCTACGGGGACGTGCAGGGTCCTCTCATGCCCCGTGCCTCGGACCATGGTATGTACAATGCTTCATGACTCATGACCCCGCTCGCGACCGAGCTATTCTTCGATTTGTGCGATTAATTTTGGTTCGCCCCGAACTTCCCGCAGTGATAACCGGATAACATTTCAATGATGATGACCATGACTTTATATTACATTAATGATCGACGTTTATAGCTGATAGAATCGTCGTCGGGACGTTAGTAGAAGGAAAACCACAAAGGAACACACGAGTTAGTAAAAAAATACAACGGGTTAAAAATAATAATATATATTCATAAACACTTTTATTAGAATACTCTTAAAAATCATTAAATTATTTTTCACGAACTTATCTATCAATTCATCAATCGATAACATTAAAAAAGACGGATTCCCTACGTTATTAGTATCGTTCGTGCGGACGTACTCGTATGTACCGGGCCCGTGCGCGCACGCTACACGTCACACGTATGAGCGTGCAAGTACGCCGCGATGTTGCCAGCGCGAGCCAACAGACGACGCGCCGAACATTACAACTTGGAATAGTCGCCATTTATTCATCGATTAATTTAAATAAATAACAACAAACTCAATTATGACACGAGAAAATCATCCTTCAAACATAATAGAATATCAATTATTTCCAATTTAGCAAGAATATTCCTATAAATATCATTTTTTATTGTATTACCGTCACTCTTGAATAAAAATATCTAATCTCTTCACTAACATTAAGTAAATTAAGTTCATAATAAATTGCAAACAGTGCATATGAAAAATATAGCATACGACGTATTGTATGCACTATCCCCTCGAGTGAAATATAAAATTATCGAAACGGAATACAGCGACTAATTTGTTCTACAAATACATAGACAATTTAAATATTTTACAAAAATCTATGTGCATTTCTTTATAAATAATGCAAATAATGTCTTTTTAAGTTGAGTGTAAAATGCATAACATTTTTGGACCCTTTTGGAATGTCGATACTATCATTTTATACCTTACACTAGAGTGCTAGAGAAGCGATTACTGCATACGTCATATAAATATCGATCATTGACATAACAGGCACGCTCGTAAAGTAATGACTATAAAACAAATTACACGTTTCAACTATACGGACATAAGTATTAGTAATTTGTGGATGAAATAAAAAATTGCACATGGCAGTGCTTTCGTAGCAAACACTCGATTTTGAAGTTACATTAAAAAGCGGCTGGCAATTATTCTACAGCTAATAACATCTAGGCGCCCGCACGGCTCACTTTGTGTAGTCTTCAAATAAAAAGAAGTTCGAAAATATGTCAATTAAATAAAAACTTCTTTTGTTCTAGCTCACTGCACAACACACATTTTGGCGCCTTTTATTTTTTTCGCGGTGGCAACTCTATAGTGACAGCTGTCAGTGTTGTGTCAGTGCTAGTAATAGTAGTGAGCGGAGCGGGCGCTTGCGGGAGGTGTTCACATGTTCTGTATGTCGTGCAGCGTGGCCTCCATCTCCTCCTGCAGGAGTTTGCTCTTTTCGCGCTCGGACACCAGATCGTCTGCAAGGGCGACGTGGCCACGGTCAGTAGGACACACAACAAACAACCGTTTGGTCCAAACGTTCAAACCATCGGACACATTTACCCCCGATTTCTGTCAGCCTGTTCTTTTTAATCTATTGTCAAGTAATTTGATTGGCTAGTGTAATTTTCGACAGCCAATCGCAATAGCTACCTACATAGTAGGATAAGATGTGATGTAAGAATAACAGGATCTAAGATTTGATTGTCAACCATTCAGAAATCGGGCGCAAGTGACAACTTTGATTCCAGAGCAAAAATGCTTCTTAATTATTGTTAAAGAAGAACCGATTTCGACATTTGAACCAAACAGCGCAGGCAAACACAACATCAATATAAAACCATGCCAAAATTATAAAAAAAAATTACATCAAAGGAATCGAGCAATCTAGTTGGAGACACATAAAAGTCATGCTAACAAAAAATATATTGCACAGAATTGAATTTGAATCAAGCACCAAAATAGTGTAGGGAAAAGAGAATATTTGAGAATTTGATGCATTCTACGTGAACAACAAAATCAATTCTGTGTGCAATCAAAAATAAACTCTAACACTGTTACTATGAAATAAAAATATAAATAAGCTTAAGATTGTAGCAGAAATGATAGAAAAAAAAAGCTTTCAAATCTATTGTACAGCATTATAACTCGTTAAGCCAGATCTAATGACGGCTGAGATGGTATCGTTTAAGTGCGTAATGTCCAAAGCATTGTTATTTTTAAACATGTTATTTAACTTGACTTGGAAATATTTGAATTTGAAACTTAACCAAACTGCTGTACGTTGTATATTCTGTAAATATCTGGAGACCCTTGAAAACTTGGAAAACTAGCATCAATAATTGTTATCAATACAAATATTAAAATGTTGACTTTTGTGTCTTGCTCTATAAAAAAAATGGCTACATATTTCACATTTTTGTCAAATAATAATATTTTCGATAGAGTGTCTCTTCAGACAAATATAATATCAGATTGCATATGTTTTGAAATATTCGAAATGATAGATTACCTTCAAGCCTGTCGACCTCCTTCTGGAGTTTCTGCACGGAGCGCTCAGCAAATTCAGCGCGCGCCTCAGCCTGAAATCATTGTTGATCTATTTTAACTTCTATCCTTGAAGCAAACAGCCTATTTTCTGTTATTTTTTTCAAATTTTATTACGTAAGACTGCTATAATAAAAATCTTTCCACAATATTTTTTTTGACGAAAAAATATTTGTATTCATCAGAAAATAGACTGTTTTACTGGTTGACAGGCATGCAATGAATTTACTTTTCCAGTTATTATCAAATTCTTTTTTTTTTAGATTAATCCATTAACAATAAAATTTAAAAAAAACATTTACAATTTAGTACAAAAAAAAAACTATGTTATAAACAATAAAAGCTTCACAATCACCATGCAGTTTACCTTTACCGAAAGCGGCTAATTGCTGAGTGATGAAGCTACAACACTAGATACCAAATACCATTTTACCCAAAGTATAGAAAAAATGAACGTGAAAATAAATATAAAAACACATTACCAACAAGTTGCCCCGATCGTCCATAGATATTATAAATAGAATTAATTTTTAAAATTGGAAATATAAATGCCTTGATAAATAAGAAATACTAGAATGATAACTAATATCAATTTGAATTGATAATATTGTCCTTTGGCTAAGTATAAGTAATAGCAATCTAATTCTATATCAAGCTACGTGTCATGGATATTACTGTTTAATTTTTTTATTTCTTCACGTAGCGTTTTCATATTTTTATTAGAATTGTAGTGTAGGACGACCAGAACCCCCTGTATCGAGCACAACTTACTTGCGAGAGTTTCTGCGAGAGGCTGTGTATCTTATCTTCGACGTGCTCGCGAGACACCGTCGCCTAGCCACACAGGACGGATTACTAACGGCAAGCCACCGACATGCCGGCTACCGCGTTGTGACTGTACCCTTTTACTATACAGACATGGAATGTAATGTGAAACACACGCCTGGATGTAGTGGAATTGAAGGCGGCATGTCTTTGTCCCAAACGTAAGTGTACTTCTCCATGTAGTGAAACTAAGATACTAAGAAAAAAGTTACAGACTCTTTACAGATCTAGAAAATAATGATGCATTCATAAATCATCTTTACAAGTGTTACTTAATAGAATCATTACATGTACATGGAATATAAATCTTATTATCATACGTGATAAAGAAGTTTTCTAAAAAGAACGCGGAAACGTTATTTAAACTAACCAACTATAATAAAGCAGAAATAAAATAGCAAAACTATTCCCATCACAAATTGTACAATATTTAAAACCCCAACTAATAAAGCGTACAATCACAACACAGGCATAGTTCTTACAGCTAATATAGAAGTAATTAATACACAGGTAGGTACAGAAATAGGAGAGAGTCTTGTACATAGATACATAGATGAAGCACCAACCGCCGTCAGCCACTCGACACTAGGACCTACACCAACGAACGTAGCCTTTACGAAGCCAAGCCGTGAACGCGCAAGAATGTCCACTTAAAAAATCACCACTAAAATAAAAAAACGTAAATGGTAAAGAACGTTATTTGAATGATTAAGTTGACATATTTGCAGTCCACGGCCCAACGTACTCGTACTATCCCAAAACACTGAATGGCAATGAACATGAAACGAAACTACAACCGAAACCGTCTATCTACGTAAATCCTCCGGTCCGGCTGTCCTTTTACCTCTTTGAGTTGAGCGTCCAGCACTTTAACTTGACCCTCGTATGTCTCTTCCCTTTGCGTAGCCTGCGAGTATTATTTGTTAACGAAAAAACACAAAACAACGAAAACTGAGTCATGCGGCATCGGGCAGAGTTGCAGTTATTACTAACAACGCTACACGATACTATAATAAAAATAAACGCAAATAAAGTACGCTAAAACTATATTACAGCGACATAACTGTTAAAGAAAGAAAACATTCAAACAGCAAACAAGAGGGAAGTATCAATATGAAGAAAAACTGAACACGAGTTACAGACGCACTACTCTCTACATCCTATTTACCATCACCAAAGTCAGAAGACTGGTCATTAGAATGGTAAATCAGACAAAGAGACTAGACTAGTGTGCGGCAGAATGCAGTTAGGCAAGCTAACGTAAACACTCGCTAAATGAACCGATCTCGTTCGAATTCACACCTCCTTTAGGCGGGTGGTGAGGGTTTTGATCTGATTTTTGTACTCCTCTTCGCGTTGGTTGGCCTGTACAGAACGTCACTTGGTTACTCTTGGCATACATTATGTCGGGTAGAACAGTCAACACTTCATACACTCGTTCATTTGCATCATACATACAATTAGCACTACTTGGAAGTCGAACTGCTTCGCCCTAGCCTTATTCATTAAATGGCAAGACAATGTAGTGAACTTACTGCGATACTCGTAAGGATTACAAAGGTTGGTGCATCATTCGGAATATTTCATCCATTATCTTCCTTAACTAATAAGGGTAGTTGATTTTTGTTTCCAGGGATTTCGATATCATCCCTTGGATTGGATTCCTAGCTTAATTATTCCTAGCTTATATTTAAAGTATAAAATCACAGATGTATACCTTCTCCTCGGAGACTTCCAGGGACTTCAGGTTGTTACCAACGACACGGAGCTCCTCCTCAAGCTCGACGATTTTGCTGAGGAACAGAAAGTGAAAACAATCAACTTCTACTGTAATAGAAAAGCCAAATAAATCATATAGGTATATTGACACTTCTAGAGCAAGATTTTGTAATCTACTGATTTGTAATATACCGATTGATTTGGCAAGTTGCAATACAGTTTTTCCAAAGACCAATTAAATATTTCGACAAGATAAATACAATCATTATTTTTAAGTATTTGCTCTATTTAACTTGATTTTTTAACAGCTTCTAATCAATATCAATTAACTGTCGGCCACTTGATCAGTGACCGACATATTTGACAATTTAAAATGTGTCTTACATCTATTTAAAACTTTAATTTAAAAATAAATAAGCGTGCGTGTTAGGGTTAATAATGTGAATGTTTGTCATTTGAGTATTTGCTTAATTTTCTAAAAATAAAGTATTAATCATCAAAACAGTAATGATAATAAAACCAAGCAACTATCAAACAACACAGTCATGCAATGTTGCAAAGACGATGAATTTAGGTGTATCAACCCAAGTTTTTAATCACAAATCTGAAGTGGGCAAGCCTTGACTAGCGATACAATTATCATCGCCTGAGCAACTTACGATATATACAATTTATCAGCATGTATCAGTGAAAATAATTCAAACGCATACAGATAACAGTTTCATTTGCAATTTAATTACTTTAAGCTCAGACTTTCTCGTTTTCACTGACACCTACTGTTACTATAGCATGATCTCGTGCATCGATGTCTTCGTCAAATTCATTAATGAATTCAACAATATCGTGTGGAACGTTCATTAACTGACTACAGTACAATTTACTCTTGTTCGATGAAAGCCAAATTTCGGGAGCCCAAATCATTTAATTCCAATATAGCCTCAATCCTTTTAGTCATTACTTACACTATCAAAATTTTGATCACCAACAAGAGTAAACCTGAGGGCAGTGACTGGAGATTCGACGACGTGTCCCGACACTTTGACTTGTTTAGCTAATCGTAGTATATCCGGCCCCAAATAGTTATGTCTGTACGTGTTGAATCAATCAATCTATTAGATTTACGTTTCGAAATAAATTCACAAAGACACATCTGGAACCGAATACACAGATGGCAACAGTACCGGCCACGTGATCTCACTAGTCATGAAGCGCTACTTACCAATCGCTCTGCTCGGCGCGCTCCTCGGCCCGCTCGAGGTCCTGCTCCATCAGCACAAGTTTGCGCGCCACCTACCAGCCGAGCGTTAGTACACGCCAACGCACACACACACAATACTACAACTACCGAGCCGGGCACCGCTCTCGACGCGCTTCGCAGTGCAGTGCTACATACAAGTGTCCAACTTTGTGACAACGTTTGTGTTTCAAATGGAGTGGAAGTGCACCAATGAGTCTGTTTCAGCTGTTATAGCTAATTGTTTTAACGCCAGATGGCTTACAGCTATTTGAAAAGTAGAAAGTACTAGAGAAAATGAAATCAGTGTTTACTGTGCTCTTTAGAGACTCGCACTTTATGTTAATGGACTTTCGTCCGTAGCAGGTGCACGTATTTATCAAGTGCAGACATTTGTAAGTTAAGTGCATAAATAAGTATCCTGGTGATGTCCTGCTAAAACTAAAAAGCAAAGCAGTGGTACTTGAGCAAAAACACAAACAACAAAGTCAGAAAGGATCACACAAAGCAGGGGGAGTCGAGAGCGGTGTCAGAACTCACATAATTAAAAAATAAACGAGGGTTGTCCCAAAACATTTAGTTCTAAATATTACTTTTTTTCAATAAAACATTATTAATTATCTAAGTGCTATCTAGTGCATTATCGTATTCGTTAGGTGATGTGTGCGCTTGCATATGTGCGGCACGCATACGGCCAGTAATTCTGGTGTAATGCGGTGCATATCTGAAAACGAAAATTGCCCTATACCACACATATTTCCTGACATCCTAACCTATAGCCACGTTTAAGATTTATACACACACTGAAGACAGAAGTTTAGTCGACACATGGACATGATAGTTAAACATTTGCATAAGAAATATCCATGAAATGGGGCAACCCTTGTTTTAGTCTGATAGAGAGCAGCGACGCTCGAGTGCGACTTCGAGGGTCACTGATCTGCACCGTGTCCTTATAATTAAGCAGTGCTGCCGTTTCAATCAACAACATGAGCCGGCAGCACCGTATTAATGTCATGACAATGCAGATTAATTAAATGTCCTGTTGAACAGCTTCCGTCTGGAACGCGACCTAGAATGGGGCATGCAATAAGAATAACAGTGAGAGCCGATGTTAGAAATACCTATGGAGGTAAATCGGGTTACTGTGCAGAATGTTAAGAATGCAAATGAACAACCATGCAGAACGGAGGCGAAAACTTGCAAAACAACGCGTCAGGACCACCACGCTAACGACCAGTATCGCGTGACACACCGAAATAACAATGTCGGACTGAGACGCGCGCTAGGTAAGCCTTCGTGTCATTCTTATTTCTGCGTAATGTCAGCATCGCATCGCGACAGTGGTCCGTTAGCGTTGCGGATTGGAAACCTACGATTCGCCGGACTCAGCACGCTCCTCCGCGCGCTCCAAGTCAGCCTCAACCATGGCCAGCTTACGAGCAACCTGGAGATACCACACTACGTTATACAACCAATAATCAAAACTTTATTGACACTAACAAACATGTTTTACATTAAAGTTTAATGTCTGTCACGGCGTAGTCTTGAGCAAGTACACCCTACATATATGGGAGTAATGCTTATGTAACAACATATGCGACGAAGGAGGCTAGTCCACCTTATAAGGCGAACGGAGCAAGATCAGGCGCGATACGATTCCTTCTTGGGACGCTGACTTTTACGACTGCCTTCACTTCACCACGCAGGGTCATATGTCAGGGGAATTAGGACGTATTCAGGCTTTGCTAACCATCTGGCATCGAAGCACGATGACTACTTCTTCAAAGAAAACACGTCGTAGATGGATAGTATTATCTAATCACACGATGCGATAATAGTACACGTCGCTCTCAAGAATCATCGCTCTGTATTTCGTGACTATTTGCACAATGACGTAACGAACTCGAAATCAAGCTCACACGAGTTAATTTGCGGGGTTTGGTTAATATCACTTCGAAATTCACACCTCAACATTTAGTAGGGAAGATTCTGAATTTTATAAAGGGTTCATTGGGGGTCATTTTTATGTTGAAAAACATCAATGGAGTTATTTTGAAGGAGAAAACAATGTCAGTAAGTAGGGAAACAAATTCAACACTGAAAACGCGGCTCGTTCAATAGAACACAGCAGCCTTTCAAGAACACTGAAACACATTGACCGAATATGGAAATATAGCGATGTGATTATTCAAGACGATGCAACAGATGGCATCCTTATGAAATATTCATTACATGCGTATTGCAAGCAAGACAAGCCAAACCAAACGACATCTAAACTCCCATATAAAGACCTCATCGTATTTCTTGTCGGCTTCCTCGGCGAGGAACCTGGCTTCCTTGAGCTGGTTCTCCAGGGCGTCCATACGCTCTTCATCGGCCAACGACCTGTTCTCGAGGACCTTACGGGCGCTGGACCACGAAATACAACTTTAGTAAATGATCGAGTGGTATCTGTAGGTGGGGGCGTTGTCAAGGGTAACCCATTTGTTAGAAGACATGCAAGTAACGAACACGCTAGAAAGGAACATATAAAGCGACAAACAACCTGGAACCGGACAGCTGAAATATAAAGTGAACCGAGCAATAGTGAGCTCATCGCCGTGCGCGTGCGATGTTTTAGATTATTGCCCGTTTCAATATAAAGAGGCAAATAAAAACCCGTAGTAGGATTTATAACTTGCTTTTAAATGCGACGTAACTTTGAGCATTCCGAATATTACATATTGGCTTGTTCCTATAGTCTTGATTAGATAAACTAGCTCTGTTAAATTTAATTAAAACTGTGATTAGAAATTACTCTTGTGTAAATGAATTTCATCTAAATTTACATCATTAAATAACCTTTTCATATATTTAGTTTTCGGCAATATTCGGAATTTTAATATGTAAAACTAAATAATCTAGATCTCTCTTATGTCACTAGTTTAAATATTTCGTTTATAAACATTACGAATTCAAATTAAAAAACTAGATTATCAGGTTTTAGAATGCCATAAATCTAATGCAGTTTGTGTTATTACTAATATTCTTATCAACATGACACCAGAACTCTTCAATTTATACACCGAAGCTTATTATAAACCAATTTGGTATTCATTTTGTATTCTGACAGCGATTAATGATGTTGTATATTAACTTGAAAATAACTACTATCTTTTTAATGAAACAAAACATTTAACAGACGATAAGTCATGGTGTCACAGTAATTTGAATATGGAATACATCCCCCTCTCCACTAAAGAGTTTTAACGTAATTATCATAGCACGACTACAGTGCTAAAATATGGTAATTTTTGGAGGCACAGGGGACAATTCTCATAATAACACGCCACTGAAGTCAACAGAAGTTTCTTTTTCAGTTTCACATTCCATCGGTAAGCGTAGAGTATTTATATAGGTAGTGACGTCAGAAAAATACCGTAACGGAATGTGAAAATTTAAAGTAACTTCGATTGGCGGATTCTATAACGAGTTGGACGTTGGACAAGCATTCACCTCTTCGTATTTCTTGTCGGACTCTTCGGCGATGAGCTTGGCCTGGGACAGCTGTGCCTCCAAGATGGCGACGCGGTCGTCCTCCATATTGGTTCGATTCTCCAACGCCTTCCGTATTCTGGTTAGTGCGGGGTCAAACACATGCGTGTTATAACATCGATAAAAACACTCGTTATGTGATATGTGGCTATTTTGATATAAATAATTCGTTTTGAAAATCATTTATTTAGCAAATAAACGACTTCCAATTGTTTTTCCAAAACAGGGTCATGAATTTGAACAGAAACAGATTAGGAAAGACAGAAATCGTGGAAATAGTTGTAATAATCAAGAATATGGTGGTTATGGGCATAAAAATAAAAACAATAGAAACAATCATGCACACAGTTACATAAAAGGATAAATATTTACAACAAAATATAAAAATAGAACTCTGTACTCTATTGATAATCCAATTTAGGTTTGAATTTGAAGAAGCCACTCAATGGGTTGGTATGTATGTATGTGGGTTCAATGTCGTTGTCTTATGTTACTAAGGACGGATGGTTTTATCCTTCTCATATGAATATATCATCACCTCTCACGACAGAAGATAACGTTTGAGTTATTGGAGTGACTGGATTCTAAGATTTTGCATTAATCAATTACTACCGGTTCCTCAGACCATCAAATCTGTCCCATTCAAAATGATTTCTTCAAATTCATATAATTGTATAACAAGATTGAACTCTTTACGATCAATGACATTGAAGTTATTATTTATCTACTTGTATCGTTTGACTGGTATTAAATCAACATACATCGTGGCATAAATGGTCTAGGATTCGAACCGAGACGTGGATTTGAATCTAGCATTCTAGTTATTTGTGTGGATGGACTCATAACGAGTGAGCGTAACATCCTATATCCTCTATTAAACTAATTGGTCGTCTGTTACGGTTTGGACTCACCGTTCCGACTCATCGGCGGCCTGGCTGGCCTCTGACAGCTTGGCGGTGGCGGTGGCGAGACGCTCCTCAGACCTCTCGAGGTCTTCTTCCAGCAGTTGGATGCGTCGGTTGAGGGCAGCCACTTCGGATTCGGCCTGGTTCAGTGAAAAAACTAGTTAGCATTTCTTTTGAAAGTTGTAGATGCTAAAGATTATACTATTTTGTGATGAGGCTTAAACAGATTGGTTTTCTTTTTATACACATCTGTGTAAAATATACAATCAAAAACAACAAAGGTAAAGTTTAATTAACATTATACTTTATGTCATGCCTATGTTGGAGTCCAGGGGTAATAAAATGTGGAAATTATCATACTTTTATTTCTCTAGAGAGTCAATAAAACTGTATACCGTCTTTTAAATAGTTGTCAAAAATACGTTTAGTTCCAATAAAGGTTCATATCAAAGATGTGATCCCCCGAATTCCAAGAATTTCCATTGCTTGGCTTAGGAATGCAGATAAGGCTACAAATCTTAGTAATGGCTATTTATAGTGATGTCGCACGTAATTCTACGGATTCTTATGTAATTACAATATATGTTTATGACTATTTTAAAAGGAATTCATCCGGAACTGGATCAAGTAGCGTATTAGTAGAAAGGTTGTGTCAAATAAAAATTCTTTGACACTACCCAAATAGTAAATGGTATATTCCAATAGAGGAATTAAACGATTCCAATATTAATACAGGCAGACATGTCCCAAATAAGCTTGTGCAAGCAACGTGGTCAGTTAGAATATTCTGGTATTTTCGGTTGCCAAAGTTAGCGACGGATACATGGTACATTTGGTTGTAAGAATGTCAATGTAAAGTAGACATTGTTGAACGTTGGAACACTATACGTGTGAAGAATTAACCATAAGACATAGGGACATTTTGTGTTACGTTATTTATATTCAGTCATTGCGTGCTAATGACGTCACGCGTCCTTGCCGCAAGGAAGCCCACCCGAGTCCCAGTTTCTCCTCCTTTTATCCTGTGTCGTCATCAGAGCGTGAATGCTAATAATAGTCGTGACGGGACTCGCCAATCAAATCAGTTTTATTCTAATACTTTTCTCCGCACGCGATATTAACACCAATTAACCGAGTCATCAACTGTGTCTTTATAAAAAACACTTCCATTTCTAGCGAATCAGTCGACAAGAAAAGTATAAGTTCGATATATATTTTTTGTTGGGAGAACACAAGACAAATGGGTGTCTAGTCGTGGACTCGAGGCTATGTTTTAGAGATCAGTAGCCAAGCGTCACCTTGAACTTAGAGTATAATTCAAATTGACGTTTACTTGAGTCTATTTTAAAATTGATGAGTTAAACCTCTTATAGAAAGTTCGATGACCTTTACCTTTTGATCAATAGAATTCGGAAAGCATTGGACATCATTCTCTTGTACTTAAATCAATTACTAGGCGTTTGTGGACTTTGAACTCTACAGGTGCACATATTACTTATACACTGTACTTTCACCGATAGGGCGATAGTCTAAACACATTGTTTAAATTTTGTGGGATCGGTTAGGGCGGTGGCATTGTGTCTATTGAAAAATCGAACACAAAAGGCTAGCCCTTGCAAGCCCAATAAATTGTAATACAACACCGTCACGCGAAGGGCCCGTAATTTTGGATGCCATATCGGGTGCAATGAAACGAATTCATTATCGTTGTTAGTTCCTGTTGCACTTATCTGGCATCAAACATTTAACAATTTTTATCATAAATACATTCTCTAAATCACGCAGATATAGTACAAGGTTCTTTTAATAAGAATTTCAATGCCTTATGCTAGTTAATGAGTTCTAATTTGATGATTGTTTAACACTTCAAAAACATAAATGAACTTGTTTTATGCTTCAATTATTTTCTGTATTTCCTTATTATTATGTGTTTATGTGATGCTTTGTAGCCTTTTTTATGTGTGTAACAACTTCGTTCCTTTGGGCATTATTTTTAAATTGACCTCAACTATCAATGTTTAAACAGCGTCAGGTCCTATGTTAGCACACGCCCACATCGTGTCACAAAAATTGTCTGTCTCGCATTTGACTAAACTTTTTCCATTTACAACTGTTTAGAAATCATTATTTATAAAGTTCGCCTTTTTCCTTGATTAGTAATTACTCTTTCACGCTATCTCAATTTAACATTTTCTTATCATCGTTTTGATACACTTACGACGATAAGACGTGTAATCTGCTACAACATATACCTCAGCATAGACTATGGGCTACTCACTAGGGAATATTAACAAGCGTGTCATCATTATTTTGGGACTGAATGAGTACTGAAATGTTCAATTGTCAATTTACAGGTGTTTATGATCTGTAGGAGCATTACTGGCTTGTGGAGTTACGTCATACTACGATAACGGCGAACAAGTCGGACACGCCTTCACGGCGCCAGCGGTCCTTCGAGGACGTCCGAACAACAGGAATGTTCTAAAGGGTGTTAAGCTTCACGAATTCAGCCGGCTCGCTCTACATGTGCCACAAAAGACCGGTGTACGACCTCCAACGCAACGAAACCTGTTACGTGTAACAGAAACCGGCGCTCAACCAAGCACCAATAGAATTATTTAAAGACACATTTCAAGAAAACCCTTTACATCCCTATATAACACTTAGAAGCGACACTTTTCGAGAACACCACTAAAGTCAACGAAAAGAATCGTGTTCAACGAAAAGAATAATTTATTCGCCTTCTCTTTCTGAGAGATTAAGCCGAGATGAATCCGAAAGAGAGGTCAATATGCGTACGTTGCTTGCACACCTAAGTATGGCCGGACATTACTCACTATAGGTAGATACTGTAGATAGTACAAGACTGATAACTCTCATATTATGACCCAATATGAACTCAACACAGGTACACATAGGAGGGCGACGTTTCACAGAATTCACAGCACATATTAAAACACGTTTCCTTACTTCTTCTCTCCGCATTATTTCCACTTGTAAACGTTTGTGATACTCCTCACACTCGTCCTTATATTTCTCCATTTCCTCTTTTGTCTGACGCATTTTTCTTTTCAAAACGTCCAGGATCGTTCCTTGCTGCATGTTTGTCGTCATTTTTATGCACTTTTGTGTTTAAATGGAATGCTTAAATGCTAAAAACTAGAAACACCTCCGCTCTACTCGCGAAAATGCCAACTGACTGGCCCCGCTCGTTATTGCCCCGTATCGTCGAGATGGGCACGGCACGAATGAACACAGCCGGCGAGTAAAATGGCCGCCACGGAACCTAGACGCTGCAACTTTATCGAAACTGTGCTAATTAGCTTCGTTTCTAACTTACACTAGTGACAAAATAATCAGTAAACGATCACGAGCAATTAATTGGAATTATACAGACTAATATTTTACTCAATTAGACATTCTCAAATGACTTTGACAGCGAAACATGGACAGAAACGTCACCCGCGCGGACACGACGATCGCGATAAGCACAATCGACCGTACTGCCTGCAGGGCAACTAGCTCCACCTGTTTAAGTTCGGCGGAAACTACATCCGTAGGGTCACAAGCGGTGTTTGGGAAGAAAACCCAAAAGTGTGGGATGGGCGAAACGGTAGACTGACCTTATACAATAAACACTACGGAAGTGGAATTTTTTAGATTTAGTGGAGGGCTATTACCGCTTTTGTATTCGAATCATGGGAAACACGAAGACTACCGTGAATAGGATGAGCTCGGTCATTTCGAAATAGAGGGAGAAAAGGATAACGACCTCGTTGATCTGATTCCTGTAAATAAATAAACTGATTTCTATGATTTAAACATACTAGATAACCTTGCAAACGCGGAATAGAAACTAAATAAACAGCGCCATCTAGTTTAAAATTTTACAACTAAAGGAAGTTGTCTGCAGCCAATGATAGTACAGACGAACACGAGGAACAATTTACACAAGACTGCCGAAATTATATGACGTCATTTGGAAAGTATGTGCCTGTTTTAAATTCCGTTAAGTAACCGAGCGATTGCAACAAAAAATCAGTCGGTAAAACAGCTAAACTGTACTCCCACGAGGCCAATGATAACTAAAGTGAAATTCAGGTAATAATACACGCTCGAATTAAACTTTTATACTGCACAGGTAGGCAAGTTTTTTTGCGATACTTTGTAACAGACAAAATATTTTTTATAGATAATCCTATCAGAATGGAGACGCGGTTTTTCGTTCTAATTTCTTGTAATAGCAATAACCAACGACCATTTAGTACCAATCTCGTTATGCTTTTTGAATACAATGGATATGAATAGATGATTCTAATACTCGATTGTTATTTTAATTTTATGCGACATTAACTGAGCAATAACCTCTGTAAAGGTGACTCATTTTACATGAGAGAACAAGCGCGAAATATGCACTAATTGTATTGACCTTGTCTGTTTCCAGCTACTCGGTGTACGGTATCTTAGTAGAATCTGTCATCTTTTCACTGTCCTACATAGAAATAATCCGGAGCTCAACGCTCCGATTACAAAAAACAGTCACACCAACCAACTCCAACAAAAAATCTTGAAAGAACATAGAGAGACGTGACATCATTAGGAATTCTTGGTAACTTCTTTAAAATTTCGTAATATTGCCGTTAATTATTACTTCTTAAGCTGATTGCGATACTTTCTCATAAATGGCAATAACCGTTTTCCCAATATGAGATTCTTCCTTATTAATCTTAGGTAGAAAGTTGGTCATCCATCTGTCACTGCCATATGGTCAGTAATAACTTAATGAAGTACCTGAGGGCTATAGCGTACCTACATGGGCATGCCCATACGATCAATGTAATTACATAGGTACTTCTGTTATGATACATAGCCTCTGAACAGCGCAGTGGAACGTGATATGGACTTATGTCAGCTAATGATAGTTTATGTAACGTAGGACATTCATTGATTCAAGTAAATCATGATATGTTATAAATAATGGGATTATAAGTATGGACCTTTACGGCAAATAGGAACTTATTGGAAGTTGAAAAACCCCAAAAGTGCAAATATTCTAACATTTCACGATAATCCCGAACTAAACATTTTATTTATGCAAATTCCAACAAAATTGCAGGATTTTTTGGCACAATCTAGTGCAACATAACATGATAAATCATTTAATTTGGCAGCAAACGCAATCATTTTATTGTTATAAGATGTTACAGTACACGAATCACAATGAGCGAAACGGCTTCATTTAATTTTTCGTTTTATCATGACTTTTAAATTTTTTTTATACTATTTTATTTCTACTTTCTTACAGATTGCTTTAAGTCACACGCTATTTCATTGTTTGTTGAAATATCAAGAGTAGCCGTCTACAATTCCAATATTTGTAAACACGTAACATAACACTACATAATAATTATGTATCTTTGCACATATTTTACCTGTCAATTCATAATTTATTATACTTTGTACATCTATACAAATATTATAAAGAGGTTTTTTTTGTTTGTTTGTTTGTACCCAATAAGCTACGATACTACTAGGCCGATTCTAATAATTTTGCCACCAATAGATAGCTACATTATTTCTGAGTCACCTAAGCTTTATAACATCACGCTATGGACCCACGGGAGCAAAGGCGTTACCTAACGCGGGTGAAATAAGCAACGCGGACGAAGTCGCGGGCGGGTATCTAATATTACAATACATATATTATTTTTTATACAAGTACATCGCATTCACGTGTAATCCTGTATGATAATGTTTACGAAAAATTGTAAAACATTTATTCTAATAGAGTAAGTATGATATTTGTGCCTATTCTTCTCCATACAAAACCATCTTATGGAATACAGAACTAGGTAGTAGATTCAATAATTTGTTCTTGTATAGATATGACGTTCAAAAGTGTCTTTTAATGGTCTAATTTAAATAAGTGATTTGACTTCGATTTTATTAATAAAAAATAATATTAATATAATAATACATTTTTAATTTCAGACCAGGATCCATAGAGAAATAACAACTAATCTAGATACAATTAAAAACAGAACTAATTTAAAAACAGAATTACATATAAAATGAAAATTAAAAAATTAAATTAAAAATTTTAGGATATGATGTTAGTTACAAAACTTGAGCACGAATAAACGTTCTCAGGAGACTTGAGTCCTGTTTTTCAGTAACACATTAAATTATTAACAAACTAGTTTTCATTTTCAAAACAACGTCTTGTTCAATTTCCAAAACAACGTCTTGTTCTATTTCCATTTAACAAGATTGTATGCCCCTATATTCTACTTCCCGTATCTCTTGATAAAGAGCAATTTACGTAATACCTACTTCAAAGTGGTAAATTGTGATAGTTACTCGGTCACCCTTTCATTCTTTTACAGGTTACATAACTACTACTTTTATATTCTAAATCTATTCTCACTACACTCGCTACACACAATACATTTAACACCTCTCCATCTTTCATATATGTCACCCAAAAAAAATGATGATAATGAAATTGACAATTTGATGCAGTGATAAAATCATTAACGTAGTAGGTATGGCTGTCGTAAACAAATGCAAGACTTGCTCGTAAATAAATAAATATTTTTTAAATAAAGACCTTTTCATAATTATTTTAACTGTCACGTATCAATTTAACAAAAGTTGATTAGTCTTATAAATCTTTAACCCATATCATCCCAGTGTTCCATTTTTGAAAAACACTAATTTAAAAATGCGTTCAAAAATTATAATAAAAAAATAAAAAAGTAACCGTTTCAAAAATGGAACACTGGGATGATATGGGTTAAACTGTCCATGTCTTTAAGTATTTACCGGTCCAATAACGCATTAAGTAAAAAAAATAGTTGTGAGTATAAAGGGATTCCTAAATAAGTTTCTATATCTAAATGAATCAGACAATTTCCGATGTTTAGGTACCTATATGAATAAACACGCAACAACATTGGTAAGTATGACGAAAATGGCCAAATGCGCTTCGAACAGAAATCTTGGTTTTCTTATGAACCTATTTGATTTAACTAAGAAAAAGAAAGACGAAGATTTTTCCCTACGTCATGTGGCAACAACCAGCCCATCCTAAGCAGAGGTAGACTGGGTACTACTAATCACAGATAGGTGTGTTATGGAATTGAATAGATTTTTCAAGCACCGAATTTAATAATATCGTTGCTGAACTCGAAAAGAATATTAAGGTGTTTTTACATTCGATGAAAACCACAAATTTGATTACATAATTATGGTACAAGTGAACATAAATGCGATTGTATTTAATGTTGTTTGTAATACAGCACAAATTGTACGAAGTTTATGTGTTACACAGTCAGTTGTATCATAAAAAAGTGTGTTGTTAAATAATAGACATGTGTCTAATCGTAATTTGGCATTAATTGCCGTTCATGTAGCAGTTTCAGGTGTTTTCTTTGAATATGCTTACTTTCTAGTTTCATTTTCGTTTGTATTCCATATTCATAGTGGTAATCGGGTGTGCGAACTTTTTGTTTAACTATTTGATAGAAATCTTGATTTTAATATTTATATTTTAATCAAGATTTCTCTTCTATACAACAGGGTTTTTAGGCTTGACTGTTTTAAAGAGTAATTGCAAATACGTAAAAGATTTGTTTTTAAATTTCCGTCCGCTTATATTGCTCTGGTTTTCCTTAAGAAACCGCTGTATTTTAACGAAGCAATATTTGTGGTGTCATAATTATGTATATTATTATACTCTGATTTCATTACTTGTTGCAACTATTAATTGATTGCAAGGTTCTATTTGACGATCGAAAACATCCGTTTTCATGAAACATTCACTCAATATGTTCTCGTATCAATTCTAAATTGTACGCTTTGTAATTACGATTGCCCATCGCTGCGTATTGTTCATGAATAATTTAGAAAGTTGAAAATAATAGAATGTAATATCACGCGGAATGTAGATACGCGCTAACTATACTTTAATTGAGTAAAAACTTACAAGTCTATTAACTAATTGACTGTACTTATCTTCTTCTTAATTAGTTTGGATAACGAGGAGTACCTATGTGCGTCTACAAAAACAAAATCATATTACGATACTTTATGTCTATCGATCTACACTTATACTACTATCTTTAAATTGTGGTAAGATTCCTAAAAAAAATATAAATTTTTTGTTACCTATGATATCCAGTCATTATAATTAGAATCCAAAAACTGTTACGATCAAACATGAAACGATTGAACTATCTAAATATGAACCAGAAAAAAATTCTCAGACGCGATAATTCGATAAGCAATTGAATTTGTTTTAAAAATAAGGGCAAGGGCTGGCAGATAAAAGCCACGTGCGCCTATCGACAGCCACGACATCTAGCGGCGTCATGTGTAATCGTCCGAGTAAACATGTCAAATGGAATGTCAGTCGCTCAGCTGATCGACACGCGCAAGATGTGCTGCTTCTGCCTCGCTTCGTGAAGCAGATTCAACGCTTTCCCGACGGTACGCGATTAAAAATAGTTCTGTGCGCATTTGGCCCACGCCTGCCTCACTCACACAACCGAACAGAAGCTTAAATAACATAGGACATTACCCTTTTTAATGCAGTGTTCTTGATATTCTGCAACTCATTTTTGATGATTGAAAATTTCATCATAGTGTCCGACGAGAAAATTGAGCTTCCGAACGCCAAACCTGGATAATCGGCACATCTTCTCCTCCGCCTATTTTCTCTTTCTGCCAGTACCTCCGTGCACTCACTGGTACACCTGAGCTTGGCGAGTTCTGCCGTCTCAGGGTCATCATCTGATATATCTGAGGCGACAGTCGTAATGAATTCTGCGCCGTCTCCCGCCGTCCGCTCTTCCCGGAACGAAAATTCATCGTCCGAGGTATCAAGCGACTCGGGGTCTTTTATTCTATTTTCAAATTCAATTTCATCGTCAATATTCGCATAGTCCTCGATTATATTCTGATTCGAAAGTGCATCGTCACTATTCGTCCTTGTCACTTCTTGAGATTCACTAACACTATTGACACAAGGCACAACATCGTCTGTTTGACTGTCTAAGGTCACTTGTTTGGACGGATCAGTGTTTATGGTGACACTAGGGGCGGGTGCGCGGTCGCCCCTTAGGCGCGGGTGGTGTTGGTGCCCCCTGCGCCGCACGGGGGTGCGCCCGTGGGCGTGGGGCGCGGACGCGGACATTACTACGCTCGGCGCAGTCCGTCCGGCCGCGCAGCGCCGGCGGCCATGTTGACTGACTGAGTCTCCTAATGAACCACCGCGGCGCTGCCATCGCGTTAAATTGCTGCCATCTTTTTGTTTTCACTACACTGTTTTACCCACCGAGCTGCGCCCATTTGTTTATCGTTAGACGCGGGAATTTTAAATGCTTCCTTAATGTTTCGATATTTAAATAATTCTTACTATTTATTGAACCGTTCAGGGATAAATTGTTTTTAATTTGAATAACAAAATAAATAAAATTTATGTTTGTGAATGTATACTGGATGTTCAGTTAATAAATTTCTTTATTAACAGTTAATTGCTTCCTAAACATTTTTTGGGAGAAAATTCCATAGTTTAGCTAATGTGTGGTGCGCTGACGTATCGGATGAGTCCAGCGTCTATTTTTACTGAAACACCGGGCAGCGGGCCCATATTAGGTGTCGAGCGCTGAAAATAACTCGGTGCGCACTGAACACAGCCCCCTAGAGCGCGGCATTCCGGTATACGAGGCATCTGGTATTACTACACGTGTTGGATTGAATCTCTATTAGAATAATATGACGTCATAATACTAATTATGATCGAAATCTTTATGATTTATAAGCAAAATGACACAAGAAATCACAAATCATTTATAAATTGAACTTTTTCCGCGTAATTTATTTATACAGGTAACACACATTTTAACTCAATAAATTAACTGGTTAATAGGCTTTCACAACTAATAAATCTATTATGAATATTTAAACAAAATCATCTCCTAAAAAAACGCTCATTCAAGGCTACTACAGCATGTTCCCTTTCTTCGTTTATTTTGGTAGCGGACCGACAATATAATAGTATTTTTTCTTATTTGTATCAATGATTATTTTGATCGCCGACCATTCAACTGATAGGCATCTTCATCACTTTGATATTTGCTTGTCATGCCGTCTCCCTGCCAATCGGCCAAGGTTTTTGGCTCGCATATTGCCCTGTTTCATTATTGACAGCGTGATCTAATTCAATTCTTTACTATTAATTATTGCCGTGAGATCATCAACAGTCAGCACATTAAGAGAATTCGTTCTATTCAATCATGTTGTTTTTTTTAAATAACATAACAAAGGCGATGAGTTCCATTTTTTTCTCTTTTTAGAAGTATGTAATTATAATATATATTTTTTTATTATTATATTTTTAATGCTACCTTTAAATCTACTCCAAGCATGCCTACGTTTTGGATATAAATTAACCTGTTTATTGCTGGATAGGAATGTAACATTTATGCGAAATTGAATTAATATGACAGAACTTAGCAGAAATTACCAAAGGTCCCTGTAGCTGTATTATCTATATTAATACCTATAACTCATTCGATTTTATTCCTTCCCCTTTTAGTCTTACATTTGCTTTCTTAGTATAATGGCCAATGGAGTCGCTACGACACGTTTTATGCTAAAACATCACCTGAGATTGCGGGTTACGGTCACGATACAAGTTAACGAGTTAGAAAGAAGGATACGTATTTTATAAGCAAGGAGGTCGACGATCTTGAATAATAAACTTATAGATCAAACTAGGACCTTCTTTTCTCAAATAATTCGAAATATTTTTGCTGGTAAATTATGTAGACTGCAGTTGCTGCCTCTTAATGTACACCAAAAATCTTAAGACTGTAGTATGTAATTGAATTCTGGGTCAAACAAAATATTTTAAAAATATGATACTGACTCAGAGACGGACCGTGATTTTGGGACCCTACGGGCCTAGGCTAACACTACTTGGGGGCCTACCTAATAAATCTAACTAATAACTCTAATAATAATCTAATAATCTAATAACTAATTGCCATTTTGACAAATAACTGAATCCAATAATACTGTATACAGAATAGGATTCTTTATAATTCACAATATCATCCATTGTCATCGTTGGGGGCTGGGGGCCCTAGGCTGCAGGTCGTAAAGTCCATATCTAAATGCGCCCCTGTATTTAATATATTGGTCTTAATTATTTAGACCAATGGACTCCAACAAAAGCTATAAACCTTGGCAAGACAATATAAAGTACTCACGTTCTGAAGAGCCTTCTCCTTCTCCTCAAGCTTGGCGTTGACCTGCATGAGGGCTTCCTGGGTCTGATCCAGATCGTTTTCAATGGTCTGGATCTTCTTCTGGAGCTGCCTCGCCTCTTCCTCGGCCTAGGAGACAAATAAAGATCAAAATAGGGTAATTGTCAGTACTCGCTGGCTGAATGTGGTTAAAGACTCTTTTGATGTTTTTTGTGTTTTTAATCGATCGACCTTTTTAGGGTTCCGTAGTTCTGACAAGGAACCCTTATAGTTTTGTCATGTCCGGCTGTCTGTCCGAGGTTTTGCTTAGAGACCGTTAGTATTAGAAAGCTGTAAATTTGGGAAAATTCACGATGATAGCGGATTTCATGAACGTTAAAGGAAAATTATAGCGGTTAAGATAACTGTATTAGTTGATCAGTAATAGTCGTGGAACTAGGGTGTTGGATAATTTTGTAACAAATACAAAATCCTTAGCATTAATCCTTTAAAGTGACTAAGATGAAGTAGTTGCTTTGTTATAACGGGTAAAGACTTGCATATTGTAATAACGGGCTACTACAGAACCCTACATTATGCGTGGCCCGACCCGCACTTGGACGGGTTTTTTTATTACTATTTTTGTGTGCACATGGTCTGTGTAAATATTTTTCTTTCTTTCTTCGATCGAAGAGCATATTCTTTTTGCTTGCTCAATATAAGGCAGAATGTATACGGCTCACCTACTAACCTTTTCCATTCCATGCTAATAAACAATTTGACTTGTTTTGTTTATTTGTTAAATGATTCTGTTTTATTTTATGCGTTGGCCTGCTGTTGGCATATTTCCTTTGTCGTATGTAGTTGCGTTTACAAACATAAACTATCATATACAAACAACCAGACCCGGAACAACTATCTGTAGGCCATACTAATATTGATTCTGTGCGAGAATCGAAATGACTCATTCGAATTATCTGACATCCCATTAATTACTTACACCATTTCTGTATTTTTTTTTTCTGAAGAACGAATTGCTTGAGATTGTTGATGAAAGTCCATTGTAAGAATGACGTTTTAAAATTGTGTTACAGTTATCTGTTTTATTTACAACACAAATTCTGCTATATTAAGGGCCGATTTTTCAATCATCAGTTAACTTCTATCTAAGGAATAAATATGGCGGTTTGACATATTTTCTATACACAACCTGTCAATACGTTACCATATTCTTCAGATAAAAGTTATCTGGCGATTGAAATATCGGCCCTAAGACTAGTACTATAAAAGCTATGTCCAGGATAAAGCCATAAATTCAGGAAACGTTTTACGATAACGCTGTTTTTCAATATTTATTTCCTGAACTAATTTTATTCACAACAGTTCCCATGTTGAGTAACGCTTGTTAAGAAATCTTTTGTTTAATGTTAAGACAATTTGGTAATTTACAAATTAAAAATAACAATGTAAGTTCTCATTACGAGTTCTTTTGAGAGAGTATTATGTTACACTACAAATATACTCTCTCGTCTTTTATGTGAACTGTCATTCATAAACATTACACTTTAGCATAATAACTAAGAGTCTACGGTCATATCTAAAAACAGTAGTATTTGATCTTCCTACTATTGTTTTTTGCATAGAATTATGCTATGGAAAATTTAAAACAAAACGAAACACACCATCAGATGATTAATGTACCACAATTCGCCGGTATGTTTTTAGGCCCCATGTAATAGGGGGCGAGCCTATTGCCAAAAATGAAAAATTTATGGAAAATTTTATTTTTTATTTTTAACAGCTACAATATAAAAAAATAGAAACAAAAAGGATAAGGTAAACAAGCATTTCTGCCTTATTATGCAGATAAATACAATTGTATATTTGAATAAGTAATGCAGGCATTCTTGCAGTTATAAGAATACGCGCATAATGCAATAAGCGACAAACATACAGACAACGATATATCTAAGTTGTCAGAGGTTGGTGTCCTTAGCCCTGACACATCGGCTGTGGTCAAGGCTTCGCCCCGTCACACGGCGAAAAGAAATACAAAGTATCTTATTTGTATTTTTTTAATTTAAATAATTACAACTGGCCTTGCAATTGTATAATCGGTTGAGAATTTCTTAATTTACAGCTGTTTCGAATTAAACTGCTTTTTTTTTAAGATACAGCGTTTAGTTAATAAGAAATTGTTTTCAATATTGATATTATTATATTAAAATAATATAATAACATACCATCACGCCTGTATTCCCCGAAGGGTTAGGCAGAGGTGTAACAATGTACACCCACAGTTCGCCGGTATGTTTAAGTCCCATGTAATAGGGAGCGAGCCTATTGCCATTAACCGGGCACAAATCCTAACTCCAAGCTGCTACTGAAAATTTCATAGAAAAACCCAATACTTAACACTTTTTTGCTCGACCTGGGAATCGAACCCATGACCTCTAGCGTAGCAGTCGCGCTTAGGACCACTAGGCTACCGAAGCAGTTACTATACTATTATATATTACATATTATATTATAGGACTTATAGCCTACCTATGTATTGTAAGTCAAAGAATACGTTATTATTGTAATGGATACTCAATCTACTTTGTAATTAGATCCCAACGTGACCATGCTGTTCCAATGAATTAGTAAAATAATAATGTTTTTTTACAAAGTATTAAGTTCGATGTCCTGCATTGCACTTGTACAAACAAAAGAGTTTACATGCGTGTCACCAATAAAAAACTTAATAAAATGTCCTTAAAACTTTGAAAGCAAAATGGATTGTTTATGTGATTTAAAAAACTATATATAATTGGTTTGCGATATCTCAATTTGATTTCGTCATTTGTGAAATGTACACATTATGAATATCAAAGCCGTTGTGACATCAATTTACTTAATCTATTTATGTCATTCCAAGCAATCATGGTTCTAACTCTAATTTCAAAATTATGTATTTTTTTATAATTTAGTAACCCGGCTGCAGACGCCTCTAAGTCAAGTTTTTTTTAAATTCTTTTTTTCTTTTTAATGTCGCAGTGATGTAACTGGGTTGAGCCAATAATCGACTATTAACTACACATAAAGCAATGTGCACACGGTGCCCTTTAACCATAAACGGTCAAGTATGTCGTACCTTCTCGGCACGGAGGTTGGCGTCCTTGGCCTGCTGCTCGCACATGGCGGCGCGGTCAAGCGCGTTGTCCTTCTCCAGCTTCATTGCCTGCATCTTCTTTTTGATCGCGTCCATTTTGGCGGTTTGTGTTTGTTTACTCCTCTAGATGCAAAAGCTGTAACAAAATACCATTATTACACTTTTTATAATAGTATCAAAGGAAATAGGTAGCTGCATTCTTTGCTGGTCCTCTCATCTAGGCTGTGGTTGTAAGGTAGCAGGTGACATTAAAGACTTTTTGTATAACCTATCCGTTAATTTTTATGGCAAGCCGACTTTGCTACAATTTAACACATTTCAACGCCAAACAATTTGTAGAAAAAATGCATTGTGGCTGCCCTGACTAAGCACAAAACTCTTGATTTATTCTTAAAATTAACCACGTTTCTTTTTTTACAAATGCAACGCAAAAACCGCGGCGCGAAATGTCGAGCTGCCACAAAAATAAACAACCTTCATTGGAACGTGTAAAAATCACGAATAAGTCATGTTTTGCGGCCTGCCTGCTTGCCTTGCCTGCCTGCCTTGTGCCTCATCGAGGAAATTAAAAAGAAAAGGCATAAGTACGACTGTATGTACCAATGCTTATGTCAATAAGTTTGTGGAACAGCGCTAGCTATTTATGGAACCGAGGGTGCATTGATCTTAAGTGCAGGGTACATTTGGTTTAACTAGATGCTCGTAGTTCTCAATAGATTTAAGTTAAGAATTTTGTTTACCATTTTTGGTATAATTATTTTGTTTATAGCTGACGTAGCTAGTTATTTGCATGTGATCGATATTATAGACTATATTAGGTCTAGGTGCAAAAGAAAAACTTTATAATCGTAACAGTGACGTGAAACCATCCCTAGAAAAAAATAACCAGAAGCAAGATCTTGGTTACAAATAGGTATACAAAAAAAATACAGGTAGTATTTTAGCTATGACCCAAATGCCATAGATAAGTAACGCATCTAGGTACCTATATCCAATATTAAAAAAGCAAAACCACCAACAGACAACTAACTACGCAGAGTTATTCCGAGATAAACTGAAATAAGTGTACCGATTATCAGAATGAGTTAACAAGTCATTAAGTTTTTCTAGTCATTACCTCAGACAAAGGTTAAGAACCTCAGTAAACGCTAACTACACTACCAGTTTATCAGCACCCGATAAAACGGTAATGCTTCACGCCGATTAAAAAGTAAAAAAAAGCGATGAGAGAAACGACGTTTTACATCACCGCGAAATATTTTCTTGTGATTTATGCATTTGCAGACGGATGAAATATTTTGAATAACATAGGTACTAATAATTACAAGTTAGATAGGTCACGAATTCCGTCACGTATTATTAATCTTTACATGCAAAAATGCGTTCAATATGAGAACGTGTGTTATCTGTTACAATGTAATATCATTTCATATTTATCTTCACTTATAGTCGAATCATCAAAACGGCCTGTTGCTGGCAGGATATTAAGAATTTTTGAAATTCTGTTTAAAATTCGAATAGCATCGTACACAAAAAGGCCATTCAAAAAAGTACCGATAGATCCCATTGTCTATGTGTTCCAAATTTTTATTACGAGGTCGTCGTTCTCCTTACATTGAATATTCCTTCATAAGGGATAATTCGGATTCAATGAGACCTACGGACTAGTAACATGACAGACTTTTAACGATTATGATACGTGTGCTGGTGCCTCAATCGTTTGTTAAAATAGATGATACTGAACTTCTTCAGTAAAGGTCTTAGTAGTTCTAAATAGTGAGAAATGGAAATGGAATAGCTTTTGCCAAAAAGTGGTGGTGGTGGTGGTTGGTATTTAAATAATCCTAAATAGTTCGTTTTGTTTGTTTGTTACAGTTGCACGGCTAAATCATTGAACCAATTTTCATGAACTTTAGTACAAACTAAGCTTAGGCCACAAGAAAGGACATGGACTACTTTTGAATCCGCAATTTAATCAACGTCCGAAACAACGGACATTCGCACGGATAAAGTAGCGGTCAAAATGAAACACCTATGTATTGAAAAAAATGATCAAGCAACCAAGAAATCATCACCACAAAATTAACCAAATCGATTACTTGTATCCCAAATTCCAGAACATATTATTAATCACGACAACAGTTTTTGCAAATAACACCTTTAATTTACTCATTCACACACCTAAACAAATATCATCTCGCAAAATCCTGCGCCGTGTGTGATTCAAAAGAAAAGCATTTACACATGACTCACATTTCGCGATAAATTTCAAAGGGTCCAGTCAGCGGTCAATGGACCAACGGAATTAATGAAATTCTTTAAGTCGCTTTAATGTTGTAGAAAGATGACTCTTATTCTGTGAGTAGAAAAACCCGGTACCAGCCGAGATGTTGTCATGATAGTGAGCAGTAGCTAATAGCTATTGTTTGGCAAATTGTGTAATCTTTATTCAATTATATTTGACTAGCTTCTGCCAGCAACTTCCTTCGCGTGGTTTTTTTCACCCGCATTAAGTTACACCTTTGGTTACTGCTCCATTCTCGTATGTTGTAGAGTGATGTTATATAGCCTATAGCCTTCCTCGATAAATGGACTATCCAACACAAAAATATTTTTTTAATTCAAACCAGTAGTTCCTTAGATTAGCGCGTACAACCAAACAAACAAACAAACTCTACAGCTTTATAATATTTGTGGATTTATCTTTTCGAATGAATTTGGACCATAAATATTTTACTTTCATGGCTCTTAAGCTACAGCTAGTTTTAACGCAGAAGCAGTAGGTATTGTCATTTGTTTATTGGGTAATTAGATCACCCTCTAACATTGTTAAATCATGGGTAATTTATTGATCTAATAAGTAGGTTAATCCTTAATTGTCAGAAAACATTATGGACTTTGCTATTTGAATAGCTAATAATAACTGCGACGAACATACAACATAATGCTATAAAATAAAATGTATTTCATAAATGCATCCATCGAACAAGTTGTCACGATGCGTTTCCAGCGCACGCGCCGAACAAATAAACGCATTCTCACCATATTTGCATTCTCGAGATAATGCAGCCATTTATTTCGTTTCCTACATTATTACCGTAGTGATATTTTATATTGTTTATGTTCGTGGCCACATTCTTTGTAAACTCGTTTTTGAACGCGCATAATATTAATCTGAGATAGTAGATACTTATTACAAGATTTAAAATTGGAACAAAACCTTCACACAAATGGACTTTTTTGATGTGGTTCTTATACAAAGCCTGGAAAATACTAGACCACAAATGACCTCACAAATGAATAAGATTAAGGATTAGAAGCATGTCTTTGGTGGCATTGAGCGATTATAATATATAGCGCATTGTATACAATTTAATTAGAATAATAAGGTTATGTGTGCTATTGTTCAGAAGAGCGGATGACGTCAGACAACAGTTTTTGGCACCAATCCAAACACATTAGATATTATTGTAATAAATTATGCCGACCTGCCCCCATCATTGCGTTTGGAAACACTACGATTTTTTTTTAAATTTTACTTGTACAGTTACCACCGTCAGGAAAGTAGAATCAAGCATCTGTCACATTAAACAGAATACTGAAAAGTTTTCTAGGAACAAAATCTTTTACGATGTAAAAATAAATTATTTTGGAATATTTTGTTGTTTGATTCTACAGGAGTCAAATTCCGTGCCAATTTTTTAAATGAAGATTGAACAGAAGATGGCGAATCTTAAGTACCTATTGGCGAACGAAGATTACCTACGCTTCTAGAAGAAATCCGATCTTGAAGAATGTCTATTGAAGACTTGTTTGGAATTATGGGCCCAGTATTATAATTGGAACTTCTACATGTAATAGGCGATTGGACAATAAAAGACAGCACATTACTATGGAAATATGGAAAGAGTAGAGGGGTCGTTAGACAGCATGTAAGATCCAGTCCCTGTGGGCTGATGAGGAGGAAGGCCTTTGACCAGGATTGGGTCAGGAGGTAGCTAAAAACGCTGATAAAAAGATGCAAATGATCTGAGCCAGTATTCTAATTAAAACCAATGACTTTGGTTTTATCCTTTTCGTCATGTTGTTGACTGTTCAGACAAATATGCAACTGTATTCTATTTCAGATGGTAAGATATTTATTTTATTTTCAATGTGACTTTTTACTCCAAACGATTCGTGTATTTATTGTAAACTATTTAGATTAATTGATTTCAATTGAGATATTTGCACAGTTGCGAAATTATGGTGCCAATAACTACAATTCGTCATGACCTTGGCTTTCTTTGCAATCGACTCCGTCTCAAGGCAGACATGAATTTTCCGGTATTTCAAGTGTTTCAATGTTTCGTGTGATATTAAATATGTGTTCTGTAGGACGCCTCGTAAATAAATGATAATAAACCAAGGTCCTGGTGCCTGGATACGGGACGGAACGGATAACAGTTTGAAAAGATTCAAAAACCTAAAATTAAAAGAAAAGAGGACTATGATAATTCAGAATTCAAAGTTCGTACGTTGTTGGAAGAAAAGTTCTGGTATGCGCTCTCTTTTCAATAAATATTTGGAGCACCGGCTGGCTAGAAATTTATATCTGGTCTAAATATAAAAAAGAAAAATTAAATAGGCGAACTGGAAGTTTGACAGCCGCGCGTAACCGCGCATGCTCGTCAGCCGCCCCCACATCCCGCGCTTCCACGCGATTGGTGGGCAACTGGCAACTTGCCAAAACCGCGGGAAAACTTCAGCGTAGCCCGCTCCTATTGGCTAACCGAAAATGAAACCGAGCACCGCGATATTCAAAAATAGAAATGGGACATGATTACAAAACTGCTGGCATGTTAGGAGATGTAGCGTAGGTCGAAGTAAAAAGTATTTATACACGATTAACTATTAACAAAATGCAGCAAAATAATCGCTAGGCTTTATTCAAAAGCTCCGCATAAAAATATTTAATAATATATTATCTTAACGTTTAATCTCATCATAAAACGTGTTTAACAGAATTATACTTTGAGAATTACGAGCACATAATTGTAAATTACCGATAAATGCACCATAACATCGATAAGCACTGCACTACCACCCTACTTACCAGGTTGGCCAAATTAATTAAGGACGAGAGGCAAGATCAATGCACCTTGGCTTTATAAAAAAAAAAACACTTTATTTTTTTTCACTTGTACACTATGGGGCACTGACAGAGCGAAGTCGTACTTACATGTCGAGTCGACGCGTGCTGTGGTGCGACTGGCGAGAGTCGCGGGAGTTCTCGCGGTGTCGCCTTACCGCCGCGAAAGGAGATGAGGCGCAGCCGTCTCACCCCGCTCCGAGAATACAGCTCTTGGGGAAAAGCCTTCGAAAACTTTAATTTTCGAACATGAATAAAGGATGCTTCCAAGGCCGTGCCTGGTTTCAGTTAACGGGGTCAGATGATATGCATATACGAAAAATTTAACTGTTTTATGGAGACTGATTACGATTGACTAAGTGTTTGCTTCTAGAAGATTTAATGGAATTTAAAGTAACTGCTGCACTAGAAAACCGTCTCTCTATCTAATTTTGATTTTCCTATTCGATTTTTTTAGTACAATAGTCATTGAGACACACGGAACGAAGCCAAGCAAATATTAACATATCTACAGTTTGCATTTGTAGTGCATTGTCTGACTCCTGAACAGATGTTGATGAATAAGGTGTCATTTTGGTGAGAAGTATTTGGTGGATAACTAAACATTTGGTAAATTCTTCAGTTTCACAGATTTGATTGTCGAAGTATCGTGAGAGTTCTAACAAACATGTTTCTATACCTGAATGTAGGTTTTCGATTATCATGGTTGGCAAACATAGATATACTTAACATTAAGTATTTCGAGTAAACATTTTAGAATAAACTAGAAACTTTCAACAAACAATGACAAAGAGAAATTAAGAAAATATCACTTTTTAGAGTCCTATGGGTATCCATTTGAGATTCAGGTGGGTACCTACTGTAATATCGGACATACGAATGATTTCAATTTAGATCATGAACTGGGGATTCTTAACAATTCCAGGACCCAGTTTTGAAGTTTTGACGAAGGCACTTTACATGGAATCTATTCCAGAAACATCCTGGATTAATCTGTAGTATAATATTACCAAACCGAAGACTTCGTTTTGTTTGAAAGCGCAAATCTCCGGAACTACTGGTCCGATTCTGAAAATGGTTTCGCTTATAAGAAGGTAGGTACGTTATCACTAAGTGCTATAGGCTACATTTTATTGTCAAAAACCATTTGTAATGTGTAAGAACATTTATGCGAACTAAATCGCGAGCAAAAGCTCATTATTTTTACCCGACTACGCCAGAAGGAGGGTTATGTTTTTTAAGATGGATTCAATAATTCAATCTTATAACATAATCAGGATATAAGATTACATTTAGGGGCGGCCTATGTCCAGCAGTAGACGTCGTTCGTAAGATGACGATGAAGTTTACGTTAGACTAGTTGTTGCCCGCAACTTCGCTCGCGTTCACTATTTTATTGGTCTCAATTTTACTTTCGCATAACCCTCTTTTTTTTTAAATAAAGTAAATACAACAACATACCATCACGCCTATATTCCCCGAAGGGTTAGGCAGAGGTGTAACAATGTACACCCACAGTTCGCCGGTATGTTTAGGTCCCATGTAATAGGGGGCGAGCCTATTGCCATTAACCGGGCACAAATCCTAACTCCGAGCTGTAACTGAGAATTTCATAGAAAAACCCATTAAAAGTAAATAAAAAATAAAAATAGCCTAAGTTACTTCTTATAACATTAGCTATCTGCGAGTGAAAGTCCCATAAAAATTGGTCCAGTCGTTTCGACGATAAGCCGTAACAAACAGACAGACAGACAAAAATTTGAAAAATATATTTTTCATGTTAGTACCGTATATACTTTCATATGCATTTAGTAAAAAGCTTGTAATTTGAAATTACCAACAGACCCTTTAATTTTATTTATTTGTATAGGTAATAAGGCCTTGGGTCAATTCAAAATTAAGTTCATTATGATTATAAACAATGCACTGTGGTTATAGACGCCATAATCATAACCTACCCAATGTACCATTGATACAAGTACCTACATTACTGTGCAGTACCTGCATAGGTACCTACGTAGTATTTAACATTAATTGTGACAATAACAGTCCTTGGTCCAAATTCGTCATACCATGAACTGATAGATAACGTACCAATTATAACCCGAATTCCTTATAAAACAATATACATATTTGTTTTAAATTTAAAACTGGTAGGTCCTTTTTTTTGCAATCTGAGTATCGTGAACTAATGACGGCGCAATGTTTGCGGGTATTTGGAATTGATGATATCTAAGTATTTTTGAAAATTTCCTTAGACATCACTACCATCAGGTGACGGAAAACATTGTGAGGAAACCTGGACTTACAGGGACAATAATAGGCTGGTATTATCAAAGGAAAGGCAAAGGAACAAAGTTTTGTGTTCATATGGTGTTATTTTTAGGTAAAATATCTTTAGATCAAGGTTCGTCTTGAATTGTAAGTATCTTCCTATTTGTATCTCTTTCTTAGTTCCTCTGAGCCATAGCCTTGCATTAAAGTTTCCTTTTTTACCTCATTGGATGCTGAGTACCTCTGCCTATAGACATCTGCAATACCCGAGACCTTGCAGATGCGTTGCCATCCCAGAGACATAGTTGAAATGTACCATGTGTCTGTAATTACACCGGCAGCCATACCGTTCAAACCGGAACACAGCTACGCTGCTTTGCGGCAGAAATAGATAGCTATGGTGACGAGCCCTTTTACAGAGAGCCCTGCTATTAAGTAAAACAGATGATGGCAAACAAGAACATCATCCTTCACCTACTGAAACAAAATCAATTAACAAACCATTAAAAAAAAATTCAAAGTAATTTAATGACGTACAGTTCAATTATAAAGAAGCCACGTCGCGTCGATGATAATAAATTTCGAAATAATTCAACTTATATCGATGAGTCAACCTGTACGTGCCATTTTATGTAAACAGTTGACCCAGATGACTCTAAAGGCGTGTTACGTACCTCACCATAGACCACAGTACCACAATTAACTGACCTTCACCATGCTCATAGTGTGTAACTGGCTTATCCACACATCGAAGTCCAATTATTGTACAAAACTGTTTGTTTTGTTTGGCGGTTAAATAATTTTTGGTCGAGTTAATTTTTGCAGACCTTCAGTACATATGTGTTTCTATCAGCTCGTTACTATAAAGCGATTACAGTATTAGGCTACTCTTTGAATGAATATACCTACCTCATACCTACCTTTTCTTGACACTGACGTACATTGACGAATGCTAAAAGTTTTACGATAGACTAAGTGGGCTTATTTCCTATCATCTACTAACAGAATATTGTTATATTTATGTATTATTTGAAACACAACCCCTACTTAGAGAAGTACGCGACTACCTACGGAACCCTACACTGCACGTGGCCCAGCAAACACTCGGCCGGTTATTTTTAAAGTTTAGCGGCCTGAGTAAACGGGAGTCCCACTCCGTCATGATGAAACACGTAAGGAGTGATTACATGAAATAACTATGTGTGTGTATCACTTAAACCTACAAACGTCAAATCTGACTACAAAGAAAAATTGTATCACGGTTTAATATAGAATAACTAATAAGTTATTTCTGGAAGCTTTGCGGCATCATTATTTTAAACTCCTATTTCGTATTTTAGTTAAACTTTACCGATTGATTGCAGACAGTATTCGTAGTCGTAACTGGCTTCTATAGTTTAATAGATACCTACCTAGATAAAAACAGAACTTACGACTGAACGTAACTGAATGCAATAATAGGTTCTTGGAGAAGAACCACTACAATTTCTAGAGATAAATTTGATAGTACCTACCTACATTTCCTACCATTTTTGCTATGATTAGAACGTTTGTAAGCTCTGTTACCAGCAAGTACCTAAGAACAATTCTCGAAATTCAAAACATTCAAAATCTACTCGCAATCTTATTTCAGCGACAAGTACCTAATGTAAAAATATAAGTAAAATTGAGCCATTCTAATTTTGACAGATTGATATCAGTCTCAATCTGTCAAAAATTAGATTAAGAACGTTGCAGTTACTAGAATTGCCCCCGTGACCTTATTTGACCTTAGCAAGTATATATGTAGCCTTTTATAGGACAAAATAATCATTCTATATTTATTTAAAATTACTTTTTTTTACTTTAATGACTGTTATCAACAGTTCTATTGGCTCCATTAAATCAAGAACCGGTTTGAAAGTAGGCTATCAGGTAAGTCGCGGCTGAAGAGCAAGCAGTTGGCTCGACTAGGGCGCATGTTCGCCAACGCGACCCGACACCAACTACACTGTTACTGGGTCTAGGTTGCTAATTAGCGGCGCTCAACTAGTTTCTTTCATGGGCCGCAAATATAAAAAGAAGTACATTACCTACTTATTGTTACTGGACGCGACCAAATGGGCGCCTAAAAGAGCTTCAGCAAGCTTCTGAAAATGTTTGTTAACATAGAACGGGATGTAAACTGCGTTGTGTTTCTGAAAAAAAAAACATAAAGCAAACTATAGTATACTTTATCATTGGCTCCACAAAAAAGTTCCCCTAAAAAGGTAAAAAAGACAGACTCCGCCGTCGAGTACCGAGGTTCATTATTTCAAGTCTACTATGGATATAAGCTACTATCGTAATGAGTATAAGATTACCTACACTCCACTCGTCTAAAGAAATTTGCGTAACAGCCAAGCGACCCATCGATTGAGAGTCACTGTTATGGATTCATACGGTACCGCTTTTTCTATTAATTCTACAAGGTTTTACCTATCAGGTAGCTGTAGACATCCTATTTATATTCAGGGCCCTTTATATAAAACACCGATACATACAAACACAGAAAAGTAAAAGTCAAAAGCAATAAAGTTTGGTCTCTGAAACAAGATCTATAAAGAAATGAAGTGGTTGACAGCTGGTAACCTTAGGCAGATATGACCCGGCTGATAAGCTGATAAAATCCTTTTGTGGTGAAGTGGAACCTTCATGTTTACTCTTTACTTATGTTACAAGGACCCTTTTGATGAGCATAAAGACTTTTGTCATATCCCATACTAGCTTTAGCAGACGACTTCGAGTGCGTGTTTTTTTTGGTGTTGGTTACTGCTCCTCTCTCTTGGGGCGTAGCGTGACAGCGTGATGTTATATAGCCTGGACTATTGCTCATGAGTCTAGCTATCATATACAAGCAAACTGTTTTATAATCCGGCTAGAGGTTTCATAGATAAGCGTATTTAAATAATCTCTTCCAATTGTATTATATTAGTATAGATTCTATGTACCCAGAGATTAATCTGCAAAACGAGATGATAAAATATTTCATCGTATGAGCTTGTGACCTACCTACCACTTATGGCCTACAGCGACATGGAACATCTGTAAAAATATTTCATTATATCAATATTAATTTTCATTTGAGGTGAATTATGCAATGTATAAATTAACGGCTTGCATCTGATATTTATATGCATTGATACATTTGTATGTTTACGAAATATGAATTCTTGCATAATTAATAGAGTTGGAGACAAATATACGAAATATGCATTTTTGCATAATTAACTGCCTCGTTAGACTAGTGGTCCTTAGCGCGACTGCTACTCTAGAGGTCTCGGGTTCGATTCCCAGGTCGAGCAAAAAGTGTTATTGATTTTTTCTATGAAATACTCAGTAGCAGCTCGGAGTTAGGATTTGTGCCCGGTTGATGGCAATAGGCTCGCCCCGAATTACATGGGACCTAAACACCGGCGCACTGTGGGCGTACTTTGGTACACCTCTGCCTAACCCTTCGCGGAATACAGGCGTGATGGTGTGTGTGTGTGTGCGTAATTAATCGAGTTCGAAACAAAGGATGCTATCAGTGAATCTACTTCTGACCAAATAGAAATACTAAACGTGGTTTTATTACATTATTAGTTACAGATATGTTTTGAAGTACTTACATGAAATAAAGGTGATGTTCCCATCCCTTGTTACTACAACCAAACGTCATAAGAACTATTTGCAGTAGGTATAATCTATCTCCTACACACTTTCAAATCCAAAATCTTAGAAATTAGTAAACCGATTTTAATAATTTTAAACTTGGGACATACACATAAGTCTAAAGAGTCAGTTTATGATATTTTGGAAAAAGAAACTTGTAACTAATTAGTGTAGAATGAATTTAAGTATTTAAGAAAACATAAAATCGTTCTAATATTAGTTTTGAGATACCATGCAGCGAAAACCAAATAATACCCACAGGCAAGATAATTGCCGGGGCTGCGGGTTGTTCGCAAGAGATACCGCGCCTCCGGAACGCAAAGGGCACAAGAAGGAACATGGGTGGGTTTTAGTCAGTAAAAGTCTGACACTCCCTCCCGTCCCGCCCAGGGCGGGAGAAGTTATTTGATGATTTCCCACCCACCAAAAAAAAAAAAAAAAAAAAAAAGGCAAGATAATGGCCTTATTTCCGGATGCATGAATGTGGACGAAGCAATACCTAGATAGATACCATGTGAAGCAATTGATCACTGCATAATTAACCGCCTAATCCAACGTTCACAAAACTTCATTAAAAATAACAACCATTTTATTGAACAGGTGTTTAAAACATAGTTTTGGAAAACAGCTAAACATATTCTCAGAAGGAGGTACGAATGAACGCAATATCATCATGACCGGTCAGCCATATTTAGCGGACATATGGCATCTTGCACCTCAACACATTACCAAAAGCCGGTGATTCATATATGGAGGCTAATGATGAACATTTTGACTCACAATAGGAAGTAAGTTCGGAAAGAAGTTACCCAACTCGTCACAGACGCATCGAGTTGGTATTTCGAAGTTTCAGATTACGACATTGAGAAATGTGGATTTTAATTCTGTCTTTGTTAAACTTTTATGTTTCTGCCCCGTTGGTCTCATGACCGCAAGCGCGACTGATAAGCGTGGGGTCCCGGGTTCGATTGCCAGATCGGCCAAAAAGTGTTATTAGGTTTTTTTCATTAGGATAAGCTTAGTAGCAGCCCGGAGTTTGGAAGTTGGTGGTGTGACATCCCCGTGTCTCGGAAAGCACGTAAAGCCGTTGGTCCCGGCTGTCATTCGTAGATCTGTACAGTCGTTACGGATAATCAGAAGCCAGGAAGTCTGACAACCAGTCTGACAACCAGTCTGACCAAGAGGTATCGTGTTGCTCAGTAACTGAGCTGTGGAGGTCAGATAGGCAGTAGCTCCATGTAAAACACTGGTATTCAGCTGCATCCGGTTTGACTGGAAGCCGACCGCAACACAGTTGGGAAAAGGCTAAGCAGATGATGTTAATCTTTTATGTTTCACAAGATGTCTTGTACGATGCAAGTACCAATGTAACTTTTTCTATTCCATATGCACTTTCTTAGCTTATCTTGGACATCACTGACATCGGTGAAGGAAAACATCGTGACAAGATAGTTTAACTGTGTGAAAGATGATTGGAGATGATGGCTAACATACCTAGGTGTAGGCATGGTACCACATTGTCATGCTACGCCGACCGAGGTGAAGGCAGGAGAATCATGAAAAACTCGCCAATAAAACTAGTTGATATTGCTAACCTTCATTATCAGCTATAAGGTACTTTTTTCTACATGCCAATCACTGAAAGATATTACTAGGGCTGCCTTTGCTGGTTTTCTAAATGTGTCCCAAAAGTCCGGGCGTTTTGAAGTTTTGTCCGGTGTCGGCAATTTAGATGATAGCAGCCTTATGTTTTAGGTACCTAAGTATACATATCTATCTAGCAATGCACGCAGATAATATCTACCTAAATGTAGATCAAGTATGCACACTGCTAGAGTATCTATTTAAAGCATTACGTCTTACAAGAAACCATCGACCAGAATACATCCATAAATCTCACATTGTTAGCTGTTCAAAACAGAGTGAAAATGTAGTAATAAGTGTAGGTACCTAATAACATTGACGTCTTTCAGACAAACATGTGTATGAACTGCTCCACTACAAACATTAGAAATATATTGGCTTTGCATTGACGGAAATTCTACTTCCTCATTACATCTGCCAATATCATATCGTGATTTTAGATTTAATTTAAAGTTTTAGGCTTGTTATGATGTTCCAAGTTTAAAACGAACACAGTTGCCATTAAAATACAAAAATTAACTACTAAAGTAGGTCATTAAAATCTAAATTGGTAATTTATGAGATCAGCCTTGGTAGATATATCTTAGCTCTTTTTTAGTTTATCAAAATCGCAGCTCATCAATAGAGAAAGCAATGCAGTACATGTAACGTACGACTATTTCTGTCCACGGGCGTGCTCCGGCGCATGCTTGAAATAACTCGGTTTCATCATAACACACAATCGACTTGCCTACAGCTTTTTATTTTAATACTATACGTTCATGTGTTGGTTCAAAAAACGAACAGGGTAACGTTTAGTAGTCTGGTGAATAAAATATTTACTGTTGATAACTTTTTAGGTACTGGAATCTATACTAATTGTTTGTTTGTATTGAATAGGCTCCGAAAGTACTTGACCAATTTTAACCATATTTTTAGCAATAAATATGTAGCTACATTGTTCCTGAGTAAAATAGGCTATATAACATCATGCTACGACCCACCGGAGCGGAGCAGTAACTAAACGCGATTGAAATAAGCCATGCGGACGAAGTCGCAGGCAGCTCGCTAGTGTAAAATAAAGCAAAACATTTGTAGGTAAATTATAAAGGGAAAAATCCCCGTCATACTCTAAGTACAGCTTCTGCAGTTCGTTCAGGAAAATGCAGTCTCGTCGCTCGGGCACTCGACACTCCCATACACGATCAAACTTAGTGTTTACCGTTAGAAACAGTAGATAAGTCCCTCTAATACACAAAAGGCTAGTAACATTGTAATAAATAATGCATCCAAATAAATAAAGTAATAAAATTGTTACCACCCAATGCCAACGTTACCAATGTTTACTCAATCTGATCTCAATAAGTAGTGCCTTCCTACCCATTAAATAGGTATGTACCGATTTATCATACAGCCAACACGTTCCGTTTGATCTAAAAGGGGCAAATATAAAAATAACATAGCTATTATCATAAATAATTCATCCAGACCTTGCCGCGTGATACTTGACAAAGTGCTATAAAACTGCAGTGGACAATGCATAATGTTGCAAGTGACAATTAATGGGCAGGCAGTCTGGCGGCCGCCTCGGCGCCGACCTCCGCCGGCTGGTGCGCATACGACGGCATGTTTTCTACCATTTATGGCACTCGCAGACCCTGATTACGTTTTCATAACTACCAAGTGTTAACGGCTGTCGAGTTGCGTTTTAATCAAAATATTATATCTCATATAATATTTTGATATTTTTTTGGCACAAAAGCTTGAAGATAAGTACGTGCGCAAAAGCACATGAGTTATTTTTTTTTTTCAGAATATTTGATTTTGGTACCTAGTCTACAATATAACATCACGCTACGACACACGTGAGCGGAGCAGTAACCAAAGACGTAACTGAACACGGTTGAAACCTAGGTCTAGCTTCTACACGAATAAATATCCCTACCGCAGCTAACAAAGAGCTGATAACCTTGAAACAGCTGAACCGACTTCGATATAACATATCTAAGGACCATTACTAGAAAACCTGCTTTAAAATGAAAAAACCGCATTCAAATCGGTTCACCCGTTTATGAGCTACAGGCCACAGACAGACACAGACACGTCAAACTTATAACCCGCCTCTTTTTGACTCGGAGGTTAAAAATAAAATAACCTTATAGATAGCGAGTCGTGAGCACAAGTCAAGTTAGTTTTTGGGTTCCAAAAATTAAACTTGACATTTGTGCTCACGACTCGTGGCGACTACTACACCAGGCACTCAGCTTTACAAAGTTCCAAAAGAATCTCAACATTTCGCCCATTTATCGCAACAAATGCGAACAAGACGCCAATTTAATTAACATTTTGTTGTCATGCTCACTTACATAATTACACGTAATAATAATTCGTATCCTGTTTACTCAATTGTCAACATCTGAACGTAGACGCTTGCAACACATTATACATTGCAGCCATATGTTCTAGAGCCTTGTAATGCTTTTTAAAGTTTATTCAGTATTATTGTACTGGTATGGTCAACTAAGCATGTGGTGTCGAGTTGCCAATCATCAGATTAATCGGTGACTAAGCGAAGAAAATATTTTCTGTGTTTCTGTAATCTCTCGATATACTTGATATGCCTCGACTGGGAAGCTGATGATAGTTTGTACATACATGTAGGTAATGAACAACCAGGATCTGTCGCTACACCTATGTAACTTTAGCAGGGCTGAAATAGTAAATTACCTATTACGTCATTGAAAAGATGTGCGTTCATAGTCAATACTTGTTAAGTTCGGTACTTTAATGAGAGCGTCTGGCTAAAATATGGCACACGGAAAGTGTCTAGTAATAGGTACTTTCAGTTTGGTTTTGACAATATTCATCACGCCTGTATTCCCAGAAGGGTAAGGCAGAGGTGTAACAATGTACACCCACAGTTCGCCGGTATGTTTAGGTCCCATGTAATAGGGGGCGAGCCTATTGCCATTAACCGGGCACAAATCTTAACTCCGAGCTGCTACTGAGAATTTCATAGAAAAACCCATTAACACTTTTTGCTTGACCTGGGAATCGAACCCAAGACCTCTAGCGTAGCAGTCGCGCTTAGGACCACTACGCTACCGAGGCAGTTTTTGACAATATTATCCTGTAAATATATATATATATACACTCACGCCTGTATTCCCCGAAGGGTTAGGCAGAGGTGTAACAATGTACACCCACAGTTCGCCGGTATATTTTAGGTCCCATGTAATAAGGGGCGAGCCTATTGCCATTAACCGGGCACAAATCCTAACTCCGAGCTGCTACTGAGATCCTCTGATACTGATTATCCTGTAAAATATTTTTAAATACCTACTTACCAAACGATAGACTTTTTATTCCTAATACTTGGACCTAATATTAAAGACAGCATACCTCCCTAACTATATCATACCTTTTTAAATACGTATAATTTCAGACAAGCTGATTTAGGTCCACCGACTCCGGGATCAGGGAGTAAGTTTGATAAATCTGTGTATTAGGTATCTCTACCGTCTGTCTCGGTAAAATTTGTATGATCAATCGAACTAGAGATATAAACTGATCGGTAATTATCACTTTTTAATACCTCTCAATCTTCCAAAATGAGACAAAATTCCTAGCCTAATTAAATTCTTTTTATTCCTTTTTCCTAATCAAGCTCTTCATTATTATAACAGAAATACCAGAATTACAAAAATTATTTCATTTATTTATTAAAACTTTTTGCACGTAATGTAAATAATACACTGTACAAAGGCGGACTTAATGCCTAGACTTATTTATTAATTAATTAATAACCTAAGTTATTGTTTTTATTTCAATTCAATGGTTACGATACCATCAAAACTTCTATACTGCTAGTGTTTTACGGGAATAACGATCGAGCGGCCATGTTCGGTGCTGTCGAGTTTTTCCCGCGCTGACTCATGATTTGGCCAGCTACCAGTCTTGTATGGCATTTAAAACGTGTGGCAATTAAAACATAATATTTCAAGTCTGTAGAGGTGATTATTTATACGTCGTTTTTGTAATAAATATCTATAGATAGTACAAATTATTACGATACTTTAGTAAACTGATCTCGTTATAAAGGTAAAGGTGGGGGTTGAAATCTATCAGTTACTACTATTAAAATTAATTTATGTTATTACATTATACATTTTTTTACAATTAATAATTAAGTACCTAGCTGATACTTGCCTAAGAATGAAATGAAGTAATATTTATGGTAATTAAAACAAATAGGACTTCCAAAGCGTTTATTAAATCAATCAACTTAAAAATACTTACTACTTAAACTACTGAACTTTACGATGATATTCAGGTGTCGCATTACTGTAATCTTGCAAATTGAATAATGAAGATCTATTGTTCACCATGTACCTCAGAAATTCTTGTACATTCGCCAAAACATGCAGCAGAGCCTTGTCGTCTAACGCCGTGTAGGCCAGCATGAATCCCATCTTTGCAAACAGTCGAAGTAAGTGTATGGACCCATATATTTTAGACATCGGTGTATCAGGATATTCTTGGAGTAACTCGCTGTACTGAGGTCTTTCAAATTTATACAGCAGTTGCGGTCCTAATGTCGCATTGAAGTACTCTTTTAAACCTTCTGTTATGTCAAACAATGCGGACTCTCTAGCTAAAGTGCTCGACTTGCTGCTTTTCTTATAAGCTAGATAATTGTCCACAATCTGTGCGACACTGACCTTGGCAGGCAGAATGGCCAGTTTCTGTTGGCGAGTGATAACGTCCCAGTCGTCGACGAGCCACACTTTTAATTCGTCAGGTATTCGGATCTTCACTTCTATCTTTGACAAGTAGTGCTCTTCAGTTTCAATTGATGTGTCCATCATCCTGCCGCGCTTTTTCCTGTTAAAAAAATAAATAATATTATTTATTTTCATTTTTAGCATGTTGGTCTAAGGCAAAAATTGATTTTTTTGGAAACAATTCAAATCTTAAAATAATAAACAAAAAGTCAACTGGCATTTGAATTTGTTTTTGGTATTTATAAACATACTATTTATAACTATACCAAACAAGAGAATAAGCACCAAGTAATATTAGCATACATGCAGATCAGACAAGTGGCATGAAAACAACCACATGAACAAGCGAACATGCAAGGGAAAGCAAGCATGCAAATGAGGAAATGCTCCGCCACTAGACATGCCTCGACGTTCTGCGAGCTTCTGGTTTGACTACAAAAAAATCGTGCTCACTCCACGAACCAACAAGTGCCTACATACCAAACCTAAGTATTGTACATATTTATAATGTATTATAGGAACACAAGGTGGAACTGTTTTCGTGCATAAAGTAGTTCTTGTTCTTGACCTGCATTAGGATTTTCTCCTGTACTGTGAGTCCCTTTGACAGACACAAATGTTACATGCACAAAGCGCCACACCCGGAACAACATTCTACAGTACTTACTGTAGAATGTTGTTCCGGGTGTGGCGCCTAGGTGATTAATATTAGTATTGAATAGAGTTAGTGAGCACAAACTTCAAATATGTAAAGAACCCAATACCAAAAAATTAATTTGATGTTTGTGGTAAGGACTCATGGCAGCTACTTTACTATAGTAAAAGTTAAATAGTAAATGATATAAGCCAGAACATTATTTTAAATCTAAGGTTAAAAATATAAAACTGGTAGAAAATGCCCAAGGCATTAAGTCTGCCTTTGTACAGTGTATTTTGTTACATTTGTGCATAAAGTTTTAATAAATAAATAAATAAAACAAGAATAATTGCAGTAACTATATACCATCATCTCTATAGTGAGCTCACATGCATACTGTGTAGGTCAATTATGAAGCAAGGTTAATCAACAGCTATTATAGGATAACAATAACATAATCATTATGACCTATTACATTCAGATTTGTAAAGCAGTGAGTCTCATGAACCACTGTGCTATGGTTAAGGCAGAGCACCTTTCATACACAAGGTTGTGGCTTCGATACTGTGCAAGTACCAATGTGACTTTTTGAATTCATTATGTATTTTCTAAGTTTATCTTGGACATCACTGAAATCAGTGAAGGAAAGCATTGTGAGGTAACTTGGATTTACAGTGATTACATAATAGAATCGTAAAATTGTTCTTTTTTTAACCTGAATGCAGTCAAGATCAGAAAAAAAAGTTATTCATATTGTGAGTTCAAACCTGGAAAATCCCAAAAAAGAAACAGATTTCTACATGTTTACATACAAGGCAGTGCCTCAATAAAGACAACTTACTTAGGTTGATCAGAGCCAGAATCAGCTGTAGTATCTTTACTCTGAGTCTTTGTAGCTTTAGCTGGTCCTGGAGTGGGTTCTACTTCTCTCCCTGCAATAGTTTTTAAAATATTAGGAAATTCCAATAAATAAATGTTTCACCAGTGTGAGACAATCCCTAGATGCATTCATATGCGTAGATGCAGCTTCGGCCCTGGTGTACCAAGAAGGGGGCAGCAAATACATGCTGATTAAAACCCTCTTTATTCTGCCTAGCCTTTTCTCGTTATGTTAGGGGGTCAGCTTCCATTGCAATTGGGTAGATGACACCATCAAACAATAATTCCATGACATAACTTCACAAAATAAACTGTTTATTTTAGCCCTGAAAACCTGATAAATTTTTAAACAACTATAACAATTTTATTTGCTTTGAAATCAATAAATAGTAAATTGAAATGTCAAAAAAATTCTGTCATAGTTTAGTATTATCATTCAAGATCTAGAGGGAAATCACATTTTGACAACTCATAAAAAGTATTTCAATTGATTAAAGTCAAAGTCAAATCATTTATTTAAATGTAGTGCTGTCATGTACCCAATTGCCGCTAATTACCGGTGTTTCACATGAAGTAAGTGCCTATCTGCCCCACCAATCCATTGGATAACATGGTACACCTTGGTAAAGCTGATTGTTAAGACTTTCGAGCTTCTGACTGCCTCTAACAACTGTTCTAGTTCTACAAAGGACAGTCATGACCAACAGCCTTAAATGCTTTAAAATACAACTACACTTCAAACATTTTTCGAATGTTTGATGTTGATAGCCTATATTTAAATTCATTGACTCATTACAAAAAAAAATCTGAAAGGTCAAATGCATTGAAAACTTTGCACTAAGACACACTTTACATTAACACTTAAAACACAAATTTCATAAGATCTTTCTATTTGGCTTGTGCATAAATATGGTAATGCCCTATTTCCATTCAAGAAAATGTATAAATAATTATTTACCAGCAGGTGTAGAAGCCCTGGACTCCTCTCTTGCTGGTGTAGAGGCACTAGAAGCTGTTTCGGATTTACGCCCTTTAGCAGGAGCTGGAAATGATCAAAACAAGAACTATTATAGTAGATACACTTTCTAGTCTAATAATTAGAGATAAGTTAAGTTATATCTCAATCACCTTAGCATAATACAGTTCACCATTAGACACAGGTCACTCCCTAACAGCACCACTACACTATCCGCCATTTGCATCCAGACTATCCCTAAGCTGAATCATAAAATCAATAATCGAGGGTGGCTACAGAAGCTATATCTAGGCTCATAGGACAAGTTTGAAGGATATTGATTGATTGAAGCTAGTTTAAGGACATGCGTGAGTGTTAAGTTTGATCCTGTAAGAATAATACAATACAATATAAACATCAATTTTTATCATACTTTTCTTTGTCTTAGTTGGTTGCGCAGAGTGAGCCCTCTGAACTTCCTTCTGGCGCTGCACATTCGCCTCGTTATATTTCAAGACACGACTTTCAGGAACCCACTCATCCCAACTGAAATTAAATTATGGCATCTTTTTACTTGTTATTTGATACAAAACCGACAGTGGAAGAATCAATTATCACGGTTTAAAAACAAATCCTTATCCCAATCTAGAAATTTCACTTGAGTCGTGGGTGCGGCCGCGGCGTCTATCTACAAACATAAAATCAATACAATCAAACTAGGTAACAAAAATGGAGACGACTTACTTTTTGTTCCAACCGGCGTAATGTATTAGATATCTTATATGCTTATCCTTCGTCACAGAACTTTTGAGGCATTTTGCCTCGTAAATCAGAGGTCCATGAAAACATAACACTTTTTCACCTGAAATATTGAAAATGAAAAACAAATATAATTATATAAACAAAGGGTATCCTGTAGTAGAATTGCTATTCTAGTTATGAAATGCAACATAATTAATTTAAAATCTTTACCGTCAGCAAACTTCAGCTTCGGGGCCATGATGAATTGATGATTATTTTTATGTTTTATATTTTTATTCACAGTATTTCACAGGAAAGTAAGAAACGATTCGCATTCGCAAATGGCTACCGATGCCTTGATGAGCGTGATGCGGTGTAAAATTGCCAAGGCAAATTAAATATTTCATAAGTGGTTTCTTTGCAACACTGGCTAGAGCGCACAACGACTAAATACACTGTGATCTTACTAATCGTTTTTAGTTTTAGACGATTATGACATCAATTATAATTATTCGAGCGAAGGTGATAACATAAATTCTAATGCCCCCTTCAGACTCTTGCGAGGCGATTCTTAGAAGCTCTCGGCATGAGTCTTGGCGACTGGAGGCTGCAGCCTGCAGGAGTGCTAGACATTCACACTCTCGATTTATTCAGTTGCCCGCTACGTCTTACTACAAGACGGATGTGATTGAAGTGACTGCGTTAGCTACTTTATGTCCCTACTAATATTATTAAGACTATATCACCTAAATAAAAAAAGAAAGTCAAAACGAAGACATCGTTATTCATAAAAAATCGTTAAGCTCAACTCCGTCATGATAAAAAAACGCGCTTGTCCTTCCTTACTCTGCAGAAATTAGCAACAAAGTGTACGACTGCGATAGTGTGGTTGATGCCCTCGATTCACCCCCTTGCGTCCTTTGACTCAAGTCTGTAAAACCGACACAAAACGGGGCGACAGCGTGGCGAACCGAGGGAAGACGACGCGACGGGAGTGGGGACACTAACACGCCGTACTCACTCTCGTATTCGCGTTCCCTCGTTGCAGACTCGTAAAGAGTCTGGATTGGGCATAAAACATTGAATTCCATTGACCGTTGGAGGAACGGCTATCACTAATCATTAATGAACAGTAGTTATCTCTTTCTAATGTAGTCAACCTGAATTTCGATCAAGTTACAATTATTATAAAACAAACCTATTGTAATTTTTTTTTTATAGAATAGGTATGTATGAAGCTGTGGTATGGAGATTATTGCCTATTATTCTACACACGAAACTACCTTTTGGAATGAGCAACTAGATTCAATACGTATACTTTTTAGGGTTCCGTACCTCAAAAGGAAAAAACCCTTATAAGATCATTTCGTTGTCTGTCCATCTGTCTGTCTGTCAAGACCCTTTATTTCGGGAATGCGTGAAGGTATAAGGTGTGGGTAAGTTGAAATTTAAACCGTATACTCAGGTCGACGCTCCTATGAAGTTGTGAAAAAATCAAACTTCTAAGTTTACGTAATTAAAAGATACGGCCGGTTATTCAGAGAAAAACGCATATTTCGACACTAACAAGGGAATCAAAACTCATAGCGTAGTTCCTGTTGGATTAAATTTTATATTGATACTTGGCTGTATGTTATGTGTGTGTTTGCCTGTTTAGTTTCATGTAGTGACAATTGGTGTCAAAGAGAACCTTTGTAGAAGAACTGTCATTGCGTTTTTTGATTACTTACTGTGTGTGTAGTTTGTGTTTTACTGAATATAATATTATTCAGTTAAAGAAGTCTTGTTTATTATCCTGATCTCATTAGTTCCCCCTGACCTAGAACTATTAAATTTGACAAGTAGCATCGTTATAGACCACAAGTACAAGAAAAAGTCTCAAAACTATTCATTTTCAATTAAAACTTAAAAACTCTATATTTTTTTAAGGGGGTCGAAATTTCAAATTGACGCTACTAGTACAAATGAGATACCATTTAAAAGAGCTTGATGTGCACATGGCAAAATATATTTTATTATTTTTTTCCGACGCATAATTTCTTATTTATAATGAAAAATATTAAAAGAATACCGTTCTCCTCTGTCTCCGAAGTCTGTGAAACTATTTTTTAAAATTTAATTTACTATTTATTTATTTCAATAAACTATTTATATAATTCTTTAAATTATAATGAACTTACGTACGGAACCCTTGGTGGGCGAGTCCAACTCGCACTTGTTCGGTTTTTATTTTATCTTGTAATTGACGTTCAAAACGTTGACTGCCTCGTTAGCCTAGTTGTCCTAAGCGCGACTGCTATGCTAGAGGTCTTGGTTTCGATTCCCAGGTCGAGAAAAGTGTTACTGAGGTTTTCTATGAAATTTTCAGTAGCAACTCGGAGTTAGGATTTGCGCCCGGTTATTGGCAATAAGCTCGCCCCCTATTACATGGTACTTAAACATACCAGCGAACTGTGGGTGTACCGGTCGTATGGGAATACGGGCGTGATGGGATTGTTATGTTATGTGTGTGACGTTCAAAATGTGTGACGTTTGACTTTGATAATTTTAAATTCAATAAATGTAAAAGTAGATTCTGTATAATATGCCTTGGCAACACTGCCATTTGAAAATTTTAAATGTAGAACGGTACGTAATTTTTAAATAGCTAAACAAATAAACAAACAATAAGAGTTATTTTAATTTTCATTATTTTTAAGGTTGATTAATTTCTGAGTGTGCGTTGAGTATTTTACCTTCTTAACTTTATTCAATTAACCTATTGACCGCCGCAGTCACGTATAGATGACAAACCAAAATGTGCCTAGCACGCCACGGTCACGATCACATGACAGATTTTTTAATGTAAATAAAACTCGTAAAACAACATAGATGTAATTTCGAACTCACTACTATTTTGTAGGTGTTAAAGAATGAATTCGTAGCTTGGCGCTGAGGACACGTTTTTGCTTTTTTGACGCGGCCGTCAAAAGGTTAATAATTTCTAGTGTCCTTGTGGGACTCTTGTTTGTGTAAAGTTGTTATGCGATATTGTTGACGCTAAAATATTGTAATAACTAATAATTAAAAAGATTTTAGACACTAAAGCGTCCATTTTTGGCGAGTTGCAGACTGGCTAGAATAGCAGAACTGAAAAGAAAAGGCAAAGGTAGAAGAAAAAGACATACCTAACTCTTAAAGTTGCTAGGGGCACTGTGTAGCCTTATGTTATTTATCAGCCGTAGGAACATCTGTTCCATCCGAACGTGTTTTCTCGTTGGCCAAAATCATACCCTTACTTTGTCGATCATAAAGCATGAATCATGAGGTTTTTTTTATACACTACACACATACACTACATATTATATTGGGTTTTAAAAAGAACGAATTATAATTAAGACGGTACGGTTGGGGTAGTGGCTGAGTGACTGGCTGCTGCGCTGCGTGTCTCGGATTCAATTCCCCCAAGGAACAAAAATATGTATAACGGGGTAATTTATCCAGGTCTGGTTATTTGTGTAGTGAGTCTATATTGTTTGTAAGTATATCAATAATGCAGGAGATAATCCAGGATTGAAAAAAAAAGACACCTGTCAATTTTGCTAAGTTCTCTATTTAAATATCGAAGGTTTTCTCGAAAGAGTTCAAATATCAAAACGACCTCGATAGCTATCGGACATTCACAATCACTCATCGTCGAATACACGCCTCTACGTCTGATAACAACAAATTCGTAAACAAAATAATATCACGAACTAGCTGGTTATTACATCATTACTCCGAACTACGAAAACTAGCAACCTTCTTCGGGAGGCACCGCCAACGACTGGCAGCAAGCCTCAGTCGGTCGCCGTCAGCTGGCAACGCAGCACGTGTTTTTAGTTAAACTGTACTTTTTCACTAACAAGAAATGTCTGAGCAAGGCCCGGCTTTTGACGTCAACGCGATGACGTTGACTCGATGGGTCCTGCACCAGCAGCGGACGGCACCGACCGCTACAGGAGACTTGACTCAACTCCTGAACTCCATCCAGACTGCCGTCAAGGCTATACAGTCGGCCGTGAGGAAAGCCGGCATCGCTAAACTGTACGTATTTTTTTTTAACTGTTACTATCTCGATTGGTGGGCTATTATAGTGCGATGTTGTATACAACTACTTTGGTTTAAATAAAAGTTTTAATAAGTTAGCAGTGGGACACAAAATCTATACTAACTATAAATGCAAGAATAACTGTCTGTTACGCTTTCACTGCTGAACCAATGAACACAATTTGCTAAAAAACCAAGAAACAGAATTATTAAACCGAGAATACGTCTGAGTCCATTATAACAGTCTTTACGCGGGCGTTATCAAAGCCAAAAGCTAGTGGGCTCATAAAAATAAAATATATCAGTGCTCTAGCTCCTAACAATTTCCCGCTCCTGCCGGTGAAACAGGCCAATATTATGTTACTTATCTATTGCATTGCAGGCAGTACTTATTATCAAAATAATGATAGATGAAAAAACTAAGTATACATTAGGTTTTCATATCATTTGACGATAAATTATTATGTAAATGATGAGAATTTGACCTTGTTCACTCGGGCTGTTTTCAAATGCAAATAAAGACATTGAAGTGCCATTGTTTGCATTTTATTGATGCAGCCGAAACTAAATAAACACCCCAGAGACATTAATAAAAACTATCACATAATCCTTCAGTTTATTTCTCTTTGTTATTACTCAACACAGTTTGGTAACGTTGCATTTGCCACACCTCCAAAGTCGGGGCAATACGTAATAGACACACCCACGATCAGCCAAACGGGTTTTAATCAAAACCGGTTATTATATCGAATGTTATCTATAGACAAGGTAATAACTTATAATATTCGTTAATTAAAAAGTAGCTTGTCAAGTTTCGACATAAGTGGATTACCTGTTCTTTTCCATAGTCTACTTCAAATGTATCCAAATATCTTCAGCCGTTATTGATATAGCAACTGACCTACGTTCTAAAATTAAATATCGGCTTAGCCTATGGTCTATAGCATCTCCTTCCTGTAGTGCCGAACCGATAAGAAATTAAATTAGGAACACTATTCAAATAGTCTTCGATCGATTGGCATTTGTTTTGTCACCAGACACGGCATATCCGGCGACACCAACGTTCAAGGCGAGCAGGTGAAGAAGTTGGATGTCTTATCTAATGATCTCTTCATCAATATGCTCAAGTCTTCGTTCACCGCGTGCTTGCTGGTCTCCGAGGAGAATCCTACTGTTATAGAAGTAAGTGTTCTGCCAAAATCGAGATCATTTTTTGCATCCGGCTTAGACGAAATGGTAAAGCTAGAATTTTCCTTGACCTTAGATATTGAAATTAGTAGAATCTCAACTAATTATAATATCGTCATTATGAGGTGGCAATTTTTCCATAAATGTGTCATCTTAATTAAGTACAATCTAATCTTAATCAACTTGGCCGTTGACACTGATGTCTGTCTACCTTTTTCAACTCTCATTGACATTTATTTCTTGCACTTCTAACTCTAGAGAGTCTTAGAAGCGACATCTTATCAATTCTTGAATAAACATACATACATTTTTAATAGTTCTTCATTGCTAACTACTTATTATAAACGATATTTTTAGGTTTGAGTTATCAGTCAGGGTCAATCTCAAATGTAACAAAATGAATGAAACATACAGATGGGTACCACGAGACGCCTTGAATTTCTACAAGGTTCTATTTTTAACCATCGATTCCGTGAATCAGTTACTTTGAATGTAAAACCATACCTAATAATTACACCTGATTCATGCCTAGCGAAGGTAACCCAACATGTGAAAAATTTACTTCAGATCAGATTCCAGTTCTTAAAATGACAAACTTGCGTCTTCGCCGTTTCTGCCCAAGGTTGGCGAGCTTGATATTTGTAGAAAAAGTTGCCTAGTCTAACCAGATCCTCGTTTAAATGTAATTATTATCAACTAACCGAACTATTATCGTCAAACTGCTTTTATTCATGAAATTTACTTCTACCAAAACGAGTTCTGCCAATCCAGAAGCTCTCGTTAATCAAAACTAATTCAATATGTCAAATGTGTTACTTTACTATTCAGCAAAAACAGCTCACTATACATCCAAAACTTATGCTTAGAATAGATTTAAAATTAATCAGACCTAACCCCCTTTAATAACTTGCTGCATGGTGGACGATTTAAAGAAGGTAGGATGCAGCGGATGGATGCGGGCTGCCATGGACCGAGATGGTTGACGCTCTTCGGAAGAGGCCTCCTTTTAGCAGTGGACGGCTATAGGCTAATATGATGATGATGATCAAATAACCAAAATCAGTATAATTACTTCATAAAATGAGAGAAAATTTGATGTGTGTGTTATTTTGGCAGAATTAAACCCAGTTATTAGGCAGATAGAGACAGCCAGACAAAGAGACAGTATCTATCCTCTACTAGAATCAATATGTCAGCTCTTATTTACTCTATATTTTATTCGACAGGTTGAAAGTGAAAAGCGTGGTAAATACGTGGTGTGCTTCGACCCGCTCGACGGTTCATCCAACATCGACTGTCTGGTGTCAGTCGGATCTATCTTCTCTATTTTCAAGTAAGTACTTCTAATATTGTATTGTCTCGAGCACCTTTAAGATTCAAAAAAACATATACGGTCTCTCCCGACTCAATTTCAGCTACGGCGGCGGCTGTAGAGACTAGACTGCCCAAAATCGTGCGTAGGACAAACGGCACCTTTTTCGAAGCATAAGAGTGTAACAGAGTTTGGAAGCCGGTGGGACTTCCAAACTCTGGCTACTACTGAAAAATTGTTAATGGAAAAAATCATTACTATTTTCACGACCTGGGGATCTAACCCAGAACCCCGTTCTGCATAACAGTCGTACTAATATTATAGCAGACTACAAAATAAATCAAACATACATTGATTTCAAAGGCTTATATATAATATTAGATTAGATAGATACCACAGTATTATAACAAGTAATTGCAGCTTATTATCTTGATAAAAAGTAATAAAATTTCAATATTTACGTACCATTAGTTATCTGTTGTAGTTACTATAAATACTGTTGTTACATAAACGTTTCCTTCTCAAGGAACGCCACAACGTTAATACCGTAGTCCTGTAACGCAATAAGGAAGAGAGAAACATTTTTTGTTTTTCAATTTAACAGCTAGCAGGCGGATCGTGACGTAGGTTCCTAAATAGAGTTAATATAAACAGACCCTTAGTACTCCGACATTAGTGCTAAAACACTATCAATAAACCACGGTTATTAATATGTCAAATTATCAAACGTGCATCTGCTACAACGAATCACAAACTGGGGGAAGTGTTGCAGAAGCGGTTAAAAATCAAGGGTAAAACATCAGCTGAATATTACTGGACTAAAAGTGTTATTGGGTTTTTCTATGAAATTCTCAGTAGCAGCTCGGAGTTAGGATTTGTGCCCGATTAATGGCAATAGGCTCGCCCCTTATTACATGGGACCTAAATATACCGGCGAACTGTGGGTGTACATTGTTACACCTCTGCCTAACCCTTCGGGGAATACAGGCGTGATGGTATATATATATATATAATATTACTGGATACCTACTATTAGTACTATTATCTTGGTAGCCCATTCCTGTAGGATATCTTCAAATAAAGTCGCTTTCCGACGTCCACGTGGCAAAGACACGGGCAAAACCAGTTTATTAAATCGATTTAAGCAGATAACATTACTTTTTTTCACTTCCAGAAAGAAATCAAACGGCAATCCCGTGCTAGCTGATGCCTTACAGCCGGGAAGTGAACTCGTTGCAGCTGGATATGCCCTGTACGGCTCCGCGACCATGGTGGTCCTGTCACTCGGCAAAGGGAAGGGGGTCAACGGTTTCATGTACGATCCCTCACTCGGGGAGTTCATACTCACTGACCCCAACATGAGGATACCTGAGAAGGGGAACATCTATTCTATTAATGAAGGTAAGAATTTGTAGATCATTTATTTGGGACAACATCTCATACAAACTTTCAAGTTAAAAGTCCACAGCTGGACAAAGGTCTCTTCTCATCCAAAAAAAGCCAAGCGTTATTCAGTGAATAATGCCAATTAATTCGGGTTTAAGAAAAATTTGCTGAAATTAGCTGAACCGTACACAGTTTTATGAATGTAGTAAATTACTAGGAATTCAACTTGTATCGCGGATACATTTGAAAAAAACTCGGACCCGGTATATATGCCTGTAGCCCATATAAATATCTCTTCCGTGCCGGAATAGATCACCCTACACCCAGCGCAACAGCCCATCATTCAGCCACTACGCTAAAAGTATCGTCAAAGTTCTTTAATTTTAAATTTATTATTTATCATTATCAGCTCTTAGCAGTGGTTAGGCATATGCCTCTTTAATCGCACGCCATTTCTCATATACCATGCATTAACAAAATTACAAGCATTTAGTTAATAACAAAATATAATATATTTTTTTAATTATCTCATTTACCTACATATGTATTGTAATGAGATTCTTAATCAAAATGTAACTTGTAATGTAAAGTCATTATTATGAGCATGCCATGTACTGATTCTATCGCTGTTGATCATGCTTTAAAAACCACTCAACAATAAAGCATTGAACAAAGTAAATACAATTATCGCAAAATCGTTTTGTACATGTAGGTACAGTCCGCAAAACTATTTCATACACTGCGTTTAAACTGTAAACTAATTTTGTGTTCCTTTCATGTGACATCGTTTTCATTTTTTTAACGATGAAACGAAGATGTTTGTTTTGTAAAGCCAGGCTTCCACTGGAATTGTGTAATAGGCGAGAAATAGCTGGGCGGAATGTAGTACCACGAAATAAAATAGGGTTTACCTTCCACAAAAAAAAAGGTATTATTATTTGTATAAAGACGAAAAGGGCCGTGTTATCTTTTGTAAATATTGAAAACAATATTCTGAAAAGATTCCATTCAAATGTTGCACTTTCGTTGGTGACTGTACAAAATGCTTCAGTTCATCAGTAAATAAATAATTATGAATTTTCTATTTTTAATCTAATCTTTGTACTCAAGATATAGTTACCTAGAATGTTAATTTAAAAGCACTTAAAAATCGCTATGGGTGTGTCAATCAAAACGAGTTTATGAAGTTCAACAACTGACCTTTGAATTTATTTTTAACTGACTTCGAAAACATAATTATTGTTTTTACAGATAAGAAACGTTATAAAAAAGAAATATTTGATTAAAGCTGAATTGTTTCCATAGAGATAAACTTTCATGACTTCCATTTTGTCGTTGGATGTACATAACACAATAAAAAAAAACTCAAGACATACCATCACGCCTGTATTCCCCGAAGGGTTAGGTAGAGGTGCACCAATGTACATCCACAGTTCGCCGATATGTTTAGGTCCCATGTAAAAGGGAGCGAGGCTATTGCCATTGACCGGGCACAAATCCTAAGCCTATGAGACCAGACCTCAGATCCTCCTAGACTCAAGACATTTAGAGGACTAAACCGAATATCTCCCTATATTCCAGGATACGCAGCTGAATGGGAGAAAGGTCTCAAGCAATACATTGAAGATAGGAAAAACCCTAAATCCGGCAAGGCTTACGGCGCCCGTTACGTCGGCTCCATGGTCGCTGACGTGCACAGAACCATCAAGTACGGAGGCATCTTCATGTACCCGGCTACAAAATCTGCGCCCAGCGGTAAAGTAAGTACAACATCTTATTCAATGACTTTTTATAATATCGCACCGCGGGCATCTTTGGCATGCCACGGATTCCTTCGGCATGCCACGTATTCCTTCGGCATTTAGAAGTGGCCTTAACCGCTTAAATCTGAATAGGAGCAGCCTGCGCCTGGTGGCAAAGACCTTCGCGGGCAATGGTCGCTAAACAAACACTTTCATACAATTTTATAGGCATCACAGACAGTTCTCTGCGCAGAGCTTGCATGGAGGCTGAAGAAACGTTAACGCATATGCTCCTCGACTGCAAAGACGTCACCCGAATCCGGAAAGTGACCTTGGGCCTTGGGCTCACCGATGTCTCTGCATGCACAATAATAATTGTCCATCATAAAGAAAGTGCGGAAACCAAACCCCCATACATAAAACACTCTCCCGTGCCATATTAAGACGTGTCGATATGTAAACCGGTCTTAATACGTAGCGAAAGAGATAACTTTGCATCAGACACAATATAATTGTGACCGTATCGGCAGGGTATCGGAAAGGGCACCGTTTCATTAGTAGCTATGGTAAACAAATTACGACATAGCTATTCTTGATACTAAAAACCTACCTATCTTTTTTGTGAGATAAAAAGAATATGTGCTAGTTTCCAATTTAAAATTTAATTATTTATTAACCTTGTGGGATGGTAAAATACAAGTGTCTGGTGGTACACTGTTTGACTCCTTTGGTAGTGGAAGAAAAGAGAATCAATCAACAATTATATTATAATACTACGATAAAATAATCGATCGATTCCCAGGTCGAGCAAAAAGTGTTATTGGGTTTTTCTATGAAATTCTCAGTAGCAGCTCGGAGTTAGGATTTGTGCCCGGTTAATGGCAATAGGCTCGCCCCCTATTACATGGGACCTAAACATACCGGCGAACTGTGGGTGTACATTGTTACACCTCTGCCTAACCCTTCGGGGAATACAGGCGTGATGGTATGTTATGATAAAATAATAATATGATATCTAGCCACGAGCTAGATATCTTAATTTAAACATCCGTTGAAGTTAAAACAAATGACTGTGTAGGCAATGTAATATGGACCTCCTCACACCTCACAATATAGTTGTAGGATAAAGATAATTGGGTTTGAAATAACTAATCGTAGATTGGGACACACAAAATTTGATACATGTACCTTTTTTTATGGTTTTTATTTATTTAGTATTAACTATATCCTTAAGATTTGTTTTATAATATGTTTTCTGTTAATTTTGATGATAAATATAACACGCAAAACAGTACCATCAGTAATCAGTATCAAATAATGTGAAGGAGCTCGCCCGGGGAAGTACTACCACCATAACTATTGCTGCCGCAAAGCAGCGTTGCTGTGTTCCGGTTTACCGGTGTAATTACAGGCACATGAGACATTTTAACGCATTCGCAAGGCCCTCTGGTATTGCAGTTATCCATAGGTAGTGGTTGGTGAGTGGCTTGTTTGCCATCCAATAACATAAAAAGAAAGAGAAATGCTGACAGAGCACTTTACATGTTTTAACCTCTTTTCAGTTACGTCTTCTCTACGAATGCAATCCCATGTCGTTCATCGTGACGGAGGCCGGTGGACTGGCTACTAATGGCGTCATCCCTATCCTGGACGTCGTCCCCACGGCCATTCACCAGCGAGCGCCATGCTTCCTAGGATCTAAGAAGGACGTTGAAGAACTACTCACCTATTTGAAGTGAAGAATATCTGTCTGTACATATTATAAAAATAAGAGATACTTTTATAAGATGTTAACTATTTTGTTATAATTATTATATTGTATAAGAAGACTGATTTTTTGTTTTATGTTAACGATTTTTATATATGACAGAGTATGGCCATAGGAGCGCAGATAAAATCCATACACTAATAGTATGTCTGTTACGCTTTCGAACTAAATCACTGGAGTGATCGAAATGAAATTTGGCATGGGGTATTTTTGAACCCCAAGAAAAGACATAGGCTACTTTTTATCCCGTAATTTCGTCTTACTTCAACCGACATTTACGCGAACGACGTCACGGGCAAATGCTGTTATGCGTATATGTAAAACTTCCAATCCAATCCCAATTTTGCATAGGGACTCCCACTCCGCACACGTCCAAAATCGTGCTATAAGCTGTGGCTTATACCACGCTTAGGGCCGTGACAAATGCCTACTTTTGCTTTTCGCGCCTTTTTTATCCCTACCAACATGACCAAGCGTTTACAAAATAAAACAAAACTTATTAAACTTAACTATTATTTATTTACATGAAAAATAATAATACATACATTACTTAAACACTTCTAACTAGCTTATGTATTGTTTCAAAAGGTTATATATCCAGTCTTGTCAGAGTTGAATTTGATAAAATAAAATAGATCATATATTTTGTAGTCTTATACTTTAATTTTGAAAGTAAGGTGATTAGTTAATTATTTTCACTGAAGCTATTACTTTTCAATTTGGATGAAGAAACTAAATTAAATCCTGTAACCATAAAGTGCATTATACAATGTTGGCTATACCTTCCATTTTTGCGCCTTACAATCAAATTGATTATATTTTATTGAACTATGTATAATAGATGAACGTAAACAATCTTGGTTTTGACTAAAATCAAATAATGCTCCAGTAAATATGGGATATTATATGAGAATATTAAAATCTGATGTCTGTGTACATGACCAGTGAAATAGTTGTAAACTAGCAATCTTAATTCAAAGGATTTTGACGAAAATTAGTAATTCATTGCTAATAAAGTTTGAAAAATTCGTCTGATTGACAACGTAACTAACGCAATGAATATTTTTAATAAGGCTTAGTTTTGCTAAGACTAGGTAGCCCACAATTTCTCAATAATTCAATTTATTACGTGAAACTAATTAAATATGCTAAATGCATAATATGTTATATTCAGCAAAGAACAAATCACATTATTCGGCATAAAATTGCCAAAAATCATTATCGTTTTGGCAGAACTAAACCCAATTAATAGACATCTTTTTTACAAATCACGATTCCCCCGTGTTTTTGTATGGCAATGGCAAACTATGACGTCACTTAGTTGCCAAATACATTCGACTATTTTCTGCTTTCGAAGTTACTAAAAATCTAACTTTACAATTTATTGTAAATTTATCAGGTTTTCGGGGCTAAAATACTATGCTTGCTTTTTAGAGCAATAGTGTTTTGGAATTATTGTTTTTTTCTTGGTGTCTAGTAGCTAATTATCGCAATAAGGCTGCTGTCTATAGTTTGGCCATAGTAACATACCAGCAGAAATTTGGGTAGTAAAGAAATTCAAGATGGAAGGAAAAACTATAACTGGTCATGATAATAATAGTCTTAAACCACGCAACACTTATCACATAATTATTAACGCACCATTACTTTGTAGCAAGTTCATAAATATTAGTCACACTCTAATTTAGCTAAAGTTAGTCTATATTCCTTTATAAAATTTTGTCCTGAGATGTTGGGGATGAGGAAACTGTGCTCTGAGTACTAGGGATGTAAATAGTCGCTTACCGACTCCGATACTTGCATGTTCTTTCCATCAATGCAATCTTTGTTTTATTCTGAACGTTCCTGGGAACTTCATGGTTAAGGTTCCGAATTATTTTTAAGTAGACAAGTTATAAATATAATTACTAGACTATAAACCCCCACGACTCATGTGCTGTTGCACAGAGCTTAAATTGAACATAATTTTTTATAACAAAAATACAAGTAGCTTTCCAGCAACCTTTTGGCTCAATGTTTGATGGGCCGTATGCTTAGTTAAAGGCTACGCTAAGGAATTCATATTATATTATGCAGACATTAAAGAACACATTTAACGTTCATAAAAAATTACTTCTTTAGATACGTCCACGTTACATAGATGTAGGCATTAACGCGCGAGCACAATAATTTACCTAAATCATTATTAATTTCATTAAAACATTTCTTGGACAGTCTTCATCAGTCATGAAACTGATGAATTCTATATTTGTAAACAGTTCATTGAATGGTCAACGACAGTACGACAAAATCCCGGTTTCACGAACGCAACATTAATGTGATAATTTGTGAACGTGACAAATTGACAAGCTCGCATAAGCTGTTGTGATTTGTTGTTGATAAATCAATCAACCAATCAATCAATCATAGCAGCTTACAGCAATTTGTAACATAAATTATCATTATCATCAAACCATCACGCCTGTATTCCCCGAAGAGTTATACAGAGGTGTACCAATGTACGCCCACAGTTCGCCGGTATGCTTAGGTCCCATGTAATAGGGGGAGAGTCTTTTGCTATTAACCGGGCACAAATCCTAACTCGCTATTGCTGAGAAATTCACAGAAAAACTCCATAATACTGCTCGACCTGGGAATCGAACCGAATCGGGGGTAGACTTCTCGTATAGCAGTCGCGTTAGGATCACTAGGCTACCGAGGCAGACTAATCAACATAAATTATCTACAATTAACATATATAGCGTTAATCCTCGTGCAAAAAACCGGGGTTTAGTTAAACCTCTAGCATAGTTTCACCCATCCTCATTGTTTGTAGATACTATCGGACAACTCTTGGTCATTTTATACCTACTAGAAACTCATTTTGTATTCTTAATAATACATTATCTAAGCCGTGAGAGCGATGAACTGATGGAACACGTCGAGGATGTGGGGATCCAGATCCTGAGTGAACAGCAGCGTCTCCAGGGTGCTGCTGTATTTCTGGACTTGTTCATGGTGCTGGAAGAAATAAGGTTCATATTAGAATAAACTAGTTTTGGATTTGAATTTTCTATAGCTTTCGTGTCGTCATCAGAACGAGCAATCTTTATCGAAAGAAGTGATCTATTCTGTAAAACTCACTTTCGGTGAATTTAGGTAGAGTGAGTTACAGGTGAGCTGTCATTACATCTGAAATTTCAACCTAAATTCCGTGTGAGATATATTTACAGAATAGTACTACAGGAAACTTTCGACAGTTTTCTGTTGCTCTAAATACAGGTACAGTGGCCACGTACTGATCTAGGTATAAATCTGGCGTAACCCATTTTCTTCCTTTTTAAACTGCAACTCTTAGAATTAAGATAACAAGTCCAAGATTACGCTACTCACGATCAAGAAAACCTGTCGCAGCCTGCCGACGGTACTGCGGTACCAGTGCGTGTCGGGGTCCCGCGCGTCCGTGTCGCAGCGGACAAGGTGCTCCGACAAGATCATGATGAACCGTTGGAACACGATGAGGAACAGACGCTTCTGGTCCATGTGGGCTGCTTCGAGCCTCTCTTCCATACGCTCTACGGCCTGTAATGATGGGTATATTAGGTTACTGAGTTCTGCCCGCGACTTCGTCTGCGTAGAGTTTAGAATTAAGTCGGTCCTAAGTTATAAAACGGGATAAAAATTATCCTATATGTATGCCAAATTTCTACTAATTTAGTTTAGTCGTTTAAGCGTGAAATAGTAACAAACATCCATTAAGCTATTTATCCATCATACCATCACGCCTGTATTCCCCGAAGGGTTAGGCAGAGGTGTAACAATGTACACTCACAGTTCGCCGGTATGTTTAGGTCCCATGTAATAGGGGGCGAACCTATTGTTATTAACCGGGCACAAATCCTAACTCCGAACCGCTACTGAGAATTTCATAGAAAAACCCAATAGCACTTTTTGCTCGACCTGGGAATCGAACCCAAGACCTCTAGCGTAGCATTCGCGTTTAGGACCACTAGGCTACCGAAGTAGCTATTTATCCATCTTCCCAAAACTTTGGCATAGTATAATAGAAATAGCATAATGTAACTAGGGTTTTTTAGTCTTGATCAATTTTACCAAATTAAGAGAGTAATAAAAAGATTTATTATTATTGACGAGTTGGACGATTGATTACTTGTAAGTGGATTTTCAAAGGCCAGTAATTAGGTACTTACCTCTTCTGTGGGTTTATCTTGGTCCTTCTTCTTTTTGGTGTTATTTTCGTCTTCTGAATCCGAACTACTGGAATCAGCTCTGGCTAATGCTTCCCTCGCTTCTTGGAGTTCACCGCCTAAACACAAACGTACATAAAAATACTTTCTATAACGGCTAGTTGTTACTTTAAAATGTAGTTATTATTCTATTGGGATTTTGCCATTAATATTGGAGTAAAGGGCAGTTTAACATCTTTAACTTAAGATCAATACCTACTCCTCAAATTCAAATGCAAGGATGAAACATAAGCTACGACGCCACTATTAGCGCAATGGCTGACCGATTAGCTGCTGAGCTGTGTGTCGCGGGTTCGATTTCTGCACGGGACAAATATTTGTATGGCCTACAGATAGTTGTTCTAGGTCTGACTGTTTGTGTAGTATAAATGTTTATAAACGCATCCACGATACAGGAGAAATTCCGAGTGTGGACGAACGTTTTTTATTTTAAACAGGCAATCAAGCTTGCGAGAGTAAAGATAAACTCACTCAATTTCGAGACGTGCTTGTTCATCTTATCAATGGTCAAATGCAGGACTTCCCACAGATAGTTATGCGTGAAGAACGGCGCCATTTCCTTGGAGAACAGCCACGTGGCGACGGCGTTGCACTCCACTATCTGGGTCTTGAGCATCTTGTCTACGAGCACACACACCATCTGCGGGTGACGCTGCCACAGCTCCCATACGTTGCGTAGGATACAGATTTGCGCCTCCTCAGATTCGGCTAAGATCTATAAAATAAGATCACTTTATGGTAAAGCTGATTCTATTAAATCAGTCGCCTTGTTGGCCTAATCGCGACTGCTACGCTAGAGGTTCGATTCCCAGGTCCAGCAAAGTGTTATTGGGTGGTTCTATGAAATTCTCAGTAGCAGCTCGGAGTTAGGATTTGTGCCCGGTTAGTGGCAATAGGCTCGCCCCCTATTACATGGGACCTAAAACATACCGGCGAACTGTGGGTGTACATTGGTAAACCTTTGCCTAACCCTTCGGGAAATACAGGCTTCCGCCTGTATGTGTGCAGAGGTGTGGTATGTATGTTTTTTTAAATATAACTGGTATTTATCTGGTGTTTTTTTTTTACTGGTATTTGGTATTTTGAAAAGCTTATGATAAAATCTCAAAATGCCGCCGATCGAAATAAAGAATTCGCTATTTATTAACTCAAACTTCGAGACTCTACCATATTATAAATATAAACGAAAGAAAAGATTTAACCGACGATCTACAAAAAGAAAATGTTTCTAAAATGCCTCCTAAGTATTTCATTTAAAATGACGACCAACTTTCTGTACAAAAAACTTTAACTAACCTTAAAAACATAATGAAACTTGGAAATAGCGGCAAAGCTATGCGATATACTCTTGCTGCCGAGGTTCAGCAGCGTCTGTACGAAGACGTCGATCTTCAAGGGATTGTAAGGAGCTGCTTGCGCGGCCGCCGGCTGTTCGCCTTCCCGGAGAGGGTTCGGGAGATCTCGGAGAACGTTTAGCGCTTCCTCGGGAGTACACTTGTTGCGGACGCAGACTACTAACTGGTGAGCTGCTTCGGTGCCGGGGAGAGATGCTGTGAAAATGATAGAAGCATAAATATTTTAGTACACGAAAAGTAAGTTTCTTTTTTGTAACCTTCCACAAAGGAAATCAGTCCACACTACGGTTCTGGGACGCAAAGGAAACTAGGAGGAACAGAAATAGGGAATCTGCCTAATTTCAATAGCGCTGAACCAGTCGTAATGGCGGTGCTTGGAGACGGCTAAACCAATGGAGAAAAATGGATGGCAATTACAAATTATTTTTTTTCTACGGAAAGTACTGTACAACTTGCAAGCGGCGCGTTTGCTTGACAAAATATAAGAGCGAGGACAAAGCACATAAAATAAGTAAGTATTTCAGCACGCGGCGTTATGCAGTGCTTTACTACCTACTCTCATGGGAAAAAATGTGAGGTGATATTAAAATTGTCTACCTTATTCCATCATCCACCAAATTACCCAACTACACCATGCAATTCTTCACTAGTTCGAGCGATAGAAGATAAAATAAGGGGGCGCGTTAAGAGCAATATGGCGATAATTAACATAGATTCGGTGTGAGATAGTGAACGAACAATACCGGAGTGTGTTGCGCAAACGCACCGTTATCGCGCGCCCTGAGATCATGAGAACTTGATTCGCGTACTACCAATGAATCCCATTGGTAGTACGCGAGTGCAGCGATTTGTTACTTAATTCTTTGGCCTTATTTAGAATTGACATTACCTACTTACTTATTACATTCTAAAACTCACGAATTTTTCCTAAACTTAAATATGTTAATTCGTATTTATGTTATTGTATAAATATTTAAACTGAATTTATGACATTGTAACATTAATGATCGCATGCCTGAATTGGTACATCACAGTGGACTGCGCATTCACTTGACATCTGGAAATGTTTGATTATGTTCTGTGTTGAGCAATCAACTTCTTGAATTTGAGTAATTGAATGTTCTCCACATTCATACAATGATCATAAATTAAAAAAAAAGCATATTTCTTAAAATAAACATACATAAATTACGCAGTCAACAAGGAAAGCAGTCGGATTCCCTATTCGTTCATGCGTAACATCTCATGTTCTTCGTATATTCAATGCAAACGAATATTATGAATTATTGACAAAGTAATATATGCGATTGATTGCAATGAAACAAGAAACAATTATCAACCCTATTTAGAGACCAATTAAAGTTAACGTTTGAACAAAGTGTTTGTAATTGAGAGAACGTATTGTAAGGCAGACTTCAGACTAGCGTTCCGTGTGCGATTGCGAGTTGTTTATAAAAAACGGCGAAATGTCCACGAGATGGAAAGTGTGCACGCAAAGCAGGAATTTCACTCGGCCAGCCCTCGCGTGGAAGATAATAGTTTTTCTACGGACATAATGAGATATTGTTGATTGGAAAAGTGAGGACGTACTAGGATACGACGTACTGTAGTATATATAAATCGGCCATCATCAAATGCAGTATTTGGAAATATTTGATTAAAAGGCTGTTCTTATTTAGTAAGAATAAATTCTTTGACTTTTTTTATATTTAATCTAGATAGATCTAGACTAGAATCTATATTATATGAAAGCCAAAAGTCACTCATTTACTCACTGACTAAACTCGAAATCTCGAAAACTACTTGATCTATGAATCTGAAATTTAGCAGGTATATAGTTTATACATAGGAGACGTCCGCTAAAAACGGATTTTACGATAGAGCCGTATTAAGGAGGTCCTTGATTTCCACGCCGACAAAGTCGTAGGCGAAAACTAATACAAAATTATATTAAACTAGCGAAAGGCCGCAACTTCGTCCGCGTGTCTTTTTTCACAAGCGTTAAGTTACGTCTTCCGTTACTGCTCTGCTCCCGTGTGTCGTAGCGTGATATTATATAGTCTATGTTACTCAGGAATAATGTAGCTATCTATTGGTGAAACAATGGTTAAAATCGGTTCAATAGTTTCGGAGCCTATTCGTTACAAACAAACAAACAAAAAAAATCTTTCCTCTTTATAATATTTGTATAGACAAACAACAAGACATTAAGTGCTCTGTAGACATTGCAATTCTTTATCGTATATTGAGAATTCAGATGAGTTAATCAATCAAACAGTCTATCACCATCTACTGCTGGACATAAGCCTCTCCCAAGTCTCGCCATGGCAAACAAATTCGATGAATATCGAAGTTTTATTATAAAAATGGCGTATTTAAAAACTCGTTAACACGCGGACGCAGGTACTGTTAATGTTACGGCAGTATCCTCGTTTACCGACAAAAGGTACATGTAATGATAAATTATAATGTGAACTTCCTTTTCATTATGTCAATGCCCTAGTGCTTCTTTTTAATCTTAGGTTTTTCCTATATAGAAGGTGTTAGTTTAAACAAGGAACCAAATTTAAGGGAGTGTAGTGCTTATGAAAATAAACCACTTTCACTATGAAATCAAACAAAAATTTTGTAAAAAACAACAGCTGTTCCTTACATATTATGTGCGTTGTCAAGTTATGCAAACATAAATGTATGGAGATGGAGCAGCTGATTTTATTTCAGGATTTTACGGTTCGTACTATACAGTTGATCATTTTAATGAGTACTGCAACCCCTTAAAGCAAGTCCGTCGTTTACCCTAAATTAAATTATTCTATCTGTAAGCCGGGGTTCCTCACAGATTAACACACATACACAGTGAAAGGTTGCAGTGACCCTTATAAGACTCAAAATAAAGTTGATATTACTGTAAACGTGACAGCATCAGAGCTAAATTTAGTAACGAAGTTTATTGCAGTAAGCTTTACAATTAGAGTAGACAAAAGGATCTTTAAATTGTACCAGGGAAACGAGTGAGCGTATTATTTATTCTTCATGCGATAGTGCCAGCTTTTGGAACAAGATAATTATACAAAATCCCCAACCCAAATTAATTCTTATGTCTAACCCCCCCGGCTGGGCATGGGTGCAATTTTTGATTGAGATATTCATGCCATTCAAATTTTCGAGCTTATTATTTATGCACAACAAAAACAATTAATCACATCAGTCGAACCGTTCTCAAGTGGTGATCATTTCTCATGTGACAATTTATTTTTATTTTTATACATATGTAGCAGATAAAACTGAATTAGGTACTCAAATTAAAAAAAAAAACGGGTCCCTGACATTTTACTACACCCTTCTTTTTTTTACGGATGGGACCATCAAATGGCTTTCCTCGCCCTGGGCGGGGCGGGAGGGAGTGTCATACTTTTACTGACTAAAACCCATCCATGTTCCTTCTTGTGCCCTTTGCGTTCCGGGGGCACAGTATCTCTTACGAACAACCCGCAGCCCCGGCTTTACTACACCCTAAAGTGGGTATTATTTACACCTTGCATAATCACTATAAAAATAGCGAAATGACGTAAAATAGTCGTGCAACATTAAAATGGAAATGTCTTTTTTTCAATGCATCACTTTCCAATGCCTTCCATAATTACTGCCGGATGGTAATTCATATTGATCACGTAATATTTTGCTGACACGTAATTTTACGTGTTACTGAATACGTGTGTTTATATGTTACGAGCTTCCCGCTTTTTGGCCGCGTGAATTTTCATATCGATCCCTATTTTTTCTAGAACAAATTATATCTTCTATTTTCTGACTAGACTTCGCGAATGTCAGTTAATCGCGAACGCAGACAGCGCGGAATAAAAAGTAGCGTTCTTGGTGTTCAAACTTACCCCGTACCAAATTTCATTTAAATCGGTCCAGTGGTTTAGTCGTAAAGGCATAACAGACTGATAAACAGATCTACTTTCGCATTTATAAGAGTAAATATGGATAGCACAGGGATAACGTCTCACTATTCACAATTATATCTCGTATCTCTTTAATGTTTTGTGATCTGTACTGTTTATACCTTATTGTAAGGCTCTTATATACTGATCCCACCTGTCCATCTGTACCGTTAGCACCTACTATTTTTAGTGCTTCAAGAGCACCATAATTTAATTACATTTATGATTTTAGGGACTTGTACCATTTTGTTTTCTACAAAACATTGGTCGTCGGTCCGTCCGTTTGTCATCAGGCTATATCTCATGGACCGTGACAGTTAGACAGTTGAAATTTTTACAGATGACGTATTTCTGTTGCCGCTATAACAACGAATACTAAAAAAACAGAATAAAATAAATATTTAAGGGCGCTACCATACAAGAGACATAATTTTAATGCCCTTTTTATAGATAATGGAACGGAACCCTTCGTGCGCGAGTCAGACTCGCACTTGGCGGGTTTTTATTATTTATTATACATGATTTTTTTTTTTCTATCCATATCATGCGCGCTACAAAAATAGATCATAAACATAAGTGGGATAATCTAAACTAATATTATAAAGCTGAAGTTTTTTTGTTTGATTGGTTGAACGCGCTAATCTCAGGAACTGCTGGTTTGAATTGAAAGATTATTTTTGTGTTGGATAGTTCATTTATCGAGGAAGGTTATAGGCTATATAACATCACGCTGCGACTAATAGGTGCGGAGCAGTAACCAAAGACGTAAACTAATACGGGTGAAAAAACTACGCGGGTGAAGTCACGAGCAGGTCGCTTGTATTTTTATAAGCGTATTTAGTCTCATTAAAGTCTTAATCGCTAATGGTCGTATGTTGATTTCAGTTGTCCGTGAAAGAGGCAATGTGTCGCGGTAAGGGTGGGTGGTGTGTGCGAGGAGCGTTTGAACGTCGTGCGCCAGTAAGCGCCGCCAGTGCGCCCAAGACGCACCAGTCGTAGTCAACAGTGGGGAACAATCGTGCAGTGCCGTGACAGTGAATCATGAGATCCGCATTAATATGCGTTTTCTTTACGCTTGTCGTGAGTATATACAATTAGATAATTATGTTTACAAATATGTAACAGCAGCGATTTATTGGATTACAAACAAAAATGCGTAACCTTAAAATCTCTTCGATTCTCGAGATCTTGAATATTTTATTAAAACACTATTAATATTTACTAAATTCAAAAAACGAAAGTTTAGTTCAGTGACACTTCAATAAAATATTTTAGAAACCGGCCGGCGATCCTACGAATTAATTGACCAAAACGTGTGACGACTGATTTCTCGGTTCGTAATTGCAGCATCTCTTATTAATAAATTCTAATAAGTAGCGTCTTATTGTTGTGCTAATTTATTACTAACTAGCTTCTGCTCGCGACTTCGTCCGCGTAGTTTTTTCACCCGTATTACGTTACGTTTTTGGTTACTGCTCCGCACTTATTTGTCATAGCGTGATGTTATATAGCCTATAACCTTCCTCGATAAATGAACTATGTAACACAAAAAGCATTTTCTAATTCAAACCAGTAGTAGTTCCTGAGATTAGTGCGTTCAACCAAACAAACAAACAAACTCTTCAGTTTTATAATATTAGTATAAATAATACAAATGCGAAAGTAACTCTGTCTGTTTGTGGCGCTTCCATGACTAAACCACGGAACTGATTTTGATGAAATTTGGTACGGGGTAAGTTTGGACCCCAAGAAAGGACACAGTCTACATTTTATTCCACGCCTTCGTCTGCTTCAGCGATAACCGACATTTACGCGAACAGAGTTGCGGACATAAGCTTTTGTTATATTATTGAAATTATTGCATTACATACATACCATCACGCCTGTATTCCCCAAAGGGTTAGACGGAGGTGTACCAATGTACACCCACAGTTCGCCTGTATGTTTAAGTCCCATGTAATAGGGGGCGAGCCTTTTGCCATTAACCGGGCACAAATCCTAACTCCGAGCGGCTAGTGAGATTCCATAGAAAAACCCAATAACACTTTTTGCTCGACCTGGGAATCGAACTCAAGACCTCTAGCGTAGCAGTCGCGCTTAAGACCACTAGGCTACCGAGGCAGTTATTAACCGACATCATTGCATTACTACAATATAATATATTTTGTATATATTATATACTATAATTACTTTATTTTTAACGTGAAATAACGCACGCTTATATTAAAATAACGTTATAACGTTACTTTTATAACGATTTATTGAATGGAGTAGGCATAAGTGATCTGTAAAAGTCTGTACTTATTGTTGTTTTAAGTTTCGCTCGTTCCCTACCGTTTATTTATAATTGACAGGCTTATACTTCTAACCAAATCTCACGTTATAGTAAGCGATACTACTCGTTGTCTAAATTTTACCTACTGTGTAGTCAGTTTAGTATGATTTCGCATATAACAACCAACCGTTTTTAACTATGTAAGTATAGTCTTGTTTAGTTTTAATATGAATCCGCTTTTAACGACGAAATTTCACACAAAATTGTCCAAATTTAACAACGACGATCAAAAATTACAGACTAGCACTAGATAGTTCGTTGTTAGTTATATAGATTACTAGCTTTCTGCTCACGACTTTGTCTGCGTAGTTTTATCACCCGCAGTAAGTTACGTATTTGGTTACTGCTCCGTCCCCACTGATCGTAGCGTGATGTTATATAGCCTATGTTACTCAGGAATAATGTAGCTATCTATTGGTGAAACAATGGTTAAAATCGGTTCAATAGTTTCGGAGCCTATTCGTTACAAACAAACAAACAAAAAAAATCTGACTAGACTATAGGAGTCTTCCTCGATAAATAAACTATCCAAAACAATAATATTTTTTTAAGTGAAACCAGCAGTTCCTGAGATTAGTAGGTTAAAACAAACAAACTCTTCGACTTTATAGTATTAGTTTAGATTACAATTAAAATTATTTTTCTTTTCATTCTAGTTATGAAATAAATAAATCTTTTGATGTACCTCTGCCTCTCTCTCTGGCTGCCTCGGTAGCCTAGTTGTCCTATGCGCGACTGCTACGCTAGAGGTCTTGGGTTCGATTCCCAGGTCGAGCGAAAAGTGTTATTGGGTTTTTCTATGAAATTCTCAATAAGCAGCTCGGAGTTAGGTTTTGTGCCCGGTTAATGGCATTAGGCTCGCCCCCTATTACATGGGATTTAAACATACCGGCGAACTGTGGGTGTACATTGGTACACCTCTGCCTAACCCTTCGGGGAATACAGGCGTGATGGTATGTATGTATTTTGATGTAAATGATTTTTTTTCTGTGATGGTCACATAATATTAATAAATACATTACTTATGTGATTATTTAAAAAAAAGTCTTCCTGTTACTACAAAGCAAATTCAGCGGTCCCTTGGCCGTCCTTAGAACCGGCTGTACTGTATTTATTTTACTATCAAAAACATTCATTCAATCTTCTTGACTCACACTTACAATAACAAATCTATTACCAATACCAATATTATCATTAGAATTATACAATAGTAAAAGACAATGACCTACAGTAACCCCATTGTTACTAGATGAGATTTTCTCATGTAAGTGGAGTAATCAAATACATCTAACAACATGAGCGATTTCTTCGTCGAAAATCATAATAGTGTGCGCAATAATGGTTAATTAAAATAGGCAAAATAGTTACTTTTAAGGCGATAACGGCCTGGGAATGGTATGTGAACGTTTGTTTCTATAAATGTGATATTTAGTGTTGATTGACATAGGGGTCTTACAATGTGGTTAATTAAATATTTGGTGCGTACAATAGATTAGTTTGTGTATGGCCTTAGACACAAAGTCACAACGGACAGAAAAGCTTCGAGGCTATTGCTGGGAAGGTTCATGCAATTTCTTCGTTGCTATTGAACCCTATTTTTTAAACTAATAAATTATTAGATTTGTTCGCTCGTTACCTCATAGAAGTATTGCATCACTTGTATTAACACAAAAATAAACGCCTAAATGAGTTGAAGAATTTTGTTTATTATTTTCGTTTGGTCGAGCTAATCTCCTTAAAAACTGCTCCGATTCTGATTTGTTTCCATGATAGGCAGCTACAGTATCTCCGCGTGATAAATAGCTATATTTAATTATCAAAAAATTAGGTAACCGTAAAAAAATCACGCAGACAAAGTCGCGGGCCAAAGCTAGTACAAGATGAAAAAAATTCAGTTCTGTTGCACAAATAAATAGTATTTATTAAGGATCTTAAATATTATGATAATTTGTGTAGATAGGTACTATACGCATGCTCCAATATGGACATAAAGAACTACATTTAAAATTATATTTACATAATAACATAAGTATATAGGGCTAAGTATTATTATACTTTCTTTAAACACTTTAACTGTCCCGTTGGTCTCGTGGTCGCAAGCGAGACTGATGAGCATGGGGTTCTGGGTTCGATTCTCAGGTTGAGCAAAGTGTTATTGGGTTTCTTCATTAGGAATTTCTTAGTAGCAGCTCGAAGTGAGGATTTGTGCCCGGTTAAAGGTAATAGGACCGCCCACTATTACATGGGACCTAAAACATATCGGCGAACTGTGGGTGTACATTGGTACACCTCTGCCTAACACTTCGGGGAATACAGGCGTGATGGTATGTATGTCTTTAAACAAATTAGCATAATATTAGCTAATGTATTACGTTTAAGGGTCCCGTACCCAAAGAGTAAAACGGGACCCTATTACGAAGAATTCGCTGTCTGTTCGTCTGTCCATTCGTCCGTCTGTCTGTCTGTCTGTCACGTCTCTTTTCCACAAATTGCAGGAAATTTCCTGTTCTTTAATTTTGCTTAACATGTGTTTATCGTAAAATGAGTCTGAAAGGAGATGTTGACCAAAACTGCTATTAGATGCCATTTTTCCCATATAAAAATTTTACATCTAAAATCTAGGCAACCCTGGACTTAGCCAACTTTTTGATAATGCAACCCTATACAGTTGGATTGGGAATAAAATAACCTTTAATTTGATATATATCTCGATTAAATAATGAGTGATTGACAGGTGAGTCTCTTTTACTCCGTTCAACCAAACAAATAAACAAACTCTTCAGCTTTATAATATTTGTATAGATATACTGAAACAATTGGACCCGCAAAAACTATCTGTAGGTAGGATTGCCAAGCAACTGCATAAAGCCGGGCAGTCAGGCTTTTTGGAGGCGTGCCCGGCCAAATCAATTAAAGTCTTATATAAAATCCGGAGTTTTTTCCTAATGTTACCCAAAAATTCTACCTATTCAAAAGTTCTACCCGTAGGCAATGCAGATATTAGTTCCGTTCGAGAATAGAACCCGCGACACGCAATTTTTTAGCCACTGCGCCAACAGTATCTTAAAATTCAGGTGATAATAGAAAAATTATAACGAGTTAAACAAACCATCTACCTCTACAATACCTAGAAAGTATACGAGAGCAATGTGTATTTATTAAAAACTAGCGACCTGCCCGCGACTTCGTCCGCATGGCTTATTTCACCCGAGTTAAGTTACGTCTTTCGTTACTGCTCCGCTCCCGTGTTTCGTAGCGTGATGTTATATAGCCTATTTACTCAGGAATAATGTAGCTAACTATTGGTGAAAATATGGTTAAAATCGGTCCAGCAGTTACGGAAGCTATTCGTTACAAACATAAAAACAAACAAAATGATCTTTCCTGTTTATAATATTAGTGTAGACTAGCTGTTGCCCGCGACTTCGTTCGCGTTCACTATTTTATTGGTATCAATTTTGTTTTCGCATAACCCTTTTTTGAATTAAGGTAAATAAATAAAAATAGCCTAAGTTACTTCTTATAACATTAGCTATCTGCGAGTGAAAGTCTCGTCAAAATCGGTCCAGTCGTTTCGGAGATAAGCCGGAACAAACAGACAGACAAAAATTTTAAAAATTGTTTGTTTTAATTTTAGTACCGTATATTACTTTCATTTGCATTTAATGAAAAGCTTGTAATTTAAAAATACAAACAGAACCTTCAATTTTATTTATTTGTATAGATAATAATAACATGGCTGTGCACAGATACCGTATAAAAAACTATGCAATAATGTTTGGCTAGTCAACTTAGTCCCACACTATCAGCGGTCTAATCGTCTCAATGGCTACTCTTGTGAATTAAACCAAGTTCTTAGCAATAACACATTGTTTTATACTACATAGCTTTAGTTAAAAAATATGTTATTTTATTTAATTTTCAACTAGCTACTGCCCGCGACTTTGCCCGCCTGTTTTTTTTCTCCCGCGTTAAATTACGTCTTTGATTACTATTCTGCGCCCGTAGGTCGTAGAGATAGCCTATACTATTCCTCCTGACTCCGGCTGTCATCAATTCTTCCAATCCCATTTTTAGTTAGCAGATATTAACGCGTTTATACAAACAAACAAAAAAGCTCTTTCTAACTTTATTATATTTTATTTTAAATTGATAAGTTGGTTTTCTCATGTGATCAAAGGATTTAAAGAGGTGTTTTGTTTTAAGACAAAGTTTGACAATTTCAAACGCTCGTTGAACGGGGGGGAACAGTCAGACTTTTTGGTCTTGACCTACCTAGAACTTTTAAAATGTTGACCTTTGGCCCATAAGGCGATCTTAACTGTGAAGTGGTTGGAAAAGGGATATGGATTCAAAATATTTATTTAGAAATGGCTAATTACTTAATTCTTGAGCTATTTAAATGAATATTTGCTGGCTGTCGTCATATTTTCGCGAAATAGTTTTATTTCCATTCAATACAATATTGAGAGGTAAAGTGATGTTTTAAAATGATGATAATTTAATAAATATAGTTATCATCATAACCATCATCCATTGCGTAGTTTAAAGGATCTAAGCGTATAGAAGGACAAGTGGCGGAAAGCGACTTTGTTTTATACTATGTAGAGATAAACATCACAGAATCACACATTCTCTAAAATCATCAATTATATTAAGTACATACAACACCAACACGCCTGTATTCCCCGAAGCGTTAAGCAGAAGTGTACCAGTGTACACCCACAGTTCGCCGGTATGTGTAGGTCCCATGTAATAGGGGGCGAGCCTATTTCCATTAACCGGACACAGATCCTAACTCCGAGCTGTTACTGAGAATTTCATAAGAAAATCCAATAACACTTTGTGCTCAATCTAGGAATCGAACCCAAGACCTCTAGCGTAGCAGTCGCGCTTAGGACCACTAGGCTAACGAGGCAGTTTTCATAATACATTTAATATAACAACATATTGCCACGGTGAATGCACATTTGGGTCTAGATCAGTCGAAGAAGCCATTTATAATCCGTCCGTACATATATTGTTTGAAGATACAAAGAAATTGCTAAACGCAAGATTAAGATCGCGTTGTAACGTTATGAAATCTCATAGACCCATATGCACAATATGATTGTGTTTCTGATAAACGATTGTTAACAAAAAATGGTTAGGTACTAGTAGTTTAGTAGCTGCACATTTAAAAACCCAATTGATTGTTCTATTGTCGAGTGTAACTAGACTTGACAATAATCAAAACGAAATCTGATTTGTGAAATCAGCGATTATACACGTTTGTAAACAATACGATCATTCAAATTCAAACAATATAAAATATATGAATTAAACACTTTTGAACAGTCAAGGAGTCGGAAAGTCCTAAAGTTGGAAACTGATTCATTGACTGACTGATTTAATCAAGTATTATAAAAAAAAAAACCACACATAAATATACTTACTAACAACTTACTAATTAAATTGCAAATACAATGTCTTTGGTAAAAGTTCCTGTCAGATAAAGCAAAAAGAATAAATGTGTAGTAAGATTCGAGCCAAATAAGTTGCGATTGTACAGAAATTATTCAATTGGAAACTCATCGCGGAGGGGTTGGATCGTCCGGCACGCAACCGATTTGTAACACGCCAACGTCTCCGGCGCACTTTCCCGCCCACCGCCATTTTACTTTCAAACGCATACTGAAATATTAACTTTTTTTTTGTCAAATACAGTTATAATGATAATCGTCGCCGGCCACTTAATTAACGTTCGTTTGATTTGTCGCTTTATGTTCATTAAAAGATCGTTGCTCGCATTACAGGTGCAGAGGGACGGAAGTTGCTTTTCAAGAGCTGAACATGACGAGGAATTCAACCCTACACCGATTCCGCTCGGGGACTGGCCACGCGACAAACAACAGGTTGCAGGAACGTTACAGGAGATCATTGAGGCACATAATACGGCGGCGGTGCCCGCGCATTACTGGGAAAACGCGCTGAGGCATAGTGTGTATCTAACTCTGGTCAGAGACAAAATAGATCAATTAATAGCGCAAGGAGACTACTTATCGCTGGACAGCAGACCAGAAAACCAGAACTCCAAAGAAATTGACGATCACGATCTTTGGGATAAAATTAAAACGGCTCGCTTTGACAGATTGAAAGAAGAGCCTATTCCACCGTCTGACGTAACTGTATTAGCAAAAGGTAGACTGATCCGAGATGAAAAAGGGTACCGATTTATTGAAGACGCGCCGCGGAGTAACTGCAGTGACAGTAATTGCAAGAAAGGAGTCAAAGCTTTCTGGTCAGTAAAACGGATAAGGCATGGAGAAGCGTCTTCTGGGAAATACCAGTATGAGCTAACATTTTCAGTGACCTCGGAAACAACTAAGAACGTGAACAAACCTTATTTTAACCCAGTCAGAACTTTCACTATTAAAGAGACCACACCGCCCGTTGATCGCATGCCAGCACGATCGCATGGAAAAATAATCTACCGCAACAACGAAAGGCCCCAAAGGGCCCTATGGGTCCATAGGAATCTCCTTCTGCCGAATTACCAAAAGCAGCCACCGCCAAACACACACGGCTTAGACAGAATATTCTCGTCATTGTTCGCTGATGAAGATAGCTACGCGGAAGCCCACAGATATAAACCGAAAACATACATTTCTAACGTGTACTCTCAGCAAGCAGCACCTGCAGACAACAGAGACCCATATCATCAGAAGAAACTAGCGTCTTACCCGATTGTGAAGCCTCAACCATTCAGATCCTCGCACTCCCCCTCCACACCACCTGGTTCGTACGTACAGAATCCATACTTAAACGTAGAATCTTTAGGGAACCACAGACACGTAATGCCGTACATAGACAATAGATACCTGCCGTCGAACGTGGTAAAGACAACTAGGCCAGCTGTTTATCCGACACCCATAACCAATTATCCACTTCTCAAGGAATCAACTATCGAGGTGCCAGTCAAAACTATATTTAATGCTACAGAATATACAACTAAAGAACCAGACGTTTTAACGACTCACAACAAAAGGTTTCAACAGAACCAACCCCCTATGAAGATTAGTTACTTGCCCGATCACATCAGACCGCCCGTCTATAATGCTCCGCCGGGTGTTTTCGTTACTATGGATAAAAAGCCTTTCAAACCATTGCCTCCGCTGAAGTATAAACCACTAAGAAATTCGCTTTCGGATTTCCGCCCAAGCCCACAAGTACTTGACACTCAATTCTCTGAACAGGATATGTCGGCCGACACTGCATTCAGACCCATAACTATGAATTATACGAACGCCGACAATATTAATAAAAATAATAATAACAACGTCCGGAAGCCGAGTACTAAGAAACCAGCCAAAAAGCATGAAAATATAAAATCTACTCTTGCTGTGGTAACACCCGAAATAATAACAGCTGAAAGTGTAACAGTTCGGGACATCAGTGATACTGAAATTGACTGGGCTAATGTTTTAGGAGCTTTTACCAAAACGACTCCGATGGCATCAAGCAAGGAACGGGTTACAAAGGAAAACATCAACTTTATTACGTCAACAATGCCACCTGAAACAATAATTATAGAAGATAGTTTCCAAGAAGTAGATGATCCTGATGAAGATATTATATATAATATTGAATCAACAAGTACTAGCACTACCACCACAACGACGACCACTCCTAAACCTAAGAAGCGAACACGTCCACCACCAAAGTTCAATAAAACAGATAAGATCAAGAAATATAAACGCGTAACGTCAACAACCACAACGACAATCAAGCCAACGCGAACGTACCCAACAATGAAACCAACGGATGACCTGTCGCCCCAAGCGAGTTCTGCTGCAACTAGCGCGACTAACTCTCTAAAGGAAACAAAAATGGACAAGGCACCTGCTAGTACCACGACAAGTACTACCACTCGACGACCTACGCCGACAATTAAACTGACAACGAGTACTTCTAGCACAACAACTAGTACATCGAGCACTACCGTGGACACCGAACAGCCGGTTGTAACTACGCAACCGAAGAGTAAAAACCGTTTCAGACAATCCACATTAATGCAAAAAGGCACATCGGTAAATCACGACAAATGGTCAACAAGTACACTCGACAAGAACCGAACGAATACTGTTACACCATACAATTATCCACTAAGAAGAAAAGCATCTAAATTCCAAGGCTATATTCCTGCGAGTACTCCTAGAAGTCCAGAAGTTGAGAGGGATAGAGAAGATCATAAAGATCACGCTTATCATGTTAATAAGGAAAGTATTAGTAGCAGCACTACCGAAAAAATTGAAGAAGACATTCTGGTAAAAAAACTATCTCCTACTCAACCGACTTTTGAAGATGAGGACATAAACGATGAAAGATCGATAGACTGGTCCATTGCAGATGTATTAGAACAAAACCAAGAAAAAAGTGAAAATAAAGTAGAGCGTAGAGAAACTTTAATAGAAGGTCAGGAATCCAAAGATGACAATGAATACATCTTTCCAACTGCATCCGTAATTCAAGAAGTCAGAGAAAATGTCACTCCAAAAGATCAATTGACCACTGAACTGACAATTGTTGCATCACCATTTTCAACTAAAAAGAATAAGACTAAATGTAAAAAGAAGAAACATACAAATCTTACAACTACAGAAGGAGCGTTTAATTCGTCAAGTACTACACCTAAAGTTTCTGCCACAGCTTTGACCACAGAAAGCCCAGTCACGCATAATGACATATTCAACGAGCTATTCGGAGGGTTCACAATGGATGATGACTTGGAGACAACAGATGGGACAATCAATGTATCCACAACACCTCCGCCAGAACAAAGTCCAAGCGAAAGCGAGGTTCACAAAAATTACTCAGATGATCTTGAAGAATTCTTGCATTCCATCAATAACAAAAATAACGAAGCACCAGAAGACGATGACGATGATTCAGAACAAGAATATGATGATAAAACAGATGATGAAGATGAATCATTAACTTTTTCTGAAAATAAAGAATATATGAAAGATGATTACTATGAAGATTCTGTGGAAAATCTAGATCGGCCATTCAGCTTACTAGAATTAATGAGTATGGAATAGACTGAATGTTATACACCTACACTAAATACTCAGTGTTGTAGCTTTAAATGCTGTGTCAGTCGTTGATCTCTGAGCACTGGCTTACTGGCTTTCATCAGTAGAAAGCTTTTTGTTAAATGTGGAGTGTTTTGATACAAATAAATTGGAAGCATTTAGTGCCAAAATTCATTTGAATTTTTTGTTTACTTTTAATGCTATTGTTCTTAATGCTTTCATAAAATGTTATTCTACTTGACTGTTAATTTCACTTGGATAGGCAATGAACGAATCAAAATTGTTTTCTAAAACAAAAGTTTTTAGTGTGCTGTATGCTTATGTTGCGCCTAGTGTATCAAAGCACTTGAACTTCCGAATCCTATTTTCTGTGTTACCGGAATGTAAATATTTAAGTTCAACTGTTCAATTAAGTTTAAATTAAGTTTAATATTATTTTTGTATAATAAATTATTTTTAATATGTTTTATTCAATAATTTGTTCTCACCTGCTCCTTCCATCGAATACTTGTAGATAGGCTCTGGTTTCAAAGGTACAAATGCTGCAAAAGACTCTGGTACCATTTCTTTAATTCTCTGCTGGTACGACAATCTACAAAGAGTAATACATGATTGTATTTTAATAACATTAAATGTGAATAAACTTATTAGGGAGGAAGGAGTTTTACAAAATACAGTTTTATTAATTAACTAGCGAACTGCCCGCGACTTCGTCCGCGTAGCTTATTTAACACGCGTTATGTTACGTCTTTAGTTAATTCTGCTTCTGTGTCGTAGCGTGATTTTACATAGCCTATGATACTCAGGAATAATGCAGCTATCTATTGGTGAATAAATGGTTAAAACAGGGCCAGTAGTTTCAGAGTCTATTCAGTACAAACAAACAAAAATTTTTTCCTCTTAATAAGATTAGTATAGATATCACACCTGAGACATTTTCCAAGCACTTCCCTAACAAATCTTGGTTTAGGATGATCCATATCCAACTGAGTGCATGCTTCCCAGTCCTCCCAAGACCAGCGGTACTGGAAGTTGCTAAGGTGATATGAGAACCAATTGACAAACCTGAAATATTAAAACATACAGTCAGTTATCGGTATGTACACATACCTACATTTATGTATAAACGTGATATCTTTTCTCTGATTTCTGATAAAAATCACTAATTACAATTTATATGCACAAATATTGAACACCGACGATTTCAATTTATGCGTTTGGTGCCGGACCGCTGCAGTGCGGGGACGGTGCGTTTGTCGTATTACGCATAGACTGTAACTTGTTTTCATACAAAGCGCGCGGTGCGGCAGCAGTGCGACGTCTGTGCGGCGTTGGTACTACGCACGCTCGACGACAGGATGACAAACGTCACGCGTCCACTGTCTGAGCTGACCGCGTGTAATAAATTCCCTAAATCTTGTGGTCACCAATTCTAATTATAATAAAAATGAGGTTTATCATGTAGTATGAACTAAAGAACATGAATGCTATGCTCAATCCTATATGCATATTAATACAAACTTACCTATCAAAACAGGCAACATTCATGGTATCAATTCTCATGAACAATATTTCTGTAGCCTGAGCCAACACCTGTGGCATTGTTGAAGGCTGGAGCTTACATAACTCAATCAAGATAGATCCATAACAGATTTCTAAATACCTAGGCCTCGGCAAGTTAAATAATTCTGCAAATATTATTTCAACAATACAGTATTCTAGAGGGATCTTTGCTTTGTATGGAAAGCAGAGTAACTGTGCAGCACATTCCTTGCGTTCAGCATGGTACGATTCGAGGATGTTGTGAAGATGTTCTTCAATGAGGAACCTCTCAATAGAATGTGCTCCTGGTAGTACTGGACCATCAGGACAGTCAGTGTAGTCAAACATGCGAAATATGACCCTTGGCATGGGGTATGTGTCTGTATCGTTATGGGGTGGTGGCTGAAAACAAATATTTTTATGATATAGTGAGTGTATTTTTATTATATACTAACTATTACATATAATTATAGTCTATGTGGAAAAACTGTGTAATTTCATCAGAAATTGTATCATAAGAAATTGTCATGTCATAGAATTTTATAAGAGTAACTAAAGTGAAAACAACACAGCGACATCAATGAAAAGAAAATTACCTGTATTGCAGGAAGTTGATGTTGCAGAGCTTCACAAAGGATAGAGTCAAAAGCAAGGTAAGGTCTTGGAATATGCTTCTCAGACCAGTTGTCTTGCTTCAACTTCTTGATTTGAGCCCATAGACAATCTAAATACTCTTCTTGAAGATGAGGAGTATCAGAAGACCAAACTTTCAGTGCTGGCCAGTGTTTCTTACTGCGCTTGTTTAAAAATATGTCAACAGTAGTTAACAAATGATCTAGTTGAGATTCTTTTTTCTCATAGAGTTCTCTGCCAACCCATGGCAGTGCTGATAACACAGCAAATACAAACCAATCTCTTCTCACTTGAGGTACTCCATCCTCATTGGCACAGTCTACCAGAGTCTCTAACAATGTCAGCAAAGAGGATGCAGCTAACACATGGCAGTTCACCAAGTCTGCTATAAACCTAAGACAGTACCTCGCCGCGTTCCATTTGCCAATCTTCAAGTTTTCTTTAAAAGTCTTTACAATGTAGTCAACAAACTCGCCACCAAAGTTATAGTTCTTCGCGTTCAGGAGGCCCACTAAAGTAGCATATATGGTGCATTTTTCCGGCATACGAATAGCACAGTCAGTGAGAATACGTAAAATCTTTACGCGGAACGTACTCAAATCTGCCTCCAATACGCTCGCTAACCCTTCCAAGTTACTCTCTAAACTCGAGCTACTTTTCTCTCCGACCCTCAGTATCAGAGACTCCAACCTATCTTCAATCTCCTGGTTCTCAGATACACGACGCCTTTTGCGATTGAGACGCTCTAAAACAAAAGTTATAGGGTTACAATATCAATATACTTTCTAACCTACAAAATACTAAGCAATTTGTTCCTTAGCTTACCGTAACCATCTTCATCATCATGAGCCCTTCTGCGGTTCATTTTTGAATATTAGAGTCTAGGACAACTATTTTTAACACTGTAATATAACAGTAATTTTAACAAATTTTACTGAAATGCCAACAAACAAGCCACGGCCGTCAATTGACTTGACTTGACTCTTTTCACTTGACTGACATTAGCAGGCTAGAGTTGTAGAGCATAATATTAGATCATTAGAGTTGCTCGCGCACTCTAATTTTTCGTGATGGATAACTACTTATCAACTAAGGATTTCAGCAAAATCAAGCAACTTTTGTCTCGTTGTTCAATAATTTAATTTATGTCGTCAAACAAACAATAATTTAAAAATCTTGTGCTTCATTTAGGCTGACAAGTGTTTGTATTGTATAGTCTGTAACTCTGTGATGCTGTTAAACGTCTGTGAAAGTCAATGCGAAACACATAGTACTATTGTTTATGTAAATCTAATCTAACTTATAGATTATTTTTGTACTAAGCTTTTTAGTATGAATGTGTATTTAGCAAACAAAACTGTATAATTTTAATATGAATTTATTGATTTCTAGTAAAATTGTATATTGACATCAAAATGTCCTGCAATTACGCTGATGGATTATCTCCATACGAAAATAAAGGAATACTGGGAGTACCAGAGGTAAACATGCCAATATTTGAATCATATTCTCACTTTTCTTTTAACATTTGTGAATAAAACATTATTTTTTCCTAATTTAACTTGCGCATTTATGATTTTAGAAATTCGACTCATTGGAGAAGTTTGATGAGAAGTGTGAGCTGTTGGCTAAGTTTATAACCGAAGCTAATCATGTGGTTGTCCACACTGGGGCAGGCATTAGTACTTCTGCGGGAATACCAGACTTCAGGTTAATAATTTAAAGTGAAGTATTATTCAAGATTTTTAAAATATGTGGCTAGGAGATCTGCAGATTGTATATAAGAGTGTCTGTGATGGTATAACTCCGTGAGGCATTAAAATAAGAACTTTTAAAGTGTTATTATAGCTATGGTAGCCATTGACTGTCTTATTCTTTAAACTAGGACACAGACTTTTCATAGTCCCTGTTAATTGTACTATGATGCTTACTTGGTGGATGGACAACCTGATTAAAACAGCAGGAAGACTCTAAATACAGGCTGCTTTCAACAGGTATTTTTGGAAATCTATGGGGTAGGCCTGTTTCTGGCAGTGGATGTCCCGTGTCTGATATGAGGATGATGATGACGATGCTTCCCCTGGTCTTTGATAAACAAATTGTTTTAATAAAAGGTCATACTGTAGCAGTAGGGGCCCAAGATTTTTTTGAATTCTCTTGAGACCAATACTAATAAATAATTTATTCTTTCTCTACAATAAGTGGTCAGAAAATAATTGTAAGTTAAAACTATCACCACCTATTTCTTTTTTCTTCTTGTTCATGTTACTGGCACAACAGTTTTTTAAAATATGGATGGCCCAAAACATTTGCACTTCCACAACACCTAACCATTGAAAATCTATAAATTATAGGAGAAAAAAAATCAAACTCAACAAAATACGTAACTCTTTACAGAGGACCCAATGGAGTGTGGACTTTAGAAAAAAAAGGCCAGAAACCAAACATAAACATCTCCTTTGATGATGCCGCTCCCACGAGGACCCACATGATACTGAAGAAGTTGATCGAATGTAAAAAAATACACTACATAGTCAGTCAGAACATTGATGGTCTGCATCTGAAGTCTGGCCTGCCCAGAAAGTACCTGGCTGAGTTACATGGAAACATGTTTGTTGACGAGTGCAATTTGTGTAAAAGGTGAGTGTTTTTCAATGCAAGGCTGTAAAAAAAGAACATGTCTCTAATATTAACAATGCCATTTTTCTGAATATCTAAATTAAAATATAATAATACTAACTTCTGCCTGCGACTTTATCCATATGGCTTTATTACAGCCACTTTATGTTACGTATTTGGTTACTACTCTGCTCCCGTAGGTTATAGCGTGATGTTATATAGGCTATGCTACTCAAGAATAATGTAGCTATCTATTGGTGAAAAAATGGTTAAAATCAGTCCAATAGTTTTGGAGCTTATTCAGTACAAACAAAAAAAATTGTATGAATATTGATAAATATGTGGAAAATTTCGATACAATTTACTATTTTATACATAGTATCTTACTATATATAAGATTGGAACAATATGAACACACAAGAAATAGTGGCTCTTGCAAAGTACAATATTAGAATTGGGTAGATGACACCACTAATCAATTGATGTACGTTTTATGAGCTGTCAAAATGCGATTCCTCTGTAGATTTTGTACGAGAATACATAATGATGACATCAGTTTTTTGACATCTCAATTCACTAACTATTTATTGATTTCAAAGCAACTAAAAATTTAATTTTATAGTTATTTAATAATTCATCAGGTTTTTAGGGCTAAATTATTGTTTAATGGTGTCATCTACCTAATTCACTAACTCCCGCATGATTTTTTCTTATGAATTCCATTTATTTTTCAATGAAATATAACCTATAACTGTTAGGGATTATGTTACCTCCAATTAGTAATAGAATTTTTAGTAACGCACTAGTAGTTCAGGAAATTTGCAGGTTCAAACAAAAAACTTAACTTTATTAAATTAGATTACATTTTGTAAATGGCTTTCAGGCAGTTTGTGCGGGGTTTTCCAGTAGAAACAGTGGGTAAGAAATGCAGTGGAAATTCCTGTCCAGCTGTATTCATCTCTGCTAGACCATGCAGGGGCAAGTTATATGATGGAGTGTTAGACTGGGAGCACAGTCTGCCGGAGAATGATCTGACTATGGCTGAATTACATTCCAGGTAACTATTAAGGATAAGGCTTGACGCAGCTGAGGTATATAAAGCGTTCACATAGACAAAGAACAGTTAGCATATGAATGTGAATCTTATTTTAATATAAAAGGTGTTAGTTTAAGCAAAGGGACATAGTTTAAGGGAGTGTAGTACACACATACACATACCATCACGCCTGTATTTCCCGGAGGGTTAGGCAGAGGTGTACCAATGTACACCCACAGTTCGCGGGAACGTTTTAGGTCCCATGTAATAGGGGGAGAGCCTATTGCCATTAACCGGGCACAAATCCTAACTCCGAGCTGCTACTGAGAAATTCATAGAAAAACCCAATAACACTTTTTGCTCGACCTGGGAATCGAACCCAAGACCTCTAGCGTAGCAGTCGCACTTAGCGCCATTAGGCTACCGAGGCAGTTAGTTAGTGCTTATGAAAATAATCCACCTTCACTGTGAAAAATTTAAACAGCGAAAACAAAAAAATCTGTTGTTCCTTACATTTTGTCTAGTACATACATGTATAGAGCAGTTGTTTTTTTTTTTTTCAATTTTACTGTTCGTACTATGGCAAAAGTTGTTCATTTTCTTGAGTACTGCACTCCCTTGAAGTAAGTCCCTCGTTACACCCTGTACATAAGGTTTATTTTCTTTTATGCAAGTGTGACCAAGTATTTCATAAATAATAAATGGATGTCCATTATTATTTGATTGCAGAATGCCAAGTTTTGTGTTCATGACACACTATTATTGTCTTTTAACATATATTTTGTTGTTATCTCATTGTAATTTGCTCACAGTGAAATTCCTAAGTAACATTGTAAACTGTGAAGTAACCTGGAATAAATAAGTAATTATGTACTGTACTTCTGTTTCAGTATTGCAGATCTCAGTATCTGTTTGGGAACAACTTTACAGATTGTGCCAAGTGGAAATCTGCCTTTAGAGACAGTCAAGTACGGTGGAAAACTAGTCATATGCAACTTGCAACCCACCAAACATGTGAGTCAAATATTCTTACAGATATTTTTTTTATTTATATTTTTTTCGAATCGAACCCAAGACCTCTAGCGCAGCAGTCGCGCTTAGGACCACTAGGCTAACGAGGCAGTTATTTTTTCCAGGACAACAAAGCAGACCTAATAATAAACTACTACGTTGACGACGTACTAACAAAAGTAATGGACATACTCGGCATAGAGATACCGGTATATTGTAAAAACAACAGCCCTACACAAGAAGCGTGTCAGAGAGCCATCGAATGGACGATCGACAGGCGCGACGTTCTACAGATAGAAAAGATATTTAAAGCCAAACGCAAAGGTATTAAAAAGAAAAGAATATTAATTAAGAATAAACGTAAAAGTACTGAAGTAAGCTCAACGAATGGCGCCGCTGATGATAAAGCTAAAATAATCAAATTAGAAGTTAAGGAAGAACAAAATGATAATTGTGTTAAAGTTAGACCTGAGCCTGAGGTTAGTATTATAATTATCTAGCTACTGCCCGCGACTTCGTCTGTTTAGTCTTCAGAATTAAGTTAAAGTCCTATATTATCTCAGGGAAACGAAACAACAAAAACGGGATAAAAATTATCCTATGTGATAAACTAATGGATCTATGCTTAACAGCTAACTCCATTCAGCGGTAACCTTTTGGCCGCCACAGTCATGTATAGATGACACATGATGACGGTCACGATCCCGTGACAGACTTTCATACTTATTAAATGAAACTCATAAAACAACAGTAGTATAATTCCAAAATTATAACTATTTTGTAGGTGTTAAAGGATGAATTCGTAAATAGCCGCTGAGGGCAATGTTAAAAAAAAAATTAAAAAATCGTGACGTGGCGGTCAGAGGTTAACCTTGAAAGAGTAAGAAGTATCCTTCAATTCTCACAAACTTTCGCGTTTATGATAGTAATAGGAAATTATCCTTTCTGGGTCACTTGGCGACAAGCAGCAGATTTGCTGATTTGTCCAACCAGGTTAACTTTGTACTAGTGTCGTCGAAGCAAGACATGACTATTCTCCATTTAATATAGCAATAGAAAAATAACGGCAGTTATTACATTATATTTTTGAAATGACCACTATGGTGATATAATTTTTTTGTAAGTTACTAGTTGTCAACATTACTTTATAATTATCTTAAAATAACGGAGCTTATTATATGCTTACATTGAAATAAAAATAACGTTACAACGATATCGTTATTTACAACAACAACTATATCGCAACAACTATACTCTATTTACTATAAAGTAAATAGAGTATAGTTGTTGCGATGAGAGCAATAAAGATATGTTCCAACAAAATGTTTCAATATTTAAAAGTGCAAATTTATTATGTATAAGCGATCAACATGGCACATTAAATGTAGAAATATGTGCAATTCATTCCACAATAGATTATAAATTAATAATAATAATACTAGCTTGTTACTGTCCCACTGCAGGGCAAAGGCCTTTTCCCACATAAGGGCATTTGCATAGATCACTAAGCTTTCTTAAGGCAATTGGCCATTTCAGATATAAATTAATTGGGCAGATGACACCATTAAACTATAATTCCAAGACACAACTCTCTAAAAAAACATATTATTTTACCCCTGTAAACCCGATTACTTTTTAAATAACCCTAAAAAGTTAAATTTTAAGTTGCTTTGAATTCTATAAATAGTTAGTGAATTGAGATGTCAAAAAAGTGACGTCATAGTTTAATATTGTCATACAAAATCTATGGAGGAATCGCGTTTTGACAGCTCATAAAAAGTATGACAATTGATTAGTGGTGTCATCTACCCAATTGTAAGTCCAGGTTTTGTTACAGTTTTCCTTCACTTGTGTCAGTAATGTCCAAGATAAACTTAGAAATAAAAAAGTGACATTGTTAAATGCCCGTGCCTATTGCGAACCCATAGCCTCGTGCACGAGAGGTGGGCGCATTAAGTACTGTGCAATCATGATGACAATAGATATGTTTCACCAATTTTGTTGTAAAAATCATTATTGACAGAACAAATACTGTGTACAAATGTAAGAACAATGAACATCTTTTAAGAAATAAAACACTTGAAGCAGTACTGTAAAATAAATAATTTATTTATAAAAATATCTTCCTATTTACAAAATATTACTCTTTGGTAACATTGGAATGTTTAGAATATCTCATCTTTTCTTTCTATATGTTTGAAAGATTACAAAGTACAATAATTAATAGAAGTCTTACAAAGTACTAATTCTTTTAAAAAAATATATAAAATTCATTACCCAATTTTCTGCCAACCAAACAAATGATACACTTAAATGCTTAGAGAGACTTATTAAATCACTATTTTTTTTATCATAAATAGTTATTTCTTTAGAAAGAACTGTACATTAACGACAAAAAAGAAATTACAGACGATTTAATGCACTAGTTGCTTGAAATGCAATCATGGTCACTAAAGGTAATATCAAATTGTCCACTTGATCTGTTTTTGCCTCTACCAATGATGAAATGGTTGCTGTGAATGCCACCCGTAGCACAGCGTTTGGTACATCAAATAATTCTGGAAATCAATTGTTAAATAGTTATTATTGGTCAATACACGAATTAGTTTTTCATCCTAGGCAAGAGTGTCCCACCATATGCCGCATCATCACTTAAGATCAGGTGAGTTGCGGTCAAACGCGAGCCATTTTAGTATTGTATGAGTTATTAGCGAACTACCCACGACTTCGTCCGCGTGGCTTAATCAATTAATTATGATTGATGATATATATATTCGAAACTGCATTTTTGGACCACGTATTCTATGGGTGTTTGTATTATTTTTACATAATATAACCCTAGATTTATGGGATATTAAAAAAAAAACACGTCGTATTTGCTGACGTCGCGGAGAACTTTGATAGCGTGATGTAGGAAACAGTACAGTACTACAGCTCTGCGCTGCTTTTCACCAAGTTTATAACCCTAAGAATTTTTTCAACTTACCGAACAACACAATCACATATGTTACTGCCACTTGTGAAATAATGTTGAAGACAGTTCCTTCCACCGTTTTATCTACACCTGCAATAGAATTAATACTTTTGCGAGTTCAGTTTGTATGTACAAATGCCTCTATGATTAATTTGAACTTTAAAGAAGACAATATTTTAATACAGCTTATGCCCGCGACTTCGTTCGCGTGAATGTCGGTTAACACAGGGCTTTTATTGCACGGATCCCTAATTATTTTCCAAAACAAAAAGTAGGTAGGAACGTTCCTACGTTACTCTTTATCATCAGCTTAGCAGCATCAACAGACAAACAAACCTTTTGATAAATAGGAATACTGTGTAAACATTCATTTATATTGCAATTATCAAAATCTGAGAAATACTGGAGATCGAGTTTTTTTATAAGAATAGAACAGAAATTCCTGCAAGGGCAAAAATTGGCTCTCGAAATTTTTGAAAATAATAACCTTTCCACTTGGTGCGCCCATACTTGGATCCGAACCAACTAGCAGCGGTGTCTCCGACGCCTATTGATAGGACTCCGCTGAGCAGTTCCACCTCGTAGCCCACATGTACCGGCACCAACACGAGCGGACAAGCCAGTCCTACGTACAAGTATAGTGGTGTCATGGCGAAACTACCTGCGTCCTGGGAATTAAAAAAAAAAATTAATGCTTTTATTATAATATCAGCTGAAATATTTCCATAGCCTCGCCCAAGCGTCACCACAACGATGGCTATCTATGCCTTTGTAGTGGTAATTTTTTTTCTCGCGCCTTTGTGAGGCGAACGTCACTCGTGTCATCTCCCATCTCTTCTTGGTCCTCGCTTAACCCTCACTTGGACGTCAAGTCTGAATGTGTTTGAGGACAAATAAAAAATGAACTTATAAGGATGTTTGGAGTATCAGTTGTCAGAATATCGTTATATGTCTTTATCTACAACAATGTTAAAGCTTTTTGCTCGACCTGGGAATCGAACCCAAGACCTCTAGCGTAGCAGTCACGCTTAGGACCACTAGGCTACCGAGTCAGAACAATGTTAAAGTAAAATAGAAAAAATAACCGGTACTAGAAGATTCCTTCCTTTAATATTTTTTAACACCAAAACCGCATCCCTAACGTGTTTTCAGTTTGTTCTGGATTGTCAAAGATAATGTGGCTAGCTTCTAGCGTGCTCCCATTATCAACACACGTTTGTGACTTAATAGACGTGCCATTTTTAATTAAATTCACCAAATCTCTAATAAAACATACCTTTTCATCACTGTACACTTCAAATGCACCCTGGAGTAGTGGTGATATTTTTTCTATGTTAGATTTTCTGATTGCCTGTAACACACAAAAAGTGTAAGCAAAGTGTGCATTTTTCGTCTAGAATAAAGAATTGATTTTGACATGTGGGTCGAATCTTCATAACAACACTTCCTAAAATCCTTACGTATATTCCTTCTACATTCATAATGTCTACGCGGAGTGTAAAAAGACACCACATAGTCGTCGTACATTCTAAGTAACCTTGGGCCAAAATCATTGCTGGAAAATTGATTTTATTTTAGGTGTATAAAATTACAGTTTATTGACGCGCGCAATGGGGTGTATCCAACAGTACAGGAGTCGTGGGGATATTTTAAGTATTCGAAAAAAAAAACATAAAAAAGATTTGACTAGTTAACTTTGAATTTCAATATCTCTATCTTTTGTACGTTCTCAGGTCCTGAAGAAATAATTAATCGTAATGATAGCAACACCATGTTACTTTCGGATTCGATAAGCATGCCAGTTGTAAAAACAATACTCACCTCAATTAATATAATAAAACCAAACCCGACTCCAGCGGCAAGCGTAATCAATCTGATGTCAGATGAGATGCCAGTGATGAACACCAATGATGCGAGCACGTGAAATGACTTGCGCGTGGCTGTGCTTGCTTTGACTTTCCGCTGAGAGCGCAATAGTGCCAGGGTCACTGCCGAGCCGAACAGAAGCAGCCAGAACAGTACAAGTTTTAACTAAAAAAAAAAAGAGAAGGCAGGTTCATCATCAGCAGTAATTTTGTTTTTTGTTTTTTAACCCCCAACTAAAAAAGGGGTGTTATAAGTTTAACGTGACTGTGTGTGGCACCGTAGCTCTTAAACGGTTGAACCGATTTGAATGCGTTTTTTTTATTTGAAAGCAGGTTTGCTAGAAGCAGGGTTGTTAGATATGTTTCACAGAAAGGCCCCGCCCAACACTAATTGGCTAACATTCGGGTACTTTTCACCTGATGCACAATGATGCAAAGGTGCATATTTGCTATGCGGGAATCACAGAATGTAGTAGAGTTTCTTTAGACACACAATGAACAAGATCTCAAATCCAGATTCCCGATGTACCTACGTCTAGAAAGATTCAAAGGAATGTCTTCCGTAAAAGAAGCTGAGAACATTTTATTTAGCCTGTAATGTCCCATTCCTGTGCAAAGGCCTCCCTCAAATCTCTCTAAAATACTCTTTTGTTGCCTAACCAGCTCAGCAGAGGACTCATCTTTTTACATAAAATAAAATTAATAACTTACTAACTTTTCGTATATCTAGGATATATGCAATTATTTTCAACATACAAGTAAGTCCACATAGGAGATGTAAGATAATTAGTGCATATGTCCCAGCTGCACATACTATGTATAAAAGAGATGATATATTTTTCTGGGAATCTTCCAAATGCCATAATGCTATAATAATAATTCCCACTGATGATAATATGGCCTGAAAAGAGGGAATATGATTTTGTAATTGTAAAAATAAATAATGGTAAAGGTTATAATAATATTTCATGGCAATAAATAAATAAAATTAGCACTAGTATAATAAACATAATGTTTTATTAGTAGTATTAGTATAGTATAATAAACATAATGTTTTATTATAAATCAACATTATTTTGACTAAAGCAGAAATAAAAAATTTTTTACACAAGTGGGTCATTTTTTAAGTATTTACTTACAACCTATAAGAAGTGTTTTGCAATATTGTCAAGTTTAAATTGTTGTTAAACAGTTTACACAACAAAAACATCTTGGCATATTTGTGCAAACGTTTGCCTTATATCGCTAATAAAAACAACTTTATTTCAATAGTCATTCAGTATACTTTGTATTACAGTCAAACGGGGTGAATAGGGACGCAGGGGTGAATCGAACCGAAATTTTAAAAGGGATTTTTACTTTGAAATAATATAGTTTGTTACCAACAAGGACATTAAAATCTTAAATTGTAATTTAGTTAAAACAGAAGAGATCTCTTTGGTAACAAACTATATTATTTCAAAGTAAAAATCCCTTTTAAAATTTCGTCCCGATTCACCCCTGCGTCCCTATTCACCCCGTTTGACGGTACTGAAGTAACTCAAATATTTGGACGAATACACCATGTGAAGTACTATTACTACAGAATACCTACATAAATAATGGCGTTTATAAACTTCATTTCATCATCTTGCTCATCACCCATATTGTAAACAATTTCGCTGAAGATCATGATTCCAAACAATACGACGCTTTGTGCAACAACTATGGCCTCTCCTATTGTGAATGTCTTTGGACAATTTACGAGGATCATTTTCAACAGTACACTGAACAAGTGTGTTGCTATTGTGCTGCATACTAGAGAGTATATTAAACCTGGAAAAAGGTGTTATAATAATATGTTCAGAAAGAGGTATTCCAAGACGTGGTGCATATTGTTAGGAGATCCTTTCTCAGGAGCCCTGCTGCTATATTTTGTATTCTGAAATGTTTTTATTTTTATATTAACATTAAAAAATATAATAATATGTATTTTAAAATTAATAAATTACAATAATAGTGCCCAATGTGTCGCTACACATGCACTTTAGTCAGGCAGCAGTTGACAGCACAAGTAGTAGCCTTATTAGTTGCATTATTATTTTGAACTTATTACCTTGCCCTTGGAGTCCATATAATAACAATGTTGCCACAAGACTTGCCGCTCCACATCCTCCAAAAATATTCTCCGTTAGAACCAGGCATGACACAGACATAAAGATTATAAATAAAAAGCAGTAAGCCAATAATCCAACAGATATGTAGGCCAATAAGGTGTATAGCTCAGATACTTGGTAAAGGGTTGAATATGTCACAAGCACTGTTGGCAGAAGTACACAACACCATAGTCCATTTGTTCTAGATGGCCTGAAAACAAAGGATTGTCTCGTCTCAAAAGCTAATAGTATATGGGATGTAAAAAGACACATCGCAAAGTCGTGACGTACACGTGTACATGCTGTCCCTGAAAATAAGTAACATTGAGCAAAGAGATACGACTTTTATTATTTTTAGTTTTAAAAATCACATATTTAAAGTGAATAACACACGGTTAAAAATCCAGTGATGGCACGAATATGTCACTTTCGTCTTCGCTGAGTGTAGACATAGCACCAGCGGTATGCGTAATGTGTGTAATAATGAAGATAAACAACCCGGATTTAAAGTGTTCAAAGTTTAACTTACCTTGTAGCGATTTGAGCATCTCGTAAATTATTCGTTACTTGCTTATCAACTGACATGAGTATTCGTAGAACTTTGGAGTGAAATTCATTGGATAATTTTTTATAAAAATTTGATTCAAATGCGTCATGTAGTACCTCCATAATTTTGTTAGTTAGTAAAAATTAAAAGTAATAAATAAACACTAATATTTTAAAACGCAAACACAACAACACTTCATGGTTTCTTCATCTGTCTGATTGACTCGCAAATTCGCAATCACAGTCAGAATCAGAAAGTCAATGTCGGTGTCAAAGTCAATCTGACACAATAGAGATGAACAGTCTACACACAAATAATAATAATGAGATGAACAGCATATAAATTAGTTTCAAACATAAACTTTTATCTATGGACAGGCCCTAACCATGAAATAAACTGCTCTTTGTGACATTTTGGAATATCATAAATCTTATTACAATCACATAGAACTCCAAATGGCGTGGCGGACATTTCTTAATTGTTTCTTCATACATTTAAAGTGATTGTTCGTCACTTCAAACAACGTTTGAATAAACACCACTAATTTTTACTAATTTCTGTCTATCTCTTTAGTATCATTGACATTATCTGTTAGACACTGTATTGTCAGTGTCATATTTCAGTCAATTTGACATGACATTTTTTTTAGTGATAAGGAGGGGACGAGAGGTCACGGCCGCATCGCGTTATTCGCGCGGGAACTTGGAATATTGCCAATTTTTCAGTTCGGTGTTCGTAACAGTAGAATTTACACGTACTTATCGAGATGTTCCGACAACTACGCAAAGTGGGCCAGCAAAAGGCGAGATTCGCCACAGCTACCCCTGCACCTCAAACGAAGCCAGAGATTTTATACACCGGGGTACGTAAAATACGTTATACAAAAAAAAGAAGGTTGTACTTAATAATTCATTCATTGTAATAATACAATGAATGTTATTAATATGTTTAAGTAGGTATATAGTAATGTAACTATACCATCATAACATGATATAATTTACAAAATAATAGTTATGTTTTTGTGTTCATTGTGTTTATGAATGATTAATGACTAACTCACGTGTACTTTAGACATATATGTTTTATCAAACAAGGTCAACTAGCCGGCACCCAAGTATTTACCGGCTTGTCGTTCGAGTCTATATTTTATAGTTCAGTTTTATATTATTGTTAATTATTGTGTTGAAAACCAAAATTCTTCTAATTAAATACCAGTAAAAATGAAATACTAAAAAAAACATTGCAAATTGGAATTTCCTTATAGCATACAAAAAAAAAAAAAACTTTTAGAATTATAAGCCAAAGTCAAAACATTTATTTCAATTAGACCATTTACAGGCACTTTTGAATTGTTAAGAAGTTACCCATACAAAAAGTTGAAGCTAGTTGTCAATCAAGAACATACTTAATTTATTGTAATAATTTATGTGGTATATGATGGTCTTCAGATAATAAAGGTGTGCACACTGCCATTATCCATGGTGTTCTAATGAAAGGTACAGAAACATAATTTTAGCCACAAATCACAAAAACCCTTGAACAAATGAGACAAATGTTTCTTGAGACATTATCCACACAAAACCATGTCAACAAGAATAGATGATGGTGACACAACAAAGTCCACTTGTGTATCAACTTTGTTGCTGACAGATCAATTCATCAAATATTCAGCATTGTTAAAGACAAAACTGTTAACCGGTCAAAACAAGTTTTAGCTGTGAAAATCAGGCAAAAGCACTTTTGACCAGTTTATATTATCTTAACAATAAAATCCTCATTAGCCTAGTGATCCTAAGTGCGACCGCTACCGTAGAGGTCTTGGTTTCGATTCCCAGGTCCAGCAAAGAGTGTTATTGGGTTTTTCTATGAAATTCTCAGTAGCAGCTCGGAGTTAGGGCTTGTTGTGCCCGGTTTATCGCATCAGGCTTGCCGCCAATGACATGGGACCTAAACATACTGGCTAACTGTGGGTGTACATTGGTACACCTCTGCCTAACCCTTCGGGGAATACAGTCCTGATGATATGTAATAATGAAATTAAGTAACTACTGAGAATGTTATTAAGTTGGTAGATTTTTATTTTAAGAAATTCTTTACTGAAGGTTTTATTTAGTTCATTGTCCTAAGAACGTTTGATTAAACCCAGGATACCTTGTTTTTTATATTTTATCATTCAATCAACAAGTAATGTGATTACTTCTTTATTAAGTTATGAGTACCATATTTCAAATGATTGTCTGCTTTTATTGAAAAATCTAGATTTTACAAAATAATTTTTTGGGTCTGTTATGTCTCTGGTTTCAATGGTAAGCTCAGCTACATGTTTTTATTTTAGCTGTAGTGTACAGTGTGATACCTCTTTTCTTCAACCTTATTGACATAGTATAAACTGGCTTGTAATTAATTTCCCAAAGTTGTAGGTAGTTCTTTGATGAATTCGTTTTTATAGCATCCATTTAGCTATTAGAAAAGTATAAGTTGCATTAGGACTTAAAAAGATTTCTTACAATATGCAGCTTTTGGTCCGCCCCGTTGGTCTTGTGGTCGCAAGCGCGACTGATGAGCATGGGGTCCCGGGTTCGATTCCCAGGTCGGGCAAAAAGTGTTATTGGGTTTTTCCATTGGGATTAGCTCAGTAGCAGCCCAGAGTTTGGAAGTTGGTGGTGTGAAACCCCCGTGCTTCGGAAAGCACGTAAAGCCGTTGGTTCCGGCGGTCATACGTAGATCTTTGACAGTCGTTACGGATAGTCAGAAGCCAGGAAGTCTGACAACCAGTTTGACCAAGAGATATCGTGTTGCCCAGTAATTGGGTTGTGGAGGTCAGATCGGCAGTCGCTCCATGTAAAACACTGATATTCGGCTGCATCCGGTTAGACTGGAAGCCGACCCCAACATAGTTGGGAAAAGGCTAAGTAAATGATGATGATGAAGCAGTTTTTGGTCCGAAGGCAAAAATAATATTGTGAAAATGGTATTTCAGCTGTTCATCAACAATGAATGGGTGAAGTCATCAGATTGTAAGACATTCAAGACTGAGAACCCCACCAACGGCGACGTGATTGCCGAGGTCCAACAGGCTAACAAGGCTGATGTGGACAAGGCTGTCAAAGCTGCCAATGATGCCTTCAAGTATGTAAATCTAAAAATTAGAGAATATTTATAGAATCATAGTAAGAGATGGGGTTGCGGTAGACCTTGAAGGAGATTGCAGGACGACTTGGTCGGCTTCCTTGAGAATTTGCAAGACGTAGCGCAAAAACACGATAGATGGAAAAATGGAGGGACGCCTTTGCCCAGCAGTGGGACAATACGGGCTAGTTATAAATTTTAAATGTAAATAAATAAGATTACAATTTTAATAGATGTGAGTAAACACTAGCATCAAGCATGGCGCAATTGGTAGTTTGGTAGCATGCTGGTTGATGCTTCAGCCTCCGTGCTATTATTCATACTTTGATCCTATAAAACTGGTACAGTCTAGTCACCAAGAGTCTAGTCGAAAAAATTAATGGTATTTTCCTCGAATTTTTCCTTTATTTATACTAACATCTACATGAATAAGTTCGGAAGTTGGAAGTTCATTGTATACAACCGAAATTGACTTGTGGAAACGCGTTCTAAATGGGGCCGTCGGCCCTTAGTTTTTGGGCGTATGGCACACCCAGTGTGCCTTTATGTACAAAGATATCAGCGTAGTGCATCATATTTCATGTATTTCGTCCGGAGACCAAAATACTGCATTAAACGTCTTATTCCGCTTGTTATAGTTTAAATCATTTTTATTTTTAACAGACTGGGCTCACCATGGAGAAAATTTGACGCGTCAAAACGGGGATTACTCCTAAACAAACTAGCCGACCTGGTAGAGAGAGACAGGACATACCTGGCTGTAAGTATTTATTTAATTTTTTTTATACGCCTCACCATTCATATACTTTCTACAAATTCAAGTTTGTGGAAGGCTTTTTAATGGCGAGTTTAAAATTTTTCGCAAAACAAAGTACATAGGTATATCAGCATTGGTGAGTTGTTTGTTTTTTCTGTCAATGTTTATTAGCTTCTCCGCGAAATCAACCCTTTAGCTAAGCTTAAGACCTCTATTACCTAAATTCCTGACTCTGCGAACCCTAAATCTTTAAGTGAAATTGACATTTCTTCCAGGAAACTCCTTAGAAAAATATTTTAACAATAAAGATAAAAACTTCAGCTAAAATAAAAAATAAAAATGTGCAGGCAGGAAGGAAAGTTCGTTTCATAAAAAAAAGTAGGTATCAAGTAAATTCGCGATCTTCCATATGACTGCTAAAATAACCTACACTAAATAACCTTATTGCCTAACAACAATAGGCAATAACACACAAAGTTTTCCGGTCTCTGTCACTACCAGACATACCTATACCTGCTTCCTATAATAAATTGATGCGGTTTACCTTATTCGTAGATACTGTTTGTAAAGTGCACTGGCCGTGCAGTGGTTTTGGTGCTATGGACTACCGTTGACTGAGCACACACAGCGCGTATCAATCAAGATGTTGAAGTACGCAATATCAGCACTCCCTTGACTTTGCTTGAAAATATTCTTTTTTAATAATTTATGTTTTTAAATGGTCGAACGCAAGGTCTACCTATAAGTTTAATTCTATGCTAGTTTAGTACCTAGCTAGCTTAGAATTTAACCTATACCAGTTGCTTTAAAAGGGTCATCCAAAGACCAGGGAGGGGACCAGGGGGGAGGGGTGCCTACTTTCTAGAGATTCTACCTCTTATGAAACACCTTTCTGTGTGTTTTAATATGACATACGGGGTTTGGAAATATGTTGTGTTTTCCTACTCTCCACAAACCCGCACCTTTTTAAAAACTCCATGTGCCATATTAATCGATCGCATTCTTTGGACAGTAACTATGGTATGCTTGGTATGTTCAGGTGAGTTATGGATGCAATTGCAGGCACTATTTATTTAAACAATAGGTATTGCTCTACGATTCAGGCTACGCATCAGTTATCAACTTAGATTCGTGTTTGTACCGTAAGAAAACAGAAAAGCAATAAGCTCGAGCAGTTTTCATTTATTAATTGATAATAAACCAAAACCAGCCACAAATTGAGTTGAAAATTGTGTGCACATTGTGATCTAGCACGTAATTTCGCAATATTCTACTGTACGTTTGATGTATTTGAGTTCATTATCCATTCAAATAATAAATGAAAATAGCTCATACGTATTACTGCTGTATGTGCTGGTCGTTTTCCAACATACTATTATCGACTGGTGTCGAACAATTTACATACATACATACTAACTCACGCCTTTTTCCTTTTTTTTTGTCGAACAATTTGTCATAATTATTTTATGACAAAAGTATAAATCTTTTTACTTGTGTTTGAGTTTTTCTCTCTTTCGTCACAAAGAGCATAGCAAGTCAAATATTATGAACAACAGGATAATACAATTATGTAAGCGGCTTATTTACAAGCATATCTAATAATAAGCGCCTATCTCTGTTTATCATAAATTCATAACACATGATAAGGCACGACTGCGTGACCTAACCGAACACTTTTGTTTACTTTTGTTATGTCTACTAAAATTACATACATATTTTTTTAAATGGCAATATTGTTGAAAAAAAATTAAATGTGTAAGGTACCTTCGTCCCCCGCTCATCAATATGTACCTATACATTTTCATGTATAGTTATATAGATGTAGCGTTCTCCTAAATTGTACCCAGGGCTGGATTATCTATTAGACAGTGTAGGTAATACCTAGGGACCCTGCATCTGGTACGGGCCCAGAGTCCTAAAAAATAAATTAAAAATGTATTCTGTAGTAAAATTTAAATACATAAGTATTATATTCCTTTTATTTGTATCAATTATTTTATATTGAACAGGGTGGTGTAACGTCATCACGCTGTTCAATAAAAAAAAACGTAATGTTGAAAACGATGCAAGTGGAAAAAACAAGTTTTTGGTAGTTTTAAAAGGGCAATAGGTCCCCGAGAGGTGCATTGCCTAGGGGCCCCGATATGCTTAATCCGGCTCTGCTTGAACCTACGTAGGTACTTAAAGGACATATGTAGCAGGTTGGTCTGGTTAGACTAGTTAGATCTATATTTAGATACTGTATTCTCGACAAGAGGCCGTTGCCCGTTCGTCCTTATTACAAGCATTAAAAACACGCTGTACTAGTTGGTACACGGGCGTAGCCAATTATTAGTATCAGAGGGGTTGAAGAAAATAAAGCAAGAAAAAAAATTGCTAATCAAAATAATATTCATGTTAAAAAACGAGAATTAATCTTTATAAATTGATATTGCCGTAATGTTTTGAATATTTCAGTGGGGGGGGAGAGGTTTATATCCACAAGAAACCCCCCGTCTGGCTAGGGTTACGCTCGTGAGTTGGTGTGTACTGTAGCTGTTTATTTGCTGTACAAATATATGTGTACCGTACTTGTTAGCACATTCATACGAGTTCGTTGCTCGGAAATGACTATCGTGCCTTCATTGGGGAATGGTAGCTCGTTGGTTTTGTTTAGAATTATAGGTACTCATTTTTGTAATTCAATTTCCCCGCATTAAACATATTCCCACGACCTTCACAAAGTCATTGGAATTGCAATCGGAATCTAATCTCTTTACTTGTAAGAGTTAATCTCTGAAGTACTACTGATCCGATTACAGAAAATCTTTTACTGATAGAAAGCTACACTATCGTCAAGTGCCATGCCATAGAAGTTGTATTATGGTAATTTTGAGTTCCGCGTAGGGGAAGTCGCGGGCAGAAGCTAGTCAGTGATTGTAATAGATTCGCTCAGCCACCACATTTAGGTACATACGTATTTGCCGATAATGTCAAAAGAACAGCGACTTAAGTTTTATAAAATACATATGAATTTTTACACGCTATTTAAACCAAAAAATAACATTATTTTTACAATCATTGTCTGTTTGTTTGTTCCGGCGAATCACCAAAACGGCTGGACCGATTTTGACGGGACTTCCACGGCAGATAGCTGATGATATAAGGAGTATAACCTACATTTACGCATCATGGCTTCTAAAATAAACCGTTGTTTTTCCCAGAGTTTGGAAACCTTGGACAACGGAAAGCCGTACAAGGCGGCGTACTACGGAGACGTTCAGGCGGTGATCAACAACCTGCGTTACTACGCCGGCTGGGCAGACAAGAGCCACGGTCTGGTGCTGCCCACTGATGGGCAATACTTGGCATATACCCGTCATGAGCCCGTTGGTATGTCTTATGTGGTGCTACTTTAACTAATTTCGATTCTAACAACTAGCACAGCATGCTTTATATGTAGGTGTACTTTATTACTAAGTTCGTAAGGGTGAAAGCGGTTAATTGCCATTGTCCGTGATTGTACTTTTTTTGTTGTAGTAGACGCCAAGAGTCGTGAGCTTAAACGTCAACTTTATTTGACGGTGCACGCGATTGGTCCGTCAATTGCGATCAGCGGTAGCGATTGATACGGTCGTGCAGCGTCAGCGCTCCATAAAATCCAGAAACGAACGCAAGAACCCAATAATGAAGTTGACGTTTCTGCTCACGACTCGTGGCGGATACTATTGCTTATGCTGTCCCGCTCCTGGGCAAAGGCCTTCCTCCACTCCTTCCATCCTTCTCGTTTCGGCGCCTCGTTACTCCAGTTTTGGGGCAATCTTTCCAGTTCATTGATCCATTGTACATTATATAGGTACCTAAGTATATTTATATTATTTGTGCTTACTCCGATATATTGTCACTTGATCATAACCTTCGTATGCTTGTAATTGGTAGGAATACAAAGTTGCTAAATTATCACACTCTTATGGAATAATACTGGGTACCTACATTAAGTATGATAAAGCAAAAATATTATCAAAAAACAAACAAAATACGTATAAACCTGCTGAATAAGAGTTGTGTGGTTATTTACATAACAGTTGGTTACTCGATCGCCATAGTATATTTCCTATAAAAAATGTATGTTTCAGTATATTGACATAATTATTATAGCGTTTCGAATATCTTATCTTTATAAAACAAATTAAATTATATGAGTCGAGTGAAAACTAGTAATTTGCAAATTCATGTCGATTTTATATACCAACGTCTTGATAATATTAGCTTTTAGTTACTGCTCCGCTCTCGTTGGTCGTAGCGTGATAGTACATAGCCTATACTGTTCCTCATGAATCTAGCTATCATATACGTACAAAAGATTTTTCCAATCCGATCGCTAGTTCCAGAGCCATACCATCACGCCTGTATTCCCCGAAGGATCAGGCAGGGGTGTAAGAATGTACACCCACAATTCGCTGGTATGTTTAGGACTTTAGGTCCCATGTAACAGGGGGTGAGCTTATTGCCATTAACCGGGCACAAATCCTAACTCCTAGCTGCTACTGAGATTTTCATAGGAAAACCCAATAACACTTTGCTCGGCTAGTTCCACGTTTAAAGAAAAAAAAACACTTTAGGACAGTTTGGCTTAATTTTGAACTGAAGTGTACGCAGTCAGAAGCTAGTTTGATATTTATAAACACGTTATGTTATGTCATTTCGATCACGATAGGATGCAGTGGGCATTCTGCCGTATCATTTCAGATAATTTGATAAACATTGGTAGGTATGTATGTACGATCGTATCGCGTGTTAACATGTGATTGTGAAATCGTTTTCAATCAATACTAATTAACATGTTCTTCTATGATTGATAATTGATATTATCTTCTTTATAGTTGCCATACTCCTCAGTCCTCCGAAATGGCTTGACCGATTTTTATGAAATAACATACACATACCACCACGCCTGTATTCCCCGAAGGGTTAGGCAGAGGTGTAACAATGTACACCCACAGTTCCCGGTTATGTTTTTAGTCCCATGTAATAGGGGGCGAGCCTATTGCCATTAACCGGGCACAAATCCTAACTCCGAGCTGCTACTGAGAATTTCATAGAAAAACCCAGTAACACTTTTTGCTTGACTTGGGAATCGAACCCAAGACCTCTAGCGTAGCAGTCGCGCTTAGGACCACTAGGCTACCGACGCAGTACCGAGATTTTTTATGAAATTTTATATGTATATTCATTCGGAAGGTCTGAGAACCGGTCGTAATCTATTTATTAGACCCTTATATTGGTCTCGTGGTGGCGAGCACGACTGTTAAGCGTGAGGTCCTGGGTTCGATTCCCAGGTAGGGCAAAAAAGTGTTATTGGATTTTTCTATTAGGAAAGCATTTGGAAGTTGGTGGTGTGATACCCCGTACCTCGGAAAGCACGTAAAGCCGTTGGTCCTGCGCCTGATCTCTCCCCGGTTTTGTCGGATTGCCGTCCCATCGGACTATGAGAGTTAGGGAAGAAGAAGTGCACCTGTGTTTGCGCACACGTCTTGTGCACTATAATATCTCCTGCGTACTTGGCTAGTCTGAATAAAGATAGCCGCCGTGACCGGAGTCCGTCTGGAGAATACATATTATTAAAAATATATATAGCAAAAAAACTTTTTCCGGGTCAGCTATGAATCAAATAAATCTCTTGGATAGACTCGACACTGTATTAGCGACTTTGTTCAGCCCACACTCGTGATATTATCTTAGCGTGGCTCAAGGTTAACTTGAAACATATAACTACGTTTCTATTTTAAAACTATGAATATTAAATAACTACCTACTTATAAATTTATAATGTCTAACAAAAATAACTAAACTAATGTGTAACTGCCTCGGCAGCCTAGTGGTCCTAAGCGCGACTGCTACGCTAGAGGTCTTGGGTTCGATTCCCAGGTCGAGCAAAAAGCGTTATGGGGTTTTTCTATGAAATTCTCAGTAGCAGCTCGGAGTTCGATTTGTGTCTGGTTAATGGCAATAGGCTCGCCCCCTATTACATGGGACCTAAACATACCGGCGAGCTGTGGGTGTACATTGTTACACCTCTGCCTAGCCCTTCGGGGAATACAGGCGTGATGGTATGTTGTGTTATGTAACAAAAACTCTGCCCGATCAGAAAGGAGTATACTACGTTTATTATACACTGCAAAACAAAAAGAAACTTATTATTGTTGAAAAAGGGTTTTTTGTGCAAAATTTACTTCAAAAAATGTTTTCAGATAAATTAAAAGAAATGACCATTAATTCTCAGGAGTGTGCGGTCAGATCATCCCCTGGAACTTCCCCCTGCTGATGGCCGCATGGAAGCTGGGCCCGGCGTTGGCCGCGGGCTGCACTGTGGTCATGAAGCCTGCCGAGCAGACTCCGCTCACCGCGCTCTACCTAGCTCAGCTCATCAAGGTAACGTAGCAAGTGTAACAACTACCAACAGCCATTCCGCTGCCATAAGGTCTAGTTTCCACATAAGCGGAGGGAAGAGATGTTTCGCTTGCCTCTTCAGTTATTTTCACATCTCATTATGGCTTTCGATTTTAGAGGACACACATTCCAACAACATTTTCCAACTAGTATATTGAAGGTCTTTTTTTTTCGGATGGGAAATCATCAAATGACTTCCCCCGCCCTGGGCGGAGCGCGAGGGAGTGTCAGACTTTTACTGACTAAAACCCATCCATGTTCCTTCTTGTGCCCTTTGCGTCAGGAGCGCGGTATCTCTTTCAAACAACCCGCAACCCCGGCAGGCATCGGCCATGCGATGTCTACCAGTATTTTACATGGAGCGACTGCCTATCTGTACTTCGTCAGGCTTTCGGGCTTCTGACTCCCCCTAGCGCCTGTTAAAGACCTACTGATAACAGCCGACGAGACCCACGACGATACATTCTTTCTGAGGCACAGTAGTGAATTGATAATGACGTAAATGTGGAGAAGCTAACATCGGCACATAAATTTTATGTGCAAAATGTTTGAGTGAAAATTATCTCATCACTTAGGCCATAAAAGCGAAGCTGCACGTGCTTGATATGTAATTTACAGGTCAAAGTGTCATGGTGATTTGATATATTTATAATTAGAGATTGTTATAACATAAACATTGTATTATATGTGTATAATGTGTTTTCACTTGAACAACAATATTCTTGGATAGTTTCGTATTACATTTATAGATAAATAGGTTGGTTTTTTTTTTAAAGAATAAAATGAACCATTTCCTTGTAAATTGCAATACAAGATCAAAGTACTGAACAGCAGCTTTTTTGTAAATTTCAGGTTTGGTCTCGTAGTGAGAGTGGTTCACATTCACAAGTACAATCAACCCTTAAAATGTTTAAAGTAAATATGTTAACACCTTATAAATATAATTATTCAATACCATAGTATTTAAATTTGAACATGACAAAGGCAAAATTTGGGTATAAAATGATCTAATACGTATAATTGTATTACATACAGGAGGCCGGCTTCCCCCCGGGTGTAGTGAACATGCTGCCCGGGTATGGCGACGCGGGCGCCGCTCTCGTTGACCATCCTAAGGTTGACAAGATTGCTTTTACAGGTAAATATTAGCTGTTAAATGTTGACTCACTTAACAGCGTTTATGTCATACAAACATTCAAAGCCACAATCTTGGAAACTAATGAAACAAGAATTGTAATTAACCTTGATGCAACATACCTGCCGTCAGAAGAGAGCATTTTTAATAAGAGTTATAAAGCTAATGTTGCTTCTGAAATCGTTCATTAATTTTCAAGATTGTGCACTAAAAAGTTTGTATTTATACGTTAATATTATAAAACTGAAGACTTTGTCTGCTTGTATTTTGTTTTAACGCGCTAATCTTCGGAACTGCTGTTCTGATTCTGCAAATTCTTTCGCTATAGGAAGCCACGATATCCCTAAGTATTAGAGATTATATTGTTAAAAGAAATTGGGATCCGAAACCAAATTCTTGTAGACGAAATCGCGGGCTAGAATTAGTATAATATGTGTCGTGTGGCATAAATGCTCTGAGGCTCTTTGCTAGTTTTGTTATTTTAAATAAGATAAATAGATTTAATTTAACGTCTTATTTACATGCTGCTATGTCCTGCGGGTTGTTCGTAAGAGATACCGCGCCCCCGGAACGCAAAGGGCACAAGAAGGAACATGGGTGGGTTTTAGTCAGTAAAAGTCTGACACTCTCCCGCCCCGCCCAGGGAGGGAGAAGTTATTTGATGATTTTCCCTCCCCCCCAAAAAAAAAATGCTGCTATGTCGAAGAGACTTAATGAAACTTAAAATATACCAATTTCGTACCATGTTTCTGACAAATAAATACATTAATATTAATATTTATTTATTAAATGCAAATCTCTCATCATCCGTCTCAGGCTCAACAGAAGTAGGCAAGTTGATCCAGCGCAACGCTGCGGGCACGGTGAAGCGGCTGACACTGGAGCTGGGCGGCAAGTCTCCGAACATCATCTTCGCCGACACGAACCTAGAACGAGCGGTGGAAGCGGCGCATTTCGCCTTGTTCTTCAACATGGGACAATGCTGCTGTGCTGGTAAGGAAATTATAACATACATATTTAGGTTTTGCACTTTTCCATGAAACAGCAGATTTTTAATTGAATAATAGAATCTTGTGCTGAATCCATAGTAAAAGTTTTTGTTAGGGTGTTCCCACACCAATCGATTTATCGTCAAACAATGCCGTTGATCAATGGAAGAACGGATTATTACAGTAGGAACTATCGTATGAATGAACCAGTCTCATAGTGGTCGAAATTCGACAGTTATTTTTTTAAATAATTTTATCTTACTGCACTTCTCTTCCATATAACTTTTAACTAAGTATGCTAAATCCCAGACTCCTCGGCGCGTGTAATATTCTTAAAAAGGAACAGAAACCGAAAGCTAGCTAACTTCACTTGATATCGAATACTTTTACAGTTGCGCGCTATTCTAGGCGTGCGGAATAAATAATAATGGATGTATGCAGGTTCTCGCACATTCGTCGAGGACAAAATCTACGACAAGTTTGTGGAGCTGTCAGCGGAGCGCGCGAAGTGTCGCGTCGTGGGAGACCCCTTCGATCCTGAAACCGAACAAGGACCGCAGGTACTGTTTTAGTTAATACTTCTAATATCTATATTATGTACAGTCACGAGCATAAACATGTATACACTTGGCAACATTTTAAAGCAAGTTTTACAAATATCATAATTATTGTTGATCCTGTACTACTATGAAATCGGTCTTATCTCAACGTTGCATTCGTTCATTCACAAGAAAATCGCTTTTAAAATTTTTCTAAGTACAAGTTTATGCTTGTGACTATACAGGTCCATAATATAGATATTAGGAGATTGATTTATTGATTACTAATGTGCAGAACACAGGTGTTATAAATAAGTGATGATCACCAAATTAGTGATTGATTGAAATAGGACAAGACAAGGAATGGTCATTGAATCATCTTACTTATTTCGTTTCGCCTATAATTTACTCTGTGCGCACGCGTCGCCATTGGTCCTGCGCCCGATCTCGGGATTAATTGAGTTTTCAAGGCCAAAAAAAAATGTATTTTTAAAGAAATTGTGTCATAGAATTATTGGATAATAGTGTATGCAAACGTATTAAATGGATTCAGACTTCATTAAAAAAATAACTATTTGCGAAATTGAAAACAGCTCCTTATTCTATTATAGCTTAACTATAATATCGTATGTAAATCCAATTTCCAGATCGACTTGGAACAGCAGAACCGCATCCTCAGCCTCATCGAGAGCGGCAAGAGCCAGGGCGCCAAGCTAGTCGCGGGGGGCAACCGCGCGTGTGACGCCGGCTACTTCGTAGAGCCCACCGTGTTCAGTGATGTCAAGGATAATATGGATATCGCTACTACTGAGGTTTAAATATTCATATAAGATCAAATAAGACATTAATCTATAGTAATACTAGCTGTTGCCAGCGACTTCGCCTAATTTTTTCCACCCGCATTAAGTTAGGTCTTTGGTTACTGCCCCTCTTCCGTGTGTCGTAACGTGATGTTATATAGCCTATAGCCTTCCTCAATAAATGAACTATCCAACACAAACTGAATTTTTTCAAGTTGAATTTTTCAATTCCAACCAGTAGTTTCTGAGATAACCGCGTTTAACCAAACGCTAATCTCAGGAACTACTGGTTGGAATTGAAAAATTCTGTTTGTGTTGGATAGTTCATTTATTGAGGAAGGCTATAGGCTATATATCATCACGCTACGACCAATAGGTGCGGATTAGTATCCAAAAACGTAACCTAATGCGGGAGAAAAAACTACGCGAACGAAGTTGCGAGTAAAAGCTAGTAATAGATATAAATGACGTGATAGTAATTTATTCTTGATCTCCAAATTTTGATTATTCTTGAGTCGTAACTTTTTCTATTAACGATTGAATCATCTTTTAAAACAGGGCTTCGTCTCTCCTTACCCTATGTTGCTGTGCCCTAAAAGGTTCCTAATGATCTCAATTATAATGTTATCCCCTAAATATACATATGGAAAAGCAATAAAGATATGCTGTTACTGTTTGTCCATTAATCACGTGATTTTTTTAATCACCCAAAATGACGTGTACTTATTTTTTTGGTACACAGAATTTTGATTTTTTTACAATAATATCTTCAAAAACAGGACAAAAAATTGAATTTTAGAAAATTAATTTTTCGGTTTAGAAATCACGTAATTGACTAAAAAATAAGTACACGTCATTTCTCACTATACCCCTACATTCCCTTTGCGAGTCTTATGTGAGAAAACTTTACTTACTTACTGCTCCATTCCAGATCTTCGGGCCTGTGCAGCAGATCCTGAAGTTCTCCCAGGTGGACGAGGTGATTGAGCGCGCCAACAACTCGGAGTACGGACTTGCCTCCGCTGTGTTCACGCAAGACCTCGACAAGGCTAACTATGTCGTACAGGTATAAAATAAATGGTTTTTAGGATAACAAACCACCTCAAAATTTCTCCCATTTTTCGAAGTAATTGTAATGATTTTGGATATTTAACACTAATTCAAAGCAGAAGTTTTGAATATATATTGAAATGTTTTCGCTGGATAGTAATGCCACGTTAGGTTTTGGCAGAACTAAGTTCGAATTAAAGCAGGTTTTAAAAACATCGGAGGCAATAGCAGAACAGTTTTATGTCCTGCATTTTTATAACGTCTCGTGGTTGTTATTAGATCTTTGATCTTTGGCGTCAGAAGCCCGAAAGTTGGACAACCAGCCTCACCAAGAGTTATAGCAGGTGGAGGTGAAATAGACAGTCGATCCATGTAAAACACTGGTACTCATCTACATCCGGTGGACTTCACTGGAAGCCGACCCCAACGAAATAATTGGGAAAAGGCTAGGCCAGGTGATGACTTTTTGTATCATTTAATTTATAACGGACATTAACTTAATATTTTTTTAACAGAGACTTCGCGCTGGTACTGTTTGGGTGAACGACTACAATGTTCTAAGCAACCAGGTGCCTTTCGGCGGGTACAAGCAGTCAGGCATCGGCCGCGAAAACGGACCCTACGGCATTAAGAACTACACCGAAGTTAAGGCTGTTGTCACTAGACTTACTGATAAGACCTCTTAAATGTAATCGTTTTGTAGAAATGGAGTCCAAATAACGGTAGTTATTGTGTTATATTGTTGAAATGACTGCATTTTTTTTATATATGGCTACTTTGCTATTAATTTATCGTGAAATAACGGAGCTTTTTATACGATAATATTGATAGCGTTGTAACGTACTTTTTGTAATGTTAGGATGAGTATAAAACGTAACTAGCGGTTTCTAGAACGAAAATCAACAGCGTTTCAGAATTAAATTCTCTTGATTGGCTATTTGAAAATTTAGTCAGCCAATCACATTAGTCGGCATTATGCATTCGACAATTTGCTAGATTTTTTTTGTGAAATAGCTGGCGTTACTCAGCTATATTTTTTATGTAATTGCTAGCAATTTTTTTTTTGTAAAAAAAGCTGACGTTATTTAGATACGCAACATTTTTTTATATGATTATTATTTATCTACTCTTATTTACCGGCACAGTAAGCGATGATGTGGCCGTCTATGTAACACTATCTGGAAGTAATAGTAATCCATTTCTTTAAATTGTACTATCAATTAGAAAATCATTCGCATAAATTAGATTAAGAACTAAATGAAGTCAGACTTTCAAAATTGTTCGTAAACCGTTAGTTTTTTACGGTCTCTTGTCATCATTCGCCATATTGTTTTTTTTCTAGATTATTATCAATATAATGTAACCAACTCGCATTTGTCTTTTTTTCTATTATATTTTGTAATTCCAAGTTCTATCGTACCATGTTAAGGTGTGAAATCATTTATTATTATATCGCATTTAGGTAGGTAGTAGATACACCCATCCAAATATTGATGATTTAGGAACAAAAATAGAACCAAGAAAATATAATTCCAAGTGTCTTCCAGTATGCGTAAAACGTATGTATTTAAATAAGCACAATGTATTTTGCCATAATTATTGTATCGTGCCAATTACTGTTGCTTTTAACTAATTTTGTTTTTATTTTTGTAAAATAAAAAAAAAACAGCAATGTAAGTACAAAGTTTTATTTTAACAGTTAAATCTAAAATCAACCACACATCTGAGTAACAATAGCATTTAAAATGGAAACTTTAGAAATCACAAAATACTCATTAAAAATGAACTTACACTTTAGAAAATCAAAGGATCATAGAAAAGTACCCAAACAAGGCAACTAAATAACCTTTGGTGTATTCAATACAATTTAAAAACATAGAAACAAGATTCAAATATTTTAGATAAGATTAAAAGTGCTAATAATAATTAAGTATAACAAGGCAAAACCTTCATAAGGTGCATCTATTCTATAAATCACAACAGTGGAATGTATTGGTGCCGCTTACCCTAAATCACATAGCCTTGCACTATAATCACTAAAAACGATAAAAATTAATACACTGAAACAATCTAAAAATACAAGAAAACCTACGAAAATATCTTTGGGTTTTCTATGCGAGTGCACATTGGACGGATGTGTAACATAATTGTGATGTAATATCGGCGACATGATGTACGATTTACCAATAAAGTGTAATACAAAAATCTAACAATTTCTTGTCACACTGGACATTTCGAATACAAAAACATAAGAAAACATACGTTCTCCCGACTCCTCATCGTGCAGCATTTTAATTTGTACTTATGGCTTCAACATTAGTGTTAATAACTAAACAAAAATCTTACTTCTGGATCAACAGAATTAATCAGTCCTTATCCTCGGCCAGAGTCAAGAGGTTTTCTTCAGATATCTTCGGTAAGCAGCTATTCGACATTGGGGACCTCGCAATCTTATTGTTCGCGAGGTCTTCTTCTATCTTCTTCTCCAGCATCTCAAAGTCATCGTTTTCCAATTGGCTCTTGATACATTCATCGGATGAAGAGTCCTGGTAGCACAGCACGTTCTCGATGTTGACCTCGACCTCGTCATTCCTGTCGCATGTCGGCAAGGAAGGGCTGCTGTTGCTAAGAACTCGAGAGTCTTTGTTTAGTCTCATTACATTCGGTACATATATTTCTGATTTCGGTCGTATTCTTACGTGAGGTTTGTGAGAGTTTGATGATTGTGTTAAATTGCGTTTTTCTTTAGGGAATATGCGCTGGATTCTTTCTTCTACAAGTGATATGCTTCGTTTGAAGACGACGGTGTCTTGTGAGTGCGGCTCGTGCGCGCAGCCGTCGATGGCGTCCCGAGACTCGGTGTCGGAGTTGTCGCACCGGAAGTAGATGGTGTCGCAACCGTTCTCCTGCTTGACCTTGATGAGGCAGCAGTCGTCCTCCTTCTCGCACAGTATCTCGTGCAAGGATCCGTGCAGCGGTATCAGTTTCACTTTACCGCCAAAGTTATCTTGCATTGTTGACAAGTCGTCGTCTATGTATAAGTCTTCGGTACTTCTAGCTTCCTATTGACAAAGAAAACAAAATATTATTTTAAATAACACTTCTCTTTTCGAATTTACAACAGAGTACGTGTTACATGGACTGTCAAATAACGTTTTTTTTTTTATTTATCTACACACAATTATAACATCATAACTACGAATAAAAGCGATAATATATGGAAACTGATAAAACTACAATATGAAATTCCAGCTTCAGCCCACGACTTTGTCCGTGTCAAAGTTGAAATTTATTATTCCACGAGAACCGTAAATTTTTCCGGGATAAATGTTAGCACATTTAAACAGATTATAGTCTGGAAAACAATTCCAGACTATAATCTATCTGCGTGCCTTCACCTACATCTGTTCATCTATTTTCGAGAGATTGACTAACAAGCTATCCATCCAAACTTTCGCATTTGTAACAGTAGCAAGATTAAAACAAAAATAAATAAATAAAATATGTTAGCAACTATAAAAAATATATATATGTTAGTTAACTGCCTCGTTAACCTAGTGGTCTGACTGCGCGACTGCTACGCTTGAAGTCTTCGGTTCGATTCCTAGGTCGAGCAAAGTGTTATTGGGTTTTCTATGACATTCTCAGTAGCAGCTCGGAGTTAGGATTTTTGCCCGATTAATGGCAATAAGCTCGCCGCCTATTACATGGGCCCTAAACATACCGGCGAACTGTGGGTGTACATTGGTACACCTCTGCCTAACCTTTCGGGGAATACAGGCGTGATGGTATGTCATGTCTTAGCAACTTATTACAACTACACTTATTAACTTATTTTTAACGTACCTGTAAAGCATTGAAAGCCTGGCATCTCTTCAAAACGTTTACCTGAACATCTTCAGTGAGCGTGTCTTCCATTGACTGATTCATTTTGTCCTTAGTAGAAATATTGTTAGTGGTAACATTAGTATTGCCACCGTCACAGATTGTAACATTCACACAGTTGTCTAGAACCTGCAGGCTATTGTCTCCTGAACGGGTAAAAGTAATCTGTAGCAGTGGTTTGTTGTTACCGTTAATTTTGACTCGAGAGAATGACTTCATAGGTTCTTTTTTCGTGTATCTTGCATCTTCAGAATTGGTCAAAGACTCCAATATATTCGTGACCCCTTTGTTGATGATATCTTCGTTTCTGGTCTCAGTAGAAGTCTCGTCTGTTATTTGTTGCAATAAGTGATGGAACTCTGTCCTTATCATATCCCTGATATACTCCTCGATGTTTCTCGTGTCAGTTGATTGATCGATCTTCGGCTCGGATTTTTGGGTTTCCTTTAACGTACTGAAATGAAAAGGAAGTTCAATAAATAATGTTTTATTAAAAATAAAAACCGCTAAAAGCCAACGTCACGCGGTGTTCCCAGGCGGTCACCCATCCAAGTACTGACCGCGCCCGATGTTGCTTAACTTCGGTGATCGGACGAGAACCGGTGTATTCAACGTAGTATGGACGTTGGCGAACGTTGATACAAATTTCCGGTTTAATATCAACCATGTGACGTTAGTACCTGCCTGAGAATTGTTAGTAAAACGTTACCGGTGGGGAAAAATATACCCTATTAGATAGAAATTCTGTATCTAATTAAGTTGTAGTATTTAAAAGTTGCTAAAAATTAACAAAGCTTTGAAGTTTTTACAAAAATGCAAAAAGCCAACGTCACGCGGTGTTCCCAGGCGGTCACCCATCCAAGTACTGACCGCGCCCGATGTTGCTTAACTTCGGTGATCGGACGAGAACCGGTGTATTCAACGTAGTATGGACGTTGGCGAATGCTAAGTTGAATTTTTCATTTACAATTAACCGTGAGACGTCACGGTTAATTATTTTGTTCGCTTGACAAGAGTGGTGTATAGATCTCGACTGAGAAATGTAAAAAATACGCTTACATGTTTAAATAGAAATTTGGTACCTACCTACTAATTTTAATAATATTTTATTATTTAAAAAAAAATGCAAAAAGCCTACGTCATGCGGTGTTCCCAGGCGTTCACCCATCCGAGTACTGACCGCGCCCGATGTTGTTTAACTTCGGTGATCGGTCGAGAACCGGTAGTATGGACGTTGGCGACAAGACGACGTTAAAAATTAATCCTTTGAAATCAAATCTATTGTGATGAGAAATTAGGTACCTTTGATCAGAGTCCCTCCGGTGTTGAACTTCAGGGCTTCGAGAAAAGTTGACGGTCCTAGCGATGGCTTCCCGAGCTTGACAAAATTGCTCCCATTGATGTCCTGTAAATCATTTCATCATACTAGCATCAATTCCTAAAAGTATAACAATATAAATAGAAGAATAGATAGTTTATCACACTACACCTAGTTTTTAAAAGAAGGCCGAAAAAATAGAAACAATTCTACAGGAAGAGAAGAAACAAAGTACACAAATTATTATTGTATGTACTTACTTTTTAAACTCCTGCCTTATGTCAATAAGTTATAATAAAAGAAACATTCAAGTTAGTATACAATTTAGAAATAAAAGCCTCATAAAATTTTAGTTTTTATTATGTCACCAACACCATAGAGCAGGGATATATACAGTGAGTAGTGTAGAGTTAAAAAAACATTTATTTTTTCGTAATCCTTGGCGAATCAAAGTGGTGTTTTAAATTTGAGCCATTGTAGTAGGGCCTTCCATCTCCTAAAACTATTATTGTAATACTTTACTTCGTACACTGTTGGATTTCCAACCCTCGGCTCAGCGCCGAGAGTGGAAAATCCAACAACTGAAGTTACAAAATAATATTAAATCGGTGCTGTTTTAAGCGAGATGGTGGTAGGCCCCTCTGGTTATCACATTTATTGTCATAATCACGGTTAGTGTAAAAAGAATAGCCGGTCAGTTTTTATTTGTTTTGATAGTGACCTAACATAAAACAATATTTTAGCGTGACTTGACGGGGATATCTATGCCTACAGATAAATAACTCGTAGAATTATATTTTATAAACAATATTCAATGTTTGAAGTTGTTCCTATCTACAGTAATCGCCGCCAAGCAGATGACAAGCGCGTATTCACAACAATAAGAAAACAAGAAATTATTTACAAGTCCACCAAGTATTAGATTTTCTGCCCTCTATAGTTTGTTTAACCCCTCGTTCGTTAGGCAAGCTGATTCAGTTAGCTTAAAAATAAAACTTCTATTGTGTCTCGTTTAGTGTCCTTCCAAGAATTATTTTTGCGAGTATTTCTTGGTAAGGAAGATAAATGAAATAGTGTGCTTATACCAATTTTAAAAGGCGTAAAAATACTGTGTAGCTCGTGTAACAGAAAGGCGTGTACCCAAATTCAATTTAAATAAAGCAGATTTAATTTTGTTAGTATTAAATGTTCTGTAAAATATTGTTAATTAACGAAAGAATTGCTTTTCCCAGTTATTAGTAGATTAAAAGGTACGATTTAATGGCGACTGACCATTTTTTCCATTGCTCGGTGAGGCTGGACGAGTGCGGAAAATTTTAGTTCCTGGTTTCTTCATGTTCAATTGGGGCAAAGATTTCTGTAGCGCATCCACGCAATGTGACGCCGGCTTTACCGCTGCAATCTGGCTCCTGAAACAAAATGCAAAAAGCCAACGTCACGCGGTGTTCCCAGGCGGTCACCCATCCAAGTACTGACCGCGCCCGATGTTGCTTAACTTCGGTGATCGGACGAGAACCGGTGTATTCAACGTAGTATGGACGTTGGCGAATGCTAAGTCGAATTTTCAGTTTAATATCAACTTTGTCATGGCCAATCATTCTGGAGCGCTTGAAAAACGGTTCACTTGCACTGTGTGATGTCAGAACTCGATTGAGAAATATAAATAAAACGCTAACCCTGGACAATAAGTTAAGTGAGTGAATAGAAATTGAGCATCCTTCATTCTTTTCTTTCTTTTTTTAAAAAAAAACGTTGCCCCACACTAGGAATGTCTCCTGTATCGTGGGTGCATTTACAAACATATAAGCTCACATACACAAACAGCCAGACCCGGAACAACTATCTGTAGGTCATACAAATATTTGTTCCGTGCGGGAATCCATCCCGCGTCTACTTAAAATATTAAAAAGTTGCTAAAACTTAACAAGCTTTAAAGTTTTTTCGGAAAATGCAAAAAGCATAAATTAACAGTTTTATCCGAAAATGCAAAAAGCCAACGTCACGCGGTGTTCCCAGGCGGTCACCCATCCAAGTACTGACCGCGCCCGATGTTGCTTAACTTCGGTGATCGGACGAGAACCGGTGTATTCAACGTAGTATGGACGTTGGCGAAGGAAGTTCTAAAATAGTCGACCATAACCAACACACTGTGATGACGTCACTACTAACCTGTTATCTTCAGGCAAGGACATTGACCGGCAAGTTTTTCGGTTTGCTTCGTAGATCCACTTTTCGTGTATCGCGACTAAGGGTTTTACGTTCACGTTGGCAAGGATATCCTCTTCTACTTTATACTTTAGGACGTTTCGATCTTGGTTAGACTTCAGAGAGCAAGAGCTCATGCGGTCTTTCACGTCGTCACCCTCTGGTGAGAAGAAATCTTGTGGCGGAGTTACCCTGTAAAATAAACACGAAAAATTCATGCAAATGACACAATACAAGATTTTATTTTTTTAAACAATTCACATTTTGCGAAATAAACTTAAATTAGCGCCATCTATCATTGTTTGTATGAAACACGTAGAACGCGTAACAACTGAGTTCCCTTACTAGTTCAAAACTCGGTCACAAGTTTAAGTGGTTCTGTCGTCCTTACATGTTCAAATAATCTATCTCTTCGTATTTTCTGCAGCCCTAGTACTCTAAAGTCGGGAATCGAGTAGTCGGTCGTTGCCGTGTCGTGCGATGAACTCGGAAGGCGGGTTTGTCCGCGTGCTTAACCAATTAATTGAGGTACAAAGTGTAATATACTAAATAACTAAACTAAATGCGCGTTCATATTTTATTTATATCAATTTGATACCAATCTGTTGTCGTGTTGGTTTTAAGCTTCCTGTTGGATGTAATTAAACCATTCACTACATTGTTTTTACACGTTTTGTTACTTAGTTGATATACTTATTTCCTTTTTTACTATATGAATGACATCATCAACAAGACACTAGTGAAACGTTACGTAAATTATCGATCGATTTTTAAAATTGGAAATACCTACCCGTTTCGCACTGCATTTTTTAAGAACTTCAAGACTAACGGTTGATTTTAATTTTGCTTGTCGTGTAAATTTGAACCAAATTAGTTTAAGATAGTCGTATTTTTGATTAGCAAATAGACTTGATCCGAATATTTTACGTCAGAGATCTCGTGTTAGGACTTCTGAGTACTCACATACTGTACAAGAATTTTCCCTCTACGAATGCCAACGTCCATACTACGTTGAATACACCGGTTCTCGTCCGATCACCGAAGTTAAGCAACATCGGGCGCGGTCAGTACTTGGATGGGTGACCGCCTGGGAACACCGCGTGACGTTGGCTTTTTGCAATTTGATACAATTTTTAACTTTTGATTATTAATCTTCCAAATTTTTTTTGGACATTTTTATGGATTTAGTAAGTTATAGAGTTTAGTTATTTTAGCAGGTACTAATAATAAGAAAAACATACAATTACCTTTTTCATAATAATTAAAACCTTAAATAATTGTTTTGAAATAATAAACAAAATACGAAAAGAAAAAAATATTGTTCAAAACAAAACGCCAACGTCACGCGGTGTTCCCAGGCGGTCACCCATCCAAGTACTGACCGCGCCCAATGTTGCTTAAACTTCGGTGATCGGACGAGAACCGGTGTTTTCAACATGGTATGGACGTTGACGCATTCAATACCGAATAAGTATACTACAAGCAACTGCGATGCGTGACGTCACGTACATAACTGCGCACTGATATTACTATTTCGAATTATAAAGTACATTTAGTCAGAACAGGGCTGATTTTTCAATAATCCGATAAAGTTTACGTAATGAATAAATGTGATAGTTATGACATATTTTTTATACAAGAACTGTCAAGGTGCCGTGTTCATTTCTCCGTAACTTTTGTATAGTAGTAACTGACGATTAAAAAACTGCCTTTAATCTTACCTTTTCGCCTTTATTTAAATGCGAAAGTTTTGATGTATAGATGTGTTTGTTATCCAACAAAAGAACGGCTGAACGGATCTGGATGAAATTTGGCACATTTTATCCCGTTGTCGTGTTCCCGTGGGATAATTTAGGACTTTGTTTAATTCAGAAGTCTACGCAGACGAAATCGTGGTCAGAAACTAGTCAAATATAATTAAAAAATTACCTTCGTAATCCAGGTGACCTGTCGGGTATGGTATCGATACTCTCTGGGGAACCGTCAACTGGAGACGATGGTGGTTGTTGGTAGTTATTGTCCACATTATTTGCAGTATTTATTTGCATTGGTGTGCCAGGAGTTTTGGAAGACAAGTTGGTTGTGTTTTTTAATTCTGAAAGGAGAAATTGAAATAGACAATGATTATAGCAGCATTGTGCTGCGATGGAGACCTTTTGTGGCCTCGCACAGGTCTTTTTATTTTTATTTCTTCTTTATACCCTTTTATGTTTTTATATTTTGTATTTCCTATGAGGGTCCAGTGAAAAGTTTTCTTTTTTGACAATGGTTCTTCAAGTTAATTTAATCTATAAACAGTATAAAACACAGTCGATTTTCGAGTCTTTTTGACAGTTTAGATTTTAAACTACTTAATGTTTTTTATATAGTTTTCAGCATCCTGTGGGGAAGGCTTACGTGTATAAAACATTAATATTTAACTTAGATGTAACACAGTAATATCAATATTTGAACATGTCGCCACACTAGTAGAACGTACCTTTTCGAAGCCTAGTCGGCTTTCTAGCTAATATACAAAAACTTTCTTAATTAATTCGATAATTACCTTCTTTTTCCGGCGTCGCAGAATCATCATGTTTCATGAATTTAGTTTTTTCCGCAGCACCGAAATCTCCAGACAGCCACGCATTTTTCCTAAGTTTATTACTGCGTGCAATAGGCGTGGTGGGTAAACTGTAGTTCCTAATATCAAAGTTATACGACGACTTTTCATTACTATTCCTATCTTTAAGTAGAGGTTTGATGGAATCGAAGTTGAATTCAGGAACTTTTATATGCAACGGTTTATAAGATTGAGGAGTAAAACTTCTACTGAGCTTTGTATTCGGGCGTTCAACGCTTTGGTCCTTCGTACTGTCGTCGTTTGCAAAAAATACAGTGCGGTTCGGACTGAAAATGCTACAGTATTCCGTAGAATCACTCCTGTGAAAACTCCCTGGAGTATCCATGTCTTTGATCCTAGCTTTTATTTTAGCTATAGGTGTAGAACAGGCGCTAGAGAAATCTTTTTCAGGTAAATGTTCATACGTTATGATCGGAGTGTGATCGTTTTGGTCACAGTCGGAGATGAAGCACTTTTCTGCGACTGACATGGAGTTTAAACGGGAGTTTCTTATTGTTTCATAGAGAGGGCTCGCGTCGCTTTTGCTGCATTCCTTCTCGCTCTCGGTGGAACTTTCTTGTACGTTATGTATTACAGCTTTGTGTTCGACGTTTTGTGGGCTAAGGCACTCGGAGTCGGTTGGAGAGGTTATATCCCAGGCTGTAGAACTGAATGTAGATCTTTTAGTTGGTATGCGAGCAGGGATAATTATGTAGCCAAGATCGTCCAGATTACGCTGAAAAAGAAAAATATAGATTTACAAATTACATAATATTATTTAAAAAAAATTATCAATGTAAAAAAATCTGCAAAAAGCCAACGTCACGCGGTGTTCCCAGGCGGTCACCCATCCAAGTACTGACCGCGCCCGATGTTGCTTAACTTCGGTGATCGGACGAGAACCGGTGTATTCAACGTAGTATGGACGTTGGCGATTGCTAAATCCAATTTTCAGTTTAGTGTCAACTTTGTGACGTCATGACTGGTCATGAATACCGCTACTACATGATATTGAATAAATTAGTGTTGATATTAATTGGTAACATGTGTGTCTACTCTGGTGAAGCGTTCTATTTTTTTAAGAAGTATAGGTATTTATTCCATTAGTTTAATTTGGAAAATAAAAATGTACTATAACATCATCATACATGACGGCGCGTTCGTGTTCCACGCGCGCCTCAAAGAGATGTCAGCAAAGGGAAGGGGCCACTGAGGGCCGATGCCTGCCGGAGCTGCGGGTTGTTCGTAAGAGATACCGCGCCCCCGGAACGCAAAGGGCACAAGAAGGAACATGGGTGGGTTTTAGTCAGTAAAAGTCTGACACTCCCTCCCGCCCCGCCCAGGGCGGGAGAAGTTATTTGATGAATTCCCACCCCCCCAAAAAAAAAAAAAACATCATCATACATACATTATTACATCATAGAAAAGTCAATTCCAGAATCCTAATACCAATTTACTTGTGTCATTAGAATGACTTGATTTAAGTGCATGTGGTTTTATCAAGATTATTTTGTATATTGGTAATTGTGTGATATTTTATATTGTGGTAATTATACTGCTAGCGGTCTTGGGTTCGATTCCCAGGTCGAGCAAAAAGTGCTATTGGGTTTTTCTATAAAATTCTCAGTAGCAGCTCGGAGTTAGGATTTGTGCCCGGTTAATGGCAATAGGCTCGCCCCCTATTACGTGGGACCTAAACATACCGGCGAACTGTGGGTGTACATTGGTACACCTCTGCCTAACCCTTCGGGGAATACAGGCGTGATGGTATGATGGTAATTATAAAAAACATTCTAATGCTTTTATTAAACTAGATCTAAGTATTTCTGTGCAAACAAAGATCATTATGATGCATTCAAAAGACGGTTCGCATTTGTAGTGTTATGATAATACAAATACACAAATACAAATCATTTATTTGCATAAAACAGGTTGAGAAAATGTTACAAAAGTTCGAACGGTACACTGTTAATAACCAATAAGGTGTGCAAATGTAATACAGTCCAGAAATTATATTTTATCAAAATTATTTATGTCAAATATTATGTCAAATTTACAATAAATGATGTCCAATATACATATTATCATTAAAATACAATATTTTTGTCACCCAAGTAATCTTTAACATCATAATAACATTTATTTATTAGGAATGTTTGTAGTTTCTTTTTAAATTGAATAATCGGTAATTGTTTTATGTCATCAGGCAGTTTATTATAAATTAACGATGTCATGCATAAAATACTTTTATTTAAGAGTGCCGTTTTACCATAGGGTATTTCTACCTCTAACCTTTTTTTATCTCTTAATTTTCGATAAAAGCTTTTAAATGCAGTCTTATAGTACTCCGGATTTGATTTTACAAAAATATTAGCGTCATAAATATACAGGGAGGGTAATGTGAGAATTTTAAGATTTTTAAAGTGAGGTTGACAGCTTATCGTACTATCTATTTGGCACATTGCTCTGATGCATTTCTTCTGAGCTTTAAATACAACGTCTTTGTCTACCGAATTTCCCCAGAATATTAAACCATACCGTAGTAATGGTGCAACTAGTCCGTGATAGGCCGTTAACACGGCTTCTTAATAATAAATCTCGATAATGATAAATCTCGACTATGAATGTAAATAATACGGTAATCTGTTTATACAGAAATTGTATACGTAGATATATAAATATACGTATTGTATTTAATTAACAATAAAAAGAAATAAGAAAGGTTTCAAATATTTTTATCCGACGCCGGCTTTACCGCTGCAATCTGACTCCTGAAACAAAATGCAAAAAGCCAACGTCACGCGGTGTTCCCAGGCGGTCACCCATCCAAGTACTGACCGCGCCCGATGTTGCTTAACTTCGGTGATCGGACGAGAACCGGTGTATTCAACGTAGTATGGACGTTGGCGAATATTAAGTCGAATTTTCAGTTTAATATCAACTTTGTGACGTTATGGCCAATCATTCTGGAGCGCTTGAAAAACGATTCGCTTGCACTGTGTGATGTCAGAACTCGATTGAGAAATATAAATAAAACGCTAACGTTGGCCAATAAGTTAAGTGAGTGAATAGAAATTGAGCATCTACTTAAAATATTAAAAAGTTGCTAAAATTTAACAAAGCTTTAAAGTTGTTTCGGAAAATGCAAAAAGCATAAATTAACAGTTTTATCCGAAAATGCAAAAAGCCAACGTCACGCGGTGTTCCCAGGCGGTCACCCATCCAAGTACTGACCGCGCCCGATGTTGCTTAACTTCGGTGATCGGACGAGAACCGGTGTATTCAACGTAGTATGGACGTTGGCGAATGCTGAACCCAATTTTCCAACAACTTTGTGACGCATGATTGATCATTCTTTAATGTTTGAAAGTCAGTTCGCTTGTGAGAAACGTAAATAAAAAGTTAACAAACTCTTCTCGACTGAGGAATGTAAATACATATTACGCTAACCTTTTTAAATAGAAATTGAATGCCTACTCAACTTAGAATATTTATAAAAATTACAGATTATTTCAAAAAATGCAAAAAGCCAACGTCACGCGGTGTGCCCAGGCGGTCACCCATCCAAGTACTGACCGCGCCTGATGTTGCTTAACTTTGGTGATCGAACGAGAACGACGGTGTATTCAACGTAGTATGGACGTTGGCAGTTGCAAAACTCAATTTTCCAAAGTAGTATTTGTATTACGAGCATTTTACCTTAACACTTTGTAGGGTATTCTGCAGCGTTTCCAGGTCTATCCTCTCTTGTCGCTGGAGTGTTAGTCCAGATTGTAGTAAGGATAGTAAACATCCAGGGTAGGTGCCATCTTGTGGTAGTGGTATGCTCGTTTTCCACAGAGTATACTGTTCTTTCAATTGATCATAGGCGAGGTCTTTCCATGGCATGGCGGCTAGTGAAAATAAAATATTAAGTAATATAATATATAATATTCGAGCAGAAGCTCTGCTCGCGACTTCCTCCGCGTAGTTATTTCACTCGCATTAGGTTAAATCTTTGGTTACTACTCCGCACCTATTGGTCGTAGCATGATCTTATATAGCCTTATAGCCTTCCTCGATACCCAAATCAAAAATATTTTTTTTAATTAAAACCAGTAGTTCTTGAGATAAGCGCGTTCAACCAAACAAGCAAACTCTTCAGCTTTATAATATTAGTATAGATTGGTTGACCAACAATAATTATTTACACTGGTATTATGGTAAAGGTAATAATGTAATGAAAATAACAAAATACATTCGTTAAATTCCAGATAGTGAAAGGCTAATTCAAATCAGGATATTTATAAACAAATCTTGCCCTTCAATTCGCTCGAGAGTCAAAGTGCACATCGATTTTTTCACCATATCTAATTACAACCTTACATAATCATGCGTAAGGGGAATTGGCTGCAAGTTGATTTAGATGAATAGATTTTTAACCGCGATAATCCTTAGTATTGATAAACGGCGCGGGCGCAGAAATCCATACTGATATTAGAAATGCAAAAGTAACTCCGTCTGTCTACATTGTGGTACGCTTTCACCACTAAATCACTGGACCGATTTTGATGATATTTGGTATGGGGTAAGTTTGAACATAGACACAGAATTTGTTATTCTGGCTACTGTTTATTTCGCGACTTTGTCTGCGTCCGCTAAAACCGAAAACCGCAAACGAAGCCGCGGACAAAAGCTAGTTACAAATAAGGTGTCTTAACCCTTTATTGGTTTACTTCCCCATGGAAGGAGCGGAGGTAGGTTGTTATCACCTTGTGCAGGTGATATAAATCAAATTAACAAAAATATAAAATGAAGTCAATACAACTTTTTTTTTTTTTTAAAGGTGCAAATGATAATATTGCAATATTTTACATGTCAAATGAAATTGTAGAAACAAAAAAAAAAATCTTTTAATTAAAAGGAGTTCACATATTGGTGTGAACATTCTCTGGCCCTTGAAAGGTTAGCTTTGAAGAGGAAGGTAAACGATCTACTTACCATTACAGCTCTCCCACAACAAGAGACATAGAGAATACACGTCCGATTTCGCACACGGATAAACCAAGCCTTCGTCAGAAGGTACAAACAACTCAGGCGCATGCCATCTATATCGATCTGAATTTTTATATATTTTGTAGTCCTTCGCAATGGCATTGGATGAGATGTAAGTCTCCGATGGATGAGCTGATAGAAGAGGCTCAAATTCGGCGACGTCCGTACCGCGGGTGTCTGTAAAAAATAGCACGGTAATGTTAAAAACTTAAAAAAAAATATATCAAAAAGTTAATGTTACGCTTTAGCAAAGAGTTCAAAGTTGCTCGATCAGTGGAACACCAATGCAAGCATCAAACGTCTCCTCGATCAAAGCTACGAGCGCGTTCTTCCACATTATTAAAATTTTCTTAGCGTATCGATATTTAATAACAGACTTTAATTACACTGAAAATAAGGTGTGTGATTTAATTTCATAACATTAAAATTGAGTCTTGGTATTTGAAAATCAATGATTTATTATTATTATAAAAAAATGTCCCTGTCTAAACGTTGGGCTTCAAATAGGAAGAAGAGTATTTTTCATAAAGATTATCTCATACAACTAGTCTAAAAAAAAAATTTGGTCAAAATAATTGCAAAAAGCCAACGTCACGCGGTGTTCCCAGGCGGTCACCCATCCAAGTACTGACCGCGCCCGATGTTGCTTAACTTCGGTGATCGGACGAGAACCGGTGTATTCAACGTAGTATGGACGTTGGCGAATGCTAAACCCAATTTCCTGTTTAATAACAGCTTTGTGACGTCATGGCTAATCATTCCTGAACGTTTGAAAGACAGTTAGCTTGCGCGGTGTGATATTAAAATACTCGACTAAGGACCGATTTTTCAATCGTCAGATACCTCTTAACGAAGGAATAAATATGGCGGTTTGACAGCTTTTGTATAGACGTTAAGTCAGACTGTCATATTTATTCGTCAGATATAAGTTATCTGACCATTGAAAAATCAGCCCTAAGAAAAATAAATAAAAAGCTAACGCCAGAGAACAAATTAACCTAATTTAATTAAAATTGGGTTTCTAGAGTTTCTACTTAACTTAAAATATAAAAAAATAATAATGCAAAAGCCAACGTCACGCGGTGTTCCCAGGCGGTCACCCATCCAAGTACTGACCGCGCCCGATGTTGCTTAACTTCGGTGATCGGACGAGAACCGGTGTATTCAACGTAGTATGGACGTTGGCGAGTGGCAAATCCAATTTCCTGTTTAATAACAGCTTTGTGACGTCATGGCTAATCATTCATGAAATCATGAACGTTTGAAAAACAGTTCGCATGCGTGGTGTAATATTAAAATACTCGACTAAGAAAAATAAATAAAAAGCTAACGCCAGAGAACAAATTAACTCAATTTGATTAAAATTGGGTTTCTAGTTTCTATTTAACTTAAAATATAAAATAGGAAAACATAAAAAAAGTTTGGGGAGGCTTTTTTTCCAAAATGCAAAAAGCCAACGTCACGCGGTGTTCCCAGGCGGTCACCCATCCAAGTACTGACCGCGCCCGATGTTGCTTAACTTCGGTGATCGGACGAGAACCGGTGTATTCAACGTAGTATGGACGTTGGCGAATGCTGAACCGATTTTTACGTGATGTAGCTTAATGATGACGTAATAATGACGCAAAAATAAAACAGTAGCAGTTATCTCGTGGATCTGCAAATCAGTGTGTAGTTTGTACCAAAATTACTGTAAAAACTACTGTTCATATCGCGTTGGAACGTATACAAACATAGAAAAGGTGAATTTGAAAATAGAATGAGTATATTCGATTTTTTTAAATTATGTATTAGAATATATGATATTATTCTCCATGCATCATAACCGTATAAATCCACTTCGTATCTTTAAAGTCCCGTAAGTTTTTAAATAGCAATTAGAAAGGATTGGTTTCCTATCAAAAAACAATACGTAAGTATGTCGACATCCCAATTAAATGATAATGCCTTTACATTATGTATAACGTATTAATGCGGGTCTTTTTCAACAGTCGTCGAGGCTGTCGTGCGCCAAGCCTGCGTCTATCTATATATATCCGCTTATGTACAGTCAAATAAACTATTTGGTATACAGGCAGCTTCCATCACATCCCCTTGTGCCTGTGTGCCTAGTTCTGTTCTGTCTCCTGCTTGTTTGGAGCCGCTAATCTTTTCTGATTCATTTCGTTGCGGGATCCAAGACAGTTATATCGTTTCTCCGGGACTCTTCGAGCTTCATTGCCTCGGCGCTCTTCTGGCGGTCTCCACTGTTGATTCTGGCTTACAGAAGTTGCAGTGGTTGGGAATAGTGTGGCGGGCTTGTCCCATTAAAAAAAAAACTACAGGCAGCTTACTTGCAATTACTTCTAAACAATGTTGTGACTGTTCTGAGCAGGATAAAAAGTAGCAGTACGATAAAAACGAATATTTGCAAAGTAGTAGAAAGACGAACAATTTTGCTTGTTTATCAAACAGTTTGGTCGACTGTAAGTATGCGGTGCACTCTTAAAGTACCGAAACCACAAATAAAATGAATTGAAATCAGTAAGTCGAACAGTTGTTTTGTTTTCATAGACTGCCACACTGACTGTGTAAAAGAACAAGGGCAAAAGCATACGAAGCTATTCACAACCATTTGTTAGGTTTCCGTGCTGAAATTGACACTAGTTCGATAAATCTGTCACGTGAAACGTTTTGCGATACAAGTGATATAAAATCTTTTTTCCCATTGGATCTGTGAATAGCGGGTTTACAAAGGGTTGCCAATGTACTGTTTTTCCTGGTATTACATTTTTGTTGATGAATATGTGACGAAACTGTCGCTGGATGCGGGCAGTGCAGGACCGGTCATTGTGGCTATCTCTAGGAGAGGCCTATGTCAAGCAGTGGACGTCAATAGGCTGATATGGCGTATGATAGCAGATAGCTTTTTTTTTTTTAAATGGGAAATCATCAAATGACTCAGGAGTGTCAGAATTTGACTGACTAAAACCTATCTATGTTCCCCTTCTTGTGCCCTTTGCGTTCCGGCGGCGCGGTATCTCTTAAAAACAACCCGCAGCTTCGGCAGGAGCAGATAGCTTAGTATGCCCGCGCTTTCGTTTACGTTAATGTCGGTTATAATGGTTCTTTTCATGGAACCATAATTCTCTTCCTAAAATAAAAGTAACCTAGGTAACTCTATAAAACATCACCTATCTGCCAGTGAAAATCGGTCCAGGCATTTCAGAGACTAACCGGAACAAACTGATAGACAAAAATTATTAAAAATAATATTTTTTCGTGTAGGCACCATGTAACCATTCAATTTAATTTGGTAAAAAGCTGTTATTTTGACAATACAAACAGACGCTTCAATTTTATTTATATGTAAAGATGATACGGCATTATGCAACGGTTTCCTGTACGAGTAAAATTAATGTGCGTTATTGTCAAGTGGTCGTAACCTGCTATATCAAGACAGGCTGTTGGTAATTCAGTCAACCAACCACAGCCGGCAACTGCTTGACAATTAGTCACATTGATTTTTCGTACACGAAACCAGGGGCAAGCAATACATATTTACAACCGTTTCATCATATTACACGCATTTCTTTTGTAATTAAAATCAATTAATTGACGTTGAGTCTTCTGACATGGTTATTATATTAACCAAAAACATTTGAATAAATTAATTTGATTGCATTTTTTTTTTGGGGGGTGGGAAAACATCAAATAACTTCTCCCGCCCTGGGCGGGGCGGGAGGGAGTGTCAGACTTTTACTGACTAAAACCCACCCATGTTCCTTCTTGTGCCCTTTGCGTTCCGGGGGCGCGGTATCTCTTACGAACAACCCGCAGCCCCGGCAGGCATCGGCCCTCAGTGGCCCCTTCCTTTGCTGACATCTCCTTGAGGCGCGCGTGGAACACGAACGCGCCGTCGACACGGCCTGTCGTTATACAACGTAAGGACGGTGAGCTACCCATTGCTCACCGTCCACAGGCCCGTATCTACGGTGGCCGGGTAATTTGATTGCATGGAACAGATGTTTCCTTTTCGCACTGTCGAAACACAGAACGGCGGCGCGGGCGTCGGGATTTTTTATTATTAGTCTGTATAATAATGACTGTCTTATCATAATTGTTAGATATAATTTTAGTAAATGCTTAACCTTGAAGTTACATAGAACAATAAAAATGTACCTACTGCGGTTATAATTATGCATGAACAGGTAAACATTTCCTGCAATTTTTTTTTACCCGACTGCGGCGAAGCCTAAAAGGTGGATTATGTGTTTGACCTGTATGTATGTATGTCCGTTTCTATGTCCGCTCGTAACTACTCGACGGCTCAACTTTTTTTGAGTGTTAGTGGGAATAGTTTTTTGTTTTTATTCTTTTTTCACCTAATTAACAGCTGTTGTCTACTTAGCAACTATGCTGTGTACATGAAGTCTATTGTTTTGTATGTAATCTCTGTACTGTTTTAAAACTCGTTTTATTCGTTTTATTGTTTTTTTCGCTTAAGGTAACCACTTTGAGCGAGCATTCAACTCTGAACATTGAACTAGACGTAATTAAAAGACATTTTTGTGTGTATCTTAAAAAGTTTGCAAATACTTCCACAAACCGCCGTCAAGCCGCCCATCTAGGCAGCTGCAAAAGGGTTAAAGTTGCTGAAGCGTTACATACAAGTAACACAAACATGACATGTAATGCAAGTACTTCTTACCAAATCGTTATACAAGAATATTTGGTATACCTACTGTATACAAAAGAAGTACTGTCAAAAATGGCCTCACACACATAACATAATATCACGCCTGTGTTCCCGGAAGGTTTAGGCAGAGGTGTACCAATTTACACCCACTGTTCGCCGGTATGTTTAGGTCCCATGTAATAGAAGGCGAGCCTATTGCTATTAACTGGGCACAAATCCTAACTCCGAGTTGACTGAGAATTTCATAGAAAAATCCAATAACACTTTTTGCTCGACCTGGGCTTCGAACCCATGACCTCTAGCGTAGTAGCGGCGCTTAGGACCACTAGGCTAACGAGACAGTTAAAATGGCCTCACTAATAAGTAAATAATATAAAAAATCTTGACCCACGATATTTGGCCCCGGCATAAATCCGTGGAACTATTTAAATTCGTTTTTTATGAAATTTGTCTTATTGTGTGTAATTTGTTAAATCTTAAAAGAACGATATCTAGTTTTTATCTTGATTATTGGCCAAAATTTTTTTTTTATTGAAAATTGAGTTACACCTACGGGCAGCCATGTCAGCTAGTTCATCAGTTTTTTCTTAAATATTGTTGGATGGCAAACTATCCGACGGCCCACCTGATGTTAATTAGTCACCGCTACCTATAGACATCTGCAATACCAGAAGCCTTGCAAATGCGTTGCCATCCCAGAGACAAAGTTGAAATGTCTCATGTGCCTTAACCAACCAACCCCCTAGTCCTTCCCTGGACGAGCTCCTTCTCAAAGAGCTCTACTACTACCATGTACATACATACTACTTATAAAGTTGTGATTTCAAAACTCACCTTCAATATTAACATACTGAGGTTCAGGCGAATAAAGATCATACGACTTCGGCACATTCTTCTTCGGTTTCACCATCTTCTCACAACACTCCACGTCGGATAGCTTTGCAGCATCATGACTAGTGATCATCACGCTAGTGCTGCAGAGTTCTGTGTGGAGGAACCTTTGCATTCGCAAAAAGACGAGAGCGTTCGCTATGTCGAGGGCATATTGTACCGCTGTTTGCGCACTTAGAATGCGACCCTGTAATGTTTCAACATTGGTTTAATTTTTATTGAGGTAAACGTGTAAGTATTAAGTTTTTGTTATTGCAGATCGGCAATGAGACGGTGCGTTAAATGGAAGGATGAAGAAGTGCGTAATTTAAATGTTAAGGTTGACTTACCGAGATATAATCCTATGCAAACTGTATTGGAAAGTTAGTCGTTTAGTATTTTTTATTTGACTGCCTCGTTGGCCTAGTGGTCCAAGTGCGACTGCTACGCTAGAGGTCTTGGGTTCGATTCCCAAGTCGAGCAAAGTGTTATTGGGTTTTTCAATGAAATTCTCAGGAGTTAGGATTTGTGGCCGGTTAATGACAATAGGCTCGCCTCCCATTGCGTAGGACCTAAACATACCGGCGAACTGAGGGTGTATATTGGTACACCTCTGCCTAACCCTTCGGAGAATACAGGCGTGATGGTATGTGTGTGTGTGTGTGTATTTTTTATAGAACAGAGCATTGATATTCAATTATGTTTCTTTTACGTATATTGATCAATGGGGCAGGGGAATAAATTATTATAGTACACATCTGTTATGAGTCAGTAAATTCATACGAATATTATAAATGCAAAAGTAATTATGTCTGTCTAATTTTTATGCTTTCATGACTAACTACTGAACGGATTTTAACGATATTTAGTATGGGGTAAGTTGAAACCCCAAGAAAGGACATAGGCTACTTTTTACTCTGCTACTACCTAGACTTTTACGGGAAGTCGCGGGCAAAAGCTAGTCAGATAATAATACAAAAGTTACCTGCACGTGTAGTACGCCGAACAGTGAATCAACACATCTCTCACAGATCAAGTGCACATTGCCGTGTATGTCCGGAAAGATTCCCATTAGAAGTATTATATTAGGATGGCGACACTTTCTGAAACAGAACACAAAAAACTGACCTTGAACATACACCCTCGTTGGTTGTAAAAAACTTTAAAAAAAATTGCTGATTCATACATTCGCATAATTCGACAAAATATTTGGACGAGCTGATTTTTATGCGGTTCCGTAGTAAAAATTGTTCATAAAAATCACAATGATTCCTTCTCAGGTTTCTGGTTAACAAAGAATAAGCTTGTATAAGTGTCTATAAAACACCTCACTCTTGCCTCACTCCATTAAAAGGACAATGACATCTAAAATCACCATTCTAGATGTGCTAAAAAGGCTTTACGATCTGAAAAACTGACGTCAGAACCTTACCTCAGTATATTTATCTCCGTGTTCAGTTTCTTTCTAACATGGTCAATGGTGACACCATTTAACTTCTTTATCTGTACGGGAACCACGCCCCAATTGCCAAGGTTCCACGTTTTATTCCTGTCTACCGTCACATCGAGATTGCTTGCACTTGCTATCGGCAACCCGTAAGTACTTGTATCACTCTAAAATTACGCACAAAAATAGGTATCAAAAAAGGAAATAATGATCTCATTTCAAACTTGAGACTTTTACTAAATTAATCAGACATACGTAATGCTAACTTTATTCAGGCAATTTCTCTGGAGATTTTACGTTTGCGTTTTAGGGCCAGTTCACACTGATACGCGACGCTGTGCGCACGCCAACTCAAAATATAACATTATTTACTACACGAAAAGATACACATTTCATTGGGAGAATTCACACGATGCAGCACCATACAGCGCTGAATTCTAAGTTAAAGTTACATTCTAAGTCGAACTGCGAGCAGCGTCGCGTCGCGTCGTGTCTCGGTGTGAACCGAACCTTATAATAAATCAATCGCGATTGATCTGCATCGAGTCATTGTCAAACATTACCTAGTACAATTAAACAAAGTGACTTCACTAAGGTCAATCATGCAAACAAAAGTAAGAAACAGATGCGATCGGGCGTTACCCCGACAAACATACTTGGCTGTCATCGGACTTGTTTGTGTTCGGCGACCGGACCTGCAGCTGCTCGTCTGCCCACTGATCTAGATTTTTCAACTCGGTCATCAGTTCCCATAGCTTTTCATCGGATCCATTCTTCGTGAGGTTCATGGAATTATTTGGACTAGGTAAATTAACGTCACCTGCTGCTCTTAACCCATCGACGATGTCTTCCTCACTCTTATTGGTATCCAAGAAGTTCCTTATATCCAAGTGTAGAGAGTTACACTTCTCGAACGAGGGCGAAGAGTCCGCCTGATCGTCATCTTTAAAATCTATGTGCTTTTGAACTAAGAAGTCCATGTCTGGAGATCTATTTATTCTATGGCGTGATAAACGTTTGAATTTTTGCGATTCTGAAAACGACGACGTGGTCGGGTACACGTTCCCCGGCATGAACACCTGGTTTTGAAATAAAAACTGTATGTTCGGTACACCTCCGTAAACTGTTCGTTCGGGGGTCGCACTTCGAGCGCGCTTCGGTTTCTTTTTGTATTTAACGGCTGATTTCTTCTCATAATTGAAAGTGTTATCGTGGTCTGCGGTGCAGTCGGTACAAGAGACGGGCAAGGAATGTCTACCGCATTTTTTCTTTACAGGTGTCTCTTGCGGTTCCTTGTTTACCGATGATCTTCTCGCTTGAAACTCGGCTAAATCTCGTTTGTACTCTTCAGTGCGAATAGTTCCGATTTGTGTAGTGCTATGGGGACCCTGTACTTCCGTTGTACTAGAACTGGGGTTTAGGCTGTGATGAGTCGTTACAGTCACGCGCTCCCTGCCAACAAACATCAATAATCACATCAACACGTACTGCTGCTCTAAGGAAACTGTATCTCCTAACAAGAAGTAAACAAGTAGTGTTTAGGACAGCTTTGGACTGTAAATATTAAACATGCTCTCTTAGGGGAGTGAGTTCACGGGAAAGTGACTTCACTTACCAGAAAACAGACAAGTTGTCATCGAACGTAACTACGAATTATTTTACAATTATTATAGCTTAATCTTTTTTCTCAATGAGGCCCATACTCCGAAACATTTTTTATGTAAGGCGCTAAAACCAACAATGGTCTGAGAAAAAATCTCAACAATATAAAAGTACAAATAACAGCAACTAATGGTAGTTCGGGCGTCATTCAGGCAGCAAAAGCGTGGGACAGTCGCGGGTCAGCGACGCGACGCAACGACGAGATCTACTCGAAATAAGTGGAATTCCGTATTGAATTTAAATGATAACGCTTTAAACTTTTTAGCGCTACAAATGTCTACAAATAAATATTTTAGCTTTTTCTAATATTTCCATGTCTTGTTAATCTGTTATTCACAGGTTTAGCATCAAAACCTCCATTAAATAACACCTAGTAACAAAAAAACAATGAGCTCTGCAGATAAGAGAGCAAAGTAAGAGGCGATCATAATCACCAAGCAACGCGGGACGATCGATACACTTTTACCGATTAGCAATTTGATCAGGCTCGCAAATTTGTTCCCAGGCATTGTACACCTGACATCGATTTGATCTCTCGTGAAACAGCTCCTAGATGCAATAAACTGATAGATCGTGTCTGACAAAGCGTACCTAGTTATATCATTGAAATGTCTAGTACTAAAATTTTGAAAGAGAAAATACGGACATTCTAGCTAGATATTGCCATTTTGACACTCTATTTTTATCACGCTTCAAGTTATTGTCAATGAAAGCGAGTGGAGAAAGGAATTTTATTTCCTTTATATTTTAAAGCAATTTAAAAATCATTTATGCAGTGGAAGCTTTTAAAAGCTAGTGTTCTATTTTAGCCTTTAAGTGTCAGTCCAGATGGTAAGATTTTTTCCCTATTGCTTTCAGATGGGTAACGAGTGGGACAGCTACGGAATTCTATGTTTGAGCGGCTTCCATCTTTGTACTATAACGTCTATCAGTTTTTACCTAAAAGTAAAAGCGCTTCATTAATTAAGGCACTTAAGTCTCATGTGACCTATTGGACACCGCTTAAGAGTACTTTCCAGTTCGTGGCCTCCGCCATACAAAAGTTTCAGCAACGCACAACGTAGCAACATTTTGGCTTTGTTAACCAAGTCTTTGTTACACCAGAAAAATTTAAAGTCATCAATTGTAATCTCCGATACGCCGGAAGTTATAACAAAGCTTTATTTTATAATCTCGATGCAAACAATACATTACGTAATATTGTAATTAAAGTAGAAAGCACGTCCCAGCAGCCCATATCTATAGTGACACGATGCCCAAAGATAATGCTTACATAAATAAGAAGCTGTCTAACCAACAATTTTGGTTATTTGTAAAGCAATAAGAGAACCACATCGCTTGGCTATCACAAATAAGTTTGGTGAAAGTGAAATTTCAATAACACTGTTTTAGAACCATTGAAAGGTTTCAGATTGAATCGAACCAGTAATTAATGGTAGCATCAATCACGACTGAGTACCGGGAAGTATTCTTTTGTAGTTACTTTTTCGAAATTACTCAGTCGTGCGCAATGAATAATGCAATGAAGAATAAAACATGGACACAATTTTTTTATAAGTTCCTGTGTGTTTGATTTGAATTATTAAGTATTGTGAGCCTTAATGTTGTAAGAGTAGATACAAAAGAAAGCACTTATCTATCTTTATTTATTACCCGGATTGGATCTTTCAGTTTAATACTAAGATTAATTATCTTGTTAAAAGATAATGTAGCAAACTGTCGCGTATTCAAAGTAGCGGCAATCGCGATTCCTATGTTCAGACTATCTAGATGTAATGTGGGCTATAAGCACCGCGACAAGTAGATTAGTATTGGTGGGATGGGAAAAACAGTTCTGAATTATTATTCAGTTACAAAGACATTGCACTGGCAATATGCTTAGGAGTTGGGGTACGCGGAAGGCGCTTACGTTCCCGAAATTCCCGGTGTGAGTGTGGGAATGGAACACCGGGGTGGTCAAGTGAAAAGCGTCCGACAGATCCCTCAACTCGCTCCGCACAGGGGACATCCATGAGGATGTTCTACACTGGAACAAAGAGTATTCCTACCTACTTTAAACCTAATTTATTTCAGTACTGGTTATAAAGCAAACTGCCTCTTTAGCCTAGTAGTCCTAAGCGCGACTGCTACGCTAGAGGTCTTGGGTTCGATTCCCAGGTCGAGCAAAAAGTGCTATTGGGTTTTTCTATAAAATTCTCAGTAGCAGCTCGGAGTTAGGATTTGTGCCCGGTTAATGGCAATAGGCTCGCCCCCTATTACATGGGACCTAAACATACCGGCGAACTGTGGGTGTACATTGTTACACCTCTGTCTAACCCTTCGGGGAATACAGGCGTGATGGTATGTTGTTATTGTGTTGGTTATAAAGCAGCGAGACTAGAAAAGCTCTTTTTTACATATTATCGTGCCTAAGACCCGACTATTTAGTTTCATAGTTTTTTAGACAAATCCGTAACTGATTCTACAGACAGTAAAAGTTTTGGATTACCTATACCATACCTATGAATTATTGAAGCTACTTGCAGGAATGTTGTGCACTTTTGCTTTCACGCTTTTAATAATTCGCGAATTCGACCCTTGAGGTCGAATTACGTCGGCTAAAATAAGGCCCTGATTGAGTTTTATGAGCCCTACTTTGACAAAGACAACTTTTAAAACCGGACGAGGTTTCATAGATTTCGTTCCTTCCGACATAGTCTTTTTCGAAGTCAATAAACGACAATCATTACAGAATTCTAGATCCTTCACGGATTGAGATTGGATTTAAATAGCGATTAAAATCAATCAATACCATCTTATTGCAAAAAAATATCAACCAAACTGTCAACGGACTTCCCCGACATAAACTATGGCGCATACATATGTGCGATGTTATGTTTACAAACAGTTCGGGTATGAAAATTTAATTTAATATATTTCTCTTTTCTTATAAATGACGTTCGAAAGTGCATTTTAACGGTCTAATTGAAATAAATAACTTTACTTTATCTCTGTCACAATAAAACACTAAAGTAGTATGAAAGTTGTGGACAACAGCTCAAGGAAGATTATCTCCATAAGATAAGGAAGACCGAGACATCGGGAACACGTAAACAATATGATAACAATTTATGAATTCAGCCTTCTTTTTTTTTTGGGAGTTGCGAAATCATCAAATAACTTCTCCCGCCCTGGGCGGGGCGGGAGGGAGTGTCAGACTTTTACTGACTAAAACCCACAGTGACCACAGAAAAATGAGGAAGCTGGTAATGTGAGTACTTACAGAATATAGGTACCTACCTAGATCGATAAAATATGTGTGGTGTTAGGTGCATATGTCCTTACACTTAGTGGACAGGAGTCTGAACCTTTAAAGTCTAGCCTTAGGTCAGTTGCACTGCCTAGCCTATTATCAATCCTTGAACAAATCAGAACCTAATTGACAACAAAAACCGCGAGATTTTTCTTATCAGAATCATAATAGACTAACTGGATTGCTAATGAATAATAATTAAAAACACATACAAAAATACGAAGATAAAGTTATCATTGAAAAGGTATATTTTATCTTAGTACCGCAATACGTTATGCTAAGTTTTTGTTACTTACAAAAGTTTAGGTACTATAGAGGTGACTAATGTTAACGAACTTATTTTGAAAAGTCAATGAACTTTAACATTCGACCTAATTCATGCAATGGTATTTACAATAGAGCCACAATATTTCGTTTTTATTCAACTGACTACTGCCCGCGACCTCGTGCCCTGTGTTTTATTTTTCAAAATGATGATAATGAGGCAAAAAAAAACAAATAAAAATATCGTCGAGTCATTTTTGAGCTTTTGCGAGATTAATGCAAGGCAATTGATTTTTAAATAGATGGTATGTAAAATAATTAATAAAATATTCACCCGAATAGTTTGGAAGATTAACCTGTCCTGAAGTCCAAAAAATGACTAAACAAGGCATGTTGGTTAAACTAGATTTTACTGTAATAATTAACTGCATTCATCTGTGATTTGTATTGGCAATGGTACCTACACAAAGCTTCTAGCCTCTATTGGAATGAAATCAAATCTATTGTGGGTACAGTTCCGATGATTCAACGTTAGGTGGACCACTTACATCATCCTGGGACATTGTGCATACCTGTTCCATTGTAATCGACGTTTTGTTAAGTTTTACGGTCTAAAAGTAACTGTTAATGCAATCATCTGATACAAAATCACATGTTTGGTTGAAATTATTATAAATTACGTCATTTGTTGTTAAAAATATTGATTTATATAAACGACATCTCAAGTGAGTTTTATGGAAGTTTATGAAATAATTGTAGTATGTACTTAAAAAAAAAAGTTTCTGCTAAGGCGCCAATTCCCACTGAAGCGGTTTCATTATACAGATTCTACTTAGAAGTTAGGTACCTACATAAAGTTGAATATAAAAACAGAAAAGTACGTACTCACCGGCGCAACCACTTAAAAACTCCCATCTCCTGCAAAGAATCCACTTTTTGTTCGGAAACGATAACACAGTAAACAAGCCGTCTGCAATTAGCAACTAAATAACATTTATGGAATATTATAAGTTAAATAAACTAAAACGGAAAGTCCGTCGACGCGAGGTACACGCGGAACATTACCGGCACTGGGCGCATTAGAAGTCCGATCGTTATAAAAAACGACTAGCAACAATGACCGCCGATATATTGTGCGGTCAGACAAAACATCACGAACAACGCGGCATTCGCAATGAGTTGAATTTGGTTTTTTGTACAAATTACTTTTCGTTGCGCTCCGGTGATCCACTTCATGCGCGTTGTCGAGCGTCGGCCCTCGTCCGTCAGCCTAGTCTGCTGCGGTCACAGACGGCTCGTCAACCGTACAATGTGCACTACTACCTTACAATACACGATTCTAATTTATGTTATAGTGTTAGGGTAGTTGGAAATAAAGTGAACTAATCAAGTAGTCTCATAGTCTAGCTGACACCGGTTGTTTACCTTATTGCAGTGTTCGTTTCCGATTGACTGCGACTTCTTAAAGATTTGGTTTTATATTCGTACAAAAACTTCTTCATTGCAGTTTTTTTAGGTTCGTTATATCACACATAAAACAATAAGTACAATTAATGACACATATTTGGTAGGCTTACTTTATTTGTTAACGATATTCAAAAATAAATTCATCCAAGACTACCCAATGCTTCCCAAGAAGTTAAAAAGTGCTGTCATGTTTACGGAAACAAAATAAATAAACAAATTCAATGCAAGAATTAAAAATATTTTAATAATAGAAGTACCCCATACGCTTATCAGTCAGTAAATAAAACACAAGAAATAACCTTATCTTTATTATTGTGTAATAAAAACTAATTAAATAAATAATATAGGGATGAGTTTTGAGTTATTAAATTATTTTAACGTTTTTTACTTCCGGTGTCATGGTGAATGTTTTCACTTTTAGCTAAACATGAAGTCAATTTTATGTTAATAATTTTTCCGCAAATTTGTAAGTTTTTATATAATAATTTAATAATCAGCAATTTTATAAACTAGAAGGTAGGTAGTGCTGCTTTTTAGAAAAAAAAAATTAAGAACTAAAAGACCTACTTTTTTAGTTTTGTATTTATAAATTTGCAACACCGATATTGTTATGTCTTTGTCATGTCATCTGATGTCACCTTTGATTTTGGAAAGAAATGTTTACAGTTGCGTTTGATTTGAATTTTTATAATTTTTTGTTATATTTCAAATAATACAATAATGGATGAGTTACGAGGACCTAATATTCAAATAGTCCTGCACGTGAAAGAAGGTACACCTGTTTTTAGGTACTACATAACAGCATAAAATGTTATTTTTCAAGAACATAATCTTTACAATTTTCAAATGTTTCTAGGGCTTGGATTTGGATTTTTACGTTCGCCGTTTATTGTAAGTGGATCGCTCAATGGATACATGTTAGAGACAGATTCTGTTGTGCCTTCACATGCTCCTATTTTTGACGCCGAACTAGTTTGGGAAGCAGACAAAAGAAGGTTTCGAAGGTAAACAAACTTTTGTTTTTCATGCCATTTTTTATACCAAATTAATAAGACTTACTTAAATAACAATTAAATTACAAACTATGTACAGTTTATATATAAAAAACGAAGCTCTCAGGGCATGAAAAGCTCACCCACATCGCAGTCAATGGGAAAAGTGCCCAAAAGGCTAGCTGTAGTGCGACATTGTATGGCCATGTTGATTCTTTGGCCCTAGAAAAGGCCAGCCCTTTGGTCACGTTTTAATAAGTTATTATAACCCTCCTTAATCCAACACTTAAATCTTTGTCTTTAATACACAGGCTCGTATTCTAGAAAGGTCATATCATGAATCTTGGATGTTGATTGATAAATTTAGTTTTGTTCTCAATTCGTTTTTGATTGAACATCTTCTAGAATTGTCTTCACTCGTATTCACACTCTAATTTCGCAATGGCTTCACATATCTTTTTTTATAATGTTACAGTTTACGAGTCCAGAATGTGCCAGTTAAGGTGGAGGTTTACACAACTTGCACGCAAGGACGGAAGGACAAAGTGGGATACTTACTTTTGAGCTTGTTAGGAGCACAGCCATGTCCTTCTAATAAGATTGTTGAAGTATGTCTGTCATTTTGAAGTAGAATTTCTCTCTTTTTATGATAATTACTATGATCTTGCATTAACATGAATTATTAAGAAACATTATTCATACTTATGTTATAAAGGGAAAAGTAAATCTGTCTGTTCTTTGGTACTGGGTATGTTTGAAACTCAGGGAAGGACATATATTTATGCAGGTTAAGTTAAAAGTTAAAAGCTAGTATGACATATAATTATGTGTAATGACACAGCATGCTTTGCTGACTCTGTTCGCTAGTTGTAATTTGATAGGATCTTACTCACTGTTGAAGCTTACATAGGAGGGTGGCCTTGCATACAAATGTTGCTTAGTTCATTCACAACTACGGCTACTACTATTTTTACGGCACGGTTGGCGCAGTGGCTGAGCGATTGGCTGCTGTGCTGCGTGTCGCGGGTTCGATGCCCGCACGGAACAAATATTTGTATGGCCTACAGATAGTTGTTCCGGGTCTGGCTGTTTGTGTATGTGAGTTTATATGTTTGTAAACGCACCCACGACACAGGAGATATTCCTAGTGTGGGGCAACGTTTTTATTAATAATAAAAAAAAAAAAAACTACATCAATGCTTTACTTTAAGTAATTGTTAATTAGGAAGAGGAATAATGTATTATAAGCATGCACTATCATCAACTGTATCAAGGCAGTAGTCATATCCAAACCTTTTGTAACTCTTGCAGAATAATCATACTATCAGCAGTTAAAACAATGTATTTTTTAAAGTTTTTATTATGTTTTCAGATAAAACACTCATGGCACAGACTACTAGGAGTAAAATCTGAAGGGAAATGCTGTCAACCGCAGTTGATGATGAGTCTCTCCATTGAAGACAGGGTCAACACACCAACTCCGGTAAGTGTTCATGTCAATGTGACCAATTTTCTGTCTTTTAGTGCAATAAGATGCAGTAGAATGTCAATATTTTTCTTAAAATTACTTACAGTCTCCAAAACAAATTCCTATTGACTGCACTGATGTGTAATTAACATTATTTTCGAGTTGACTGTACAAATTGAATTATATTACTGAAACTACTACTAACTAAAACTTAAAAAAAAAGTGTTCATAAGATATCTTGGTTAAAAGTTTTGGCAAAGATTTAGAGAAACTATCCTCTAACAGCCATATGTAGAAGGCAGTTGTCCTGAAGGCCGCAGCAGGCAGGTTTCTTTTTGTTGTTTAAATAACTAGTTCTTTATAATCATTTCATTTCCTTTGTCATGCTAAAGATAATTAACAACAGTTTGATAGTCAGGAAACATTAAACGAGAAATCCCTCATCTTTATTCATATGTAATTTTGTATAGCATGCCTAAATGTATAGTCAATATTGTTTACATAAAAATGACTTAAGGCTATGAACTCATAGACCGATATGGATCTGCACATGCATCGGTAGCCAGTAAGAAATGTAGGTCAAAAATGCTTCTCAATTTCACGACGCGAATCACGCCTGCGAGAGGGGAAGTTGTTTATGACCCCCGTCACGGATTTCAGTGTCGCATCGCTTAGAGGGGATTGAAATCGCTATGTGTGTGCTTAGCCTAAGTGTGCATCCAAGCCGTTAGGTAATTTAATTGCTAATTACAGACATTGGAATGCGGAAGATAGTGTTTGATTGAATTATGAGTTATCGATCATTTCATAAGTTAAATTATTATTATAGCATAGATAGACTTACCTAACACTTCGATACAATTCAAATTGTGGATATACTACAATTAAGCTAGAGGAAAATTACGTAACCCTCTGCGAGCACAAGCTAGTACCGGAAACATGGTACCCTTAGAGCTCCACAAAGAAGAATCTCATACCACTATGAACCATGTCCTGCTTTCTGTTCAGAATGAAGACCAACTCCAACTGTTAGTCGAGAATATTGACTACTAAAACATTACCTGTAACGTTTATTGTCAAGTCAAGAACCTACTTTCCGTATCTTTCTCAGACTAGACTCAAAGATTAGTAGTACAGCTGTTTATGAAGGAGCTCGTCCTGGGAAGTACTGTCACCATACCTATTTCTGCCGAAAAGCAGCATTGCTGTGTTCCGGTTTGAAGGATATGGGTGCCGGTGTAATTACAGGCACATGAGACATTTTAACTTGTCTCTGGGATGGCAACGCATTTGCAAGGTCTTTGGTATTGCAGATGTCTATCAGCAGCGGTGACCACTAAACATCAGGTGGGCCGTCGGCTTGTTTGCCATCCAGTGATATAAAAAAGACCCATCCATCCGCTCATGTCGTGTAAATCGTTGTGTAATTGTGACGCGTTATGTTATGATTCCAGAGGAATGAGCTCCGTTTGTTCCACAGCAACGAGGTAGCGTTCCCCCCTGCCATCTCAGCATCAAATCCGCCCACTGGCAAATCTCTGTTGATGACTTTGAGTAAGTTGAAGACTATTGTTTATATCAACCTTTTATGCTAGATAATAAGGCATTGTTTCGAAAAACAATGGTGTGTATAGTAGCCAGTTATATGAGAATTTCGCCTTTTCAGCTTTTTTTCTGTGTTGAGTCGTATTTGTATTTGAAAATTAATATTAAGTGTATAACAAAAGCATTGATTGAGTTTGAGTTTTTAAGAAGTTGTTTAATTTTGACTGAATGGCCTTTGTTCGGCTGATCGTGGGTACAAGCTGCCTTTTAATACGCCTTGTCAACACAACGACACAATAATTCATGACTTACGTAATTGTAGCGATCATTATACTTCATACTATTTTCAACCCCCGACGCAAAAACGACTGGGTGTTATAAGTTTGACGTGTCTGTGTGTCTGTCTGTCTGTGGCATCGTAGCTCCCGAACGCATGAACCGATTTTGTTTTTTTTGTGTTTGAAAGGTTAATTAGTGGGGAGTGTTCTTAGCTATGTTTAATGGAAATTGGTTCAGCGGTTCTAAAGTTATCAGCTCTTTTGTAAGCTACGGTAGTGATATTTTTCTTCTGTCGGGGGTTAATTAAAAAAAAAAAAATTGTGTTTTGTAAAAAGGGTGAATTTCCGAAAGTACTGCTCTGTATATTACTTAAAATCTTTCACTGATAATACTTGTTCTTCCACGCGTACGAAGTCGCAGGCAGAACCTAGTCTTTTCTAAATTAACTGGTTATTTTCAGAGGAGTACATATCAGAAAGCAAGAAGTGTGCGACATCACCAGATCTGCAACCGAAGTTGTTGTGTGATGAGGGTCTTATTCAGGTCGGCGCTGGAAAGGAACTCTTTGTACTTAGCTTCGTTATTGGAGCCGTCGAGAATTTGGATATGGTATGAAAAAAAAATGATGGAAAAAAAATAATTGAATAATACCCTAGGTTTCTAAAACGAAAATCAACATAAAAATGAACTAACAAATGGTTAGACGCGCATAACTTGCAGTGATTGGTTGACTGACTGGCAAACTGCCAATCGGATCACTTCACTTTCTCTTTATAAAAAAATTAAACGTGTTTTAATACGTCCACAATTTCTGCACCTGGAACTAGGGAGCCAATTTCCGTATTTTTAAGATTGTTAACATTGAAATGACTGTTATTTATAGTAGTTTTTTTTTGTGTTTTTTTCTTACTTGTTGTTTTTTTTGTTTTTTTTTTTGTTATTTTTTTTTGTTACACCTCTGCCTAACCCTTCGGGGAATGTAAGCGTGATGATGGTATGTTATTTATAGTAGTGGCCACGAGTCGTAAGCACAAATTAATGTCAAGTTCATGTTTTGGATTTCGGGTTTCTTTCTTAAGTTTCTTATTTTTATGGGGCGCCGACGCCACCGGTGATCGGTCCGACTGACGGAACAATCGAGTGTAGCGTCTGTGGTCCAAAAAACCCAGACAGAAACCCAAAAATCCACGTGCTCCCGACTTGTGACGGCTAGTATACATGCATGCATGCAGGCATGTTGGACATAATTTTGCCTTAATATTATTGCAATTAGAGTTAGAACGTTTTTAATTAGTAGAATTACCCCACTTGTGTGATTTTTTTCAACTTATCTTTCATTTTCAACTTATTTTTCAGCTGCTACCTGCCTGGGACCAAAGTAAAGAAGTACTCTGCTTTGTCTCCTACTCTGTATTCACACACAACATTATGACAGACAGGTATGTCATTTCATAACTACTTACGATGGTATAGCTTTTAGCTTTCATGCAGATGGCAAAGGGAGGATGCCAGCGGGAAGGAGACGTGATGGAAGAAGTTGACCAATCACATGCATAGAGCAGAGAGATGATGTGAATTTCAACCAATGTGATTAGTCAATTTCTTGATGATGGAGCCCACAATCATGATCAGTAATACATTTTTGTAGACAGTCAAACATGAACCAGTCTAATGATGATACCAATGACTTGAAATAAACAAAAATATTATAATAAAAATAAATATTATGTACTGCATACACATATACATATAAAATACATATACAAATAAAATATTTAAAATTTGATTACAAAAGAATTTGGGATTTTTTGAGGTGGGAACGCACTTGTAATACCTCCGATATTGCAGATGTATATAGGTGGCGTGGCGGTGACCATCAGGCCGGCTACCTGCTTGTTTACATTAGACATTTCTCCCGTATCGTGGGTGCGTTTACAAATAAATAAACTCGGATATACAAACAACCAGACACAAAACAATTACCTGAATTAATTTTTTCGCATTCAGTAACCGGCACGACTCGTGAGCACAAAATTCCAATTCATTTTTGGGTCCCTTTGGCAGAATGAATATATTTTTGGGCGCCCACGCTGCACGCGATTCGTCGGACTGACGGAACCATCGCGTGCAGCGCACCCCGCCTCCTTCATTCCGCCAAAGAGACCCAAAAATTAACTTGAAGTATATGCTCACGACTCGTGTGACTACTAACATTACTACATACTAATGAAGTAATCTCTAACAGGATGTCTGCAGCTTCGAGCGGTACCGGTGGGTATAACGTTCAGTTCAATCAACGGACATCGTTGCGACTGATCTCGGATCTCGCCGCACTGGGGAGGTACTTCAACGAGTGTCCTCATCTCGTCACCAGGGTGTGTGCTGGTGAGAAGGATGTGGGTACGTATATTTGTTGCGTTATTTAGTTGCCATTGTAAGAATTTATTTTTCTTCAATTTAATGAAGCTAGATTCTATAACTTGTGGTCAGGTTACTGTTCTCAATAAACACCCTAAAGAAAATAATACATACATACCATTACGCCTGTATTCCCCGAAGGATTGGCAGAAGTGTACCAATGTACACGAACAGTTCGCAGGTATGTTTGGGTCCCAAATTAATAGGATCGCCTCCTATTACCATTACCCGGGCACAAATCCTATCTCCGAGCTGCAACTGAAATAAAACTGCTCGACCTGGGAATCGAACCCAAGACCTGCAGCGATTAACTTTTTTTAAATACGAGACATCGTTAGCCTAGTGGTCCTAAGCGCGACTGCTACGCTAGAGGTCTTGGGTTCGATTCCGAGGTCGAGCAGTGTTATTGGGTTTTTCTATAAAGATAAAGACATTGCCCCATTTATTATCCCCAGGAATCTGCAGCATGGACCTCCGCAAGTTAATCCCAACAGACGACACGCGCTTCTTTTTAGAGAAGTTCTGTAACACTGACAACGCGCTAACGATACACGAGCGCTGTTTTATACTGCGCTGTGACGACTCCCCGGCGCAGGACTGCGGGAGGAGACCCTTTGTGGATGTTCAGATGACTCTCAAATATGCTGGAGTGAAGAATGACGCGCAAGGTCCACAGGTGATGGGAACAAATTAGCTCCGAAAACTGAGTTTATTTCAACATAACATACCATCACGCCTGTATTCCCCGAAGGGTTAGGCAGAAGTGTACCAGTGTACACCCACAGTTTGCCGGTATGTTTAGGTCCCACGTAATAGGGTGCAGGCCTATTGCCATTAATCGGGCACAAATCCTAACTCCAAGCTGCTACTGAGAATTTCATAGAAAAACCCAATAACACTTTTTGCTCGACCTGAAAATCAGACCCAAGACCTCTGGCGTAGCAGTCGCGCTTAGGACCACTAGGCTACCGAGGCAGTTTGTAGTTTATTTGGCAGTTTGTATGTAATAATACCAAATCATGTATAATTCTTTCAGAAATTTAATAAGCTGACAGCCCGCAGCGCGACCCACTTGGACAGCGGTCATTGTCGCGAGGCGGTTCCTCAAGAACAGATCTTCGACTTGCGCGCTGGCAGCTGCATCAATCTGCCCGAGGATGTAGGTGGGGCTGCCTACACTAATATGGCTGCTAGCAACACTGGCAGGTGATTTGATTTTACGATATCTGTTATAAACAATCTTATCATTATTTTATTTAGTTTAAGCGGTTTTTTATGACAATTTATCCTACTACAGCTAGTATTTGACCGCAATTTTATCCGCGTAGATGTAGGCTATGGCGGACGCATACAATGTCACGGAATAAAAAGTAACCTATGTCCTTTCTTGGGGTTAAACCACAACGTTAAAAATTTTGAGTAACCCCCGACAAAAGAATAAAAATCCCTACCGTAGCCAACAAGAGAGCTGATAACTTTAAAACCGCTGAACCGATTTCCGTCAAACATAGCTAAGAACAGTCCCGACTAATTCACCTATCAAACACAAATAACAAAATGAAAATCGGTTCATGCGTTCGGGAGCTACAATGCCACAGACAAACACACACACAGACACGTCAAACTTATAACACCCCGTCGTTTTTGCGTCGGGGGTTAAAAACTCATCCGTAGCATAACAGATAGGCAGACAGACAAAGTTACTTTCGCATTTATAATGTGTACGGATTATAAAGCTGAAGAAGTTATTTTTTGTTTGTTCGAACTCGCTAATATACAACCCTTCATGTTTATCTAGTTTTTTCTATACTTTTCAGTGGCTCAATGTTCTGAGTACATAAAAAATCACACTTCCAGATACAAAACGGCATCCGGTGATACGGTCCTCCAATCTAACGAGATAGCGGAACTGATTAAGAAGATGTGTGACTCGTTTACTCTGAGTCAGGAGAAGTTGCTCGCCTCTCGCGTCAGGCCGGTGACGGCTGACATGCAAGTCCAGTGCGAGACCAAGATCATGAACGAAGGTGTGCAGGAAACCAAGAGCCAACCTGCGCTTGTTGCCGAGAAAAATACTGGAATAGAAAGGTGAATAAAACTGCTTGTTTTTTTTTTGGGATGGCAAACAAGTCGACTGCCCACATGATAAGTGGTCACTGCTGCCTAAAGACATCTGCTATATCAGAGGCCTTGCAAATGCGTTGCCATCCCAGAGACAAAGTTGAAATGTCATGCATGTAGTTACACCGGTACCCGTACCCTTTAAACTGGAACACAGCAACGCTGCTTTGCGGCAGAAATAGGTATGGTGGTAGTACTTCCCCGGACGAGCTCCTTCACAAAGAGCTCTACTTCTACTGATGACGACGGACAAAGGTGCGATATTTTGTTGATTATTTGGCGTTATGTGTATGAAAAAGCAGTATAATTCTTGAACTAAATTTATTTCAGACTAATACAAGTCGAGACAAGCAAAAGCGATACAAACGTTATACGTAACGAGAGAGGTGAACAACATTCAATATTATTTTCATTTATTTTTGTTAAATATACTATTCTAATAACAATTAATTTATAGAAATGGTGAAAGTGGCGATTCCCGCGTCGGAACGCGACTCCATAATGCAGAAGTTTGTTGACGAGCTGGAAGACTGGAAGGAACACCAGCAAGAAATGTTTAAATGTCAAGTAAGTTCTTCTTCTCTTTGGGGGAGGTCTACGTTCAGTAGTGGACCAGCTATAGGCTGAAATGATGATGATGAAGTTCTGTAGTACAGCACTTTGCAGATACGGTGAAAGAATTTTCAAAATCGAACCAGTAGTTCCAGAGATTAACTCGTTCAAACAAAACAACAAACAAATAAGTGCTTCAGCTTTATATAGGCTTAGATCTTTTAAACTTCGCAACGGTTTTTAAAAAGGTAGGTTTGTACGTATGGAACATTACGTTACGACCTAAGGAAGCAGAGCAGTAAACAAAGACTTAACTGAACGCGGGTGACACCGCGGGGTATATATATAGATAAGCCCAAGTGGCCTCATAATGCTTTCCTTTTTTTACATTTTTTTTTTGTACATTATTTCAGTTAAAATGCAAAGAAGAATATCACCTGGAACTACTAGCTCAAGAATGGTCCAAGAAGCAAGTCGAATTGGAGAGCAAGTTAAGCAAGGGTATTGAGCAGTGCCGTAACCTCGCGGCGGACCTGAGCCGCGCCACTGAGGACTTTAGACTGAGGGGGTACCGCAACACAGAGAGAGAGAAAAAGGTAAGCTTTGCTGCAGAAATTCGTTTATTTGGGGAAAAAATGATGATGATTTTGGTCGACGCAAATACCCTTTGACCAGAAGCCTAATTCTACTACTCAAAAATGTTTAAAATCTAGTCGCAATCATCAATGAATGAAGGTACAAGAGGCGTTTAAATGACAAAAAAGTTAAGTAAATCTTAAGCTTACCTATTTTATTTTACTTTATTAGGATATAAAATGTTTAGCCATTTCCTATAAAGTATATCAAGATTCATTTTAAATTTGATAATTGCCTATCAATCACAAGGAGCCAAGCCTGGCCTAATGGAACGTGACTAGGCGATAATCTCGCGAGTAAGTGATGCGACCGTCGCAAATAGATAACAAACATATTAGGCGCATTGCACGAACTTGCGATGATCGCGTCGTCGCTTTCTATTAGGACAACGCGTAAGCCTCGTATCTGTATCTCAGACAAAAATATCTAACATAATGAAAACTTCAACAAAACTATTGTACATGATTATTGTATTGACTGCCCTGAGTGAGCACCACAGACTTTTCTGCCGTTTATTTGTGCTCGACAAATACCTTGGGCACCGTCAAAGCCGCCGTCATAATCTGTTCGCACTACCGCTATCTAAATCTGTTGCTAGAGCCGAATCCCCAGTATGTCGAACCCTAAGGATGCTAAACGCCCTCCTGACTGCCGACTCTGAATGTGATGTGTTTGCTGATGAATGGAAGGAAATAATGCGTGCTTGTCTAGTGTTTTGTGAGAGACAGTATGCGAGGGTGTCCTCTGTTACATGCTAGTTTATGTTAGTTTGTGATGAGTTTAATTGGTTTAATCATTTACTCAAGTAATTATTAATAATTCTGTCCACAAATTGTATATCATTGAATTTAATTATTGTATTGTATGTTATTTGAATGCTTATTTTATTTTAAAATTCATAATTCTATGTTAATTAATGTGTGGACCTGTGCCCTTTTAATTAACTATAAATAAATAAATGATTAGCTGTAAGTTTTGCAAAAATAATTAATATAAAATAAATAAATAAATATTTATTTTACTAACACCGGCCAGCAAGTCTGGGTCCTTGACTCAGAGAGACCAAAATAACTTTGACGTTTCTAATTTCATCTTTATATTTCAGTTGCTAGACGCAAAGAAAGGCCTGGAGTCCCACTACACAGCAAAATACCAGGAGCTACGAGAAGCGTCACAGAAGATGGAGGATGACATGAACCACCAGCTCAAGCTGAAAGACATGAAGATCGAGGAGTTGGAGGCTAGGATACATCAGCTCCAAAAAGAAGTGGAGATGCTCAAGGTAGTAAAGGAATTTACTTTATTTATAACTGGCTTCTGCCCGCGACTTTGTCCGCATAGGAGTCTAGTACACAATGAATCATATTCTATGGCACTCGGCAATAGTCCAGCTTGCTATTTGTGAAATATTTTTTGTAATTAGACCAGTTCTTCCGGAGATTACCTCGTACAAACAAACAAACAATATTACCTCATAATAATATAATATTAATATAGAGAAGTTGATCATTATTTATTATTATTTGTCCTGGGTTCAAGTCCCAGGTCGGGTAAAATGTGTAATTCGGTTTTCCCATTAGGAGTTTGGTAGTTAGTGGTGTGATACCCCCGTGCTTCGGAAAACACGTAAAGCCGTTGGTCCCGCGCCTGATCCCTTTCCGGTCGTGTCGGAATACCGGTCCATCGGACTATGAGAGTGAGAGAAGAGAGAGTGCATTATCTGTTTATACACACTAATATGCACTGCGTACTTGGCTACTCCACATTGAGATTGGCCGCCGTAACAGAAATCGTTCTAAAGGATATTATCAATGTATGAAATGTCTTGATATAAGTACTTTAAGTATTATTTCCCTTAACTTAAAAGTACTGATAAATGTGTTTCAGGCGAGTATAAAGAACACTGAAAAGGAATCCGAAGGTCGATACTCTGGCCTGACCAAAGATCAAACTGCAAGCCTCATACAGGAATTAGTAAGTTTAATTAACAAAGTTTATTATTTTTGAATTTTAATTAGGTACACCTCTGACTGCCTCGTTAGCCTAGTGGCTCTAAATGCGACTGCTACGCTAGACGTCTTGGGTTCCATACCCAGGTCAAGCAAATAGTCTTATTAGGTTTTTCTACGAAATTCTCAGTAGCTGCTCGGAATTAGGATTTGTGCCCGGTTAATGGCATTAGACTCGCCGCCTATTACTTGGGACCTAAAAACATACCGGCTAACTGTGAGTGTACATTGGTGCACCTCTGCCTAACCCTTTGGGGAATACAGGCGAGGTTAATTAGGTACTGTGGTCACCCTTACGGTCAAACCACGGTACCGGGACGTAATGTACTTCACTATAGGGCTCCAACTATACAAATTAAAGCCACAAACGTTTTATAACTTCATTATATCTTTTCACTGACACATATGTCACTGACTCAAAGGAGGTCAAACAAGTGCCTTCACTTATAAAAAATTGTCTATTCTAATTCCAAAAAGGAATTCGACTGAGTGTTTGGACATAAACTGTTTCAGCCAGGTTGATACGGTGAACAACCTTCACAGTACACACGGCTACATATCAAGCTATTAATTTCCAGTATAAGCTGACCTCTCGTTGTATGGAAATCCTATACAATGAAAGATCAGCATAAACTGGAAATGTATAGCTTGATATGTAGCCGTGTGTACATGGTTATTATTATGGACACGCTAAATGTCGCAGCAATAATTTGACCACACGGTTAATGCAGTGGTTGAAAGGATTGGCTACTAAGGGTTTGATATCCGTATGGAGAAAATATTGGTATTGCTTATAGGTAATTGGTTCCACGTCTGATTATTTGTGTATGTGAATTTATATACATATTTGTAAATACACCCACGACACTGGAGAAATTCCTAGAGTGGCCAATGATTTTAAAAATAAATAAATTGATCAATATATCTTGGTAAATGTCAACAAAAGTGAAATGGTCTCAATTTATGTTAACAAAATTACAAGATGAGATTACTTTAATTTTGTTGAGCGGTCCAGTTTTATGTTTGACTGACAGCATTCCAATATTACTACGGGTATGTACTGAATTCATGGCTAAAGTTTTCGTTATAATGAAAATTCCATTCCATATACTTATAATTAACCTTAATTTTTGATTTATTTGAGGTATCAAGGTAAATAAATAACCAAATCAATTTGCACCCTATTTCTACCTTAACACAGCTTATTGTATTCGCAGCGTTACTTGGAAGAAAAGTTGGACAGCGCGGTACAGTCTAAGTCGTTCTTCAAAGAGCAGTGGGGCCGCGCCGTCAGGGAGCTGCACCTCGTCAAGCTGCACACCAGGAAGCAGATGTTGACGCAACTGCAGCAGGATAGGAGAGAGCTCGGCGAGATGGGGTATGACACATCACTATTCCCTATAAGATATTAGATTGTAAAAATACTTTAATAACAAGAAGTAATCTATGTATACATACTATTACGCCTGTATTCCCCGAAGGGTTAGGCAGAAGTGTGCCAATGTACACCCACAGTTCGCCGGTATGATTAGGTTCCATATAATAGGGGGCGAGCCTATTACCATTAACCGGGCACAAATCTCTACTTCAAGTTGCTACTGAGAATTTCATAGAACAACACTAATAATCTTATAATCTGTGCATGTAAGTAAAAAATAATATTTATGTGTTTGCCCTATTTGTGTTCCTGAATCATTGATCCATTTGGGTACTAAACATCACCAATTAATTGACATACTTTTTATGAGCTAGCAAAATGCGATAACTGTGTTTCGGAATTATTGGAAATGGTGACCAAATTGTCCAAATTATGAAACTTTGGTGGGTAGTTCTGTGTAAAATTGCGAAGGCTCCCGGCATAAAAAAAACAATGGTAACAAGGTTGCGGGCAACAGTTAGCTTTATATAAAAAATCGAAAATGGTCATACTGCCTCGGTGTCTACCGAGGCAGTATGACCATTTTGGATTTTTCTAGCGTAGCAGTCGCGCTTAGGACCACTAGGCTTAGTGGCCCTAAGCGCGACTGCTACGCTAGAGGTCTTGGGTTCAATTCCCAGGTCGAGCAAAAAGTGTTATTGGGTTTTTCTATGAAATTCTCAGTTCGCAGCTCAGAGTTAGGATTTGTGCCCGGTTAATGGCAATAGGCTCGCCCCTTATTACATGGGACCTAAATATACCGGCGAACTGTGGGTGTACATTGGTACACCTCTGCCTAACCCTTCGGGGAATACAGGCGTGATGGTAAAATGATCATCTACTTTTTTCGATGACAGTACCAGCAAGAGCTGACCGTGCAATTATAAATAAATACAGAGTTCCAATTTCTGAGTATGAACAGCTTAACACAGCAAGTTACTAAGATATTATTAACACATTTAAAATCGTTTATTTTGTTACTCAGATTGGACCCAACAGATGATCAAGACGGAAACAGCATCAATCAAATACCTGTTGATTTGAAGAAGTTAAAAGATGACTTCTATGTGGACATACTCGCGAACACACCCGCACTTAATACGCATTCTTTGATGAGTAAGTGATACATTTTATGTGACTGCTCAGAAAAAGGATTGTTATGTTTTCTAGATTTTATGCGTATGTATGTCATCATCTGCTTAGCCTTTTCCCAACTATGTTGGTTCCAACCGGAAGCAGCTGAATACCAGTGTTTTACATGGAGCGACTGTAATGTGTGATGTATGTTAGTTTCTTTATTCCTGAACCGATTTGGATGATTAGCGTTTGCAGGAACGGAGCCAAGTGGCATTTTTTGCAATGGTAGTCCTGATTTCTTATATTTTTTTTAATTATTTGTTTTTATAAACGACATAATAGGAAGGTTGACTAAGTACTGAAACCGAACCCCTTAAGATGTTGATGAAGCTTGATAGAAATTAAAATTAATTTAACGTTATTTCAGATTCTGCTGGTCCTGACGATTTAGATATATTCAACGATCTTAAGTGAGTGCAAGTGAATATTTCATGAACAGAATTCTTGTAGTTTTTACGTTCGAAATCTAGTCACAATCGTATCTCTGCGGCAATCAATGTTAAAAAAATTATATTGCAAACGTTCCTGAAATAACTAGAATTGTCTCCATTGATATTAACTGTATATATATTATTATCTATATTATATTGTGTATTACAAAAATGAAGCTGTTCACGTACAAATCACACAAATCACACAAATCTTTATCATTTACATAAACGACGCAATTAAATCAAACACTCAAATTGCTCTGGATTTTCATCTAGATTGTTTTTTTTAGTAAAATAGACAAGTAAAAAATCTAAAATTATTTCTCATACTTTTCAGGAATGCCCCAAAAAATCCAATGAACGAGAGAATCAACGAATTGATAGCGCAACGAGATAGACTGGTTCTACAAGACAACCCGGACGAGGACCTGCTTAAACAATTGAACCACGAAATACGAAGCATGCTTCTCAACTACGGCACATGACGTCATGACCGTACAGACTTGTACCACTGCTAATACTCAAACTGTACTGTGCTCTTCTATAGGTAAACCTTCACCGAAAAAGTAATGTTTAATTCAGAAGTTAGTAAAAGCTTACTGAATGTTTATCATTCGAGTCCATTACTACACTTACGCCCTACCAAAATAGAAATAAGATTAGGTAACGCAAGTTAAGCGCTAACTACCGCGGGTGCTTGCGACAGGTTGTGAAAATCCAAGTCTAATTATTTATTATAATTAGACCATTAAGTACGTTCAAAATCTAGTCGCTATTTCATCTCAGCGACAATCAATGTCTAAATATGTAGGTAAACTATAGAGTTTTTTGGTAGATTGAGAATGAGATTAGATTGCGATCCTTTCTGAAAAAATTGTAGAATTGCCTTCCAGATCTATAGATGTCTCCGAGATACCTCCGAGCGAGTAGATACTATACTAGTTAAACTAGATGAACTGACATTTCAACCGTTCACAATGTAAAAAACTAGTTAGCTATATTATATTGTCATATTGTTATTAACTCCGTGATTCATTTTGCAGTTTAGATCTTTTTAAACTATTAAATAGCTACTAGCTACTAGTTAATAACTGCATATCCTTTGTTGGAGATCCTAAATAAATAAATAGTTCTCAATTTGACCACGCCCTAAGTATATGGCATTTTGCAGCCATCGATCGTTAGACCAATGTGAAGTTAGCGGTTTGCAAATGAAGCGAATGACGTATGCAAGTATATGCAAGAGATGGAACGTAAGTCGAGATATGAAACAATCGACTTACTTTATTTTTACTATTCGGTTTTTAAATGCCCAATGAGGTAATTAATTTGGAGTCGAATGTACCGCTTTGTGTTAGTTCGAAACAATTGTAGATTATTATTAAACATTGCGCAACTTTGTTTCCAAATGAATAAGGGGCAGAAAAACATTTGTCAATGCTAATTGTTGTTATCATGTTTTGTTGACTAGGTCTTGTTAAAAGATTCTTTAAAAATACATTTTGTGTGTAGTGTGTGCGTCGCAAAATTTTTCGTTGTGATATCGCACCGGTTTTATGTGTACCGGCTCTAAGTTAGAGAAATTGTTATTTATTAAATAAAATTTTAAGAACTGTTGATTTGTTTATTATTACATACTTTTTAAATAATATAAATATATGTAATCATACTAACGCCAAGCCGACCCCGAGTAACATGGGATGAGGGCAGGAAGTACTATGATGAATATAATCATACTGTAAGGCAAGGTGGATTTGCTTTGCTTACCAAGCGGGAACGGCGTCAGTGCATCGAAGGCGAGCGAGTCGAAGCGTTGTTTTACGCATATGTCACTGCAGGCAAGTGTCATTATTCGTGCGTGCCGCTCGATCTCAAAGATCGACTTCGGCTGCCAATAAGTTGAAATGAATAGACGTCTAGATTGGTGTGAATGAGCCTTGACTATCCGGTGATCCGGACTTAACTGTGTGTAAACTAGGTTAACGAAAATTCTCCTTTTAAACACAGGCTTCAGTACCAGCTATGCTACACAATATTTTATTTCTTACGGCCTCAAAAATATAACATACCATTACGCCTGTATTCCCCAAAGGGTTAGGCAGAGGTGTACCAGTGTACATCCACAGTTCGCCGGTATGTTAACGACCCATGTAATAGGGGGCGAACTTATTGCCATTAATCAGGCACAAATCCTAATTCCAAGCTGCTACTGAGAATTTCATAAAAAAACCCAATAACACTTTTTGCTCGACCTGGTAAGCGAACCCAAGATCTCTACCGTAGCAGTCGCGCTTAGGACCACTAGGCTAACGAGGCAGTCTCGAATAATATAACGTGTTTTAAACGAGCATCTAATAAACTTTAGTCGATTTTTTTAATTAGTTACTATATTTTACGTTTTTCACCTCACCTCTATTTGAATGACGTATCGTTATGATTGCAAATCATTTGACGTATTATTTTATTTATTCGCGATTGATTCCGATCTACAAAAAATAAGAATTGCAGAATTTAATGAAGATTAAATCGTGTATGATTGCAGTGACGCTCATTTTTATTGCCTATTAAAGTATTATATGATTGTTGTTTTGTGCTAAGTCATGGCAAAAACCAAAGTTACAGGAGCTACGAGCAGACTAAAGCAAGATTACCTTAGGCTGAAAAATGACCCCGTTCCATATGTAACGGCGGAACCAGTGCCGTCTAATATTTTAGAATGGCATTACGTGGTCAAAGGACCAGAGAAGAGCCCGTACGAGGGCGGGTACTATCATGGAAAAATCATATTTCCTAGGGAGTTCCCATTCAAACCACCATCTATTTACATGATCACGCCGAATGGTCGGTTCAAGACAAACACTCGACTGTGCCTTAGCATCACGGACTTCCACCCCGATACATGGAACCCAGCATGGTCAATATCTACGATTCTCACTGGTTTACTAAGTTTCATGCTAGAGAAAACACCAACATTGGGATCTGTTGAGACTACGGATTTCCAGAAGCGTTGCCTGGCGGGGGAATCTTTGGAGACAAATATTAGAAACAAAATGTTTTGTGAGTTGTTCCCGGAGTATGTTGAGGAGATTGAGCACCAACTGAAGCTGCGGCAAGAGGCAATGCGGCAAGCAGAGAACACCAACACAAGTGATGGTGATGTTATAACTGAGCAGCAGTCCAACATGTACTATATTTTGACTAATTTATTTGTGTTGATAGGCTTTGTATTCCTGGCATACATGGTCAAGTATGTCTTAGTCTCAATATCCAATGATTAGGCAAATAGATATGCTGTTATTTTTAATGTAAATATTGTAATTTATTTTGTAAATACATTTATTCCATTAGAGGCAAATTTTGAAGTTAATATGACATTGTGCTAAGCATACTGAATTGGTGTAGTATGAAACTCATTCATTAATAATCCCAACATAAAATTATTGACATACTCAGTAGTGATTCTAACATTGGCAAGCGAGAGGAACATTCGGAGTAATTATTTTTCTAATTTATTGTAATAAAATGTTTGTGTTAAATATATTTCAATGTTGATACACTTTTCTGAAAAAAAAAACAGGTATACTGCAGCTGCATAGTTACCAACTTATTAGTTTTTTAATATTAATCTAACTCTTCAAACTGTGTCTAGTTTCCATTTTATTTTGTTATCTCCTACCATATTGACAGAAGAAATTTTAAATGTAGAGGTCGGAAAAGTGTTCCTTACAGGATTAGCTATTGCCCAAGTTGTTCTGTTTAAAAGTGCTAGTTCACATTTTTGCTGCTTTGTTACAATGTTTAAATTATGCAAATAAATTAAAATTATTGTAGCAGTAATAAGTAAACCCTTTGAATTTGTAATACCTACATGTTGAGTGTTAATGCACTTTAATTTTTAACTATTTTATAAAGCATACACACCATTATAGTTTTTAGATATTCTTTGTGATGAATAGCTAGGTAGTGCATTTCAAATTAGAGAAAGAAGGTAGTTCATTGTGATATATAGTTTTCCACTCTTGCAAATATTCTTATTCAAGAATTGCAAATAGCTTTTAATGTAAAATCTATATGTCAAGTTGCTTACTAGCAAGTAAATGTAGTAATCTCAACAAACATTGATGTATTGCGGCTTATTATGTGTCTATGTCAGTAATTTGTTACGTCAATATTACTATTCCCAGTATGATCGTAAAAGTATCTCATGGCTTTTCACATTTTATGTCATGTAGCATTAATAGACATTGCATTGATTTATATTATCTCAATGTACTAATAATAACCATGTAGTCTCATTGTAGAAAATGTTTACCTAATCTTTCCATGTTTATATTGAGCCTACTGCATTTAAATTGTGTTGTACCTGTAGTTAATTATTATATTGAAACTGTAACTCAAATATGATAGAAATAAAAATTATTTGCCTCTGAACATTACTGTTAATTTTTAAGGTGTGTAATGGCTTATGTTTAGCCCCAAAAACATTTTATTCTCTGTAAATTCAATTACATAAATTTACATATTATAAACTCATTTCATTCTGGAAATGTGTGTAACTATATTTTAAGTTGTATGTATCTATATATCTTCTCTGATGTATCTATTTCTTGATCTTACGTTTATAAATAAAAGTACTTAAGTTGAGTATGTTATTCTTCCATAATGCCTTGCTATATATTTACAGTTCCAAAGTGGTAGGCAACTCATTTTTTTAACTTTGTAAATCTCATAAATCTAAATGTTTACGCAACATAAATATAGTATATGGCCAATAAATATAATGCCATAATTATAATGTGCACACATTCATTAATCTAATATGTGATTATAATCATTGTTCTGTTGATTTTAGCAACTACAAATTGTTTAAAAATCTAGTAAAATGGTATTTTTCTATGAAATGTTGTTTTATTTGTATTTAAAATAAAATATCAAGTATATTATGAACCCATTTATTTAATTAACTTCAATAGGGACCTACATAATCAGTATCATTTCCATAATTTAAATGTTATTTGTATGAAATGCATACAATTATACAGAAGACAGGATGATGTACTGTGACTTTATTGGCTATATGCTCTTGTATACAATGTATTCTGTAAGGACATAATGAAAAAGGTAGACATAATTAATAAACATCTAACATTGCTTTACTTTTTCATTTATCAATATACCTATGCCTAAGTATAATATTACCGAGGTTTAAAAAGCACATAAATGGTGTTATCAATGTTTTATAACTTAAATTGATTGATATAAAAAAAGAAAACTTATTTTTACAATACACATCACCAAGTACATACATAAACTCATTGCTTTTTACATGATATAAATAACTATATACTTAAAAATCTAGTGTTACTACTTATAACTAAGTATTTCTAATATAAATCTTTAAAGTTATATAGCTAGAAGGCTAACAATTTTCGATAATTATTTGTGGTCTTTCATTTATTGCAGATTAAAAATTTCACCCAACTGCACAGCATTGTTATGTAAAAATCTCTCTTGGTGAATTTAGTATAGATTGAGATCTTATCCCAAGGCTTTAGAAGGGAGGTTTTGTTTCCTCAAAAAGGATTTTTACAGAACAGCTCTGCAGATGATGACTTACATAGGTATATAAACATGATTTACTGTTTATTAACTTGTCATTACTTACTCTCTTCCTCATCATCATCCCAGTCACTAACTAAACTTTTGATGTTGTCATTTTTTGGGACTTCTGGATTTTCTGGTGAACTAACATTAAAATCCTTCACCTCATCTGTTGTTGGCTCAACAATATTTTCATTGGTAGAAATCGTTTCTTCTTGGGAATCATTATCTTCCCAATCATTTAGTAGCGACGATAATTTCTGTTGTACACGTGGGCTTTGTGCAGCAGTATTAAGTGGTGATTCATTTAATGGAGGTAGTTGCATTTCTTGGCTTGACGAGTCTTCTTCTTGTGAAGAAATAGCACTTTCCTCAGTTTCATCTGCATCTGCAACCTCTGTGGCATCCGCGGCATCTGCAGCCTCTGTGGCATCCACGTCATCTGCAGCATCCGCTGCATCTGCAGCCTCTGCTTCAAGGTGAGCAGCCATTTGTTTTTGCATTTCTTGTTGAATGTTTTCTATTGATTCTTCTACTTCTGGTGTTTCTTCAGCCAAAGGTTGTTTTTGAGAAATCTCATTTGAAACAATTTTAGCAAGTCTGTTACCATCGTCTGCAACATCATATTCATCCTCGGACCATTCTAATGCTAAGTTTTGGACTTTTTTCTCAGCTACTTCAGCATATGCAGGCTCCTCATTGTTGGTATGATCCATTACCACAATATCATCATATGCTTGCGATTCTATGATATGTGGGTCTTGGCTTTCTGATGTTTCATCATCAGACTTTTTGATTTCTGGGTATTGGTTTATAGTTACAGAATTAACAGTGTGTTGTTGTTGGTTGCCTATATTTTGGAGGGTAGATGGTTCTACTAAACAACCTGTTTCAATTGCTTGTTCTAATACTTTTTCTCTTTGAACTGGTTGTTTTATTACATCCTCTAATTCTGTTGGTTGTTCCATAATATTTTCCAACTTCACTGGTTGATCCATAGGAGATTCCGTTTCAATTAGTTGTTGTGGTACATTTTCAATTTGCACATGATGTTCTATAATGTTTTCTGTTTGTAATGGCTCCATCACATTTCTTGTTATTGGTTCTTCCATCATATTAACAGTTGTTTGGTGTATTTCATTTTCCAGTGGTTCTTCCATTACTATAACATTTTCTGTTATAAGTGGTTGTTCAATGACATATTGTGTTCCAATTGGTTGGTCTATCATATTTTGCTGTTCTTGTATAATATCTGTTTCTATTGGTTGTTGTAGTACACTTTCTGTTATCATTGGGTGTTCTAGCATATTTCCTGTTCTCATAGGCTGTTCCATGACATGCCCTTGGGCTGGTGGCTGTTCCAGCATATTTACCATTGCCACTTGTTCTTCACTATGTTCTTGGTTAGTATGGATGTCAGGTATTGATTTAGCTTGAGGAAGAGTTTCAACAGTACCATATGCAGTTAAAGTTGCTGTTTCTTTGTCAATCATGGTCATGCTTGTGACATTATTTCCGTCTTCTATAGTCTCATGTTGAATAGGTTGATTTATTTCTTCCATTCTTACATCTGATTGATGAAGAGTAACATCAGTTTCACCTGGAGATAGCTCTTTTTGAGGTTCTGGTACTAAATGTACTTCTTGAAGCTCACCTAAGGTATTACCAGTTGCACTATGCATTTGTTCAGTTCCTAGTTCATTGGAACCCAACAGTACAGTGTGTGGAGGTAATTGCATTTGCTGACCTTCTAAAGTCTGCATATTATTTTGCCAAGTTTGTTGCACCTGTGTTTCTATACAATGTGTATTCATAGCCGGCGTAGACGTCGTTATAGTTTCAAAATTTTGTGTTATGATTGCAGAGGACTGCACATACTGTGCTCCTATCCCTCCTGTAGTCAGAATTTGGAATTCCTTATTTTGATCAACAGGGTGACTATACACAACTACAATATTAGAATCTGCAGTAGAAACAGCTTCAGTGACATTCATAGGATATTCATGTGGAAGAATCATCATTTCATTACCTGTAGTATTGTCTAAGTCGATTGCCGTCTCTACTGCCTGGTTGGGGTGTGGCCCAGTTAATACAGTCAGGGTTTTGTTTGCACCACCATCGTCAAATATAATGGGATGATTAGAAGCCATCAAAGCTTTGTATTCGTCTTCATTTGATACCACAATTTGTATTGGTTGATTTAGGTTTGTAGACTTCTTTATTACCATACTGGACTGTGGCTGCACGTTTTCTTCAATTTTTGGGTTTTGAGTGTATCCCACAGATGTAGTAGGTTGTTGAATTGACTCCAAAGAATCAGTTTCAACCATTTCTGACATTATGTAGTCTCTGTTGCAAGGCTTTCTTTTTTTAGGAACAAGTTGATGATCTTTCATTACATATTCAGTGTTGTCTATTAATACAACTTCTTCATTCTGATTATTGGATGTTGTGTCCATGGGCATTTTAATATCTTGGAAAAAATCATTGTGCACTGATGGAGCTTGATTGACATTTCTACTGGGCTTGACCTTTAGTGCTGGTTTTGGAGTACCAAAGCCAGGATTTAGAATCTTTTGCTTTGCATTATGTTGTCTTCTGGTTGAAAGCTGTTTTTCACTTGACAGTCTTTGCTGAAGTGGATACTGTAAATCCATCTCATCAAAATCATTGTCATAGCTTGTACTAGGTTTAAATTTACTTGAAACTTTTGCTCTTGGGCTTTCTTCTACATGTTCCTTTTCTTCATCAGAATCATCAATTATACAGTCAATCTTTGCTTCCTGTTTGTGATGAGCTTTAATGTGTGCATAAAGATTTATCTCCCGCAAGAACACTTTTAAGCAATAAATGCATTGCAGATTTGATTTTTTATCAGCACTGTACTTGTGCCCTGTATTTTGTATATGTGCTAGTAGTTGAGTAGAAGAAACAAACGCTGCTGAACAAACATTACAGCGGAAGTTTTTAATATCTTTATGACTCTGCTTGTGTTTTGCTAGCAGCACATCAGTTAATGCAATATAACTACACAAGTTACATTTAGGGAAATGATACTGAGGTGGTGGTTGTACACCATGATGAGAATAAAGGTGGTGCAATAAGTAATTTCTCTTCAAAGATCTAAGGCCACAGTATTCACAAATGTTAGCCACTGGTTTTTCATTGTGCACTTCTACTAAATGACGGCGGAATTTATAGTATGAATTGAAATGCAGAGCCTTACCAGGTGTGCCACAGATTAAACATATCCAAGGACCCTTAGTATTATCGGCACCCATTGCTATAAGTTTTGCTGCTTGCTTAGAATCAATGACATCCGTTTCATATGTAAAATCATCATCTTCCGTTTTTAACTTCAGCGGTTTTTCTTCTATATATGTAGGAGCTGTAGATTGTTTTTGCTGTTTTTTACCTTTAGGAGTTACAGTATCCATAATCTTCAATTTTATATTTTTATTACTTTTAACCAAATGAGGATACTTCTTTAAGACTTCACTTATTATCCTTGCATGGTCTAGGTTAGAAGCAGCTTTACTGTCCTTAGATTCTATTGTAACTTTTGGACCACCATTTCCATCATTGGGGTCCAAGATCTGATCAAAAAGCTGGTCTGTATCTTTATCATTGTTCATATATGATGATTTGAACAAATCTGGTTCATCATGAATACTATTATCATATAGATTATCATCTTTGCAAATTATCCTTTTACATTCGACAATGTCTATTGTTGACAAACTAGACATTTTCTTGGATCCCGATGCATCATTAAAAACATTGCCCCGTTTAGCTTTATATCGTTTGACCGTATCTGGATGGACCATTAATGGCTGGGAAGTATATGATATACTGCAGAATGAGTTGTCAAAGATGTTGTCTGTATCCAGCTCTTCGGGTACTTCGTATCTTGTTGGACGTGGGTCACCTATGACCAATTTTTGAGTAGTAAAAGAGTCTTTTGATATAGGAGATGGAGGACGATATGTACTATTATAAATTTTATCAGTTTTACCACCACTTTGATAAGACTTTTTTTCTCTGAATACTACATTACTCTCAAATGCTTTACTGTAAGAGCGTTTATTACTGGAGCTTGTGGAAGGCATGGATGATGATGTTTTAGCAAGTTTGGGTTCACTTTGGACAGTTTGTCGTGTAAACTTTTTGATACCACTATAACTGTGAGCGGGTGTTTTTGGCGCCAAGTTCCGATGTGACTCGAGAAGTTTACTTAACACTGGCATATTGAGAATCTGAGATGTTTGATACAGTCTTTCTAGTAAATCCATCCTGAATTCCAAATGTCCGGTGTACATGAAGTTCACAATCGGCACGACAACATCCGCCTGCAGGTCGTCCGGCATCACCAGACAGTCTTCGTACATTTCACATGTTCGTTCCAGGAGTTCGAAGTACTCAGTGCACGCATTGAGTACTAGTCGGTGTACTTTCAGCTGGGCATTATCTTGAAACTGAAGCGTCAGGTCGCAGTAGTCGGTTCGGTTAAAAAAGTGCTTTAGCCTTTGGAGGAAATATATCCCCCAGTTGTCAACTTTCACTTGCTTCACGTCAGACATTGTTGCGATTTAGCTGGCCATATTTTAGACTGCAAACAGCATACCGGGCGCTGAAACAGAAGTTCATCGCCATTATAAATAAGCATCAACATACTTACGTGCGATTAAGCGCGGCAAATATTGATCCAGAAAACGTTTGACATAATAATATTTCATTGTTAGTTTGATCGGAATGATGCTACACACACACGTTACACCCAGTTTTACCAACGCGTTTCACATTTATTATTTCACTTGAATTTTCCGCCACATAATGCAGTGTTTTATTCATGGAACTTACCGATATTGGCCAAACGGAATACTTTGTATTTCGTTAGCTTGCTCTCGTCACAATCAAACAAAATTACTGCACCAAATTCAACACAAGTTGACACGGTGGACGTAAGATGGCGGTGTACGGCGGCGGCCTCAATTGGAAACGCGAAGCTTGTTTGACGCTTTGATGGAGATGCTGTTATGTAGTCATAATAACTACCACCTTATTATTTTCTACGCAGAATTTTTTTCTCGCACGTTATTTTAAGCTGCAGGATAATTATGTTAATGGAGAACGAAATTTTGTAAACTTTTCTCCGTAAAATAATTTAATTACGGTAAACGTTGTTGATATGACTGCGCACAACTGTACAGTGACGCCATCTGCGACGACGATTCTTTCACTGCGCGCGTTCTAATTTTACTCAGCGGCGGCGGCGCGGCGTTCACTTCACACAGCGGAAAGTGAATATGACGCATTGAAACGGAACCCACTATACTTGTCTATTATTACATAAAGGTATCTATAATAGGGCAATAGAGGGCTCTGATTGCAGCATTTTTTGCTTAATTTACTAAAATATTGCGATTCCAATTAAAGTGACCCTTTTTAATACATTATTTTAGTCTTTTGTAATTTTTAAAAATGACCTTGCCTTGTTTTCTCCGGACAGTATCAATCACTGTCTTCAGGGTTATTCTGTGACGGCCACTGTCATGTTCAACAGAACGCAGCACATTAGTATTGCAGTGTATTTTTGTAATATTAAAGGGTGTTTTATGTTCATGCTTATTATTTTATAACACCAACACATCTACTATTCATTTTCTCGGTGACCTTGCAACACACACAGATCAAGAGTGGGTGATTGGTGACCTACCGATTGCATTTGGTAGGGGGCTCTGTGATAGACGTATGGTCTGCAACAACAGCCGATTAAAACTTGCCAGTCCATTTGCATGCCATCTCTACTTACATGTGAATCTAGCATTCATATTCAGCATTTAAGGTAACAGCTAAGAGTTCATTTTAGGCACTTTGATTTTTATAAAAAAATCTAAAGTATAACTGCCTCGTTAGCCTAGTGGTCCTAAGCGCGACTGCTACGCTAGAGGTCTTGGGTTCGATTACCAGGTCGAGCAAAAACTGTTATTGGGTTTTTTTATGCAATTCTCAGTATCAGCTCGGAGTTAGGATTTGTGCCCGGTTAATGGCAATAGGCTCGCTCCCTATTACGTGGGACCTAAACATACCGGCGAACTGGTGGCTGTACATTGGTACATCTCTGCCTAACCCTTCGGGGAATACAGGCGTGATGGTATGTGTATGCTAAAGTAAAAAAAAATCTGGTCGTACGCTTATCGTTCCCCAACTTATAGACTATATGCTATAGTATCCATTTTTTTATTATTGTTTTATATTTACCTTCAATGTTTTCACATATAGGAGCAACAAGAATATTGTAAGGATTTTGTAAAAACCAAATTGGAAAGAGTGTTAGTGGAGTTTCTTGCTCGTTCTTTTTTATAGAGACCTACCTACGTTATGGATTGAGCAACTAGCTTCAACTTTTTGACTAACTGAGCGATTCCTTGACAATTCAAAAGTGCCCGTAAATGGTCATTGAAATAAATACTTTGACTTTAATTTGACTACTTACTTGTTTTTATGTGGTCCTTACTACGCAAAATAATACGAAATCCTTACTAACCGACTAGGTAAGTAACTTTGCTATGATCGTATTCGCAATGCAACTGAACTTGGGAGGGTACCTACTTACTCCGCACAAAAACAGTTCACACTTATAATGCACAGCGGCCGGCTCCCGGGTCAAATGATAATTCGTTCAAGTGTTGGGCATTATAAGCGTTCAGCTATGGCGAAGGATAAATTTTTAGCAAATAAAAAGTCGAAGCAATATCTGTTTAATTTTATATTAGATAAAATTTATATTACAAAAAATACTACCACTAATATTGCTTGTTTGAGCGCGCTAATCTCAGGAACTACCGGTCAGATTTCAAAAAATCTTTCTACATTATATAGCCTGTTCATTAAGAAAGATTATTGGCTATAATATTACTACGCTACGACACACGGGAGCGGAGCAGTAATCAAAGAAAGAAAGACTAACGACAACAAAATCGAACAGAATGGTTGTATTATATATATATATATATGTGATGGTGTATTTAAAGTACCTGCAGTCTGTCTATAGTGCCCGGCTTGGGCGGAGCATCGCCGAGTCCTCGTGGCGGCCATCGGCGGCGGCGAACTCTCGCGTCCGGCCCTGGTGCAAGCCATGGTCCGGAGCGAGAGGGAATGGGATGCAGTCGCCTCCTTCTGTGAGGCAATAATGCTAGAGAAGGAGGCGGCGGGACGGTGGAGACAGCGGTTCTCCCGTCCCAGCCGCCGCGGTAGACGCTCCGGACGTCGGGAGCCGTGAGACGACTCCCGGGCACCGTAGATACGGGCCTGTGGACGGTGAGCAATGGGTAGCTTACCGTCCTTACGTTGCATAACGACAGGCCGTGTCGACGGAGCGTTCGTGTTCCACGCGCGCCTCAAAGAGATGTCAGCAAAGGGAAGGGGCCACAGAGGGCCGATGCCTGCCGGGGCTGCGGGTTGTTCGCAAGAGATACCGCGCACCCGGAACGCAAAGGGCACAAGAAGGAACATGGGTGGGTTTTAGTCAGTAAAAGTCTGACACTCCCTCCCGCCCCGCCCAGGGCGGGAAAAGTTATTTGATGATATCCCACCCACAAAAAAAAAAAAAAGTCTGTCTATAGTACCTACCTATTTAGCCATTGTAGATAGTAGACACTACACCAGCCAAGCATCCAGACAGCGATTTTCCACTGGCGGTAGAGTTGTTCTTTCTTGGTTGTTCCGTTCCGTAGGGAAGCCGGTAGGAATCTAGTTGTATGGAGTCCTTGCTACAGATATTCAGTCTCACTCCAGCTTAGTTTATGCCGTAGATTTATTAAATTGCTCACATAACTCCAGTCCATGAGCTAGTCTTGAATGCCCAGTGGTTAAGAGGCCTGAGTCGTGAGGTTGCAGGTTTGGCACCATGTAAGTATCAACATGACTTGTAATTCATAAGTACTTTATAAGTTTATCCTAGACATCACTGACGACAGTGAAGGAAAGCATTGTGAGGAAAACTGGACTTTATATTTAATATTATAAGTCTGAAATCCACAATTCGCCTTCGGCAAGCGTAAGATATAAGTCTCCACAAAGCGTTACCACATTGACCGATGCTTCTCCCATTCATCGGATTCCTGCGACTTGCGTAGACTTGCTGTGCTATAGGTACGCTTGCACCAGCCAGGGTTTTATAACTCTTAGTTTGTTGCTAACGCATGCCCATTATTATGACTTTTTGTAATCTAACCTAGTGTTAGCAAGTAATCCTAACTCAAGGTTTTGGTTAAAGTCGACCTTCTTAACTATACATTTCCAGTATAAGCTGACGTCGCATTGTATGAAAATCCTATACATGGCAATGTATAACTGGTTAGTAGCCGTGCGTACTAAACAGTATTTTTATCGTATGTAAATGTATAAATAGATCTGTCCAGACGCTGTCTTGCATTATTCTTCCACAAACACCCTTGACTTATTAGTTACCTAAATCGTCCAAAGTCGACTTTGGATCGATATGTTCAAGAAGATCTATGTTTGTTTCAACGTGTTTTTACAGAGGTATGATCTTGTCTTAAGACGTCACTAAGGAGCTTAAAAAAAGACATACCATCACACCTGTATTCCCCGAAGGGGTAGGCAGAGGTGTATCAGTGTACACCCACAGTTCGCCGGTATGTTAGGGTCCCATGGAATAGGGAGCGAGCCTATTACCATTAACCGGGCATAAATTCTAACTCCGGCTGCTACTGAGCATTTCATATAAAACCCAATAACACTCTGCTCGACCTGGGAATCGAACCCAGGACCTCTGCGTTTGGGTCACAGATATTAATATGTGTACTAAATTTCAACTTAATCGGTTAAGTAGATTCGGAGATAATTGACTGTAACAGTCGAACACACGAGTGATCCTTTAGACGTACGGAACCCTAAAAAATGACAAAAACTCACTGCTAATTAACCACAAGACTTACTTATGAGTAGGTAGGTAGTGTTGGTATTATTTGTACATACAATATTGCAAGACAGTTCATATTTTAATCGATCATATCAATTCGCTTAATTCGAAAACGTTCAAAATCTAGTCGCATCTTATCTCAGCGACATTCAGTGTCGAAATGATTGTCAGACAAGTTGTACAGAAGAGGTGTTTTTGCTAGATGGAGACTGACATTGGAACGCGACCATTATTACTCTCAGATCTTCAACTTTTTATTTTATCACAACAAGTTAAGATTTCTTAGATAAGATTATTTTCTTAACATGATAATAATATTGATAATATTGAACCTCGGTTACAAAACTCCAAAAGTATGACAATTTAAAAGCAGGATCACAAATAATTTTCCACTGTAATGTAAGCTTATAAAGACATGAACTTATCCCATTTTACATACCTATCTAATAAACATACTAGCCAAGTAGCTACGTACTTTCTCTGCAAACTTAAGAACGCGGTAACTACCATCTGTATTGCCCACTTACAGTTGACCAAAGCTTCTTGGCATGGGAAGAAAAGAATTAGAAACGAAGCTGATTTGCGGATCCTCCGTCCCGCCCAGCCTTGGCTCCGCCTACAGTGCTGGGCGGCTGTCGTCAAATCCTGGATTTACTGTCAGTATGCACTGAGCCATCGAAGAGAACGCACCGCTAAATTGTCAGTTACTGTATTTTAGTTTACGAGTGTCGTGCGCGCTGCTGGTGGAAACAGGTGTGTATAAATATTGTGATTTTTTATTATTTTTTTGTTTTTGATTTAAAATTGAAGAAGTTGATTTTATCAAAATTTTGACTCGGTTTACCTATTTCGTTAGAAATCTTTAATAAAGAGTAAAATGTGTAACCTAAGAAGTTCGTCCGTATCCATACTAATTTGGGTAACGTAACGGCAGTAAACTTATTCTTAGGCTATTTTCCCGATAAAACAAGTAACTACTTTTTGTTAAATTTTAAAATAATATAATACTTAATATTTACCCACAAGAGTCAGTTATTTAAGTCAAAAGTATTTTTTCAGTATAAATTTTACAGTTTTCCTATAAAAGGAAGCACCTATTCTGCGTGTGTTTTTATCTGTTTCTCCTAACAAAGCAGTTATAGAAATGCTTTACTGAGCTGCTCTGAGCTCAAAACTGAATTTGAGAGTGTGAGAGTATGAGTTTTGTACTCAGAACAGCCATTCCTTTGTCTGCTTTTTGGTAGCTAACATAACTTAATTACTTTTAAAGTTTGTGTTACAGTTTCCATTAATTAATACCTAGTTAAGCAAGACGCGGCCTAATTATCTTGTGATCAGAATGATTTTAATTAAGACATAGTGCTTATTAACCAGGAGGCGTAAATTTTGGTAAAAGGAATGCCAAAGTAAACATTCTATTGGTGAAACCACTTTATATATCAAAATTTAACACCATTAATCGTTAAACTAAAAGACAAATAAATCGATTTCTATATGGCAATATTAGACAGTAGATACTTAGATATTGTGTACCATTTTTCAATGGCATTAGAGTAGATATTATTTCAAAGTTCCAAAGGGTAGCCGGTAGGAATTGAGTTTTATGGAGTCCTCGCCGTGCATATCTAAGTACTTTGTAAAACCTAATGGGCTCCGATTTATAACTTCTACACCTGTTGTACTATTCTGTAAATATGTTCCTTGGTGAAATTTAGATAAAGCGGGCTTGAGGCGAGTTATCACACCATCGGTGGGATGAAAGCTCACGTCAAACTCACTTCGCCTAAATTCGCCAAAGGATATTTTTACAGATTATGCATGCCAGCTGCACAGTGATTAACTTAGTAAAACCATATTATTACTTCTAATTAACAAACTTTTAAATGAATTACTAGACTAAAAAAGTCTTTAAATAATCTTAATTTAAACAACTTAGGTACAATTGAAAAAAAATTGGTGTAGTAGCCGCCACGAGTCATGAGCCGTTAAGTTCATTTATGGGTTTTTCAGTTCCTTTCTGAGTTTTTTGGGGCGCCGACGCTGCATGCGATCGGTCCGACTGACGGACAAATCGCGTGGGCGACCCAAAAACCCAGAAAGTACGCAAAAACCCAAAAATGAACTTGACGTCTGTGCTCACGGCTCGTGGTGATTACTATAGTAGGCAGGTAATCTCTACAACTCTTCTTACTATACTACTTAAAAATCGTCTATCCTTTTAAAACAGCGTCAAAATCTGGACATAAAACAAAAATCAGTACACCACAGCTATAAAATATTCACGCAGGAAAAAATCTACGTCTACACATAGCTGGGATAATAATAGAGTGAACATTGCCCGACGAGCGCCGTGAAAAAGGGGGGAAATGCACAATTAAATTATTAAGTGACAGCTGTGGCGGCCGCGGCAGGCCCCACGGTCCGTGGTTAGTGGGAGCCGACGGTCGGGGTTCGATTACCGGGTCGGGGGATTAAATGAATGTGGGTTTTTTTGTGTGAAGGTGTTTTTATTGTTAACATTGATTGGTGTGGGTGAAGTGTCGATAAAATTATGTTGAAAACGTTTTGATTCGAATTTTATCGAAAAAAAGCGTTAATCGTTAATTTCTTATTTACCTTTAAGATTAAGTTCAAACACAATCATTTTATTAAAAAATGCTTTGCAAAATCTTGTCTTGAAAAGACTACCAATCAATTTACTTACCTACCATATTTACAGATTTAATAACATACAAAAACAATAATATTAAAAATAGAAACTAAAACTAAATGGCATGGCAAAAAATTCCTCCGTATCGCCGTCAACTAGCTATGTGGCCAAAAAACTGGCAGTATTGCCACGTTGGATGGCAATGCTTACTCACCACAACATAACATAATCAAATGTTATGTTTTAACATTGTACCCGTACTTCTTTCAATAAAGTAACTGACATGAAACTCGATATCTTTTTTCAAAATTCTTTTGTCAAAGAGGGAAGGGGAAGAAGTGAAGTTACGTTAAATGAAGCAGGACTTTTCTACTTATTTTTCGAAGTCTCCGGGGAAGTTTTTTCCATATTTTTTGTTCTCGTCGACAATGGTTCCGACGTTGCCTCTCATTTTACAATTAGGCTTTTCAATTTTGTATGCATAATGTATCAGCAATTGAAAAGACTTTCATTTCAAACGGTCTTACGTATTTTACGTTAGAAAACGCTCATTTTGATTTTGTATTTCACTTATTCACCATCATGATATTGTAAATATATGACTAATTTTTACCTAACGGTTTTGCAAGTAATTGGGAAATCATTTTAGCCGTTTTATAATAAGGAAAACGAGGACCTTGTTAATGAAGGAGTGCACTGCGGTTCCAATTAATTACACTTGAGAGCAATGAATTTGGATCACCGACCACTTTTTATATTTAGTTAATGTTAGTTTATTTAAAATAAATACTATTTTAAAAGTATGGTATGGTAGTATGGAATGAGGAGTAATTACCCGGCTGCGTTTTTCTTATATAAACGGGGAAAGTTTAGCCGGCCTTTAGAATACTTATATTCTTTAGTTTCCGAAAGTTTATGTTGGTGACCCAGATTCATTGCTCCCAAGTGTATTTATTAGTTTGACATGCCACAGTATTCTTCAATCATATTATAAAACTGCAAGCCAAGTCCTATTTTTATCAGTAGTTATTTTGCGTTGGCGTTTTAAGCCCTGAGTAAACGTTTTTTTTAATTATCTAAAAACAGTCAACTGCAAAACTTAATTAGCGAAGCACTTCACATACGTATTCCCTTCGGTATTAATACAACAAAAGATAAAAATTAGATCGGACAGTATGCAAATGAAGCCCACGGGCAAAATGCTAATTTCCGTGGGAGAGCTCGTCAAACTTTTTAATCTCATGTGACGTCACTCCTCCCCCTCTTCGCCTCCACGCGACAATGTTGTCAGAGGGATGATTGAAAGCACCTCATTTGTGTTTTTATTACTTTTTAATTTTTCCCATTTTCTCGAGTGGTTTAACCGAACTTTGCTTTTTTTTGTCTATTTTGGTAATTGGCTTTGCCACTTCGTTGCGTCTATAGACATGACAGTGAATCATTAACAATCAGTAACGTGTAATACGGAAAACGATGTCATTTGAATATTAGTATTTTGAAATAAGTACATACACATGTTTGTAATGAAAAGAAAATAATGGTAAAGAACATAGATATATATATAGAGAACTAGCTACTGCCCGCGACTTCGTCCGAGTGGATATTTTCAGCCGTGTTAAGTGACGTTTTGGTTACTGATCCGATCCCGTGTGTCGTAGTGTGATGTTGTATAGTCTATGACACTCACAAATAACGTTTCTTTCTATGGGTAAAAGAATTTTCAAAATCGGTTTAGTAGATCTAGAGATTACCCCCTAGAACTTTACAAACTTTACCTCTTTATAGAATTGGTATAGAAGTATAGAGTATAAGTATAGATATTGTTTGTCTCTGTTAAAGAAATGTTTCTAGGTATGTCTGATTTTGGGATGATATTTTTTTATCCATTCTCATTATATTAACCTCTTATTTCGATACGTTGACAATCTTTAATCCAGTTATCCTCAATCGAGCGGAATGAATGAGCACAGAATCAGCGAATGCACTTTCCCCCTTACGCATATCGCGTTCCTGTCAATGTAGCTATTACCAAATATATAATTCATCAGGCACATTGTGATTTAAACTTTATATTTGAATGGGTAAAGGTTATAATGGTAGCAAATATGCTGTGTTGTTGGTAGCGTATCGTGTGTCATATTATTTGATACCGATGTCAGTGGCAGCCATTGTGTGATGCGTATTGTCCGTAGTTGTGACCTGTCTTCTTATTCAATGGGTAGCACAGATTTCATTCATGTGGTGCATTATAACGTGATGTAACTTTATATTACGCTTATGGTGAATATCAATTTGTTAGTTGCACACATTTTTGCCATGTGCGAAACTGTGATGTCCTAGTGGTTAAGGAGCCCGGATCTCTTGCATGGTTGGGTACGAAGCAAGTGCTGTAATTACAGGCACATGAGATATTTCAATTTTGTCTCTGGGATGGCAATGCATTTGCATGGCCTCTGGTATTGCAGATGTCTATAGGTAGCGGTGACCACTTAACATCAGGTGGCCGGTGGGCTTGTTTGCCATCCAAAAAATAAAATGTGACTCTTCTGATTTAAATATATCTTCTAAGCTTATCTTCGACATCGCGGACGGCGGTGACGGAAAACATCGTGAGAAACCTGTACTTTTATAATTGATATGCCTGAAAACGCCAATACGCCTCGAGTAAGCATGGTAATCAATGCCTTCTCTGTATGAGAAGAGGCTATTGCTATGCAGTACCAATTTATTTGTCCTTTATATTTTAATAGGCATTAACAGTATCGAAATGTTTTTGGTATTGGGAAGAACTGCCCCGTTGGACTCGTGGTCGTAAGCGCGACTGATGAGCACGGGGTCCTGGGTTCGATTCCCAGGTCGGGCAAAGTGTTATTGGGATTTTACATTAGGAACTTCTCAGTAGCAGCTCGGAGATAGGTTTTGTGCCCGGTTAATGGCAATAGGCTCGCCCGCTATTATATGGGACTTAAAACATATCGGCGAACTGTAGGTGTACATTGGTACACCTTTGCCTAACCCTTCGGGGAATACAGGCGTGATGGCATGTCATGAAATGCTATTGGTGACCTGGCTACTGGAGCCTATAAATTAAGTCTTTAATGAAATATAACGTGCCTTATTAATAGGGTGAACGTGCAAGTTGTCGTCCGTGTGACATTTCGACACCCACACAACACACCGCGACGGATCGCGCTCGTTACGCCAATTATCACGACACTGGCATTTATGTGACTGCGGCTTGGGGACTGATATTACTGGCATTACCGACCCCTTCTGATGCCTTTAACACATAGATGTAGAAAAAGAAAAGATTCGAAATTTTAAATTCTTGAAAGTTAAATTTCGAATGTATTGGACTTGATGGGATAATTTTATTATTTTTTCATTATGTTAGTGACATATTATCTTGAGGTAATTTTTTCACGAGTGTACATTATTGTGTTTCTTTTCATAAAGCTTGATGAGTATGAACAGCTTCTGTGTTAGCCGTGCCGTCGGCATCGGCGCACTTTCAAAGTGATTGTCATAGGTGTTTATGAAAAAATTAGGCTTTTAGTACTGCCTTACCTATAAACGCCTCTAAAAATTTGATTACTTAATTGATTAGTAAATGTTTACAAGATTATAAGGAGGACCGACGGGAGGATACACGGTAGAAGGGACAACGTTACGTAAACTTTTACCGTGGATTCAGGCCACGAAATGTTTCGTTTGTAAAAATAATAATGAATGAAAACTAAAACTCGAGAATAACTGTCACCCGTTTGGCGCAACATACGTTGGGGACGCGGTAAGTAATGTAGGCCTAATGGCCTGTCGGAGATCCGCTCAACGCAGTTAAAGAAGTTCTTTAAAAAAGTCAGCTGTAACTGTTCCATTGAAAAGCGCAACCTAAACTATCAAAATGTATGAAACCGCAGATTTTTACGCGGTAACATTAGGCCGGTCGGAGATCCGCTCAACGCAGTTAAAGAAGTTCTTTAAAAAAGTCAGCTGTAACTGTTCCATTGAAAAGCGCAACCTAAACTATCAAAATGTATGAAACCGCAGATTTTTACGCGGTAACATTAGGCCGGTCGGAGATCCGCTCAACGCAGTTAAAGAAATTCTTTAAAAAAGTCAGCTGTAACTATTCCATTGAAAAGCGCAACTTATACTGTCAAAATGTATGAAACCCAGATTTTTAGATTAAAAGTGTACATTACGCCCTCGGCTAGAATGATGAATTTAAATCATGAATCCATGGCATCTTTTTATTTTTAACGCCCGACGCAAAAACGACGGGGTGATATAAGGTTGACGTGTCTCTGTGTGTGAGTCTGTCTGTGGCATCGTAGCTCCCGACCGCATGAACCGATTTTGATTTAGTTTTTTCGTTTGAAAGGTATATTAGTCGGGAGTGTTCTTAGCTATGTTTGATGGAAATCGGTTCAGCGGTTTCAAAGTTATCAGCTCATTTGTTAGCTGTGGTAGGGATTTCTATTTTTCTGTCATTCACACATTTTTTTTTATTCAGTTCTATGCCAATACTTATCGGTAAATATAGAATACAGAAAAAACAGTCCGACGGTTAAACTACGCCCCACAACCCGTCAATCACATTAAAATTGCATTAGAACAGTTCCATAGAGCACATGTGTAAAATCACACACTGTCTGGTTGAAATTCCCCAGGACTACCCAAAGTCCCCTGCACTAAATACGGGGTTACAACTAATATCATTATTACTGTGGGGTTGAAATCATTCAGCATTTACCCCCTCGTGTGTTATTAGGGCCAGTTCAGACTTCACAAATCAACAATGTGAAAATTACACAATATGGTTCCGATAATCACAGTGAATTATATTGATTTTTTTCTTATCATTGCGATCATTTATTGTTCTTTCTCATACCTGGGAACGTTGCGGAAATATTCACAGAAAACCAGTTATTGTGTTGTATTAACTAAATTTAGAATACCCCTTTGACGCTCGTTCGATTGCATGCCTATGCACACATTTGGGTGCGTTACATTACACGCTACAAAACAGTGATTTTTCGCACCAAGAAAGACGATTTTTCTTCAATGTTACTTAGTTTAATGGCCAGAATGTGTACTTAACGACTATGTGATTTATTTTGTACACATCGTTTGTTCTAATATTGGTGTGTGAATAGACCCTTATCGCCCTTAGCAGCTCCATTCAGCACCTTATAATTTCGTTCGATGAAGGTTGACGTTTTGACGAATATTAAGTATAATTATCGAGTGACATGCAAGAGTCGTGTTACTGCTACAAACATTGTGTTGGAGTTATTTGAAAAAAGAATTATGGGATTCCGGTTATAGTTTATTTTTTTAGGGTTACTTACTTTTAACCCCCGACTCAAAAAGAGGGGTGTTATAAGTTTGACGTGTCTATGTGTCTGTGGCACCGTAGCTCTTAAACATGTGAACCGATTTGAATGCGGTTTGTCTTTATTAGTAAGCAGGTTTCCTAACGATGGTTCTTAGATATGATTTATCAAAATCGGTTTAGCCGTTTCTAGGTTATGAGCTCTTTTGTTAGCCGCGGTAGGGATTTTCATTCTTCTGTCGGGGGTTACTTAATTTTTTTACTTTTATTACTTGTATAATGCTATTATATGACTGTCAGGGGTGTCAAACTTGTGCATAAGGAAGAAAATAAAAACTTTCTACCGTGTTTACCATTTGACACTATTTTAACCATTTATGGATAGATATTTTTTTTTAATAATAATAAGTCCTGGGTGAAATATAAAATGGATTAGATACCACGTTTCAATTTATTTAGTATTTCTATATAAATAATTATTTACTTAGTTGAATATTTACATACCATTACGCCTGTATTCCCCGAAGGGTTAGGCAGAGGTGTACCAATGTACACCCACAGTTCGCCGGTATGTTAAGGTCCCATGTAATAGGGGGCGAGCCTATTGCCATTAACCGTGCACAAATCCTAACTCCGAGCTGCTACTGAGAATTTACCCAATAACACGTTTGCTCTAATAATTTTTTTATTTTTTTTTTAATAATTATTTACTTAGTTGAATATTTAGTATTCTGTTAAAGCTATAAACATAATGTATATATAAATAAGTAAAGACAAATAACACATTCCATTAACAATTTTTGATACATATTGCGGAAAATTATACATTTTTACCGTATAAATTATACAGCGTTCAACTTGAAACAATTTAAAACAATCTCTCTCCAATCTCTCTAGAAATGTTTTAAAAACGATTTTAATACAATGAAAGGAATCCGGATTGCTCGGCTGTCATTAATTAGCATTGAGCCGACGGTGACTGATATTAATTCCTCCATTCCGCCCCTTCTTTGATTACCTCACCGGCTCGTACCGCAGTGTAATGTTCTTTTAAACAAATAAAACTTTCCAAGTGGCCGGATTTGACGAGGACAAGGCGTGTTGAAGAAGCATTGGAGATTATTTTCTGAAATAGGTATAGTCCACAGATAAAAGATCGTCGGAATCACAGAGAGTCCTCTCTGTAAGTTTTATGTTTTTTAGTTTTATTGCGCATCTGTGGAGCGATTAAAAAGCATTCTTAATAGAGCCTTTTTAAATGTTAGTTTCTGTATACAAAGAGTCTGAATGATCAGAATTTAAGAACGTGCTCTTAATAAACATCCTCCCTGTTCATTCAAAAGATGCTCATTTTAAACGTCATAAAAGAAATAGTTAATACCATCATCAAGCTTGTGTTACCCGAAGGGCTACGCAGAGGTTTACCAATGTACCCCCACTGATCGCCGGTATGTTCAGGTCCCATGTAATAGGGGGCGAGCTTTTTGCCAATAACGGGACCCAATCCTAAGTCCGACCTACTACAGAGAATTTCACAGAAAAACCCAATAACACTTTTTGCTCGACCTGCGAATCGAATCCAAGATCTCTAGCGTAGCAGTCGCGCTTAGGACCACTAGGCTACCGAGGCAGTATTCAAAAAATAAAAATAAATAAACAGTTAATTACGATAATAATTACTTAACTTTAAGCAACGTTTACAAGTGCTTAAAAGTTAAATAACTATTCCTATAAACTGAAAAATTAACCAAACACAAAACACAAAATCATGTCATAACTCCCTCAGCCAATAAGAAAACTCTTAAAACTTTACAACCGAACCTTCTTGCAACAGGATATGTCCCAATAAAGCAGCCATATTGTTTTCCTCGGATTAATGGCGGGAGTCGACGCCGCGTCTCAGCGGTCTAGCGAAAAGAATACCGCTAATTAATCAAAAGTCGCCTTCCCTTGATTTCCATAGAGAATTTTTCCATAGACTTATTACCTCCCGCGAAGTTTATCCGCTAATGGTCTCCTTTGTAAAGCAGTTTGGGATTGAATTTTTGTTTTTGCGTCTCGACGATTCTATTGTGGGCCTCCCTTAAAGTTTTAATCCGTTGTTTATTAGCTTTACTTGGTTATTGACAAATGGATTTTTAGGGTGGTTTAGATCTTTTTTATTCTGAACAGAACGTTTAGAGTCGTACTAACATCATACCTGTTTGGTGTAGTTATAAAAGTGATTATTAGTGGAGTTACAGACTTTGTTTTTGTGTCAATTTTAGCTTAAAAAAACCGCACCGTTTATATTGAATGACCAATGATAACTATACTGTATTTATCTAGTCCTCTAGTCCCTTAGAGGGGGATATGTTCCACGTTCCCTCGGACATCATTTAGCTCCTACTTACTATAACTTGGTAATAGGTATGTTCTGTATTCGTCGACATGTGACATACGATACCCGGACATTGAAATATTCGACATTGTTAAAATAAAACTGCGTTTTTTTGTTTTCACGTCTATTTTTATCATTGTTCTGTAATTACGTGTGTATATCACTGAACTCTACTTAAACGGCTGGACCGATTTCAATAAAAAAACAAGCTTGTTTTATTGAAACTGTGAAAACACCTAAAGCGCATGAATTATGACATCTTTGATTTATTACTAAGATGGCGGTAAGCAAACCAAGAATATTGCCTCGGCATACGTCACCGCAAACTTACCTCTTTGCACAGCCTTTATTAATAAAACCAGAGATTTATGCGCCAACTTTTTAATATTTATGGCGCAGCAATAAATTTGTTGGCGACGAGTTTCAGGGGATAGGGTTGATTATTTTCTCGGTAGGGGAGGATCAACAAGTAACCGTTGTTATTTTCTTACGAAATTATTTATTGGAAGGAAAGTAAACTTTACTGGAGGAACTAGCATTTGTTTTTCGTGAATCATGCCAACTTTTTTTTTGTAAAACGCACATAGATATATTGTCTCGCTGTTTGTTCCCGTACCGCGGTAGAACCCCTGAACATTTTCTAATTTTGGCAGCAAAATAGAAGGAGAAGGTTTTCAAACAAAACAAGCAAAACCAAAGCCGCCAAATACCAAGATTCCTGCCGGGGCTGTGGGTTGTTCGTAAGAGATACCGCGCCCCCGGAACGCAAAGGGCACAAGAACGAACATGGGTGGGTTTTAGTCAGTAAAAGACTGACATGAATTCCCTCCCGCCCCGCCCAGGGCGGGAAAAGTTATTTGATGATTTCCCACCCCAAAAAAAAAAATACCAAGATTAAAGTTATTTTGTATTTTGTGTATTTTCTTTTTTTAGTCCTCGACATTATCTGCGTCCTCGATAACTGTCATTCGCGCTGATGAAGACGCAATAGCTATTCATTAAAATATTCCACTCTATCAATCAACTGTCTAACACCGACAATATTCGCAGTCCACTGGTGGACTTATATAGTATTAAAACATTCCCAATCGCTACACACTGCTAATCTCATTAAGGTAAACTGCTGTAGACGTCTCGCCCACTGGGTATCACTGACCACGAACATCGAACTCTGACCTTCAACTGTTGCCTTTAGGCACTGTATTTCTATTCCGAACACGTCTCAATTATAGTGATTTAAGAACGTACTGTAAGGGCTTTTCCAAATTTAAAACAGTTTATTCTAACGTAAACGGGACCTAGTTAAAACGGTAGAAAAATCAAATTGAATAACACAATTCCTTACGGTGTTCGTAAGGACTTTTTTACCAAAGACCAATGTCTACGTTTCCATCTGGGCACGATCTTCCTTCTATTTGACATCTGTCTAATAAATCAACACATTGAAAACTGGAGCAGTGAGTGAGGTTGTGACAAGAGACAATGAGAGATAAATCAACAGCATACGTCAGTAGCCGCGGGCACTTGTCTCTGTCTTAAGAACAATCTGTGGGACCATTACATTAAATTCATATCTAAAGGATGTCGCCGGATGTCGGACAGAAGGTTTGCAGAAGGTTAGATTTCTTTGAAACCGGGATTTTGTTTGCCTATACTCCATTCAAAATGATATTAAAAAATAACGTTACAACGCTATCGTTATTTCAATTTTAGCGCATAATATACAAAGCAATGTAGACTATAATAATAGTCATTTGTAAAAAAAATATCATAATAAATGCACTAACTGTCATATTTCAGACTATGGTATCTGCAAAACGTGGGATTTTTTTTTAGACGATCCTCAACACATTTTACTCAGGCATAGTACATACTATTGTATTTCCATTACTAAATATTTTAAATATCGAACACCTAGTCATTTTAGTTTTCAATTGTTTTAAGCTTCGACGGAACGGAGAAGTTGTATGCGTTTGGGGTGAGAGATTGTTTGTGTGTTTGTGCAAACTGCAGACGAATGTTCCGATCTATCTTTCCGTTTTCTGTAAAGGGTTTATCATTCTTAGAGGGACAATATAGCTAGTAGAAAATATAAAAGACGGTCGCTATATTACAGTCGCAACACTACGATATCTTGCCTGTATAGTGGTCAAAATCACGTTATTAACGGTAGACAAAAGCCAGGAGGGGTGTCCGCGGGGAAGGGGGTGGGAAGGGGGTGCGGATTAAGATTTACTCCAGATATTTGCAGATGAGATTTGAAAGGTATTCAGAATTGTCGTATTCATGGCATCCCTATTGTCTGCGAGCGACGCTAATTTTGTTTAAAGACTTATTGGTATTCTATGAATTAAATGTAAGTTTAGGAGAATATTGTTATGGAAGGCTTTAGTTTCAATAAAGAACTCCATAGAAGACGAAATATAAAATTATGACGAACAATGTGACTCATACCTTTTTGAAGTGAAAACTTCTTTGGTAGAAGAAAAACTTATGGGTACGCATGACCGACATGCTAATGTGACCGTTATTAGTAACAATTTTTCTTAAGATTATGTTATTAGTAATTAATTAAAATTGCATTTGATTGAATTGAAAATAATTAAATAAAACATTAAATTCACCAGACCGAGAAATATAGACCGAGAATATAGAACTATAGAATCCATTAAGCAATATCAATTATATTCTAAGTTTCCACTGTAAGCCCAGCATCTGCATGATGCTTCAAACAATGACACTCGTAGTCAAGAGCTACGAGTAAGTAATATGATGTAGCATTGCGTAGTACAGCCGTAGCCCTGTTGTAGCTTTATCGTAGCCCTGGCGTAGCACTTGAACATAAATGATACAGATGACGAAATAAATATTTACACATAATTTAATTTAAGTAACAATACATATTTGCAATAATTATTGGCTGAGATTCCAATAATCGAAGTCAGGTGAAACAAAAAGAAGCCTAAGTGCATGTCAAACTTGCACGTAAAAGTTTTCATACAACCATTTTTTTTTTAAATTTCATTAGATGGCCCGTCGGCTCGCTTGCCATCTGTCATCATCAGAGACAAAGTAGAAATGTCTCATGTGCCTGTAATTACACCGGCACCCATACTCTACAAACCGGAACACAGCAAAGCTGTTTTGTAACAGAAATAGGTATGGTGGTACTACTTCTACGAAAGAGGTCCTTCACAAAGAGCTCTAATACTACAGTATTAAGATTGACTAAATACGATACGTATTTTAATGTTTCTTTTATTTATTTTTTTGTTAATGGCAATTTAACTAAATTGCCATTAACAAATGAATAAATAAAAAAATAAATAAAAGAAATTTTCACTCTGTGTAGTTACACAGAGTGAAAATTTTCAAGTGTCTTCCTATTAGGTACGGTTTGAAAGATAGACAAACATACGAACGGACAGATAAGCAAGAGCAATGTAGAGTTCGGTATGGACCCTTTGGGTACGGAACCCAAAAACAAATATAGATTCTTCTGCTGTATAAAAATCATTTCATTTCTTCATAGGCGGTAGCTTGACTATGCAATTTTAAAATCCTCGCAACCATTTTGAAGCGGCATTATGACGATCTCTTTCATTTCTTGTGTGTGTGGCCCCCTATTGAGTAAAGCCGGCTTCCCACTGTCAATATATTTTTTGTCGCTGCAGGGTGGACATATTCACTCTTTTAGTTTATTTGACGTGCTTTCTGTACTTCAAATAAACTAAAAAAGTGTATTATGTGTTTCATTACGAATCTTAGATACCTTAATGTGGAAATCATTTCGTACTAGCCTATGCTCGCGCCATGGTTCGCGTGAATGTCGGTTATCTTGAGTTTTTTTTTGTGCGGAAGCCTAATTATTATTCTATAATAAAAGTAGCCTAATAAGGCTTCTTATGTTACTCCTTATCAGCTATCTGTCATTAAAAATCCCGTCGTATAAGGTTAAGCCGTTTAGGAGATAAACTGGAACAAACAGACACACCAATTTTATTTATTTGTATTGATGATATATTTTACATAAACTACACAAAACATCTATTTACTTCGTAACTAACTTTAAAACGTAACTTCAAAACCGTTTCAAATTTGAGAATTCTAAACCCATCAACAATTAAACACAAAGCTAAAACCAGAGGTACACTGTACACGTTACAAATAAAGCCCCGTCCACACGCGTCACCGCGCGGCGAACAATGAGTCTACCGCTTCCCGTGCCGCCGCCGCCGCGCTATTGTCGCTACAGTCGAGCAGGATACGTTGCTGGCTCTAGCTTGACGGATGTGGAGTGAAAAAGCTTTTCTAGATTGCTTTATCTAGTTGAAAATAGAATTCAGGATCGTATTAAAAAAATAGAGGGAAAGGAAATAATGTTATTTCTAGATAAGTTTCATTTTTCTCTGTGACAAAATATATATTTTTACAGATGTAGGTACCTATCTAAAAATCTAGAAATTATGGTTAAAAAAGTAACATAAGTACTTTTGCCACTTCTTCAATTTCTTTGTTGTTTTCTTTTACTTAAGTATACGTGTATGTCATTATCATCACCATATCAGCCGAATAGCTTTCAGCTAGACATAGGCCTCCCCCAAAGATCGCCACAATGACCAGTCCTGCGCTGACCGCATCGATTTTGATTACTGGTGTATATAAATCCGAGTTATGTTTCTATTCTGTTTAACAGTCCCCTTTTTATCTATATCAAAAAGAGACATATCATCACTCATGACTGCCTCGTTGGCCTAGTGGTCCTAAGCGCGACTGCTACGCTAGAGGTCTTGGGTTCGATTCCCAGGTCGAGCAAAACGTGTTATTGGGTTTTTCTATGAAATTCTCAGTAACAGCTCGGAGTTAGTTAATTAGTTAGGAGCGAGTTAGTTAATGGCAATGGCAATGCCCTATTACATGGGACCTAACCATACCGGCGAACTGTGGGTGTACATTGTTACACCTCTGCCTAACCCTTCCATCACGCCCACCATCACGCCTGTATTCCCCGAAGGGTTAGGCAGAGGTGTAAGAGAGAGAAATAGGTATAGAAATAGGTCCCATGTAATAGGGGGCAAGCCTATTGCCATTAACCGGACACAAATCCTAACTCCGAGCTGCTACTGAGAAATTCATAGAAAAACCCAATAACACTTTTTGCTAGACCTGGGAGTCGAACCCAAGACCTCTAGCGTAGCAGTCGCGCTTAGGACCACTAGGCCAACGAGGCAGAGACATTTGCTATGCTTATAAAAAACAAGTATGTTTCCCTTTGAGCCTTTTCTATTTAAAATAATCATGGTTTCAGAATTCAAAAGTAAAATAATTACAGTCGTATTCTTTTCAAGTCGTACAGTATGTGTGTCTACTTCCATACACGGGAACAATGCGTGCTTCAACCGTTTCCCGCACCGCGTCGCGCCGCCATTGTCGCGTCCGCGTCATCCACTGGGGATCGTGTACCGAGGGTTTTAGGGATACTTACTGACTGACGGTTTTGTATGTGGATGGACCGTTCCTGGACGGTGGAGATATGGGGTGAAAAGGACAACGTTATGAAAAGTTTTACCATGGATTTAGTACATAGATTTTAGCGTTAACATTTTCATCGGATATTAAAAAAGATCGGATTCGGATCGGGAACTCGAACCGACAGTCTTGCTAAGAAGTATCGTGTGGCCCAGTAACTAGGTTGTGGAGGTCAGATAAGCAGTCGCTCCATGTAAAACACTGGTATTCAGCTGCGTCCGGTTAGACTTGAAGCCGATGCCAACATAATTTGGAAAAGGCTAGGTAGAATGGCAGATATATTAAAAAAAACCGACTGTTCCATACATTTTGGCCCTGTTGGTATTACACTTTTGTATGGAATTGCTATTTTTTCTTTTCTTTCTTTCTTTAACTGAATCCATCGTAAAAGTTTTCTCTACGTCCCTACCACCCTATATACTTTAAATTCCCATACGGAACCATACGCACGTAATCGAATACGTTAGCTTTACTAGATACGTTGTACAATTTGCGTAGTGACGTGGGTATCTCTCGTAGGAATCGCTCGGCGTTTAAATGAGAGCGTTGAAGGGAATGTAAGCGGAAACTGTGTGAGACGTGGACCATTGTTATTTTTATAGTTTGAAAGACTGAATAAATAACAAACATTTTTGGCATACTTATTGCAGTAAAGATGAATGGTCTATACCCAGGGCCTAACACAAGTGAGCGGAGTAAACATTCGTTCCATATTTAAATTGGATATACCCGTTCCACACATAATATTTGACTAGTTTGAAGATTTTATCTAGTTTTCCGGGACATCGCCAAGCGACTGGTCGACTCTTCACATGAGCAGAGGGTTGGCCTTTTCTTGGGCCAAAGTATCAGCATTGCCATTCAACGTGGCAGTGCTGCCAGCCTTTTGGACACTTGTCCCACTGACTGTGATATGGATGAGTTTTTTTAATGCGCTATGAGCTTCCTCTTTTTTGTATATAAGCTGTATATAGCTTGTAATTTAATTATTATTTAAGTAACTTTTATGTTTAAAAAATTAATAAATGAGGATGAAATCCATTGAATATACTAATTGTTCTTGTTGTATTTAATAATCGTATTTTCAATTTGAAAATCAACTTGAACCGAATACTTTAAGTTAATGCACTCATTCTAGGGCCTCCATAAAATTAAGTTTATCAAACACGTCTTAGATAACACTACATTATTTTTATATCTATACTAATATACTAAAGCTGAAGAGTTTGTTTGTTTGTTTGGTCGAACGCGCTAATCTCAGGAACTGCTGGTTTGAATTGAAAAGTTCTTTTTGTGTTTAATAGTTCATTTATCGAGGAAGGCTATGGGCTGTATAACATCACGCTACGACCAAAAGGTGCGGAGCAATAACCAAAGACATAACTTAAAGCGGGTGGTAAAACTACGCGGACGAAGTCGCGAGCATAAGCTAGTATATGATATAATTCTTTCCTTATTATAAATATCTATGCGGAACGTCTTTTAATTCAGTCAAATATTCGTATGTAGATAGTAGGTAATTCTCCCTAAGTAAACCAAGTCTCAATTTCGTTCCCAATGTTTGCTCATTAGATTTACCAACGCGGCAGACTTGGATAACTAGAATGTGCGTGTGACTGTTTCAGAGAAACGGTTGAAGCATGAAATAAGATATTCTACAGGCTTTTTTTGTTGGTTATGTTATAATGTACTAGTTACATACACCGCGGTGTCACCTGCGTGCAGTTACGCCTTTGGTTACTGCTCCGCTCCTGTTGCTCGTAGCGTTATGTTCTATACATATAAACCTTCTTTGGACTTCTATAAATATTTCAAAACCAAAATTAATTAAATCAGTTCAGCCGTTCTCGAGTTTTAGCGAGACTAACGAACAGCAATTCATTTTTATATATATGTAATGTATAATGTAAGTCTGATGTTTAAAGGAAAAACTGTTTATTCACGACAAAGTAACGCATGCAATATATAAAAAGTCGTTTTCAAAAGGCTAACATGAAGTAAGAATGTCGTACATGGAAATATGCGTTACTACCACGCGTGTTTAACTGTATCAATTGTTGATTTATTTGATTTATCAATTGTTGATTAAACACTAGCGGATTATTCGCGACTTCGTCCACGTGGCATATTTCACTCGCGCTAAGTTACGTCTATGGTTCCTGCTCCGCTCTCGTGGGTCGTAGCGTGATGTTATATGGCCTTTGTTAATCAGGGATAATGTCTATCTGCCTCTCTACCTGCCCTGTTGGTCTTGTGGTCACAAGCGCGACTGATGAGCATGGAGCCCTGGGTTAAATTCCTAGGTCGAGCAAAGTGTTATTGGGTTTTTCTATTAGGAATTTCTCAGTAGCAGCTCAGAGGTAGGATTTGTGCCCGGTTAATGGCAATAGGCTTGGTCCCACCTCTGCCTAACCCTTCGGGGAATACCTACAGGCGTGATGTTTATGTATTAATCAGAGATAATGTAATATTCTAATGGGGCAAGAATGTTTGAAATCGGTCCATAAGTTTTTAAATTTATTTGTTACATACATTCATACAAAACTTTGCTCTTTATAATATTACTAGACGACCTGCCCGCCACTTCGTCCGCGTGCCTTATTTCACCCGCGTTAAGTTTCGTTTTTCGTTACTGCTCCACTCCCGTGGGCCGTACCGTGATGATATATACCCTCTGTTACTCAGGAATAATGTAGCTTTCTAATGATAAAAGATTTTTTGCAATCGGCGCAGGAGTTTTTGAGTTTATTCATTACAAACATACACACACACACAAAAATATAAATCTTTTCTCTTTATTAGAGTAGATACTATAGATAGAACATTGGACACCCTTACATCATCATCCATCAGACACAGAGACAGCGGTCTCTGTGTCTGCATTACGGAAAGTATTTCAATTTAATTTTTCACTTCAGTTGGTTGTGACACAAATGCGTGTACAAATGTGGTACGAAATACGTATTCGAATTCGAACACGTATCACAGATCTCCAATCGACTTGAACATGTCCCAATAACTCTCAAAGCGGAATGGACTTGCGTCTGCCATGTATTTCTATATTGTGACATGTTTGACAAACAAGTCGAATAGGAGACGGACGTCTCTCAAAGGTATTTCAGACATTGGGAAGGTTTAGAATGTCGCAGTACTGAACGAGGCTGAATAGGAAGTGAGCCTATTTTGTGTCATGAACATTCACTGCCGAATGTATGCCTATCCAGTACTTACAGTGTGTTACAAAGGCTTATATCAGTCGCTACGAGTCGTGAGCACAAATGTCAAGTTAATATAAATATCTGGGTATTTTGGGGCGCCGACGCTGCACGCGATCGGTCCAACTGACGGACCAATCTAGTCTTGTGCCTAGTCGGTCATTTTAAAGATCGCTCCTTAATAGTTCGTTTCGGACAGTGAACTAGTTCATTCTATTAGTTCTATTAGCTTTAGCTCTATTCTCAAAAGATGAAAAGAGCATCGTCAGAGCAGGTAGCATCGTCATTCGTTCGCCGGCTATTCTCTCTCATTCTCACTCACAGACATGGAATGAAATCATATACTCAGTCTTATCAGTCACAGTCTTCTCTCCATAAATTATATACTGGTAGAATATTTCTAGTTCCCATGACACATTACGATCTTGGCCGCTTTGGCGGCTTGCAAATGTTCGAGTCCGAAAAGAGTTATTAGACCGATTACAAATCAACTTTCGGAAACGTTTCTTCGAGTACTGTATGGAGATACGATTCCTATTCGTTCATCGTTCACGAACTACACAAGACTAGACCAATCGCGTGCAGTGTCGGTGGCCCACAATACCCAGAAAGGAACCAGAAATCCCGAAAATTAACTTGACATTTGTGCTCACTAGTCGTGGCGACTACTATACCATAGAACATATTTACCTAATCATGCTTAAGTCTCGCTTGTACGTTATACAATGGTAACATATAACATAAAAAAAACAAAAAGAAGAAGTTCATAGGTCATCAAAAACTCATCCGCATCGCTGTCAATGGGACAAGCGCCCAAAAGGCTGGCAGCATTGCCACGTTGTATGGCAATGCTGATTCTCTGGCCCAAGAAAAGGCCAGCCCTTTAGTCACCTGAAGAGTCGACCCGTCGCTTCGCGATGTCCCGAAATACTAGATGAGCGCTCGGACCCCTTGGCCCTAGTGTTTTAGCCCCAAACGCCTCAAACATATAGCTATATTTGGGCCGTTTGAAGTTTTCGGCACCAGCAGCAGCCGCCCCAGCACAACACGTCGTGCTAGGAAGCTGGAGTGGCGCAAGGATGACGCATTTTGGATCTCACACCGAAGGCCTACCTAACTTCCAAGGCATTATAGATTGTAATTGTTTGAATAATTTAAGTTCTGCAAATCTTTCCTGGAATACGCGTGGTAATCAATCCTTGTGCCTTCTCTGTATGAGAAGTGGGACAATAATAAGCTGATATTATTTGCTAACCAATCTAAGACTATTTATACAATACTATTTATTAAAATTGTATATACAAGCCGAGTATAAAACAAGTACCTATATTTCAGTATACGTTGGTACTACAGAGAGGGCTTTTTTTTTAAATTCCCGTCGATTTCGTATCAGAAAATGATGTTTCAAGCATGTCCCGGATAGGCACGATACGTGTACCGAATCACTCGTCGCGTGATATTTAAATACGAGAGTGGGATTGCGTGTTCCATCTATCGAAATTCAGTGACACGCTGTCGAGACGCGATACTCCCGTTGCGGAGCGATCGTGGTCTTTTTTATAACGTTCCGAATTTGAAAATTATGGGGAAATTGTTGTATTGGTGTACATGAGCTGCGTAATAAAATTGTATGTGTGTTTGATTGTAGACTAAAACAATTGAAGGGTGAGTTAGAACGTAATAATGTTGTGAACTCCTGACAGTTAATCAGGAGCACAATGGATACTAGAAAAACTAAAGAGTGAAAAATGACTTTAGCTTTGGAAGTCAACGAGCACAGGGAAGAAGTCTTTTGATGATTTCCCATTCGGAAAAAAAAGGTTTGGAAGGCGGCGGCTTTGGTTCTGTTTTTTGTTTAGTATTGCCACCGACTTCTAAGGCTTTTGTTTTTTTTCCACTTTTTAGTTTTTGAACAAGGTTGTGTTTTTTGTAAAATAGTTTTATTTTTCGCTTTTTAGTTTCAATTTCCTGTCACCCAAATCCATGAAGGAACAGTTATACAATGTAAATTAACAACTAACAAGACACCACTTAAAAGTCGCAAGAAAGCAAAATACGCTAATTCGTTTACTTGGATGACATTTTTTTTTAGTTTTGTTTTTTTTTACCGAAGTCCTGATCCAATTTCGATAAAATTTATATGGGACAACCTTTGAAGTTTGACCTGAAATCGATTCATAATTGGTGGAGTTATCGCGTAACACACGTACAAAAAAAAATCACACAGCCGAATTCATAACCTCCTTCTTTTTGAAGTCGGTTGAGAATAATGATTTTAATAGAATAAAAAAAATATTTTATACAGAATAATCTTTGAAGGTCCTCGTAAACTCAATTTTAGAAGTCACGCGACGAAATAAAAAAACGTAATTTACGTACGTGATGTACTTTTTATTGTAAATGAAAATGTGTAAAAGAAGTTTGCATACAAACCGGCGTGTTGTCTACGGTGTAGCGACGTAGCAGCGTAGCACGTACCTTTATTGCCTACGACACAAAGAAACCGCGCTACACGGCTTTGAATAGAGAATACAAGGATGCATGAAGCATGGATATGGAAAATGGAGGTGACTATAACGAAGTATAATTATCAACTCCAATTTCTGAACCTATATGTTCTACATCTATGTATTCTAATTAAAATATGTTTTAGCATTTGTTTAATAAATAATATTGTTAATAATCACTACTTTTAAAAACCCACCTTGAATTGAATAGTTTCAAGGCAAGGTCGGTTTTTAAGGGGAGTTGACCGTCGGCAACGTCGCGCTCAAGACAAAAGTAATCGTGTCATATTTATAAGATAAGGGCACCAATATCTAGGCTTGTGGTTTCATATTTTCAAATTCATGAAAATAACTGTCTTAAAGAGAATTATTCTGCAATTGTTGATTAGATTTAAACTAGAATCGATTCCGGTAAAAAAAAACATAAGCTGTCAAGAACACAACAGAAAATACCTACTATTTCTACATTATTATTTTTTAAACAACCAGATTAAAATCTTTTTGTAGCTCCTTGTCGTTTGCTTTGACGAAATGTAAACGTCGGCGTGGCATTGTGTTGCGATACGATAACGCTTTTATTATTATTAGCTGCCGTGGGGTAGGCAGTAGTCGGCATATCATAAAAACATCGCATAATAAGAGATTCTGAAAGGTACTGTTTATATTTGGAATATGGCTTAATTTTGAGATAGATTGAATGAAAGTGTCCGAAATCTCTCCCCAATTTGCACACGAATGTGTTTTTACGAACGATAATATTCATCGAATTAAAAATATTTGTAGTACTTTTAAAAATACGAAAAATTCTTGTTCATTGTTCAATGTTCTATTTTCTTAAGTACCTACTTTCTATTTGAGTTCAATGGACTTGCATTGCAAACAATAGAATTTGAGATCTGCAAAAGTCTTATTAGAATTATAATATTATATTTGCCTAATTGCGTATCTACCTTATGCGACACCCTTGCAAAGGGGACAGCCTGGTGAGGACCAAATATAAAACTACATAATTAATCATGTCATTATGTACTAATTACACACGCTACAACATCAAGCTACGTCTCATAACAACGTGTCTGATTAAGCAGAGGGAAGACGTCGCGAACTCATTAATATTACACTTAAGCGCAAAACACATAGAGAACGAGTGCGGGTCGGGCGCGACTCGGGTCTATTAACTAGTATTAACATGGACGACAATTTACGAAACACGAAATTACCCAGACACGTTTTCGGTTTTGTAATCTATAAAATTATAGATAATAGTAGACCCGCTGTACTCCTGGCGTCCGACCCGCACTTGTTTTATGTGTGTTTTTCGCTTAAATACTACACAATTAGCGATTTCACACGCGCGTGAGGAGTATGTTTTATCGATGATGCTTTAAATACCCTTTAACAAGACAGTAATAATGAGTAAGGGAGGAACGCCGAGGTCAGTGACACCTTTAAAATGATTGTCTATTTAAAAAGTATACTTTGCAAATATTAAAAAAACCCTTACCCAACAACTCTGTTGAGACAAAGATACAGTTTGTTCGATTTTTCTATATAAAACAATTTCTTAAATCGATTCAAGCTACAGCAGGCCATTGTTGAATAACAAAAAAATAACTTTGTTTAAGTATAGGAAAGATTGTAATAAACATAAAACTCTAAATGAATATCATGACTACAAAAAAGTAAACAATTTATTAGTTACACCTAAAATTCTTCAATAGATTGTCATGACGCCACTCACCACTCTACACACATTATCACTACCACAAAGTAATCACCGCAAAAAAGTCCTCAAAACGATCCACGATCGTTCATTCAAGCGTCATTACATTCATTCGTTCATTACATTCACTCGGTCATAATACAGTCGTTATCAAGAGATGGATCTGGTTAGGAAATTGGGTACATTCAGCTTTCTGGTCGACTGAGCTACTTGATTAGTATTCCGTGGTTCCGGGTTCAATGTAAGAGTGGGTAATGGACATTTTGGACCCATTTTTTCCAATTTTTATGCGGTGAGGTGACGCATTGAAAATGGAAATGGTGCGAAAATTGCAAGGGAAAATAATCACATTCTTAATTTGATTCATACAATCATTAACACGCCGCCAATTCTCATGTCCAATGCTGTGATAGGTTGATTGAAATAACCACAGATAAAAAGACAAACACATAGTTAAAAAATTATAACAAATAAATGTTGTAAGCTACCAGCGAACTGTAGGTGTACATTGTTACACCTCTGCCTAACCCGTCGGGGAATACTTTTGGTGGTGGTTGGTTTTTTTTTTGTATACCTTTTAAATGTTCTGATTCAACCGAGCTCGACGAACCTCTATATTGCACATACAGTCTAAAAGCTATGTCAGTCCGCCAGTTATTAAACACACACCGTTTTTGTTTTTATTTGTGAATAGGAACCAGAGATGGATGACTGAGAAGAGATACGTTTGCCTTATAAAAAGGCATTCAATATTTGACGTGTTATCGGCGAACTGTGGGTGTACATTGGTACCTACACCTCTGCTTAACCCTTCGTGAAATACAGGCGGGTTGGTATGTTAGTTAATGTGATGCGTGTAAATCTGTTTGTTAAATGGTTTAGGAGGAAAATATTTTTAATAACAAAAGGCTAACAATATTTTGACTTGCGTAAGTTTATTATTTTATTGCGTTAAGTATTTAACTTCATTTTAACAGTGGAAAAAATTGTCTGCCCCATGATTTTATTTGTCGATGAGGATGATGCCACCTACTCAATTTCAGCCACAGCGACTACAATACGAACTTCTCTACAAGGTGGTTGGCTCTTTCAATTGTCTACGTATGATTGAATGAACTAAAATATCAGTTCAAATCACTAAATTGGAAACCAAACATCAATCAATTTCTTAAAAATTCAAACATATTCAGGCTTTCGATAAAAACGCCGTAAAGAAATTAATCCGCACACAATGAGGCAGCAATAAATCATACCTCTTTCAAAGCACACTTGTCGGGATAATCTGTGCGTTTTAAGCCGTCATCGGCTTAGCACCTCCCTCTTCTCTCCCTTGCCTCACCCCCCTTGCGTCAGAGGCACTTCACGTGCGTTTTGACGCGATTATCATACCCCGCCGGTATCTGCGCGCAATATTGTTTGCGTTACCGAGTTGAGAAATTTTGGATGTGGCTTATCAAGTTGTACAATAGAAATGGCTTTGTAGGTATCTCGTTATATTTTATTTGTGAAATGTTTTTGCGGTATGCTAGGATACGTTTGCAAATTGCGTAGTAATGGTAATTTAGATAATTATTTATTTATTTAAGCACATGGAGGACTTACAGATATTAAAAACAAACAAAAAAAATGGGAAGCTATAGGCCGTACTTACCTTGAGTTGATAGCAAACGTCTACATTATTTATTACATTGTAGGGATAAATGGCTAGCTTATTGACAACTTTAAAAAATAAAGAGATCAACAGATTTTCCCCCTCAACATTATGCCGCATCCTTCACAATTATTTTCTTCGTACATCTGCGGTCCTCTTTCACCGCCCGCGGAGCGGTTTTTGAATCTGCTTCCTTTGTGACGGTTTTAATATGGAAATTAACGTTCGCTACCGTGTGACGAAACACCTCCACAACCATATTATTTACCATTCTCTACACATCTTCACCACCCTTATCGCAAAGGCATAAAGTTGTATTTCCTTTGACTGTTAAAAAAAAGTGGTTTTCCCGTTCAACGAACGAATTTGTCGCTAAAATCCACGCGTTGCTGTGAGCCGCCTAATTGAATTTTTTATGTACTTTTTCAGTTTGGCTTTGAATTTTTTGTTGTGAATTCGTGTGTTTAATTCGTTGCTGTCGGTTTCCGTGATGGGTTTATATTTGTGCATCTTTTTGAGCCTAGAATAATAGGGTAGCTGTATTCGCTAGCCATAGTCATCACGGTAAGCAATTGAATTTGTGATTGCCGAGTCAACTGGTCCTGGATAGCACATCATTAATCCTGTCACTCATTCGGTCATTCACCCACTCACTCAATCATTCTTCTTTATATTTTCTAGCTTATGATGTCTCACCGCTGGGCGAAGGCCTCCCTAAAGTTCTTCCAAATATTCTTTTCTTATGGCACCTGGAACCAACTCCTGTCAACAATATCCAATATTCAATATCCTTAAAAGAAACTCGTAGGTACATCAAAACATGACAGAGTTGTATAATTGGTTTGAAAGAGTTACTGCTGCCCTGGAAAGCAAGGAGCATTAAGAGGAACACAGGATGGGTTTTAGTCAGAAGGAGTCTGACACTCCCTTCCGCCCGCCCAGAGCGGAAGAAGTCATTTGATGATTTTCCAGCCTTAAAAAAAAAAGGTAAATCAAAACAACAAACAGCTGTAGATTTACATGATCGTCTACTATCTTGTTTGCTTCACACAATTTCTTTCTTTTCAAAACATTTTCGTGCACACGTAACGATTCCAATTTTGTTCCTGTCTACATTTTGTTCAGCATATCGTGCAACTGTGTGCGTACGGTTGCGTTTTGTGTCGACATTTTATTTTTAACCCCTACATTTGGATGTACGTATACAACTGATGTACGTCATTAGTGTCACTGTAACATGCCATCACGCCTGTATTCCCCGAAAGGTTAGACAGAGGTGTATCAATGTACACCCACAGTCCGCCGGTATGTTTTGGTCCCATGTAATAGGGAGCGAGCCTATTGCCATTAACCGGGCACAAATCCTAACTCCGAGCTGCTACTGAGAATTTCACAGAAAACTCAATAACACTTTGCTCGACCTGGGAATCGAACTCAAAACCTCTAGCGTAGCAGTCGCGCTTTAGTCCACTAGGCTAACAAGGCAGTTAGCCTTGTGGCCCAGTGGTTAGTGGCGGTCGGTAGTCTTACATTTTTATTTATAAGCGTAAAAACTTTTAAATTCAACAGTACAGTAAAAACTGATATTTTGATATCTAAAGCAATCTCGTAATTTAACGTAGCATCTTGTAGCGTCTCGTAGCATCACGTAGAGTCTTGTAGCGTCCTGTGCCGTCTCGTAGCAGCATATTAGTGTCTCGTAGCGTCTCGTATCATCTTGATGTGCGTCGTAGCATCTCGTAAAGTCTCGTAGCATCCTAGTAGGATCTTGTTGAAGGGGGGCCCGCTAGGACCAGTGTCTGTCAGGGCTGCGGAATTTGTTCGAAAGAGTCACTGCGGCCCTGGAACGTAAAGGGTATTAGGAGGAACACGGAAAGGTTTTAGTCAGTAAGAATCTGACACCCCCTTCCACTCTACCCAAAGCGGATGAAGTCATTTGACGACTTCTCAACCTTAAAAAAATCGAGTCACGTCTTGGCAGCTTTGTCTAAAATAAGTCAAATTATTTTTAATTCACTTACCTACCTTATTTTATCAGCCATGCAAAAGAGTCTCCAACAATCAGCAAACATCAAATCCTCTTCACAAAAAAAGTATCAAATCCCTGTAAATATTAAAAACATAACAAACATTTAAATGCAGACTTGGGGCTGTTCCCCGTCATGTTTGCTCATCGTCGCGTACGTAAGATTCACGCTCCGTATCAACTGTTTGAATAGAGATACACCACTCTGAGTTTATTGTGAACATCTCCCCACCTCCACCCACCACCCGAGCGATATTGTAGCAAATCCGATATACCTATATCACTTTCACTTCAAACTCAGTGATATGGTAATGTGACATTTAATTCCTATGCCACCCTTATTAAAGAAGTCCTTTGTTGTTGATTCAATAGTGTGGGGCTATGATTAAAGGATTGGAAATTAATATATATAGATATCAAGGACTTGAATAGATTATCTTCAGAGTCATTCATTCAGTTGAATACGTTTTAAGGAATGAGTATATTAGAGGAAGTTTGAAAGTAGTGCTAGAGACATAAAAGTTGAAAGGAAACCGTTTGTCTTGGTATGGGCATGTGAAGAGGAGGGATGACACGCATGTGACCAAACGAGTTTTGAATATAAATGTGTATATATGGAGAGGAAGAGAGCGGCCAAAGAAAAGATGAATGGATTGTGTGAAGAATGATATGAAAGAGAAGGGAGTCTGTGATAGCATGGCGGTTGATAGGACGGCAAACATGTTGCGCCGACCCCAAGTAACAACGTTTAATAAAATAATAATTTAGCCTATTATTGTCCCAGTGCAGGGAAAGGCCTCTGTTCATACAGAGAAGGCTCTAGCATTTGTCGATTCGTGATTTCAGACTTACACTAACCAATGCCAGTGACGTCTAAGATAAAGCACAGTTGGCGCAGCGGCTGAGCGATTGGCTGCTGCGCTGCGTGTCGCGGGTTCGATTCCCGCACGGAACAGACATTTGTATGGCCTACAGATAGTTGTTCCGGGTCTGGCTGTTAGTGTATGTGAGTTTATATGTTTGTAAACGCACCCACGACACAGGAGAAATTCCTAGTATGGGGCAACGTTTTTTTTTTTAAAAAAAGAAAAAAAAAGAAAGAAAAGAAAGTTTAAAAGTCTATATGAATTGAAAAAGTCACATCGTTACTTGCCCGGATTTGAATCCACAACCTCTTATAAGTGAGCCTTAACCACTACGCCATCAAGACTGTTTTACATTTAGTGTGCATAAAAAAAAACTAAAATCAAAAGCGCCGAATAGTCGAGTTTAAATTAAAAGAAAATTCCAACGTTGCGCTTAAAAGAGACTTAAAATTATTTTCCGTCGGGCGAGCCGCATCGAAAAAGGAAACCAAAAACAAATCCGCAGCGAGCTATCGGAATGCGGATGTATCGTCATTCGAATATTGCCAATAAAACACCGATGAGCTGAAAAATCGATGTGGACAGACGAGCCGACATCGCATATATAGAACGTCACTATATCACCCGCAACGGTGGCGGCAGTTTGAATTTGGAATTCGTTTTGTTTTGTTTTGATCACGTAGATTTTGATGGTGTACTGTGACGTCATGTGTCACTGCTATGTTAGATAACATGGCGGTAATTGAAACGTTACTACGTTACTGTTTGGCTTTATTCTGTTGTTTTTTGTAAAGAAACTTATTATGTAGCTTTCGAATGTTTTAGGTATTAAAAACTTAATCACATGAAACACGACAATGCACTCAGATGATCAAGATTATTGGGAACTAATGTAAACCTTGTTTCCCAAAGATTGGCATGCAAATGTCAAAATTAAACTTGATTTGAAAGGTTTCTTAACACTTTTTGGAGTCTTTAAAGTGTTAAGTTTATTTCCCAAATGTAGAACACTGCGGCATTGTATGATGGGACTGTCATACGGTACTTGATAAATGTCCCTAATTTAGAACAGAATAAAAAAAAAGTTTAAGAGAACCGTTTAAGAAAATGGTTTGAACAAGTATTAAATATTTGGACACTTGTTCAAACCGATCCTAATGTAATCCTTCAAATTCTATGTAAATAAATATTGTGTTGGACACAATTTGGCATTTGAAGTCGGTCTTAAAACTTGTGGCTTTTAAGCACAAACCTTACATTAATTTGTCTCACATTTTTTCAGGATTGCAAAAAATATCACTTTCCAAACAGACTGTATGAACGGACCCTATGCTAGCAAATATAAATTTTATCTCCCATTCCTTCACAGACAAAGCGTATCCTTTACTTGCAAGTACGTAGTCACAGTGGGTATCTCATCAACACAAATGCAGTACTTAGACATAATAGCGTCGGACGCATTGTTCGTGGACGAGGAGCCGCGATAATCACCGGCCGACTGTCTCGTTCACTCGTACAGTCGTTCACTCTGCACTCACGCTTAGCCGAGATTGGCGCGTTTATACCGTACGATTTTATCTCTACGATGGAAAACTAGGAATGGATTGGTGAAAATCATTACTGTTCGTTTTTGAAAATGATTCACAATTTTTGTAAAGGTTACTGAAAAACTTGTATCTACGATGGAAAACTAGGTTTGGGGTGGTAGAAAATAGTTTACGATTTTTGTTAAGTTTATTGAATAGGTCAGTCAGATTTAGATATAAAATTGTATGTTAACTGGATGACTACATAGTCACAGTTAACATACAATTTTAAGGCAGATTACATAATCTGCCTTCCGTAAAAAGAAACAGTTTTTTAATGTATAGGAAGCAAATATTTTGCTTTTCGGGAGAAGTGCGCAAATAGCTACGGACGACGTAGTTCACCGTGGGCTGGGTTTCCACCAGATATGCGAGGATGCATAGCGAGCGATGTCTGTGAAAATTACCAATGACACCGCTTCCATTTTTCATAAGTCCTGCTAAGCTAGACCTGTACTTGGTTGGTTTAACACTTATCCCTCACACGTCTGTGATGGAAAGGCAGCCCTAGGTTTCGATAATAGGTACATGAAAATAAATTTAAGTTATTACGCTTCACGCATCGCCGTCGCCTCGCACTGTGTAAAGTGCTCCAAGCACCCCTCATTCAAGTGCATCGCATCTCATTCGCATCACAATCCCCGGTAGGGATTACTCGCTCATTTGTGAATTGATTTAAATTCTAACAGGTATACTTTTGTTGCAGGATGAGTTCCGTACAGGAGGAGAAGGTTCCTGCCGAGGGACCGAACAAGACACATGTACGGGAACTGAGGAACACCGAACTAGTCTCCCGCCTGCTAGCTGCCACGCCACCGTACCTCTACAGCGCTTTACCGCTTCAGCCCCACGCGTTCTTCTTCAGCGAAATGCTGCGGTCTTTTGTGAACGCTCGTCACGGCTGTAGACCTCCTCATTACCATCGTCGCTTCAAGCGCCGCACACACAAATACTTCGCTGAAAACGAAAATGATTGGCGGCGCGAGTGGCCTAAACATGAGGAAGAGAAGAAAGAGCCCGAGACTCGACCAGAAGTACCTTTGGAACTGACTGTGGACAAACATTCCAGGGTTCGTGAGCCCTCACCGAGGAGGTTATCGCCTAAGACGGAACAAGCGAAGCCGAGTAGTAGCCCTGGCCCTCCAGGGAGACAGTCTTCCTATGTTGACGTTGGAACAGAAGAACTGCCAAAACCGTCCCCGTGTGTTGGACGCGGCGCTGAGACCTCATCAGTTCCTCAATCAAACTTAATTCTTCCACCACCACCACCGATGTGGTATCCACCCCTTTACAATCCAGGAGGTTTCGGAGTAGACCCATTGAACTTCTTCATAGATTTGCGCGTATCTGGACACATTTATGATAGAAAACGGGCTTTGGCTGAAGGTGTGGAGAATACCCAAGAGACGAGAGAAGATTCTGGGTTGGACAAGAGGCTTGGCCGCGACTTTGGGCAGCGGCCTCGGCACGTGTCGGCTTTCTCCGTACCAGTTCGTTATGGCAACATGTCTGCCGAACCGGAGAAGTACTTCGATCATTCTAGTTCTAAACCGGCTGGTAAAATAAATGGTACTTCGTATGTCATGAGGAACCTGAAGCGGGTGTATGAGGATCTCCATAATTTGCAAGATGTGAAGGAAAATGCTAAAATGAGTAAAGGTGATGATACTAAAGCTGAATCGTCGGATATTGATGACGAAGACATCATAGATTAAATCTATTTATAATCAATTTTAAAATGTATAACTTTTGATTAAATTATTACCTATATGTGATAAATTTTGAAATATTAACTTGTATGCAAAAATTTATAACAAATTGATCTCAGTGTCTAGTCCGTATATTAATGACCTTTTTCGATAATTACCTATTTAATCCTTAATATAAAAATGTACCTACTTATATTATGACTATTCTATTAAAATTAATTCATGTATTCTATCTACTGTGTTTTATTTATTGTCTGGAAAAATAGAATAGTAAGAAAAGCGGAATACGGTTGTTATTACTAACATTTTTTTTAAATAGTGTTCATCATCATCTACTTAGCCTTTTCCCAACTATATTGGGGTCGGCTTCCAGTCTAACCGGATGCAGCTGAGTACCAATGTTTTACATGGACCTCCACAACCCAGTTACTAGGCAACACGATACCTCTTGGTTAGACTGGTTGTCAGACTTCCTGGCTTCTGACTATCCGTAACGACTGTTAAAGATCTACGAATGACAGCCGGGATCAACGGCTTTACGTGCTTTCCAAGGCACGGGGGTGTCACACCACCAACTTCCAAACTCCGGGCTGCTACTGAGCAAATCCTAATCGAAAAACCCAATAACACTTTTTGCCCGACCTGGGAATCGAACCCGGGACCCCACGCTCATCAGTCGCGCTTGCAACCCCGAGACCAACGGGGCAGTTTAAAAAAAATCGTGTAATTGAAAAAAAAAAAAAATTGGTAATCCTTTTTCAAAAATCCATCTCATGGTACCGACGGGTACCACAGTCATACTGTGTTGGTTGATTACATGCTTGAAAGTGAAAAACTAGACTTAAGTTGCAACAGATTTGACCCCTATAACTTGGGATCGATACTCAACCGTTTTTTTTTTCGCTTTTCTCCCTGGCTAAGGTATTGTAAAAAATCTATTTAACACTGGACACAAATCTCATAGGATTTCGCTGCCCATCATAAGGGTTGGCGCTTTATTCTTGCCATAATAGATGATGACCAGCAACTAGTACCTACTTGTGCCTCAAATGGGCTTTTTTTGTTCCGGATGGGAAATCATCAAATGACATTCCCCGTCCTGGGCGAGGCGGGGGGAGTGTCAGACTTTTACTGACTAAAACCCACCCCAGTTCCTTTTTGTGCCCTTTGAGTTCCGGGGGCGCGGTATCTCTTTCGAATAACCCGCAACCGCGGCATGCATCGGCCCTAAGTGGCCGCCAATAGGAAAAAGCTCCAAGCCACAAATAGGAAATGATAAAATCAAAACTAGTTTTGGCCGTCAACCCCACTAAAGTGTAATTTTCTGGCCTGTGGACGGTGAGCAATGGGTAGCTCACCGTCCTTACGTTGCATAACGACAGGCCGTGTCGACGGCGCGTTCGTGTTCCACGCGCGCCTCAAAGAGATGTCAGCAAAAGGAAGGGGCCACTGAGGGCCGATGCCTGCCGGGGCTGCGGGTTGTTCGCAAGAGATACCGTGCCCCCGGAACGCAAAGGGCACAAGAAGGAACATGAGTGGGTTTTAGTCAGTAAAAGTCTGACACTCCCTCCCGCCCCGCCCAGGGCGGGAGAAGTTATTTGATGATTTCCCACCCACCAAAAAAAAAAAAAAAGTGTAATTTTCTGAAAAGTTTATAGTTTTTCAAGAGTAATAAATAGAAGAAAGTAGTAGAATTAAAGCTCGATCTGTTATAATATGAAATTGTGAACAACTCTTATTCTGAGTAGGTACTAAATATTATCTACTGGCGTATATTATTAGAAAGAAAGTCCATGTGCATGGTTCAGGATACTTCGGCTAGTCAGCGTGTCCGTACCATACTCTTTGAGCCAATCATCTATTAAGTTGTGATGTTAAGCTAAGTACTTAACACTTTTAATGCCATCTATTGACATTAAGGGACATATCAAAGTGCGCGTAGTGGACAAGTAGATGTACACGCTACATCTACTTGTCCACTAGGAGAGTTCAGTAAAATCTTCTTGGACTCAATTTGCTATATCCATTTATTTAATAAAAATATAGATAGCTATTTTTGTTTTTACAGAATAATGTGAAAATAAATGTAAATAAAAAAAAAATGATGCATTGGGAATCTCGAACGCAGTATTTTCAATTTGACAGGTAGTTGTTTATAATTGCCAGCTGTAAAAACACTATTTAAAAAAACAAATTACTATCTTGATTGCAATCTAAATTCCTTTATTATAGTTAGATAATAAAGATAATGTTTAAAATCTCTTGGGATTGCAACATATTTAACAAAAAAATAAACAACCTATAAGAACTGCATTTTTTTCTTGGGCCTTTTTTTCTGGCAACATTTCAGTCACCACACTCACCACGCGATTTTTGTGAATCTCTTGCTTGAAGTTCTTAGATTTTCTGGAAGAAATAATTTGATTCGTTCCATAAAAGCACTATCAAAATGTACGGAAACCAACCTATTTTAGTGCTCAGTAAGTAAAAAGACTTATTTGCTATGTTTTTGTCGTTATAATTCGTGATTTCATTGAAGTGGTTTACCAATTGCAGGCCAAAACACAAAACGTGAGTCCGGCCGGAAGGTTCAGCTGGAGAATATAAACGCTGGAAAGGTGACATAATATAATTATGACTCCTAATGAAATATTTTCATTAAAATCTGTCAAATGGGATACTAAAACTTGTAATATTGGGTTTATTTTAGACGATAGCCGACGTTATTCGAACATGCCTCGGGCCTCAGGCTATGTTGAAAATGTTGATGGACCCAATGGGAGGCATCGTGATGACCAACGACGGCAACGCTATCCTCCGTGAGATCACCGTGCAACACCCGGCCGCTAAATCCATGATTGAAATAGCCAGAACACAAGATGAAGAGGTTAGAAAATTTACTGTCTGACTGATTGAGTAGGTTTGAAGCCTTTGTTTTAGAAACTAGATGAAAAAAAATATAATTAGGGTAACTAAGTGATCAAATTATAATAATTAAAAAAAAAAAAAATTGATTATGATTCATCATGTACTTGTTTGTGTGGGAGTAAGAATAGGGCAAGCTAAATGAGATAAACTACTTAGCTACAAAGCATTTCTTTTATACATTACATACCTTATTATACTAGCAGCTTGGGAGCGTTAGTGTAAGAGCAAATTATTTTTGTCACACTAATGTATTCAGGGTTCACAAAAGAGTGTTTGAGTAGGTATATGGTTTATATTAGGCCGTTCTTGTAATAATAATTTAATTTTGTTGTTTTTTTTTAGTGAAAGGCTTCACAAAAACCTCCTTTAGCTTGCTTAGGGCTATTGAACTAAGGACCAATAAATTTAGAGTATTTTGACAATAGTATTTGCTGTTGATTTTCATTTAAAACTTACTAATTCAAATAATTTTTCCACACACCATCACGGAGCTAGTGGTCCACTAGGTAATGTCCAGTCAATAATAATTCTTTTCATTATATTTTCAAAATAACCATATTATATCTAGGTTGGTGACGGCACGACATCAGTCATTGTCCTGGCTGGAGAGATGTTGGCTGTGGCCGAACAGTTCCTGGCCCAGAACATCCACCCTACAGTGATCATCAGGGAGTACCGGCAGGCACTTGAGGATGCTGTCAAGTTGCTGCAGGATAAGATATCCATACCTATTGACTTGAATGATAGAGACAAATTGAAGGAAGTTGTAAGTATTTTAATTGACTCTTAATTAATTATTACTGTAAGTAAGAACGTTTTAGTATTTCAGGAGTACTTAGATAATGATGTGACATTTACATACAAGTGTATTTAAACCCGAAGTGTAAAATGAATACTTCTTTTACAGTTTTTTTTTTACAAAGCCTTTGTAAGGAACTCTCAAATCACCCAAGCAAAACTTGGATATGTCACTAGTTTACACTACCTTCAAAATTGTAGTTCTATATTCATGTTGTTTTGACACTAATTATCCATTTTTTATTTCCCTTAGATACGTTCATGTGTGGGCACAAAGTACATCGGTCGCTGGGCAGATCTTGCTGTGGATATCTCTCTGGATGCAGTCAACACTGTCACAGTCAGTGAGCATGGCAGAGTTGAAGTTGATATTAAGAAGTAAGATTCATTGATAGACAATTTTTTCAGTTTCTGCTAGAAATTCCCCAGTAGAAATAATACCAGCCCATTGTTGTCCCACTACTGGGTAATGGCCCTCTTTTCATACAGAGATAGCACAAACATTGATCACCATGAGCATTGATTGAGTCAGATTGGCGATTTAATACCTGTGTGCAAATCTGGTTAGATAGTATTAGAAGCTAGATTTGCTTTTATAATTAATTATTTTTAATTAAATTGTATTTGCATTCTAAAAGTTAGACATAGTACTCTGTACATATACACCCTGAAAGTACTCATGAATACAAACAAATATTAAAGAGGGTATTAACCAACCTTGTAATACAAAAATAAGCACAATCATGTTCCCTACAAAAATGCACGTCGCCGTGATCGAAATGTATGGGAAACAGATTTTTTTACATATAAATTAAATTCTTATTATAGACACATACCATCACGCCTGTATTCCCTAAAGGGTTAGGCAGAGATGTACCAATGTACACCCACAGTTCGCCGATACGTTTAGGTCCCATGTAATAGGGGTCGAGCCTGTAGCCATTAATAGGGCAAAATCCTAACTCCGAGCTGCTACTGAGAATTTCATAGAAAAACCCAATAATACTTTGCTTGACCTGGGAATCTAACCCAAGGCCTCTAGCTCAGCAGTCTCTTAAGACCACTAAGGTAACGAGGCAGTTAAATTATTATTAGCTATCCTATATAGCTAATAAATGTTTATTTTGATACTTATGGTTGTGGTCAATTTTCATGCAAGCATTGTATCTCTAAATTCCCAAGAATATAAATAGCAACATAGAAATGAATAATAACCTAACATATTAACAACTTCCAGCTACGCCAAGGTAGAAAAAATTCCAGGCGGTAGCATCGAGGAGTCTCGCGTTCTCAATGGTGTTATGTTCAACAAGGACGTCACTCACCCCAAGATGCGTCGTTACATCGAGAACCCGCGTATCTTACTGCTCGACTGCCCCCTAGAATACAAGAAGGGAGAGAGCCAGACCAACATTGAGATAATGGGAGAACAGGTATGGCTTTGGATTTCTTTGGGCGATAACGTATGAGTACCTTTAGCTTTATGTCCCATTTCGCTCAAGTTTTTTGTATAATCTTGCGCAAAGTCTTTCGTCCGCTTTTGACAAACGGTGCAAAATTAATCTTCTCATTTGCATGCGAGTTAGGATCAGCGTTTGAGCACTGCATTAAAATTGTGTGTAACATGTAATTCCGCGTGCCTTTTTTTATTTTAAATCATTTTTATATCTTGTGAGTGGTCGGTAGCCACAAAGTGCCGCCGACACTTAGTCTAAAGTCGCCTCGTGTGTATAGTGTATAACCCAGTGCGTTTGTTCAGTGCCTTCTCTTCCTTTATTTACTTTGGCTACCTTTTGTATATTAAAAGATGGCAGCCATTTCATCATGTTTTAATATCATTCGTATATTTCTTAAATCCCTTTTTTCCTGTCCAGGATTTCACAAGGCTACTCCAGTTGGAAGAGGAGCACGTTCAGCGTCAGTGCGAGGATATCATCGCTCTCAAACCCGACCTGATCTTCACAGAGAAGGGAGTGTCCGACCTCGCCCAGCACTACCTCGTCAAGGCTGGTATTACGGCTATTCGCAGGTAAACATTGTACCGACGATAAAAATCGTCGTCTATTTGTCTTTTTTTATCTATACTAATATTATAAAGCTGAAGAGTTTGTTTGTTTGATTGGTTGAACGTGCTAATCTCAGGAACTACTGGTTGGAATTGAAAAAATCTAAAATTTAAATCTTGAAGAAATTTTGTTTTGGATAGTTCATTTATCGAGGAATGCTATAGGCTATATAACATCACGCTACGACCAATAGGTGCTGAGCAGTAACCAAAAACGTAACTTAATGCGGGAGAAAAAACTACGCGAACGAAGTCGCTGGCAGAAGCTAGTATTATAATATAACAAAAGACGAGAAGTAGTGTCTTTTATGTACTGCTGCCAAGTGTTCAGGCACCTGTGGATACGCCTGTATAAAAAGCGACAAGAACTTTGGCGTGCTTTAGGCATGAGAATAGCGGCCGTTCTGTCGCATATTTTACAATTCTTTCTAAATTACCTACGGTATCAAGTCAATTTTATAGCCAAACACCGACTTGAACTCACAAGCGCGTTGACGTAATAGTATATGATTTAAGATGATTTTCCAATTTTAAATACGATGCATCCTTTAGATTTTTGGTTTAATTTTATACAAGTACAATTAGTATAATCCCATTGATAATTGGTAATGATGCAGAATATAATATACCGAAAGGCTTTGTTTACCTTCGAACTAAGTTAATATTGTGTGCGGAGCGGCGACATATCCAATTTAAAAGTAGATCTATGGTCCTTGTTCTAGACTTTTACTGCTTGCATAGTGGACTTCTTTGAATACAGCGCCATCTTGCGATTGTTTGAAGTACTTGCGTTATCCAATGCAACACAACTCGTCAAAGTTCATACATTTTCCCTCTGATTTGCTACAAAACGGGCGCCGTTATTTTGAGATGTCGCTGATAATATTTTTCAAATTCACTAGCTCATTAATCCTCTTCTTCTCTGTATAGGCTTCGTAAAACCGACAACAACCGTCTTGCACGCGCTTGCGGAGCTGTCATAGTGAACCGTACCGAGGAGCTGAAGGAATCGGACGTGGGCACCGGAGCCGGCAAGTTTGAGGTCAAGAAGATTGGCGACGAGTACTTCACTTTTGTTACTGAGTGCAAGAACCCTAAGGTAACCCTAACTTCTTATGGTGTATTTTGTAAAAATCTCCCTTTGTGAATTTAGGTGAGCTGACTTTATATCATGCTGGGGATTGACAGCCCATCTTAAGCTCACTTCACCAACATTTCGTCCATTCCATGCCAGAACCAGTATATTTTCAAAGTTGTTCGTAATATTGCATAGTAGTAGCACTATTTTGTGAAATCTATTTCAAATTACAATTAATTGCGCTGATGAGGATTTTTACAGAACGGTTCTGCAGTTAGCTTTCACTAACGACAGGCTAACGGCTTGAACTAACGACAGGTAACTAGTGATAGTTTAGTGGGTTCTTAGAGGCTTACGACACAGCAGGAAGGCCTGCACGCAGGTGCAGGCCTTCCTGCTGTGTCGAAAGCTTCTTCAGTAATTTAGAAACTTTTGTTTTCATCTGTTATGTGATTTCGTCATAATAATACAAACCTTTAATAATTTTTAACGAATGAACGATCTTGTATATTAGTTTGTAACGTTTAATTATATTTTATTTATTTATTTTCAGGCGTGTACTATCTTACTCCGTGGTGCTTCAAAGGATGTACTTAATGAGATCGAGAGGAATCTTCAGGATGCCCTGCACGTTGCTAAGAATTTGGTGAGTAGCTGACACTGGAATCATTACAAAAACTTTTGTGCATGTGGGATACGGAACCGGCGGGCTTGTAAATCAACCATCGAAAATGATATGTCATTGAAGTCATGTTGTTGGAAATACAAGAAGGGGAAATAATTCAAGGGTTATCGCTAGCCAAGCATACTTCCTTTCACTAAAGTCACTACTTTATGGAAAGCAAAGCTTTACTGGACATAACCTGTGGTTTATAATATCAGTCTATTATTATCCCTACACAGAGAAAAGCTCTCATCTCTTACTGAAAAGGCACGAGGATTGATCACCACGCTCACGCAAGGTGGATTAGTGATCGATCATATTTTATAAATATAGGTTTCATCAATGCTTTTTTTCACCATTGCTTTTCAATTTAAAAAAAAGAGAAACTTAGAAAGTACATAAATATGAGTTTGAAAAGTCACATTGGTGTGGCCGTCTTAAGCGATATTTTTTTTATTCACGAACTGTTTATTTATAGGTACTGAACCCGCGCCTGGTGGCGGGCGGCGGTGCGGTGGAGATGGCGGTATCACAAGCTCTGTCCGCTAACGCTGCTCACAATACGCCCTACCGCGCGGTCGCACAGGCGCTAGGTAAATATTTGTTACTTTATCTTAAATTGATCACTAACTAAAATTAACAAACTGAAATTGGTTAGTATAAGTTTCAGAAATGTTTAAGTTGAACTTTTTTGTGAAGGAGCTTGTTTGGAGATCTCTACCACCATGTTTTTGCTGCGAAGCAAAGTTGCTGTTCTTTTTGGGTGCCGGAATAATTACGTGCATACATGACAGGCTCTAAGAAACATCTGTAATGCCTCTGGTATTGCACAAACCCAAGCCTCGGTCATTGCTTACCATGCGGTGATTTTCCTGCTTACCATTTGAAAGACTCGAAACAGCAGATCAGTTACCTGATACCTTACAAACTGTTTAACTGACCCCTGGGATGCATTCCACAGAGATAATCCCGCGCACGCTGGCACAGAATTGCGGCGCGAACACGATCCGCACGCTGACGGCTCTACGCGCGCGCCATGCCGCCGGCACCAGCTCCGCCGGCATCGACGGCGAGACCGGGGAGATCGTCGACATGGCCGTCAAGGGCATCTGGGAACCGCTCGCTGTTAAACTTCAGGTATGCTACTGAATAATCTCTTGTTCATAAAAGTACATACATGCACTCACACCTTTTTCCCATGGGAGTAGGCAGAAGCCACAGAACGCCACCTGCTACGATAGTTACATACTCTTTTCGCCTCATTCATGTTCATACATCTGGTCATACAAGCACGCCGGTTACGAGTACTGCGCACCCAACCTTGTTCCAATCAATGCCATTAAAGCCATGTCAAACCATAGCTTGTTCATATAAGTACAGTAAAGATATATTATAAAGGTATATACGTTTTAGAAAACGGTTGAAACTTTCTATTTCCCATTCGCTAACTATGATTACAAAATGTTAAAAATGTTTCCATTTCTTTTGTCATTTTCAATCATACCATCACGTCTGTATTCCCCGAAGGGTTAGGCAGAGGTGTAACAATATACACCCACAGTTCGCCGGTATGTTTAGGTCCCATGTAATAGGGGGCGAGCCTATTGCCATTAACCGGGCACAAATCCTAACTCCGAGCTGCTACTGAGAATTTCATAGAAAGACCCAATAACACTTTTTGCTAGACCTGGGAATCAAACCCAAGACCTCTAGCGTAGCAGTCGCGCTTAGGATCACTAGGCTACCGAGGCAGTCTCATTTTCATTGCAGTGTCATTTTCCATCATCATGTTGAAAATCTATGCTAATCTTCCTCATTCGGTTATAGTCCATAAACCTTTAATCTTCACGAACATTGGGGTTGCATAAAAAAGCGAAATAGCGAATCAGTAAAAAAAGCAAAATTGTAGTTAGAAAGAAGTTGAAACTAATGTATTACTTATTCAATGTTACTTTTCTTAGGGCCGATTTTTCAATCGCCGGATAACTTTTATTTGACGGATATGTTTGACGTTTTGACAGCTTTTGTATAGAAAATATGTCAAACCACTATATTTATTCCTCAGATAGAAGTTAACTGATGATTGAAAAATCGACCCTTAAGTTAACGCCATCGGTCGTATGACTGACTCAACTGTATTATTTGTATTGACAGTGGGCCCATTTCACTGTTCTATTTTTTCAATGGCGGTCCGGTAGAGTAGCTATTTTTCTAAACTTCCAAAAGGATACCAGTAAGAATTGAGTTGTATAGAGTCCTCGCCACTGGTGTACTAGTGGCATTCAAAAATACGAGTAGACGCGTGACAATATAATCAAAATGTTGCCAACACTATCTAAAACCATTATTTCTACATTCCAGGTATACAAAACAGCAGTAGAGACAGCAATTCTACTCCTCAGAATCGACGACATTGTCTCTGGGTCTAAGAAGAAGGACAGCAAGGAGCCTGCCGCGCCTGCACAGATGGCCAACATGGAGTAACGCTAGACTAGCTATTACATTCTAATTTACATGTTCGAGGACTAAATCTGTAGCGCACCGAAGATAGGTAGACATTGTTTTATTTCGATTGCGATGTCATCAGCTCAGGTTTACCTAGTTTATCAATAAAAGGGACGCACTAGGAATACATCGACATTATTTTAGTAACGTTTATGTATGATCCGATGCTTACAGAATAAATGAATTGTAAAAAGTCGGGGTTGTTGTGTAATAATTTGAAATAAATTAACAATGTCTATTTCCTACTTTGGCGGGATTTATCCAAAGATTGGCTCAGTTGTGTGTAAGCTTGGATTGTTGGTTGTTTGATTGTCTACAATACTCGCAACTGAAGGTTGCGTATTACTTAGGTATCGTTGGCTGGTATCATGTTGCTCATAGGCCAGTTTTAGTTTGTAACGGTGCACGCATAGATCGCTAGCTCACCCAAGAGCACCATAGCACATGTTAGTTTACTCGAATCCATCTAAAAATATTACTTATAATCTATTTTCTAAGGAATTAACGACAAAGACAGGCCTACAGGAGTATTTACAAAAGTATTCGCTACAGATTTAGTTCTGGAACATATTAAAACCGTATTAAAAATATCTAGCTTATAGTTATCGTAAAACTCGAAGGTGTTTTAAATAAACCAGTTCTGCGATATGGTTTAGATAGCTTTCGCATAATCTAGTGCTAACGATGCCTTATTTATAGCGTTCCAACACTCTAATAAAAATAATTTCTAATGTAATAACTACTCACGTACTTCTTTTTATTTATCACATGTTTTGTCTGTACACAAGAGTGCATTTAAGTTCAATAATTGCTATTTTAAAACTGAACAATTATAGTATTAAAGTTTTATATATCTCAGGTTTGGTTTTTATTTTGTTTTTAATATTTATGTATTTTATAATCTTAATATTTACAACACAACCAAATAAATACAAATGGGAGAATGTGAGTGTAATTTTATACCTCTGCCTTACCTTTCAGGGTATAAATACGTTATGTTCAAAGTTAAATTGAAAGCATTTATTTCAATCAGACCATTTACAGGCACTTTTGAATTGTCAAGAAGTTCGACAAAATGTTGTAGCTAGTTGTCTATGGAGAAGAACGAGCAAGAAACTCCACTGTAATTGTGTTCATTAATATAAATCAATTTGGTATGATGTTAACATAGCAATGTTGATAATGATTTCTGTTAAATAAGCATAATATTATTTTGTCATTCAACTAAGCTATCATCACACTATGAAATGAGAGAGGTCCTAAAATATTTATATTTCTGTATTCTATTAAAAACGAATTGTAATTTGTTACAAGTTGTTTCATTTACGTGGGATATGAAGTAAAATAATAGATAGATAAATAGCAGCCTATGTAAATGTTACATGCCTAGAGACAGATTTAAAATCCGGATTTTACGAACAATCATAAAAAAACAATCATTACATCATTTAAAACATCAAAAGTATTATGTGAATACTTCCGCGATGTACCTAGTCTCTGTTTTTAACCAAAATGTTAGATAATCTGCGCGCCATCACAGATGGGGTTCGGCAGAGAGCGCGGCGGAGCGACAGGCGACACGCTTCCACGTTCACATTGTTATTAACATTTTAATCTACAGTTATTTGCATGCGTTTCCATTGGCATATTTATTTTAAAAAAGTAGTTTTATAGCACGGTAGGCGACATGTGGCAATAATTTGAAATTTTGAATAGTGAGTGATACCTAAAGTTTTTATTCTTATCCATTTATTGGTAAAATTCTTGAAGTGAACAGATTTTAGCTTGATGTTGTAAGCTACGCTAATCTGAATCATTATGACCTCAGAATAAAACTAAAGTGACGAAACATTGCTATGAAGTACCTACTTAGGTACCTGTTTAATTAAGCCGGAGTGCCCCCGCACTTAGCCATTTAATTGGGCCATTGTGCGTGTATAAATACCTGCAAAAAAATAATAACTGCAATTATTGATTTTTATTGTTTAAATTATGTAATATACCATCATGCCTGTATTCCCCGAAGGGTTAGGCAGAGGTGTACCAGTGTACACCCACAGTTCGCCGGTATGTTTTGGTCCACTGTAATAGGGGGCGAGTCTATTTACATTATGTATTTTTGTAAATGGCTAGTAGAGGTACATTGCTTCATATTCATCGTTATTTAACTTAGCTTATTAAACGCCAACGTTAAAGTAACGATAGCGTTGTAAAGTTATTTTTATAATGTTATATAACGAATGGAGTAACGGTTACCTAGTCCTCTACTTAGTCCCAAAGTTAATAAATCGTTAAGATACCCAGATTTTCCCATCAACCGTATCACATAGATTTGCGTCGTTTACAATGGAAACGGTGTTCAATTGTGTGGACAAACAATATGGTCGTATGCCGTGACCGCTGATCGGTCGGACCCTGTTGCCATTACCCTGCCGAACTTCGACAAGGCTGGTGTCCGGTGACTGGATTATGATAAGGTAAGGCTTATCTTATTATTATATTATCTATTTGTTAATTAGGTGGGATTTTCTGTTAGTCTGGAATATAAATTTTTAACTAAAAAATTGTCCGTATTGTGGGTATATATACAAACAACGTCAAATACCCAAAGAATAAGACAAATATTTGTTCCGTACTAAAATCGAACTCGCAACACGCAGTGCAGTAACCAACCGCTCCACCTGTACGTCTACAGTGACGTAGGCAGGTATGTGCTAACTTTTAAAAGGTTCGGAGAGAAAAATCTCTTAAAATTGTATGTAGATACCAAGTATTAATTATAATCAGCATTTCTTGCAAATTAGGTATCTTGCGTCCTACAAACAGATACCTTGTTGTGTAAAAGAATCAAACTCAAGACGGTGCAGCAGCTGGTCGGCACTCGACCACTGCGCCAGACGTAAGTTCGCGTCGGATCTAATTTTATGTAATTTTCATTCATGTATTGAACTTGTTTTGGATTTCTGAGAAAGAACAACATACCGTTTCAGAGATATTATATTTGACCTATTTGTAAGCGTTATTGTTCGGGACTCAATAAAGACAAACAAAGAGTTTTTGATTTATACTGCTACGGAATTTTGGTCATAAGTCTCAGGTTCCGTATGTTACTTAGCAATTTAGCACCAAGATCTCGACCAGGAATTTTCAGGTATCTCTGTTTCTACTCTATGGTATCTGGAGAAATGAAGGAATAAGAATATAAATAATTGTAGCGGTTTAATATTATTTTACGAATGAATGACTTATTGGTACGCTTTCTTTCAAAACTAGATAATATTTGAATTAAGTTGAACCATAACCAATAAGATGCTGGCGCTTTATAGGTCGGCCAGTAGACGTTACAAGAAGTCTAGTTAAATAAAACTGTCGTGCGCACACATGGTGTAGTCAGAACTCTAGCACAATCTTATTAAAGGGATCAGTTAATTTTAAGATGTCACGCTGTTTTTCCAAAGTGTGTTTTATGTTAAATAGGTTAGAAATGTCTTTCCATCTTCGTTACATAGTCCTTATTTATCGTCATTGTTTATAGCTGGATTCAGTTACTAAACAATCAATTGTGTCTTATTGTTTCCCATTTGTGACCTAGAGCGTGTTCCTTTGTTGAAGCAGATGGATTTAATCGTTTTGTTAATTAGAACTTTAGGACAGTTCATGAATCCACTACAACACAACGCTAAAATATCATAAATCTGGTTTGACTTTGGAATGCAAGAAATGGATCACTTGCTTGGTTGCCGAGTCTTAGGTGTGTCACGGTCACTCTGTAGTTCAAGAAAACTAAATACTTATATCATGAGTGGGTTTACTAACTTATTACCTCACAAAATAACCAGGCGAGGCCTATCTCTTCTGTTTATCTATTTGTTCTGTTTCCTGCTGGATATGAAGGGAAATGGCAATTACCTATATGTTTGCTTTCAAACTCCGCTATTTTTTAAGACAGTTAAATCGTTTCTCCGGGTCTCATTGATCTAAATTCCCTCGACACTTTTATGGTGGTTGCCACTATTGATTCCGATTTTTAGAAGTGTTGTTCCATTAAAATCGAAATTAAGTAAGTCAGGAAATAGATTCTATCAAACTAAGATTTGCACTCTATCCGTTCTCAGGTTATTTAATTTTTAATAGCATGATCTGATGGCTGATAGCCATGATGCATAGGGCTAACGGCCATTCCCTTAACTAGGTCAGTGCCTTCAATGATCAGGATAACGGTATCGATACAATTGTCGGCTTTGTGGAGCGGAACATCAGTCTGTCACCAAATTGTCAAGTCGTGGGATCCCCATGAGCTATTGTTGACCATGTTGGCTATTGTGACGATTTTCTTTAGTTATTTTCGGGGTTCGTCGACTTTGTGTTGGTCCAGCACTATAGCTACATATGATGCTGTGAATGAAGGATTTCCCTTTAGGATTGTATATGGTTCATTCAAGATGCTTTGTTGCATCGCTGCAGATAGATGATAACTACTACAATTGGAAGTAGCGAATATTTTTTTTAAATAGAGTTGTATCATAATCCTTTCTACTTGTTTTTTAAAAATAAGTAGGCATTTCTATTGTTTTGTACTGGATACTTGGCTTTATTTTGTGATTTATTTTAATTTCTAATTTTGCTCTTTTAAGCCAATATGAGTACATGCCAAGACATCTTTTCACCAACTTTGCTTGAGTGGTTGAGAACGGCTGAGGCATTTAGTCCTCCTTTGTACCTTTTGCCTTTTGCTTGCTGTTTTTTTTTTAACTGCCTCGATAGCCTAGTGGTCGTGAGCGCGACTGCTACGCTAGAGGTCTTGGGTTTGATTCCCAGGTCGAGCTAAGTGTTATTGGGTCTTTCTAAGAAATTCTCAGTAGCAGCTCGGAGTTAGGATTTGTGCCCGGTTAATGGCAATAGGCTCGCCCCCTATTACATGGGACCTAAACATACCGGCGAACTGTGGGTGAACATTGGTACACCTCTGCCTAACCCTTCGGGGCCACCCTTCGGCGTAATGGTATGTATGTGTTGTACCTTTTATTCCATAAAGTTTAAATAAATAAATACTTTGTCGTACTATTTTTGCTTTTGTTTTCCAAATTCGATCAAAATTTAAGCAGTTCAGTGTTGATTTCGCCGAACGGGTTCTCGGATCTGATGCAGTATGCAGTGCTCTCGCCCGTTCTCAATCCATCGACGGCTGTCAAGTTGTCAACATCTGGGCATGCGCCAATTCTGAGATAAACATTGTTTGTATTGTATTATTCGACATGGAATGCCATAAGGTCTTTTTCTTCTAGTTTAAGTAAATCCCCCTTTTTTATTATTATTTTGTTTTAATAGTAGTGCATGTACCGGAACAACTATCTGTAGGCCACACAAATATTTGTTCCGTGAGGGAATCGAACCCGCGACATTTAGCGCAGCAGCCAATTGCTCAGCTACTGCGCGTCATTAAAGTAGTTACCTTTGTTATTACTTAGTTATTCGGTTGAATAAAGATGAAGAAAGCTAAGATATTGTTTTATTTTCTATCGTTTTTGGTAACTACACATATTCTTTCAAAAAATGAGTAATGATGTAACGGTAAATTTTCAATTATTTCACAAATGTGTTCAAACTAAAGATAGTTTGTAAATGGCCATTTTCTTTTCAACATGGTAAATTGGCAAATTAAAACTATTTCTGCATTTATATCAATGTCACAGAGAGCTAGGGAGTACAATTGTCTGTCGATTTTGTACACAAAATACGATACTGGGGTTACCCTCGAATTATTTGGAGCTACATAGGTATTATGTAGTAATAATAGTAGTTTGAGCTATTTGTATTGTCCTTGGTAGGAAATGATAGCCATTATTATTTACTCATCATGCCATTGACACAATAAATAACTATTTACCCGACTACGGAAAAACCAAAGGAGGGTTATGATTTTGACAGGCTATGCATGTATGTGTGTTTATGTTTATCTGTTCCCTTATAGCTCCTAAACTGCTTATCGGAACTCGACAAATAAGGTATCGTTAGAACCGTCTTAATCGTACGCTGAACATACGCTACGTGACGTATCATAAAACTCAATGTGGCGCCCTCCAGCGGTCAAAAAGTACAGTGTTCAAAAAAAATCAGATAAATACACCGTGTTTGATATCATTTGAGAGGGCTTCACTTGTGCATGTCCAAAATATCGCTCAAATTTTAATTGGCGCCCTCTAGCGGACAAAAAGTCAAGTGTTAATAAAAAACGTTACGATAGATACACCATTGTTTGATATCATTTAAAGGGCTTCACTTGTACTTATCAATAAGCGCGACTGCTACGCTAGAGGTCTTGGGTTCGATTCCCAGGTCGAGTAGAAAGTGTTATTGGGTTTTTCTATGAAATTCTCAGTAGCAGCTCGGAGTTAGGATTTGTGCCCGGTTAATGGCAATAGGCTCGCCCCCTATTACATGGGACCTAAATATACCGGCGAACTGTCGGTTTATATTGTTACACCTCTGCCTAACCGTTCGGAGAATATAGGCGTGTGATTGTTATACCAATTTTCTCTTAATCTTTCAAATATTTATGTCTCTACCTTTGCCCACAAAGGTCTCCTCCATGTCTTTCCACTCATACCTATGTGTTGCCTTCTGTGGCCATCTCCCATAAACGTTTCTAAGTCATTACGCCAGCGTTTCGAAATGATATTATTGGTATATTGAGTACATAGGTATTCTATAAATCTATATTTATACTAATATAACGAAGAGGAAAGGCTTTAATGTTTGTTTGTAACGAATAGGCTCCGAAACTGCTGGACCGATTTTAACATTTTTTTCACCAATAGATACCTAGCTACATTATTCCTGAGTAACATAGGCTATATAACATTATGCTACGACCCACGGGAGCGGAGCAGTAACGAAAGACGTAACTAACGGGTGAAATAAGCCATGCGGATGAAGTCGCGGTCAAGTTGCTAGTATTTTATAAATTGGTAGGACTTAAAGACCTCATACGGCTACACAACTTTTAATTGCTTCCTACTTTAACAGGAATGGCGAGAATTTAAAATGTTTCCACAATAATTTTCAATATAGTCGAATGGAAAACTCAGTGAAATGCCAAAACGCGAGGTCGCCCAACCAGCTCGAATGTTTGGCGCACAACAGATAAGGGTCACGCTCGGCCGCCGCGCTTCCGACTGATTTCATCACACTTCCGACTGCCCGCGGTCACTGCACCAACCGTACTTACTTTTATATACTATAATATTATAAAGAGGATAGATTGGTATGTATGGTAGCCGCCACGAGTCGTGCACAAACGTCAAGTTCATATTTGGGTTTTTTGGGGCGCCGACGCTACAAGCGATCGGTTCGACAGACGGACTAATTGCGTGCAGCGACAGTGACCCAAAAAACTTATAAAGGAACGATAAAACCAAAAATGAACTTGGCAATAGTGCTCACGACTCGTGGCGGTTACTATATTATGTATGTATGTAACTCATAAACTCAAAAACTACTGGACCGAATTCAAAATTTTGTACACCATTAGAATGCTACATTATCCCTGACGAATATAGGCTAGATAACATCACGCTACGATCCACAGGAGCAGAGCAGTAACCAATGACTTAACGCGGGTGAAATAAGCCACGCGGACGAAATCGTGGATAGTTTGCTAGTATATTATATTTAAGTATGTTCTTGCTATTATAGTAGGTAGGGAATGTTCGCGTAGGAACTGTGGGCGCATATGAGGAATGACGTCAGGGTTGCCGTTGTGGCAAAGCGGTTTAGGCTAAAAAATAAGATAATATTTCAGACCAATTTAGAAAGCTTGATTTAGTATATTATTATCATTCAGACAAACATTTATCTCCGTAAAAAGTCTGACTTTCTTAGTGAGCAAAAAAGGTACAAAGAATGAGTGTGGGGGGGGGGGGGGGGGGGCGTAATTAATATGAGAAAATAAAAAGAAACGAGGTTACTCCAATACTTTTGATGCTAGACAAGGACAAAAATCATTTCACTTTATGAATAACACTGATTAAGTTTAGATGTCTGATAAAGACAGCAATAGCATTATTCAAGTGGGTCGCCAACTTAATGAAAAAAGAAAGAAAAACCATTTATTGCACGAAGGTGTCGCAACATAACACATATTTTTACAAAATAGATAATAACAAAAAGATTAAATGACTTACAACATACCATCACGCCTGTATTCCCCGAAGGGTTAGGCAGAGGTGTAACAATATTCACCCACATTTCGCCAGTAATGACTTACAAATTTTCTTGATTGTGTATTGTTTTTTCAGAGAGAAAGTCCAGGATCAACATGAGGCATAGCAAGGCGATCCTGTTGTGGTGCGGGATCCTGATCCGCGTGGTCTTCCCCATGGAGGTGCAGCATGACTTCGAGGAGCAAACCGAAGTAAGATACTAATAGTAACAAAAAATTTACGTTGGGTTATAAAGGGTAGAAGGTTTTAGAAGAGATTAAAATATGACATAAAGGCATAACTGACTGTTAGTCTAGTGGTCCTAAACGCAACTGCTACGCTAGAGGTCTTTAGAGCCGTGTCGACGGCGCGTTCGTGTTCCACGCGCGCCTCAAAGAGATGTCTGCAAAAGGAAGGGGCCACTGAGGGCCGATGCCTGCCGGGGCTGCGGGTTGTTCGCAAGAGATACCGCGCCCCCGGAACGCAAAGGGCACAAGAAGGAACATGGGTGGGTTTTAGTCAGTAAAAGTCTGACACTCCCTCCCGCCCCGCCCAGGGCGGGAGAAGTTATTTGATGATTTCCCACCCACCAAAAAAAAAAAAAAAGAGGTCTTTAGAGGTTATTGGATTTATCTCAGAATTGTTAGTAGCAGCTCGGAGTTAGGATTTGTGCCCGGTTAATGGCAATAGGCTCGCCCCCTATTACATGGGACTTAAATTTATCGGCGAACTGTGGGTGTACATTGTTACACCTCTGTCTATCCCTTCGGGGAATACAGGCTTGATGGTATGTTATTTGTGTGTGTACGGCTTGCAGGTTACGAAAAGCTCACGTGCTTTAATAGGACATTGTGACTGCTTTGCGAACACGACACCAGCATGGTGATTTTAGTGTTTCGCACCTAATGGGTGGCAAACTGGACCCTATTACCAAGACACCGCTGCCAGTCTGCCCGTTCGTCTGTCCCAGGATTTAATTTTATTAACCGTAATAAGTACATACCTACAGACATAAACTCACGCCTTTGACGGGTAGACAGACAACACCGAACATCACCTACTACGATCCTTACATACTCCTTTCGCGTCGTCCACGTTCATACATCTGGTCATACAAGCAAGCTGGTTACAAGTACTGCGCACCCGACCTTTCTACCTTTTATTTCCGTATTATGTAGACATTAATTTATCACAGAGTGTGTCTTGCTATGGCCGTTATAAAAACAAATATTAAACTTGATTAATGAGTTTTTTTTGTGTAGTGTTTATTATTTTACGGTGGTAAAAAGTCCAATTCGTACAGGGTGGGTTTTTCATATACCTACATATGTGACTGTAAATGCGTACTACAAGCAAACAACATAGGCCTGTAGTCCGTAATGGAAGCGTTAAAAAAATACTGAAAAAATAATCCGGAAAATAAATTAAACAATTCTCCAAAAAACCTTTGATGCAAATCACCCAATAACTCTTCTAAAAAGAGAGAATATAAAGTATTAATTGACACGAATGTAAAGCTGTTATCGATTAGATTAGCGATAAATAAGCTGTTTGTCCTAACATCCCGCTTCGCACGTTGGATCTTGTTTCTGTCAGTCGCGGCCGCATAACCTAACTCGAGTTTAATAATAAACAAGATGTTCTCTAGCGTTATTCTGAAACTCAGTATCGAGCTCTCTGCGTTATTGACAGTAAAGCTGGGTACGAGACTATTCTATGGTAAATATTTTTTGAAAAAAATAATCAAAGAGCTGGCTTTTTCTTGGGCCAAAGAATCATCATTGCCATGGTAAAAAGGCTAGGCGCGCTTTGAATCGTGGCAACATTACCAGCCTTTTGGACACTTGTCTCATTGACAATGACGTAGATGAGGTTTTCGGTATCTATACTAATATAATAAAGCTAAAGCGTTTTTGTTTGTGTATTTGTTTAAAAGCATTATATTTTTGTATGTGACTGCCCGCGACTTCGTCTGCGTGACTTATTTCACTCGCGTTAAGTTACGCCTTCCGTTACTGCTCCACTTCCGTGCATCGTAGCGTGATGTTATATGGCATATGTTACTCAGGAATAATGTAGCTATCTATTGGTGATAGAATAATAGTTGAAATTGGTCCATTAGTTTCGGAGCCTATTCGTTACAAACAAAAAATATTTCTTCTTTATAATATTAGTACAGATATCTAGAATCATAAGAAATAGTAAAGGCTATACAACATCACGTTACGACATACGGGAGCAGAGTAAACAAACGCGCGTGAAAAAAACCACACGAACGAAGTCGCGGGCAAAAGCTAGTATTTTATAAATGAAGACCTGTAATTGGCTATTAGTCTTATTTACTGTGTCTTTCATATTAATTAATTTAATAACTAAATTGAGTCCGTCTACTTGACTGGAGTTTACAGAATAGCAGTAATTGATTTTGCACAGAATAAAGATGAACTTTCGATGCGTAACCCGTGACTCAGTGTTTACGTGTAACTAGACAGGTCATAGAGCTACCGCCAGCGCGATTCTTCACAAGCCACCTGCTTAAACAAAGCTGTTTTTTTAATATTTGAATAAAAAATTTAAAAATGTCGACGTTCTATCTAAACATGGAATACAAATAGGTTTAGCTACGGAAATTGTGAAATTTCTCGGTTGGAAGTAAGAAAAATCAATGCTTGCTGTGATTAACTAGGCTATTTAATCATAGGAACATGCAGAGTGCTATATTTCTTATGTTCTTGTACACGCTGTTACTATCTTCCTACGTACCAACTACATAAATTCTTAGGTATGTTTATTTACTTTTATTCTTTAAATTACAGATCAATCAGGAGTCAGATTCTGTTAGGGGTCGACGGGGCGTCATCGAAGAAGAAAAATACTACAACATGCAATCCCATCGGCAAGATACTCTGAATCAACCATGGATACCCGGCCCCTTGCCGCCCGAAGATCCCACAACCAAAATATCCATCACTAATGAGGTTAAAGACGCCCTGCCTCTGTATCAAACTACAGAGAAAGTGACTGACAAACCGACTGGACGAGGAGCAAGAGCTTCTAACGAGAACTGGATCAAACTCCCAATACCTGATCAGAGAGATCCAAGAGACCAAAGAGATCAGAGAGATCCTAGAGATCAAAGAGACCAGAGAGATATGAGAGAGCAGAGAGACCAACGGGACCAAAGAGACAATATACTCACACCGCCTCAACCTTCAGGCGATTTGATCAATTCTCGAATGCCAAGAGTCAACTTCATTACTCAAAACAAAGCATTAGAAGCTTCAGAATCTCGTAATGACAAGGAATCGATCCAACGAGCGACTAGGACCGATGAACTACGAACCGAATTTGTGAGACCTGATGAAGATAGAGACAGATCCAAATACAAGCCAGTGTTTCCACGACAGGCTGTGTACAACCCACAGATTCCAGAAGAATCTAGAAGGTACTTTTACGATGATAGGTATTACCCGGTTCCAGATGATCTATACAGACGAGATCCTTATTACGACATGATCGACCGCAGACGTTACTACCCTTACTATGGTCCAAGAGTTGATAGATTTGATGACACCTACGATAACATGGTACCTAGGAAACCTAAACGAATTATCTATTACGCCCATTTGCCAGAAGTAGTTCGCACTCCACCCAGTGTGGATCTAAGATATAGATACTCTGTAGATCCTTATAGGCGTTTTGATGATGACATGTATGCGAATGCAAGGACTGGAAGATACGACTACAGATTTAGAAGCAGATATCCCTATGCTCCTCTAAGAAAAGATGAGAGGAACTATAGAGATCTTGCCGGAGCCGGTACCGTTGCCAAGGATAAGAAAATAGAAGACAAAGTAACACCTACTCCGATTTTGCCACAGAAAGAGGACAAGTTTAAAACAGCCATGAATGCTAATAGAAATCTTATAAATAGTCACCAGTACCATGAAAGCGCTGATACTTACCACGAGCCGATAGCACACAAAAGTTTTCCAGATTTAGTTCGTCCCGACGATGGATACCTTCGATTTGATGACGCACTGTTCCGAGGACCTGTCGATGAACCTTATCAAAGAAAATATTGATACTACCAATAAGATAACCGGCGTTTATGGCTCGATTTTCAAAAGCACCAATTTGAAAAAATAGCCACAAATGGCCGCAATACGTTTAAGCTAACTTTCGTGAGCATTTAATATCGATGTAGTATTTATTTTTAGTATCAACTTGTAATATAAAAAATGGAGATCTTACAACTATTTTGTGTCGCTAATAAACGTAATAACTGATGGCCTTGTTTTAATTACGAGGGCTGTGTTCGCGACAAATTGTACAAGTAATAAATCGAGCGTTTAATTTAAAACACAACTGAGGGTGAAGATGAATTTCATTAAGAATTAATTAATGTCATTCTTAAACCGTTCTTGTTTTTCCACGGCGAATAAAAAACATCTGTTGGAGATGTTGAGCGCGACGCGTTTTCTTGAGGTAATTAAGCAATAAATTTTGTGGCTGGCAACATCGCGAGGTGGGGGCAATTACAGTAGTTAAGAAAATGGATGTTCTCCACTCAAGAACGCGTACAAAACCGACGTGACTAATTAAAATGAGGGCTTAGGAAAAATCCTACGACGTGACGGCTTGTAATCAAGGGGATAGATTTTTTTTTGTATTTTTTCTTGTTGGGAGAAGTTCGCGGATTAGTGTCGGCGATAAATTACGGGTAATTAAATGTCTTGTCTGGGGTTTAAACGACGGCTTGAGGTTTTGAAAGCAGCCATTTTGTCTACAAAAATCATTTTTTAACAGATTTTCCTGTAGTTACAATTTAAGTTGATTGTTCAAATATATAAATACTAGTAAACGTGGCTGGCGTGGCTTATTTCACTTGTGTTAAGTTACGTCTTTGGTTACTGCTCCGCTCCCGCTTCCGCTATAGCGTGAAGTTATATAGTTTATGTTACTTAGGAATAATGTAGTTATCTATTGGTGAAAAAATGGTTAATATCAGTCCAGAAGTTTCGGAGCAAATTCGGTACAAACATTACATTTTAATATTAGTACAGATTGGCTTACTTCTCGTACATCGTAGTTCGGTTGTAAAAAGTTTGATAACTTAGAATACGAATGTTTTGCATTAGATAGGACTTTCCATGGAGTAGGAGGACATGAAACCAGACAATAAGCCGTAAACGTCAGCCTGGAGAAATGGGTTATTTAGTTAAATTACTAGAAAGCGCACAAGGGCGGGTAATTGGAAATTACATCTGAAGCTCTATTATCATCTCAAGGCCTACGTCGAGTTGTAACGGGACTTATTAAACTTCTAATTACATGTTCATATTGCACCTTGTTTGAAGTTTTGATGTTAAGTTTGGTCGTACTATTTATATTTTATTGGTTGAAAGAATTTCAATTGCATACTTTCTTATCATCATTTTGATTAGCATAGAATGGTCTCTTGATCATAAGCCTCTCTGATTCCGGGGCTGCGGGTTGTTCGTAAGAGATACCGCGCCCCCGGAACGCAAAGGGCACAAGAAGGAACATGGGCGGGTTTTAGTCAGTAAAAGTCTGACACGCCCTCCCCCCGCGGGAGAAGTTATTTGATGATTTCCCATCCCCTAAAAAAAAAAACCTGATTAGCATGTGACCTAGCCTAGGTTATGACCACAAGTTTTTCCGCCTGGAAGTCCGGTATATACACATTTAGGATAGATGCCTGGAACTGCCTCGGTAGCCTAGTGGTCCTAAGCGCGACTGCTACGCTAGAGGTCTTGGGTTCGATTCCCAGGTCGAGCAAAGTGTTATTAGGTTTTTCTATGAAATTCTCAGTAGCAGCTTGGAGTTAGGATTTGTGCCCGGTTAATGGCAATAGGCTCGCCCCCTATTACATGGGACCTAAACATACCGGCGAACTGTGGGTGTACATTGGTACACCTCTGCCTAACCCTTCGGGGAATACAGGCGTGATGGTATGTATGTTATGTTGTGTTGTCTATTCATGGATTTGAATGATAGGAAATTGTTACTAAAAAGCGAAACATATAAAGTTTTTTACAAAAACAAGACAACCGCCTTCAAAACCTAAAAATAACTTTAGCTTTGAGCTAAAGCTAAAGTATTTTTTAGGTATTTAAGGCGGTTGTCTTGTTTTTGTAAATAAGTTTTTAATACTAAAAGATATTTTTGGACATTCTTATCCAAAAATGGCAACAACAACTTACTTACATTATTATATTTATTTATCCAGAACCAAAAATACCAATACCACCATATTATGATGTTTAGTTTACACAAACTATCCGAGATAGACGTGCGGTCACAATCGACCCTTGATGAGTTGAATTATTTATACAGAGTCGCCGCGGTGACCACGCGTTGTGTTGATTGCCGATAATTGTCCCCGAAGGGGACAGATATGAAAGTGTGACATGGTGTCATGACGTTTGAAGTGTCATTTTGTGTAAACATAATTTCTTTATGTTACGGATGTAATATTGAGTTATGTGTCTTAATATTTTATTCACAGTAAAAACAGCAATTATGTCATTAAGCTTATACATTTTCTTTCTGAAACTTTTACTATCGTTGTTGTTAACAGAAAAGAAACGTCTAAAATTTGTTAATGATTTATACTATAAGAGGACTGCCCCGTTGGTCTCGTGGCCACAAGCGTGACTGTTGAGCGCGGGGTACCGGGTTCGATTCCCAGGTCGGGCAAAAAGTGCTATTGGGTTTTTCCATTAGGATTTGCTCAGTAGCAGCCCGGAGTTTGGAAGCTGGTGGTGTGACACCCCCGTGCCTTGGAAAGCACGCAAAGCCGTTGGTCCCGGCTGTCATTCATAGATCTTTGACAGTCGTTACGGATAGTCAGAAGCCAGGAAGTCTGACAACCAGTCTAACCAAGAGGTATCGTGTTGCCCAGTAACAGGGTTGTAGAGGTCAGACAGGCAGTCGCTCCATGTACAACACTGGTATTCAGCTGCATCCGGTTAGACTGGAAGCCGACCCCAACATAGTTGGTAAAAGGCTAAGTAGATGATTTATACTATTAGAAGATAAAGGTAAGGTAATGAAAAAAAAATTGCAATGATCTAAAAATAAATCGTTTATTTACCGATTTATTAAAATAAATAGCAGTAGGTAATTTGATTATTGTTTTTATAATTAAGTTGCAACCCACACCGTCGCGTAAAGTTAAGGCATGTAAAGAAAGATGTGAGAAAAATAACATACATATATTAATTAATTCAAAGAAATGACTGTCCGCATGCTGCGATATTCATGGACACTCTACATCAAAGGGTTGTGACAGATGGCACGTAGCACAAACAGAAGTGATGTCCTCCGGCGATATTCATTATCTTCAAAATTGTCTAACATCTCGGGATTTCGGCGTTGCGGAGGAATGGTGCGGAGGAAAACGGAGTTGCGGGTTGCGTTGCTAATTGGAAGCTTGTTACGTAAACGGATAAAGGGTTACATTATAATTTGATTTTGTATCGAAAAATGTATTTGATATTGTTAATTTGTGGACGGAAAAGCCACCCCAGCTTTTTGATTCTGTATTGAAAAGCCAGACGCTAAAGATTGAACAATAATAATTATATATCTATACTAATATTATAAAGCTGAAGAGTTTGTTTGTTTGTTTGGTTGAACGGGCTAATCTCAGGAACTGCTGGTTAGATTTGATTTTTTTTTGTATTGGATAGTTCATTTATCGAGGAAGGTATAGCCTTAGAACTATATACCATAACGCTACGATCAAAAGAGATGGAGCAGTAACTAAAGACGTAATCTAATGCGAGTGAAAAACTACGCGTACGAAGTCGCGAGCAGAAGCTAGTTTAATATATAGTGGCAGTGTCTGGCATAGAATATTGTTGGGTATGTAATTTCTGAGAAAGGTTACTCGCTCGACTGTTCTCTTATTGGCTATAGAGTAAGATCCCAGAATGATCTGACATAACTTTTTTTAATATTAATTATTTGTGGAGCTCTTAAGCGTCTGACAAAAGTTTTGGTCCATGGAAAGTGTCTAACATTTATGAAACTATTTTAGAATAATATTCTACAAAACATATATAAAAATCAGCCATATAAATTTAAGTTAAGTTGTAACTCTTATTTTTAGTTACCTTTCTTACCTGGTACCTGCCAAGGTCTCACACGGCGAGCTCCACAAACACTCAGGTTTCATCTATGTGAAAATAAGTTATGTCATAACGCTCTGGGATCTTGGACTACTAGGGAATTTATACAAGTACTGCTAGATGACGAGTGCTGTTCCCATCATCCATTCCACTCCATTTCGAATTCCAATTATTGGGATTCAAAACGGACGGAATTCGAATGCAGTACTTTGCAGACATATGAAATAGGATTCGATTAAAAATCACATCAATTCAAATTATCAAAATGAATTTGATTTGTTCACATGCCGCAGAATGCTTTTAGGAGTATTTTCTGAAGGACTAAGCTGTTTGACCAGTTTTTTATTATTCCAAAATTATAGTTAAGAGATCTATAACAACATCACATAATTACAAACAATTCAATTAAAATAATTACAAACAACTTAACCTTAAGCACGCCAATGTTGCCATATCTTATTAACCCCAAAGCGGGACACTTAACATTGCAACTCCGGGGCGACGGTAGCGACATCACGACATTCAAACTATTAACATGTCAATAACAATTTGCTGAATTGCTTTTATGTTGTACTTGATATGAGGCCCGAAGGGAAGGGGTGGGATTAGGGTTGGCACACTGGGATTGAATATATGACTATATTCATTGTTCAAGTAAAATGTTTTAAACTGCCTCGTTAGCCTAGTGGTGCTAAGCGCGACTGTTAGTGATTGTGGTGGTGTGGTGGAGTGATTAGTGGTCTTGGGTTCGATTCCCAAGTCGAGCAAAAAGTTTAATTGGGTTTTTCTATGAAAATCTCAGTAGCAGCTCGGAGTTAGGATTTGTGCCAGGTTAATGGCAATAGGCTCGCCCACTATTACATGGTACCTAAACATACCGGCGAACTGTGAGTGTACACCTCTGCCTAACCCAACGGGGAATACAGGCGTGATGGTATGTTATGTGTAAAATGTTTTTTTTTTATAATAATGTATGTCTTTCTAAAGTGGCAAAAGGTTCTAAGTAACTATAATCAGTTTCACTCGATTTTGCAGTGAATTAATTTACGACAGTAGGTAGTTATGAATATTAAAAGGTTAACTAGTGGATAGGGTACTTAGCTATAATAATATTGTTGACAGCACATTCAAATTAAATAGGTACCTATTTATTAAGATTCATTTTATTAAGCTGCAGTAGTAAAAATCAAGTAAATAAAAAATAAAGGTACAAGATACGTATTTTTTTCGTCACAAAATAACTCTTTTACACAAGAATAATATTTTTAAACTCCAAAACAACAACCCTACAAAGTCAAACAGTCCCAAAGTTAAGGGTTGTCTGTCCCGATCCCGGGCAACCGCGTTCCCGCCCGGGAAATTGATAATTTTCACTACACGGTGGTCTTACAATTATTTATTCATGTCCGAGATATGATCCTGACCGAAATTAATATTTATTAGCCATTGTCCCTTTATGTCCCATCAGCAGAATTAATTCTAAACTTGTTTGGATTGTAGTATGTGGAGACTTTTTGATAGTTTTGGGATTACCATAGTTCCCGGACTTGGGCTGTATTTACTTAATTAGTTTTGGGAATTGACTTAGGTCAAAGCTCGCTTTGGCTTACGGCATTAGCGAAATATGACTCGGTTTTCACTCTTGTGGGTTTAAATTGTTAGGTTACTGTTTAGCTTAATCTTTATACGTATGTCAGTGATTTTTGTTTGAGAGTAGAAAAATGGCCGACCAGTTTTTAATTGATAATTAACTAATATGGTCGGTGAAAGAAAACACCGTGAGGAAACTTGGACTTTGAAATAAATACTATACTTAAGTCTGGTATTGCCAATTCGGCTTGAGCAAGAGTGTCGATTACTGCTCATGCCTCCTCTTTATGAGACAAGGTGTTTGCTTTGAAATCCTTAAAAAATGAAGCTGAGAATTGTAGGCAAGATTATAATTCTGCACGGCATTGATTACGCAATTTTCATATCTATTCCCGTTCTTTTTAAGTTATTAATTAATCAATCACAATTGCTCGACAATATTGTTGCGCTTTCTTCGCTTACCCTTAGGGATAGTTGAGCCATGGGCTAACATAATTAGATGACTTTTTTTGGGTCGATATTTAATTATGCACAATTTACACAATATTGGGCTTTTAGACTAATATTTTTGATGGTTCGTACATGAATACTATTTCGTCTTGAATACATTTTACTATTTCGTCTTGAATTCGATTCCCAGGTCGAGCAGTGTTATTGGGTTTTTCCATGAAATTCTCAATTGCAGCTCGGAGTTAGGATTTGTGACCGGTTAATGGCAATAGGCTCGCCCCCTATTACATGGGACTTAAAAACATACCAGCGAACTGTGGGTGTACATTGGTACACCTCTGCCTAACCCTTCGGGTAATATAAGCGTGATGGTATGTATGTTTAATTAATATTTGACCAATAATAACGCGTCTTTCTCATGACCTCACAACAAAAATGTTTTCCATTACTGACATTCCGTGCGTCACCACTAAATACTAAACATGATACAAAGTTTTCAAATATTGTAGCATAAGTACACACAACTCGACGACAGAGATTCTTCTAAGAAACCGAATATTCCCTTTGTTGTACATCTTAAGGGTTCTAATAAAGTGTCACATAAAGTTGTATGAGTAAGTTGGCCAGTGAAGAGATATTGTAGGGTTGTGAAATGTAGATTTTCATTGGGATGTTAATTTATTTAAGATCTCCAACAAAAGGTATACCTACACAAATCAATTATTGACATTCAAACAATAGTGAACAATAGGTACATTGTAAGTGTACTTCTTCAAGTGAGTTTATTTTGATTTTTGGGCGAATTTCACTAAATTTTTTACAGCTGAATAGCAAACCGCAAGAAAACGCTGGATGCAAGCCGCTTTTAACCGGTTCTTTTGGAAATCTATGGGAGACGCCTATGTCTAGTAGTGGACTTAAGATTGCGAGTGGGCATGGTAAGTGCCGCAAATAAAATTGGATTTTTTATTATTTTTGCCATGCAAAAACTAACAAATGTTAATTTTCGAATACACTACGGATTAAAATAAGTACTTGTATTTTATACATAAGTTGGTTGGAAATGCGTGAAGTTTTGCATTATCTGGGTTAGTAATAGAGAATTCTATTTCTTCCGGTGTAACAGACCAGCTAGTCGGAGCTTACCGACAAAATTGCCGAATACCTAAATATAAAGCAACACATTATGCAAAAATAAACCCATGTGGTACTCGGCAATCATTCTAGTTCAAGATAACATAGAAGGCTGGTGGTGGCAAGCACGACTGTTGAGCGTGTTGTCCTGGGTACAATTCCTAGGTCGGGCAAAAAGTGTAATTGGATTTTTCCATTAGGAATTTTTTAGTAACCGCCCGGAGTTTGGAAGTTGGTAGTATGACACCCCCATGCCCCGGAAAGCACGTAAATCAGTTGGTCCAGCGCCTGATCTATCCCCGGTCGTGTCGGATTGCCGTCCCATCGGACTATGAGAGTTAGGAAAGAGAAAGGGCACCTGTGTTTGCGCACACACTTGTGCACTATAATATCTCCTACTTACTTGGCTAAAAAGTGTTATTGGGTTTTTCTATGAAATTCTCAGTAGCAGCTCGGAGTTAGGATTTGTGCCCGGTTAATGGCAATAGGCTCGCCCCCTATTACATGGGACCTAAATATACCGGCAAACTGTGGGTGTACATTGTTACACCTCTGCCTAACCCTTCGGGGAATACAGGCGTGATGGTATATTTTTTTTTTTTTTTTACTTGGCTACATTAACATTAGCCGCCGTAGTCCGAATCGGTCTGGAGAATACAGAACACAGAATCACCAATAAATAATAAAATTAAGTACATTACTCAAAAATTAAGTACATTATTCACTATCAAGATAGCAAATATTGTCCAAAAAAAATCGGTAAAAATGGGTTAAAGAAAAGTAATCTATCTCACAACACCATAAATCATTATTTGCTAAAAAAGTGGTGACCCTAGGCGACTGCCTGTTGGTCTCCGGTTCTAAGAACACGGCCTTACATTGTCGCGAATGTCGCACTTAATTTATTGGGTGACACCCCTGTTTATTGCTTTTTATTATTAATTTTAGTGTTTTATGACTTACCTGGCCTAAAAGGTATAAAAATTTGATTTACAGATAAAATAAAAGGCTTTCGATTGACTCAAGACTCTGACTTGGTCTTTAATTTGAATAATTTTGGCTGTGTAACATGTGGCTTTACAGAATGAAATACGTACTTGTTCTCATGTGTATCTTAGGCCCACTTGCGCTAGAAAGAACCAGCTGTATAACTGACCGATTCCTTGAGAATTGAAAAGGGCCTGATAAAGATTTATTTAACTGCCTCCTTGGCCTAGTGGTCCTAAACGCGACTGCTACGCTTGAGGTCTTGGGTTCAATTCCCAGATCGAGCAAAAAGTGTTATTGGGTTTTTCTATGAATTTCTCAGTGGCAGCTCGGAGTTAGGATATGTGCCCGGTTAATGGCAATAGGCTCGCCCCCTATTACATGGGACCTAAACATACCGGCGAACTGTGGGTGTACATTGTAACACCTCTGCCTGACTTTTAATTTTAATGTGATAATGATTTGATAATTCTGATTTTGACAATATATACGTAATTTTGACATTTATTTTGTATAATTTGATGTTGTTGCAAATTTGTAGTAGTATATTTCTATTCTATTAATAACGTATTTTGTTTAAATATTTTAATGTGATAATGTTTGGATCATTTTGTTTTTGATTTGACAATAACTTATTTTGTAGTCAAGCAGTAAAAAAAAAATATATATATATTTTAACTATGTCAGCAATGTTTGTCGCTCTATTATTGCTATATATATGAATATTTGCACACCATGACAATATGGTAAATATGTTAGCACGACATTGATTATAACACCTTGCATGCTTTGTTATTCCATAATATTGTATGTACACTCATGTTTAAGCAAATAAAGGAATCTGAATCTGAACTCTTCGGGGAATACAGACGTGATGGTATGTAATTGGCCCAAATGAAATTAATTAATTTATACTGATTTTTGTCCTTATACAAACCTAAACTCAAAATGTTTTTGTTTCTTATTTCGTAGTAGCAATGCTATTTGCAGAATACCTCATGCATTTTCAACAACCACCAACCATTTAACACCTTTTATCTAAGACCTAATTAAAAAAATGCAACAATAAAAAAAATACCAACTGGCATGAACGTTGCTCTACTCGATTTTCCGTGTCGTCCAATGTCGCGGCGATACGGCTGATGTACGGGACCGGCAGCCGGCGGCACTACCTACGACAAAGGCGCGCGCCATTAACTGATATGACATGACTATAAAGTAACCCCACCGTGGGACGATGACGGCGGCTGTGAAGGGAAGTGGCTCTACTTTGTATTTAGATTTTCTAAGAAAGGACTTGGTTTAGATGATGACACTTTACTTCTTGTATTTCATTGTCATATATGAGACGTCAGTTATTTAAAAAGTATGTATTCAGATTTTGATTAACCAAAAAGAAAATGGTCATATTTTAATGTTAAAATTTCATGTGACTGTTTGTACTTCAGTCGTTCATAGTCAGAAGTAGGAAACATATACATTCATTTAGTTTTGTTTACATAAAAATGGGTAGCTTTTCTATAGAAGTTGCTATCCTATGTATATACAAATTTTAAACAAGATTCCTCATCAATTTAAAGATCTTCCAATGGTCCTTTTCAGAAGGGCTTTACGTAAGTAGGTGGTAAATTGAATAGTAGACGCCATTAAACAATAATTCCAAGACACAATTTAACTAAAAACAAACTATATTTTAGCCTTGAAAACCCAATGAATTTTTAAAAACTATAAAATTAGATTTTTAGTTACTTTGAAATCAATAAATAGTTAATAGTAGTAAATTGAGATGACGTCAAAAAGTGACGTCATAGTTTAGTATTGTCATACAAAATCGATGAAGGATTTGACTGCTCATAAAAAGTACGTCAATTGAGTAGCTGTGTTATCTACCCAATTGAGAATTCCCTATAAACTCTAAAATTATTTCTTCAGTTTCATATATTATTTATTTATTATATAAATATATTATTTACTTCACACATAAAATTTACTTTAATAATAATAAGATTACAAACTACGAGTATGTACAGTTAATATAAAATGCAAAAAAGGAAGCTTATAGGGCATCAAAAAACTCATCCATATCACAGTCAATGGGACAAGTGCCCAAAAGGCTGGCAACATTGCCACGTTGTATGGCAATGCTGATTATTTGGCCCAAGAAAAGGCCCGCCCTTTGGTCACGTGAAGAGTCGACCAGTCGCTTGGCTATGTCACGAAAAACTAGATGAGCGCTCGGACCCCATAGCCCTAGTGTTTCAACCCCAAACGGCTCAAACATATAGCTTTAATTTAAATTTAAATTATATTATTATAATTGTCCGAAAATTTGCTTGTCATTATGTTATGATTAGGTATGTTAAGCGACTATTATATTGTAAGATCTTTTGTAACCATAATCCTAAGTGCGACTGTTACGCTAGAGGTCTTGGGTTCGATTCCCAGGTCGAGCAAAAAGTGTTATTGGGTTTTTCTATGAAATTCTCAGTAGCAGCTCGGAGTTAGGATTTGTGCCCGGTTAATGGCAATAGGCTCGCCCTTTATTACATGGGACCTAAATATACCGGCGAACTGTGGGTGTACATTGTCACACCTCTGCCTAACCCTTCGGGGAATACAGGCGTGATGATGGTAAATTGATTTGATTTATAAAATGAGAAATATTTTAAAATATTTTAAAACATTTCTGTGTCTTTCCTTGACCATTTTGCTCTATAGAAAACCACATTTTAGAAGGGGCAACATATTCAATACTTTTCCTCATCAAGGACGTTTAAAAATGATTTTTAAAAATAAGTAATTAAATTTATATTGCCAGTAGAGCCGCCTCCCCCTCAGTACAGATCCAACACAATATTTTCCACCGTACACACATTACGAACGATCATTTCACATTATATTACGCTCGCGATGTGTTGGACGCGTTTTTGCGTGAACCGGGTATCGAACCCGTGTCGATGAGGGCCACTAACCATAAATAAGTGTCGTGCCAACACGGCTCCACTCATAACGTATCAATTGTCTTTATGATCGCAATTTTTATTATTTATGCGCAACATTTAACGTGTGAAGATTTTATCGGAGTGTGGACTATCTTTTATTTGGGAAATTATTTTGGTAAGATTTTAGTTAGTGGATGTAAGTATGTCCGGTTTCAAAGTAACGTTGGAGGCAACACATAGGTTACTTTGGCTGCATGTTTTAGGGCATAGAGGGCAAGATAGGAGGTGAAGCATGGTTTGTGATTCGGCTCCACATCCACACCCTGCAGTTGATCCAGCAGCGATGCTGTGGTACTGCAATGACACGAAAAAAAAGATGAGTAACGTTAATTACATTGATTTTGAAATTAGAACTACCCGTTTCGTCGCTGGGTAATTTGTTTGAATGAGTCACCGCGGCTTTTGAACGCACAGGGCATTGGGAGGAACAAGGATGGGTAATTGTCAGGAAGAGTCTGACACTTCCATTCCGGTTCGGCCAGAGCGGAAGAATTCATTTGATGATCTCGAAAAAAAAAACCGTTTCGTTACTTGTGTAAGTGTACAAGATCTACATACCATTACGCCTGTATTCCCCAAAGGGTTAGGCACAGGTGTACCAATGTACACCTACAGTTCGCCGGTATGTTTTAGGTCCCATGTATTAGGGGGCGAGCCTATTGCCATTAACCGGTCACAAATCCGAACTCCGAGCTGCTACTAAGAAATTCCTAATGGAATAACCCAATAACACTTTGCTCGACCTGGAATCGAACCCAGGGCCCCACGCTCATCAGTCGCGCTTGCGACCACGAGACCAGCGGGGCAGTTATCTACACGAAATACATATATTATAATGTACGTTATGGATTTTAGTTACCTGAAATAAATGATTATTATTTGCAAACAGAGATTTCGTGAAACCTGGTGTTTCACTAAGATTGCCAGTCCATTCAATTTTACCGATATCTTAAGATAGAGTTTACGGTAATAATTTCTAAGATAGTGAAGAAACAGCGCCTGATTCATTCATAGGTTGTGCTGGATATATCGATAAGTTTTGATAACGAATACCAACAGTAGTAGATAGTTCGTGGACGTAGGAAACTGTGCTGAATTGGAAAGCTAAGAAAGTCGAAGTCAAAGTATTAATTTCAAATTAGCTTTTGCCTGTGACGTCGTCCACGTAAATGACTTCTTCTTCTCTTCTAGTTGCAGGCTGAAATCAAACTTCCTACTTAATATTATAAATGCGAAAGTTTGTGAGAGTCGATGGATGGATGTTGATGATAATGGATTTGTATGGATAACTTCTTGACAATTCAAAAGTGTCTGTAAATGGTCTAATTAAAATAAATGTTTTGACTTTGACTTTGGATGGATGTTTGTTTCTCTTTTACGCTTAAACGACTGAACGGATCTGGATGAAATTTGGCACAAAGATAGATTGTAGTGTGGAATAGGACTTTTTATCCCGGAAAAATGTACGGTTCAGGTAGACGTGGACGAAGTCTCGGGCAGATGCTAGTAAATTGTATTTACAAAGAGGTAAAGTTAATTTTTGTTTGTAAGAAGCAATCTCCCGCAATACTGGTCCGGTAACAGAAAACCTTTCACTTATACTCAGATAAACTATTACCAAGTACCATTTTTTTGTTTTTTCATATTTTTATATCATCAGATAACTTTTTCCGCTCTGCACAAAGTGTAAGGGAGTGTCAGACTCTTACCGACTAAAACACATTCGTGTTCCTTTTAATACCCATTGCGTTCCAGCGCCGCGGTGACTCTTTCGAACAAATTCCGCATCCCTGGCGGGCATTGGCCCCATCTACTATGCTGACATCTCTTTGAGGCGCGCGTAGTACACACCGCGCCTACATTTCTCTACTTTGTATATTTTGTTTTTATGTATTTATTATTATATTTTATTTTTGGAAAGTTTCTGTTCCTCTTCCTTGCACCTACTTATGTTTTGGTCTCTGCATCACCCTAAGGTAGACTGGTAGAAAATGCCCAAGGCTTTAAAATTATGTCCGCCTTTGTACGATGTATTTTTTTTGCATTTGTGCATAAAGTTTTAATAAATAAATATTTTTTTTATTTCCATGACAACATTAATTTTACTAACCTTGTAATAGCTACTGGCTACACATACCACTCCAACTACAGTATCCTGGTGGAATATAGAGCAGCGATAGATGATGTACAGCCCGTTTGGGAGTTGGCATATATCACTAAGTTTTCCCCACACCTGAGGAACTTTTTCTGCCGACTGCGAGTTGCTGAACTATTTGACATGCCAACTTCGAGTTGGGAAGTTTCTTTGATTTATGCGCTCTAAGATTTTTTGGTAAGAGATCGAAAGTGGAAATGTTATTGGGATGATATTTTAACTGATCATCTACACGTGGGTGCGGAGCTTTACTGAAATAGACACATACCATCACGCCTTTATTCCCCAAAGGGTTAGGCAGGGGTGTATCTATGTACACCCACAGTTCGCCGGTATGTTTAGGTCCTATGTAATAGAGGGCGATCCTATTGACATTAACCGGGCACAAATCCTAAGTCTGAGCTGTGAACTGAGAATTTCATAGAAACAACCAATAACACTTTGCTCGACCTGGGAATCGAACAGTCACAGCAGTAACAGCAGTCACGCTTAGGACCACTAGGCTAACGCGGCAGTCTTTATTGAATATCGGTATTATTAAAATAGGTTAATTAAAAGACGGGTGCAATCCTACTAACTTTTATAAGGAATGGTAATCTCACCTTAGGACGCAAAAACGACGGAGTATTATAAGTTTGACGTGTCTGTGTGTGAGTGTGTGTGTCTGTCTGTGGCATCGTAGCTCCCGAACGCATGAACCGATTTTGATTTTGTTTTTTTTTTGTGTTTGAAAGGATAATAAGTCGGGAGTGTTCTTACCTTTGTTTGATGGAAATCGGTTCAGCGATTTTAAAGTTATCAGCTTTTTTGTTAGCTGCGGTAGTGATTTTTCTGTCGGGGGTTACTTAAAATTTTTTGATATTGATTGTCGCTGAGATGAGATTGCGACTAGATTTTTAACTGACTTCAAAAATAAGGATGTTATCAATTCGTCTGTATGTTTTTTTTTGTAACTGTGTTACGCGATAACTCCGCCAATTATGAATCGATTTTGATCTTCTTGTTTGATAGGTCGCACATTGTTTAAAAATTGTCCCATATCAATTTTATTGATATTGGTCAAGTGGTTTGGTAAAAATAATAATTAAATAACTGAAAAATATATGTCATCCAAGTAAACGAATTAGCGTATTCTGCTTTCTTGTGACTTTTAACCCATATCATCCCAGTGTTCCATTTTTGAAAAACACTAATTTAAAAATGCGTTCAAAAATTATAATAAAAAAATAAAAAAGTTACCGTTTCAAAAATGGAACACTGGGATGAAATGGGTTAAGTAGTGTATTGTTAATTTTGCATCGTGTAACTGTTCCTCCATGGGTTTGGATGACAGAAAATTAATACTAAAAAGCGAAAAATAAAAAAATCTTTTTTACAGAAAAGACCATCGCCTTCCTTTTTTGCTAAAGTTGTTTTACACTTTTTAGTTTTCTATTTAACGTTTAGTTGTCTATTTAACGTTTTAGTAGATTGGACCTTCTGATGAAAATAGCACAATACGTTGAAACGTTGACAATATGCTTGGTCTGTAAGTATTATAAACTTGATTTCACTTCTAGAACTGGCATTAGCTATGATGGTTCGGTCACGTTGAGAGGATGAGTGAAAGGCGACTAACAAAAGGGATTTATTTGGTAGATGTGAGTGGCAAGGCCGGGAGAGGACGCCCTAGAAAGACCTACCCTGACCTTATTGGTGGGGTTCTTCAGAAAAGTCGCGTGCGAAGTACTCGTGACCGGCGTGCTTGTATGAACAGATGTATGAACGTGGACGAGGCGAAAGAAGTATGTAAGGATCGTAGCAGGTGGCGTTCTGTGGTTTCTGCCTACCCCCACGGGGAAAAGGCGTGAGTTTATGTATGTTAGCTATGACTTACCTATCTTTACTTGGTTGCTGTGGGTTCTCACTAGTCCTGTAATTGAAGTGTTAGAGCTTTTTCAAATTCTGGGTTTGGTAGGCTTTGCGCCGGACTGCTGCGGCGCTTTCGACGTCTCCACTTTATAAGGAAGCCAACCGTACATGTGCATATCGACATCCACACTGTTCCAGTGTTCCAGCAGTCAGGCACCAAACACATGAAATGGATTACACAAAATCTTATAATTGTTGTTCAATACAGAAAATATTCAAGCTGAAATTAAAGTTTTAAGTACCCAAAGGGTATGGTTCATTTTTTTAACATACATTTTTATCTGACCCCTACCAGCAATTGGTTGATTCGCAGAATTACACACATTGATAAACTCTAACCAAGTGTTAAAAAAATAATCAATCACTGGTCAAACTCGACCATTTATCGCACTTTGACGATGAAAAATTACTTATTTGTCAATTACTTTTCACCGAAACCAAGGGTCACTTTTCGCAAACCCCAGTATCAATCCATCAAAGCAATATCTTCCTTGCTACCTAGAGAATAAGAATGATTTGAATGCAAAAACACGTTGGCGAATTATTACAAAGTTCAGCAAACAATCATACAAGCAAATCTAGGCTCTATAGTCTAACTAATAAGAGTAGAAGCATGTATATAAATAAGTTGGTGTTGCGTAGGGTGGCAATAAATAAGGTGTCGGAATCTAGGAGTATTGGTATCGGTCGCGACTGATAAAAGTCCTCTTTCGCACGACCGACTTGTGATCTTTTGTTAGTGATGTGTAGAATATTTTTATTTTTGATGTTGTCGATGTAAAATTAATTGATTTAGTTAACAATTTAAAAGGCCATAATATGCGTTAGATAACTTTATATTTATTAAAATTGAGACAAGTTCTATTAACGTTTAGTACCGGAGTCAGTTTCAAGACCTTAGGAATCTAGGAATCAAGATACGAGCTCAAAAATATAATTGACTTCATCTTGTTTCTAAGGCTAATGATACGAAAACACCTATATAAAAATTACAGCATATAGACATAATACATACATTGGAGCACCATCACACGCGTCACCTCCTCAGATGCCCGTCGTGCGCAATTGTGCGTTTAGATCTTATCAGATCCGCTAGAGCTGTACAGGTTGCTCAAAACTGGTCGGATAAAATAGGAAACGAGTCAATCGACACGAAAAGAAGAAAAAGCATATAGCCTTTCACATTAAATTGTCGCATGACACCGCATAGGTAGGAACATAAGCGTACCCATAAACGCATGCTTAACACTTGTAATAAATTCACAGATTACTACATTAAATATGACTTACAAGCGTTGTCAAGCGTGCGATTGGTTATTTCAAAAACCAATTGCTAATAGAGTATCGATTATCGATTTCCCCAATCGACAACCACCCATCACTAATATTACTTAGTGTTCCCGACACGTTCCAGTCAGCTGCGAGCCTTTTGTCTGTTTTCTTTTTAATTACCTCCAATAAATAGCCACTCAGCAGCCCGCCGCCACTATTTAAGATAGGGGAGACACCGCGGCCTTAGACATTGTGCTTCGATTTACAATGATACTGGTCACAAGGAAAATAAACAGCGAGAATTTTGATCAGATGTTAATTTTTATAAAAGTGTGTGTGTGTTTTGGTTTCCAAAGATATCATTACTAAGAGTTCTCTTTCTAAAAGTCCAGTCTCGGCTAATAAATTCAAAGTTTTTTAAAAACCGATAGATATTTTTGAATGAAATGAAATTTATTTTTATTAATAGAAAATGAACAGTTTCAACAACATACCATCACGCCTGTATTCCCCGGAGGGTTAGGCAGAGGTGTACCAATGTACACCCACAGTTCGCCGGTATGTTTTAGGTCCCATGTAATAGGGGGCGAGCCTATTTCCATTAACCGGGCACAAATCCTAACTCCGAGCCGCTACTGAGAACTTCATAGAAAAACCCAATAACACTTTTTGCTCGACCTGGGAATCGAACCCAAGACCTCTAGCGTAGCAGTCGCACTTAGCACCACTAGGCTACCGAGGCAGTTATGTACGAACAGTTTCAGTACGCAGGAAAAGCTAGTTGGTAATACGTAGGCAATGCGGGAAGGTAGCTACATTATCATCATCTTAATATCCTTTATCCTTTCCCATATTGATGTTTTTTTTTGAAGATGAAAGAAGAAATAGTCGTGATGGCCCAGTTGTTAAGACGCCTCTCATGCATGAGATTGCGGGTACCCGGAGGATACCCGGCAAGTAAAAAAGAGATTTTTCAATTCATATGTACTTTTTAAAATTATCTAGAATATCACTGATATCGGCGAAGGTAAATATCATGTCAAAATCTGTTCAATCATAATAGGTCTTGTTGTAGTGAAAATATGACTTAAATTCTATAATACAAAACCTTAAAAAAGTTCTAGCAGTCAATTCCAATAATACCTTGTCTCTGCCTCACATCAATAAACCTTACGAAATTCAGGAAGTGGTTTCCTGAATTTTTCAAGTGATCCAAGTGATTTCCCGTGCCCCACCATAATGTTATGGCAATAAAAAGACACGGGCAAATGTAACTTCAATGTGGTTGTGATGGTCGATACAAAAATAAAGTGTCCCATTGAGACGACAGGGACGGATTTGAAGGTTTTTCCGGAGTTGTAGTTAAGTGCGGTAGAATGAATTATGCGGAAAAAGAAAAAACATTGTAATTAAAAGTATTTAATTTATTTTTTTAATAAAAACTGGTTCCCTGTGTTAGGGATTTCTGTGTCGCGCGTGGGTCACAAATATCACATACACAAAAACCCAGACCCGGATCAATTACCTGTATAGGTCATACAAATATTTGTTCTGTGCGTGAATCGAATCTGCAACATGCAATGCAGCAGACAATCGCTCAATCACTGGTCCAATCATGTCTTTCAACATATTAGTTTAGACTTATTTTTTAGATCTATTTTATAATTATTATTGGGATATTTATTGAATTTTTTTGGAAGAGCACTGTTAGTGACCATGTTTGCAGAAACAGTAACAAGGTTTTAAATTTTAGGACCTTTCATATTCCAATGAAGTTAAAATGAACCAATGACGTCAAACTTCAGTTCGGAGATATCTGTGTCAGGTGAGTAAAACTTTTAGCTAATTCGTATCAAAGTTTCCTTCCAAAGACATCAAACCAAAAAGCTTCATACGCCATGCTTTTTAAGATTTCTCACAAGCACAAACTGATTCTCACTTCCCGCCAATAAAAAGAACATGAGTGAATGTAAGTGTCGTAAAGCACAAACATGGCCATTACAAAAAAATAAAGTGTCCTAGTAAAGGGCAGGGCCGCACTCGAATGCGTTAGTAATTCGGGAGCGAGGCCCAACGAGTCCCAAGCGTGGTACTTGGCGCTTGTGTTTTATTGATATTTTAGCGTTGGAATGATTTTTCGTTGCGACTACGAGTCTCTTGGGGTGGGAGTGGGACCGTTAGTATTGATGGTTGAGTATGGTGACGGACTTGGGAAAGGTAATAAAAATATTCATTTTTTTATTATTGTTTATTTTTCTTATTTATTTTTTCTGATAGATTGAGAAGTCTATTTCACATTATCACATAATGTAAAAGCTAAAATAACTTTTCACGATTTTATAACTTTCTTTAAAATTATCTCAGGTGAGCTGTTTTGTTTGGTTAGTCAAAATAACGAGAACCAATCATATTAAATGTTAAGATTCGAAAATAAATAAAAAAATACATTAATTATACATAAATTGGGTTTAAATAATTTACGTAGGTATTTGTAATCGAACAATTTATAGGAACTTTCTTCGTCACCATCATCATTTACCTGCCTTTATCCCAAGTTACTTCCATTCTGTCCTGTCAACCGCCATAATATCACTGACTCCCTTCTCCTTCATACCATTCTTCACACATTCCGTCCATCCATTGTGAATTTTTTACATGTCCGCACTAAATCCCAAGTCCGCCCCCTCGCCAATACAGGACATATCAGTATCTCTGCGTACCACGACATGATCGACATACATCAGCCCACTGAAACATTCACACTAACGACACGTTGCGCGTAAAACACGGTTATGATTAGACCGCTTTTTACGAACCAACCGTTAACCTTACTGATGGTTACTCGTTTTTGGAAGTTTGAGTGATATCTCTGAAAGGGATTTGATAAATACTGGCAGTTTTCTTTTTTATGTGTGTGGTTCGATTTAGATTTTCATTTGTTTTTCATTTTTTTATTTTATTTGAAAATAGAATGCATTTGCTTAATTAGTGGACTTATATAGTACTTAAATAGTGCTTTGAAGTCTGTTATACTTACTCGAAAGACTTCAAAGAAAAAGCACTAGAAACTTACCAAAGGAGAAACTTTTAGTTTTAGGAACGGTCACATTCTAATCTGAATCAGCCAAGTTTGCCTCTATTTTATTTACTTTTGTTTTTAACCCCTGACGCAAAAGCGACGGGGTGTTATAAGTTTGACGTGACTCTTTCTGTGTTTGTGTGTGTGTCTGTCTGTGGCATCGTAGCTCCCGAACGCATAAAACGATTTTGATTTAGTTTTTTGTTTGAAAGCTGTATTAGTCGGGAGTGTTCTTAGCTATGTTTGGTGGAAATTGGTTCAGCGGTTTCAAAATTATCAGCTCTTTTGTTAGCTGCAGTAGAAATTTTTATTCTTCCGTCAGGGGTTACTTAAAATTTTTAATTTTATGTTTGTGACATTTAATGTCGCTGAGATGAGATTACGATTAGATTTGGAACGTTTTATTTATTTAAACTTTATGCAAGACTATGTTTATTGAAGCCTTTTAAAGATTTTAGGAGACATTACTACAAAAAAAAAGGAAAAAAAATATTGACTTGAAGAAACGTCTTAAAATGGTTACACTATTAATAAATGTTTAAATCACTTACGAAGTACATATTTATCTACAACATCCAGTATTTAGTAGTAAAATACCAAACACGAATAAACATCGTCGTCGTGTCTTAACAAACTGAATATTAAATTATTCCCGCGTTAAACTTATGCCCAGTAAACATGTCAACTAAACATCTTAAATAAGCTTGTAACAAAACCCTGGGGTGTCCACCCGTATACCCACGACGCGACGGATATTTCACGAGACAATGTGAGAAAGATAAAAATACGCGAAGGCGACATGAGCTTCAACAGATATTGTCAACATCGTAAATCGTAATTCGATAACACCGGACTGTACCGAGAAATGCAGAAAATATTGTCACCCTACCATAATTTTATGACTTTGGTGTTGATTGAAGAGTTTGTTTTTGTGAATGTTTATGTAGGATATAGAAAACGAGCGATGTATTTTCATGATTTTTTAGGGAAGGATGAAGTTTTTTATACTGTTTAAATACGCAAATGACAAAACATTTATCACTGATTTTTAGTAATATTGTGACAGTTGTTGTTTTATCTAGGAACATATTTTCATACACAAAAACCAAAAAAAAAAATATCTCAATAAAAAAAAACACAATCTCATATTTTTATCAATGCCTATCTAGAAACAACTTCTCGGATCGCATCTATCAGACTAATCTACGTAGCATGCGGCATTCTGCACATAAATCGGAGCGGCACACCGGCGCGGGCGCCGCGTAAAGCAACCACCTTGTCGAACAAGGATGGCCACTCAGCGGAGATAGCAACAACGGATCTTATCGCCGAGGTGACAATACTGCAAGTTGTGCATTGTTGCAGGAATTAATGTATGGTTTTATGGTGAGCTGAGGTTAGTGCTCTAGCCTTACCTTTAATGTTTATTTTGTTTCATGGTATTCAAATTTTGGTTGCAGGATTTTTGATCGATTTTATTTTTAACCCCCGACGCAAAAACGACGGAGTGTTATGAGTTTGACGTGTCTATGTATACATACGTCTGTGGCATCGTAGCTCCCGAACGTATGAACCGATTTTGATTTTGTTTGAAAGGTATATTCGTTGGGAGTGTTCTTAGCTATGTTTGATGGTAATCGGTTTAGCGGTTTCAAAGTTATCAGCTCTTTTGTTAGCTGCGGTAGGGATTTTTATTTTTCTGTCGGGGTTACTTAAAATGTTTATAAAAAGCTTACAAAAAGCAAGCTTAGCTAGCAACAAATAGTAGTACGAGTTTCGATCATGTCTGACTAAAGGTGTTGAAAAAAAACAGGAAAAAAAAAAGGCCTCGTCTTATCTAGACCTCTTTTTTGGCAAAAGCCAAATAGATACACACCCAGTCAGAAAGAGTGGTAATCAATGGTGGTCTTTTTGCTGGACCTGGGAATCGAACCCAAGACCTCTAGCATAGCAGTCGCGCTTAGGACCACTAGGCTAATGAGACAGTCCCAAATTATCAAGCAATTAAAACAAGTAAACATTCTCAACTTTTATTCCAACTTAACAGCAAAGTATTCACAATTCGTCAGCCGCGGGAACTTCAGCAACTAATTCCCGTTTCTCGTTCCCACCAGTGGCTTAAAACAAAGTGTCGTAATTAGTCAATAGGGGAGACAGGGCAACTCCTAACAAGTTATTTGGCACGGCCATTTCGTAGCCGTGTTTATTATCCCCGGTGTCCCCAACTAATTTATTGGACCCTTAACGCCCTTGCCCTTAGATGGATCACCTCATTTAACATTAAGGTTACCTATGCTTTATGATATTGATGGTCAACATTTTTGCTTTGGATGGATCTGTGTCCATCTTGTTTAATGGTCCACGCATGACACGTGTGACTCACGTCGCTCAAAGTCAAAGTCAAATCGAAATTCCTATAAGACCGTTTAAACGTTCTACAAGAAAAATAATAGAATCTACATAGTTGCTTCGTATAGAGAATAATTTACTGTCTGCACCAATCCTGAAAACCGAAAAAAATAAACATTATTTATAATTTTAAAAGCGTATTATATGTTGCTGCGATCATAAAATTATAACTTATACATACAACCTCCTTAATCTTCGTCTAAATAAAACAAAAGAAAAAAAACAACGAGGGTTGCCAGTCGCAAATAATTTTGTCACTGGCCCCAAATAAATATGGCGGTTATTTATCGGTCACGCAAGACAATCGTACTTGTAATTACTGGGAGGACAGACGGTGTCCCGCTGAGAGGTCCCACGTACACGCATGGGGGTAGGCAGCTACGTGTGTGTAGCGTGATCTTTTCCCGTTAAGAGTTTTTAATTACATATTGTTTTGGTATTTTTGCAGTCATAGAACTTGGCAATTGGTGGTCGTTCAAAATTTTTTAATTATGATCTTTTTATACGGTTTAAGATACTTTGTTTCACGTAAAAGCAAATTTAAAAAAAGAAAAGAAAATAAGTCTTCAGTTCCATATAAAAGGGCAACACCAAATTAAAATGTAAGTATGGACAGCAATTTTTTTTAAATAACGTTCTAAAAATGATTGCTCTGGGGGTCTAGAATCATACTTTGACGTTTGGCTGCTGCGCTTAATGTCGCAGGTTCGGTTGCCGCATGGAATAAATATTTGTATGGCCCACAGATAGTTGTTCCGGGTCTGGCTGTTTGTGAATGTAAGTTTATATATTTGTTAACGCTCCCACAACCCAGGAAAAATAAGGAGTGGGGCAAGCTTTCTTAAAAAACAATACATACCTATACACTGTCGTAATCGTACTGAATCCATGGTAAAAGTATTTGTAATAATGTCCCTTCCATCCATAAAATATAATCCAGAATCAAGCCAAAACAAACAAGCGAAGCCATTTGTAATTAGCTCTCCTGTAGTTAATGTTATGAAGTCCTAGTACGACGTTGTGGTCAGCGTCTGACGTCTTCCAGGGGGGACAGAAGGGGGTGAAGTGCACGAGGAGGGGGGGGGGGGTCCGGTGGTCCACAAGACACGTAACGACGTCTTCACATTAATTATCTGGGCAGCCCGCACCGTGATTCGGACGTGGCAATCTTGTACTTGTTTTGTTTTCGCTTAGTACGATATTTTGTTGTTAGGTTGAAGAAGCTAGTTTAGTGTTTGTAAATATGAGCTGATAATTAAGCTTCAAATAGATTTAATTCTGCCAAACTGTCCAACCAACAATCTGTCAATAATAAAATAAATAATGTCAAAGTACTTCAATATACCTCTCTAATGTGCCTCGTTAGCCTAGTGGTCTTAAGCGCGATAGCTACGCTAGAGGTCTTGGGTTCGATTCCCAGGTCGAGCAAACAGTGTTATTGGGTTTTTCTATGAAATTCTCAGTAGCAGCTCGGAGTTTGGATTTGTGCCCGGTTAATGGAAATAGGCTCGCCCCCTATTACATGGGATCTAAACATACTGGCGAACTGTGGGTGTACATTGTAACACCTCTGCCTAACCCTTCGGGGAATACAGCCGTGTGTACTTCAATATACAACATGTGTTTTATTACTATCTAGCAAAGTTAGTTGCAATTACTTCGAAAAACGGGAGAAATCTTCACATGTTTGGCCTAGTCTAGTCAACTTACACAAAAAAATAATTATTAAAAATTAAAACTTACGCATTTTATTATTGAAACCGCACCGAGAACTGCAACAAAAAAAAAAAATGTACTTACTTATTTATTTATAATTAATTACAACGGCTTGCGCCAATTACAGTAATTAGTAGGTAAACATATTATACAAACATAATTACAAAAACATATTTCATAAACAAATAACAAGTCAGAGGTAAATCATACCCTACTTAATAATAACTTTAAAAAGAAAAAATAAAATATTTTAAATAATTATGAAATCGTCATAAAACGTAAGAATTTTCAGTTGAAATGTTCTGTCAAAACTTTTCTGCCGTACAATTAAAGACTTTAAGATCCTTACAGCATTTGGCAGATTCAAAAAGATCATTTTACATTGCTACCATATTAAGATTAAAAAAACAAAACATGTCATGTACTATGCTAAGGGAAATTATTTAAATTCGCTGTAACGATCCTTATGAGCGGAAATTATAGGTATTATCAGATTATGGCGGTCACATTATGTTTCAAAATTTTTATGTTGCTATTATTTTTTTTTGAGTTTAGGTTGGCGATTTAAATGACTATCGAACAGTCCAAGTACAGAAGTCTCGTTCGAAATTCAAATACCAATAAGAAACATTAATAATGTTTTTTTTTTATTGAAAACCTTAATAATATTTTTTTTTATAAAACAGTGTGGTGCCTTATCGATGTTTAGTAGTAATTAATAGATAAAGATTAGGATGACTTTCGTGGACCCTATTTCAATAAAACTGTTTTAATATTGTTCCTCTCAGCTGGTGGGTAGCATATAATTGGGTACCCTTTTTTTTAAGGATGGGATGTTATCAGATTACTTCATTCGCACTGGACGGAGCGGAAGGGAATGTCAGACTCTTACTGACTGGAACCCATTCGTGTCGTGTCCCTCTTAATGCCCTTTGCGTTCCAGGGCCGCGGTGACTCCTTCAAACATATTCCGTAACATGATTTGGTCCCTAGTATTTTGTTAAAAGGACTTAAATCTTGTTTAAATTTAACCTTCTATTGCTAAACTGTATGTTATCCGTAGTGAGAACGGGATGCTGTGACGAGGTCCCCATCAATAATGATCGCAGGCCCACGTTCGCGGGACATACTCCAAATTATTCATCGACTTTGTAGGGTTGATACTGTAACATACAAGGTGAAACTTAATTAACCATTATAAATTCTGTTTTCAAAAGAAAGAACATAATATATATTATTGTTTAAAATTATATTGTAGACAACTTTATAACAAAGAGATTTTGTTTTCTATAAATACGATTAATTTTAAGTACTGGTAGAATAGATGTTTGATTTGATTTATTTAACATTAGAGTTTAATGTAATTTTGATCAGAATTGACATGTAATAATAAAAGTCTCAGGAGTAATAATGTTCTAAATTTAAAATTCAAATACAATTTATTCAGCTATCGATGTTACTGTCAGCCCTATTTTATAGCGGTGTCAAGAGTGACCGTACGTAAATTATTTGTTCAAATTTAGAACGGGATCGGTTAAGCGTTTCGGGGCACCAATAAGTAATATGAACACCAGATATGAATGACATACCCACCTCCCCTTTGAACCTTAAAATGTTATGTAAGAAGGGTTGATTGGTGTGAAATCAGGGGTCAAGATATTCTGGTGGGTGTGTAGCTGGTTCGCAATTACTCGGACAGTCCGTTCAGTGACAAATGTTTATGAGTTTGTCACTTGTTCGCTGCACCGAGGGTACCTCATTCCCCATACCTGCCCCAGGGAGACATATGAGTTTCGGTAGAATTCAGTGTAATGATCTTTTAGATTGATGTACGAATATTTTGTCCAAGTTAATTGTTCGATGTTATTAATGGCAGGTTGAGTTTTTAATTTAATGTTGACGTTCATTTATGCTGTAATTGTTTGGGCCATGCGTCTGTCAATTAATTTTAACACAGAGTTTATGAGTCACATGCTACTAACAGTTATATTATGTACCTGTCCAAATTTAGGGAAATTCCGAAGTAAATCGACCTAATTACGACATTTCAACAGAAATGCCGCCTACTTAGATACTTTGTATTGCATTACGCTGATAAAACAATTATAAAAATCGAATACTTTGTTAAAAGATACTAACCTATTACTGTCCTACTGCAGGGCCAATGCCTCTTCTTATACAGATAAGCCGCCAGAATTGATCTTCATGCTTGCTTAAGGCGGATTGGCGATTTCAAACTTAGATAAATCCAGGTTGAAAAAAAAACGAAATTCTAAAAGTCGATGTTCCGAATTTCACTGGTTAACGATTTTCCATTTAGAAGACACACTTCCATGTTTTCATTTCATTTTTTACTAGCTTTTGCCAGCGACTTCGTTCGCGTAGTTTTTTTCACCCGCATTTAGTTACGTTTTTGGTTACTGCTCAGTACCTATTGGTCGTAGCGTAATGTTATATAGCCTATAGCCTTCCTCGATAAATGAACTATCCAACACAAAGAGATTTTTTCAATTCTAACGAGTAGTTCCTGAGATTAGCGCGTTCAACCAAACAAACAAAGAAAGAAACTCTTCAGCCTGATAATATTAGTATAGATTTATTTATAACAGCCTATACTATCGTTACAGGGTTTACTCTAAAATGACAGTTAAGAACTTGATGTCAGTGATGTCCAAGATAAACTTTACAAAGTACATACATACATACTATTACGCCTGTATACCCCGAAGGGTTAGGCAGAGGTGTAACATTGTACACTAACAGTTCGCCGGTATGTCTAAACATAACTGTTAGTGTACAATGTTACACCTCTGCCTAACCCTTCGGGGTATACAGGCGTAATAGTATGTTGTCCCATGTAATAGAGGGCGAACCTATTGCTATTAACCGGGCACAAATCCTAACTCCGAACTGCTACTGAGAATTTCATAGAAAATTCCAATAACACTTTTTGCTCGACCTGGGAACCGAACCCAAGACCTCTAGCGTAGCAGTCGCGCTAAGAATCACTAGGCTAACGAGGAAGTTCAAAAGTTCGGCTTTACAAAGTACACTCAGCAAAAGGGATAAGTTACCAGAGACGCTTAATCAATTCAAAGTTTTTTTTTAATGGGATTTATTTTTATTATTAGAAAATGAACAGTTCATAAATTAAATTAAATTTCATTTAAAAACGACCACCGGTTTCGAAGAAAAGTTCAACTATATGATCTGTTACTTATCTCTTTTTTTGACCGTATATAAACGTTGAATTCATTAGCCTGGAACTGCTCTCTTAATGTCCAAAAATCAGCTGAAACCAATAGCAATATGATGTGTACGTGTGTACAAATATATGTGGGAACAGAGTGTGGTGTGGTGTGAGATGTGCGGACAACAAAATGCGTCAGTAAACTAGTTGTTGTGCTGACTGCCGAATGACATTACCGAGTACGTGCCTCCATTGTGCGGCCATTACAACAGCGAGTGACGGCAAGTCTAACAATAATTATTGATGCTACAAGCTTCTAAAACGATTTTGATTGATCGAGAATTTCTTGTATGTAAAAGTATATCTTTTCAAATAAAGAATAATATTCCAAATCGGTTCATAAATGACGGAGTACTGAGGTAATAAAAATAGAAAAAAATACAACCGACTTCATAACCTCCAAATTTTTTGAAGTCCGTTAAAAAACGTCAAAAAATAGCACTTAGAAGCTTTTCATGGACCTTAAGCTCCAGTCCTGACACGATTGTAACTTAATGGATTGAATTTACACAAAATAAATTAAACTTAGTTCTAATCTACCAATAATTAAATTAATTATCTCAAATGATTACATTACTATAGAGTAGGCAGTACAACTTTAATGAACATCCCGAACTTTTGCTTAGAATAGATTTTAAATATCCAGACTCAACTGCCTCGTTGGCCTAGTGGTCCTAAGCGCGACTGCTACGCTAGAGGTCTTGGGTTCGTTTCCCAGGTCGAGTAAAAAGTGTCATTGGGTTTTTCTATTAAATCTCAGTAGCAGCTTGGAGTTAGGATTTGTGCCCGATCAATGGCAATAGGCGCGCCTCCTATTACATGGGACCTTAATATACCGGCGAACTGTGGGTGTACATTGTTACACCTCTGCCTAATCCTTCGGGGAATACAGGCGTGATAGTATGTGATATCCAGACTCATTACAATTGATTACGAAATCCACAATGACTGGAAATATTGACGTGTGTTAGTTCATTTTGGCAGGACCAAACTCAATTATCAAGCCGTCATCCGGACGTAGTCTCATACTTCAGCTCTTACCCTTAGTAAAAATAAAAGTCTATCTTAAAGGTTCAAGTTTTTTCAGCCCCGCTGTTCTAACGGCCTACATCGTCTTAGTCTATGCGAGGAGCGTCGTTACAGAGCGGCAATCATTCTCTCGTGAGCAGCCGCCGACTATCGCACGTAATTAACCAATGTCCGAACGTCCCCGCATACAGGGATGTTGAGGGACTAAATGTGTTAGGGCGCACTTAAAGGTGAAAAGTGTCTGGTTCTCCAATAAAAAGGGATGATCCTTCGCCCAGACGGTTGTTGTCGTGGTTAGGTATATTATAATGCTAATATCATGGAGAACCTTGATTTCGTTTCGTGTCGGATGTTCTTTGCATGCGGCGCGATAGATCGTATAACATATTTAAAATTGTAACTCTACCTACCAACCATTCTGACTGGCTAATGTCTTTAAAATGACTAGAAGACCCCCTGACAGAAGAGAAGAAAAGCAATACACTGTCATCTAATTTTCACGATAAGTTTTAAGCCAGTTCAGACATAAGATCGAAAACGAAATCTTTGCTCATATCAAGTGTTTTTTTACTCTTCTATTTTATGTTATAATTGAGGTTACATTAAAATATATTAGAAAAAAATATTTTTTTCTTTTTTTTCCAGCCACATCCAGGCACACGACATCTGGATATCCTATTGGTCTCGCCCTGCCAATATGGCTGCTTCATTAGCCAGCCCGCCAAACGACCTCCTCGGGTCACCGGGGTCCAGAGGACAAGGAAACTACACTTATTGTATTTTTGCTTCAGCGTGATGGAATGGTCTGTCATTTTGTACAGCAAACGAGGAAATAAAGTGGCGTTGGACGAAAGTTTCCACGAATTCGTTTTGCTTGATTAGGTGGTGTTGTGTTTGAGATATATATGTATAGGTGCCTACTTCTAGATGTAGGTGTGTTGGTGTATCGTTTTTGTTTTGATCACGATGTTTTCTTCGTAATGATTTAAGTGAAAGTATAGTTTTACTTGGCCTTTTGACTCGTTTGCTATCGAAGGCATTGGCATGTGCGCTGGGAGCAAAATAATAATACTACCCTATTATTGTCCTACAGCTGAAGGCTTCTTCTGCACGAGGTTTGACCGCCGCGCTTGCTGAAGGTGGATTGGCGACTTCAGACTCGTATATATTAATTAAGAGGGCTTATATTATTATATTAGATTGCTGCAGGTGGCTTTCTGTGGTTTCTGCCTACCCTCATGGGATAAAGGCGTGAGTTTATGTATGCATGTTATATGTATATTAAAGCCCATTTTTTCTTAGGGGAATTCCTCATGGATTTCCTTTGTCTGGAATGAGCGGAGGGTTATGTCGGACTCTTACTGAGTAAAACCTCACGTTTCCTCCTGGTACGATGAGTCGGGAGCACGGTATTCACTTGACGCATAATCTGTAATTAATATACTAAAGTCCTAACAAAACGAGAGTTCTCAAAATAAAGATGATTACACACGTCGCGACAGAAACACGCACGAACAAAAGACAAATAAATCGCGTCGCATATTAGCCAGGCGATTGATTTCACGCAAAGTGTGATACACGCTCCGTTTATTTATATCCACCCTGCAGGAAGCGGAAATGACGCGAGCGGTCGCACTCCCGCCGGATGTCACCACCGTAGCGCCACTAAGGATTAGTTTGTGATCCTGAACTATCTACTCTGCCAAAATTGCGATGGATGTTTGGCTTCGCAACTTCGTGAATGTAGGGAAAATAAGCAAAGAGACTTTCTAAAACAATATCTTGAAATATATATCGTGAAAGATAACACTTTGCCCGCGATTTCGTCTGTGTAGGGTTTCTTTTTAAATCCCTAATTTTATTGAAAATAAATAAAGCTTATGTTACTCGCTGATAATAACGCTTATGATAGGTGAAATAATTACTAAAATAGGTTAAGTAGTTTTTGAGTATATCCATTTTAAAGAAAAATACAAATCTTTTCTCTTTATTAATATTAGTTTAGATATATAGCCATATTATTAATTCGTCTTGAGTTAATTCCTTACTGTTTATAGAAATGGCGATGTTTGTCATTAGACCTAGTACCTAAATGTCGAATAAGCTGTGTAGGTATCGAAAATCCAAAATGCTTAGTGTTATTAATCGACAGATTAGGCAAATACCGATGTATATATCTGCCTAAACTTTTCCCAACTAAATATGTTGGGGTCGGCTTCCAGTCTAACCTGATGCAGCTGAATACCAGTGTTTTACATGGAGCGACTGCCTATCTAACCTCCACAGCCCAGTTATCGGGCAACACGATACCTCTTAGTAATACTAGTTGTCAGACTTCCCGGCTTCTGACTATTCGTAACGACTGTCAAAGGTCTACGAATAACATGTAAAAACTATTGTGATTTTGAAAAAAGAATTGCACATTAAAAAAAGGAAACATTCATAAAAACTCAGACCCACAAACAAGAACGAGTCATCTTAACAATTTAAACAAAAGAATGCAAAATAATAATCAAAAGACATAATCCCAAGTTGACAAAACATTCTTCATCAAAGAATACAAAAAACAAGATGGCTGCGACAGAGATGTAAAATTAAAATTAATTTATGCGCACAACACTGGCAAAGAATGCCACAAACAAAAGACTGGGGAAGTTCTGTTATTTTAATATTAGGCTGTACCTCCAAGATGCGATGGAAGATAAACTATACGTAAGCTATTGATGAAAAATATACACACATACCATCACGCCTGTATTTCCCGAAGGGTTAGGCAGAGGTGTAACAATTTACACCCACAGTTCGCCGGTATGTTTAGGTCCCATGTAATAGGGGGCGAGCCTACCACTAGGCTACTGAGGCAGTTCAATGAAAAATACAGTAAGGCGTCATAAGCCTTTAATAAATTTTGGTCCTTGGTAGCGTTAAATGGAGAGAAGGAGAGTAGCTTTTGCCCAATCGTGGGAGATTACTAGTTTGTAATTAAAATATTATAACGAAAAAGCAACTGTTTTTTCATTAACAGTAATTTTCTTGTTAAAGATAAGTTTTTTAAGCTTCGAGAAAGTATTTTTTGCAGGATTCAATTCAAAAACCGGGTATGGAGGTATGGATGAAGATTCTGTAATGTAAAATGCAACCAGAATTAGAGCATACAAAATCTCAAAACATGATACTGCTCGGCCTCTTATATCCACAAAATTTCATATCCAACACTGTACTACCGACCTTATAAAGTATGAAATATTATCTGTTTAAAAGTTTACGTGGTGAAAATTTCGACATTTTGGAGCAAAGCCACGACATTTGCGGGATGCCAAGCCGACGTTTGACAGGGGAAGAAAGAAGTCCTTCATTGTTTGCTCTCCTGGTACTTTTGTTATGGTAAATAGGACGGAAGATTAAGAATTTGCGATTTATTTGTAAGCTTTGTGTGTGTTGTCAAATTTTCTTGGTGGATTGGAGAATGTCGTTTTTTTCATGGATATTGAAGTTTCTATAGGCTGAGTGTCTTCCCTTTACTTAGTGTGCAGTATATGTTTGGGTACGAACCAGCTTGAATCAGTTTGTAGCTTTAATCAATTACCTACATAGAAAATAGGACAAGGAGTAGGCTCAGTACTCAGGCCTGTCTTGCCTAACCTCAGCAATACAAGTTTATGAGCTATGTTTGGCCTAAAAGTAACTGACAGTTGCGTACCTATATTTCAGTCTCAAAAACTATTAACTTTGCCATGCCTCTATATCCTTGAACTAGCAATATTTGTAATAACAAACCGAAGTATCCAAATAAACAATATCAGAAACCAGAAAACGAAGTACAGCCTTAAGATCACAATATGGAAACCTACTATGCACAGGCGTATTTAAAACTAGTTTATTAAAAAACGTGTGATCGGTACCTATGGCGCCTGTTATCTTTAACAAAAGTCCTGAACAAATAAAAACGTTACCCCTGTCATAATTTAAAAAAATATTTTACAGAATTACTTGTAGAGAAATGTTATTACTCTGTGCAGGATTTCTTAGACGATGCTACATTTTAATAACCTAATTGTCAATTTTATGTTATACATATTTGCATGCTAATAAGGCAGAATGCTAATTGCAGAATGTATATGGATCTCAATTATTTAATTTACCATTCTATTTCTATATACCTACATTCTTAGCAAATAAAGACATATTCTATTCTAAGTTGGTCTCATCCAATGTGGACCAACGTGTGTTATCATTTAGACCTATTACTCTAAATTGAAATAAAACATTTTATGTAATAAGTTTTAATTTGTTAACTGTCTTTAACGCGAGTAAATCCTGTCAAAGGTGGGTGCACCCGATATTAGCTGCATGTTCCCGTGGGCAGTCGCGGGAAATTCGACCTCCTGTCGCGAAGACGAATCCTTACTCACGTGACTACAACTGGGAGATTCACCCTAAAATGTTCACAAGATTTATTTTGCTGTTGCTGAATAACTCGCATTTTTAATTAGAACCTTGTTACTTTGATATAAGATAGACTTTCATTGTGATTTTGTTTTTGGAAGAGTTATGTTAAAGTTGTAAAAATGTATATTTTGGTGTTTTTTTTTTAATATAGGCAGCAGACACAAAGTCCTGTTTATGGCAATTTGTTTTTGTAGCGTCGCCGTCGTCGCCATGTTAATAAATTTATAGTCAATTTTTCGGGTTAGCGCGAAATTAATATTAAATGTACCTACCTATTTCGGATTTTTCTGAGCTTTTATTGTTAGAGAATGGTTTATGAAAAAAGCTGTTAAGAAATTGACGTTTGTTCATATAGTAGATGATTAAAATGACGTTATTTGTGGGTGACCAATTTAAAAACATTAAAACTACCAATGTTGCGGTTTAATAAGAAATGCCAAAAATTAATGGATATGTTAATATACTTGTTTCATTAATGCACTATAATCTGCTATATTACATAAGTGGTTATCAAGAAAGACAATTTAAGAAAATCGACTTTACAATAATTTTAACTCTCCCCCATCTTGAAAATACTTCAATCTACTCAATTTGGACGTTTGACCTCTGTCCCCTATCAGCTTACACACGATTTAACGTCCGCCGCACAAGTGTATCGAGATCGGACGGCCACTAATCTACCGTGTGTGACGTTCCTTAGAAATTCAATTGAAAATTTCCGGATTTTCTCCCGAACAGGGAATTCCTTTAAGTGATGTTTTTCGAATGGTTTCCGTTACATTACACACGGGGTTGGCTTGACTCAGACCGGCTTGTAGATTTTTTTATATTTAGTTATATTTCATGGGAGTTTTAAGGATATTTTTATTAAGTAAACAAAACTTTTATACTTTTATCTAATTGGCGTAACTTTTAAGATGTCCAAAGTCCAAAACGCTTTACACTTCAGATTTAAATAAAATGCACAAAAAACACAGCTACCCACGTTTCATACTTCTTATTGAAACTATTAATCATAAGTAGCCATACTGTGGAAAAAAAATATATGGTAGAAAGTATTTTTTTAAGATGCCATGCAGAAAAATTAACTATGTTTTCAGATATTATGTTTTTTTTTAGCGATGGGAAATCATCAAATGACTTCCACTGCCCTAGGCGGGGCGGGAGGGAGTGTCAGATTTTTACTGACTAAAACCCATCCATGTTCCTTCTTGTGCCCTTGGCGTTCCGGGGGCGGGGTATCTCTTACGGACAAACCGCAACGGGCATCGGCCCTGAGTAGCCAGAAATAGTGAATAAGGTTTGTTTAATTTTACGAAAGAATATTTCGTACGTGTTTTAGTTTCAATTCCAAATGTTATCAGGAATTAAATTACTAGTTTCTCTCCGTCTTTAAAACCGTTTCTTGTGAGTCCTTCTAAAACGACTATCCCCCAATAAAACTATTAGAATGTATGTCACGGCGATCGCCGAGCCACATTTCACCGACAACGAGGGGAGCGACATCGAGTGGATTTTAAAGTGTTTCCCACTGATACGCGGTCTTGGGAAACGAGTTCTGAATCAAATGTTAGGTGAATTGAAAGTTAGTGGTCCAGGAAAATGCTTGATGTTTTTTCTGATACGTGGTCCTTTCCTACGTATCCTAGGACCATTTTTTTTTTACTTTTATATTTACAAAACAAACATGTTGTTGGAAGAAACGGGGAGCGCATTCAACGTGTTTTTTAGTCACCAGAGCTGGAAAATACTAATCACATATTTTAATAATAAAAACTCAAACGAAAAAAATGACTGGCAAGCCATTCGGCTTGCTTGTCATTTTTTTCGTTTAGTACTAACGATTCATAAAACCAATAAGCCTTGAGCATTGAGTATCTCTGTTTAAAAATAAAAAGTCTGTTCACAGCACAACGGTCAGAGACACTAGGACACAGGAGAGGCAATTTTGATCTGGCAAAAAGGTCGAAAACAGCCCTCTCCAATTTCGCAGAGAGCCCCTACAAAAGATCACTCACGTTAACTATGAATGAACCAAAACAACCCACCAGTCCGAATGCGAAAAATTAAAAAGTAAAACATTTCCGAATCGGAAATAGGAATTGAATTTAAGTACATTTTAAACGAACCCCCGGCTTTGACTGGCCCAAATAATAGAATCCCGGTTCGAATGTGAATGCCTTTTTTGATCTTTTTAGTGTTGCATCCCCTTAACAGCGGAGGCATTTGCGCCGCGCGACTAAATGGATTATTTTCTTCGTGTGTTCTTTTTTCAAAAACAATTTCTACCTTTTTTGAGCGTTCTTTTATTTCAACGGCCGTTTTGTTTAGAGCTACCATGTTTCCCTTGAACCAAGCGAATTGTTCAGCAAAGGAAATTCCGTTTGTTTGTTTAAGGTTCTTGTTACAGTGGTGAGTTATCAAAAAGAGGAAACAAAACGTTGACAAGGACGGGGTGTGATTGGATTAAGGAGGGTTGACTTTATAGTCGCGACTCGGTGCAATTTGGAAATTGACTTTCGGAATCTGTTTATGTTGCGGTTCGATTCTTTTTGTTTGTAGCATTTGGTGTCAATTTTTTACCTCTATCGAATTTGCATTGCTATTTGGCGGATTAGAATTGTGACGCTTGGAGCAATTTTATTTACATCTGGAAGTCATTTTGCGGTTGTATTTACATTTATGTTGAGGTTGTTGTTTATGTTTATCACCTTAGTAAAAGCTTTTCTTGAATATCAGAATAGAATAAGGGATATTTTATTTCTACCAATATTTTTTAAAGTGAAATTATTCCTAATTGACAACCATAGTTAGCACGTCCTACTTTGACACGAAAGGAAAACCTAGGCAATTTTACAAAATTCGTTTCATAATTCAAAATCTCCGAAAAACCAAACTTGTTTCTTCTCAATTGAGCCAGTAGTAATGAGGCGTGAGGGAAAACATTAATTTCGTCTACAATCTTTACTTCAGAACCCTCGCGGTGACAGATCATTTGTCATAGACAATCGTGACGCGATGACGTGGCAAGATGGCAGCTTTAATTGTAATGCAGTGATAGAATGGTGATGCATTGTTGGGGTTGATTTCGGAACGCTGTTTTTTATTATTAAATGAAAAAAAACAACGTTAACGTTATATTCTTACAGTAGACCAGTTGATTATAGTTATACATAAATTGACGTTAACTAGACTATGGTTAAATGTATTTATTAATTACCTATAGTATCCTAGAAAAAGGGAATAAAATGAAAGGCAATTACGAAAGTATCTTACTTTGTCTAAGTATTTTTAAAGGCTTAGACTTCATACCACTGGTCGTGTGGCTATTCTTGTTGATGCCTGTGTTCAGTATCGGCTAAATGTTGCGATGGTGTCTATTTTTAGCTTGCCAGCATACTTCTACTTCTCCTTGGCTATTTTATCTAATACATCGGTAACTGGAGTCCTGGAGTACAGGGTGGTGTTTCTAGCTCAACCTATTCGCTGAGAACTGAGAATTGATGTAATATTTTTCCATTAGATCGAAAGTACTAAATAAAAATTAAGAAATTTCTAATCAATTCCCTTATCTTGAACCAGGAACTCCCACTGGTCCTTCGGTACGAACAGAACCGATACATTAAAAAGTTTATTTCCATATATTCGGTGGGCAACATGGCAACACGGAGGCTACATTAGCACAACAAAGCGTACCGATCCGTCATACCATGACTACTGATATATTTTAATGGAGATGTACTTTTGATCAGATGGTGGACTGTTAAGGGAGGGGGATTCAACGCGGAGGAATGGTGAAGAGATTATCAGAGTTATTGAATATGACGAATAAGCAAATCCTTAAAGCAAAAAAGCAAAGCCTTCCATTTCCAATACGTGCAACAACGGTGGTGATTAATCTACATGTCTTCTCTGTATGAGAAAATTGTTTTACGTTGCAGTGGGACAATTTAAAAAGTTATTATTTTAAAATATTATTTTCTTATGAAGAGTCATCTATAGGATTTCCAGTATGTGGCTGGCCTGTGTCACTCACTGAAAAACACAAGTAATAATTAGTACTGAAATATTCGCCATTCTTCAACTAAACATAAAATTCGTATCAAATCCACCAACATAAACCAGAGTACAGTCAACGACGGACTCTATCAATCACTTACGGAAACCTATCAGGGCATATCCATTATGCAAGAGATAAGTTTGTACAATAACTTGTGGAAAACTTGCAGACCCTTGGAGAGAAAATATACTTATTGTACGACGACATTACGTAACAATGTTGTTGTTTGAGTATATGGAACAGGAATGATGGAACTCTAACGAAAACAGATTAGAATTGTAGTGTGATTCTATTTCTCTCGGTGAAAGTTCACCAAGCTAAGCTAAGTAGCTTGAGGTTAGCTATCAATCCCTAGTATTAGTCGGTTTATGTTAGGGATTTAAAGCTCACCTTCTTCACTTAAATTAATTGTGGACGATTTTTGACAGAATAGCAGTGCAGGTTGATCTTTTTTAGTGCTATTTACTTTTCATTTGCCATATCTTACAAAAAAAAAACAATTTCCACGCCCAAAAAGATAAGGCAAACCTTTGAGTCGCAAAACAAATTATTTAACACTTCCTACCATTCTAATCCGACTAGTTCAACCATTTCTATTCACGACATGTCCTTCAAATAGCAATCTTAAAGCCAAGCTAACTGTGAAACGGCTCAAAACATCTGTTGTACACGACTTCCCAACCCCAGCACAGCTCTAACCCCATCCAAATGGCATTACCATAACCTTTATGGTAAGGAAAAAATAATGGGCACTTGGAACAAAATGCCACTTCTAAGGGTCAATATGGATTCTGTGAGTCCCCTTCGGTGTGTGATGAAAAGCGACAATCTAAATGACGGGTGACATATACGTGGGCTTTGTGTGTGGGATTCAGAAGTGAGTGGGATGGTAAGCCCTTTTCGAAGGATCGATTTTGTTGGGAAGAATGAGTGGGTTTTCGCGTGTAGGAGTCAATTTTCCCTTGTGAAAGGAAAACCTTTGTTGTGCGTACGGCCAGTTAGAAAAGTCACTTAGCCTATTGACAAATTACTTTTACATGCTATTTGGACACAAAATAAAAGGGTGCACTGCATAAAATGTCAGGTAATAGCTAAAAGATTTATTTCATCATTTTACATCCAATTCATATTTCCTATAATATTGTGTTTAATATTTGTGATAAAAAAACCCACTACATTTGACCGAATTTACACAAGCATGATCACTTAAACAAGGTGTAACTGAAATAACTGAACAATATCGAAGAAATTACAATAACCTGAAAATAGGTGCAGATTCAAGAAACATAGCGTCGAAAACATGAAGGCAGAGAGCAAATCTAGTTATTTCAGGCGCAAATATGCATATATATCGCTGTTATAACAAGTGAAAAGAATATGCCTTGGCAGTTGTAAATAGATTTTGCAATTTGTAATTTATTGCAAAATATTTGTATTTGTCGAAGATGCAACTAAAACTTTCAAATGTTCAAAATTAACATAAAACGCTCTCGAATCTGTCGGGTTGTGTGTGTCACACAAGTAGAAGGGTCTCAAGACCCTCTCAGAGGGATCTCGGACACGTCCGGGCGTTTTGGGAATTCTTCGGACGAAGCTAGCTCGGTCGGGGAAGATTGGGTACGGTGGGAAAAATCCTTGGTTGAACACTTTGCAAATATGTAAGTAGGTACGTTTTCTCAAGCATGTAACCGTTGTGGTTTTTACCCGACTGCGCCAGAAGGAGGGTTATTTATAGTTATAGTTACTTTGTACATGTTTTCTTTAAGGTTATAATAAAGATACTTGAAAGCTAGGATAATCAATATGGCACCCATATTAGAAGTTAAACATTTGAAAAAAATAAGTAAATATTGTTGTGCCGACAAGAAGTCGATGGAAAAACCTTACCTATTTCAGACGGGTGGACATACAACGGAGTATTAGAAATAACATTTTGGTACCAATTGGACACGGAACCCTAAAAAAGGGTTCAACGCTGTACATATCTCTTATTATGCAGCATAATTAAATTACATAACAATATACCTACTTAGGTTCATCAGAAATCACGAAGCCTTGATGAAATCGATCCTAATCATTGCTTCGGTTGTTTCATTCACATCCGATTACTCTCAAGACCTATACCTACCGATCACATTAAGTTCCGCCAAACAATACCTTAGTATCATCTGGTCATTAACAAAAGTGGGTATCGCACATCCAGCTGTGCATTAGCATACGAGATTAGTGCTCAAAACATCAAATTTCTTAATTATAGAGCAGAATCAAAGCCGAGTTATCGAAAAACATGTTATTATTCTAATACAGAAGATTTTGGCGGGTTTTCTGTGTATTGCCATTAATGCATGATCTCTACACATCGCGTTTTACCGGATGTCCCATTAAAATAATCGTCGAATTTCAATAAACAACCATTTGTTGGTAGCTCGCGTTATTTGTTGGATAGCGTTGATGTGGTTTTGATACTTGCGGCTGCTAATTATATCAAAATGTTCTTTATTCTCTTGGTTATTTTGTGGACAGGAATATTTAAATATTTTAAATATCTTTTGTATGTATTTAAGTTCCAAGTTTGTTTTTACTTGAAATTGGTTTGGTAATGATAAAAAATAACGGCGCCAGCATGTTATTATCGTTGTTATTTTTATTTAAAGCCTTGTCTTATATAGGAATTTCTGCTGAATCGCGTTATGGATTTACAAATAAATAAACTAACATACACAAACAGCAAAAGAAAAGGAAATGCATAAAATAAAATCAATTTCTATAAAAAAATCTCTCTTCACGATTTTATTACACAAGTATCAAAACCTCTCAATCCTTGCGGTTGCGACCAAATTAAATGATTGCTGGCTACCTGTTTTACGCCTAAGGATATGTTTTGTTTTGTCTGCCCGGGGATGCGTATCGCATGCTAAACCGTACTAAGCATCCGAGCGCATCCTAAAATGTACTGAACATTATATTTAAGAGTTATTAACTATCATCTCTTGGGTTCGCCAGCGAATGGAAATAAGTGAAAGTATTGATTTATTATTGAATATGTTTTCCCTTACCGTGGTGTTTGAGATTTAAGACGTGGTCGTAAAGGGAGGAAATAAAATTATATGATGAATAAATATTATAAATTATTAATATGCTTTATTATACAGGGTGAATTTTAATTGACTAAAAACCTGAAAAGAGGTATTTGTACTCATCATTATAAACAACTTTTTTTAAAGGACCAACCCTGAAGTCATGAAAAATAATGTCATCAAAAATCAAATGAAGATTATGCTGATCAATTTGTGGGCTCAGACTCGGTTTTTTTTTATAAATATATTATGTATGATAGTTAGGTATTTATGTTATGGGTCTTTGTTACCTAAAATAAATAGTATATTATTATTTATTAAGCCCTTTTTGATAATGGCTGTACATTTGAAATGTTACTAGCTACAGACCTATGGCTAGATGGACCTACGTCCTATATCATAGGATGTCATCATCATCTTACATCACGTACATCTACTTAGAATAAGTATTAAACGTTTTTAATTATGATTTATAGCCGTCGGCTAATTTATAAACACTGCAATCCTTTTATCACAAGTTAACCCTTTTTTCTTTTTATTACAAATCCGTTCAAAGCTTTCCACTTCCCCACATCTAAAGGAATCGACTAAAACCGCAAACCCTATTTAGTTAATTGAAAAAATACTAAAGCGTTGCCATCGAACGTGTATTTTATTTCACCCCTTTCTGAGGAGGTCAGGGCCTCCCCTAGAGACCTCCCGATTGGTATTCTTTATTACGAAACTCGAACCCCATGCCTGTTTGGCACTCGCCTCGAGTAATTGGCGAAATATTACCAAATATTTGTTACTGAACAGTTACCGTTTGGGAGTAAATTAGGGACTGTCTTTCGTATTTTTTGTTGATTGGATCCTTTCCTTTTATTTTGTAATGATAGGATTTAATAGTAGATTGTCGTTTCACTTTCTGATAGCAAGTCTTTTGTTTGTTTTTTATTTATTAAAATACACCTATATAGAATTATAGCCACGGCAGGTACGTTAATTATATACATCAATTTAAATATAATTTACACAATGTATCGAAGGACCATTTTTTCCCCCAGTAAATTACCTATAAATACTCATTTAAATAAACATATTTTCAATAGTGCTAATACAAAGTTGTAATAAAACTAAGTACGTTACTTAACAAAAAATAAACAAAACAATAACAAATTCGAAAACAAACATTTAAAAAAAAATTACACCTGTTTCCATAGGTAATTTGAGAAAGGCACGTAAAAAGTAATGGCAAGCACAGTGTAGCTGCCGAGTTGTACACTGGTACAGTCGTACTCGTAAAAACAGCGACAAGCCCCATCGAGTCCCGAGGCGTCTCGACTTCGCTTTTCAAATATTAAAATTTAATCGCCCGGTTGTCGCGAGTCAAATTAGCCTCTCTTGAGGCAGGGACAAAGAGTAGGAGTAGATCGGTGTCTATTGAGAAGGGACTTTTAGGTATGAAGAGTTGTATTTCCTATTCTCTGATTGTCGTACATTGTAGACCAATATTGTGATCACATTTCTAACGTTTCATGCAAATATAACCGACTATAATTATGGAAAAAGAAACTGTCTTCAAAAGGTACAGCTACAGCTCCAGACAAGTTAAGTTCTGAATAATTATCGATATTGACAAAAAACGCTCAAGAGAAATACGACACCTTTCACCACAACGTTCTTCCTGAAAAATATAGCCAAGGTCTTGTTATAGAAATGTCAGTGAATAACGAGAATCAGAGCTCCAAAGTTTAATAAAATTTAACAAACTTGCCTTGTTTTTTAGTTTTTTTTTCTAGATAATGTTAATTTATACTAACCATTAGTTAGTAAGTTTAACTTACCGTTGGTCTAATATTATCAAGACGATAAATTAATACTAAAATGTCGCCTCTGCCCAATTAAAAAGTCTACTCTATGCCTCAATAGCGAGCAGTGATACGGACAACAATGTAATTGCCGAAGAAAACAGTTATTAATATCATTCGCGAACAAAATGCGGGCCCTGAATGATTTAGAAGACATGGTACTGTCGTGTATTAGCTATTCCAAGTTAATATTCTCTTTGGTCCCCCTAGGTGTCGTTGGATTTTATTTTGCGGACTGACAGCCTCTTTTATCTATGCTTTGAATGAATTAACGCTTGTTCTTTGTTTAAAATTTGAAGTCTTTCTTGTTTGTTGACTTATTATAATAAGACAAACAAGAAGGTGTTGTGGGCGTGTGTGGGTGTAGTGGGTTTGAATACTGTTCAGTTTCTTCAGTGGTCTCGTGGTGCCGCGTTTTGTTGAATACACTAAGTTTTGCGACTTTGATGAAATCAGGTTGGAATTATGAATCGATAAGCATTTTGAATACAAAACGATTTACTTAATCAACAGTCAGACACCCACGTACCATCGAACTAGTGATTTGATATACAGTCAAAAATATTCGTTTTTCTAAAGTAAAACTTTGCAGTATTTAATCGTCATAGTAACGAATTTTTTTCTAAAACAGCAGATTTATTTTAATTATTCGACGAAATATTTTAGCCTTGGGGGGTCTAGAACTATAATTGTAGTGAATACATGATTAAAGTTTAAGTAAGACAATTATATAAAGAATTGACTACCTAAACCCACTTCCACGCTACCGCTTCTCGCTCACCGCTCCGCTCATCACCAAGTCACAATGCCATCGATGTGACCCGGCCATGTCGCCGGTCGCCGTCTGTGGATCGATACAGCCTCCTGCACTTGAGCTTTTTGCTACCCTGCCCGCCCCCGCACCCCCCGCCCTAACCACCCCGCCCGGTCTTGGGCGGTGATATTATGTTGCTATTTTTATGTTTATTTTACTTTTATTTAGGTTGGAAGCCTCATTATGGAAGATTGTCGTGTTTTGTCTGTGGATTTTAATCAAGAAGGTGTTTGTAGTTTGAAGTGTGAGTCGTTAAGAAGTTTGGAAGTATTAGTTGTTGTTAGTTTGAAAATAGTGTTTCAATTTATAGGTGATTTGTTTCAGTTCATGTTAGTTATGATTGGTCCTTAGTTCCTCTGGACGAAGGACCAGTGTAATAGATTGTTTGTTCAGGTAAATGATCTCAAGTCGAATCATGCGTCAAGTGAATACCGGCTCCCAAATCATGGTAGCAGAGAGAACCGTGGGGTTTAGTCGGTAAGAGCCCGACATAACCAGTTCGGTGTAATAACTCTCCATGAGGATTTCCCCAAGAAAAAGGAAATGTCAACTCTGCATTGTTTTTGTTCCATTTTTAAGATTTACAAGTTCCTTCTTTTCATCTATTAATAACAACTATAATTACACTAAATAAAAGTAATCCTTGATTGTTACTTAGCAAGGAAAATATGTGTCTTTAAGGGACAGTATGGCCAAGAAAATCCGCCCTCTATAGCTTTATTCTACACATAAGATTCAGTACATAATCCCATGCCCACCCTACGGAGGCTTTTTAAAGGCTCCGCAGTGACAACGCGACGTTGTCTCTCTCTGCCACGCCCATTGGCGACAAAACCTTCGGCCACGCCCTAGGCGACACTTTCCACCAACCAGGGGACAGACTGAAAAGTTTTTTATGTCAACATTACGTAAGTGGGAGGCTTTAGTGTTTTTAAAAAGTTTCAAGGCGTGGTGGCTTGGCTAAGATAATGGAAAAAAATTATATAGACCTGTACGTATGTATTAGTATTCTGTTATAGGTGTAAGAAAGCACTCGGGGTATATGTGGTGGTATATCGAACCAGGTTTCTCGCAATTTCCACCTATTGTAGTAAACTAATTTTAATCTAGTTCATCATATTTTTGGTATAATATAATAACTGTCTCGTTAGCCTAGTGGTCCTAAGCGCGACTGTTACGCTAGAGGTCTTGGGTTCGATTCCCAGGTCGAGTAAAAAGTGTTATTGGGTTTTTCTATGAAATTCTCAGTATCAGCTCGGAGTTAGGATTTGTGCCCGGTTAATGGCAATTGGCTCGCCCCCTAGTACATGGGACCTAAAAACATACCGGCGAACTGTGGGTGTACATTGGTACACCTCTGCCTAACCCTCAGGGGAACATATGCATGATGGTATGTTATGTAATAAATTATCGTGATGACCCAGTCATAAAAGCCTCTCATTCATGAAGTAGCGGGTTTGATACCGGGCAAGAAATAATATGGCATTTTCTATTTATAACCTAAGTTTATCTAGGACATTTTTGACATCGACAACTGCCCCATTGGTCTCGTGGTCGTAAGCGCAACTAATGAGCATGGGGTCCTGGGTTCGATTCCCGGGTCGAGTAAAGTGTTATTGGGTTTTTCTATTAGGAATGTCTCAGTAGCAGCTTGGGGTTGGAGTTTGTGTCCGTTAAATGGCAATAGGCCCCTATTACATGGGACTTAAAACATACCAGCGAACTGTGGGTGAACATTGTTACACCTCTACGTAACCCTTCGGGGAATACAGGCGTGATAATATGTGTATTACTGACATCGGTAAAGGCAAATATTTAAAAAAAAACTGGACTTATAATTAAATTATATCTGAAATTGTCAACCTGCCGTGAGCAAGAGCGGTGAACACGTGTGTAAGGCCTTAATGCTTTCACCTTATCTACTTTTGCTAATACAAACCGTAACTTAAATTAGGATGCCATCTTGTACATGCCGAAAATATTATACAGTCTTATCCACCGCTTCTCCCTAAGCGGTATATAGCGATATAAAACCATAATGACGTATAAACGACAAGGCAAGGCGCATCTTGACCCCCCAATGTGGGGAGGAGAAGGGGAGGAATGGCTTCCTTGCTAACCTCTCCTTTGTTCACTTCCCTGAAAAAGTATTGAAGCTGAACCTTTTTCAGGTCAGGCCTTTTATGTGAAGGTATTTTTTTAATGTTTGAAGTTATAGTGGGCAAAGTTGAAATTATGTGATTCGGGTCCTTTTATACGCACATAGGATCAAAATTACTTTTCTTGTTTTCTCAACAAACATGCTTTTATTTTAAAGAACTTGTACATACAGTGTTGAAGGGACATCTTAACATTTTTCGCCGGTTGTTAAAAACAACTGGTCGATACAAAAGTGCAATACCTGCAGGGTCAAAATGTATCGAACAGCTGATTTTTTCGTTACAATGGCCTTTTCACCAGTTGTTGAAAATACTTATTTATAATATTTAGCCCGAAGTAAAGCATCATGTGAAAGCCTGGACTTAAAATGAATATAAATCTGAAATCACCAATCTGCCTTAAGTAAGCATGGTGATCAATGATTGAGCCTTCTCTGTATGAGAAGAGGCTTGTACCTTGCGAAACACACTGGTCTCTGATTTTTGGTCACGCTCGACATACATACACATACATGCCATTACGCCTCTATTCTCCAAATGGTTAGGCAGAGGTGTACCACTGTACACCCACAGTTCGCCGGTATGTTTTAGGTCTCATGTAATAGGGGGCGAGCCTATTACTATTAACCGGGCACAAATCCTAACTCCGAGCTGCTACTGAGAAATTTCTAATGGAAAAACCCAAACACTTTGCTCGACCTGGGAATCGAAACCAGGACCTCATGCTCATCAGTCGCGCTTGCGACCACGAGACCAACGTGGCAGTTCGAACCGAGTTCGTTTCAAGGGGGTCACGCTCGAATTCTTGTAAAAGTTAAGGATCAAGTCAAGTCAAGTCAAAATATTTATTTCAATTAGACCATTTACAGGCACTTTTGAATTGTCAAGAAGTTACCCATACAAAAAGTTGAAGCTAGTTGCTCGTTCCAATACGTAGGTCTCTATGGAGAAGAACGAGCAAGAAACTCCATGGACACTCTTTTCAAATTGGTTTTTACAAAATCTTGGTTACAATATTCTTGTTGCTATCACTTAAGTCAAGTCAAGACTAGAGCTGTTCTACTTTTTTAAGTAAAAAAGCTCTTAAACATTAATATTCATGGTTTAATTTAGTATAACTTACGAGCTGCTAAATAAGTCCAACGACTATAATCAAGAAGTCCCAAGAAATTAAAATTTAAACCCTCTTTACGCCGAGCACTTACAGTGTTATTAAGTAACATCTCAATTCAATGCGCCAATATTGTGTGCTTAACCCCCCAACTGCGCGCGCTCACAACCATTCATTTATTTTCGCTCGGGGCCCATTCAACCACCTACACTTAATTTGTATATTTTTTACATTATGTAAGCAAGCTCCTTTTTGATAAAAGGATCCATTCACCGACGATACATTTATTAAAATGTATACGTGTTGGATCTTGAATACCGTCTGAGTGGGTCGTTTGTAGACAGGTCTCAATTAGAGTGCTGGGTCAAAAGAGCCCTTTCAGAATTTTTCGAATAGAGCTTTTTGTATATGCGATGTCTCGGATGCTGTTACTTATGTCTAGTTCCACGGGTTTAAAAAATACAAGTCTATTTTCAGCTGACTCCTATTTTCAAAAGTGGAGAGAACTTGTGTATTCTACTTATTTCATGGTTAGGTTTCACAAGTTGTACCGTAGGTACCTTAGGACCAGAATATAAATTGTAAGTACTCTTTTTAAGCTACTACGTTATGAACACTTGTGACGCGCAGAAACAAAATATTTTTTATCTATTCTATCCTATCTATCTATGTACTATGTTTTATAAACGTGAAAGTTTATGAAGTTGTTTGTTACTATTTCACGCTTAAACGCATAAACGAAATGACTTGGCTAGAATGATGATTTTTATCCTAATTTGGCATTCCCGTAAGTCGCGGTTGGGAGTTAAAGGGTAATAAAAAGTAATATTATTTTCTAAATTTAATTTTTATCATGCTCTATAAGTTCTACGTAGGTTTTATAATTTCAAGCGAGTCAAATATTTTAATATAAGAGCAACGACTACAATACCACCAGATACAGTTCTAACCTTACTAACTTTCATTTTCAATTCAGCGTGGAAATGAAGTACCTACTTACTGATGACTTCGGTTACAAGTAAGACATTATCCACGGTCATAAAATCTGGTCCTATGGCCCATGATAGCTACACACTGGTCGCAATTGGCTTTTCCCAGAAGACATTGTGACCTGATGGCTTGAGGCACGCGCCTACATTAAAATGATTGGGTGTGACAAATGGATAGACACGGTGAAGGGAGAACTATCGTTATTTCTGTCTGTTATGCAAATTAGGTATGTGAAGGTACTTTAGGCAAACTAGGTTAGGAAACCAATTTCAGCGCAATATCATTTTTGGTGTTGGACTGTTGTTAAATGTTGGACGGTTATGCTAACGACTTTAACCCGGTTTGTTCAGGTACGCGTAGTTTTCATTAGAAATTAAAATAGATGGCCAAAATAATAACTTATCTTTGTAGAGCGTTCAATACTATAAAAGATGTAATCAATGTTCGAAGTACGTGATTCTTTTAAATTAACATACATCATGATCATCATACATCATGTATGTGATTCTTTTAGTAAAATATAACATTATAATTCGTTTTTTATTTTTACTTTTGTTTCACATGTTTTATTTACTGAAATCTTCCCAATAAATAAAAACTACAACTAAACAGTTTTCGAAACGGAAAAGTTACACAAAGATGGAGATCGATAACAAACCATCCTCTTAACATCGTTCGCTAATTGGCTAAGAAAAATTAATTCTCCGAAAGGGTTCCCTATCCCGAACGAGGCCCAAAGGACCACCATTAAGGTTCAGTACGAAAGAGTGAGCGCACACTCAAATAATTGAACATCGTACACAAAAATATGTAAATGAGTTTTCGCTCCGTGAAAATTAACTTTTTCATTATGAATTATGTCCTTGATGTTGTCTTCGGAACGTCTTTTGGGAGTTTTTCGAGATTTTACAACTTTCTACGTGAAGGGTTGAAGGTAATTTGAGCGCGAGGGTCGAAAAAACCCCCGCAGTTTAGGAAGGGTTAAGTGTTTTCGAGTTCTAAATAAATATTGAGTTTCCTTGAATGAAGTTTTGTCGTAAAGGTGATTTAGAAACAAATGAAGTGTTGTTTGTTTTTGTTAAGGTTTCGAATGCTATATTTTGGAGATAGAGATATTTAAGTTTGATTTCAAGATTTTGGACTGAAAATTTTACATATACCATCACGCCTGTATTCCCCGAAGGGTTAGGCAGAGGTGTATCAATGTACACCCACAGTTCGCCGGTATATTTTGGTCCTTTGTAATAGGGGCGCGGAAAAACCCAATAACACTTTTTGCACGACCTGGGAATCGGACCTAAGACCTCTCGCGTAGCAGTAGCGCTTAGGACCACTGGGCTAACGAGGAAAACTGAGGAGGACTGAACATTTTAGCTTAGACTAATTTGATTCCATATTAAAAATGAATCTTAATAAACTGCCTCGTTAGCTTAGTGGTCCTAAGCGCGACTGCTACGCTAGAGGTCTTGGGTGCGATTCTCAGGTCCAACAAAAAGTGTTATTGGGTTTTTCTATGAAATTTTCAGTAGCAGCTCGGAGTTAGGATTTGTGGCCGGTTAATGGCAATAGGCTCGCCCCCTGTTACATGGGACCTAAACATACCGGCGAACTGTGGGTGTACACTGGTACACTTCTGCCTAACCCTTCGGGAGATTTAGGCGTGATGGTATGATGGAATGTTTATAATTATATACTCATAATATGATTTTTAACCTATCTTAGTCAATCAAAGTTACTTGTAATATCCACTTCAGCTTCAAAATAAACTTCAATTAGTTATAGGTAATCTTAATTGGCCATCAGTTGCTCACGTTGACTCAGCTCATAATTATTGGAGTGCACACAATAACACAGTGCTTGCAAATTATAATACTTGTGCAAGCACAGGTTAACTTAACGTCTCAATCTCCTGTGTGGGTGTTTTACGGATTACTGACAATGACTGTTCTACAATGGTCACAAATATTATGAGGCAAGTAACTGATGTATGGATTGTAATAATAATATATTGAACTTTAAAAATTCTTTGAGAGAGAAAATATTTGTCCAATATCTTAAGTTTTTCAGTCAGTACTGTTACATTTTTGTCAATATTACTAAACGTAGAACTTACTGTACAATTAGCACGAGCACGATAATTTAAAAGTAGTTCTAGCCGTTTTTTGAATTGGCAATTGATACAACTATTCATTTAGCATTTTTCTTAAATTTTATAAAAGTTTAAAACCCCATTGGTATGGATAAAGATATCAAATAAACGGGAGTATTGTGTGCGAAACGGATATTTTCCATTTAAAAACCGATCGAATTTCGAAGCGGTCATGGTAGGCCCTTTGTTGTCATTCTGTCACCAAAACTACAATACTCATCTTTTTCAGAAACTAGATAAATAAACAAATTAACTGACGTAATAAGGTTTTAAGCCCATTGTAGATGTAGTTTGCATAAATGGCCAATAATTGTAGATCAGCGACAGCAGATCGACAGAGGATATCTCGCAAATAGTATCGTTCATTCAATACGTTCAACATGGCGGCGTTGATTGAATGAATGGATGATTGAGTTGTAAGCACTCTCAGATTGTTTGCTTGTTTATTCATATTTGTTTGTATTGTCTGGTGAGGATGATGTGAAATTAACTGTTTAACGGCTTTTTGTAATATTTTTTCTTATTTAATTTAATTTTGATATGGATTAAATATTTGCATGCAACGAATAATTTGGTTGCTTTATTGCTGAGGTTTACTTTAGGTAAGTGTAGGAACATCGGAGTGGTTTTTAGTCAGTAAGAGTCTAACAGACCCCTCCGTCCCCTATGGCTTGAACTTGAGACAAGACACAAACCGGCTAGTTTCTAATTTGAAGTAAAAAAAACATTTATCAACATAAGCATATCTTATTCCAATAAAAGTTTGCTAAATTTGTGTCTTCTAATAGTAACTTAATAAAAAAAAAACTTTTACAATACCCACTTTATTCAATACTCAATATCTTTATTGCTTTTTCATATGTATACTTCGGTGGTAGATTATAATTGAGATCATTATGGACCCTGTAGGGCACAGCAACATAGGGTTAGAAGAGATGAAGCCCTGTTTAAAAAAAAATATATATTATTCCACTCTATGAAGCCAAAAAAGTGACTATTACATTGTTTTGGTGAGTAGGGCAAACTAGAGTAGTTGGTAAACTCATAACAGCTTTGGCAAACCTGTTAGTTTTAGTTTAAAACGCAGCGGAGGGCACTTTCCAACCCCAACGTGAAAATGTATCGGAACACGCTTCAATTGTAATCCGACTACAACAATGGGGTAAAAAGGGAAATGGATACGGTGAATCAACACACATACCATCACTCCTGCATTCCCCGACGGGTTAGACTAATGTTCACCTGCAGTTCGCGGGTATGTTTCAGGTCTCATGTAATAGAGGGCGAGCCTATTGCCACTAACCGGGCACACAAATCCTAGCTGCTACTGAGAATTTCATAGAAAAACCCAATAACCCTTGCTCGACCGGGGAATCGAACCCAATACCACTAGCGTAGCAATCGAAACGATCTACCAAAAACTAAAAGTCACTCAAAGTACTGCAATACGTACTCAGTGCTACAAATTAGAAATGAAAGCTAAATTAATTGTAATATTTACTGGGTACCTTCTCTGTACTTTTATCAAAGTGTTTTTAAGAAGAAGTAAGTGGAGAATATTTTGCTCTCTACCAAACAAATGACTAACAAAGCTCCTATTAATGTCGCCTATATATAACAGAAAGTGATATTATCGCACCAATGTCACATTTAAATCAATTTAACACACCTACGACATTGCAAGCAAAATCCTTACTATTAAAAAACTCAGCTCCTCAATTCGTAGCTTCGTCCCCCGTCAATAAGGTAGTTGGTTCAGCCGAGCATTACGCTCGTTCGCCGGAAATAATTACAAACATGAAGTTACGGGGTTAAAAGTGTTCCCGCGTTGTTCACAACTTTGCTGTCGGCAACTATTCCGTGGACTAATGGTGGACTCGGCCGTGAGTACCTACCTGTATACATATTAACATCTTGTATTTTAAACTGTATTTGCTTAAGGGGCTATCCGAACACAGGACACCGTAAAACAGACATTCTTTGTCGCATAGTCTGGCGTATTGGTACATATTACAAGCCTGAAAAAATTGAGTGTATAGTCAAGGGTTCAAAGAAAAGACTTATCTAAAAATATTTTGTGAAAGTATATAAGTTTCATGGTAAAAAAATCGTAAAATAGAGCATAAACAAATTTTTCGTCGCATAGATATCAGAATTTCGAGCGTAAACTATATAATTTTATGTAATGCCATTATAGGGAATTTCATGAATTAAAGACACACCTATAAATTTTTCCACTAAGCCGTGTATTTTTTTCACAATTTAAAGAAAACTTCAAAATTACTGTTATTTTTGTGGTTATCCGATTCAACTAACATCAAACGTATCGCTATTTTGAACCTTATTTGTTGCCGTGATGCGTTATTGTCAATTACTTAAACATTTGCTTACGACAAGGCCTTAAGGACTTTACTGTATCTATACGGGGCGTAAAAATACATATCTCATTACCGTTGTCTGCGCATTCACACACACACGCCTTCAAACAAAAGAAATATTTCCTTATTGCACTAAGAAGAAACAAATACTGCAAATAGGGTTATTTCTAACATTTTGACAGCCTCGGCAGCCTATTGCTCCTAAAGGCGACTGCTACGCTAGAGGTCTTGGGTTCGATTCCCAGGTCGAGCGAAAACGTGTTATTGGGTTTTCTATGAAATTCTCAGTAGCAGCTCGGTGTTAGGATTTGTGCCCGTTTAATGGCAATAGGCTCGCCCCCTATTACATGGGACCTAAACATACCGGTGAACTGTGGGTGTACGTTGTTACACCTCTGCCTAACCCTTCGGGCATACAGGGATGGTATGTGTGTTCTAACATTTGAAGGGGACATGACACATTTTATACCTACCATAGACGGTTCAGACCCTCCTATAAATGTCTCCTATAGTTTCTTCTCACTTAATCTTAAATAAACATTTTTTTTGAAAATTACGGAATTATTAAACAAAATAATTGGTTAAAAAATCTTTCCTTTATAAGAAGCCAGCTCATCAACTGTACATAATCAATTTATTCTGATTACTTTGTTAGCTAGGAAAAGATATAAGCTACATTTGTCCTGATTGAAGGGACGAGGTTGAACTTAAACAATAATTAAAGATGGTGTACAATCCAATTATGGGGCAATAGTAATATCTAATTACAATTGCCAAAGAGCTTTTGTACTTCAAAAAAGAGCTGCACGTACCATGGTTCGAATCTCGTAAAGAGAGAGTTGTCGACCCCTTATTTACCCTATTATTGTACCCAATGAATTGTGATTCTATTAAATGTCTGACATGTAAACTTTCAGTAAATATATGTACTCGTATGAATGAATGAAATGTTATAAAATTAAATTATATCAAAGTGTTTCCTATTGTTATTGATATTAAGCTGCAAGGTTTTTTTTGTTTCACCTCGTTATCATATTTTTTCTTATTTTTAAGGTTATTGGTTTATAACTAATGTAATCGTATGTGACATTTAATTAATTAATCTATTGTTATGTAATGGTTATTATTCTTATTATTTTTCACTGGTTTATTGTAAAACATTCAGACACAATGTAAATTGTTTATTGAATAAATAAATTAACCGATAAATGGGCTAGAAGGTATTGAAATAGAGGATAAAAGTTTGTACAGGAGTCCATCATTACTGAAGAGAAAATCATGAGACTTTGCATTTAGACAGTTGATAAACAAATAAATATTATGTTCAAGTGTTTCTGAGGAACAAAAGCTAGTTAATAAATAAATAATTTCGTAGTACTTGCTAGTACAACAACAACACAATAGGCACTACTGAACACTATGTATTCCAGTAAACTCTATGCTAGTTAAGGTTGTGACCTTAACAATGTGAACTTACAACCTGACGTCAAGGGTACCTGAATAACACATGTGCTTTATTCCCACGGAGTGGACTGTAGTCTTAATGGTTTTACCAACTTTTCTTATTAATAATGCTTACTTCGCTGTGGTTAGACTCAAAAATGCATTCATGGGGTAACTTATTAGCACTGTGGTCGTGGGGTGTGAATTTGAATTTTTGTTGGTTAGTTTCTTAAATAAAATAGTTTGAAAAAAACGTATCTTGGTTCATTGTTGAATGATGATTGGGTTGGTTTGTAGACTCGGTTTTTTTCCTTTGAAATTGATACCGATATAATATTATAAAAACGAATAACAAGTGGCTACCTAACAAAAGAGTTCATCATGCTATTTCATTCATTCGGTATAGCAAACGAGTGAGAGGACATGATAGGAGCCGCCATTTTGAATTAGGTACGTGATATACTAACCTAAACGGTTATTCTACTAATTTAATTTATTTTTTTTAAACTTTGCTCCACATTAGAAATTTCTCCTATATCGTGGGTGCGTATACAAACATATACAAACAGCCAGACCCGGAACAAATATCTGTCGGCCATACAAATATTTGTTCCGTGTGAGAATCGAACCCGCGACATGCAGCACAGCAGTCGATCGATCGGCCACTGCGCCAACTTAGGTATATACTTTAGTTTGCTTTGCTTTTTACTTTGTTTTACTAATCTTTACTTTACTTTTAATACTTAGATTATGTTGGGATCGTTCCTAAAAGTCAGCAGCATGTTGTAGATTTTCCGCTCTATAGTCTCCACAGTCATAATCGACAGTGTTTTTAAGTCATTAACTTTGTGTAACCAAGAAAATAATATCAACACATATCAATATATACAGTAAAAGTAACAATATTTCTTTATCACACGCAACATATTCAATTAAAAAGTCAACGCTTCTGACCATCACCATCCACTGTGTAAACGGCTATTAAAACCGAAGAACAAGGTAACTATAATGAGTATTTGTCGCTGAACCATTAGACATTCATTTCTTCCCGTGCCCCATGGGAATACCTCACATGGTTTATTCAGAACTCGCCAGGGTCCCCCCTGCCAGTGTTTACTGCTAATTTAGTAGACGTAGTTAAGAAGTGTTGTTTATTTTGTGTTCTGTGGTGGACGTAGTGAGTGTAGTAAGCTTTTGTTTTGTTATCATGGAAGTTGGATACCTATTTATTTATTTAACTTTAATTACAATGGTTACGTTGAAATCAATTACCATAACAATAGTTAAAATATAAAAAATAAAACACAACGTATATTATCTATACTAATATTATAAAGGTGAAGAGTTTGTTTGTTCGTTTGGTTGGTTGAACGCGCTAATCTCAGGAACTAAAACTGAAAAATTATGTTTGTGTTTCATAGTCCATCTATCATAGAAGGCTATAGGCTATATAACATTACGCTAGGATCAATAGGCGCGGAGCAGTAACCAAAGACGTGACATAATGCAGGTGAAAAAAATACGCGGGTAAGGTCGCGAGCAAAAGCTTATACTAGCTTCTATGAAATTGGTAATTACAATATATCTTCAATTATATTTCTGCTCTACAAATTAAATACTGAAAAAAAATAGAAATCTAACATAAGTTTACATTTTATACTGTTCTCAAAGAATTTTAACTAGGTTATAAGGAAATTAGAACCGTCTAACCATTAAAACTAACCAGAGAATTAAATCCTACAGGAGACACTGCTTCTTGGTTTTCTTGACGATGGGAACACGATGGAACGACGACGGGACGATGGGAAGTTTTGACTTCCTAAGTGTATTTTTATCCGACTGCGCGACGTAAAGGCTAATGCGTTTATCAGCCTATGTATGCATGTATTTTGAGGCATTCTTAAGTCCAAACGCGTGAGCCGATTTTTATGTCGATCGATTTATCATAATCTTGCGAGTGTCACTAAAGACATGACAGTAATCAAAATTCAATATGGCGTCAAACAGACGCCATATTGTGCAAAAGAAAAAAATGGAAAGAAAAATGAATGTCGACGAACTATGTTGTGTGAGGTATCATTGAATAAACATTTGAAAATTATCTTTAGGTTTCTCTTATCATTTTTCATTTCGAATGACCATTTTTACCCTTTTTATATCGTTCCTCTTCAGTCATCCACATTTTCAACACCCAATCTGTCATTCTAAAACACTAAGCTAAAAAATCAATCTCCATTAGCCAGTATAAATGATATTTACGTTTACTTAATGCTTGTCAAAGGATCGCAGACCGGTCAATGTTTGCGTCCGCCTGATCACTGGCTGCCTCGGGCGCAGCCAATCAGATTCAACCGCTGATATACACAGTCGTTATTATTTTAATTATGATTTGAAAATGTCTACTATACTAGCTGTGGTGATAATATTCAACTTAAAACCAACTACCACTAATTGCTTTTAAGTTGAAAATTGATTTTCAAAGGAAAAGCTGCTCCGTCTTCCAAGAAATTGGAAGATAATCCGGGAATGTACACTATACATAAATTTACGTAGGTTTATTATTTACTCACAGTCTCTGGTGCTGTCTGATGATATAACGAATTTATTTTATTAAATAAAAATAATAATAACAAACCTCACGTTAGGCGGCTGGATCAAGGGCTTATTTCAAAAAGCAGTACGCTCCTAGACACGGCGTTATTATTAGGAGATTCCTTTATCAGGAGCACTAACCACCGGTGGCTTGGACCCTGTTGGGCCCGGTGGGCTACTATTTTTTATATTTTTAAATGTTTTTACTTTTATATCAATATTTAAAAATGTAATTTATGTAAATATAGCGATTAATAAATGAGAATAATAACAATACCAGCCTATTTCTGTCCCACTATTATTCATTAAAATAAATTTGTTCGTCGATGAGGCCACCACGCAACAGCCACCATTGGTCATTACGCTTGCTCAAGGCAGATTTGTGACTTCAGACTTCGGAATATTATAATGAATAGGTGTATATGTATTTTTGGTACACGAATTTCTTATACCAAAATTGAAAAATATCCTGCAAAAAATATGGCGGCCAATTTTGTAAAAGTATCTCTACGTCTACTGAAAAAGGCATATTTTAATATACTTTTGTAAGAAGAAAATTGCTTCTATATTTTCCTGTGTTGTCACACATTGGATAAGTCATGACATTTTGACACGAATGATGTATGTCGCGAATTATAATAAACAGGAGGATCTATGTGAAAATGTATCTTAGGGTTGTACGAAAAAAGTTGTAACTTTTTTGTAGGTTATTCTCCTGAAGTGAAGAAGTTGGTATGGCGAAAAAAAACATATATTGATTAAGTGACAATAAGAAAATTAGCATCAGTTAACTCATAGGTATTCTAGCTTGATTAAAAATGTTAAACCAAAACATCTCTTGATAGAACATAATATCAACTTAGAAGGGGTAATTCTAGTAACTTTTAGAAACTTTTGCATTCTAATCTCAGTCTCATTTCCATTCTATTTATTTACCTACATTTTTGATATTCATTGTCACTGATAGAGACTGTGATTCGATTTTGAACGTTTTTAATTACAATTGAAATCTTCTAATATCTAAATCATAAACTCTCCGACTGCAAACGTCAAACCTCAATACCTCCTAAAGAAAAGAAAAAAAAACGAGTTACAATCCTTTTCCAACCCTCCACCAAAAATATTCACAAATTCAGATATGCGTGGCATAAGTAACTGCCCCCTAGAGTAGCATATACCTCGCATGCATAATACTACCTCTGCTTGCCCACCAGACCGCGCACCGTGAATATATTCCGCTTCTTACCTCAGCCAAATCGTTCGTGAATTTGTTTCTAACATATAAATTATATGACTCCGTACGATGTGTCATGAATATTGTATGAGAGGCAAATTGATATTATGCTCTCGTATGTTACACATTGGCCTTTATGCCTCTTTTCGGCCAAAATTGGTTTTTTATGCCTCCAATATGAATTGTGACCGAAATGTGTAAATTGGGAGCGTAATGAGTTTGGTAGGCTTTGGTCATGGTTTGGTGTGTGTATGTGATAATTTTTGTAGGTTCGTGGGGATGGGTGGTGTTTTTAAAATGTGGTTTTTGGTACCTATAGCACTAACTGGGTATACTTACCCGTAAAGACGTGAATTTCTTTAAGCAATTTTAACATTCCGAAAATAAAACATGCTTAATTTCTCATTTCTATTCAAGGCGCTCGTAGTACTTGTAAATTTTAGATAAGTCTTTATTTAAATTAGATAAAACTATGTACATACTTTTAATCCGAAAAACGTCTAAGCATTTTCAAACACAAAATAGAGCGGTGCCATCCCTTGAGAACGACCACTAATTCGGCTCCGCGTCGGCCAACGCCGAGGCCGAACATAAATAAAGGCCGAATCGCCACAGTGACCACCAAACCGATAGTTTAAGAATATTCCCGAGTATAAATTAAACAGTACTCGCTGCCGCGCAGATTTCCCTAATGGTTGACTGTGGTGTAGTTGGGAGAAGAGATCTTGATACTTTGTAGGTTGTTAAGTGATTAGTGCTCATGCCAAAAGCAAATGTTAACACACGTAAAAATATTTTTCCTCTAATTAAGGAAATAAAAACAAACGGTTGGCGCAGTAGCCGAGCGATCGACTGCTGTCCTGCGTGTCGCGGGTTCGATTCCCGCACGAAACAAATATTTGTATGATCTACAGATAGTTGTTCCGGGTCTGGCTGTTTGTGTATGTGAGTTTATGTTTGTTAACGCACCCACAATACAGGAGAAATTCCTTAGTGTGGGGCAAAGTTCATTTTTTTTAAAAAGCGTTACTTTAACTCCTTGAAGAATACTGGCCTGTGGACGGTGAGCAATGGGTAGCTCACCGTCCTTACGTTGCATAACGACAGGCCGTGTCGACGGCGCGTTCGTGTTCCACGCGCGCCTCAAAGAGATGTCAGCAAAAGGAAGGGGCCACTGAGGGCCGATGCCTGCCGGGGCTGCGGGTTGTTCGCAAGAGATACCGCGCCCCCGGAACGCCAAGGGCACAAGAAGGAACATGGGTGGGTTTTAGTCAGTAAAAGTCTGACACTCCCTCCCGCCCCGCCCAGGGCGGGAGAAGTTATTTGATGATTTCCCACCCACCAAAAAAAAAAAAAAACTCCTTTAAGAAAATGAAAAGAAATCTTGTGAATTATGTCATAGGCGTTAAGAATCTATAATGGTGGTTAATCACAAATATAAGCAGACGTTTGCGTGTTATACAATAAAATCCGATTTACTATATTTTAGTGGTGAGTCAACAGCTTAATTTAATCTATAAACGGGTAGATTATGGAACCCGAAGTTAGAATTTAAACAGAACAATTTACCAGCTAATCTTTTCCACGACCCCTCTTTCTCCACAACCCTTTGCATATCATCCATGCAAGTATCAAAACCATAAGTGCCCGTATACACGACACGATACATCCGGGGAGCGGTCGGGCCGGTAAAGACAAGACGCATGGCCGGCACCAGACAGCGGCCTTACACCAGGGATACAGAGCTACAACTAGCTATCAGCTGTGTTACGTGTATCTAGATTTCTTTAAAGGTTTATGTGTTAATGTTGAGGTTTTGTGCTGCGAGATTCAGTTTCGAACGTTCTGGTTTTGTATTGATTTTGGTTGGAGTTAGGTTTTGTTAGATTTTGTGTGTGGATACTAAAATATACGAAACTGCTTTTTGGAAGGGGCAATTAGATTCTGTTATATATTTTAGTTAATGACGTTCAAAAGGCACGTTAAGTGTCTAATTAAAACAAATGCTTTGACTTTATTTCAAATGAGACAAATTATATATGTCAGAAATATTGTAAATGATATCGTCTTGACATACAGTACTCCCTCGTAACTGCCTCGTTAGCCTAGTGGTCCTAAGTGCGACTGGTACGCTAGAGGTCTTGGCTTCAATTCCCAGGTCGAGCAACAAGTGTTATTGGGATTTTCTGTGAAATTGGGAATGTAGTAATAGGCTCGCCCTCTATTACATGGGACCTAAATATACCGACGAACTGTGGGTGTACATTGGTACACCTCTGCTTATCCCTTCGGGGAATACAGGCGTGATGGTATGTTACAATATAGAGAACGAATAACTGAAACAGATTTCAGAACGACTCAGAAAGATATAATTTAAATTAGATTTATTTTTATACAAAAAATAAATCAATAAAATATCGAGATTAATTATTATGGACTTTTCAGTTTTGGAATTATTACCTTTACCATGAATACTATGAATTTCACTATAAATAAATAACTAAATACATTCCACAAAAACTATAAAAATTAACGACGCCATAAACGTCATAATTTCTAATTAATAAATGTATTTTAATATCCGAAAAAAATATTAAAACCAACTAAACAACCCTCTAATAGCTCGGTGGCTCACACCGTCTTCCATTTACCAAATTGAGTGAAATATGCATCCCCAAACACCGCGAGAGACATTAAAAAAACGCCCACGAAACTTTTAATATTCTAATAAGACTTTGATTTAATTTCCTTTTATCATTATTTATGTACGGATCCCGGATCCGCAGTGAAAAGGCGATAAGTCTGTGTTATTATTATTTTTTTCGGCGAAGATTTTTTTCGCTCCCCTCTAGTTTGACCCTTTGCGTACGGAGGGTTGACTTTGTCACAGTGTAGAAAAATTGTTACACATCATTTACGTACTGTGGATTTTCTTTCATAACGTTTCGGTTTTATTTCAGGCTGTGGCTTTAGTTGTGGCGTAAGCTTAATTGAATTTTAACCGTATCGCATTCAAAATAGGGTTTGATTTCGCCCAAACTTAAACATTTCTCAGTGTTTCGTGGTGACAAGCATAATAAGGGTTTAAACAACTTGTTGAACGGTTTTGTAGCGACAAGTCCGGCTATTGTGAACACGTCACCTAACAATGGCGGTGAATTGGAAGTTTCGGTTACAATACTTTTGTAGGGTTGAAGGGAAAAAGGGCGCTGTTTCTTTCAGGAAATGCTTAATAAAAAGGTTCAAAGTTACATTTGTATTTTCCTATCTGTAAAAGGAAAACCTTTTCATTTAAAAACAGAGAAAGGTCTTTTCTATCCCAGTTTAAGCCTGGATTATTGGTAGGGTTGCTTTGAAGAAAAGGTAACGGTTAGCGAGTGGAGCAGTGCGCTCGAGTAGTTTTTAATGATTAATTGATAATGAACCCTACGCGGTTAAGTTTGTTTTTATTTCCCTGGCGTCTAACTATTTGCTACTTAATTAGATGAGCTTCAAAATGCAAGGATTTATAAGAAACTTTTGTCGCCATTAAACTAACTTTAACTTTGAAATATTTGTAAGTTTGTAAATACACCCACGATTATAGTTGTAAATAAACCGGTTTTAAACCACAACCCGCGATTTAAAACCGGTTTATTTCACATAATTAATAGCATTAGTATAGAAAACTCTCTTAGTAAAAGAAAAATCTTCAACACACATAAACTCACGCCTTTTTACCATGGTGGTAGGCAGAAACCACAGGACGCCACCTGCTACGATCCTTACATACTTCTTTCGCCTCAAAATCTTCAACATTCAATATAAAAAACAAAACAATATCCATATTTCGGCAATCAATTAGCCGATTTTAATTTAAACGTCCCTAGATGCCCTTAATCCGACTTAGTCACGGTATTCCGACGTTTTCGAAGACATTACGTCATAACTGTTGTGTTCTGAAAGCATTAGTGGGCAAGATGGCAAGTAAAAATGTTTAGGTAAACAAGTTATAGGAGGTTAGCGGGTTTATAAGCGGAGCGGGTAGCGAAAGCAACATGTGATCATGTAAACAGTTATGATAATGTCGCAGTGGCAGAGCGATTGAATACTGCGGGGCTTACCCTGCGGGTGGCGTCTTCGATTCGCGCAAGGAATAAATATTTGTTTGACCTACAGACAAAAACTCACATTCACAAACAATTACACCGGGAAAACTACCGGGTCTGGTTATAATTTGTTTGTGTAATTTTATGTCACAGAAGATTATATGGAGCAACGTTCTCATTTTTAAAAGAACGATTGTCTGCCTTGCCTTTTATCTAACAGACCACCAACGACCGGACCAACGACTTTACCTGTTTTTCGAGGCATGAGGCAACGAGGTGCAAGTAAAATGATCTTTTTAAATATTACTATGTGTTACCGTTTACTAATGAGCGACTCGTAACCTTAAGAAACCATTCAAAAAATAAAACAATAGAATAGCTTGGTTTATCTCCCGCTCCTCTTTCTAAACTTGGACAGCTTTCAAATGCGATATCAAACGAGGGTGATACCCTTAATGTGTTTGCATAATGTTCGTCATTAAAACATTTATTTCAAGTCAGTGGATAGCACCCTAAACGACGTTTTTTCGCCCTGTGTTTTTCACAGAAAATAAAATAAAAAACACTCAATAAATGCAAACAATTAATTGTTGCGATTCTGTAATTGAACGAATTTTTGAGGAACAATTTTAAGGCCAATTCTACTAATTTGACAATTTACATTCAACATCTTGTGTCAATGTCAAAAAATGTAGGTAAACCGACAGATTGACTGGGAATACATTGCTGATTTTTTTATCGTCCTGTAAATACAAGGCGAGGATTTAAATTTTAATGAAATGGAAAATATATCAAAATGTCAATGTGTCCCAATGCTTCACCATTTCACATTTAAGGAAGTCAAAACCTCCACGTAGGCATTTAGAAAAATCCTCCAAATTTTAGGAATCTCCCTTTTGCACTTGCACTTTTAAGTTAATTAAACAGGAAATATTTTTAGTACTTGTTCTACTAAAAGCCTACCTTCCTCATAATATCCAATGATTAAAGACTTCACTCAAAGTTTCACAAATAAAATTTGTTAACGATGCAGTTAATGAGTGTGCCGGCTCAAAATGAAAAGTCCAAATGTCGCGAGTAAGTGCGACAAAACAAATGATGACAGTGACTCAGCTTTGCTAAGCGACAACATTTTAATGAACTTGGGGTGTGTTGTGTAGTGCTAGATATACTATGTTTTGTTGAGCGATGCTACTTTAGCTTTTGTTTTGAAGCTTTACAATTTTGATTGCTTTAGAAAATGGAAATACCCGTTTTTAACCCCAGACGCGAAAACGACGGGGTGTTATAAGTTTGACGTGTCTCTGTGTGTGTGTGTCTGTCTGTGGCATCGCAGCTCCCGAACGCATGAACTGATTTTGATTTTGTTTTTTGTGTTTGAAAGGTTAATTAGTCGGAAGTGTTCTTAGCTTTGTTTGATGGAAATCGGTCCAGTGGTTTCAAAGTTATCAACTCTTTTGATAGCTACGGTAGTGATGTTTTATTCTGGAAGGGATTACTTAAAATTTAATTTTGTGTTTTGCAATGCATATGTATTTATATCAATGGGTGATTTTCTCTTCGAACATGGACTTCAAACGAATAGTCAACTTCTGTGATTTATTGTTAATTTGCTACAGGACTCTTTACTTAAAATATCTGATAAATAAATCGACACTTATGTATGGAAGTGAATGCTGGGTATGGTAAACGAGGCATGAATGTAGGAATAATGCTGTGGAGATGCGTTCCATGCGAAGTATATGTGGTGTAACTTTGAACGATAGAGTGAGGAATGAAATTATACGAGAACGTTGCGGATTAAAAGATGATGTAGTGACAAATTTTGAAAAGTGTATGCTTAGATGGTTCGGTGATGTTGAGAGGATGAGTGAAAGGCGACTAACAAAAGGGATTTATATGGCAGATGTGAGTGGCAACGCCGGGAGGGGACTCTCTAGAAAGCCCTACTCTGACCTTATTGGTGAGGTTCTTGAGAAAGGTCGGGTGCGCAGTACTCGCAACCGGCGTGCTTGTATGACCAGATGTATGAACGTGGACGACGCGAAAGAAGTATGTAAAGATCGTAGCAGGTGGCGGTCTGTGGTTTCTGCCTACCCCCTTGGGGTAGTTTATGTATGTGTGTATGTATTTACACTTCTTCATTAAGTTCGAGTGAATACTTGTGTAGACTAAGTCCAGTACAACTGAGTTTAAGAATTTTATTAGGTATAACAAACAAACATTAGCATTTGTAAGTCTTAGATTCAGTTTCCATTACATTTTTTAGGTAATTTTCGGGAAAAGCTATTAGTAGCTATAGGACTTCGAGCTTCAAGAGGAACGTGCTATAGAAGAAAAATTTAAAGTGACAGGCGATTTTCCCAGAAACGTACCTCGCGTAGCTTCTACTGGATCTGAACCTATTTTCACGTCTCCAACATTTACGACATGCAACCTCTTAAAAGGCACAGGCAGAAACCATAAATTTTCACGCCGTCTTCACATTGAACACAGTCATTGTGCGGGGTGGTAATTTGTTGCATTACAGATGAATTATGTACTAAAATAACGTTTAGTAAGAGGGTTTGAAAATGTCAGAAAATATGGAGAAATGAAGATATGCCCTTTATTTTTGCACGGCTATGATGGCCTATTGCTTAGTGGTTAAGACACCCAACTCTCATACGTGATGTTGTGGGTTCAAAACCGAGAAAGTATTAATGTGGATTTTAAAATTTATATGTAGCTACCAACCTATTATTGTCTCGTTACAGCACAAAGGCCTCTTCTCGTACAGAGAGGTCACGAGCATTAATCACCACGTTTGCTCAAGGCAGATTGGTGATTACAGACTTATTTTAGACTTATTTATTATAGGTCCAAGTTATGTAAGATAACTGCCTCGTTAGCCTAGTGCTCCTAAGCGCGACTGCTGCGCAACATGTCATGCGTTCGATTCCCAGGACGAGCAAAGTGTTAAGGGGTTTTTATCTGAAATTCTCAGTAGCAGTTCGGAGTAAGGATTTCTGCCCAGTTAATGGCAATAGGCGCGCCACCGATTACATGGGACCTAAACATACCGGCGAACTGTGGGCGTACATTGGTACATCTCTGCCTAACACTTCGGGAAATACAGGCATAATAGTATGTTTGTAATGTTAAAAGATAACTTTTAAAGAAAAGTGAATAACTGTAGAAATACTACATACTATATGTAATAGTTGGTTACTGCTCTTCTAAGGTATAAAAAGATCCATTCTATTTTAAGAACGGAATCAACAGATTTTAAACGATTTGAACTACGGCAATTGCCTTTCAGTAATATGTCTAATTGGGTCGATGACACCACTAATCAATTGACATACTTTTTATAAGCAGTCAAAACGCAATTCCCCCATAGATTTTGTATGACAATACTAAACCATGACGTCATTTTTTTGACATCTTAATTCACAATTATTTATTGATTTCAAAGCAACTAAAAATCAAATTTTATATTTATTTAACAATTCATCGGGGTTTCAGGGCTGAAATAAACTGTTTTTTTTTTGTAAACTTGTGTCATGGAACTATTGTTTGATAGTGTCATCTACCCAATTCTACACACATTCTATCCAAACCAATTACGTAATCGTCGTAAAACAGCACAGCTTAATCTATAATCCCACAAATCTATAAGACAAGTGGACATACGGTGCGGATCGCGTGCGCGGGAGTGTACGCTCGCGGGTTATTGCGCAAGCGGCGCACTGCTTCGCTGAACAAGCAGGCCTCGCCTGAATCACTTCCTCTGTGTGTACATACGTCCTCGCCTTGCCGCTGGTTTGCTCCACTTGGGAGGTGGTGATTTGATCTGCTATTAAATTGCGTCAATTTGTTTGAATAAGCTTCGATTCAGGAAGCTACTAAACCGATTTTGATAAAATTTTTGTGGGACCAATCTGAAGGTATGTTGCTATCAAATCGGTTTATAAATGGTGGAGTTATGAGGTAAGAAACATATTTAAAAAAATACAAGCGAATTGATAACTTTTCCTTTTTTGAAGTCCGTTTCAGAAGAAACAGTATGTCATGAAACATTTATGTTACCATAATTCGATAAAATGTATGGATCAGCGGTTTTTCCTTTCACTATATCAGTATTGGACTTATAGTAAATTTGTTTCAAAATGATGAGTGCAACGATTCCTTTCAGGTTTCTGGTAAACAACGAAAATTTTGAATTAGCTTATAAACAAGAATTAAAGAAGAATCTTTGAACACCTACTCATGTAACTTAAATTACAAACTATTACATCATTTCCATTACAAAAAATATAGGTACCAATCCAACAGCCCCAAGCAGAATACACCAACAACGCGACGAAATCCGCGATGTATCATTGCTTTTACTTGTAGCATCCGCAGGGGCGTTACACAGCTCAACTGCCGCTCCGCACACCGAATTACTTAATAAATTATTGTACTTCTAACTTCACCTATCTTAATTACAACCTTAACGTCTTCATCATACGGTTTAATTTATTTGTATTTTTTTTTTGTAGTTTTTAAGCAAGCTAGGTGGATTGTCCTGTCATTATATTTGGAGGTCTGATGGCTAAGGATACGATTTCGCTTTGCCACCGTTTTTCCACCGATAATTTCGTAAACTTGATGAACTTAGGTGATATATTATTTCCTTTGGCGGCGATTTTGCGCGTAGGTAGTGGCGAATTGTGTGAATGACGATCAAAAATGTAGCTAATTATGAGGTATGTGTGTCGGCAATTATGTAGATGAATTGCTGTTAAAAATTATATTAAGACGTTCCAAGTTTGTAAGAATATCTACCTCTGTGTACGTATACATACATATAAGTACCATCATACTGCCTTCTGAATCAAGTTCTTGATCCAGCCGACAAACGAGAGCCGCGTTAGATGTATGTATTATTAATTTCTAATATATGACATAATTACTTTTGTGTGTACCTTTTTTTAAAGTATAATTTTAAAATGATTTCTTCCGCCCTAGGCAAAGCGCAAGGGAGTGTTATATTTACTGACTAAAGCATGGGTTTTAGTCAGTAAATCTGACACTCCATTACAGGGTATTAGGAGGAACACGGATGGCCGTGTTCCTCCTAATGCCCTTTGCGTTCCAGGGCCGCGGTGAGTCTTTCGATCAAATTCCACAACCCTGGCAGCTTGTATGTGCCTACAGCTCCAAGCAAACTAATATCGTGTACTTACCAATGATATACCGTTTACTCAAATTCTTTGTTCGAACAACCAAGTCAAGGATATATCCTCGCGTGCTACTCAACACGATAACAACGCTCTGATTGTCAAGTAGTACGGATTTCGGCGGCGGCCATCTTGAAAAATCATGTTTTACATTAGAATTATGAATTTATGAAGCTGTTAACATAATGCGTGTTTTTAATTGACGTTTGTTGAGATTATTAAAAGGTTATTTGTTGCTAATTCGGTTTTGGGTGCGGTGAGGTTAGTTAAAAATCCCAAGGTGAAATCTTTAAGACATCCACCTTCTTTTTGTCATCCCTCTATGCTGTGGATGGGGATAGAGCTCTATGGAATTTTTAGCTCACCTCGTCTAAATTCTCCAAGGGAGACTTTGCGGGATAGTACTCCAGAATTTATTTTTTTTCTTATCGGAAATACCGATACCTTGATAAAAGTGAAACTGAACCTCGAAACGTCTGATGTAAGATTAATCTTAATTAAACAGTATGGTACAGACTACGAACATTACCACAAAAACATTTAAATGATCAAACCGTCAATTTACTCCAGCAAAAAATTCAAATAACGAAAATAAAAAGCAGCAAATTACAACCAGCCAGTTTTGGTGGAAACTTAATGTTTTCATGCAGTTCCAACGTTTTTAAAACAACCTTCACGGTTTTCACGAGATCTTTAAACACAACGAAGGAAACAGGCTTAATGACAAAACACACGATATCCTTACATAGTACAAAACAAAGTCGCTCCCCGCCATCTGTAAACGCTTAAATCTTTTAAACTACGCAACGGATTTTAATGCGGTTTTAATCAATAGATAGAGTGTTTCAAGAGGAAGGTTTATACATATAGAACATCACGCTGTGACCTACGGGAGCGGAGCAGTAACCAAAAACGTAACTGACACCGCGGATATATAGCTAGTTGGTGTTATTTGAAGATGGAAAAAACACAGATACTTGTAATAATTTCCGGTGGCCGTTTGTTCAGCCGGATGTGTGGATAAAACACGCGATCCGTGCGCACACGCCGTGTTTAACGAAAGTGTTATGTATTGGTATTGCTTACATGGTAACTGAAGTCATTCTAATGCTGGTGGAACAGGTGTGGAAAGGAAGTGTGAGTCTGTAATGTTGCCTTGAATTATTAGTTTGGGGAGAAACCAATCCGATTGTATTCATTCAATTCTGTTGGCCTAGATGGCTGTGAAAAAAGAAACGGGCTGAACATTCAAAGTCAAATTTAAAACTCAAAGCATTTATTCTAATTAGGTATCGACTATTTCAAGCTGTCAGAAAGTTAAGGCATACCTTTTTTTTTTTGAGGGTGGAAAATCATCAAATAACTTCTGAGGGAGTGTCAGACTTTTACTGACTAAAACCCACCCATGTTCCTTCTTGTGCCCTTTGCGTTCCGGGGGCGCGGTATCTCTTACGAACAACCCGCAGCCAGGCATACTTGATTGCCAATTTATAAGTGCACGATAAACTGCTGGAAAACAAATAAACAAACTCTATTTTAGTACCTATTTGCTAACTTTAAGTCAACAATTTTGCTGAATAAAGCCACTAAAGTCAACCCTGAGTCGCACCAACGAACTATAAGGGAAAATCTCTTGCTCTGACAAACACAGGAGTCGTATCATAAAAGTATTCTCACGTGCTGAACAGATTTAACCATCATCACTAATGGACCTCTCTCGATGTCCTTGGAAGTAGCTAAAGACGTCATCAGTAAACAAGTACATCATTCACATGTCGACCAAAATAAACAGCACAGTGAGCGAGTCAATCCACATACCAAACGTAATTATGCCGTTCAGATGCTACCAACTTTCCAATACAAAACCAACTGAAATCTCAACCTTCAAACTGTACTACATGACATACAGAATAATCGTCTCAAGATTCCAACACACTCGACCTACGTGCGTCACAGGCCACAAAAAAGTATACAGTATGTCGGCACGTGTCTATAATTTTGTTTGCCAGTTTTGTACAGGGCGATACTTCGTACAGTGTCGTGTGCAAGTGTAGCCAGAAATATTTTTAATCCAAACAAAATACAGCGCTCTTCAAAATAAATATGTCGGTCGGATCGAGTTAGGAGGGTTGTACATTATTTTGGTCGGTCGTGTAATTTGATGTACTTATGTTGACTATGCTGGTGTGAGATTAATAGAAAGTTTTCTCTGTATATTTTAATATTTACGTAAATTACCCGGGCCCTTTTCTGTCTTAATTTGCTATTATATAATACTTAGAACTAGTAGAGGGCCTATACTTACATACATACATAAACTCATGCCTTTTTCCCATGGGAGTGGGCAGAAACCACGGACCGCCACCTGCTACGATCCTTATATATACCTTTTGCTTTGTCCACCTTAATACATTTGGTCATACAAGCACGCAAATTACTAGTACTGCGCACCCGACCTTTCTGAAAAACCTCACCAATAAGTTAAACAAAGCCCATGTTAAGCAAACGAACACAGAATACAACAGTTACTGTTTAAATATGTATTTGTCACTAGTAGGTACTAGAATGGTAATTTATATAGAAGATTTTATTCAAACAACCAGCTATGTCGACTGCTACGCTAAAGGTGCCCGGTTAATGGCAATAGGCTCGCCCTCTATTACATTGGACCTAAATATACCGGCGAACTGTGGGTGGTCATTGTTACACCTCTGCCTAACCCTTCGGGGAATACAGGCGTGATGGTATGTTTATGTGTAACTAGCTATGTACTTCACGGTTTCACTCGCGTTTAATTATGTGTATGGGTAACCAAAGACGTAACTGAACGCGAGTGACACACAATGGTCGTAGCATTATGTTCTGTACGTATAAACCTTCTTCTTGAATCACTCTATCTATTGATGAAAACCGCATTAAAATCCGTCGAGAAGTTTAAAAGATCTAAGCGTATAGAAGGACAAACGGCGGAAAGCTACTTAGTTTTAAACTGTGTAGAGATATTAAACATTATGAAAAAGACTAAGTTCTAAAAAACATAATAGATGGCGCTACCTGTATCTACGCCATAGCTGTAATGAATAATAATTATGTAGGTTCACTTTTATTGGTCCAAAAACATATTATAATCTTGTATAATTGTGGCAGATGCTTAGCATTTTAATGGGTATGTGCCTAATTAAAATTTAATGTAGCTACCTATCGCAAAATAAGTTTATTCTTATATCGCGTTACTGAAAAGTATTAGTAGGTAGTGTATTGAATATAATATAAAGTTTGGCTATTAATAATGAGCTAAGGAAGAAATGACAACTTATTTACTGTTCTGTAAAAATAAAACTGTTGGCTTCCTTTTTTAACCCCCGACGCAAAAACGACGGGGTGTTATAAGTTTGACGTGTCTGTATGTGTGCCATCGTAGCTCCCGAACGCATAAACCGATATTGATTTTGTTTTTTGTGTTCGAAAGGTTAATTAGTCGGGTGTGTTCTTAGCTATGTTTGATTGAAATCAGTTCAGCTGTTTCAAAGTTATCACCTCTTTTGTTAGCTACGGTAGTGATTTTTTTCTTCTGTCGGGGGTTACTTATTTTTTTTAATTTTTTATTGAAATAACTAGCGTCTGACTGCGAATTGGTCAGAAAGGAATTAAAAAATTCCATAACTATACAGACCCCAGCAATAGTTTTGTATCCGTAAAATAATTTTTCAGAAACAAAATATAACTCTTTATGATATTCCTATAGATTAAATCAGTAGTCTGTTAACGAACAAGAATTTATCTTAAAAATAAATAAATAATGCCCCATATTGTCTCACTGCAGGGCAAAGGACTCTTCTCATACAGAGAAGGCATGAGCATTGATCACCACGCTTGCTTAGCGGATTTATGATTTTAAACTTATATTATTAGCAAGTCCAGGTTTCCTCACGATATTTTCTCACCAATGTCAAAGAAGTCCAAGATAAATCGTATAAAGAACAAAACCTGTCTTGTTTTATATTTTTTTTCTTAAATCCTTATACAAGAGCTGTACAAGTGTAAAATCCTCTCAAGCTGATATAAAAATCAACGTTGACCAGAGGCAGATCACTTACGACAAAAAGAGATCTTGTTTATGTTACGTACCGCGAAACTGAGAGTATAATCTGGGTGACTGTACTCCGGTGTAAGTTGAAAGAGCACAGCGGACCAAGATCACCCGGTCACGCTAGAAAAGCTATGTTACAAGCGATTGCCGTTGGGGGCTATACTATATTAGTTTTGATACTTATTGTTACTGAACTGATACTTACTGAACTGCCTCGTTAGCCTAGTGGTCCTAAGCGCGACTGCTACGCTAGAGGTCTTGGGTTCGATTCCCAGGTCGAGCAAAAAGTGTTATGGGTTTTTCTATGAATTTCTCACAGTAGTAGCTCAGAGTTAGGATTTGTGTCCGGTTAATGGCAATAGGCTCGCCCCCTATTATATGGGACCTAAAAACCAAATCGGCGAACTGTGGGTGTACATTGGTACACCTCTGCCTAACCCTCTGGGGAATACAGGCGTGATGGTATGTAAGTAAGTACTTATTGTTACATTAGTTTCGATTCTTCTTCTTATCAAATCGATGTTAAGTAAAACTTTTTATTATTATTTTATAGTAGATACTTGGCCCAGCATGTGATACATTAGTTTTGATACTTATTTATTACAATTTTCAATTAAATTTTTTTTTTTCAGCCTAAGGGTAGGACACCCCAAAAACAGAGAATACGACTTGCTATACCGACCCAAAATTAGGTATTTTGGCTATGGGCAGGACAATGATGATGAATGGTTCGGGGTTCAAGATAAATTTAAATTAGTATGTACAAATTAATGTTACATTTAGTTTAGAGCATTTTATTCTTCTTATTAGCTGTAATAGTCTTACTTATTGGATTTTTCATAAGTCAAATCCAATTCGAATCAGAAAATCAGCTCAGCTAACTTCAGCGTATATAGGTATGCTGTCTCATAATTTATCGTTTTAGTGTGTGAGCTGACTCATATTTAGCATTGATTTTCGTTAAAAAAGTGAGATTTTTTAGACTTCCATTCATCAGTTTATGACTTGGACCACACAATAAAAGAGCTCTGTTTACGCGTGAACCGCGGAACGATAGTCGATTGTAACTGTTTCCGAGATGGAGAATAATCGAGCGAGCGCGATACGACATCGAACAGACGATGGAGCACATCTGACGGTTATCTCTGGGGAATGAGAGAGATTGGACCGATTCCGACTTCACATACAACTGGAAGAACATTTGTTTATTTTAAAAGAATGTTTGAATTAGAAATGGAGAGGACATTGGAAAAATTGGATCAAGGCGTGGCGGGGAAAATTTGTTTTAATCGTAGTTTAGAATGCTTATAAAATAATACCAGTTTATTATTGTTCCAGTGCAAGGTAAAGGCCTCTTCTTATACAGAGAAGGCACAAGCGGCATTCCACGTTTCCTCAAAATATTTTCCTTTACCGATGCCAGCGATGTCCAAGATAAACTTAGAAAAAGAAAATGCTTGGGTTTATCTAAATAGTCAAAATGATGCTAAACCTACCGTTTAAAATACTATAAAAAATATGGGGTTAATACAGAAATTAACTATTATTTATTAATGGTTGTGCATACTTATTTTGTGTAATTTTCTAATTACGCAAGATTCTAACTCGAATGCAAATAAGAAATCTAATTAGAATCTGCTTCTGCATAAATTATATGTAGGTGGGTTGGTAAGTTATTCAACACGTTAATAAAATCATAATACACTACCGAAAACCGTTTGCTCAACCTTTTTGATGATCTAACTCAAAACAATACGTTTGATTTGTTCAAAATCTTTTTAAACATCAAAAGAAGAAAAAAACTTAAAGAAAATCCGTTATTTTATTACAACCGCCATTCTTTGTTTTTTAACACGTTCCAAAACGATTTTAAATATAGAACAAAATGATTTATTGACATGCGTGATTTGATTTTGAGGATTTTCATTGATGTGGTGTTTACTTCGGTAATGTAAATATAGATGGCGTTAGTAGCATGGTCAGTGTAGTTTTGTAAGAAACCATAGATTGTTAGTTGAAATAAAAAACCGACTAGAATTTCGTAAAACAAGTATTGTTACTGATTGAACATAAATCAATATGAGAAAATTTGTAATTTTAACAAAGTGTTATTGGGTTTTCTATGAAATTCTCAGTAGCAGCTCGGAGTTGAGATTTGTGCCCGGTTAATGGCAAAAGGCTCGCTCAATTTTACATGGGACCTAAAGATTCCGGCAAACTGTGGGTGGTACATTGGTACACCTCTGCCTACAGGAATGTATTCCTGTAGGCAGAGGTGAGAGGCGTAATGGTATGTCATGTGTAATATAAAATTAGTAACATGAAAGAACTCTCCTGACTTCCAAAACTTGAACGGAAAAAGAATTTAACCAGAAAAAGAGAAAGAACACTCTTCTCGTAAGAGAAATAAAAACTTGAACATGTTTTTTTCAATAAATTAAAGTCTAAAGTTTGGTTTAATCAAAGTTATTCTGTAATACCTAATAGAAAACAGAAGCAAGGCGTTTATTTTAGTAATACTTTAAGCACAATACTTATAAAAAAAACAAACATGCCATCACGCCTGTATTCCCCGAAGGGTCAGACAGAGATGTATCAGTGTATACCCACAGTTCGCCATTATGTTAAGGTTCCATGTAGTTATCATAATGTGTCGAAGTAATGAGATTACCGACCAGTTTTTAAGCATTTGAAAATCTTTCCAAGACATGTTTTACATATTGAGACTAAGATTAGATTAGAATTACAAAAACTTGTTTAGGATGCTGCTGGCTGCCACGATACTGCGCGTTCTTCAAATATGTTTGCAGAAATGCATACAGATGGTTTCCATACCCTTACAAGGAAACAGTCTCGTCTCTACTGAGTACTTTTATATCCAGCAATAACAGTATCTTAAGCGTGTTCGTGGATAGGTGGGTCTCCCCACTGCTGCGCTGGGTACGCTTGCACACATTCACTACACTGTAAACAGTGGACAGTTCCTCCCCTGATTATTTATTAGATTTTTGAATGTATTTTATTGTTGCATTGTGTTTCTTGTATGTATATGTACCTACTTATGGACAAACATCTGAAATAAAGATTTATTATTATTAAAAACTCAGTGAACTAAAAAATAAGAAAATACTGTCCAAAGTTCAATTCTAAAAACACCTACAATAAAATGAGGGACCGAACATTATACCTATATGATACGAGACATTCAGGCATACCTTTAACATTAGTTTAAATCCATTTCATTTGTTAAATCGAGTTCCAAATTGGAGTTTAAAGTCTAAGTAGGTATCTATCGGTCTGTAAAATAAACGTACATATACACATACCATCACGCCTATATTCCCCGAAGGGTTAGGCAGAGGTATAACAATGTACACCCACAGTTCGCCGAAATGTTTTAGGTCCCATGTAATAGGGGGCGAGCCTATTGCCATTAACCGAGCACAAATCCAAACTCCGAGCTGCTACTAAGAATTTCATAGAAAAACCCAATAACACTTTTTGCTCGACCTGGGAATCGAACCCAAGACCTCTAGCGTAGCAGTCGCGCTTAAGACTACTAGGCTAAGGAGGCAGTTTCAGAAACGTAAATATAGGAACCTAAAATAGCTTATCGACTCTTATAACTGTCTTAAAAAGACATGTAATCTCAACGCGTCATACATACATAAACCCACGCCTTTTTCCTATGGGGGTAGGCAGAAACCACAGTACGCTACCTGCTATGATCCTTACATACTCCTTTCGCCTCGTCCACGTTCATACATCTGGTCATACAAGCATGGCGGTTAACGCGTCACTAATTCAAAATTGTCTTATCTAAAAATATACTTGGTTTTAAATAGCTTGCAGGTTCTTATTTATCTGACTGAAGATACATAGCAATATTTTTATTTGATTCAAAATGGTACTTATAAAAATCTGTTTTTCGAAATTCAATCGAAAATGTCAAAGCTTACGTCTATAAATTATTTTTTAAATTAATAAAATATTACACTTGTTTGTTTTGAAGAAGTTTTCGCTCTCTTCAGCAATCATTCAAGTTTTACATCTAGAGCTTCTGAGAAACGCCTTTATACAGTGTTACGTTTCTCTGAAACAGGTAGAGCCGCTTAGTTTGTTTTCGTGAAGTTAAAGTTCTTTGAAAACAAAAACGTGAATGTATTTAGGTATGCGCACCTAATTACAAAAAATACCTAATTACGCGAGGTGTAACGGTTTTAAGACTTGTTTATAGATGTCGGAGATTAGAATGAAGTGAATTCTAAGATTTCTTGTTCGTTCCTTCATGAAGAGCAAAGCGGTCGACATCTCTATAATTAAACACGGAACTGAGTCGGTATGCAATCGTTCGTGTATGGTTATGTGCAATCGTGGCGTATGTGCCTAGTTACGTAACAGCATGCGATGCTTTAGTTCTCCAGTGTTTACAGTGGCGGAGTGCGCGAGTGTCGCGTGTCCCCACCGCATCGATCCGCTCCGCCCAGCGCTCGCTCCTCCCACCTGCGGCCGCCGAGCCCGCGCGCCCCGCGCCCTCGCCCCGCGCACGCCCGCCGCGCCGCCCTCACACCCCCGCACCGCTGGCCTTTGTCGCTTGCCGCCCGCGCTCGGTCACCTGTGTCGCACGTCCTCAGTCGCAAAGCGGCCGCGACGCGCGCCACCCGCTTCGCACTACGCGCGCATATTATGACAGTGACGTGATGGAACCCAAAGAGTACGGTGCGGTTCCCGGCCTACCGGCCGGCCTGGACTATTTTATGATGCCTCGAGTGACTCAACCTGCGCCTCAGTTCGATTTCCGTAAGCTCGGCGCCAGCTTCAGCGGCCGAGATGACAACAAGAGCGACGAACGACGGTCGCCCGAGTACCCGCCGGACAGGCGCGACCCGCCGCCGGCCCCGTGGCCTCTCGGCCTCGGCGTCCAGTTCGTCAACCCCGCGACTGGCAAGAAGAGAGTTCAGTGCAACGTCTGCCTCAAGACTTTCTGCGATAAAGGCGCGTTAAAAATTCATTTTTCGGCGGTGCACCTGCGAGAGATGCACAAGTGTACAGTGGAAGGATGCACCATGATGTTCAGTTCGCGACGGTCAAGAAACCGGCACAGTGCTAACCCGAACCCGAAGTTGCATTCACCGCACGTGAGACGCAAAATATCAGCACATGACGGTCGGTCAGCACAGCCGTTCCCGTTGCTGCCTGCTCTGGCGCGGCTTCCCATACCTCCTCCCGGGCTGCTGCCGCCTGAGCTAGCAGCTCGCTTGCCACCACCACTCAGCGGGCCTCCGGGGCCTAATCCTCTTCCTCCGCGTGTGCCTCTTGACGACCTCCGCAACTTCAGTGAAATTGAGAAAATGTATAGAAAACTTCCACATTCAGATGAACATCATCACCGCAGTGCACTAGATCTTGCCAAATCTCATATAATGCACGAAGAAGAATCCAATAATTATAGTGAAATTAATGATGATATTTCCGATGACGATCATAAGGATAGATCTGATGAACGGACTGAATCCCCAGTTATAGAACGGTTGAATTACGAGGATGAACCTGAAGATTTGAGTGTGAATAAAAACAGAGACGATACCAAACCCGTTGTTGTGAAACCTGATAGTGTAAACAGCCGCGCAGACCCCACCGCCTCGGACGATAAGACATCCCACGTTCCAAACAAACGTAAGAGGAAGAGCGGCAACCCCACCCGGTGTTCACAAAACAATGAATACAACGTGTCCGATGAAGAATATCAAGCGGATTTATTTAGAAACCTGTCAACTCCCAGTTCGAGTCGGGCGGAAGAGGAACCTTTATCGCTCAAGAAACAAAAGCCTGAAAGCACGGAGTCATTTCAGAACGGTGAGGAAGCTATTGTGGACTCGGAATCGGTGACCCGTGTTAAGGCTGAGAGTGAGTCGGACGATGAGTCGAGTGCCCCTAGCGTTGTTCGCGAAGGACTGAGATTACGTTCCGATCTGTATACCCCGAGCGACAGCGGGAGTGACTTGCATACATTGGAAGAGCGTTTAGCGAGGGCGCGTTCCCCATCAGCCAGCAGCGATAGAACAGATGACAGGTCAGATATTAACGACCTGGAAATTCCCATAGACGATGAAAACCCTGATCGATGTACTGCTTGTGGGAAAGTATTTCAGAACCACTTCACGCTGCGCATGCATTACAGAAATGATCATTTGAAGTTGCTTCATCCTTGTGAGGTGAACGGTTGTGACGCCGCCTTCCCTTCTCGGCGGAGTCGAGACAGACACAGCTCGAACGTTGACCTGCATCGGCGGTTGCTGTCCACCGGCTCGCCGGAACAGAAACCAGCGTTCGAAGTTAACGCCGAACTCCTAAATAAATTATATGCAGATATAAAAGGGCTCGCTTCAACGCTAGAGAGTCTGCGATACGGTGGCAACGAGGAAGCATCTCAACTTCCCAGCTACGTGACTGAAACTATGAAATTCTATAGTCGGAACTTGACTGCTCTACAAGCGGGACTGTTTCCACAGTTTGGTGATCGGGGGTTTTTTCCCTCCCCTTTTCTGATGGGTAATGGAGTACCGCAAGCTGGTGGCGGCCCGTACGGGGCGCCAGCGGGCGCACAGTCGGCGCGGGAGTCGCTGTCGCCGCTGTCCGCGTCCTCACCCCCGGTGATCTCGCCCGGGAGGCTGGACGCGGCACACGCGCGGCCCAGAGATGACGCGAACCTGCTTTTTCGCGAGACCTCCGAGTCGTTCAAGAAGATGACCTCGCTGTGCGAGCGTCAGGAGCAACTGTACCAGCACCACGTGCCGGTGTCATGACGCTCGCGCCACCCGCGCTCGCCCTGGTGATACCTCACGTCTTGAAGCGACACAGACTCTGTATATTTAATTGTTAATAATTTTAATTGTGTTAATTCTATTTCGTATTTCGTTTTTGTATTTTCTTGTGATATTTAGACAAATATATCGTAATTATCGATCCCACGAACTGTAAGTTAATAGGGATAGCAGCTTGGGTGTTGAGTTGAAGTTTGTGAAGCGAAGTGCAATACAGACTCGAATATTATAAATATTAATGGACTTGGCGTACGACATGATATCGTGTAGAGTATTCGTAATTGATGTTGAAAGTAAACGTTATATGATCAGCTTCATTTATTGTTCTGCCGCAATAAACTCATTGAGGAAAAAATATACAATTGTTTTTATTTGTGTGGTGAGTGCCGAATTATTGACGAGATAATCTGGTTACGGTTGTTAATAGCAATGGCGTCGGTTGTGGGGAGCTACTCAACTGGAAACATAATGAGCATGCGCCTACGCAGTTTTTGTACCCTTTTCACGATAACAATGCTCGGGTTTTAAGTAAAAGTTGCTTTTGAAGCTTGATTGGATAATTGACTAACCGAAGCTTTTAACTTGAATAGTGATTTAAAAACCCGTCAATTCGAATACAATAACAATATGAAAATGTTAGCATTCAATTTGTACCTATGAATAAATCAATAAACTAGTTTGTATTATGGCGTACATAAATTTACAGTAGCCATATGAATATATTAATATTTTTTCAGATTATTTAATGTTATTATTAATTACAGAGAAAGTAATTATGTTTCGTTAGGTGACCATTTGAAATATTGAATAATTAAAATAATATTACTGACTTCATAATAATTATTCGAAATATTTTATGATTTATCTAGTTAGTTTGAAACTAATAAATATTAATAGCATTTAATTAGCGATTTCCTTTTAAAAATTCAAGGTGAACAAAAAACAAATTGAAAATAATTTTCATTAATATGTAAAACTAGTTTCAGGAGTATTAATTCAATTTAATTTTTCTAAACTTCTGAATTATCTTCAAGTCTGTCGAATGGTTTGTTTAGCGCTGATGTATGGTTCTTTAAAGAGACAACAATATTATTTTCTTTATTCAAACACATAAAGAGGAAATTCCCGTATTTTTAAGAACGTTCGTAATCTTATCTGTCAAATATCTCTACTACTTTTTTTGACATTGAATGTCGCTGAAGTGAGATTGCGACTAGATTTTGAACAGCTGTAATTACGAGAATTGGCCTTTATATATTTTAAGTAACAATCATCCTAAGTGGCTACCAGTTTGTTCGTAATAAGGACATACTAACAACTAACCTACGGATGCTACTAACAGAGGGGTATGCTGTGCTGTACTGAGGCTACTCAACATTATTGGTAGGTATTGAGCGATATTGATGGTCTGATTGGTTGGTATTGATATATTTATACGAGCCGTTAAAAATGACTGTGATCCGTAAGTTATAGGAACCCAATTTTTTATCAACCAACGCTCAGTAGTTCATATAGGATCAAGAACATAACGCATGCATTATCTAATATAATGTTTATGTACGTTTTGTCCTCTATCATATAAATGGAACATTTACATCACAAGATTCTGAACCTAATATCTCCACATATACAGTTAACTTTACAGTACCTACATTTTTTTTCTCTTTTTTATAATATTCTGAACATTATAATCACCGTAGACACCCGTCCAGCGGTGTGAGAACATCGCTAATTGTTATACGAGCCCATGATTTAATAATAGGGCCACGCGGACGCACCAAATATTAATTATTTAGGGTTCCCTAACAAGGGTTCGTGATTTTGGATACGTTGCGTGCACGGTTATGAGATATGGATGCAATAAGAATGAGGGAATGGATGGAGTTGTTTCTTGTTCTTCTTTATAGGAACCTACTGCTTGAACCCTGTCACCCAGATAATTCAAAACTAAATTGCCTCGGTAGCCTAGTGGTCCTAAGCGCGACTGCTACGCTACAGTCGAGTAAAAAGTGTTATTGAGTTTTTCTATAAAATTCACAGTAGCAGCTCGGAGTTAGGATTTGTGCCCGGTTAATGGCAATAGGCTCGCCCCCTATTACATGGGACCTAAACATACGGGCGAACTGTGGGTGTACATTGTTACTCCTCTGCCTAACCCTTCGGGGAATACAGGCGTGATGGTATGTGTGTGTATCTGTAAACAATTTATTCGAAAGTAATGGTTTAAGTTTAAATATTTTTTAATAACTGTGGGTTCCGTGGTAAATTCTGAAAACAGTCTTGGACAATGAATACCTAATATTAAGAGCAATTAAATTCTTAATTTGTATATGTTAATAGCGAATTTTAATTCACATTAATTACGCTAGGTACTCAGGACAATAATAATGCAATTTTATTTAGTTATATCGAATTATCGTTTTAACTATTTAAAATGTAATTCCAGCGAATTAATTTGCTGACGTTTTTTTACATTATTACAAAACAGATTCTTGTTAGTATTCTTAATTTGAATTCAAAATAAATTTATTCAAATCAGAATTCTATTTAAAAATACAGAGACTCATACAGTCGGTACTTACCTGCGCCAGTGACGGTACTACATTGCCTGCATACGGGTAGCGCCCATAGATAGCGCCACCAGGCGTTTTAAACATGAAACGTCGAACATTGAACAGCTTAAATTAATACGTTTATTTCGGAAATGTAGACTTAATATCTATGAACTAGTTTTTGCCTTTTATTTTGAATGCCTAGACTTCAGTATAGTCCTAAATTATCCCACGGCAATACAAAAGTGAGATGAAAATTGTAAATGTGAAGCTAGATCTCAACCATTCTAACTTCTATAATACGTGCAAAATTTCAGTTAATTTCGTTTAGCTGTTTAAGCGTGAACAGTAACAAACATCCATCCATCCCCACAAACTTATGCATTAATAATATAATACTAAAAGTAAGGCAGAATAATATTTGTGTAAATAAAGTTTAGTTTGATAGATTTAACTGCCTCGGTATCCTTGTGGTCCTAAGCGCGACTGCTACGCTAGAGGTCTTGGGTTCGATTCCCAGGTCGAGCAAAAAGTGTTGTTGGGTTTTTCTATGAAATTCTCAGTAGCAGTTTGGAGTTAGGATTTGTGCCCGGTTAATGGCAATAGGCTCGCCCCTTATTACATGAGACCTAAATATACCGGCGAACTGTGGGTGTACATTGTTACACCTCTGCCTAACCCTTCGGGGAATACAGGCGTGATGGTATATATTTGATAGATGTCTGTCAAATGCGAACCTGGGAAGAAATAACTAGATACTTTTGGTGCAATCCCTAGTTTGGTGATTACTGATAATTTTCCGGGATAAAAAGTGTCCAGTGTGTTGTTCCACACTACAATCTACCTCAGTGCCAATTTTATGCAAATCTGTTCAGCTATTTAAGCGTGAAAGAGTAACAAACATCCATCCATCTTCACAAACTTTCGCATTCATAATATTAGTAGGAAGCGAAACATTATCTCCATAATAAAGACAATCAGAACACACTCCCTTCCAAAATCTCGCAAATTGTCATCCCACACAAACAGTATTAAATTCCCCAGTTCATAACTAAACAAAGGTTAGACGGAGGGTTAAACCGCACAGTTTGTCAAACCCTAATTAATAAACTACTGTGAACAAACAAACTAACTCGCCCCGCGGCGTTGTCTGTCTATTGCTTATTACGTTGACTGCTGTATTAAGATCAAGTAGTCAGCAAGTTAGTCTGATTGTGGTTTAGATTATATGTATATAGGTACCTAACCTAAGCAGCAAAATTGAATTAAAGCCAAAGCTTATTTCGCTTAAAAAGCTTTTTAAATATGGTATAGTGGTGTTAATGGTGACAGCTTGTTGTCTATAGGAGATTAACAGGACTTTTTTCCTCTAACTGCCTCGTTAGCCTTGTGGTCCTAAGTGCGACTGCTACGCTAGAGGTCTTGGGTTCGATTCCCAGGTCGAGCAAATGTGATATTGGGTTTTTCTATGAAATTCTCAGTAGCATTTTGGAGTTAGGATTTGTGCCCGGTTAATGGCAATAGGCTCGCTTCTTATTACATGGCACCTTAACATACCGGCGAACTGTGGGTGTACACTGGTACACCTCTGTGTAACCCTTCAGGGAATATAGGCGTGTTGGTATGTTTTTACCTCTATATGCTTAAACAGTGAAATTGGGGGATTACTTATAAAAATAAATATATAATATATTTATGAAATATAATCCTTAGATACCTACTTTAAGAGCTTTATTAACATAGCGGCTTTAAGGTTGGCTTCTGCTCTATGGTTTACAATTCTGAAAATTACTAAGTACTTACTAGCTTTCACCCGCGCCCTTGCCTGTGAGAATTACCTCTTGGAAATCAATTTTGTTTTACAATAAAAAACAGCGGACACGCCCTCAGGAATAACGTAATTTCCTCTAGATGAAGACTTAGAATCGGACCTGTAGTTCATACAAAAAAACGAACCTCTTCCGCTTTATAAAATTAGTAGGTAAGTATGTGTGTGTGTGTGTTACCAGCGAACTGTGGGCGTACATTGTTACACCTCTGCCTAACCCTTCGGGGAATTACAGGCGTGATAGTATGTTATATGTGATCTAAAGTTATTCTGTCTGTCTGTGTTCTGTATGCATGCTTTATGAGTATAAGCATCCATACATGAAAATCTTACATATTTTTAGGAGATTACGAACGATAACCCTAAATTATTAACAACCAAAATTTCAAAGTAAAAGGCACAGTCTAAGCAGAACTTAAGTTCAAAGATAATCTCTCATTCGCAGATTACTGTACCAAAGCACACAGTTTCTTAATTAACGTTTGACAAAATGTACAAAGACGCCAAGCCTTGGGGTACAGATCTTAAGGATTTGCGCGGGGGTAAAAATTTTGCAGCGGGGTAATTGTGCGGGGTAATATTACATCGTGAAGGACTGTGCCTTCAAGATGATAAGATTAATTATTACAGTTAAATATTATAGTGTGTGTAAGTGGATTTAGTATGAGTTATTAAAATCGGGCACTGAACTTTAATAGAATTAAATACACAGCAAGCACAAGCTACATGAATGGCTAAAGAGATAATATTTATTATAATATATTGTGACTAGCGAACTACCCGCGACCTCGTCCGCGTGGCTTATTTCACCCGCGTTAAGTTACGTTTTAGGTTACTGCTCCGCTCCCGTGTGTCGTAGCATGATGTTATGTAGCCTATGTTATTTAGGAATAATGTAGCTATTTATTGGTAAAAAAATGGTTAAATACGGTAAAGTAGTTTCAGAGCATATTCGACACAAACAATAAAATCTTTTCTCTTTATAATATCAGTAAGTATAGACTTTTTTGTCTTGAAGATAATATTTATGCATCTATTAATTTTAATTATTTAATTACTATTATTATTTTTATTCTTATAAGCCGCCTTTTTTCGAGGAGCGATTTGGTTCAAGAGTCGGTATGCATTGACTCACAGTAACGTCTTCACTTACGCTGCACGTAGAGACAGGTGCCTTGACCCGCAGTTGCTTCTAAAAGAGTAACTTCAGAAGTTGATAATGTGGTTCTACTTTGAATTTGTCTGGTTGCAGCTATGAGGATAAAGAGATCAGATGATGTATCGAGGAATGAATAAACTAAGTAGGTTGTTGCTGAGCTGCCTGTCTCGGGTTCGATTCAGGGTTTAGTTACTGTATATGAGTATATCCTTCCTACTATTCCTACTGCCTCGTTAGCTTAGTAGTCCTAAGTGCGACTGCTACGCTAGAGGTCTTGGGTTCGATACCCAGATCGAGCAAAAAGTGTTATTGGGTTTTTCTATGAAATTCTTAGTAGCAGCTCGGAGTTAGGATTTGTGCCCGGTTAATTGCAATAGGCTCGCCCTCTATTACATGGGACGTAAACATACCGGGGAACTGTGGGTATACTTTGTTACACCTCTGCCTAACCCTTCGGGCAATACAGGCGAGATGGTACGTTTATTCCTACTATAATATTATAAATGGGAAAGTTTGTGAGTGATGTTTGTTACTCTTTCACCTTAAAAGGCTGAACGGATCTGAATGAAATTTGGCACTGATATTGATTGTAGTGTAGAATAACACATAGGATACTTGATATCCCGGAAAAAATTACGATCCACGTGGGATGATATATTAAATTTGCCGCAGACGAAGTCGCGGGTTGAAGCTAGTACGTTTATAAAGACATCAACGATACAGGAGAAATTCCTCTGTTAGCAACGTTCAAAGAAAAATAAAGTATCTAGTCACTGAACCCAAAATCCACAAGTTCTAACAAGTCTACATCCTTATTAATTAATCCGGAAAAAATTTCGAAAATGGATAATGTCTTGAAGAAGCCAAATGCCTGGAGCGTGGCTTTCATCTGGTCTGTCGTTTTCAAATGGCTCGTCCTTCAAGTGAGAATATATAATGATTCTTTTAATCTCTTTAAGGAGTTCAAACGAATTATAATTATTAGCTCAGTAACGCTCCGGGCTTGTTACTCTTAGTTATGTATTCTTTAATGGGGAATTTTGTTTTCTTTATTATTATTCTTTGTAGCTTGCTGGTATTTTAAGAAAAAGTATGGTGGAGATTAATTTTAATTATTGTTGGTTGATGTTATTTTTTTTATGTATTTAAGGTGTAAATGTTGGTATGTAATTTACACTTAAACATTAAAAGTTATAATAATAAGATAACCTATGGGTTAAAAAGTTCCTCCGCATCGCTGTCAATGGGAAACGTGCCCAAGAGACTGCCACAGCGGCATTGTAACGATGGATGGCAATGCTTACCTTTTTGGTCAAGATTAAAGCCAGCCCTTGCTCGAATATATACCTAGTTACCAGCTAGGTTATGGTTACTTTCGCCTTTTGAGGTTCAAAATTGATTGATTTGGTGCAAATTATTATAAAACTGCCTCGTTAGCCTAGTGGTCCTAAGCGCGACTGCTACGCTAGAAGTCTTGGGTTCGATTCCCAGGTCGAGCAAAAAATGTTATTGGGTTTTTCTATGGATTTCTCAGTAGCAGCTCGGAGTTAGGATTTGTGCCCGGTTTATGGCAATAGGCTCGCCCCCTATTACATGGGACCTTAACATACCGGCGCACCGTGGGTGTACACTGGTACACCTCTACCTAACCCATCGGGGAATACAGGCGTGATGGCATGTTATGGTATGTTATGTATTAAAATACTTTTTTTTTTAAGTCCCTATCCTAAGTCTTATTTGAAGTAAATAATTTGACTTTGACTTTTGACTGTCAATGAGTTAATTGAATTTAAAAGGAGAGCGTAGTAGCAAAACCAAAAGTGTTTGCATGTTAATCTCTTTTGTTGATCTTACGTTTACGATTCGAACTAAGTACCTATCCACTACCTAGCTAAGTGCCTACTCACCCTAATCCTAGAATTACCAATTCGCCACTTACGTCAGCGGTTGTCTTCACCCACTCAGACAGCTAGAAATGACGAGTCATGCCATTTCAATTTTAAAATTATACGAGTTTCACTTGTCGCTGTGCCCTTATGATGTGAATTCGATTTTACCGCGATCTCCATGATTTGATTGGTGACTGCTGAATATTTTGCAGAAGAGCACTTTTGTGCTTATGTGTATTTATTTAAACTTTATGCAGCAAAAAAGTACTAAGTCGCACTTAACGTCTTAAGCATACATCTACCAGTCAACCATACCTTCGGTTCATGTCAAAATTGCAATTAATTGAGATTAAATGAAGGACTCATTTTTTAATAAATTCAATTCAATTTGTTTATTTCCTATTAATTTTATAAAATTATATAAATTATACATAATTAGGTTAGTGTTAGTGAATTAATAAAGAAATAAATAACAATTAAATAAATAAATGCATTTTGTTTGGCACTGCATAACCAATAATTTCAGATTTGGCAATAATTCTTAACAAGAAGAAAGATAGAAAAATTGCTTCTTTCTATTATTCTAAATTGGACACTCGACGGGCGCTTCGTAGGTACAAAGAAATTTATTTACACTTGAAAAGGTACTACCTAACCAGAAACTTTCGGTTGTTTTCTTTAAAACTAAAAATCGTAGCCCCGCACTAGAAATGTCTCCTATATCCTTTGTACGTTTACAAACATATAAACTCACATACACACAGTCAGATCCGGAACAACTACATAAAGGTCTTACAAATATTTGTCCCGTGAATGAATCGACCCCGCGAACGCAGCTCAGTAACCAATCGCTCAGCCACTGCGCGAACTCTGTTGTCTTTGTTTTGTAAACAAGATTTTTTTATAATTAATATTTTTTTTATTTGGACAAGTCAGCCACACTATTCCCTACCACCGGAATTCCTGAAAGCCAGAATCAACAGTGGAGTCCGCCAGAAGAACGCCCAGGCAATGAAGCTCGACGAGTCCCGGAGAAACGGTACAACTGTCTTGGATCCCGCAACTAAATGAATCAGAAAAGATTAGCGGAGGAGTAAGAGGTCGTAAACAATAAAAATGAAAACAAGTTAGCTCTGTCTTCCAAAATTCACCAAAGTTGCGTTCACAATGCGACAATATAATACAATGCCACTTCCAGTCATTCTTTCCACGTACCTGATCTATGAACTCTCATACAGAGGGGGATCTGTTGAATAATTCACGTATTTGTGATCAAAGACAATTGAGCCGTCAAGTGTTGGGATCGGGACTGCCAACCGTCACACGTCACGTCATGCTTTTTATGTTGGCAGCCCTGTCAGCTTCGGATTTACATGTTCTAGGTAGGTCACGGTTATATTTGAATTGTTCTAAATAGCTGAGGTTGTGTTTTGTTTTATGTTGGTATCGTCTCTCGTGAAGTCTTTACTGTTATTAGAAGTCATGATTAAATAATAGGGGGTGTAATATGATAGATAACATACTGCCCATCGATCGGAATAAAATTAAGAAAAAATAATGCTGAGAAACATGTTTTTGGAACTTTGACCTTCAAATATCTTCGTAACATTCTGGTCCTCAAAAGGTCCAAAAAAAAATTGCAATGATGGAAAGATCTTAATAACTTGTCTTTTTACCTATTATGTTAATTCTTCTTGTAAGCTTTTCTTTCATAAGGAATGGAAATCATCAAATGACTCATACTAACTAAAACCCATCCGCGTTCCTCCTAATGCCCTTTGCGTTCCAGGACCGCGGTGACTCTTTCGAACAAATTCCGCAACCGTCTCAGGTAATGTCTTATAAGCTACAGGAAAAACCACTTAAAATAAACAAATTATTGGAAGTAAAAACAAAAGAAATACAGATATTTAAGCAGTTGAACAGTGATCAATCAAACTTTTTGGTGAATTTGTCTGGCAATTCATGTTAGTTCATATTAATTACCGTGGTCATGTAAAATTAAAATGTCGAGGTGAATTGCTCATCTAGTGTGAGTTTAGTTCTGGTATGATCATCTGATCGACACTAGTGATGGGACAAAGATGGAATTTTCGGTTTAAAATTTCGTGCTAGGAAGTTGTTAGTTAACATTTTTCAGATTGTAATTTCTTTTTTTAAAGCTGGATAAGTAAAAATTGTATAACTTAAGGTCACCAGTACCAATTGATTTTAATTATGTCTACTATAAAAATCTGCGTAAGTAAGACAATTAGGTATTTTCTAGCGTACAGTTGAAGCTGTTCAGCTTAGCTTGCTTGCCCATCTGCTGCGTACTCGTATACTCTCCATTAAAATTGCCCACCGCGATCGAAATTTATTATAATACTAGCTAATCGGACCAGTACTTCCAGGGTATCTCTTCCAAGCAAAAATAAATAAAATCAAACAAACTTTATCTCTTTGTAATAAAAATACCTATAGATTATATTATTCTTAACTAAAACATTCGGAAGCAACGAGAAAATACTCGTCAAAAGTTATAAATCTCCGAAAAACTTAAGCCAAATACCGAATGCCGAATATTAAGCCCATCCCTAGTTACTCGCGATCTTAACAAATAAAAAGGATAGATTCGGCTACGGTGGCTGTTTGTCACGGCGTGTTTCCTTATGTTTGCGATTTGAAGTGGTTCCTCAAGGTGGAATGGTATATAAAGTGATGTAATAGGTATGTGCAAATATCATTGAGTAAATAATAGTCTTTGAGGATTGGATATTAAGGTTAGACAAAAGATCGTGATGTGTGTGGCTTTTGTATTGACGAATACTGTATTTGAAATTGAATATTTTATTTGGTAGGTGTGATATAAAATATTACCTAATAAGGTATCCATTTTTGTATTTAAAATCTCATTTATTGAAATATAAATTTTGGGGGCGATAAAAATAGTAATAGTAGAGCTCTTTGTTAAGGAGCTCGTCTGGGGAAATACTACCACCATATTTATTTCTGCCGCACAGCAGCGTTGCTGGGTTCCGGTTTGAATGGTTTGGGGGCCTTGTGAAATTACAGGCAATAGGAAAAACAGGCAAAAAAGCTTGTAAAGGCGCTCTGTCACTGGGACCATTCGCCTGTAATAGAACATTCAGAATAAAACTCAAAATCGAATCTCGGATTGTTACCTACATTACAGGCAAAAACTTTCAGTAAGTGAACGCACACGGTACATTATAGTAGAGCTTTTAAATAGATACCTAAGTATCAATAGTAACATAACATATCATCACGCCTGCATTCCCCAGAGGGTTAGGCAGACGTGTACCAATGTACACCCACAGTTCGCCGGTATGTTTAGGTCCCATGTAATAGGGGGCGAGCCTTTTGCCACTAACCGGGTACAAATCCTAACTTCGAGCTGCTACTGAGAATTTCATAGAAAAACCCAATAACACTTTTTGCTCGACCTGGGAATCGAACTCAAGACCTCTAGCGTAGCAGTCGCGCTTAGGACCACTAGTTTACCGAGGCAGTTTATCAATAGTTTAATCAAACATTTATTCATAATTCATTTATTTAGTGTGTAACAATAGTATAAACATATAGTAACAATAAAAACAAAACATAATCAACAAACTTCACATTTTAACACTACTTTTCACGATTCCCAAAAACAATTGAACGTTTTGCGCACCGTGAGAATCCCTTACTATCAGTTCTCGCAAATCGACAGATATTGGCTGTTATCTGAACTCGGCCCGTCAATTAGACGTTATCGGGTGAGTCGCGACCGAGACTCGCACTTTCCATTGGCGGCGTGTGTCGTGAGAACGGTGGTATGGGTATTACGCACGCGCGTGTCTTTACATTGTATGAGGAACTTGATAGAGAATTTAATGCAAATCGAAATAAAGTTATTAGATCCTTATTTTTGTTACGTTTTGTGTGTAAAAAGGCACATCACATAGTCGTTCACTAATTATACGTTATACGTAGGTATACGTTTCTATGACTGTCCTATTGGTCTCGTGGTCGCAAGCGCAACTGATAAATGTGGGGTCCCTGGGTCGATTCCCAGGTCGGGCAAAAAGTGTTATTGGGTTTTTCCATTAGGATTTGCTCAGTGGCAGCCTGGAGTTTGGAAGTTGGTGGTGTGACACACCCGTGTCTCGGAAAGCACGTAAAAGCTCTCTTACAAGTCAATTTACTTAAACAACGACCTGTAATTGGTGGCACTACATACTTGGTAGGTGATACCTATTGCTTAAGAGTTTCTATAATTGTCTAAGGAATTAGCAAAGGATGCTTTATGTTGAAAAAAATAACGTCCAGTTCCCGTTGCAACCATAAATTGAGGATATTAAGAATTTCTAACTAATATTTTGCTGTTTACATAAATTAATTAGTGTTAAATAGGTATATAAAAGTAGGTTTATATAGAAATCGAAGGGATGGACAAACTACAGTACATAATGATTAGCAGTAGATAACTAATTGGCGTAGATGGTTGGCGCATTGGCTGAGCGATTGGCTGCTTTGCTGCGCGTGTCGCGGGTTCGGAACCGGCACGGAACAAATATTTCTATGACCTTCGGGTAGTTGTTTTGGGTCTGGTTAATTCACTGAAGGGTTAGGCAGAGGTGTACCAATGTACACCCACAGTTCGCCGGATGTTTAGGTCCCATCTAATTTCGCACAAATCCTAAAGCTTTTAGCTCGACCTGAGAATCAAGCCCCAGACCTCTAGGCTAGAACACAGTTGATGTCTGGTATGTGAGATTATGTTTTTTTTGAAACTGCTAGTATCAGTAAAAAAAACATGTTAATTATACGATCCATTAAGTTTTTTTTCGTTGGAATTTCAGCTTCATAAATACGCAAGTTTCTATATACCATTAAATACGTTTCCAAAACAAAGGGATGACCGCCAAAATCAGCCAAAAGAATCAGCATAAAATACAGATAACCATAAAGGCACACCATACAGGATGGGGTGAACGCGATAAATCCCATAAACGGAGCGTTAGTAAGCATGGGGATGTAAAATGAGTGTTAGAGTATTATTATTACGGTCTCATCATGAGTTTAAATAGTATGGTGGTAGATTTTATCCAAATATTTTAGGGAACTAACCCACTACTCCCCCCTATTACATGGGTCCTAAAACATACTTACCGGCGAATGACTGGATGTAGGTACACCTCTGCCTAACCCTTCGTGGAATACATGCCTGAAAATGTTGCTTTCTTTTGACTAAACATTATAGTAAGTAATACTAGTGTTTGCCCGCGGCTTCGTTTGTGCAGATTTAAGAATTAATCACTACAGGAATATAAAAATGGGATAAAAATTATCCTTTGTGAGTTTTAAATTTCAGCTTATTGCTTTCACACATTTAAGGGTGAAAGAGTTACAAACTTTCATCCATGCATCCATATATCGTCACAAACTTACGCGTCTACAATTGTAAGTATACTAGGAGTAGTATTTTGCTTTTCACGTTAACTTTTCCAAGTCTTAGGATACTTTTGATTGAAGAATTTTCTTGATTTACCTATTTATGACCCAGAGAAACCTACTGCTGGACTTGTAGGTTATCATCGCTAGTGCACAGAATCATAAAATACCATTTGGAAACTTTTAAGCATGACGTTATAATTTAACTGACATATTATTATCTTATAACTGCCTCGGTAGCCTAGTGGTGCTAAGTGCGACTGCTACGCTAGAGGTCTTGGGTTCGATTCCTAGGTCGGGCAAAAAGTGTTATTGGGTTTTTCTATGAAATTCTCAGTAGCAGCTCGGAGTTAGGATTTGTGCCCGGTTAATGGCAATAGGCTCGCTATCACATGGGACCTAAACATACCGGCGAACTGTGGGTGCACATTGGTACACCTCTGCCAAACCTCCGGGGAATACAGGCGTGATGGTATGTTATGTTATATTATTATCTTCTAAAACAGAGATGAACCTGCAACCTCATCCAATCCAAGTTAATGAGGCGTCAACCAAACATAACATTACACGAACTTCCTGCAACACACGATACATCCTGTTTAACAATACGAAACAAAACAGACAGACGGACCTACATTCTATACACAAACAGGGTTGTCGCTTGTCACATTACCGCCCCGCCTGAAGGGTATTCACATGCAAAATTCACCGAACATTAGAGGCAGCCCTGACACGCGGAAGTGATATTTTTGACGGGTGCACCACAGAGTATAAATGTCTATGCTTTTTACTGAATTGGTGTCGTCACATTATTTTGATGGTTTGAAAGACATGTGAGGGTGAGTAGGGGAGTTTCTACTGAGTGTAGTGATCGTTGAATGAGGTAAAGCATTCGACCAAAGACTTGATAGGGTGGATTATAAAGGGATGGTATTGATTCCTCTTGATTCAATTTACTTGGTAACATTTGGTCCTAATTATCTTAGTAGGTATTAAGAGAAGACAGTCATCTTATCAACTGAAAGTCTGCCCATTATTTACAGTGTCAAATTATTAGTCGTATAGGTACTGTAGACACTGGCTGATTTAGCCATAACACCCCTTATTTCAGAAAAATATTCCTATAGATAAATTACGTTTTAAAATAAATCCTAACAGTTCGCCACGAGCGCTGATAGGACGCGATCTTGATATATTTAAATCTATACTAATATTATAAAGCTGAAGAGTTTGTTTGTTTCTTTGATTGAACGCGCAAATCTCAGGAACTGCTGGCTAGAATTGAAAAATTCTTTTTGTGTTGGATAGTCCATTTATCGAGGAAGGCTATGTAACATCACGCTACGACACACGGGAGTGGAGCATTAACCAATAACGTAACCTAATGCGGGTGAAAAAACTACGCAGATGAAGTCGCGACCAGAAGCTAGTATAATATAAATTAGTCAATTTATTATGATTCTACATGCTTTAAAACAACGTCGCTTTCCGCCGTTTCTTCCTTTGTACGCTTAGATCTTTTAAACAACGTAACGGATTTTTACCAATAGATAGAGCGATTCGAGAGAAAGGTTTATACGTATATACACGGATAACACGCTACAACCAACGGGAGCGGAGCAGTAACAGAAGACGTAACTGGAAGGGGGTGTAGCTAGTATGTAATATCATGAGAAGGTGTTTCAATTGTGTAGATTGGTTATCCCGGTACAAGTAACCCACATCTAGGGATTGCACTACTTATCACACGATATTGTGTCTAAAAACACGTGTTAATAAGTCTAAAATTACATGACATTGTAGAAGAATGACTACTAATGTTGGCAACGAAAATGCACCGGCGAATATTTTTGTGTGATTGGAATAAAAGGTGGTGGCGTAGTAGCCAAAAATAACAGTAATACGTTGGTTATGATATTCTAGATTCTAGCTGTTTAGATCGACAAGTGACGATAGTGTCGGAGTGAGCTTGGATAGATTGTTAGATATAAACTTTTTATGGTGTTATAGTCTAGCCACCTAGATTTAGTAAAGGTTAGAATTTACTAAATATTTGTGATTTCAAAATTTTGTTATAATTAAGTTACATCATTGCCCCGTTGGCCTAGTGGTCGTAAGTGCGACTAATAAGCTTGGGGTCCGTGGTTCGATTCCCAGGTCGGCCAAAAAGTGTTATTGGGTTTTTTATTTAGGCATTTTTCAGTAGCTCAGATAGCACGTAAAGCCATTGGTGCCGGCTGTCATTCGTAGATCTGTGACAGTCGGTACAGATAGTCAGGTGCCAGGAAGACTGACAACCAGACTTACCAAGAGGGATCGTGTTGCCCAGTAGTTACTGGGCCGACTGCCTATCTGACCTCCACAACCCAGTTGGGTTGTCGAGGTCAGCTAAGCAGTCGGTCCATTTAAAACCCTGGTATTCAGCCTGCATCCGGTTAGACTGGAAGCCGACCCCAACATAGTTGGGAAAGAGCTAGGCAGATAATTAGACAGATAGTGAAATATTTTTGAGAATAGTTTTAGCAAAACTTTTGTTTAGATCTTCAGATGATTTTAGTAAATGTTTCGTCCTATCCTGTGGGATTGGTATTTGGTGTTTTGGGTAAAATACTTAATAAACTTTCCTCATGTTGGAAATTAATTTAAGGGGCTATCCGAACACAGGACACCGTAAAACACACATTTGTGTGTGTCGTCATTTGTAGTTGTCGTGTATTTGTCTAGCGTATTGGTACATATTACAAGCCTGAAAAAAAATTGAGTGTATTGTCAAGGGTCCAAAGAAAAGACTTACCTATAAATATTTCATAAAAGTATAATAGTATCATGTTGAAAAAAACGTAAAGGAGAGCATAATAAAATTATTTCGACGCATTCATCTCAGAATCTTGAGCGTCAATTAAATAATTTTATGTAATGATATTATAGGCAATTAAAGGAAAGAGAAGTGTATTTTTTTCACAATTTAAAGAAAACTTCAAAAGTACTGTTATTTTTGTGGTTATCCGATTCAACTAACATCAAACGTATCGCTATTTTGAACCTTATTTGTTGCCACTTACTTTTATTGTCAATTACCTAAACATTTGCTTACGACAGGGCCTTAAGTAGGTTTGATAGTGTTAATAACTTTTATAGCTAAATTATAAATTGATCTTTAACGATGTGCTAGAATTCTGTCAATATTTTTGCGACGTAGTTAAATGCAGTAGGTATGTTAAGCATTTATCGATAGCACCATTTATATCAAACAATATTCTCGTTATGGCACATCAAATTTAATATAAAGCCACCATATCACGGTATCAATCAATTTCGAAGCAAGTTGGTCCTTTGTCGCGCACTACCTATCTGTCGCAATCTGTCACGGCTGCGCTTGCGACTCGAAGCATCGTGATCGTTACATAGATAAACATCTCTATTTTTTTCTGTCTCGTGACTCTCGGTCTTTATTTTTTTTTTTTCTTTCTAGCTTTTTTTCGGCGCGTGCGTGTTACCTGTTTGTGTAATCAAATATCTGTTTAGTGACTTTCTTTTGAAAGTTAATTGTGGTAGGATGTGATGAGATAGCATATGAATTGGTTTTCTAAAATATAAAAGGATAACTCTTCTATCATCGCGCTTGTATATGTCCCCAGAGGGTTAGGCAGGGGTGTACCAATGTACACCCACAGTTCGCCGGTATGTTTTTAGGTCCCATGTAATAGGGGGCGAGCCTATTGCCATTAACAGGGCACACATTGTAACTTCGAGGTGCTACTGAGAAATGCATAGAAAAACCCGATTACACTTTTTGCTCGACCTGGGAATCGAACCCAAGACCTCTAGCGTAGCAGACGCGCTTAGGACCACTGGGCTAACGAGACAGTTAGGACTCTTTTGGTCTTTATATTTGATATTATTCAATGGCAATACTTCCGAATAATTGACGACACGGTTGGAGCAGTGGCTGAGTAATTGGCTGTTGCGCTGCGTGTCGTGGGTTCGATTCCCGCAAGGAACAAAATTAAATACTATTGCCTACAGATAGTTGTTCCGGGTCTGTGTATGTGAGTTTCTATGGTAGTAACCCACGATACAGAAAAATCCTAGTGTGATGCAACGTTTGAAAAAAAAACACCTTATTCCCAAACAAGTATAGTAAGTTATTGTAAAGGCCCATATTTAATCAAGAAAATTTAATGTGACAAATTGTCAAGCGTGTAAACTGTCACGTGACTGCCACTTTAATTTTTCTGACGAGATACCGGGGGTCAGTCATTCAAAACCTATGTCTAATTAATTCTCTAATACAAAATATGGTTTCGTATAAGTTGCATACATAGATTGAAAGGCTACAAATATCCAGTTAATCACAGCGAACCACTAATTCTAAACTCCATTAAAACATCACACTTAACCACTATTAATAACTGAACAAATCTCTAAAGAAAGCCCACAGCGTGTCTTAACCCAAATCTAAAATACATTTTGAAAAATCCATACAAAAACACACATTGCGCACTTGTTTACGGGACAAACTCTATGGCGACGGAGGGGGGAGGAGGTGAGGTAAAGCGGGGTGGGATCGGGCACACCACAGTCGCAACAGAAATAGAGTTTGACGTTTGTATCCGCGGTGGCGCCTGTTCATTGTCAACATTTACAGAGTAGTGTGAAGATCAGAGAGAGGTGTTGAGTTTGGTTGGACGTGGACTTTTTCGGGGAGGTGCATTTTGAAAATAAGTGATGGTTTTGGTTATCTGCTTTAGCTTCTTGATTACATTTGTAATCTTTGTCATAACAGTGGGCGCTAGTTGAAATTTAAAAAAACCCAAAGAGCCGAAAGGCTTTTACGACATATTTGAACGTCATTTAGAAGAGAAAATTAGAACTGTCTAAAAGGTAGTTTCGTATGAAGAATGATGAGAAAGTACCTCCTTACGTACTCTTTTAAAAAATAGTTTTACTATAGTTTATTTAGGTACATTATTTGAATAATATGTATGTACTATAATAGATGTAAAGAAAAATAATCAGTGTATGATCCAATTATTAAGAGTTAATAATCAATTATTGTGTAAACAAGACGTATTAGTGTCGAAAAATCATTAAGTTATTTATGTAACTTAATAAAATCGAATATTTCACATACATACCATCACGCCTATATTCCCCAAAGGGTTAGGCAGAGGTGTAACAATGTACACCCACAGTTCGCCGGTATGTTTAAGTCCCATGTAATAGGGGGCGAGCCTATTGCCATTAACCGGGCACAAATCCAAACTCTGAGCTGCTACTGAGAATTTCATAGAAAAACCCAATAACACTTTTTGCTCTACCTGGGAATCGAACCCAAGACCTCTAGCATATCAGTCGCGGTTAGGACCACTAAGCCAACGAGGCGGTTAATATATATTTTTATATAGTGTAGGTTTTTTTTAATTGTCAAATAATTATTTTTATTATAAACTTTTCATTTAAAAATGGACATCTCTGTCCGCATACCCTACTCTGTACACCTAAGGAGGGCGCGTTAAAATTGAAAATAAATTCAATATCAATTTGAGCACGAGCCAAGTGCTGTATCGCGTTTGTGTCGATACGTGACGTTTATGTGCCCACTCGACACCGACACACTAGGGTTACCTACTTTATTATATTATAATAATAATAATACCAGCTCAATATTGTCTCACTGCAGGAAAAGGCTTCTTCTCATACAGAGATGGCACGAGCATTGATCATCGCGCTTGCTGAAGGCGGATTGTATTTCAGAGTTATACAAATTAAGTCCAGGATTCCTTCTTAAAGACTTCACCAGTACCTACTCTGTGCGACGCCTTTTAGATCCCATCTCTAAGGAACTTGTAAGGGGCTATTCCTTGAACCTCGCTGAGTAGTGTACCACGTGAACACTGTACTACCGTCTTGTATGATGTCACTTTGGTGAGCGGACTACCTATTCTGGGAGACGGTGACTTCAAAGTTCCACCTGCCTTGAGAGAGGCAGATGGGGTTTCAGCATGTTAGGCATTGAAGCGCTTACCTCCTAGACGCCTTCTTTCCCTAACGGAACTAAACCATTTGATATTTTTTGAGGATTAATAATGTCAACAAATTTGACAACAGACTTCTTGATTTTCATTTTCCTGACAACCCTGTCACCTATGTAGGTTTAGTTTTAATAGGAGTTCATCGTTTATCTATCGTCGTACATTCTTTAACTAAAACGGAGATTAAAATTTATTGGAATTCATTTGGGTTTGGACAACAACTGTCAAAATAATGTAATCCAACATTATGATGAGCGTGGTATAATATCTTTTTATTTGATGATGTTAAAATATGGAGCACCATGGGGCATTGGGGGCATTGATTGGGGTAATGGGTACATCAATCGGGATCAGCAATTTTTATTTTTTGAAAATAATATTTGGGAACTGCCTCGTTAGGCTAGTGGTAATAAACGTGACTGGTAGGCTAGAGGAGGTTTAATTCCCAGGTCGGCCAAAAAGTGTTATTGGGTTTTTCTATGAAATTCTCAGTAGATTTGTGCCCGGTTAATGGCAATAGGCTCGTCCCCTATTACATGGGACCTAAACATACTGGCGAGCTGTGGGTGTACATTGTTACACCTCTGCCTAACCCTTCGGGGAATACAGGCTTGATGGTATGTATGTATATTTGGGAATGTCAAAAATAATAATGACGAAAAGATTTTAAAGTAGTCATGAATTTTTACGTCATCGGTGTAACGACCGCCATAAAACTTTAATTATCAATTAAGCGTTTGTCGGGGATTTCGATATTGATCAAAATGCTGGAAACGCAAGCTTTATTTTATAATATTAATGTTGAAGTGGCATTGAAAGATGAAAAACTTGGCTTAGTAAGCCAATACTTCAGTTTTGGTAATTCTCCCTGTATCTGTAAGTTTATCAAAAAATTAATAATTCCTCATGTTTTTAAAGATATAGTCTTGCAGCTTAATTCAGAGGCATTTGTCAATTTGACAATTATTAAACATTAATTAACAACAAACATAAACATGAACATTACTAACACTTAAAACCATGGATTATTTATTTCCGTCAAAATCCTTCGAATTGAGATGGTAAGTGTGTTTTGTAGTTACCGCACTGGTCATATTTTACGATAATACTACATTTATCAATATTACATATTAATCTATCCATGAACTGCCTCGTTGGCCTAGTGGTCCTTAGTGCGACTGCGACGCTAGAGGTCTTGGGTTCGATTCCCAGGTCGAGCAAAAATTGTTATTGGGTTTTTCTGTGAAATTCTCAGCAGCAGCTCGGAGTTAGGATTTGTGTCCGGATAATAGCAATAGGCTTGTCGTGATGGTACATATTAATAAAAATAAAATGACCCCTGCTGCGCTAAGCTTGTGTTCGTTCGGGCTAATCTCAGGAACTGCAGTTCAGATTTTCATACGGTTTTCACTAATAGAATGAGGAATTAATTATCTAGAAAGATTATGGGCAAAAGTATAACATTTAAAAAAATTGGTTACCTAGATAATAATTACCTTTGTGAAGCCGAATAAAATTAACGTCATAAGTAAATCTATACAACCCTAATAACACGGCTTTAGCTGAAGATCGATGCGTATTGGAAGATGTACAGGCAGGTTTTATTTATAAGAATGTATCAGAGACGTCCGTATTGACACGGACGTTCCGACTAGCTCTCATGTCTCAATTTAGACGTATGGAAATTAATATCTACAAAGGAATGTTTGTTTTTTTGAAGTAAGAAATCGTTTGCAACAGTTTCCATTCAAAAATATATTAGAAGACTATTTCTTAATGTCTGATTAGGCACTACTCTACTAGGTAATTTAAAAATATTAGTCAAAGATTCCGAAGTCATCAGATGTAAGTCATTTTAAAAAGAAAATGAGGTAGGTAACAGCACTAGGATCTTGGAATAATTGAAAATTTTGAGTGTCTACTTTACTTATATGAAATTCTCAGTAGCAGCTCGGAGTTAGGATTTGTACCCGGTTAATGGCAATAGGCTCGCCTCCTATTACATGGGACCTAAAACATTCCAGCAGACTGTGGGTGTACATTGGTACAACTCTGCCTAACCCTTCGGGGGTAATAAGTACATACATACATATATGTATGTACTTATTACCGTTCAAGAAAGTACAGCCCAGTGGCAGACGCACGGACAGACTGGTCTTAGGCCCCGTTGTACCCTTTTAAAATAAAACTCTAAAAAGGAAAAAAGCTGTAGATATTCATTGATATCTTTATACTAAATTCCTGAAACTGTACACTGGATTCTCACACTTTGAAAGCCACAGAGAATGTCCAACATACATAAACAATTTTAAATCCCATGAAACACTTTGTTCTTGGAATACTGAAGCCAACAAATATGTCCTGTATTGTTGTTTTAAGATGATTAACGATAATTGTTGGACGTATGTATCGAGGTTTCTGTGTTGGATTAATACTGTTTAGTAGTGGTTTATTTATATCAAGATTCAGTGTAATTCTTTATTTTATACTAGCTTATGCGCGCGACGTCGTCCGCGTAAATTTCGGTTATTGCAAACGAAAATAGACACAAAATAAAAAGTATCCTACGTCCTCTTTTGAAATCAAATTTCATCAAAATTGGTTCAGCGGTGTAGTCGTGAAAGCGTAACAGACAGACAGGCTTACTTTCGTTATAATACTAGCTTATGCCCGCGCCTTCGTCCGTGTCAAAGTTGGTAATTTAACTGCCTTGTTAGCCTAGTGGTTCTAAGCGCGACTGCTACGCTAGAGGTCTTGGGTTCGATTCACAGGTCGAGCAAAAAGTGTTATAGGGTTTTTCTATGAAAATCTCAGTAGCAGCTCGGAGTTTGGATTTGTGCTCGGTTTATGGCAATAGACTCGCCCCCTATTACATGGGAATTAGCCATATCGGCGAACTGTGGGTGTACATTTGTACACCTGTGCCTAACCCTTCGGGGAATACAGGCGTGATGGTATGTTACGTAATGTTTCTCAGTGCTGAATTTTATCCAGATCTGTTCAGCCCTTTAAGTGAGAAAGAGTAACAAACATCCATCCATCCATCCATACTTACAAACTTTCGTGTTTATAATATTAGTAGGGAGGATAAGTATGTATTGTGAAAATGATAATTATCGATTCATGTCTATTTCTGCCGTGAAGCATCGCCGCTGTGTTCCGATTTGAAGAGTATGGGTGATATTAATTGAAATGGGCCCGTAGGATAATTCTGAAAGCTACATAGACGAAGACGCCAGCAAAAGCTCGGACAAGCCAACTGGGGGCGATAGATTGGTTGAGAAGTACTTTAATACGGTTAGATGTTATAGATATATATTTCTTAGTGTGGATAATTTTAGTTATTTAATATATTTTATTTATGTAATTGCATTAAATACTTTTTTCAAGTATCAAATTTTGAATTTTTACATTAATTTAATAATTTCCACCTTCCACGTTATCTCTTCACCTCCTTTGGTTGACTGGTAGAGAATGCCTAAGGCATTGAGACCGCTTCTGTACTTTTTGTTGCATACAGTTTTAAAAAAATACGAATTGTTAAAATATCCCACATATTGCCGAAAACGTTAATTTGTAAGAAACATAGTTAAAATATTTATTAACACTACATTTGGCAAAGGTATATTAAGGTAGATACAGTAAAACACAGAATATTGTTGACGTAAATCTAGAGGATGTTGCTATTTATTTCCTGTTTACATTTGACTGCGCTAAACAATTTCAGACATCACACAATTTAACAAGAGTACATGTTAACAGCCAGCCAATATTGTTGATACACATTTGTTATTGTTACAGTTTGAATCATAGTTGTTAAAACGATAAATCAAGGGTTAAACTAACAGAAATCTGTATCTAGTTTATGAAACTCAGGTAATGTTGACTTTACTGACACACTTTCTAATATATAACATATACAATAACATACCTGGCTAGGATAGGCATACAGGCTAGGATAGGTCGTAGGGCTTAGGATCTCGTTAAAGTGAACAGGCTTCTTCTGGATAAACTCACTCCATCCTCGACTTTGTTTTTGTCACCTCTGAACTAGATTACACTCAAGAGCATATCCACAGCAAATCAAAAAAAAAGAATGCCTTCTATGAGATAGGATAAGTTTATTTAATTATCAGTAAAGAAAGCTTCACAGTTCTTGACTAATAACGATTGGTACGATAGCAACCGCGCTTAGGACCACTAGGCTAATGAGGCAGCTACTACAATAGGCTGAGGTACAATACAACATATATAATGTTGTAGGTACAATACAGTATAGTGTAGATAGGTCACTTTAAACTGAGCTGTTACTGTATACTGCTCCGTTAGTCACGTGGTTACAAGCGAGACTGCTGATCGTGATGTCCTGGGTTCGATTTCCAGATAGGGCAAAGTGAAATTAAGTTTTTCTTTTAGGAATTTCTCTCTAGGAATTTGGGAAGTTGGTGTGACACCCCCAAGCATCGGAAACCATTTAAAGTCATTAGTCCTAAACTTGAATTCACTCTGGTCGTGTCGATTGGAGTCCTATTGGACCGCTTAAATTGGGAAAAATATCTGCTTTAATAAAAAAAAAAAAATTATAAACTTAAAAGACAGTTTTTGTTTGAAAATATACATTTTTGTTAAAGATCACCCCGAGGTAGTCTATGGCTGCCATTATTAACTTTTCTAAATCTAATTACCATCTCGCGATGGGGTTAACATTGATTCTATGTGCATCTAATAAGGAAGTTGTCTCCTCTGCCAATTTCCCTAAAACCCCAGCTGTAGGGTGTGATATACGTGCCGGGGTCCGTCGCCATACATAAATAATGAGCATGTCCATCTGATGGTAATCGCGACCTCCGGAGATTTAACACTTTTTGTTGCGACTGTCCAGTCAGGTACAGGTTGTTGTTTTAATGACAGTATTTCTTTTACTTTTTTTCGTCAAAGGACTGTAAAATGTCTTTATCATGATTTAAGCATGTATCTTCGTCATTACAGCTTATAGACGTCAACAGCATAGGGACCAGATAAAATATAAAAAAAAAAATGGAAAATATATTGATCTGCGTTGCGACGCTTGTATTATATATGTAGGAGGGAAGACTATTATACATCTATAAATAATATTAGTCTAATATTATTCCACTGCAGGACAAAGGCCTCTTCTTATACAGAGAAGACACAAGCATTGATGGTCACGCTTGCTCAAGGTGGATTGACGATTTCAGACTTATATTTGCTACATGTTTAGCTATCCTCACGATATTTTCCTTCACCAATGTCAGTGATATCCAAGATAAACTTAGAAAGTACATAAAAGAAATACAAAAAAGTAACATTGCTCAAAATATCAATTTGTATGTCTTCAATCAATGGCCTCCATTTTATTTTAATATCGTCGTAACAATTTATATCAAAATATGTTTTACAATGTTTATACAATATTCAAGGCGCTTGTGTCTGAAACAGGCATACCAGAAGTAGGAGCTTAGGTTGCAAATATCAAACAATGAGTCAAGCTGTTGAAACAGTAGGTGTGTCAGCAAGGCTCTGAGCAACATGAAGTAGGAACGTGCTGGGCTAAAGTTCATCAGTAAATAAGTAATGACAGCAGTTAGCTCATTGGAATAATGTATCCTTACATAGTATAAAACAAAGTCGTTTCCCGCCGTCTGTACGCTCAGATCTTTTTAACTACGCATCGGATTTAATGCGTTTTCATCAATGGATTGGATGATGGATTTAAGAGGAAGGTTTATACGTAGGATAGAACACCACGATGCAATCAACTGGATTGGAGTAGTATCCAAAGAGGTAACAGAGCGCGGGTGCCCACGGTGTCACCCGCGTATATTGCTAGATTATTATAACGATATACGAAGTGTTTGTGTGTGTGTTACGACGCAAAAACGACGGGGTGTTATAAATTTGACGTATCTGTGTGTGTGTATGTGTGGTATGTGTGTGTGTGTGTGTATGTGTCTCTATGGCACTGTAGCTCCCGAACGCATGAAGCGATTTTGATTTAGTAGTTTTTTTGTTTGAAAGGTATATTAGTCGGGAGTGTTCTTAGCTATGTTTGATGTAAATTGATTCAGCGGTTTCAAAGTTATTAGCTCTTTTGTTAGCTACGTTTTCATGATCCAGTATAATATGGAGATGATTGTAAAATAAACACAACAAGCAACGTGGATCGAAAGAACAAGTTGACTGCAACTAATGTTGACAATATTGTGTCATAAACAATTTCTTTTAACTAATGTGAAACAGTGAACATCCTCGCATACTATCTCTCACAATTATGTCCCTATTCAACTACATTCACTACACTCTCTAATGAAATACAGAAATAAAAAAAAAAATACAAAAATACAGCATTTTCACTTCACAAACATATACACATTTATTTTATAAATTCCCCATTCATCCATCTTCCTTCCACTCTAAAAATAAAAATTCTAAACCATTCCAGTATTCATACAGCCGTCAAAACTGACAGTACAGTTTGACATCAGCCTGTAGACGTGGTAGGGTTGCCGCAATGTATCGCGATAATATGGGTATATTTCAAAGACACCTATTTTATTCAGTAGCCAGGATATGTGTTCGACATTGATTTATTTATTGTTATCTGCCTCACCCCTTAGCGATAGGGTTTGAAGACAGATACTTTTGGAAGTATTGAGTATCTACTGGGGTTGGTTTTGGTAAGCGAAACATAATATTTTATAGCAAAAAAAATAATTGAAGTGTGTTATTAAAGGGACAGTTTCCGGAGGTTGATTAACGACCAATTTCTAAACATAGTCTCAATTTGTCAAACAACTTCTAATTTGCCTACAGTTTTGACAAGTTTTTGACATTAGTTGGCGCTAAGTTGAGATTGCTACTGCATTTTCTACGTTTTTAATTACTGTAAGCTTGACATAATTGTAACTGATCTGAGATACGGAAAGTAAAAGACACACACATACGTATACTATCACGCCTGTATTCCCCTAAGCATTAGGCAGAGGTGCACCAATGTACACCCACAGGTCGCTTGTACGTTTTTAGGTCCCATGTAATAGAGGCGATCCTATAATGGCAATAGGCTAACCGGGCACAAATCCTGCTACTCACTCCGAGCTGCTACTGAAAATTTCATAGAAAAGTTTAAAAACACTTTTGCTCGTCCTGGGAATGAAACCCAAGAACTTTAGCGCAGCATTCGCGCAATGTAAAAGACACATCGTATAGACATAGTAATTTAAAGTAAATAATTAAATTATTGAGAGATTGAAGGTTGAATTTTTTTGCAGAAGTAGTGTCCATTACACAGTGTCTTATCGGTGTTTTACATCTTCACTGGGTTATTCACCGAGGAAATGAAAGACACACCGCGGCCCGGGAAGGTAGAGGGCATTAGAAGGGATACGGATGGGTTTTAACCTATTGACCGCCGCAGTCATGTATAGATGACAAACCAAAATGTGCCTAGTACGCCACGGTCACGATCACATGACAGATTGTTAAATGTAAATAAAACTCGTAAAACAACATTGATATAATTCCGAACTCACTACTATTTTGTAGGTATTAAAGGGTGAGTTCGTAGCTTGGCGCTGAGGGCACGTTTTTGCTTTTGTGACGCGGCGGTCAAAAGGTTAAGCAGTAAGATTCTGATACTCCCTCCGCTCCGCCCAGAGCGGAACAAGTCAATTAATGATATCCTATCCATAAAAAACACCACAAAATCACCAAAAATAAAAAAAAAACGTATTTTCCAGATCGATTCCGGTCACGGCGGCTAATCTTAATGCAGACCTGCCAAGTACGTAGGAGATATTATACTGCACAAGTGTGTGCGCAAACACAGGGGAAACCCCTTTTCCTTCACTCTCATAGACCGATCGGACGGCAATCCGACACAACTGTGGAGAGATCAAGCGCAGGACCAACGGCTTTAAGTGCTTTCCGAGTCACGAGGGTGCCACACCACCAGCTTCCAAACTCCGGGCTGTTACTGAGAAATTCCTAATGGAAAAACCCAATAACACTTTTTGCCCGACCTGGGAATCGAACCCAGGACCCCACGCTCAGCAGTTACGCTTGCGACTACTACCAACGGGGCAGTACCAAAAATAACAAACTGCTCGAGGAGTGATGACCTATGATGAGCAAAATTATCCTAAAAGTCATACTTCATTTAATGATTCCCCAAAGAAAAACTCAACACACAAACTACTTATTAGCTAACATAAAAATTGATTACAAATCTCAGTCTAAGCATAATAAATAACAAACAAGTAGATATCAATCAGTAAAAAGAATGTGTTAAGGAAGCCAAACCGTCGACGGACGGTAGTTTGAAATAAAAATGTTAGTGTATCGATCATATTAATGAAAACGTGAGTTTTATCACGAGATGCTAACTATTATGTACGTTTTTATATTTTGTACAATAATATATTGTGTGATGGTCACTAATTTATTGTATAAGATTTGTCCTCCAATTGTATTTATTAGTGCATAAAATCAGTGTTAAAATTTGATGTGTATTTTTAATAGATATTTTATCCGCGAAAAATTACGATTTTCCATTTAAATCGACCATAGTTATAAAATCTATGAATGCAGTTAGCAACAATTCAAAAAGTTAATGACAGCACATTTCCTGTTAGCTACAATGGTTCATGTGCTCTTACTACCTAGTCGTACGTAGTATATAAAACTTACATAATAAATACGGCAGTGAATTTGTTTGTTACGCTTCCACAGCTAAACTACAAAAGCGATTTTAATTAAACTTGGTAGAGACTAAGCACGATACCCATAAAAGGACATAGGCTACTTTTGAATCCATTAATTTGTTTGCAGACAACGCGACAGTCAAAAGCTGGTTCTAAATATTTTTAGGGTTCCGTACCTCAAAAGGAAAAAACGGAACCCTTATAAGATCACTTTGTTGTCCATCTGTCTGTCAAGACCCTTTATATCGGGAATGCGTGAAAGAATCCAGTTGAAATTTAAACCGTATAGGACGGTCCCATAAAGTTGTGAAAAAATCAAACTTCTAAGGTTACGTAAAAAAAAGATACTGCCGTTTATTCAGCAAAAAAGGCATATTTCAACACTCTCAAAGGAATCAAAACTCATAGAGTAGTTCCCGTTGACTTAGAACTATGAAGTTTGGCAAGTAACATCGTTATAGACCACAAGTACAAGAAAGAATCTCGAGACTATACATTTGTAATTATATCTTAAAAAATAAGGGGTCTATATTTTTTAATAGGAGTCGGAATTTCAAATTGAGGCTACAAATGGAGTATCGTTTGAAAGGGCTTGATGTGCACATTGCATAATATTTTTATTTATTCATTTAATTATTTTTTATTTATAATGGAAAAAACAAAATATCGTTCCCGTCTCTCTCCGAAGCGTGTGAAACGAATAATTTAAATTAATTTTATTTGAAATAATTATACCTAATACTTAGATATCTAAGTGAATTTTAGTAGATAAATAAATATACAATTTATTTAATTTACTATTTATTTATTTTAATAAACTATTTATTTAATTCTGTAATTTATAATGATCTTACGTACGGACCCTTCAGTGGGCAAGTCCGACTCGCACTTGGCCGGTTTTTTATACAAGATTTCAGTTTAGTGATTTACATTTTGTTATATGCAAGTTCAATTAATTATTCAAACTACTTATTCCTGGTCGTAATTGCGCAAGAGTTTTAACACCTGACACAACAATACTTGTTCCTAGATCAGCTTTGATTACATCAACATTAAACGATTTATTGCCATTAAAATTATTCCCTGTAATTGATTCCATTCTTGTTAACAATACAGTTCACGCATATCATTTCGTGCCATTCATTCATTCAGTGAGATCACTTTATCACTAACTTTTTGCTTTACTGGAATACTAGTATTATGTTTATTTATACCTAGGGCTGCCATATGTCTGGGTTTCCTAGGATTTGTCCTAGTCTAGAGAGAGACCGGGAGGGGTTTTCAAAAATGTACGTGTGAAACCCAGACACGTCTTTTTCAGGGGAACCCGATTAATTGAAAGATAAGCAATAAATTAAAATTACAAAAACATGAAAGGTAAGCGATGTTTCTTTTTAAAAATATTTTTCTTTGATATTCGGGAAAAAATCTCAAAATCAAATTTTGAAATTAAATAATTTTGTTATTAAAATTTTCTGTTATTTTTGGGTTCTTAAGGTTTTGGTGATGGTAGCCCTATTTATACCTAATGAATGTGTGGGAATAAAGTTTTCGTCCAACCGTTGATGGTAACCCTATTTATGTTCAATGATTGTATGGGAATAAAGTTAGTCAGTACTTCGTGATATAGTCATGATTTGATGACGTATTTGCGTCCCGATCCTTGTATAATTGCTGAGAAGTCGTGAACTCTTCGAGTGTTACTTTTGCGTAAATGGCTGATTGTGCTGTGACTAATCGTGGGCTTGTTTCCATTGAACAACGTTTTGTCTTGCCGTGTCGACGGTGCGTTCGTGTTCTACGCGCGCATCAAAGAGATGTCAGTAAAAGGAAGGAGCCACTGAGGGCCAATGCCTGCCGGGGCTGCGGGTTTTTCGTAAGAGATACCGCGCCCCCGGAACGCAAAGGGCACAAGAAGGGACATGGGTGGGTTTTAGTCAGTAAAAGTCTGACACTTCCTCCCACCCAGGGCGGGAGAAGTTATTTGATGATTTCCCACCCCCAAAAAAAAAAAACGTTTTGTTTTGGGGTCGTTTGTATTGTGTAACAGTGTATTTGGTTTTGACCTTGTATGTGTGTCTTAGATGTTTTTATTGTAAAAGCTAATGATTTGTTTTGCTCAATTTATTTATTTTAATTATCTAGTTCTCATGCGATAGAAACCAGTCTGTTAGTATTTTTATAATTCTAGAATTTTAAAGCCAAAAGTATTTTATTTTGCTTGTATTTATTCGATGTAAACAACTAGTTGTGCCCGTGACTTTACTTAATTATTTTAGAATATCAGATCGATTCCAATTCAAAAAATCGTCAAATCCTCAAATAATACTAACATCTCGAAAGTTTTGGAGATCTTTCCTTAACTATAACGGTAAATACACAATATCATTTTGAAATGCTTGAAATGTTATAGGAATCTTGATAATAATACAATACAACATAGTTAATTACAAATCTCGTATCGTGAGACAATGGGGCTAAAACCTATCTCAGCGCACGTCCTTTACGCCAAACGAGGACATTCGCACGTCTCGCATTATACACAGTATTGCTATTAGCATAGCGAATGCATTATTACATGTCATGTGCAATTCTAACTCGCGTTGATAAATATCTCTAAACATTTGATAGCAATAGCGATTTGTTCCTTACTAATTGCTGGGTGATTCGTAATTCGTGCTTGTTATTTTAAATTGTGGTTGCTGCTTTAGGTTTGAGATGTATATAGATAATGTTTGTGGTACTGTTTAGCACGATTGGCATTAATCCTTAGAATAACTAGTACTTGACGGTGTCAGACTTCCAGGTCAATCTGACATGTGTATATTTCCAAACGCATTCCACCCTAATCTCACAGACATCACATACCATCACGCCTGTATTCCCCAAAGGGTTAAGGCAGAGGTGTAACAATGTACACCCACAGTTCGCTGGTATGTTTAGGTCCCATGTAATAGGGGGCAAGCCTTTTTCCATTAACCGGCCACAAATCCTAATACTTGATAATCCTATTACATGGGACCTAAACATACTGGCGAACCGTGGCTATACATTGGTACACCTCTGCCCAACTCTTCGGGGAATGCAGGCATGATGGTATGTGTATATGTATGTATTGCAATGTCTGCGTTTTGAACTCCATCTGTAATGTATAGAAGAAGTCACACTTAATGGTCACATAGTCACATTGCCTTCAAACTAATAAGATAAGCATTTTTTCATACATATTCTATTGCTACCCACACACCTACAGTTTCATATACTTACGATTACAATAATTGATGACTCTGTCTGTCTGTGCGTTGATTACCACTAGACGAATCACACCATCGCACCCTTTGACCCAATACTTGACAAATGGCTTTAAAATTGTATTATAATTTCAATAGAAGCCTACTACCAACGTAAAAGAAACTTTGAATCATTACGTGAGAGTATAGTTTCGTTTGGTGAGCGATAATTTAAAGTGTTTTTATTTTAATTTGAGATGTTTTTTGGTTGATAGATTCTGGTTTGTTAACTTTTTTGATTATATTCGATTATGGGCTTGTTATTGTTATAAATAAGGTTTCTGGAGTTTATATTTTGAAGGATAAGGGACTTTGAAATAGCACAACTAATATTAGAGTCGTCTAAAGTAGACCATGACTATTAACCCAATTTATCATCATCTATCATCAATAGGCCTGTAGTCGAACGTATGCTGAATAAATACCAGTATTTGACAAGAAGCAAATGTCTGTCAGACCTCCACAACCTAGTTACCAGTAACTGGATACCACCAGTATCTACACAATACCCCTTGGTTAGACTGGTAATCAGACTTTCTACTGGCGTCTGAGTACCCATGGAACTATCACACTACCAATTTTCAAACTCCGGGCTACAACTGATAAATTTGTAATGGAAATACCCTGTACCACTTTGCTCGAAGAAATTGAACCCAGGAACCCTACTAAACCATAAAAGAATTTAAAAGTACAAACTGCCCCGTTAGCCTAGTGGTCCTAAGCGCGACTGTTACGTTAATGGCGATAGGCTCGCCCCCTATTACATGGGAACTTAACATACCGGCGAACTGTGGGTGTACCAGTGTATACAGGCTTGATGGTATGTATGAATTTAAAAGTAACTCAGAACAAATAACTATTATCATGCAGTACAAAAAGTTCAGCAGCTGCTATTAAAAAAATAACTTCAATAACCCGACGACTTCCTTCCACAATGTACCAATCAGACCTCAACAAACCACAAAAGATAAAAATCCAATTTATATAAGAAGACAATTCTCACTTAAAAGGTCTCATGATAAAAAACCTAGTCATCCAACACGGGACGATAAACCGACTTTCCTATCATCTATCAATCGTACATGGAGATGCCAGCAGGGGTCTACTATTAAATTCGTCATTTCCCACCAGCGAACACAGTGAACACAATAAAACACTGTGAAGCAATCTCCTTACAAACAATTGAAGGTGGAAACGACACAGTGTTTGTAGATGGAATAGTGTCTTTCAACAAATAAAAAAAGACCTACGACATCTTAAATAGAAAAAACAATTACATTCATGACATCTCACAGTGAGTTTTTTGGTCGCCATCTTGATCTGGTGTTTCGACATTGAATGACAGTATTAATTTCATTTTGAATTACCGCATGCAGAGCGACTTATATATAGACTGTGTCTTGGGTGCGTAGGATTTGCTTAATTTCAAACATCTATATAAAGGACCTGACTCGTTGTTCTAAATGCGACTACTACGCTAGAGGTCTTGGGTTCGATTCCCAGGTCGAGCAAAAAGTGATATTAGGTTTTTCTGTAAAATTCTCAGTAGCAGCTCGGAGTTAGGATTTGTGCCCGGTTAATGGCAATAGGCTTGCCCCCTATTACATGGGACCTAAACATACCGGCGGACTGTGGGTGTACATTGGTACATCACTGCCTAACCCTTAGGGGAATAGAGGCGTGATGGTAAAGGAAGATGAAAAAATGTAATGGAGCTTTAGACTGAAAAAATGAGACATTAGTGAGAGAAGAGAAATAATAGGCTGTAGTATAGAATATATGAGATTACAAGAGGCAATCAGCATGCAATAGCGTCTTTTTTTACTAAATAAGTGGGATTGAATATTTGTGGTCGTCGACTACTTTGTACAAGCAGAAGCTAAATCAAATCAACCTTAAGGATATCGATAATACCGGGAACGTACGTTTTAGGAACGTTCGCATTCCAATCAAAGTGTCAATCTATCAAAAATACCTCTATTTTACATACATTTCTGACAAGATTTTGAGTTTGATGGTCTCTGAGATAAGATTGCGAGTAGAATTAGAAAGTTTTTATTGCGAGAATTGGCCTTCAGATTTTGCAGAAGAATATATTTTGAAAACTGTCTCTCTGTGTGAAAAAAGTCAATAAGTAAGTCAGCATAGATTTTGGAGAATGTAAAAATTTTAAGCAAATATCAGTCACTGGTGTGTGTGTTTTTTTAAGAAGAAGTCAAGATCTACTGTCTACATAAAAAAAAATTGACTAACTGCCTAGCTTTTTCCCAACTATGTTTGGTTCGGTTTCCAGTCTTACCGCAGATGAATACCTGTGTTTTACATGGAGGGACTGCATTTTCTCTGACCGCCACAACCCAGTACAGTATACAGTATTAAGTAATAATTTAACACACGCACAAATTAAATCAAGCCAACGTTAAGTGTATAAATAAGACCAGAAGCTTATCTAACCAAAATAAAATTATTTAGAATATCGTTAAGCTAGAAAAGTTTAGATAGATCTCGTATAATCGATATACCGATACCGGTACCAATCTCTACACAGTTACAACACTATCGATGAGAACACCTGGCCATCACTAGTCTCAAGTCAACACACCCTACATCAATTGTCTCCAACACACTAAAAGCGAGTCATTTAACAATTCCGACTGAGATGAAGTCACGTAACGAATTCGGATTGGTGCTTCTTTCTAATGAACTATTTAATGTCAAACGTCTCGATAGTAGACGCAAGGCATGGGCGATAGCGATCAAGGATTTAAAGGTAATCGTTCAAAAATATCAGGGGACATTATTCCTTAAAAAAATTAATTGAATTAACTGTTTTCCTAAGTATATTCAAATAATTCATTTAGATAAAAATTTTCTTTGTTCCATGTTTGTTTAAAAAAATTGCTTCTCCTTTTTAATATTATCTTGCTTTGCTCAATGTTGGATTTTGAACGCTCGGCTCTGTGCTGAGAGTTGAAAATCCAACAACTGAAATTACAAAGTAAAATTAAGATGGTACTGTCTTAAGAGGTTGTGGTAGGCCCTCTGATGTTTATAGATAAAGTTGTAAATTAATAACGTATCAATAGTAGAGGAATATTTTCCCTACAGTATGGATCTATCCACATTTTTTTCCCGCAAAAATACGTATTTCCCAGAAACATCGTCCCTCTTATCCCTTGCACCATACTTATTTGTCGTCGACCGGCGCCTGCGCCACCGTGTCACAACAAAATAAAGCCTGTCCCGACCCAGTTCCCACAGTAGCCGACTTGCCATCAAATAGTAACAAACAGAAGGCCAATACGTGACATCCTCAATCAAAAACTGCGGTGCAAACGATTAAACGCAATTATAAACATCAAACACAGGCTTGTCGGTTAATTTCTTATATCAGAATCTCATCACCTTAACACCTAATATGGGTAGTGAGAACTCTTAAAATATTTCCACCCGTTTCATCCAGACATTGAGTTTGTTCCAGGTTAACTATAGGAATCATTTATTTTAACCATAATTTTAGCCAAATCTGTTACATAAGTAACATAAATAAAATAAATTATAATCACTAGAAAATTATTTGCCTTAAGGGAATACTATTTACATACCATCACGCCTGTATTCCTCGAAGGGTTAGGCAGAGGTGTACCAATGTACACCCACAGTTCGCTGGTATGTTTAGGTCCCATGTTACAGGGGGCGAGCCTATTACCATTAACCGGGTACAAATCCAAACTCCGAGCTGCTACTGAGAATTTTATAGAAAAACGCAATAAATCTTTTTGCTCGACCTGGGAATCGATCCAAGCCCTCTAGCGTAGAAGTCGCGCTTAGGACCACTAGGCCAACAAGGCAGTTAGTTGGTTAGGGGAATACTATTGTAGTTGCAAATGGCATGTCCATCATGTACGCTGCGAACAGAACCGTTAAATTGTCTTCAACCAACAATTGACAATTGTCTCTTTGTCCCATGTCCTGTACATAATGATTTGATTATTATTTTTAAGTTTTATAAATATATATATATATATATACTATAATATATAATTTACCCGACTGTCTATTAAAAAAAATACGACACAATCAAAATGGGAATTCTGCACTCATCTTCAATGCGCATGTGTCGTCCGAAATTATAAACTGGTTAATTTTTTTCTCAACACGCTATCGAAATAACTCATGTTTTAAATAAGTTATCGAGAAACGTGTCGGTATAAATACTTGGTTCTTAAAACTGTTTTTCGTAATGAAGATTGATTTTGAGAAGTTCTTGGCCTATGAGCTTGACTCGAACCTTTAGCTTGCGATGTGCATTTGTCGGTTTATGATAAATTTATTTTTAAGAAAATTACTTGTTCGGCGCTTTATTTGCATATTGTTCACATTTTAACACTACTTTTTATGGACTGCTTCAGAATAGCCATACTTGCGTAATTTTTAAACGATTTAGAAAAAGGAGGAGATTTTTTTTACGTTTGTCAGTTCTGATCTCCTTTATTTACTCCTAGTACGCAATCCTGTTAAACTTTAATTCCTTTACAGGAATGCAATTATCCTAACTTTTAAAAACGACCGCAATCAAATCACAGTCTCAATCTGTTAAAAATGCCTCTAATTTACGTACATTTATGATATTTATTGACGCTGAGATGAGATTGCGACTATATTTTGACGATATTTTGAGAATTGGCCTTTCGATCTTGGAGATTTTTGTAATCCTCTGGGCAGGTAATGTGTAAATGTCTTCTAACTCGAAAGTTAGGGGACAAATCTTCCAAGAATCTAACTTGCCAAAAAGGCGTGTCATAGTATATCTTCTTCTCAATGAAAGTTTTATCAAAAACCTGTTTGAATCATAAACTATAAATATTCCATGACACACGATAACTTGTGTGATCGGTGATCGTACTTTCAAATTGTCTCCGATACGGCATCGTAAGCAATTGTTGTAAAACTTGTCTTACCACCAATTAGTGGGTATTAGGCATAAAATGTTTTACACGCAAAAAACTGGCGTTGACTACATGTGAATGAAGGAGAAAATTATAATTTTGTCATGGGTACGAAGTTTGACGTCCGTGTGTCGCAGAAAAATATGAAGGGTGGATGACTGTGGGTTGAGAATTTTATATTATTTTTTTAGGTTGGGAAACCATCAAATGACTTCCCCCGCCCGGGGCGGGGCGGGAGGGAGTGCCAGACTTTTACTGACTAAAACCCATCCATGTTCCTTCTTGTACCCTTTGCGTTCCGGGGGCGCGGTATCTCTTTCGAACAATCCGCGGCCAGATTATTTGTCTAAGACCCACCCACGGTGTTTACGAAAAATTTATATGACAAATTGCCAAGTGAGTCTAAGGTGCTGCATTGGTTAAGTTATCAACTACTAATCTCAGATGCTTATTCGCGTCAATTTGTTATTTTGATTGGAGAAACCGAGGATAGGGTTTCAAATAAACGCGAATGTTCAATAGTAATTACATCTATCTACATTTTTTTTTTTATAAAGTATTATGACGTACGCTCTCGAATAACTGGCAGTTAATTAAAAACTTCTGGCTTAAAAAAAAGAAAAACAAATTTAACCTTTTACATTCAAAAATAGATTTATTTCACTTCGCATTTCGAACTAGAATCGAATAATAAAAAATATCACTAATCGGTTGTGATGCATCTAAAAAACGACTAATTAGCTTAAAATTGTGATTTATCTCTTCCTTTAGTTCTAACAGTTACAGAAAATATTTTAATTAACACACGATTAATATGAAATGTCATTAACGGGACACAGACGAGTCACGAAGGATCTATATAGTCCGGTTTCCAAACCTAATGTTTAAAAACAAGTAACCAACTACTAAATGGCAAAGATTATCTTACGACTGCCTCATAAGCCTAGTGGTCCATAGCGCGACTGGTACGCTAGAAGTTTCGGTTCCTAGGTTGAGTAATTTAGAATTGGGTTTCTCATGAAATTCTCAGTAGCAGTTCGGAGTTAGGATTTGTGCCTGGTTAATGGCAATAGGCTAGCCCACTATTACATGGGACCGAAATATACCGGCGAACTGTGGGTGTACATTGGTACACCTGGCCCAACCCTTCGGGGAATACAGGCGTGATGGTATGTTGTGTTATAAATTATCTAACAATTAGTAAAAAAATTGAAGTTAATATACGGAATGTGAAAAGACACATCCCATCTAAGTTATGTAAAAATTATGACTGGGAAATACCTTTTATTTTTATTGTGGGAAATCACTGTTTATTACACAATTACACAATTATAAAACGCTCTAAACATTGTACTTACAGGTGCATATAACAATACAGGAGTCGTGAAGGTATTTCAAGTTCAGTTGTAAATATGATATTGTAAAAACACAAAATTAAAAATTTTAAGTAACCCCCGACAGAAAAATAAAAATCCCTACCGCAGCTAACAAAAGAGCTGATAACTTTGAAACAGCTGAACCGATTTCCATCAAACATGCTAAGAACACTCCCGACTAATATACCTTTCAAACAAATAAAACTAAATCAAAATCGGTTCATGCGTTCGGGAGTTACGATGCCACAGACAGACACACAGACACGTCAAAGTTATAACACCCCTTCGTTTTAGCGTCGGGGGTTAAAAAAAAGTTAGAAATTTGACCATAAAATGTCATGATGGCCCAGTGATTAAGGCGCCCGCTTCTCATGCATGAGGTTGCGGGTTCGATACCGAGCAAGTACCAATGTGACTTATCCAATTCATATGTACTTTCTAAGTTTATCTGGACATCTCTGACATCGGTGAAGGAAAACATCGTGCGGAAATCTAGACTTATAATAATAATCATTTATTTCAAGTTACCAGGGGACTCATAATTATACACATTATTAGTTATTACAATCAGTCACATTACATAAAAAAACCAGAGATAAAATAAGAATAATATAAATCAGGAAATTAATTGAGCAAATAATTTTAAATTATTGAACTACGCAAACATAAATTACCGGCAACCCATGTGCAACCTACCACAATGATTTATGTAGGAGGCAGTCGAGCCTTTCCGAGAGCGCGGCCAGCATGCTGTTGGAGGTCCCCCGCACTCGCCGCACCAGCGAAGTACCTCTCTTGCGCGTCATCGTGTAAAAATAATTTACGCGCGCCTCCGCAAACATTGTCGAGGCGCTGCAGTAACGGGGGAGACCCAACAACATCCTTAACGCATTGTCGTACTGGACTCGAAGAATAATGGTATAATGAATGTAAGTCTGGAACGGCCAATATGCTTTGAGCAAACGTGGTGATCAATCCTCATGCCTGCAAAAGAGGCCTTTGCTCTGCAGTGGCACAATAGGTTTGTTTTATTGTGATCCAGAACAAAGATAGGAAGAATATGTAACTATCGATTTGTTTTTTTTTTGACACCGGGTATAGATTGTCCTTCGCTAAAAACAAAAGAAATATTTGTTTTTTTTTGGCAAACAATAATATTTTACTTTGATTCGTGACTGTCAACAGCACGTCTCAATTTTGCAACTACGATTACAATTATCCATTGTATGGAACAAAAAATTAAAGATTTGCTAGCGAGACGAATGTCAAATTATATTAATTGCAATGACACCGTGCAAGCGTGTGAATCCCCAATTCGTAAGAAAAGAACGTGACGTAACGGTTCGCGATTTTTATGCGCGCACGCACACTTTTGTGATAGGATTTCCATTATGGGTTTCTGAAGTTTCCTTTCAGAAATTCCTAGTCACTTTGCGCTATTACTTAATCTAATCAGATTTTGAATTCTTATAATCTGGAAATGAGAAAAAACTTCCGAGGGATTTAGTTTAGATACTTTGTACATACATACAATCACGCACCGGTTAGGCACAGGTATACCAATGTACACCCACAGTTCGCCGGTATTTTTGAAGTCCCATGTAATAGGGGGCGAGCCTATTGCCTTTAACCGGGTACAAATCCTAACTCCGAGCTGGAAATCGAACCCAAGACCTCTAGCGTAGCAGTCGCGCGTAGAACCACTAGGCTAACGAGGCAGTTCATACTTAGTTGATTACCTAATAACTGCAATAGTAGTTATGACTTCTGGTAAACTTTTACAAGTGAAGTTCTTTTTATTTAAATATTAATTTAAATATTTATTAAAATATTAATTAATCGACGTTGATTTAATAAAAACTTAGGTGTCCTTATACATTTTGACCGTGCGAGTGTTGCACTTTTGTAAAAGTCAAAGCATTTGTTTCAATAAGACAATGAATGAACACTTTTCAATTGTCAAAACGTATGAAAGGGGAAGGACCTCCACGGACACTTTTTTTAATACGTCTATTACGTACGGAACAGCTGTTTTTTATTTTATTTTTTTCTCTGCTTCCAGTTTAGAGGTATCGTGTTGCCCAGTAACTAGGTTGTGGAAGTCAGTTAGACTGTCGCTCCACGGAAAACACGGGTATTCAGCTGCATCCGGTTAGACTGAAAGCCGACCCCAACATAGTTGGGACAAGGCTAGGCAGATGATAAATAATTTCTTCTTTGGTCGTCTAGAATTATGTATATTTTATAATGAGGTCCTTTCCACTAGTTATAGAAATACAAACATATAATTTTAAACGGATATATAATTTATTATTTAGATGTTTATGGCCAATGACATCAGTCGGTTTTCCCACTATATTTAATTCTTGTCACACGATTATATTTTGCATAAATTGATTATAATTAGTTAATTATTGTGCTCTCGCAGACATAGTACGAGAAATCTTTGGGAAAAACTCATTTTATAATCTGTTAAATTATAAATCATAATAATGGTATAATTATTTTATTTAAGTTAGTTAAATTCACATCAACATGTTGCGTCAATTTAACAAAATTAATATTGTTTATTGGATTTTGACACCTTTAGAGGTGCTATAAGGTCAATTTTGGTCAACAAGTCTGTCACATAAAATTGTTATAAGCTATCTGTTACTTAGGTTTCTTCTTGTTTATTTAGCTGAATATCATGATGGCCCGGTGGTTAAAGCGCCCGCCTCTCATGCTCGAGGTTGTGGGTTCGTAACCGAGTACTGTCAAGTACGAATGTGCATTTTTCAATTTCATTTTACTTTCTAAGTTTCTCTTAAATAGGAAAACATCGTAAGGATACCTGGACTTATATAACAAAATATAAATCTGAAATGCTACTTGGCTTCTCTGTATGAGAAGAGGTCTTTGTCCTGCAGTGGGACAATAGACCGGTATTATTATTATTTGACCGGTATTATTATTTTTAGTTTTTTGCTGTGACGCGTAATCTCAGATCTAGTCATTCTTTCGCTAATAAAAACAAAATGACATTGTTAAAAGTTCCTTATTCAAATTTATGTCAAATTCATGCTAAAAAAGAATAAAACTCTTTTATGTGCCTGCATTGCCTAACTTCTGCACGGATTAAACGTAATATTATGACCTCTTCACACATAATCTATTTCCACACTTAACGACTGTCCTCGAAGCGAATTAGTTGTTTTACGACATTATAAAAAAAATCTGGAAACAATATTGCGTTACTCCATCGTGTACATACTCAAAGGCCATCCCAATTAAAGTAATCGACATTTGCATAGAAAATGCGCGTATCAATACGAATTTACGAATGAGATAGGGTTTTGGTGTGGTGCAAGTGAAAAGCTTTTTGATTCCGGTTTTGTTTAGAGTAAAACTATAATAATATTATGGTAGCTTCCGCACATGACTATAGTCAAGTCAAAGTTGATATATTATTATCCAATGGGTACGCAAAATTGTCTATCTTATTTGATAAGCTGGTCAAGTTCAGCCATTAAAGCGTGAAAGAGTAACAAACATCCACCCATCTATACATCCATCCTCACAAACTTTCACGTTTATAGTATTTGGAAAGATAGCAGGAAAAAACGGTCAGCCTTTTTTCACGGTAAATTTTGATCCGTCTAAACTTGATACTCAGTTTATTTCCTTAGGTTATGTTTTTTTTGGAAACAATTATAGCAGCTGTCTGCAGATTTATAAATATATTTAATTTGTAAAACATAAGTATACACAAGTTAATAGTTTAATTAATTAGGTTAGTTTTAAAATTTCCTACACGTTTTGCTCTAAATCCACCACAAAAAGTTCTAACTACTTATATTTTTAATTAATTTTTGTCAACACCCCGCTACATCTGCTGCCTTAACCCCGTACAATGTAACTACTCTTCACCTGATTAGCTCGCCGCTCACGGCGGTCGGTTTTCCTCTAAAATTAAACAAATCCACGACGACGGTGTTTTGTCAACTCGTGACTATTGCCAAGGCCGCGGTGATCATCAGTGGACTAGGGTTGACAGTTGTACGGTTGAATAGGCTAGTACACTAGTGCGCGAGCGAGGGTTACTTTTTAACCCCGAGTTAGTAGTTAACACGGGCCTATTATTTATGTTATTTTTTTAAAGGATGGTAAATCATCGAAGACGGGAGTGTTAGGCTTTTGACTAAAACTCATCCGAGTTCTTCCTAATGCTCTTTCGAACAAATTCCGCAACACTGGCATATTTCAGTATCTACAGTTGTAATTTAACTTCGTGTTAACAACTAATTCTGAGTTAAGTTTCAGGTGAAAGAGGGCCTTAAGTAGCTTTTAGTTTCTTTAGAGACTTTGTTATCTCTCTTTACTTTTTTTTTTCATTTTTTGAGACTACTTTTTCTTGACTTTTTTTTAATTTAACACTGGCTTCATCTAATGGTAAGAACGAATAGATTTTCTGTTTATACACACAACATCTACATGCCGTTTCTGATTGACTATGTGTAAACACTACATTAGGTGAGTACTTGATCCAGAAGTGAAAGAAAATCCGTTCGAGCAATCCAGTGATATTTGAAAAAAGAATCCATGTAGTACGAGACATTACAAAGAATTTTCTGTAAGTCGGATTCCATTGAACTTTTTTTTTTTTATAAATAGAACTTGATAATTTAAATATAAGTTGATTCCATGTAAGGAGAATTGGCAGGTGACAACTCATTAGACAATCATTTATAGGTAGGTGACATAGAAAAGTAAATAATATGAATATATTTGACATCAAAAATACCAAAATAAAACGTTATGCAAAAAGCGTTATTAATAAATATGCAGAGGACTAATAATATTAAGATTAATATTTTATTGAATTTAATTAACTAGCTAGCTTCTACCCGCGACTCCATCTGCGTGGCTTTTTCACCCGAGTTACGTTTGTATAAGCCTATACTATTCCTGATGAATATTTTCCAATCCGGCTGGTAAGCCCAGAGATTAGCGCATTTAAAAAATCGCACTAACAAGAAAGCCCTTCACTTCACAGAATTGCCCTGTTGGTCTCGTGGTCGCAAGCGCGACTGATGAGCGTGGGGTCCCGGGTTCGATTCCCAGGTCGGGCAAAAAGTGTAATTGGGTTTTTCCATTAGAATTTGCTCAGTAGCAGCCCTGTTTGGAAGTTGGTGGTGTGACACCCCGGTGGCTCGGAAAGAACGTAAAGCCGTTGGTCTTGGCTGTCATTCGTAGATCTTTAACAGTCGTTACGGAAAGTCAGAAGCCAGGAAGTCTGACAACCACTCTAACCAAGGCGTATCGTATTGCCCAGTAACTGGGTTGTGGAGGTCAGATTGGCAGTCGCTCCATGTAAAGGTATTCAGCTGCATCCGGTTAGACAGGAAGCCGATCCCAACATAGTTGGGAAAAGGCTAAGTAGATGATGACTAACAGGAAAGCTCTTCAGCTTTATTATAATAAGTATCGTATAGATTAGTTAAACTAATGAATCGTCTCACGCAAAATCAATTAATTTTTCGAATACAAAAATATTTTGATTGCATATTTCGAAGTTACAGTGAAAGTACTTTTTATGAATGGGATACTATAATTACTGATAAAAATATTTAATTCTTCATGCATGCAATATACAGTCATCATTGTGTTTCTTACTTATTCTTTAAGGTTCATTACTTTCATAGAAAAAATAAATTTTGACCGATTTTCTATTCAATAGTGAAATTATTTTGATACAGTTTTTTGTTTGTCTGCAACATGTTGTAGGTATTGAAAATCTATTAAGTAGTAAAAAATGCGACACACACATACATTCAAATTTATTTTTTTATTGTTATATTTTTACTTTGCGAGATCAACAGCATTGTTTTCTTTCTTCAAAATAATTAACAGAATATTAATCTTCTATAGACAAGCTTCTGTTTCGCTTCACAAAAAAAAAACAAAACGACCGAAAAAAAAACGACTTCTTTATTTGAATTTTTAAAATTAGTATTCACATCTTTATTGATGTACAGAACAATAAACAATTATAGCTATTTCGTTAAAAAAAAACGTAATGGCTTTTTAGATAATGATCAGAATCTACTCCAGCCAGCCCTACACCACTGATGACAATTGCGGGTAATCACGGCTGATGACGTCACTCGGCGTGCAGCGGTGCAACCTTCACGCCTGTCAACTGATTGCGAGACATTCGATTCAAGTTAGGTACTTCACACACTAGATGAGCGTCGATCGTGCGATGCGTAATGCGTAGGTACAAAAAATCATGCTTACCGTGATATTTTAAAGTAAATAAGACAGTTGCTTTATGTTGGCAGTAGTTTTAAAAAGGATTATGTTGATTTAATTCTACGGTCACCAGAGTCCTTTACAATCGGTCTATATTCAAATCGGTACCGTTCAATTCTACAAATTTTTAAAAACGATAGCAATCCAATCTCCGTTTTAATCTGTCAAAAATACCTCTAATTTACATTCATTTTTTGACATTGGCAATCGTTGAGAAGGGATTGCGACTACATTTTGAATGTTTTTAATTAGTAGAATCGATCTTCAGAAGCGAGACTCTAAATTAAATTCCTAAGCAATTTAGAATTCGAAGTTTAGGAATAACAAATGTGTTTAAACTAAGGGCTAGCATAAATGAAAGGAAGTAGGTCAAAGAAAACATTCAAAATTGGAGTAAAAAAAATTGGACGGCATTCATTTTCTTTCATACGACCTTAAACCGAATTGGTGTGTATAACGCTTTACTTACGTTGACATTATTCGTGGTCACATTAAATAAATAAAATCATAATTTAGAACAAAAAGTGAGAACAAAAATATTATTAACTATAATAAAAAATATTTGTGTGTAGCTTTTTGAATATATGTTTCGTAGATTATTTAGAGTCCATGTATTAATGGCGACATCAGTATTAGTGAATCTGGGCATTCTTTAACGTACACTATGTAATGTAAACTTGGATGATAGTTTTCTTTTACACGTCTGCCACGCTATTCCCAGTCACTGCAACTCCTAAAAGCCAGATTTTGCAGTGGTGACCACCAGAAGAGCGCAGAAGCAATGAAACTCGATGAGTCCCGGATAAACGATTCAACTGTTTTATCCCCAACGAAATCGATCAATAATTAAAAATTTTAATTAGCCGTTTATCGTAGCTAACAAAAGAGTTAGAACTTCAACTTCAAACAAAGCTAAGAACACTCCCGACTAATCAACCTTTCTTCGCTAGCTACGATGCCACAGAAAGACACACACACACACACAGATACGTCAAACTTATAACACCCCGTCGTTTTTGCGTCGGGGGTTAGAAATAGAACAAAATATTATTTTTGAAAGTCAGCAATACGAAAAAAAAAGGCAATAATTATAACAAAATTAATCTAATTGAAATTAATTTAAGTTTTTTCATGTAATGTGAACTATTCCGTATTGCCTATGTATTGTCTGTTAAAACAAAAAAACAGTCTATGGATATCTATAGGCTGGTTTTATGTTCAATAGTACTGACTCATAATCTCGAATTCTTTTTGACCATTAACATCGATTTATAACAAAATACATAATTCTCAAGGTTAGATAAAAATGAGATTCGTGTCTGATCTGCCTAAACATCGAGCAACGTAGATCATTGCGCTAATCGTGCGCAATCTAGTTCATCTTTTGTTTGAAGGTAAGCATTGTTTTGCATATTGTTTGAAACTATGATAGCGATCAGATATTGATCGTATTGATGATGAAATCTGTCCGTCTGTGATGCGTGTAGTCGTGTGGGTTCCGACATCTGATAGTGAAAGTACAACATGGTACTAATCAGCTGTATTTTAGTCGTAATTTTTTTTTTTATTGTGTTTAGGATTTCTGCCCCGTTGGTCTCTTCGCAAAAGCGACTGATGAGCGTGGGGTCCCGGGCAAAAAGTGTTATTGAGTTTTTCCATTAGGATTTGCTCAGTAGCAGCCCGGAGTTTGGAAGTTGGTGGTGTGACACCCCCGTGGTTCGGAAAGCACGTAAAGCCGTTGGTCCCGGCTGTCATTCGTAGATGTTTGACAGTCGTTACGGACAGTCAGAAGCCAGGACGTCTGACAGCCAGTCTAACCAAGAGGTATCGTGTTGCCCACTAACTGGGTTGTGCAAGTCAGATAGGCAGTCGCTCCATGTAAAACACTGGTATTCAGCTGCATCTGGTTGGACTGGAAGCCGACCCCAACATAATTGGGAAAAGGCTAAGTTGATGATAATGGTTAGTAATTTTAAACATTTCATTCATCATCATACATTTTTATATTTTTTTTTGGGTTTATTACAAATGTATCTTTTTACAACTTAGCGGACTTTTGCACTTTTTACACAACTATAGTAGCATGATTATTAAATAAGAATTTTAACCTAAGTATTTAAAATTGTAAAAATTTAAACACACCTACCATCACGCCTGTGTTCCCCGAAGGGTTAGGCAGCGATGCACCAATGTGGTGTACATTGGTGCACAGTTCACCGGTATGTTTTTAGGTCCCATATAATAGGGGGCGAGCCTATTGCCATTAACAGGGCACAAATCCTAACTCCGAGCTGCTACTGAGATTTTCATAGAAAAATCCAATAACACTTTTTGCTCGACCTGGAAATCGAACCCAAGTCCTCTAGCGTAGCAGTCGCGCTTAGGACCACTAGGCTATCTAGGCACTTCAATCAAAATTTTAACATAACATATTATAATAAAAATTTCTTGTTATTTTGTTAGTGGTAAAAACTCTAGGAAGCTTTATTGGTGTAAGGACTTGCCTGGTGCAGTCTAGATGATATGTTAGGATATATTATTTATTAATTTACTAAAATAGCTTTACCAACAGCTTCAGCTTTATTTTAGGTATTGATTTCTACTGTAAATTTTATCTATATTGATGATTTTGTTCTGATTTAACTAGTGTAATATTTATTTATTTTTTTCAAAATCCTAGTTATAATTCATATTAATAATGGTACAAGTAAATTGAAAGAAAGGGCTGTTGTATCTGTAAAAACTCCCGGTATTTCCATAGACACACAACACAGAAGTAAAAAAGAACCAACACACACAAACCATTCACTAATAATTTCACGTTTCGAAAACTCTCACCATATCCCATAACGAACTTAACTTCATTATTGTAACAGAACATATTCACAAAACGTTGCAGTGAACTATTTTTCTTCAATCAACACGTGTGCATTAAAACTTAGTGCAAACACTGGCGAGGGTTACGAAAAACATGTAATGAGCGTATTTTGGGTTACTGTGCCGGGTTCCGTATGTAGGGTGATGGAGAAGATATTAATAAACGTAACATACCATCACGCCTGTATTCCCTGAAGGGTTAGGCAGAGATGTACTAATGTGTGTAATAGGGGGCGAGCCTATTGCCATTAACCGGGCACAAATCCTAACTCGGTGCGGCTACTGAGATTTTCATAAAAAAAATTAACACATTTTGCTCGACCTAGGAATTGAAACCAAGATCTCTAGCGTAGCAGTCGCGCTTAGGGCCACTAGGCAAACGAGGCGGTTATTAATGTGACTGTGAAAGATGCTAGTGTTTAAAATATGAAGAGTTGTTTTTTTTTTTGGGATAAGCCAGCTACATTTTATCCAAACACGGTAACTTCTGAAAGCCAGGACCAACAGTGGCGATCTCTAGAAAAGCCATGAGGCTTGAGAAGTCCTGGAAAAATGATTCCAACTATCAGGATTACGAAATTACATTAATTAGAAGAGAACAGCAGAGCCTTAAAAAAAGAGAATTTCCACCAATGGTTAATATACGTCATATTACTAATGCCTTTGAGCTCATTAAGACTAGCTTGAATGTAATTTGAGGGGGTAAAAATGGAAGATTCAAGTAGCATCCCACAATTGGCATAATTTTTTTAACAGATAAATGACAGTTATGAATGTATAAATGTAATCAACAATTTCAAAAACGGAACCCCAAAAATCTAACAAAATAAACAAACGAACCAAAGACAATGAGCGTAGCATCATGAATCATAGAGTTTGGCAACACACGCTAATGGTACCAGTACCATAGACTTTTAGTTGTGAAATTGTACTAAAAATGCATTACTTCACTTTAGACCATCGATCAAATGTAATTTAGCTAGATTTTTACGAGGTCAGACTTGATTTTGATTCTAGATTTTAACTGATAAGCTTCTAATTGATAAATTGATGATATTTTATGGTTAAGCGAAAGATGTTTCTTCAAAGCTAAGTGATGGAATAATATTTCGTATCAATTTATACACTGGTATTTTTTTAAATGTGTGTATTGGGTGATGTTTTCGGAAAAATCATTTAATTCTTACATAAAAATATTATGTTTTAGTAAATATTTGTAAACACATATTAAAGTAGTCAAATTAATTAAAAATGTAAAACCTAAAGGAAAAAGTAAAATTATCGACAAATTATTAAGTTTTAGCAACGATCGCTATTAAATCTGTCTCAATCTGTCAAAAATGTCTCTAATGTAACCAATTAGTTTGACATGGATTGTCGTTGAGTTGAGATTTTCGACGTTTTTAATTAGTAGATTTTCCTTTTGTTAGCCAGAAGAAAATGCCACAACAGAATACATCACCTTAATGGTATTTCGTAAGGGATCTTCCTTCAAATACCAGTTCTAAGTAAATCCTCAGCTAGTCTGTCATCTATTCTATTTACGATGACCGGTTATGGCTTAACTTCAAGGCTTATATTATCCATAGTTACTTATGTATGTCAGTAATTGTCAGTGAGCAGGTTCTATCCATGCGTTTTGCAATGCTATTAAATATAGCGTAATATAGTGGAAATTAAGTCTTTTCTTACTCCCCCAGCTTCATTGCCTCGTTGCTTTTCTATTAGTCGCCATTTTTAACTTGGCTTTCAAAAGTTGCAGTAATTGGAAATAGTGTGGTGGGCTTGTTCTAAATATTAATTAATGCTATTGTGTTTATTAACTTGGTTCTGCCTGCAACTTCGTCCGGGTGGGTTTTTTTACCCTCGATCTGTTACATCTTTAGGGACTAATGCTTCCTCATCTTCTTTTCGTGTCGTTTGGCTCATCAAATTTTGTCTGACCAGTTTTGAGCAAGCTGAATAGCTCTATCATTGGCCTTGTTTAGATCTTGATGCTATATAGCCCATACTCATAAATTTAGGTCCTTATCTTAACAGTAGAACGACGACCACTGCCATACTGGTGTGCATTGCGAGTGATGACATACGACACTAAAACGTGTCACTGTGGGCCTCATAAGGAAACTTAAAGTCGCTTAGAGAGCAATGAAGAGGGCTAAGCTCGGGGTCTCTCTGCGAGATCTAATCAGAAGTGAGGAGAATCTGCCTATTATTAACAAAACTATTTTTTTATAATCCGACTGTCAGTTCCAGAGATTAGCGCGAAAAAAAACGAAGAAACAAACAAAAGATCTGTTCAGTATTATTATATTAGTGTACACATACTTTTGGGGGAGGAAAAATAATATAGGAACAGGAACAAATTTGAATTAAGTGATAAAAAACTTCAACTGCAGATATTATCTTCATCATATACCACACACCACATAGTGCTACTTAAGTATATTCTTAACTGTAGTGTCTATAATTTTGCGTCTCTCAAATTAGCATAAGTGGCCTTTTAAAGTAATAGAGGCGAGTAGAGGTCAAACTACTGACTTAAAGGCTATAAATAATTGTAGGATTTTTGTCACCTCACATAAAAAGAGATGTTGTGGGTTTTTGATTTATTTGCTTTAGGATTATCCGAAATATAACTAATGTACAGTAGAAATTCCATGGTTTTAAGCGGATTCCAAAGAGCTATTCTAAGATCTTTTAGAAACGATCGCAATCTAATCTCAGCCTCAATTTGACAAAAGTGCCTTTGTTTTACCAATTTTTTTTTTAAATTGTTTGGAGGTGATTTGGCATTGCGACTACTTATTGAGCGTGATTTTTTTTAATTAGTAAAATTGGCCTTCTGATATACAGGAGAATTTCTGTGGGGTTTTAAGTGAATTTCAGGGTAACACCGTCACTAAACATTTTCAAAATGAAAAAAAAAAATGGTAAGCCAAACAAAACTTTAGATAGAATTTTAGCATCGTACCTTACATTAATCTACTTACTAGCTTTTACCCGTGATTTCATCTGCGTATAATTTAGAATTAAACCAAAGTCTTACATTCTCCCATGATACAAAAACGTAACATGACATACCATCACGCCTGTATTCCCCGAAGAGTTAGGCAGAGGTGTAACAATGTACACCCACAACTCGCTGGTATGTTTAGGTCGCATGTAATAGGGGGCGAGCCTATTGCCATTAACCGGGCACAGATCCTAACTCCGAGCTGCTACTGAGAATTTTATAGAAAATCCCAATAACACTTTTTACTCGACCTGGGAATTGAACCCAATACCTCTAGCGTAGCAGTTGCTCTTAGGACCACTAGGTCACCGAGGCAGTTAAAAAAAACGTAAATTTCTGCTAATTCTGTTTAGTATCATACATCATGCATACATCCTCATAAACTTTGGCGTCTCTAACAGTAATAGGCAGTAGGATTGATGTTTAACCTAATATTATGTGTAGGTATATTTACTGGGTTTAAAAATACATTACAAAGTAAGTCCAATCTACTACGTTCACTACAACCTTACACTACATATTTACATTCATCTGTCGCTTATTTTATTATACATTCTAGATCAATTAACATCCTCATAAAATGCAAGGACTTACAAGTAATGTTTACAACTTAAAACATAAATAATTGGCTACATTTGTCCATTAACATGATTGTCTGATGATCAATAAATATGTATGTTTATGATAAGTTTCGTGTTGCCACAAAATATTTTTTTGAGCAGACGGTTAAGTCTCAAAATACGTAGCTTACGATATATGTAATGAAATTTATTTATATTATTTAATATTCTTTTTAACATACCATAGCGACCAACATGATGAAATAACCAAGCTGACATATTTTACCAACTTTTAGGAACAATCACAATCTAATCCTAGTCTCAATCTGTCCAAAATGCCTCTAATTTACCAAAAATTTTTCTCCGAGATGAAAATGCAACTAGATTTTAAAAAAAATTTAATAAGTCAAGCAGTATCATGAAATAATCAGCTGATTGAGAGATTTTTTATGATTATGATTTTGTATTTTTTTTTCAAATATCATACGAATTATATTATAGCCTTTGCAAGTTATATGTTATATATTTTATTTTTCCGAAAATTTGGCTTGCTGTTAGAAACTAGCCATCGAACATATTGCTCTTCCATGACTGTTTTAGTAGATACTCAATAATAATAAGTATACGAGAACTAGCCAAGTCAGACCTTAGACTTCAATATGTCATCCAAAGTTTTAAGAAGAAATTATATTTTAAGATGTTGAAAAATATTTAGTTGTTATAAATAAATTTCATGACTGACCATTGAACTTGGCACCCATTTAGATCTCACTTCTTTTGTCGTTGAATACAACAACCAAGGCATATGTCATAATATTGAACTTGGCTCTCATTTCACATTTATGTTTTTGATGCGATTTCATTTCATACCTTTCATTTGTTGCACTAAGTGATCCTTTTGGAGAATCGTCCTCTTTTGTGGCAATATTATTGAAATGGATGTGATCGGCGGCAAGTTGTGTCACATAAAACGATATTAATATTCATAGTGATGACCAAACAGATATTATATCCTTGTTCATCTCGCGTATTTGTATGGAAAATGTGGTAATGCAGATGGCTAGGCTACCGTATTAATTTAATTATGTAGAAAACTATAATATTATATAGTAAATGTGTTTATGACGGAAGGAGTAGGTATGTATACTGTCATCGTCAGCCTCTTTGTATTCTCCCAAGTTCGTTATTAGGGTTCTGTACGTACCCAACTAGTGCCAACCGGGACTGCTTGTGTGTGTCTGTCTATCAGACTGTATCTTTTGAATCATAATAGGTAGACAGTTTTGGTTTTCGCTGAGTTCGTAATACTATACCCGCTATAACATCAAATACTAGAAATAAGATGAAGTTAGAAATTAAAGAGGTCGTATTATACAGAATTCGTGTATTTTTCGCCAGTTTTTGTTCGATCTTAATATTGTACGAAGGTACCTACAGGAACTTATCGTGTGAGAGTCCGACTCGCACGTGGCCGTTTGATTTGCAATTTTTATCATTAGAAATCATTACATTGTCCTACGTATGAATTTTATACTCCCTCTCTCATTTGGAAGTGAAAAATTAATCATAAAATGTGATTTCGTTCTTGGGAAATTAAAACAATGGAACAGTGGAAAAGATCTTAGAAATGCAATCAAATATTGTGACTCGACTCGGTACCTGAGTACTCCAACGATCAAGTTGTATTTCAATTAAACCGATGGTCTGTAATTATGTCATAATTACTACCTAAACGCTGTCACACCGAATTCCGTCGTAACACGTCCTTACACGGAAATCGAACCCGCGACCCACGACCCAGACATACTTGCACAGTATCATCAAAGCGCGCCCACTATTAATAAAAATGTCATCATTTTCATCATTCTTAATAGAATTAAGCCTAAATACCGGTAGCTTATAATGATTCAAAGTTAACGGTTTCTTTTAATAAAAACATTGTGATTCTTCGAGGTCAAAGGTCAATATTCGATTTGAAGGATGTGCCAGTTTTCGATGATTTATTGATCGAATTCGTGGACATAAGGCTGTTTTTTTGCTATAAGGATCGTATTTAGAGCCGAGTTTTAATTAATAAGAAACTGATTTGATTAATAAGCTTAATTTTATGTATGGGATTATTATTTTTACGACTTGAGGTTTAGTATTTTGATTTCACAGAAACTAATCATATTTTTAATATTGTCGTCTGACGTATTGTGTTGCAACTGTTATGTATTTTGGCTGACTTTTTTGTATTGAGTTGTTTTGTCAGATTTTAAAGGAATAAGAACATACTTAAATTGTTTATCTAAAGTAGGAGGATAACAGAGGAGAAGATTAGCTTTTTTATTTATTTATTACGATAAGTTTATGACTTTTTCCATTTTCTTTCAGTTTTATTATTTCAAGTAGAATTTATTGTAGAAAATGTGGCGGGAAAAGAATTAAGAGTATACTCCTTTCTCTCTCTTCTCTCTCTCTCTTTTTCTATAGAAATTAGAATAGGTAGTGTGGCTACAGTGGTATAGAAATGATAAAACTAATTACTGAAACACTATCATTATTTAAATCTAGTTAAACACGACCTGTCAGCCTTCGTGACGCTCTGCCAAATCTATCAATGAATTTCCTTACAAAATAAGGTTGTATATGGCTTAACTACTATCAAAGCTCGAGAGCCGCTTGCACCAAGCAGGATTGTCCTATTAATTCCAAGTAAGTTGCCAACAGACATATTTATAAGACATTATTTGTAATTTAACCATGTGTCAACCAAATCTGAGTTAAGTTTTTTGTGCAATTGGGCCATACAGATATGATTGATACACGATTCGGTAGGCAACTGTTGCTTCTTATTTTAAAATGATTGCAAGTACGTAAGTGAACGCGTGAGCGCAACATCAAATCTACTATTGTGCAACACTAAACAAGTAATATAAATTAAAACATAGTTTTATTGCGCAATTTGCGACAAAATTAATATGTTCGTCTCTTGCCTTGAAACTCTCCTCGAAAAGGTCAGTTCAAGCGTTGGTACAGATCTGTACAACAGTGGGTTAATAGGATGATAGGTAATAACTGTTTTGCGTGATTGTACCGCGGGTCAGATGTTTCGTAATCGTTTTTAGAGTATTTTTTGTGATGTTATTATGTGTGATTGTGTGTGTTTGTCCAAGCTTTGGCAACTTAACATTGCCGACAGAATTCCAAAAAACCCCTGCCTTGAAAAAAAAAGGCTGTTGCTCTAATTTTACTTTAGTTTAAGAAACTTGAAAAAATAATAAAAATAACTTTCTCTCTTACATTTTCGTCATCTTCCTCCCCCCCACACATACATAAACATCCATCCAAGCCTATAAACATCTACAAAACACAAATCACGTCCAACAATTATGGTGATTAGTCAGTTGATATAAAAATTTATCACCACGCTTTGTGAAGGTCTACTACCGTCACGACTTGCGACCACGTACGGTACAGCAATTAGCCGTGATGCTGTTCCGCGTGCATTTTTCCTTAATTTTCAATTGGATTGTTTAGCGATTTGATTTTATGGATACGGTAGTGAAGGGGAATCGTGTGTGGCTATTTAAATTGGAGAATATGAAGGTAAGCAATTATTATTAAATAAATCTTTGTTATGGTTTTGATTGCATGTGAATCTTTTCCCAAATCTTACAGCTGCAATTTTGTAAATCACTACACAGTATAAAACAAAGTCGCTTTCTCTGTCCCTGTATCCCTATGTATGCTTAAATCTTTAAAACTACGCAACGGATTTTGATGCGGTTTTTGTAAATAGATAGAGTGAATGAAGAGAAAGGTTTATATGTATAATAACATCAGCATTGCACCCGTGCGAAGCCGGGGCGGGTTGCTAGTACTATTTAAATTATGGTAAAGGTCGCGGAAAATCGCTGGATGCGGGCAGCGCTGGCGTGGCTATCTTTAAGGGAGGCCTATATGTCCAGCAGTGGGCGTCATTCAGCTGATGTGACGATGATAATGATGATTATTTAACATACATATATACATAAACTCACGCCATGGGGGTAGGCAGAAACCACAGAACGCCACCTGCTACGATCCTTACATACTTCTTTCGCCTCGTCCACGTTCATACATCTGTTCATACAAGTACGCCAGTAAGGAGTACTGCACACCCGACCTTTCTGAAGAATAAGGTCAGGCTAGGTCTTTCTAGGGCGTCCTCTCCCGGCGTTGCCACTCACATCTGCCATATAAATCCATTTTGTTAGTCGCCTTTCACTCATCCTCTCAACATGACCGAACCATCTAAGCATACTCTTTTCTACTTGTCTCTACATCCTCTTTTAATCCGCAAAGTTCATGACGCTTATTTAAATGATTAAATAAATCGTAATCCTTTTTTCCAATCTATTCCATTTTGCATTGTTTTGTTTCCATTTTGTTAGCTTTTGAGATTGGTGGATTAAGATTTTGTGATAAGTTTTGTAATGGCCCAGTGGCTAAGTCACGTTTGATGCCGGGCAGGTATCAAACGCGGAACCTCGCGAAGATTTGTCATTCAAGTTTATCTTACACATCAATGACGTTGATGAGGGAAAACATCGTGAGAAAACTTGTGAACTTATTATTGATATAAGTCTGAAATCGCCAATCCGGTTTAAGAAAGCGTGGTGATCAAGGCTCGTGTCTTCTCAATGTAAGAATATGCCTTTAGTAATATAATTATTTATTTATTTATTTATTAAACTGTATATATGTATACCATCACGCCTGTATTCCCCGAAGGGTTAGGCAGAGGTGTAACAATGTACACCCACAGTTCGCCGGTATATTTCAGTCCCATGTAATAAGGGGCGAGCCTATTGCCATTAACCGGGCACAAATCCTAACTCCGAGCTGCTACTGAGAATTTCATAGCAAACCCAATAACACTTTTTGCTCGACCTGGGAATCAAACCCAAGACCTCTAGCGTAGCAGTCGCGCTTAGGACCACTAGGCTACCGAGGCAGTTAAAACTTTTTGCACATAATTTAAAAAATACACTGTACAAAGGCGGACTTAATGCCTTAAGCATTTTCTACCAGCCAACCTTAGGGTGATGCAGAGACAAAACATAATAGGTGCAAGGAACAGAAAGTTTCCAGGAATAAAATATAATAAATATAGGTAATAGTACAAACAAAATATACAGAGTAGAAAGAGATAAAAATACAAACTAATTGTGCGACGAGTCTGCCAACTTCATAAGCAAGTGTTCGCGAGCTTATAATTAGTGGATCAATTATGCCTTTCTAATTTAAAATATTATCTGTTGCCTCTCTATATGTGTCATTAATCCATAATCAAAACGACAATACCCATAAATCCATCCAAACGACTCACCCATTCAAGCCAATCACTATTCACCATAACATCAGCATTTAAGGAGAATCTAATACTTATTACGTACTAACTGATCAACTAAAATGTCCAATAAACTTTAAATAATCATAAAACTGGCAGTTATTATGAAATAGTCAATATACAAAGAGCAGTTTTGCATCCGTGTCAAATTTCAGAAGGTTGTAATATAAGACGCCGTGGCTGAGTTATTGGCTTTTTTTTTTTTTGGGGGGGGTGGGAAATCATGTAATAACTTCTCCCGCCCTGGGCGGGGCGGGAGGGAGTGTCAGACTTTTACTGACTAAAACCTACCCATGTTCCTTCTTGTGCCCTTTGCGTTCCGGGGGCGCGGTATCTCTTACGAACAACCCGCAGCCCGGGCAGTCATCGGCCCTCAGTGGCCCCTTCTCTATGCTGACATCTCTTTGTGGCGCGCGTGGAATACGAACGCGCCGTCGACACGGCCTGTCGTTGACGGTGAGCTACCCATTGCTCACCGTCCTTACGCGCAAAATGACCTCAAATGGCGGCGTTTCCCCCTGCAACCCGATGACCGTCCTTACATAGCGTAATAAATTCTTTGATTCTTTAGCTATCCAGTGGTGTAATTGAATTTTGGATAGCAATGATATATATGAAGCTGCAACACCAAACGGTATCCCCCGATTTTGTTATCATTCGTTTTTTTGAACTGCCTCCTTATGGAAGCAATGTTAAAGACGTGTTCACGTCAAAAAATACTGTTTATTTTACTGTTGATTCATATTGAGAACCACATAGTTACCTCTTTCACGAGGATGCAATACTGCGCCTTGTATTACGACCTAAAACGACCCACGTTTCATTTCGTTTTTGAAAGTGTTCACATTAAACTTAATAATGTTTGCTCAATATTATGATTATTAATATTTATGAACCTTTCTTGGAACTGCTGTTTCCGAAGTAGGTTGAAATGATAGTTGCGACAAGATTGAAGATTAACTTAACTGTTATAGTCGTATAGAATGAGGAAGTATGTAGAAGAAGTAAAGTCATCGACTTAGATCAAAAAATCTAGATTTTAAGTGGATATAGACCACCAATAGGGTCAGGGTAGGTCTTTCTAGGGCGTCCTCCCCCGGCGTCGCCACTCACATCTGCCATATAAATCCCTTTTGTTTGTGGCCTTGTACTCATCCTCTCAACATGACCGAACCATCTATACATACTCTTTTCTACCTTTGTCACTACATCCTCTTTTAATCTGTATTAGTTTGTCGTAATTAATCAGTGAAAGGTTATCGGTTGGTTCATGTTGACAAAACTAAGTTCAAATGTAAATGACATTGTCATAATTTTGGCTTAACGATTCTTTTTTAACAAAATGATGCTGTTGAACCATTTTTTGTTAAGGTCTCTGATTTTTTATTTAAACTTTAAGCTACAAAAAGTACATAGGCGGACTGAATGCCTAAGTCTCTAACAGTCAACCAAAGATAGTGAAGAGATAACATGCCAGGTGCAAATAATTGTCCGAGAGAAAAACAACAAAATTTGAGATTAAAAAAAAGATCTTAAATTAATGCACAGTTCATCATTCTCAAAGCGATGTGCTAAACTTTTTTGCTAAAACTTCCATACAGTTCCCATCAAATAAAAAAGGGGGCTTAACCCTAATTCACCTTGTAATCAATGAAGCAAGCGAAGCCCAAGGCACCACAAATTCAATACGTTATTCAATCTTAAACAATTACTTAATCAAAGACAAGTAATCAATAGTAATTAAACATTATGTCTTAATACAAAATGTCTGGTAGAAGGCAGCGTGTTTGAATGAGTCATCGACCTACAAGACAGTAAAGTGTAAATAAGCTTTAGAATCGTTGCACTGAACTGAGACGGTGAACGTTTTATCATTGTAATGAAATATCAGATAATTCAGGGTTTACTTGAGGCTGTAGTTCTGCATCCACTGGTATGCTATGCTCGTTTAAAATCTTAACGTAATAGAAACAGTGTCATGTCCATACTTTTCGTATGTTAGTGTAAATGCTATTGTTCAATAATTATTGCTAACGTACCGCAATGATTGAATACTTCAATACTTTCAGTGAACTATAGACGTTATTCCTAATTACCATTGTTGTCGAATTTGCATTTATTCACGCAACTGAAAAGGTCGTGTGTTAAAGTTTTAAAATAATATTTTGTCTCTGACTGGACTACAATATTCCATATTCAAAAAAATTGACAAAACTATATTTTTGAATGTGGAATTTGGTTGAATAATAAGTGTCTGAATTTGAACACTTAGAACCGGCGCGTCAGAAAATATACAACTAGAAGAAATCATCACATAACGATATACTTGAACATAATAACAACATGAACATTACGGCGAAGTACCAATTGACATGCGACTAAGTACTCTCATTACTATTAAACAGAGCTCATTATATGATTTAACTTAATGTTACTTAAGTGTCCCCATGGGCTAAGTAAGGTGTGGTAAGTACTCGACACCGTTGTGAAGTTGTATGGTCAACTGATTGGGCATCGTGCGAATACCTGGATTTAAAACCTTTGACTTATTTTTATGTCCATATACATAGGTATGGAGATTAAAAAAAAAACAAAAATTCTACTTACCAACTCGCAGTCGTAGACGAGGCAGAGGGGTAAAAAGTAGCTTGTCTTCTTTCTTTGGATTCCAACTTACCCTGTACAAAATTTCATCGAAATCTGTTCTGTGGTTTAGTCGTGAAAGCGTAACAAACATACAGACAGTCAGAGTTACTTTCGCATTTATAATATAAATATATAGTATTAAGTAGTATGTTTATGAAATAATTATGGATGTAAACAATCCTAATTGCTGGATAACCTAAAGAGACGGATAGGATGTCAAACTCCGTAGGCGTGTTGACATAGGCGAGTCAAGTGTCGGTAAGCACTATCTTACAACACTAGCTTCTAGTGCCCACGTGACTGACTCACACAAGTGCTAATATGGTGTGAAGCACAATGGATAGTGACAATTTAGCTTTAATTAAATTAAATTGTTGTCATTTAAATCCGTTTGTGGGTAGGCAGCAGGAGTTGATATAATCCTCGCTCAATATAATATTTGGTAAGAATAAATTGGTATAGTGAAGTTATGTCAAAACTTCCATTGAGTGTCGGCTCAAGTATAATTTATTTATGTACATAAGTCATTAAAATCATAGCTTTTCCAGTTAGAGTACAGTATTCTCTAGTGTTGTCTTTTAGCAAGATGTGTCTTCATACTAATCTAGGATTTGGTATGTCTTTTACAATGCGCACAGCAAAAGAGTGGAACTCTACCTGTGTCTGTATTTCTGAGCTTATGCAACCCTAATATTTTCAAAGTTAGTATGAACAGGCTTCTTTTGGATAAGGTCACTCCATCCCTCATCAGTCTCTCGCAGACTAGAGTAAAGAGAAAAATCATACCAAATAATAATAAATAAAGAGTTGCTTTTAGTTGAACTTTGTGAAGGCACAACATGTACTTATGACAATGTCTATAGATTCGACTTACCTACTTAATATTTTGTTTACCTTTCTAACTTGGAATAGTCAGAAGACAAGACAAGGGGATGGGTTAGACCTCACAACACACCACTTACCACAGCTATGGGCCAACTAGCTTAAAAGCTTTTAAGTAACCTCATCCGCTTGCAACATTGTCGCCTAAAGCCCACATTGCCTGACTCAGCGTCCCCAAATATAGCGCTATCGATGCACATTGACAATGAGTACTATCGTTCATTAGTGTATAGAATTAATTAGGTATACAAACACCCACGCACTACTCGTTCATTCACTGGCGTGGACTATCGACTGGCGAGTGACTAACACAATGCGGCCTTGACCCTTATTTTGAACGAAGCATTTGTGATCTATTTTTAGAATACAATTTATTATTGGCTACTCTTTTTACCTAACTGAGTTTTTATTTTGATTTGCATTATAGGTTTCAATGTGTCATTTTATGGAATTTTAAACCTAATGTTTATAAATAAATTTGAGCGTACAGTTCAGCGGTATTTATTCACAATATCATCATAATATCAGTGAGGACAGTAAAAAAGTCCTCTAGCTTCTAACACAATATTATTTATAAGACCTTCAAAATATTCTACAATTTCATCATTACTTACTTACATTCCACAATATTTTCTCACACGCCAATACAATTTATGGCATAAATCACATAAAAGACATAACTTAAAAAAACGCAGTCACACAATCTGTGCGACTGGTCTGCAATCAGTTGTAATTGTCTCAATCTACGGTCAAAGCGCCTCAGGACACTATTAACATTGCAGGGAAGGCAAATAAAGGGGCGCACACACTTGCATTACTGATCGCTGCGTTTAACGTTACATGGTAAATGAACGTGCTGAGTTATGTCAAGCAATTTGTGGGGTGATGACGTATTCAAATTGTTCGAAGTGAAAGGGAATGCCCTGACTTTTTTATTGATGAATTAACGTCACATTTTAGTAGTTTTATTAAAAAAAATGGCTGTACAAAGTGCATGATATTGATGATTACTCAGTAGACTTAGAGAGCTTAATTTTGTCAAAATGAGCTAGGCCGGAATCTCTTTGTAGTTAAATAAGTTAGGTACGTCAAACACTATGATCAATGTGTTTCATTACTATCCAGCAATTCAACGTAGATCCAAAATTTTTGCTTACAATAGATTTGAAATAAGTCAGAATTAAAATATGTTAAATTATTATAATTACGAGAAATTTAGACGTGTGCTGGCATTTTGGCTGAACTAAATCCAATTCGGACTACAAAATCATAATTTAAGATTATTTCCCACTTTGTCATGGCATAACAGACTATTAAAATGTCTCGATCTAAAACTGAATGCAGCAATAACTATCCTAGAATGTCGCTAAAATGATAATAATCTAGACTATTAATATTCTCAAACGATCGCGACGATTTCGGATCTATTGTGAACGTCACTTTACAACCTTGAACTATGACAGGTCCCGCCAAATCGCTATGGTCACGCTATTATCACTAATGTGGGCAAAGCATGACACACTCAGTCCCATTGTTGTCCAAAAAATATCAGATTGTACATCCTAGGAAGCATTTTTTGCTTTTAAACCGTAATTAGACGAAGCAAGGACACGAGTGCCGAAAATGGCCGAAGATACCCGAAGTGTGATTCGTTATGTAATAAATAATAATAATCTAGTGATTTAAATGACAGTGAATCTATTGAATCCTTGTTAAGATTCGATAAAAAAAACATTCTGTAAAACGTTTACAGACGACGACCAACTTTTTTAGGACCTATATCGGTATTGATATCTTAGCAAAAATGGCCCGGTAAAGTGCGAGTCGAACACGTACACGAAGGGTTCTGTACCACCTTACAATATTAGTAATTTTATAATTTATTTGAAAACATTTTAGTAACAATATTTATGTCAAACTCAAAAATCAAGAATAAACTTTTTTCTTTTAATATTTTCATGCCTAATTTTAAGGTAGATTGTACAAGAGACAAAAATTTGTGAACGCCCATATTTTGTTTACTTTCCGAGCATATAAAGATATATTCTAATCGATCTAAAGATCGAGCAAAAAACACCCAATAAGATCCTTCTATGGGGATTCAACTTTAGATAAGTAATACAGCCTTGTGACGGACGGACAGACAGACAGCATAAGCCTTACGAATATGGTTTTACTAGCACCTGTTACGTACGGTACCCTAAAAACGATTACCAGATCAATTAATAATTATCATTTTGAACTAATAATAAGTGTTGTAACTTATAAACTAAATCGTGGGATTGGTTCCGCGACAATCTCCCATGGAACATTGCATCAGGTTGAATTTGCTCATAAAATTTTAGCACTCCGCCTACGACGCGTCCGAGCGTATTAATAAATGATATCTAATTTATTGCTAGGTTTAAGAGTTAATGCGACTGTCTGCTGTAGACAGATGATGTAAGGAAATCGGTGCAAAGCGTGGACGGGTGGATTATAGAATATTTTCAGGTGAATTATGTAAGGACATCATATATACAGGCTGACTTTTAAACCAATATGAGTATTTTCACCCCTGAATATCTATAACTTTTATGATGGGACAACCCTGCAATGTAAAAAATATCACATTTAGGCGTCTCGTCAGTATATATATAATAAATCGTATGAATCTACAAAATGTGTGGATCAGTTGTGTTTTTCTCATGATTTCAGGGTTGGTCTGTTGCGAACGTCATGATGGCCCTGGTGGTTCTATGTGGTTAAAGAGCTTCGCCTTTTATGAATTAAGTTGCGGGTTTCTGGTAAAAATAAGCTTGAATAGATATCGGTGTAACTTTAAAATGCTGAAAAGTCTTTTTGGAAAATTAAGTTTTTCTCAATCCTCTATTCTTGCGGTGAGATTATAAACAGGGTCATACATAACATACATACCATCACGCATGTATTCCGCAAAGGGTAAGGCAGAGGTTTACCAATGTACACCCACAGTTCGCCGGTATGTTTAGGTCCTATGTAATAAGGGGCGAGCCTATTGCCATTAACCGGGCACAAATCCTAACTCCGAGCTGCTACTTAGTTATTTATTCTTATACTTACCTAGTTATTTCATAGAAAAACCCAATAACACTTTTTGCGTGACATGGCAATCGAACCAAAGACCTCTAGCGTTGCAGTCGCGCTTAGGACCACGAGGCTAACGAGGCAGTTATTACAGGGTTATACCTATTATAATATTGTTTTTTTTTAGAGTTTCGAACTTTCAACGGAGGTATACAGACTTTTCGACAATCCAACATTAAGCCAAAAATTCGCCATAAATTCTTTGTTTTAAGGACTATTTAAACTTTTAAAGGCTCTATTCCAACTAAGTACCTACACATAAAATAAATTAATTAGTATCAAAGATCGATTATGCCATTAAATCTAGAACTTTATTATCACAACCATAATGTTTAATTGAAAACAACTGTAAAACATTGTTAATTTTCTAATTAATTTGAAGTATCTTTTTAGACTATTGCATGCAATAAATTAGTTTTTTTTTTCCTTTGAGCGATTGAAGAATTGACAGATTCCTTTTATAGTTTTCCGAACTAGTCAATTAAATGTTATTAATTAGGCAGATAAGCATCATTACACGAAAGAGCATAGTATTCTTGTTTTAATAAGAGTTGAAGGCCTAACACGAGCGTGCGGAATAAACGCAACGTAAATTCGCAACGAAAAATAATTAAAATATCTGTTTCGCACATAATATTCATTTAGCTTGAAGACATTATTTGAATAAATATGATACGTACATACCACCATGCCTGTATTTCCCGAAGGGTTAGGCAGACGAGTAACAATGTACACCCACAGTTCGCCGGTATGTTTAGGTCCCATGTGATAGCGAGCCCCATTGCCAATAACCAGGCAGAAATCCTAACTCCGACCTGCTACTGAGAATATCATAGAAAAACCCAATAACACTTTTTCGCTCGACTTGGGAATCGAACCCAAGACCTCTAGCGTAGCAGTCGCGCTTAGGACCACTACGCTACCGAGGCAGTTAAATATGGTACTAATTTTGCTTAAATGTGATGGAACCAAAATTCCGTAAGATACTCGTATTTGTAACTAGCCTCCGCCCGCGTCTTCGTCCGCGTCAAAGTCAATATATTATCTCACGGGAGCCGTACATTTTTCCGGGATTAAAAGTAGCCTATGTGCTATTCCAGACTATTATCTATCTCTTTGCCAAATTTCATCCAGAACTGTTCAGCCTTTCTGACGTGTTCAGTAACATACATCCTTCATCGAAACTTATGCATTTATAATATTAGTAAGATTCCAAAATCGAATACTTTTACGTTAGCACACTCGGGCTAGGCCTACAGGACTTCGTGAGTCGTGTGCAGTCGTGTAGTTCCGGTTGCGAATCGTTTTTCCCACGTATGACGTCAGAGGTGACGAGGTACATGTTCCTTACCTACAGTTAAATGACTGGCCACACTTGTAGCTATGTATTTATGGTGACTGCAGGGCTATTCTGCAAAATTATCCTTCGAATAGGTACAGGCGGGACGATCTCTCACCTCAAGTGAACTTTACATTTTTACCATATTCAAAGGGTAAAACGGGACCCTATTACTAAGACTCCGCTGTCCGTCCCTCTGTTTGACACCAGGCTGTATCTCATGAACCGTGATAGACAGTTGAAATTTTTATAGATGATGTATTTCTGTTGCCGCTATAACAGCAAACACTAAGAAAACAGAATAAAATAAATATTTAGGGGGCTCCATTACAACAGACATGTTTTTTTTTGCTGTTTTTATAGATAATGGTACGGAACCCTTCGTGCGCAAGTCCAACTTGCACTTGGCCGGTATTTTTTCTCTTAATACGGGTCATTTTTATAGAATAAACCGGCTGCCGCTAGTAATTGACATCTTACTTAACAGGGAGATTGTTGCGAAATAGCACTGCATTTGGGGCGACTGCTCACCAACTACCAACCTTACCTCTTCAATTGAAAAATACACACATATGAGCACCATCACGCCTGTATTCCCTGAAGGGTTAGGCAGAAGTGCACCAAAGTACACCCAGAGTTCGAAGAATCAACGAAAATTCAAGAAGAACAATCGAAGAATATTATTACAGAATAAACATGCTCCACGTAGCCGTATTTCAAATTATTGTAGGAAAATATGTGTTCAGATACATCGGTGGGTGACGTGTGACTGCGTCTTGATCAACGCAATTATTAATACGATTTTGTGTGCACCTAATATTTTATTTTTCATTTCTCTCGAAAATAAAAGCTGTAATCTTTAGAGATGAGTATCTGACACGATCGCGGAGACGTCAGGCGCAGGATCAACGTCTTTCCGTCCTGTCCGAGACACGGGGGCGTCACACCACTAACCTCCAAACTCCCACCTGCTAATTATTTAAAAAAATCGTAATGGAAAAACCTAAAAACACTTTGCCCGACCTGAAATCGAACTGAGGACCGCACGTTCAGCAATCACGCTGGCGACTACAACACTAACAGAGCAGCAAAATCGACTTAATATGACAAATTCGTAATGCACAAGGTAGATTGGGTGCGGCCGTGAGAATTTCGTCTTTCGGCCTCACTTTGGCCTCTAACGGTGATTGCAAACATTAATTTCTTAGCTTTTGACACGAACGTTGACTGAACGAACGATTATCACTTGTGATTATAGATTGTTCGCTGTTAGGCTTAAGTCATAGGAGCCGGTTTGGTGGGAAAATGAAGTGTATTTTAATGCCAATGCGGATGAATTTTGGTAATCAGTTTTTAATGTTTGTTCAATTTATTTTTGAAGTCGGATTTGTGCTTCTGCATGCGGGGTGGGAGAGACATCGTTACGACAAATTTTAAGTAAGGGTTCAGTACTTAATTTCCTCAACCTGAAGTTAAAATGTTACATCGGTAATTAAAAAAACAAAACCAGCTCTTTTAAACAAACATGCAACATCTACACGGTCAAAATAAATGGAACAGTTTTTTTTAATAGTTGACGAATAATGTTTATGATATCTATTATATAATTATGTACTCTATATACCTTTATCTCATCCTCTTTGATAGAAAACTCCTTACTAGTAGGTACATGTTTTCCAAAATCCACCAAGAAAATGTGAAACAATTCCCAAAAGACTTCTTTTAGAAAAAGAATTACAAAATTGACACATACCAGTTCATATTCATATAAAATCCAGTTATTTACGCTAGCGGCTATGCCGTAACAATATACGATAATCCATCAGACAATAAAGCAAAAAAAATGTGTAGGTACAAGCAATAACATTAATAAACACACATAGTACTCGCTGAATATTACCTTCTTGGGCCACAGAGTAAAAAAATCAGTCTCCCACGATCGTTACACGTACTTTATCTTAGTGCTAATTGCTCAGGTTAACTTTTTGTCTAATTTGCGACGTTCCATTCAACACATTGAGGAAATCAATTTGCTATAATGGGATCCAAGTGTTCAATTGAATTATTAGGAAAAAAAAATAACTTAAAATTTCGATTGTAGGAACTGAATTTTCCTAAGGTCAGAAGCATCATGATTTGCACGTAAAGTGTTACTGTATAATGTGTTTAAGCGCGGGTGTTGGCAAATGTCAAATATTATAAGATTAGTGATGGTCATCGGTGAGCGGGAATCGATCGGAGTTTGATTTTAATCGATTATGTAAGTGCGTGCTGGTTAGAGGACCATGTGAGGTAATTGTTGAGATGTGATATCATAATAATATATGATACCGTTTATAAAATTAATATTTTTTTTTGTTTAATGTTAATTATCCTATGGGAACCGTACATTTTTCCGAGATAAAAAGTAGCCTATGTGGTATTCCAGACTAAAATCTATCTATGTGTTAATTCTATCCAGATCCGTTCAGCCGTTTAACCGTGAAAGAGTTACAAACATCCATCCATCCATCCTCATAAACTTTCGCGTTTATAGTATTAGTACGAGTAGAATTCAATAATAAAAGAAGAACATTTTTGGACTATTTTAAAAATACATTGTGAGGTGAGGTGAGGTGGGGTGCGTCTAAAACAACAAAAACTAGGAGACGTTAGGATGTCCATGAAATTGGACCCGTAGGTCCAGTGTAGTACATTGTAGCCCACTTTTACATAAAAGGACTAAAAAGTACATAGTGAAAGCATTGAAGACACTTCATATTAAAAACAAAAAAGAATCAAGTTGACAACACTGAAACAAAAGCCGACCGCCAAATGAATGTAACCCAAGTCACATTTGAAAATGTAATTTAATCAAAACAGCACTGGAGTTAACCTTAAACGGAAAGTTCAAACAATCGGGTCCCGTACAAATATTTCGCCGAAAGATATTTGTGCTTCTGTGTCAAAGCATACTTGATCCGCTTCGGTAGATAAATGTTAACGTTAGTTCGGACAAAAGGGGGAAAAAGGAACAAATCCATGGGAAAGTCCTGGCAAATATTTGAAAAGTTCGCGAGATCCAAACGCCACCTGCGGTCAGGCTTATTGTCCACTTGACTGTATATTCACAGAGTTGTTATAACCGCAAAAAATATTAAAAATACAAAATTATGCGAAGTATGGAAATTGCATCGGATTTTTCTAAAGATAAGAAAAGAACTTTATGATGAATCATCATCATCTGCTTAGCCTTTTCCCAACTATGTTGGGGTCGGCTACCGGTCTAACCGACATGGAGCGACTGCCTATCTGAGTTCTACAACCCAGTTATTTAGTAACACGATACCTCTTGGTTAGACTGGTTGTCAGACTTCCTGGCTTCTGACTATCCGTAACGACTATCAAAAATCTACGAATGAATGATAATGAATTATTTATGGTGAATCTAAAATCAATAAATTAAGAAATAATATCGAACAGGCTCTGAGTACGGGGCGTCTACGCTGTATGCGATCGGTGCGACTGACGGACTAATCGTGTGCAGTGTCGGTGTCCCAAAATACCCGAAAACGTACCCAAAAACCCAAAATTTACTTGACGTATGTGCTCACGACTCGTGGCGGTTACTTTAATACGATATTATTTATGATACCCTTATAAATTCCAAATATGTTGAAATAATCAGACATCAGTACAATAAATTTATTTTACAGACACTAAAGCTTTTTTTTTTTTGGTGGGTGGGAAATCATCAAATAACTTCTCCCGCCCTGGGCGGGACGGGAGGGAGTGTCAGACTTTTACTGATTAAAACCCACCCATGTTCCTTCTTGTGCCCTTTGCGTTCCGGGGGCGCGGTATCTCTTGCGAACAACCCGCAGCCCCGGCAGGCATCGGCCCTCAGTGGCCCCTTCCTTTTGCTGACATCTCTTTGAGGCGCGGGTGGAACACGAACGCGCCGTCGACACGGCCTGTCGTTATGCAACGTAAGGACGGTGAGCTACCCATTGCTCACCGTCCACAGGCCCAGACACTAAAGCTGCTCGTTAGATCTGTTGTTGTAAATTACAAAATATAAAAAAATAACCCAAATAAAGTCAAGACAATTACACAAAAACACAGTTGCAACTCTATAGATATCTCTTGTCGGAAAATTTCCACACACCCTTATTTTATTTCGCGACTCAATACATTCTCTATTTTGGGTCCTTCGCTTAAAGTGTTTGTTCTTTTTCCCTTCATAGCTCCTAAGGGTTAGTGAGAAGAATACCGAGTGAGCCCTTTAGCCTCAAGTGTCGAATGGCCGTTTCTTTTCGGCTATTTTATTACTTGTCGTGACCGAATAGTAATTGTGTTACTGGACATGTTTAGGGGAGAGGATATTTATTTATCCGGGTTATTGTTTGTGTAAGGGTTATTTTTCCTTAGTGTTTTTGTTGCGAAAGTTTTATACCTACTGGAAAAGTTCTTTTTTGGTAGTACAGTATCTGTAATGGAACACATAACATAACATACCATCACGCCTGTATTCCCTGAAGGGTTAGGCAGAGGTGTGTGGTGTGAAATAAAAATTCATATTAGAAATCATATTTATGGAGGAGGCCTATGTCCAGCAGTCTACGTCCTGCGGCTGCCATGATGTTGATGATGATGATAGTCCGAGACCGAGGAGAAGATAGCGGGACGAATTGGATATGTCCAAGAACTGGCGAAAGAAGGCACAACACTGAGGGAAATGGAAGGATTGGGGGAGGCCTTTGCCTTCCGAAAAAGTGGAACAAAAAACCGTTTTAAAAATATTTTTTTAGTTAGTGTTTCACTCTTCTAGGACGCACCTGTTTTAGACAACACGTGAATGAAATAAACAAGTAAATGTTTTCGTAATGTTGTTCCTTTCACCGTGTTTACATAAAATATATTGTGAACACTCCATAAAAGCTTACTTTAAATAATAATAATTGATTGTTTATTATTGAATAACATGACATACTTTTGTAACCAACTCATCTGTTACAACGATTGTATTGACGTCGTTCTGTATCGTAAGGTGTGAAAACACGTTTCTCAATAAAAAGTTGACACATTAGAAACATTAATATTAAAATGTTTATGATAAATGTTTCTATTGTGGTTGATAATCTTGCATATTATTATGTATTTGTATGGAAACTAGTTTTATGACAAAACTACATCGAATATTTGAGACTTTTATTTGTTAAGTGTTGGTATAAGACAACTTTCGCTTGTTTTTAACCCACGCAAAAACGACGGGGTGTTATAAGTTTAACGTGTGTGTGTGTGTCTGTCCGTGGTATCGAAGCTCCCGAACGCATGAACCGATGCCTGCCGTGGCTGCGGGTTGTTCGTAAGAGATACCGCGCCCCCGGAAAGCAAAGGGCACAAGAAGGAACATGGGTGGGTTTTAGTTAGTAAAAGTCTGACACTCCCTCCCGCCCCGCCCAGGGCGGGAGAAGTTATTTGATGATTCCCCCCCCCCCCCCCCCCCAAAAAAAGTCGGGAGTGTTCTTAACGTTGTTTGATGGAAATCGGTTCAGCGGTTTCAAAGTTATCAGCTCTTTTGTTAGCTACGGTAGTGATTTTTTTCTACAGTCGGGGGTTACTTAAAAAAAATAATTTTGTGTTTTATCATAATAAGAGGACATTTCCAACATTGCGTTGTATACAAATTCCAGTCAACTAAAATCTAGTCTTATTTTGGTTAACAAATCTTTTTATGAGCTGTCGAAACGCGATTTCCTTATAGATTTTGTATGACAATACTAAACGATGACGTCACTTTCTTGACATATTCTCTACTCACTATTTCAAAGCAACTAAAAATCATATTGTATAGTCAATTGAAAAATAATCGGGGTTTAAGGGGTAAAATAAAGTGCCTTTTTTGAGAAATTATTGTTGAATGGTGTCTAGCCCTTTCTCTTGAATTCAAAAACAAAATGTTCAATAACAAGCATTTCTCCGTCGTAATATTCACACATATTACCACGTATAGTTACAGTTAATTACGACTAGACTATCAGCATAAAGTGATCTCTCTTGGAGACCATTTTGACCCGCCTTGGGCGTCGTTTCCTTACCTTATGACTAAGCTAAGCGGCATAGATTATTCTGCAGACTGTATGTGTGATCTAGTGTCATTTATTTTAGAATTTGGTCAAAGATGACACTATTTATCTCAATTTGTATGGTGCAAGAAAGCAAAATTAATTAGGTAAAAAATTTGTTTATTTTACTTTAAAGAAAAAAAATATTCTTTTTTGTAGTTATTCAAAAGGACAATAAAAAATGAATTTTGAGAATTTCGCGCATGTATCGGTGAACATACATAAATAAAAGATACAGACAGTTGAACATAGAACCTTCTCCCTTTAAGAATTCGGTTTATAAGGTTGTAATTTATTCATCAACTGAAATTTGATTTATATCGAGTTGCAGTTTAGCTTAGAGCTTTGTATTGATTGGAAAGCAAAGCGCTGCAGAACATTTTACGGCAACATGTTTCTGAGTTATTGCAATATTTAGCAACTGTTGCTGAACTTTGTTTCCCAACAAAAGCGAGGCTTAAAACTGAGCATTAACTTCAACTAAAAGTTCACAAATTTTACTGAAAAAAAAGAAATAAATTGAACTTGAATAATCTTCAATCCCAATGCGAATGTCTTGCACACAATCATTTATTTTCCTTTACCTCATTACCCGTTATTCTCATAGCCCTCACCATTTCCGACACACAACCCTTAGGCACAAAATGTGGTAAAACTATTAATCTATGCAACTCCTACGCAGCTCTCAAAGGTAAGGGCTTTAGCTTCGCAGGCCGTGTCTAATACTGAAGACAATGCCAGCATTTAGATATTGTTAAATATCATAACAGCGCAATTTGGCTAAATAATGTGCTACGGTTGAGTTTACTCGGTTTGATATAAGTAGGCGTGAGGTGTAACATATATGTATTATATTTATGAAGAGATATTACAATATGTTTCGTTAATATTGTATTTTATTTAATGTTAAGCAACTCATGTTACTTGCTCAGAGGAATTAAGGGCTAAATAATTGTCCGTGAGGGTCGTGGAAAACGACTAAAGGCCAAAGTATTATTACGTAATTGTAAAGCCAAAGTCAAAGCATTTATTTAAATTAAACCATTTATTGGCACTTTTGAATTGATAAAAAGTCGGTCTGTTAGTCTGTAAGTTGAAGCTAGTTGCTCTTTCCAAAACGTAGGTAGGTATCTATGGAGAAGAACGAGCAAGAAACTATTTGTACTTATGTTTTTACAAATATCTAGTAATTTTTTTTTATAAGTAATGTTTCTCTATTCGGCTGTACCTGTACACATATTTATAATATTATTTCCTTTATTAACAAATTACTGGTTATTCCATGACACACCATTACAATCAATAATTCTTCTTATCCAATCTATTCTTAGAATAATCGTACACCGGAAAAATATTATCTAACATTAAGAAAAAATCTTAATTGCTGCCTTTCGTGCCAGATGGACGTGCGAAATCGAATCGTGCGCATTGCTCGCGCATGTGCGCTGCTCACGCGATCGTCACGCCGATGTGACAAAATGGCGTAGCCTACATGTGTTGACAGGTTCATGTTTTTCCGGTTCGTGTTTCCGCGTTTTGGACTTTTAAAATGTGTTACAACGGTATTTATTAAAGTGTTTGATTCATTGACAGTTTTGGTTACCGATATCTGTTCTTTCTTGGGCCTCTTTCTTTCTCAATCAGTCATTTGGGATGGCTGTCAAGTCAGTAATTTTTTTATTTTTGTACAGTGATTGTCATAAAGTATTGTTTATCTATCCTAATATTGTAAAGAAAAACAGTAATATTTGTTTTTTTAGTTAGTAAGAGGAAGCCCTTGATAGATTACAAAAACCATTACACTGACATTTTTTTTTTTTTTTTTTTTTTTTGGTGGGTGGGAAATCATCAAATAACTTCTCCCGCCCTGGGCGGGGCGGGAGGGAGTGTCAGACTTTTACTGACTAAAACCCACCCATGTTCCTTCTTGTGCCCTTTGCGTTCCGGGGGCGCGGTATCTCTTGCGAACAACCCGCAGCCCCGGCAGGCATCGGCCCTCAGTGGCCCCTTCCTTATTACACTGACATTAAGCTACACCATTGCCAAATGTACACACGAACGAAGTCGCGGGCATAGGCTTGTAAACTATAAAATATACCATTACGCCTGTATTCCCCGTAGGGTTAGGCAGAAGTGTACCAATGTACACTCACAGTTCGTCAATATGTTAAGGTCCCATGTAATAGGGGGCGAACCTATTGCCATTAACCCTAACTCCGAGCTGCTATTGAAAATTTCATAAAAAAATCCAATAATAATTTGCTCGACCTGGGAATCGAACCCAAGACCTCTAGCGTAGTAGTCGAGGTTAGGACCACTAGGCTAACGAGGTAAACTATAAAAATAAGGTTGAATATGCTTAAACCAGCCAGAATCACTACAGTACTTACCATATGCCGTTGAAATGCAGCTAAGAATTTTGTACAACACGAACCACAACTTAGACTACAGAAGCCAACGGGATTCCTACGTGACAAAGTCTCAGTGCTCTATCACGTATTTCAAGTCTAAACGTAATGTTCTCCCTTCAAAATGGTAATAAGACCAATTTGCCACTGCTTGCCGCGCTATAAATAATTAAACGTCGTGACGCAACGCTTAGCTTGACATTATAAAAACGACCTAATTTTGTGGAGCTTAGAAAGGTCGGTCGGAAATAAACATGGCTTTGTCTAAGCTTTTAAATGTTTAAATCTGAAATTAAGCAAAATGTGTCCTGATTTTTACCCGACTGCGGCAAAGCCAAAAGAGGGTTATTATTTTGGGAGGCTATGTGTGTGTGTATCTGTTCTCTCATACATCCTAAACTACTTATCGGAACTCGACAAATGAGGTATGGTTAGAACTATCTCAATCGTCCGCTGAACATAGCCTACGTGGCGTGTCACAAAACTCAATGTGGCTCCCTCTAGCGAACAAAAAGTATAGTGTTAAAAAAATACATTTATACTTATTTTAGTACAAAAATGTACATTTTACGTACATTTATATAGTTTATTTTTGATTTATTTGGAAGTCATACACTGATCACCACGTTTGCATAAGACGGATTGGCGATTTCAGTGGTACAGTCAAACGGGGTGAATAGGGACGCAGGGGTGAATCGGAACGAAATTTTAAAAGGGATTTTTACTTTGAAATAATATAGTTTGTTACCAGCAAGGACGTTAAAATCTTAAATTGTAATTTAGTTAAAACAGAAGAGATCTCTTTGGTAACAAACTATATTATTTCAAAATAAAAATCCCTTTTAAAATTTCGTTCCGATTCACCCCTGCGTCCCTATTCACCCCGTTTGACGGTACTTAAATTAATTATAAAGTCCCGGTTTCTTGACGATGTTTTTCTTTACCAATGTCAGTGATATTAAAGAAAAGTACATTTTTATAAAATGGAAAAAGTAACATTGGTCATTCGGGACGGTTGAGACAGCGGTTCTCCCGTCCCAGCCGCCGCGGTAGACGCTCCGGACGTCGGGAGCCGCGAGACGACTCCCGGCCACCGTAGATACTGGCCTGTGGACGGTGAGCAATGGGTAGCTCACCGTCCTTACGTTTAACACAACGACAGGCCGTGTCGACGGCGCGTTCGTGTTCCACGCGCGCCTCAAAGAGATGTCAGCAAAGGGAAGGGGCCACTGAGGGCCGATGCCTGCCGGGGCTGCGGGTTGTTCGTAAGAGATACCGCGCCCCCGGAACGCAAAGGGCACAAGAAGGAACATGGGTGGGTTTTAGTCAGTAAAAGTCTGACACTCCCTCCCGCACCGCCCAGGGCGGGAGAAGTTATTTGATGATTTCCCAACCACCAAAAAAAAAAACATTGGTCATTGGCCATTATATTTTCATTCGCTAATTTTAGTTGCCTGTTGGCTAATAATTAAAATAACTTTCTCTCTTTGACCGACTGAAAGTGTCCAGACCAGCTTTTAATACTTAGTGCAACATACAAACAAACAATACAATTATTACTTTTATCATCTTCCTGCCCTTATCCCATGTTACTTGGGGTCAACGTAACACGTCTTCTTATTCCATGCTGTCTTGTCAACCGCCATGCTATCACTGACTACCTTCCCTTACACATCATTCTCAACACAATACATCCATCTTTTCTTTGGCCTCTTTCTTCCTCTCCATCTATCTACATTTATATTCATAACACTTTTGGTCACATGCGTTCCATTGCTACTTTAAAACATTTTAATATATTTTACACTATTATACTGTACTGACTGAAGGTAGCCTTTTTTTAGATGCACAATAAATGGATCGTGGCTTCAACCGTATGTGCAATACAACATCGCCTACCCTTTCAGCAATAACGGTACCATTCTGTACTGAATGGAGAGCCACTACGTCAGTGGGAATGGACGCTTTTAATCTATACTTAAGAATCTAAGTACACCATTATTGTAATACAAAACAATAATTCCCTTCAGAGCGCATGACATTAAGAAATTATTAGGTTGCACCGCATCCGCGTAAGGGTCTCAGCTCGCGGCTCTTAGGCTGGCTGCGAACTAGCTGTTCTTCCGCTGATGTTGAAGGCTTTAGGTACCGTTCCTTACTACCTATACAGTATACTCGGGGGACCTCTAATAACAGTTCAGTACCTGATTGTGTACTTCAAGCGGTAATGTTCTGTGGGTTACTACAAAAAATCAGCTGTTCCGTGTACATATTTGAACCGACAAAAAATGTCATTGTTGCGTGGTTTAGAATGACTTACTCATTCCAGGGTAACAGGTTACGATGTTTTTTTCTACATTGTATAAAACACAAAATTAAAAATTTGAAGTAACCCCCGACAGAAGAATAGAAATCCCTACTGCAGCTAACAAAAGAGCTGATAACTTTGAAACCGCTAAACCGATTCCATCAAACCTAGCTAAGAATACTCCCGACTAATATACCGTTCAAACAAAAAAAACTAAATCAAAATCGGTTCATGCGTTCGGGAGCTACGTTGCCACAGACACACACACACACAGACAGACTAATAACACCCAGTCATTTTTGCGTCGTGGGTTAAAAAGATAACATGAATAAAAAAGAAGAACAGACACCGATCCCTTTATTATCACTATCACTTGGTCAAAAAACGCAGCGCCACATCGACTGGTTTACTTCATAATAATAAGAGAAAATTACATGTCTTCATATAATTTTCAATCAATTATATTTATACATTTTGGGTATTTACTGACTGGCTACAGCACTTCACTACGCGTAGACTCTCTTTCAATTCGTTTATGACCGGGTAGGTTAATAATATCTTTAATGAGCATTAATTCGTAATCATTTTAGTATTTACCAACTCTGTAACGTATTTGGAGTGTTCTTTGGTCCCTATTTCATCCAAACTTGTTCCATACAGTTAGAAACCGCACGTTTCTCTAGAACAAACGCTACATATGTAGCCAGCCTAATTTCACAGTTCCTAGCAAGACAGGAGACGTATAAGCCCATCTGCACGTGGGCGCAGGCCGCAGGCAAGCTGTTCTAGCATTTCACTTGCCTTCAAATGCATACGAGGCCTTTTTAGTGAATCGCCGAAGGTAATTAATACGTTGGGAATAGGAGATAAATTATATGTTGGAGTTTCTTGAATAGAGTTTAAGATGTAGGTGGTAAAAAGGTAGAAGTAAGTTATTTAGATCTTGCGTACTCCCGCCACTTCATCTGCGTGAATGTCGGTTAATTTTTGCGCGGAACCTTAATTCTTTTACTAAATGGGAAGTAAAGTAAAGCTAAAGTTATAATATCAGCTATTTACCAGTGAAAGTCCCGTCTAAATCGGTCCACCCGTTCGGAAGATTAGCCGGAACTAACAGATAGACAGACAAAGAAATTAAAATTTGGAATTTTGGTATAAGCGCCGTGTTAAAATCTAGTACAAAATTTTAGGTAGCTTCCGACAGAAGAAAAAAATCACTACAGTAGCTAACTAAAGAGCTGATAACATTAAAACCGCTGAACCGATTTTCATCAAACAAAGCTAAGAAAACTCCCGACTAATTACCCTTTCAAATACAAACAAACAAAATCAAAATCGGTCTATGCGTTCGGGAGCTATGATGCCACAGACAGATACACACAGACACGTCAAACTTACAACACCCTGTCGTTTTCGATTCGGAGATTAAAAAGCTGTTATTGAGACATTACAAACAGACATTTCGATTTTATTTATTTGTGTATGTATGTATAAAAGATACACACAGTAGAATTGAGAAAGTTGTAAAAAGTTGTTACAACAATTTGCATTAATTGTTGGTAATTTCGAAAGTTCCCGCCCACTAAAGCCTGAACCTAGAAAGTTAGCCACCTACTGAAGGAAACTTTCAGGTAGTTTACCTTTTTTGAAAAGGTAATGGTTGACTTAATTTGAACAAGAACAAGGCATTAATGAATTGAATCACGTTGATGGAGATCAAAATCTAATTATCTCAAGTTAACTGACTTGTCTTCTCCGTTGGTGTATTAGTGGTAAGCCTGATTACTGAGTGTGAGGACTTGTGAATGTAAAGTGATGTTGGATTATTTCATTAAGTTTATACCAGTAGCAGCCAGAAAAACCCTCGAGCAATCCAGCATATGGGGCATAGTCTCAACCTTAAATTTATTTATAAGTATTGTAGCATAACATGGTAGCTTAGAAACCAGAGGATTGCCATTGGTTAAGCAGCCATAGACTAAATTGATTAATTTATTGATAGATTGATTCACAAGTCTAGCAGTGAAAACCTAAGTTGATTGATTGATCTTTAACCCTCAAATGAACATTATTTTTGTTTATATACCATTACGAATGTATTCCCCGAAGGGTTAGGCAGAGGTGTACCAATGAACACCCACAGTTCATCGGTATGTTTTAGGGGTCCCATGTAATAGGGGACGAACCTATTGCCGAGCTGCTACTGAGAATTTCATAGAAAAACCCAATAACACTTTTTGCTCGACTTGGGAATTGAACCCAAGACCAGTTTTAAAGGATGTTTATGGAGTGCTTTTTTTTAAGGATGGGAAATCATCAAATTACTTCTTCCACGAGTGTGAGACTCTTACTGACTAAAACCATTCATGTTCATTCTAATGAATGCCCTTTGCATTCCAGGGCCGTGGTGTCTCTTTCGAACAAATTCCGCAATATTAACATTGCTAGGTTTTCAACTCACAACCTCTACTACTTAAAGGGCGTATCGATACTCCTTCAGGCCACCACGATTTAAACGTCATGCACTTACATAAACCATCGAACATTCCTCAACTAGATGAGCTAAAGAATTTGAATACTATCATCAACCATTGTCAGAAGGCCTTGAAAGGACTCCTGTAGTATACAATATGATCCCTGAGAAAGATCGCGTCGATTACAAGTACATTAATAGCTGTGGGCGTGTCCATATTGTTATTTAAAAGCTGGTGAGCCATTAAGTACTTGTATCGGTTGTAATCGTCACGACGGGCTTGTTCCAGCAGCATTATTGGGTTACGTCACCTGGTGGGATTGTTGCGAAATATTTATTTCCATTTTCTTTTTCTGTTCAATTTTGCTCATAGGGCATCAACAAACTTTTACGCCCAGCTGTCAATGGGACAAGTGCCCAAAAGGCTGGCAGCATTGCCACTTTGTTTGGCAATGCTGATTCATTCATACGAAAAGGCCAGCCTTGGCCGTGGTCACATGAAGATACGACCAGTCGATTGGCGAGGTCCCGAAAAACTAGATGAGCGCTCGGACCCCATGGCTTAGGGCCATGTTTCTCACCAAGCGGCTCAAACATATAGTTTCTAAGAAGGTTATTAGCGTTTGAGTTTGGCACCAGCAGTAGCCGCCCCAGCACAGCACGTTGTGTTAGGAGTATGGGATGGAAGGGTGTAGACATTGTGTTGCATAAATAATTGAATGGAAATTACTGATAAGTTATAAAAAAATTTGATCAAGCAAAGGTCTTAGCCCTTTTTGACCCTCAAAGCCTTGTTGTTTTTTTTTTTGCTAAGTTTGTTTTTATTCTTAAGACAACTCATAACAATGTTTTAAAACTAAGGCAGGCGCCATTAGAAACAAAGAAATATGCAGATAAATTTGCCTAACCTAGACCAATCAAATACTCCTTCAATAAAAGCACTATCTTCTAATCTATCTTTTGTTTGATAAAGTTCTGTTTGCAAAAAATACAAAACCACGATTTAGGTACGTGACGTCATGATATAAAACGGAACCTAAATGTGTTTTTCATCTTACAGAGTAACAACAATAGTTTCTATGTATAAAGTAGCTTTTAATATTTTATTCATAGCCACTATTAACTAATTGTTCGAGGTCGTTCATTGGTTGATGGATTATTCTTGTCTTTTCTTTGACTTGTGCTGGCAATTTCGAAATTTGCATCAATATAATGTGTATGTAATAGAATTTTACATTAAGATGATTATCTGGGATTTTTATAAGAATAGCGATGACTTATGTAAAATACTATTAGATTGAGTTTTAATTGTGACTTGTCTGTAAGATTGATAGCTCATTCAATGGTTTTTTCTAAAACGGTAAATATAATCAAAATTTACAATACAGTAGGCATGATTTTGCTCATTCATTCATTTATCTATTTATTGGAGAGAAACTTCATAAAGAGTTCAAATACCTTCTATGTCAGTTGTCCAGGTTACTCAGCGGGATAGTTGAACCGGAAATTGTCAATCATGATAATATCAATCTGATTTGATATCATTAGGGACCTTTTAAATTATTTGTAGGTAGGTAAGCTAGTTTCTGAAGATGGACGGCGACGTCGCTGAGGATGGACCAGAAAGAGATTGTGATATGTTCTGGATGCGCACCATAGGGGCTGGTTCAGGGTGGCGAGTTCCTGTAAAGACTTCGGGGAATCCTATGTTCAATAGTGGGATAGCATAGACTAGGGCCTAAATGAGCCGCTAAATTTGTTTAGCGGCTCATTTTTTTCAAAATAAAGTTTTACAATACTTTGGTATTGTAAAACTTTATTTTAGAGGAGTAAATATGAAGTTACTTGCCCTTTCTTCTCCATACGAAACGATCTTTTGAAAAGAACAACTCGTTTACAATTAATTTTATTTATAATGACCTAATTACATTATGAGGCTTATGTCCAGTAGTGGACGTCCAACGGCTGATATGATGATGATGAATTAAATTAAAGGTTATTTGACTTTAGAGAAAAAAAGTTTGTTACGGTTTTTAAAACCGAAACATTTGAAAATCGAAAATATTACGCTCAATTACTCTCACAAAATACGCAAGTCCAATGACATTAATACGAACCATTAAGTAAACTCTATTTTCTTACCATTTATAAAGAAATTCGATGCACAAATAAGTGTCTTGCCAAGTAGATTGTGTATAAACGAAAGGGTCGGACTGTCTATCAAGCAGTTGTAATTACCTTTCAGGGGCGTACGGCGAATTCTCGATGTCATGCCATATGTCCTTCAAGGGGGGACGGACTTGGGAGGACTGATTTTAAGTTATAATTAATAGAAAACGTGTGACTCTAGTCAGTATTCAAGCACACATCAGGAACCGTAAACCGTAATTGTTTGAATTAAAAGTTATATAAATAAGAATATGGATTGAAAGTATTATTTCAAGTATACTTATTGATCATAAAAAATTGTTAAATGTACTCCATTTATTAAAGCATTAGACACAAGTGGTCAAATAACGAGTTATGAGGAAATATTGTTGAAATAACTGCATTTTAGTGATATTATTTATGTAAGTGGTATGTAATTTACATTGCTATGTATTTATCGTTAAATAACGAAGCTTATTCCATGCATTGAAATAACGATAGCATATCAGAGTAATAATTAATGCAGGTTGTAATGAACACGTAACCCAAATACTGTGAATACCAAATAACGATACATTAGTAAAAGTTAACACGTCATTATTCCACATAACCTAACCTAACCAAAACTAGATTGTAACGTGAAATCCTAAAATAAATTTGGCAAACTAAATGCAAACACAAATAATCATGACTCGATTTCTCATGAACCTAATATCAATCCAAAAGCAGACATAAATATTTTGGCAAACGCACCTACCCACACAATAATAACAAGAATTTTAATTCCCACGAAACTAATTCAACGTGAAACCGCAATTTTCCGAGAATAACGCGAGAATAGATCTAATAAATTGTTCCATATAACACCTGAGGAAAACAGGGAAGTGATTTGGAGAAAAACAGTTGTTTTCGTCACGTAGGAAAGAAAGATGGCGTCATTTATTTTGTAATACGTCATCGTAATCCGGCCCTGGCTTGTCGCCCCATCACTTAGTGAAGGACATGCTCGCGTTTCTTTGTAGGGGAAAGGTTGGGGTTTAAGTACTGGCGATTTGTGAAGAAATTGTGGAATCGTTGAATTAATGATTTAATGAATGGTTAAAGACTCAACAGCAACATTTATTGATTATTTTGTCGTGCCTTGTGAAGAAATTCATTGGAGTTTAATAAAACTACGCACTAAGAGCTTGCGAAGTTTCAAAGTTTAGTTTTTTATCAGTCTATCTATTTTTATACACGGTCAACATGTATAAAAATAGCCAACGTATTGTTTTATTCTTTATACTTATATTGTTTTTTAGACCACTTTATTTTAGCTGTTTTAATGTAGATGCAGTGAACAAAAGACATAGATAACTAGTATCGTCAGATGTTGTTGATTTTTGTAGAAACTAATTGATGTTTTAGGCATCAAATTTAATAAATAGAAAATAATAAAAAAGAAGTTCTGTTTGAAGATTCATCAGTTAAAAAAAAAACTTCAACTATAACATATCAGAATGTCAATTCTACAAAGTTTTATGAACAATCACAATGTAATCCCAGTCTCAATCTGTCAAATATGCTAGTAATTTACCTATATTTTTTGACATTGACTAATCGCCGAGATGAAATTGCGACTCGAGTTTGAACGCTTTTAATTAGCAGAATTGGTCTTCTGAGGGCTTTGGTTACTTATGGGTAACAAAAGTAAAATCTCTCCGCTACCTTAGGCACCCCACCCAACTAAGTACTTGATACCTGAGTACCTGCACGGACGACATCAAACGTTCGCGATTTCCTTGTGTTTTCTTGGACGTATCGCCATTTGTAGGTACCAAATTGTGCGGAAGTGCCTCGCGACAGGTTAATTTGTTCAAGATCCTTGAAGGATTTAGGTTGAGTGTCCGCTGTTTCCTCTTTTTTGTAATGCATGAGTTTGTTGGAGATAAGAATTATTGGTACAGGAGCCTAGAGTTGTTCAACCTAAGTAGGCTGAAATTTTAAAAATAGAACGTGGCACTATTACTCATTTTATACCTGCCTATTAACAAACATTATAATAATATGATTTTAATCGAAACATTGTCAATGTAAACAGTTACTGGTCAGTCAATAAAGATAATCGAAATAAAAACAACCGCCTCGAACAAGCGTTGTGTGATCAATACTCGTGCTTTCTTTGTATAAGTTCTCTTAGATTGGGACAATAATAGGCCGGTAGTATACATCATCATCATTATATTAACCGTAGGACGGGCCAGATAGCTTTCCAAAAGGACCGGTTAGAAGCGGTCGTATTATTAATTTTAAAAGACAATTTTCTTCTTAGTCAGATCTACCAAATGATCAGTATAAGATCGTAAATAAAAAACAACTCAATATTGACATGACCCAGATATTGAAATAGAATGATACAAACTTATTATAGTTTCGTTTAATGTTCGCTCCTATAATAAAACCCAGTTTTTACTAACGATGTTTACGCAAAAGGGACAGACGCGGTTGTAAAAGAAAAATATCAATGTATTTACATAACATAACATACCATCACGCATGTATTCCCCGAAGGGTTAGGCAGAGGTGTAACAATGTACACTCACAGTTCGCCTGCATGTTTAGGTACCATGTAATAGAGGGCTAGCCTATTGCCATTAACCGGGCACAAATCCTAACTCCGACCTGCTACTGAGAATTTCATAGAAAAATCCAATAATACTTTTTGCTCGACCTGGGAATCGAACCCAAGACCTCTAGCGTAGCAGTCGCGCTTAGGACCACTAGGCTAACGAGGCAGTTACAAAACAGAGAGAGAGAGGTATTTACAAAAGCATGTATGATTAGTATTCTAATACTGAACGGAGAATATTAAAAATATTTTTAGCTTACTCATTTCTATTACCACGGTAAAGTAGGTGTCATACAGTTAGAAGGCATTATTAGTAGATAATGAGTTTAAAAACACAAAATTAGAAATTTTAAGTAACCCCCCTGACAGAAGAAAAAAAATCCCTACTACAGCCAACAAAAGAGCTGATAACGTTGAAACCGCTTAACAGATTTCCATCAAACATAGCTAAGAACACTCCCGACTAATTCACCTTTCAAACAAAACTAAATCCACCAATCGGTTCATGCGTTCGGGAGCTACGATACCACAGACACGTCAAACTTATAACACCCCGTCGTTTTTGCGTCGGGGGTTAAAAATAGAAAAATATTAAAAAAATTGCAAAAGAAATATCTTCTCCGACCCTATTCAGTAGTATGCCTAACCTTCGGATAACCGAAAGAAAATACTGCTGTAATTGGTTTACAGAATTATCAGCTACCAACCAAAGATACATAAGCGCGCTTGACAATTGATCACATTATTATTCTTTTTTTGAGAATTAAGGGTATTTCTGAGAAAATAACTATAGGTGTTGAAACTGCTGCTAGAGAGAGAGAGAACTAGCTCTTGCCCGCGACTTCACCCTCTTGGAAATTAAATAGGTCCTAGTCCTATGCCATAAAACATACCCAATATTAACACTCAACAAATGTGGAGCTTTCTATTAGTGAATGTATTTTTGTAATTGGATAAATAAATACTTCCAGAGATTACCACTTACAAACAAACAATAAACACGTAGCAGATCAATATCCAGTTTTTTTTTTTCGGGGGTGGAAAATCATCAAATAACTTCTCCCGCCCTGGGCGGGGCGTGAGGGAGTGTCAGACTTTTGCTGACTAAAACCCTACCCATGTTCCTTCTTGTGCCCTTTGCGTTCCGGGGCGCAAAGGCTCTTACGAACAACCCGGAGCCCCGGCAGGCATCGCCCCTCAGTGGCCCCTTCTCTTTGAGGCGCGCGTGGAACATAAACGCGCCGTCGACACGGCCTGTCGTTATTCAAACGTAAGGACGGTGAGCTACCCATTGCTCACCGTCCACAAGGCCGTATCTACGGTGGCCGGGAGTCGTCTCGCGGCTCCCGACGTCAATATCCAGTTGAAAACCAGCTTCAAGCACTAACTTTCTAGCATTTTTACTGAACTGGACTTATTTGGCACAGCTGTGCATATTGACGAATAAACTGGTCTCCTTTTTTTTTTCCTTTATAATATTAAGTACAGAAGCATTACACTATTTCACATGTTTTAGAGAACGCCTGTTCCCTAATTTTATATCTTAAAGTCTTGATAGGTAATCACACGTCCTCATGTGTCTACATGGGACACCAAAACATTCGTCCCATCTCCACACAAACTTCTTAACGAACTTAAGACACAATTACAGACAGCTAGTTGTAGGTAGGCATACCTTCACACTCACTATCAGTCCAGGGTGGGGCAGGGGAGTCGCCGATGTGACAGGAATGCATTCCGAGCATACCTCGGGCGGTCGGGATTTCTCAGGACACTCCACTTTATTGCTTTACTTGTAGGAGTTTGACGTTTGAGTGGTTCCGTTTGTACTGTGATTTTGTATTGGTGGTAGATGTACCTATGTTATTTTGTAAATATCTTTTCGATTTCCACTTTATAGTTTTAAGAGTCCAATAACTAAAACAAGCTAGCTACATCTCAGTTTCCTCAGTAATAAAGTTGGTATGGTTTTAAAAGCACAATCAAATAAATTCTGTTTTTTTTTCACCAATCCGCCTTGAGCGTACGTGGTGATGATCAATGCTCGTAGTTTCTTTGTACGCAAAGAGGCTTTTGCCTTGCAGTGGGAAAATAATAGGCTGGAATTGATCAGTAAATTGAAGTAAATGTAGAAGCATCACCAAACATACCTCCACATGTAACACCGATGTCACCATGTCACCTCTTAAATGATTAAATGTGATCACAAATACTTCTTCTTTTGTATTCCTCAATGTGAAAGTGAACTGTCATGTTCTTTCTTAAATCGAAGCAAAATACAATGCTAGTACCAATTTAAACGCTAATTTGTAACTAGCAGATGAAAGAAACACAAATATTTTGATTGTACTACAGAATATCCGTCATTTTCACAACATAAATTAAAAAATAAACAACACACAACAATAACAATAACAAAAGACAAAGAAAACAAAACAAATGAACTAACATTTTGACCTACAACTTAGCAATCGATAACCCAACTGTTATCTAAGAGACCGAATTCCAGTTGTTCAGGGGACCCTATAAGGAAGCCAGGGGAGCTAGGGGAGCTAAGGGAGGTTGGGGAGGGAATTAGTGGCGCTTCATTGGATCGCAATTAAAAGAAGGAAACTCTACGGAGTGATATGGAGTTCCGAAGAGCATGGGTGAAGAACTTTGGGACTAATTTTTGATGACGTCAATCGATTGAGAGTAAATGTGTTAGTGGCGTCGGCGTCCTTGTAATGTTATACATGGCATCACTGATATGGGTAAAGGAAAACATCGTGAGGAAATCCTAATTAACTAGCCATATACACAGTGTCATCAGCGTTCAATTACGTCTTCGATTACTGCTCCGTTCCCGTTGGTCGTAGCGTGATGTTCTGTACGTATGAACCTTCCTCTTGAATCACTCTATTTTTGTTACTGCATTAACATCTGTTGCGCAGTTTAAAAGATCTAACCGTACAGAGGCACTGACGACGGAAAGCATCTTTGTTTTATATATGTAGAGATGTGCCCGGTTAATGGCAATAGGCTCGCCCCCTATTACATGGGACTTAAAACATACCGGCGAACTGTGGGTGTACATTGGTACACCTCTGCCTAACCCTCCGGGGAATACAGGCGTGATGGTATGTTATGTGTTATGTAGAGATGTAAGTCTGTTATCTTCAGTCTTCCTTGAGCAAGGGTTATAATCAACTCTTGACTGTCAATATCTTCGTAATCCTTACGTAGATTACTGTCCAGTATCTCCAAATAGTTCCCAGGAATAGTCCAGAACTAAAACAAAAACATTGCAACGATGGGAAAAACATGCAACTTTCTAATTCATAAGGTAAGTATCTTTTTACATTAATTAACGTAAATATATCCTCCGATGACTCATAACCAGAAATCAATAACCCGTAGAATTTACATACATAATCACCAAACATGGCAATATTGATCTCACATTAGCGGCCCCAATTACATATCGTAGTTCAAAAAAAAAATACACCAATAAAACTGAAGCCACAGACGTGTAAGGTCCTAATAACGTATTCAAACAACATAATCCAGAGCCTAGTAATGATAGCAATCTGTTGGCTATAAATCCTTAATAGCCTATCGCTTGTCCACCGCACTTGTGGGTGATGCAGCTCTAGGCGAGGCAATGAGGTGGGACGATATTAAAACGGTTTATTTGCGATGTTTTGTTATTTTCACGTAGGTATTTTTTTTCCCTCGTAGTTCCAAGCGCGACTGCTACGTTAGAGGTCTTGGGTTCGATTCCCAGGTCGAGTAAAAAGTGTTATTGGGTTTTTCTATGAAATTCTCAGTTGCAGCTCGGAGTTAGGATTTGTGCCCGGTTAATGGCAATAGGGTCGTCCCCTATTACATCGGCCCTAAACAAACCGGCGAACGGTAGGTGTACTTTGTTACACCTCTGCCTAACCCTTCGGGGAATACAGGCGTGATGGTATGTTACGTCTTATATTTTATGTAGTTTAATCCAATTTTAACTAATAGTCATTAAAGTCTACCATTGACGTCAGATTTAACGTTTAAAGTAGCAAAAAGGTGTCCATTAAAAATTTTAATTATAATTAAACCATACATTTTGCTCTTAAATATGCCTAAACATTTGGTTGCACAAATCATACTAAGAATTTTGGACTGTATTTAGCAGAATTTTGTTGTAACTTTTTTCTGATTACCATCTTAAAGATAAGACTTGGTGGTGGTCTGCTGTTAAACCAATATAATGCAATGTTATTTAGTTTATATAATGTTAAATAAACTTGGAATAAATGAAATTAATATGTACAACTCTACTTAGCCTTTTCCCAACTATGTTGGGGTCGGCGTCCAGTCTAGCCGGATACAGCTGAATACAAGTGTCTTACATAGAGCGACTGCATATCTGACCTCCACAACCCAGTTACTGGCCAACACGATACCACTTGGTTAGACTGGTTGTCAGACTTCTTGACTTCTGACTATCCGTAACGACTGTCAAATATCTACGAATAACAGCCGGGACCAATGGCTTTACGTGCTCTCCGAATCACGGGGGTCACACCACCAACTTCCAAAAGAATTCTTCTTCCGAAAAACCCAATAACACTTTTTGCCCGACCTGCAAATCGAACCCGGGACCTCATCAGGGGACTCATCAGTCGCGTTTGCGACCACAAGACCAACGAGGCAGTCAATAAATTAATATGTACAACTGACATACAAATAAGATTTGTTAAAAAATAGTATTGGAATTTAATTTAAAATTTCATCACTTTGACATATGCATACCCTTAACTTTGCCTTAAAATCATAACCACGTGTATTGTGTGTCATAGTGTTTCACGTAAATAAAGAATTATGATTAACAACTGGGTACATAATATTATACTTTGTCGACACTACAGAGAGAACTCACAAAAAAATTATTAATCTTTTTCCTTCTATGTTTATCGAATAACTATCGTTCCTCAGTATCGCCATTCGCGTAGGCCGTAGCCCGCAGGCTTCGCCGTCGATATGCGACTGAACTTTCACCACCCGTCCGCGCCTCCAGATATCTTCAGATTTATACCTCAAGTGCTTCTCTAAGGTTTCTGAGGTTGGGGTGATAAGAATGTCTCTTCGTGTAAGGGTTTTTTAAAACTGATTAGAGTGCTTTTTTAGTTTGGTTGATTTTTTATAAGGATTATTTTTATCGTAATAATTAATTTATTTCTGGCTGTATTATTTTTTATAATTATTAAACTGCCTTGTTAACCTAGTGGTCTTAAGCGCGACTGCTACGCTAGAGGTCTTGGGTTCGATTCCCAGGTCGATCAAAAAGTGTTATTGGGTTTTTCAATAAAATTCTCAGTAGCAGCTCGGAGTTAAGATTTGTGCCCGGTTAATGGCAATAGGCTCGCCCTCTATTACATGGGGCCTTATCATTCCGGCGAACTGTGGGTGTACACTGGCACACCTCTGCCTAACCCTTCGGGGAATACAGGCGTGATGGTATGTTATGTAATTATTGAGTTATCTTTTTAATTAAATGCTGTTTTCTGCATTATGTGTTTAGTAATTTGCTAGTTTCCTTATCCTTGTACGTTACTTATTTTTTTCTACTTGTAAAGTTTCCTGGATGGGCTTAATCGATATTTTTTGTTTTGTTTTAAATTTTATGATAATTTATTTGATGTATATGTGATATTTATATTAAAATAGCTTCTGCTCGCGACTTCGTTGGCGAAGTTTTTTCACCCGCATTAGATTACGTTTTTGGTTACTGCTCCACTCCCGTGTGTTGTAGCGTGGTTTTATAGGCCTATAGCCTTCCTCGATAAATGGACTATCCAACACAAAATTTTTCAATTCTAATCAGTAGGTTCTGAGAATTAGCGCGTTCAACCAAACAAACAAATTCTTTAGCTTTATAATATTAGTATAGATTAATCGTCTCATCGTTTGTATTATTATATTATCATCACTATAATTAGTAATTATGATTTACATGAATGCTATTTGTACTAGTATTTCACTACAAAACTAGCACTACAATGAACAACACGAAAGCCATACCCAACCAGAAACCTCACCGTCTCAACAATCCACCAGTTACAATCTCACAAAACAGCTTAACCCTTACATTTAACGAAATAATAATGTCGTATTCCCAACATAATCGTGCATTACATCACATGCACGACCCGGCACCGAACTGCACCCACCCAGTGACAAGCCGCGCCGCCGGCAGCCGGGTACAATGGCGATTGTTCTTGCGTTGATCATTAGATAGTGGTTGCACTCCTCCTGCTAAATCGTATGTTATTATTTATGCTGCTTCAAGCCTAACGACCTGCGCTTGCGCATTCAATGGAGGGGGTATCGCTTGTTAAGTATATAATTTTGTTGTACATTGTATGGTTGATGTAGTTGTTTCTGTATGTATGAAGAATTTTATGCATTACTGTTATGGAGTTGACTTATTGATGAAATGAAAATAAAATAAATGATTTCACTTATTTACCCAAATAGGACTCTTTTACCGTTTTTAAAATGACGTCTATCATTTCGGCAAGTTATGTTCTCTTGTTCCCTTTTATCTTTTTTACTACTCGTAGCTTTTTAATTCGCTTTAGTTAAAATGTCAATAATAATGATACCAGCCTATTATTGTCCCGCTACTGGATAAAAAGACTCTTCTCATGCAGAGAAGACACGCATTGATCGCCACTCATGCTCAAGGCAAATTGGCGATTTTAGACTTATTATTTTGTTATAAATGTCGTTTTCCTCAAGATGTTTTCTTTCACCGATGACAGTGATGTCCAAGATAAACTTAAAAAGTAAAATGAAATTGTAGATGTTAAAATGAAACTGCCTCGTTAGTCTAGTGGTCCTAAGCGCGACTGCTACGCTAGAGGTCTTGGGTGCGATTCCCAGGTCGAGCAAAAAGTGTTATTAGGTTTTTCTATGAAATTCTCAGTAGCAGCTCAGAGTTAGGATTTGTGCCCGGTTAATGGCAATAGGCTCGCTAACTATTACATGGGACTTAAACATACCGGTGAACTGTGGGTGTATACTGGTGCACCTCAGACTAACCCTTCGGGGAATACAGGCGTGGTGGTATGTTAAAATTAAACTTAAAAGAAGGACAGTTTTTTGTACATGCTCATTAAGATTGTTATTAGAAAAAGTTTAGGTGTCAAATAAACAGTTATACGAGAAAAAAAATCCTGAAAACTGCATGACGTTTACTATTGTTCATGTCTAGATCCGTCAAATTTTTGCTGTCATTCATTCTAATCTAATCTGTCTACGTAGTTACAGACAGCTTGAACAGGATGTGGCCGCAGACGGATAGTTACCTACGTTGTGTTTATACTGACCACACAACATAATCACATATAATTTGTTGACAATCGAACGAACGACGATCTTTGACATTGAATCAAAAATCCATCGGTAAAAAGAATAAAGACAAAAAAGCTAACAAAATAATTTGACAAAAAAACACGTCACGACGAATTCAAATGAAAATCATTCGTTGTTCTGTGATTACGCCTGATTACTAGGCTCCGATAATGGTATCGAGCAACCATTTTATCTAGGACTACAACGGCCCTCTGAATAACCACAAAGGGGGAAGCTGTATCGTTTGATTGGGGCTCTTTAAAAACTGGTTTCTGGAAAGGTTACCGGGCAAAACATATGTCTGACAACCATTGACGGTTGTACAAAAGAGTACCTACCTTGTAAGTCCGAGGCGTCACGAGAAATCACGTTCAATGATGATTGTGTGTAATTAGAGGCGCAAATTAAATAAATTAAAAGATAGATTTTTTGGTAGCGTGTTGTGTAGTCAGAATGTCAATGTCGCAACTCGCAACTTATTCGAGTTATTTAGATAAATATAATGATCGATCCGTGTGTGTTTGGGCAAACTTTTAATTTATTGGTTGGTAATTGTTGAATGTGTAAAATAAAAAGAGTAATATAGAATTTAGTTGAACTGCCTCTTTAGCCTAGTGGTCCTAAGCGCGACTGCTACGCTAGATGTCTTGGGTTCGATTCCCAGGTCGAGCAAAAAGTGATATTAAGGTTTTCTATGAAATTCTCAATATCAGTTCAGAGTCGGATTTGTGCCCGGTTAATGGCAATAGGCTCGCCCCCTATTACATGGGACCTAAACATACCGGCAAACATTGTTACACCTCTACCTAACCCTTCGGGGAATACAGCCGTGATGGTATGTGTGAATAATATGAAGTTTCTTGCTCATGCTTTTTTATACGAAACTATCTTTTGTAAATCACAAGTAGATTTTTCTCTCTCTTATAAATTACGTTTAAAGCTGCCTTTTAATGGTTTACTTGAAATAAATGATTTGACTTTGACATTAATTTCGAATGTCGTAAAGGCCGAATGGTGAAGGCGTCTCAAACATAAAGTTCTGGGTTCGCAACCGGACATGGACAAATACCAATGTGACTTTTTTAATTCATATGTACTTTCTAAGTTTATCTTGGGTGAAAGAAAAAAGGGAGGAATCCTGAACTTTTAATACCTAATAATACGCCTTGAGCACGACTAGTGATTTAAGTTGGAAAATTGAAGGCGGGTGTAATGTTTTAATTTTATTTTGATTTATTCATTCATCTCTGCTTAACCTGATCCCAAGTAGTTTTACGATCGATTTAAAGATCTACGAAGGACAGCCGGGACCAACGGCTTTACGTGCTATCCGAGGCACGGGGATGTCACACCACTAAATTCCAAGCTCCGGGCTGTTACTGAGCAAATCCTAATGGAAAAACCCAATAACACTTTTGGCCCGACATGGAAATCGAACCGGGACCCCATGCTTATCAGTCGCGCTTGTGACCACTAGACCAACGGGGCAGTTAATTTTGATTTATTCATTGCTTTGTATTTCTGTGTGATTTTCTTTATTATTATCTATTTTGATTATTTGTTTCACAAGTGTACTCAAACAAAATTTGTTACAAATACACGTTCATATCATAACATTTGATTTCTTTTGAATAGACAAAACACCTTTGATCCTTCACCAATTTTCGATCAAAGCGTCACCATTAAAGTTTTCTTAACAACCTCAACAGTGCTTCAACGGAGGTGTACAATTAAAAAGTTCGAATGAAACGCCGCTAATTCCCAAAAAAAAAAAACAATAAAGTTCGGAAGACATTAGACGATTGGTTTCGATATAGAGAAATTGACATAATGCCGATCAAAGGCGGCATTCGTTTTCAATAAGGCAGATTGACTAATAATGAACGTGGCTCGTAATCGGGATCGATCTGTCGTGAGAACTTCAAACCGTTAACTAAGACTTTTACAACCATAGATTGGGGCTTTGAAGTCGGCGAGAATGAAGAAGACGATGAAAATCCAAGCAAAAGCTTAAACATGAACATAAACAACCAACTAATCCAAGAAATTATGTATAATTCTTCCAGGATCTATTAAAAGAATATATATATGGTTAAAACTTACTTTCCGAGGTTTGTAGATAAGTGAACAGTTTTTTTTATAAATAAACATAACATAACATACCATCACGCCTATATTACACGAAAGGTTAGGCGGAGGTGTACCAATGTAGGTACACCCACAGTGAGCCGGTATGTTTAGGTCCCATGTAATAGGGGGCGAGCCTATTGCCACTAACCGGACACAAATCCTAACTCCGAGCTGCTATTGAGAATTTCATAGAAAAACCCAATGACACTTTTTGCTCGACCCAAGCCCTCTAGCATAGCAGTCGCGCTTAGGACCACTAGACTAATGAGGCAGTTCAATATCTGAATGATGTTGCTGAAAGACCAGAAATAGAACTTCGAAAAGTTCAAAATGCCGTTTCTGTAGTAGTCTTTTGTTTTGACAAATGCAAGGCTTCATCTTGGACCTGACTAAGAACAGTAGATATTTTCAAACCAAAATGTTTAAGATACAGATCGGAGGTCAAGTGTTAATTCAAGCGATGGAGTCACACTTCGATTTCCTTATCAGATATTTGATCGCAATTTTTTCATTTCAGTACTTATTGGCGAAGAATTTTATGACAAATCCGAACATGACATCACCGAACGCAATACTGTTAATACAATTATTAATTTGTATCGGAATATTATTGATATTCATATATTTTTTTTACCGCTGTAGGAGTAAAATAGGTATTTTGCGGAAGGTACAAAGCTGGTAACAGTTTGAAATAATACGCGCGATCATTTTAGCTTTATTAATTAATATAAAACACTTCCCGCGACTCTGGCTTTTACCTTGGCCAGAGGTTAAGCATTGCCATCTAACGTGGCAATGCCGCCAGTCTTTTGGGCACTTTTCCGGTTGACGGTGATGCGGAGGAGTTTTTTGATGCTAGTTAGTTTTAGTTTCTTTTTGTTTTTATTAAGAATTTCTAATATAAAACTAAAACACAATAGCAAAAGAGTTGAGAATTGCGAAATTGCGATGAAGATAATAAATGCCGCGCGGAATTATATCTTGCACACTATTTTAAACTTTTCTTTTTTGAGTTAAAGTTTATTTTCGAATAATAATTGAAAACAGCTCGAGTGGAGACCGTCAGTCCATAGAATCCCGCTACCGCTCTACTACCATCTTGTTCAACGGCCCGACATCTACCAGCGACTTTTACAACAGATACACTCAAAAGAAATCCACCTATTTTGAATTCGTCACGCAATTTGTCAATCAATTTGCCGTCACCGCTCCATAGATCGTCCAGACTCCATTAGATGTCAATTTATATACATAAAAAATAACTCTTTGCGTTCGCCGCTCGCATATTAATTCCTATAAAATTAATTGCGATGACAAATCCATTAATTTAAATTGCCCACAACTGGTTCCGTCATCAGATAAGTTGGTTCGTTTACAATTTTTATAGCGTTGCTTTTAACATTTGATCTTTAAGTGTTGAGTTGATGTGCACAGCGCATAGATGCAGTTTTTGTCATTATCTCGTCGTTGTAAGATTGATTTTTATCTTAATGTGAGAATTTAACTGCTCCATTGGTCTTTTGGTCGCTGAGTGTGGGGTCCTGAGTTCGATTTTCAGATCGGGCAAAGTAATGTACGGGTCTTCCATTGGAAATTTCTCAGTAGCAGCCCAGAGTTTGCAAGTTGGTGGAGTGATACCCTCGTGTCTCGGAATACACCTAAAGCCGTTGGGCCTGCGCCTGATCTCTCCCCGGTCAAGTTGGATTCCTGTACATTCGGATTTTTTATTAACTATTATTAAATTAGGATATATTTTATTAGGAATATTTACTATTATTAAATTAGGAGTTTCAGAATAATGGTTAGCGCTAATATTATTTATTTCATTGTCTGTTTCATCAAGAGACTGTTCTTGCGAAGGTATTCTGTGTTTTTTCTAAATATTTACCAGAACCTACCAGATCATTCAATACGTTTATCAAAAAAATTAATCTCCGTGAACCAATCTGAACAAATTATAATTTTATGACATATTAAATTTTGTTTTCTTAGACATGTTGATTTGATTACTGAAATCTATATCGATTAGCAATATATATCACTATGCCAATTTAGAGTTAATGGCTTTATTCATTCCAAAGTAATTGAGTGTTACAAATAGATGAACGGAGGGACCGTCCTTTGGAGATTTATTTTTGTCTGAATATTATTATTGGCGTCGCCCAAACCGACCCAGGAAGAGGTGGCGAGGTGACCTGGACTCGCACCGTGAGGGCTGGTTAGAGGTGGAGCAAGAAAATAATATTTGTGAGGACTTTATCAAAGTTAGGAATGAAATTATACGAAAACGTTGCGGATTAAAAGAGGATGTAGTGACAAAGGTAGAAAAGAGTATGCTTAGATGGTTCGGTCATGTTGAGAGGATGAGTACAAGGCGACTAACAAAAGGGATTTATATGGCAGATGTGAGTGGCAACGCCAGGAGAGGACGCACTAGAAAGACCTACCCTCACCTTATTGGTGAAGTTCTTCATAAGGGTCGGGTCCTCAGTACTCGTAACCGGCGTGCTTGTATGAACAGATGTATGAACGTGGACGACTCGAAAGAAGTATGTATGGATCGTAGCAGGTGGCATTCTGTTGTTGCCTACCCCCACGAGAAAAAAGGCGTGAGTTTATGTATGTATGTATGTGTGGACTTGGGGGAGGTCTTTGCCTAGCAGCGGGACATTTTAGGCTAGATAAAAAAAATATTGGAGCCACCATTTTTTTTTATCTATACCTTTTATGTGTACTAAAATAATGAAGCTGAGCGTTTTTTCTGTTTGTTTGTGTAAACGCGCTTATCTCTGAAACTCATACAATCACGCCTGTATTCCCCAAAGGGTTAGGCAGAGGTGTACACCCACAGTTCGCCGGTATGTTTAGGTCCCATGTAATAGGAGGCAGGCCTATTGTCATTAACCGGGCACAAACCCTAACTCCGAGCTGCTACTGAGAAATTCATTCTCAGTAACACTTTTTGCCCAACCTGGGAATCGAACCCGGGACCCCACGCTCATCAGTTGCGCAGGCGACCACGAGACGAACGTGGCCGAAACCGCGGCATATACCTAGTTTAATATATGATGGAATTTAATTCAATAGATAAAATCAAATAGTTTTCTTTTAGTATACTAACAAAACTTGCAAATTTCTCAGCGATTCCGCAAATATCAATAACAATGACATTTTATTTAAAATACTTCATTTTTATGATCACAACGTGACATGATGTTTATCTGTTACGACTATTGTGATAGACATCAAGTGTTTTACTGTTATTCCAACCATCGACCTCAAAAAGAATACCGTCACCTTCAAGAAAATAATTATTTTCTAATAAAATATTTATATATCCATCGATATCTTCTAACAACTCGATATGTCCCTATAACGATGATCCGAATCGAAATGCCAGCAATTAAGTAGCATTGACTCGATACCTATCGATTTAAAGTATCGATGAAATTGTGCGTGGATAAAGGTTTTATTGGTAGGCATCATTACTATATACCATTACGATTTTGTTTTCAAACGTTCGAATTTTAAATTTGAATAATATTTTTAGAAAGTGCCAACGTATATTTTGCTACTTTTTTTTTCGATTCGCATTCTGTGCAGTTTTCCATAATGGTTGGGTAATGAAGAGTTATTGGTGAATAAAATATCATTGATCGTTTGATTAGAAGGAAAAATAGTAGGTATGCTAAAAATCATTTGTTTTTTTGTGCCGATGCAAATTTTTTTTAATGATTTTCCCATAGTATCGACAGCGACTATCGTGACATTTAAAAAGTTTATTTTGCAAAAAAAACTTTTTACTCTCAGCGTTCTGAAAGCACACCCATCTCTCAAATGAAATGAATTAATTCAAATAGATACTTATTGCTACTACTTAATTAATTAAAAATATTTTTAAGATTGTAAAAATTTTGATGAATCCATCAAACTTGACTTTTTTTGAAACTTGTTTTTTTTAAAGTTTAGGTTTGGGTAAACATAGCTGCTATCTAAGTGAAACTATTAGAGGGTCTTGTATGAGGTTGCGGAGTAAACGTAATGTAATAATCCTCTAACTTTTTGGTTTGATATTATTTATTCAGGAAGAAAGAAGAGAAAGAAATGTCAGAAGAAGTATGAAATGTGTCTACTTCTTCACTTATAGGAGACCACAGCATTTACAATAAAGTTAACAACTAGCTATCAAAGTAGTAATAAAATATTTTTCACAATTTGAAAAGATAAAAAGCAAAAACTTGGCAAAATTAGCAATACTTTTAAATGATATACGACAAGCACAATTAATATCACCTCGTGTTATGAATAAAGTCATCAAACTATACAATAATTGATATCAAATAGGGATTTTTATACATAAATCGATGGAATTTATATTCCGTTTAATCATACTACGCGCAGTCATACCAGGCCCCCATGTTAATCAGTATCGTACACGTAATTGGCAGTGACAGCGAGTGTGGAAGACGAGTAAACCATTTTAGGCCATCGTGCCATCAAAACATGTTTTTCTAATAAATTTTAATAAATAGAAATCGTGTTGTGCAATCTACATACATGTCATGCGTCAATTAACTTGGGCGTTTATAAAAACCAATTTGTAGAAAGTTCTTCTGCTTGACAAACAAGTTAAGTTATCCATTTAATTCATTAGGTATACGTGGTGCACGTAAACATGGCGTAGATGTTATTCGTGTTCTTCATCTGCTTAGCCTTTTCCCAACTATGTTGGGGTCGGCTTCCAGTGTAACCGGATGCAGCTGAATACCAGTGTTTTACATGGAGCGACTGCTTATTTGACCTCCTCAACCCAGATACTGGGCAACACGATACCTCTTGGGAAGACTGGTTGTCAGACTTCCTGGCTTATGACTATCCTTAACGACTGTCAAAGCTCTACGAATGACAGCCGGGACCAACGGCTTTACGTGCTTTCCGAGACACGGGGGTGTCACACCCCCAACTTCCAAACTCCGGGCTGCTACTGAGCAAATCCTAATAAAAAAACCCAATAGCACTTTTTTCCGGACTTGGGAATCGAACCCGGGACCCATGGTCTGGTTGGAAGCGGCCTGCATCCAGCGTCTTACTGCGGCCTTAATCAGGTCGTCTGTCCACCCTGTGGGTGGACGTCCTATGCGGCGCTTGCCGGTGCGTGGTCTCCATTCGAGAACTTTGCGGCCCCAACGGTTATCACCCCTGCCTACTGCCACTTCAATTTGCTAATTCGCTGGACTATGTCGGGAATTTTAGTTCGCCTGCAGATCTCCTCATTTCTGATTCGATCTCGTAGAGAGCATCCCTCCCAGCAGCATCCCATCCGAGCATAGCCCTATTCATAGCTCGTTGAGCTACTTTACGACAAATCGTTTTACACTAAAAACATTACGTTAAATTCTTTGTACTACATTTTATGCAAATAAATACTTACTTACCCTTTTGCCTCACGTCGATAGGATTTTGTGTCTACTATGAGAATATTATAGAATGTTAAATCGATATTTCAATGCACCATTGTGATTTTGAATGAGTTACCATTACGGTTATTAAAGATATCCTTGGCTGCAAGTGGTATTATTGTTTCGATTGTAAAATGCTTGGAATTTCAGTACCTGTCATAGATTATGGGCGTGAATTTTCATTAGGTCACCTCAGGAATGGAGTTTTACCACCATTCGTCAATACGCTCTCTTGGCGGGCTACTGCCAGTTGGACAAAATAGAACTGTATGTTACATGTTATTTCTATCAGTACAAATAATATGTCAAAGTCACAGGTGAGCGCCACCGCTACCATATTAGTCGCCACGAGGCGTGAGCAGAAATGCCAACTTAAGTTTTCGGTTTTTAGGGCGCCGACGCTCCACGCGATCGGTCCAACTGACGGACCAATCCCGTGCAGCGTCGGCGGCCCAAAATACCCAGAAAGAAACCCGGAATCCCGAAAACCTTCAATTTGTGCTCACGACTCGTGGCGACTACTATGCCTCTGTCCAAACGACATATTAGTAGGAGGTGAATGTGGAACTGTGTCGAAAACTTGTATCACCTTCTTGCGGATCGTAATCTACACTGTCATATCGATGATATAATGATGAAGAATAGGCTTGTACAGCCGTAAGATTTTTTTCATCGCTTTCCTAGTGAGCAAAGGTCGCTGAATTATATTTAAACTATATAAGGATGGGCAAAGCCATTACTTTCTTCTAGACGTCACGTAATCCATCAGTTTGAAATACTTCGAATTTAGAACGCTATCTACTCTTTTGTCTTCTAAATTATTTAAATAGAGAACAATGTGTAGTCAGATGCGCCTTTTGTTTACTTGTAGGAGCCATTGTCGGAAGCACTTACCGTAAAATTACCCATCTAACCACCACACTATGTAGTATATAATGTGGCAAGCCTATTGTCTCTTGCAACGAGTCCGCATTGCGCATATTCCATTGGACGACTCCGTTCTGTCAATTACCTGAAGCGACAAATTCATATACCGTAACATCCGCGGCTCATGTGCCACAGTATACTTCATATTCGACTATGAATACGTAGTGCGTCAATTTTTGTGATTGGCTTTTGTTCTTTTGTAATTACTCTGTGGTAAGGCTGGGTGTTCTGTCAAAGTTTCAATTGCGTGTTCTAGAATCAATTTCGAAATGATGTCTGCTCTATCGTGTTGTTTTTAAGTTCCATTTTTGCGTTCGTTTTTGCTTTGCGAACTGTAAATGTATGTTGGTTAGTTAGTAAGTGTCAGTAGGTAGTCACGGTTAGGCGGTTGCATGTTGCTTCACCGAGGTTGCTAAAGCTGTCGTAGATAATGTGCTGTGTTGATGATTACACTGATATGTGTAACGGACTATCTTTACGTGCACTGAGTCCGTATTGAGCGATATTTCTTTTATTCTGTTTGCTGTATCATCTTTTATGTTTATAGTTCGTAAATTACAATTACCGTGATTTGTTGAATCATATTTTCGTTGATTGAGATTGTAATGTGTATCTAACTTGGGTGTATAATTATGTTGTGTGTATTATTAGAGTTTATTAACCAACTATGTTTGGCAATTATTATTTCTTGCTATCAGATAACATACTACTTTTAATTCGGATATTTAGCTATATTGCTCGGTTTATTTGTCTTATTTAATGCAATATGTTAGATACCAATTATAAAAGCATGGTTTTCGTTTATCATAAACCTGAAAACTGCCTCGTTGGCCAAGTGGTCCCAAGCGCGACTGCTACGATAGAGGCCTTGGGTTTGATTCCCAGGTGTAGTAAAAAGTGTTATTGGGTTTTTCTATAAATTTCGCAGTAGCAGCTCGGAGTTAGGATATGTGCCCGGTAATAGGTTCGTCCCCTATTACATGGGACCTAAAAACATACCGGTGAACTGTGGGTGTACATTGGTACACCTCTGCCTAACCCTCTGGGAAATGCAGGCGTGATGGTATATTATGTGTTAAACCTGAAAAGTGTTATGTACTCATTATTATGAAAAACTTTTACTAAACGGCCAGTCTAAAAATCATGAAAAATAAATCAGCTGATTCATTCTAACAAAATTTAATATTTTTTTTAATTTTTTGTTTAAATTTAACATACCATCACGCCTGTATTCTCCGAAGGGTTAGGCAGAGGTCTATCAGTGTACACCTACCGTTCGCCGGAATGTTAAGGTCCCATATAATAGGGGGCGAGCCTATTGTCATTAACCGGGCACAAATCTTAACTCCGAGCTGCTACTGAGAATTTCATAGAATAACCCAATAACACTTTTGCTCGACCTGGGACCTCTATCGTAACAGTCGCGCTTAGGACCACTAGGTTAACGAGGCAGTTGAAATTTAACTTATAAAATATTCCTATCCTTACGTTATTTCAATTTCAGTAACAGCAAAACCATTCCATACATACATATACATTTGGCTGATAAAAAACCGCAAACATTTTGAAAAATTAAACCAAAAAACAAAAGAAGAAGCTAGAAAGAAGACGATGAATCACTTCAAAATCACCAGAATTTCCAATCCATTCCTTACCAATCAGACACATTCCTCACTCGCAACTCAAAATGGACGACATGCAATAATAATCTCAATAAAACAAAGGAAAGTATTTTGTCAAAAAAGCGGAGTTGTCTCGCTCTGGGGCGCTTGAAGCATGTTATTATGCAGATCCGACACCGTCGCCCGTGGGGACCTACGACTTAGAAGGAGGGGTTCACATGGAGCACAAGGACGAAGGAAAATATCTTTACTGATAAATAAAATTGAAATGTTCATTTTTGTAACGTCTAAATAACGGCTCTTTATTGAATGCTAGCTACAAAGATTAATAAAAAAACATTTTTTATTTTTTTGTTTGTCTATCTACCTGTTGTTTCTGGCTAATCTCAGAAACGGCAATACCGATTATGATGAAAGTTTCACAGGCAGATTGGTGATGTTATTAAGAGTAACTAATACTACTAATACTTTTATATTCGAAAAAGAATCCGAGTGCCGCGAAGTATGTATATTAAACCCCCGCTGATAATCTTTATTCACGCGAACGAATTCACAGGCGTAAATAGTAGAGTAGAAAATTATCTGATGAAATAGTGACTTATTGAAAAAAGAGGACCGAAAAAATATATAAAAGACTTGGACAAGTCATTAATGAATTACAATTAATTTAATTATGACGATTTCGAAAGAACTCGGTTTCTGTTTTACATAAACAGAAATAAAAAAAAGAAAACATTGCAGTAAATGCCATCAATATTCAAGAACTACAAATCACCAAACCGTAGACTAATAAGAACACAAACGAAGCAAGAAGTACGTAAACAAAACATCGGCAGGAAAGTACATGATATTAAAAGAACGGCCTACTAACGCCACCTATCAACTTACACATAAACTATTCAGGTAACAAGCGAATGTCCAGCCTTTGAAATAATTTATAACTGACATTTTGATCGCCTGGCTTGACAAGACATCCAGTCAATACACAATAATGGACAAGAACTTAAATATTTTAACTTAATATTACAGTCAAGTTTTAAATTGCCTACCTTTATTAGATATTACAACAAAAAAAATAAAAAAATATACCAACTATTATTGTCCCACTGCAGGCCAAAAGCCTCTTCTTGTACATTCCCAGGCCGAGTAAAAAGTGTTATTGGGTTTTTCTTCTCAGTAGCAATTCGGAGTAAGGATTTGTGCCCGGTTCATGGCAATAGGCTCGCCCCCTATTGCATGGGACCTAAAACATACCGGCGAACTGTAGGTGTATATTGGTACACCTCTGCTTAACCTTCTGGCGAATATAGGCGTGATGGTACGTATGTTATGTTTACAAATAATAAAATTATAAATTTTAAGTAACCCCCGAAAGAAGAATAAAAATCTTTACCGCAGCCAATAAAAGAGCTGATAACTTTGATACGCCTGAACCGATTTTGATAAAACATATCTAAGAACCATCGCAAGGAAACCTGCTTTCAAATTAAAAGAAACCGCAGTCAAATCGGTTCACCCGTTTGAGAGCTACGGTGCCACAGACAGACACAGACACGACAAACTTATAACACCCCTTTCTTTTTAAATAGTGAGATGTAAAACAATATTAATGTTCCAAATTCCTCATTTGTTTTCATTTAAAACCGCGCCATGTAACCCATTTCAAAATCTTTTCTGAGGGCGGCGACGGAATGTCAAAAATCCTGCTTCAAATGGTGACCATCGTCCAATGTTATTCGAGTCTGATGGACGCCTGGGGACATCGAGCCGTATTAGTTCGCAGAATCATTTTTTGCATATATTATTACGGAGATGATTCATCAGTTTCTAAGATAGTTTTAAGTCGTTATTTTACTGATAGCCGGTTATTTTCAATTCAATTAAATAGTAAATTAATGGTTAATCTCTGAAGCGTAAAGTCAAAGTCTAATTTATTTATTCGAAACCGACCATTAAGAGACACTTCTGAATGTCATTATCTTGATTGCTCCTTTAATAGTTTATTCTTACGCGTTCTAATTTCAATCGTAGTAACATTTTTTCCTTATAGTTACTTTTCTGATGATGATTCATGGAGGTAATATTTTTTTCCGATAGGAAATCATCAAACGACTTTTTCCGCTCTGGCCATAGCGACAGGTAATGTCAGACTCTTACTGACTAAAGCCCATCCGTGTTCCTCCTAATGGCCTTTACATTCCAGGGCCGCAGTGACTTTTACGAATTAATTCCGCAACATTGGCAGTCATGGAGGTACCTACGATGTATCTGTAATCTCTTGCACTTATTATGTGAAGTAACTGGCAAGCCCCAACTACCGTTACAGAGATAAAGATCACACTGTGATCACTAATCCGCCACCCATTATGAAAGCCAGAGCAGTGGACATTTACAGCCCATAATTACAGAAAAAACAGTACAAGCTACTCTTAAAATGTATTCATAGGTATGCCGGAAAACTTTTCAACTCTTAATCTCTCTATCAATCTTAGTTGTTAAGCAACGTATAATAAAAGTGGTCATCATAATTCGAAATCTTACAGCGGATCGCGTTGACCGCTACCATCACTGTGTGTGACCGTTCCACATGGCGCACAACTGAATAATTCATACACTACGTAATTAAATGTCTTGCCAAGTAAAAAATAACGACACCTTCCTGTAGGATTTCTTAATATATGATTTAGGTATTATTACGTGATAGTTGAAAGAGTGGTTCTGAACTTATTGATGGAGAATAAAATGGAAGTAAAAAGTGGTAGAAAAAACTGACTGTAAAGGGTGTTTTAGTTACTGGTGGTCTGTTTCCAAGAAATGTTTGTTTTACATTATCACGTACTGATTTTACTTATGTACGCTTATAGCAATGGGTGTTCCAAATCTATATAATATTATAAATAGGGAAAGTTTGTAAGTTTGTGAGGTTGTAGGGGGTAATCTTTGGATCTACTGAACCGATTTTGAAAATTCTTTTACCCATAGAAAGCCACGTTATTTGTGAGTGTCATAGGTTATATAACATCACGCTATGACCCACGGAACCGAAGCAGTAACCAAAGACGTAACGTAAGGCGGGTGAAATAAGCCACGCGGACGAAATCGCGGGCAGTTCGCTATGTTTTATAACCACAACGCGAACAATGTCACTGGCAACTGCTAGTATATAAGTATCAATGAAACACCTTTTTTTTCTAGAGAAAGTGATGGGCATAATTAAAAAAACAAATGAATGTGTTAGGACATAATGTTTTGTGAAGAATGAAAGAAATTATATTAAAGAGAAGGTGTGAAGTGATGTCTTGACGGTTGACAGGATGGAATGGAGGAAGAAAACGGGTTGTGTCGACCCTAAGTAGGTAACATGGACGAGGGCAGGAAGATGATGATGATTTGTTAAGGCAATCAATCAAGACATCATTGCAATTTGCATTAAAAAATTCTAGCAAGACCCAATAATATGTTTTACTTTTAAATGTACTCGTTTTTATATTTAACTAGCATTTGTCCTCGGCTTCGATCGCGTAAATGTTGGTTATCGCGGCCACAGACAAAGTCGTGGGATAAAAAGTAGCCTGTCTCCTTTCTTGGAGTTCAAACTGACCTCGTACCAAATTTCATCAAAATTGGTTCAGTGGTTTAGTCATCAAAGCGTCATGAAGACAGACAAATAGATAGAGTTACTTTCGCATTTATAAAATTAGTATGAAAATAACAACAATACCTACTCCTGCTAACTGCCTCGTTAGCCTAGTGGTCCTAACCGCGACTGCTACGCTAGAGGTCTTGGGTTCGATTCCCAGGTCGAGCAAAAAGTGTTATTGTGTTTTTCTATGAAATTCTCAGTAGCAGCTCGGAGTTAGGATTTGTGCCCGGTTAATGGCAATAGGATCACCCCTTTTACATGGGACCTAAACATACCGGCGAACTGTGGGTGTACATTGTTACACCTCTGCCTAACCCTTCGGGGAATACAAGTGTGATAGTATGATGGTACCTACTCATATGAGTAGTAGTATTAGATGTAATTCATGAAAACTATATTAAGGTACAGACTCACTGGACCAATAAAAAAATAAAAGCTATCATTATGAATTTGAAACACGTTGAAATTGTAATTGCTTTAAGTGCATTTGAAATACATTGCATTAAGTTAAATGTCAAGTGCAATATAGTATTTCCTATAGTTTTTGTTTCTAGATAATTGGATATTTATTTTAAAATTTAGATGCATGGATAACTTTTTTAATGGACACATTATTAAATGAAAATATCTGAAAAATCATTTTGATTTAATTGTTAGATATTTATATAAAGTTTTACAGACATACACGTTATATTATCGATGGTGAGAAAATAGAAGATTTGGGAGTACTTAAAAAATCATTAATCAGAATTGTTTGTTTGTCATTACAATAAAAAGTAGTAAATATGTACACCATGACGTATATTTCCCGTCACTAATTATTTTAAAAAAATTCATACAACGCAAGAAAGGAACGTTTTTGCGAACACAGTCGACTGTGACGTCACGTTTTTGCTCTAATCTACGACGTTACACTTCAGTGGGTAACGACCTAAGGAACAAGCGCAAGCGCGTAAAAACCTAATACATATTTATTTCAGTTTACTGGAACGTCTTGTAAACATTTTAGTTTTTTTTCTTATGACTGACATTGCTTGTTTTTTTAATTAGTCATGTTTTTAACTATTATGTCAATTAGACTTATAAAATGAGTTTTAATAGGTCCTGTATGCGAAGTAATTTTTTTTTTTACATTTACCTTTTCACGTACGCAGTACTCGTAACCGGCGTGCTTGAACGACCAGATGAACAAGGCGAAAGGAGTATGTAAGGATCGTAGCAGGTGGCGTTCTGCCTACCTCCTTGGGAAAAAAGCGTGAGTTTATGCATGTATGTGTATTTGTTTTAATGGCCATGAAGTAAAGCAAACCAAATAAAACACAGACCGTGTCGAAACAAGCAAAAACACCGAAAACCAAAATAAAATAACATACCTTTCTAAACAATTAAAATTCAGTTAATGCTAAAAATAAGTTTGATAGATTATCCAAAACTACCATAATGTTAGATATTGTACGAAATAGCCCCCTTAAATCACAGATGCTCTAATTAATGTTCGAAATTTAAAGGAATACTTATAATTACAGCAGATTCCTGGATTACGGTTCGCTCTGTAATCTTTTGCAATTTTCTCTTAATCGCCTGAGTTTAAAGTGACCAGCTTACATAGACCCCGCGTCACTACACCATTCTTTCTCAAAACTGGTCAAAGTGTTCAGGATAGCGTGGTTTATGAGGTTCTTTTAAAACTGGTTGTCTTAAATGGTACCTCGAGACATTTGGACTTATGTGATAATGCTAGGGCAAGATGGTAGAAATTTGATAATTCGCGGTTAGGGAAACGATCGTTTTAATAATAAGTTGGGACGAATTGTTAGTGAATTATCCTTTGGAATAGGGGATGTGTGGAGTCGCGTTCAATTCTTTATATAAAATTTATTTATAGGTGACGGCAAAGTGGTCAAGGTTCTCATACATGAGGTTGCTGGTTCGAAACCGAGCAAGTACAATTGTGACTTTGTCAATTCATATCATGTACTTTCTTAGTTTGTCTTCATAATCACTGACATCGCTGAAGGAAAACATAGGGAGGAAACCTGGACTTCTAATACGGACGTCTGAAATTGCCAATCTGCCTTGATCAATCTTGGTGATCAATGCTCGTGCCTTCTCTGTATGAGAAGAGGTGTTTGCCCTGCAGTGGGATAACAATAGGCAGTTACAATATTACTTAGGTATAGGTGTGTTAAGTAGTAGTAGAGCTCTTTGTGAAAGAGCTCCTCCAGGGAAGTACTACCACTATACCTATTTCTGCCGCAAAGCAGCGTTACTGTGTTCCGGTTAGAAGGATTTGGGTGCCGGTGTAATTACAGGCACATGAGACATTTCAACTCTGTCTCTGGGATAGCAACGCATTTGCAAGGCCTCTGGTATTGCAGATGTCTATAGGCAAAGATGCCCACTTACCATCAGGTAGGTGGTAGTCCGTTGTTTGCCATCTAACGAGGTTTAAAAGAAACGCCGACATATTTTATTACTAGATTACATTAAGTTTTATTTTAACTTGATTTTTAAATATTTTTCAAAGCAAAAACTTGACCTTACAATATGTTAATTATAAATAGGTGTAACAAAGTTACAAGAGCATGTACTAATTCTAAGAAATAATTGCGAACGATGAGGACACTTCAAGTTAGACTTACTGAAAATTGGTAGTAATTATACACAATTAAAATGCTAATTTTGTTACATCCAAGTCATTCACATTCATTGCTGATTTGTCTGTAAACTACCTAGGTATTTGTTCAGACTTAAATTTTATACCTAGCAATTATGTTCTTGACTTTGAAGGAATTAGCAAATTAATAAATAAACAACAAAATATAATTGGAGTGGCCGTCAAAACCCATACTTAAGATTTGTTAACGAAATTAACTCTGTCTGTCTATTACGCTTTCAGAACCACTAAACCGATTTTGATGAAATTTGGTACCTACTGGGTAAGTTTGAGCCCCAAAAAAGGACATAGGCTCCTTTTTTTTGCGACATCGACTGCTTCCGCGATACCGACGAATGAAGCCACGGGCAAAAGCTGGTACATATTAAATATTCAGTGTAAGCAATATTGTTCTACTTATGTCTAATTCAATAAGGAAAATGAACGAAAAAAAGAGAATTCATTTCACATTTCACCAAAAAATATTTTCGAAGTGACCTCGGCGCGTCTCTTCGGTTTTTATGGGTTAACAGCACCCAAGACAACCATTTATCATGGACCCGTCAAAATCTAATTGTGCCGCCTGGCTAACCACCGCATTGTGACCGTAATTACGCCCTTTATTTTTTACACAAAGAACTAAATCGACTTTAAAGATTTTTTTGTTCCACAGTCACCTATAGACGCAATTTGGTCGATATTCCGAATATTTCACTGTGATATGTTATAAAAATGATCGTCATTTTTATGATGATCCGCCAAATTCGATAATTGGATAGTTTTTTTTTGGTGATTGAAGAAAAAATGTGGAAAAAAATGATACAAGATTTGAAATGGCCGCGAGATGATTAGTTTTTTTTTTAAATCCATGCATTGAGGACACTTTCTATCCGTTAATCGTGCCTCACCTTCTGTCCAAATTGTGTGCCCATCACTAATTGCTCGTCACTAGCGAGTACCCACTTCGGAAAATATTGATGAAAATTCAAGTTGGTTGGGTAATTCTAAATATCTTTTGAAAAACTTAATTTTAATTCAATACAATGTTGCTCTGCTCTAACAATGTCCATAACTGTCCTTTAGCTTAAGCTTTTTGTAACATCTTTGATACACATTATGCTATGCAAATAAATGATAATGAAATAATAAAAATTAAAAAAAATATCCTCGCTTTCCTGTTCTCATTTTTTGTAAAAATAAAAGTTCTCACTGAATAAAACATCTTCATGTAAAGTTTGATTTTATGATGAATACTGTTTTTTTATCATTTGATACCTATTAGATAGTTACTACCTTGTTAGACTAGTGGTCCTAGGCGCGAACACTAGGTTAGAGGTATTGGGTTCGATTGCCAGGTCGAGCAAAAAGTGTTACTGGGTTTTTCTATGAAATTCTCAGCAGCAGCTCGGGGTTAGGATTTGTGCATGGTAAATGGCAATAGGCTCGCCCCCTATTACGTGGGACCTAAACATACCGGCGAACTGTGGTTGTACATTGGTACACCTCTGCCTAACCCTTCGGGGGATACAGGCGTGATGGAATGTTGTTGTTGTTGTAGATAGGTACTAGGTCCATACAGAACAGCGTTGGAAATGTTTACTACATAAAAAAAACAGTAGAAAGAAAATTAAAGAACTATTTGGAGCATGCCAGATAATATTATTTTGCCATTTTGTGGTAACATAAATATCAAAAGCCATATCATTAAATTATTATCAAATCAGAAAAAAAAATGCCACGAGCGAAATACCGGACAACACTCTTAAAACGTTAAACATTATTAACTTTGAAGATGAGATTATAAAAAATACAATCAGTTAGGGGTTGGGCTGTAAAAAATCGACTCCCGCGCACGATTCGGTTACAATGCATTATAGTTCACGATTTCGTAGATAAATTGGTAGCCATTTTATAAAATTACATGGTTTTAATAAAAGTAAGCAAGGTAGGCGTTCCTGATATAGTATTTTTATTAAGGGGGTGTGCTCGCAACTGTGGGAGGCGTTAAGGGTAGCTATTAAGGAGTGTACTCTACCGATATTGGTATTGAGAAACTTAAATAAAAACGAGAGGTTATCAAGCTCTGGTTTTTTTTGTAATAAAATAATTTACAAAAGTCTCTGATCCTTTGGTATGTATGTCGTTTTTCAATATCAAATTAATTACTATAGACATTGTTGTTTCACACTAGGATTTTCTTCTGTGTCGTAGGTGCGTATACAAACATGCACAAACAACCAGATCTCGAGACAACTAACTGTACGCCATACAAATATTTATTCCGTGCGAGAATCGAACCAGCAACAATCAGCGCAGATGCCAATCGCTCAGCCACTGCGTCAACCATGGTAACATTTTGACAAGTTATTGTTTTATTAAAACAGTTTGTTCATAATGTTCAAAGATGCTCAAAGGAATTTGTATGTTGGTGCAAAATCACATGAAATGGCTTCTCAAATACATCTTATAATATATTGTCCAGTCCCCTAAATCTAATACCCTATAAAAAGTGATTAGAATCCTATTCCTGCACCGTGTACCTTCAGACTATAGCTATCAATCACTCCGTGTGGGATGACTCTAATTATAGGGATTAGGGGCACTACGTAGTACCAGGTAATGGTACCAAGTCGGCCCATAATAGAACCGGAACGCGAGACAAAAATTGAACTTTAATCAAACTTGTTATTCATCGTGTTATTAATAGTTTTTGAAAAGAAAAAAAAAAGAAAAAAATAGAACAACAAGAATTGGTTGTTGTTTCTTAATGTTTATTATTATTCCCTAAGAAGCAAGCCTATAATCATATGATTATGTTAGCAATTTTAAAATATTTTCTTGCCAAAGTGTGTGCTTCGCTTTTCAATTATTTGAACGCGAATTTGATAGCATAGGCACCAAAATACTGTAGTAGTACCTACCTACCTAATCGTAATTTTCTGTACATTTTTTCATCACCTGAAATCTAAAAAAATTTTTGGTAATCGGACAAAAGATTACCTCTTACAAACAAATCTTCCCTATTTATAATAGTAGGATAGTCAAAATCAAAAGGTAGACCCTACCCTAGTCTCCTGCTGCGGGTTGTTCGTAAGAGATATCGCGCCCCGGGAACGCAAAGGACACAAGAAGGAACATGGATGGGTTTTAGTCAGTAAAAGTCTGACACTCCCTCCCGCCCGGCCAGGGCGGGGGAACTCATTTGCTGATTTCCCATCCCAAAAAAAAAAACCCTAGTCTCCTAGCTTAGCGAACACACACATTGATAACGCTTATTCTTATTTGTTGTTAATATTTTAGGTATTCAATGGAGGATGAGAAACTTAAAATCCTGTTTTTTATCTTTCCAGAATATTAAACATACAAAATGTTGTGAGTGACTTATTCCAAAAATCCACAAGCGAAATGCGAACATAAAAATTAAATCAAACAATAAAAACACAATCGATCACAAACTATGAAGTATGAAAAATTAAACTCCATTGGTTAAAAGAATTAGAACAAAAAACGTATTACATGCATTTAACGCAAAGAAAAAAAGCACAAAATCGGAGGCACACGAGGGCTGTTATTTCTCGGTCACTATATTTAGGGATCGCACCTTGAAGGGGGTTAGTTAATTAAACATGATGCGCCTGCGCCACGGATCTAAATCTTAGGCAGCCATTACACCAGTGGCTCTCAATGTTGTGGTGATCAACCAATCAGTCTTCTCCATCAACTCTTTGCTATATATTTTTATGTACAGATATTGTATTGGTGTCATTCCTATCAATAATTCTATTGTTGAAGAAACCCGTTCATTTTTTGCACTTGAATATTTAAGAAGAATATGCTCGAAGGCTGAATGATCTTCAAGAGTTCAATTTTTTTGCAGCTTCCTTAGTAAAAAATCCAAAAATATTTTTCAGCATAATTCCTTCATCACATTTATTGTTATCAAAAAGATACATTGAACTTTGAAAACCTCAGGGCCACGATTATTAATTGGGCGTAAACCCCGCGAGATTGGGCTCGCCTCCTGATACAGATTCGACTTTAATTCTGTTGATTACTCGTTTTCAATGGGAACTCTTTTGTTTCGGCCAAAAAAACAGTCAAGGAGAAAGCTAATTGAGAGTAACTAATCTTTTATTCCTTTTTTAGCTTTAAATGCAAAGTATCAAAAAAGACTTTACGAGTACAAATAAATTAATGTATTCCCAAAATACATGCTGAGAAACAATATTAATAAGCATCACAATGTTAAAACCAATGTTATAAATAAAGTCTATACTAAAAAGCAAGCCGTCTATCGCGTCCGATCCTGTCAATAATCATTAAGAGGAGGCCAAAAATAATGATGACAAAACACCGCCGACGACACGCGTAGTTAAACGAAAGCTTTCATATTCCCCAACAAAAATAGAAGGCAAATTGACAGATGACAAATAAGACCGTTAACACCGCGGTCACGGAACCAAAAACCAATGACACATGACCCATAGATCAACTTACAAATTCTCTTTCTCGTTCCACCAAAATGAGAAATAAGAGAGATGGGGTAGGTCACTATAAACTGGTCGAGAATAGTAAATATTTCTACCGGGGCTAAATGTGATAAAATACATCAAGACATTGTCGTTATAACAAGATAGATGGCCATACAAAGTCGGTAACACATTCCTTTGAACAACAAGATTAGAACAGACGTACACTTACTGTTGTCGGAATTAAAGTCTGTTGTTCAATTGAATAAGACAGCAAATGAATGCAATCAAATAGATATAAAATATAAACAAATGTGATGTATAGCCCTGAGGCTATCAGAAGCAATGTCATAGTGTAGACGTTTTAAAAGATGTTGTGCAATTTGAGACAGTCGTAAATGAGAAGAGATTAATGAATCTTCAATGCTGATTGACTTTTGAATGAGGAAGGTTTTTTATTGTTTTTAGTTTGTCTTTAAGTATCGTGCTACGAAAATAAATACTAGATTCGTCTATAAAAATATGAATATAGCACTAATGAACACACATTGCTATAATAGGCATATCAATAAAGTTTCTAATAACAATATGATGAAAAGCAGTCAAAATAAAAAAACAATCGTCTCAAATTTTGCAGCACTAAAATTCCAAGCCAACTACCGAACGATTTTATTTAATCCTGTACAGAGTACAATTGGAATGGACTCTCGGAATGTAAAAGCAACAACGATTGAGACAAAGGGCGTAAAGGTCGACCCTTCAGAGTGCATGGGTGTGGCGAACTTAAATTTTCGCATTGACAGCCGAAACGGCCCTCAGGGACGGTCGAGACGTGCTTTTAGTGCCTTTATTCGTTATGGTTAATGCGGCAACTAGTTTACGAGCTGTACTGTTATTTGTGACCTCTAAGGGTACGGTAGCTGCCTTCACTAACGGCTTTTGTGCTGCTATGAGGAAAGGTATTTCGAGATTTTGTGCAGGTATTGTTTAATTGATTGTGTTTTGAGCTAGGAAATATATACTGTTGGTATTTCTTTATAAAATGTCTTAGCTGGTATTTGAAAGTACCCTTGCCAGGTTTTAAATATATTATAATAGAAATATGTATGACTCTATTACATGTTATTTCTGTATCACCCAATGACCGCACAAAAAATGTTGATGTTTCTTGATTCAAAATTCTTATTCTTTTGTATACATTTATTTGTTTGTAGATTGACTCATTACCGCTCATCATTCTTGAATCTCAGTTTACAAAATATTGACCAACCCAAATTAATCTTAGTCTCACGCAACCAAATCTATCTCAACACCCATTTAGTTGATATTAATAACATCTATTGTCGTGTCCCGAAATTTATTCAAAGCATCAACGTTTGTCACGTCAACGAAGGAATGGGATTGGCCATCAATCAATGCTGTACGAAAATTAGGCTTATTGTTCCATTGCCGCTCCCTTACAAAACGAGATCCCTTTGAGTCGTCAACCGGTCGATGGATGATGTTTTGACAGAATATTTTCGGTTCACGGGTCATTTAGTCATTGTTCGTCGCCGTTTCATGTCGTGTTGTAATGTGTTATCTGATTTTAAATGTTCGTTTCGTCTTGAAAGAATGGAGGAGATTATGCGGCTATTATGTTTTATGTACCTATTGTGATAAGGTAAATGGCAACTGAACTAAAGATTTGCAATATGAAGGTCATATGTAGGGTCAGAAGAAAATCATTGTCTGTCCGTCCACCTGTGAGGTTAAGCTCATTTGTTTCTGATGATTGTTCTTTTTTTGAGACTTAAACTTTGTTAAGAAAATGTTTAAAACTTGAACACTACTGGCTTGATTTCAATATAAGGCAATATTGGTAGAATTACAAAACTTGGACGACAGATTTAAAAATTAAAAATTCTACCGAGTTAAACATTAAAGACTAATTCTACAAAACTTTAGCATGCAAATAACAATACCAGCCTATTATTGTCCTACTAGAGGACAAAAGCGTCTTCCCATACAGAGAAAGCATTAACATTGATCACTACACACGCTCAAGTCAGGTTAGCGCCTCAAAGAGATGTCAGCAAATCTTTGAAGGGGCCACTTAGGGCCCATGCCTGGCTGCGGGTTGTTCGTAAAAGATACCGCTCCCCTGGATCGCAAAGGCCACAAGAAGGAACATGGATGGGTTTTAGTCAGTAAAAGTCTGAAATTCCCTCCCGCCCCGTCCAGGGCGACGGAAGTCATTTGATGAACACCCATCCCTAAAAAAAAAGAGTAGCGATCTTATACTTATAAGTCCAGGTTTCTTCACGATGTTTTCCTTCACAATGTCAGTGAATTTGAAAACAAAGATGACTAAATCAAAACCAATACCGATAAAGAAAATTATATTTAAACTAATAATACAAAAAGCAGTATAATATATCTCATAATAATCGATACGTCACCTGCCATTACTTGTGTCGAGCTAAGCAATATTGACGGGTTCATTACGACTATTGTCTTACGAAGGGTGGCAGGGATGTCCTTTTCGGGTTAGCGAGACACCTATTTATTGATTATGTTAGTTGTACGCTGGTTTGGATTTTATATTTGTTATATTATTTGGTACAATATTTTTTTTTCTCGAAATGTAGTATCGTAGCCGTTAATAACTGTTTTTTTCTGTCATTTTATAAATACAAAACTGTGACGAGATGACGTTTTTGCCAATTAGCCAGATAAAGCATCACGTAGGGAAGAGTGGAAGGCTATAGGGGAGACCATTACCCAACAGCGGGACAACAAAGGATGGAAAAAAGTACAATTATCAAACCAAACCTACAATTAATTATAAATTGAAAAATAACTAACGTTTTGACGTAAGACACAATCAAAGACTTACAAGTACACAAAATATGATGACCGATTCTAATACGTTGAAAATCTAGTCTCGCAATCTGATATCAGCGACAATCAATGTCAAAAAATAATGTAAAGTCAATCATATTTGACAGATGGAGACTAAGATTACTTAGAATGTAATCGTTCCTAAAAGATTCCGATGTATCCAAAAAGTTAGTAAGATTCCTTCCCTGTTTCTAGCCAGTATAAAGACTATCCCTTGGGTAGAATAGACAACATAGCAAGAACAAAAAATATCAAAGAAAACTTGACCCAACACTTATAATTACACCAGCTCAAGATGAACACAGAGCCACATATATCAAAAGTCTTACTATCAGTCTTTTCCTATGATTTACTGGACCAATTTGAGCCCCAAAGCCTTGGTGGACATCAAGTTATCTGATCAAATATGCCGTAAATAATACGCGGACTGTATTTATCATGGCACCGCCAAATATAAGTAATAGAACGATTTATTGCCACGAAAATAATAGTGCCTTAAGGTATTTTTGTTATTAGAGACTTTGTTTGGTTAATTTTCTATGGCGGATATAAAAATGGATATTAATCTTAGAGCAGGATTGTTGTCGTTTCTTAGAAGCTTTGGTTTCGAATCTCTTTTTTTTTCAAATAAAAAATACAAAAAATCCTATTGTGAATATAATAGTGTCCGATTAATACATTTATTTGTGAAGTTTGTAAAAAATCAACTACAGATATTACCGGTACTATCATAAAAAAATTTGAGTAACCCCCGACAGAAGAAAAAAATAACTACCGTAGCTAACAAAAGAGCTGATAACTTTAAAACCGCTGTTCCGATTTCCATAAAACAAAGCTAAGAACACTCCCGACTAATTAGTCTTTGAAACACAAAAAACAAATTCAAAATCGGTTCCTGCGTTCGGGAGCTACGGTGCCACAGACAGACACACACATATATACACACACGCAGGCACGTCAAACTCATAACACACCGTCTATTTTGCGTCATGGGTTAAAAATTGTGTAACTTTAATACAGTTGGGGCATTATAGTGCTCATTATCTGTGAAAAAAAATTATTAAAAAAATCTGTTCTTCATATCTATCGTATCTACAAGTTTCATTAAAGAAAAACGAAATAGAAATCATATTTGTACTTGCGTCTACGTAGACATTTGATGAGAGGTTAACGACGTCCATTGCCATGCCAAAACGCCGCAAATAAAGTCCGAACTACTGCTCCAAAAATTTCACCTCACAAACTAAACAGATGACTTTGACGTAACATCGAAGCAACCGGCAGCTTATATTCAACATAATAGATTAACACAAACTCCCCACAAACGATTACTAGATGAAGAATAGTCTGACTTTGTAAAACAAATTGCTCAGCCCACAAAATAGAAACATAATTAATGGTAATCGTTTAGCGATTACAACGTAACATAAGCATATGAGTGTGACCTTTCACACGGGAGTTGACCTGTGATCTTAGATTCTACGTCTATAATATAAAGCTGAGTACTAAAAGACTTGTCAGTCCAAGAAAATAGTTGACCTATGTTAAGGTACAAGGCTATTTTGGTCTTGAGAAAAAAATATATCGGAATGACTATTTATGTCTTTTCTGTGAAATTCTCAGTAGCAGCTTGGAGTTAGGATTTGTGCCCGGGTAATGGCAATAGGCTCGCCCCCTATTACATGGGACATAAACACATACCGGCGAACTGTGGGTGTACACTGGTACATCTCTGCTTCTTTTTTTGGAAAATACAGGCGTGATGATGTATGCTTCTAAGGGTATCTGGATGAAGTTATAGTCCACAGATAGTGTCTGGTGCATCATATCCTAGCGGAGTGTGTTCGTATTGGGGTCCAAAGGCAGCAAACTATTGTCAATAGTTCTAATGTTGGCTTCTATAACAGCGTTCTAGCCTCGCCATTGTCAGATGAGGCTAGAAAGCTTTATCGTATTATTATTCGGTTTAAGGTTGCGGGTAGACTAGTATATAGTATGTAATTAAAAATAATTTGTTTTAAATCATCGGGGTGACATATTCTGTTTAGAAAAAACCGTAAATAATTTGAGATTTAAAAAAAAGATAGTGTCTGGAAATAATGTAAGTCGGTTTTAACAATATCTTAGATATATAATACCAATTCAATTTGATTATTAACTATATATAGAATAATAAGTAGCCTATGTCCTTTCTGTGGGGTCAAGCCTAACCCGTACCAAGTTTTATCAAAATCAGTTTAGTGGCTTAGTCGTGAAAGCGTAACAGACAGAAATAGATACTTTGGCATTTATAATAAAATAAAATTAAATGCAAAAATGACTCTGTCTGTCTGTTAACTTTATGTGTTTCTAGAAATAATACACAAATCTATACACGAATTTGTGTATTATCAATAATCTATGGATCATGTCTAAAATAAATCTTTTATTATTATAAGGAATTTTCCATAATAAGTAAACAATTGACGACACAAAATATGACCACTCGAAACCACTCAAAGGTTTCAAAGGTCGTTCCCACCATAATGTGACAAAGAAAAACTTAACCAACGTTAAAAATGACCCGCGACAGGAAAGACGATCGAGTGATCACATTAGCATTAAAACGGTCACACAATTACTTTGTGATTAGTGTGTCGCCGACAACTGAATTCATTAGTTCAGCTCACCTGATTTTATTTAATTAAAATGTAAGAACGGTGGGTGGTTTAACCTTCAGTTAAGTTGAGGTTAAATGGGGGTTTGTGGTTTAGATTTGAAGAATGGTGGGTTTTTGGTCTTTGTGCTTTTTAAGTGCGTTTATTGTTTGTCTTCATCAGTTCGTAAAATTATTCAATTTGAGTCGATTTTGGTAGTGGAAATAAGACTATGCTATACCTTATTGGTTTAATTTTAGTCAACATATTTTTAGTATCCAGCTCTTGATATAAAAAAATCTTAAAATTTAATAAGTATTATGTGCGAAACAGATTTTTTTAATTATAAAGTCTATTGAAGTTAGGTTATGTTACTCCACGCATTCGAGCTAGGTCCACTGTATAATGTTTGAATAGCTAAGTTCAGTGGCAAATAAATAATTGATTAAGTATGTAAAGAAAATGATGGTTGTTCCCTTTTCCCTATCACATAATATTCTCACACTAATATTTAGAAGAAGCTGTCGACACCAAACGAACGTACCCACATCTTAACTATCGCTTGTTTGATATTACATCACACACACGAAATCTAAAACATTCCTCACATTTCACCTCAACTACATATAAATTAAACCTACCTTTTAATTAACAGTAACCACTCGGTGCAACCCACCACACAGCGATAAGACGTAAAAACGCACAAGTGAAATGTCTCGGCGCATGCGCAACGGAGCGTTGTGTGAACCTTGTCGCCGGTCACTATATGTTAATGTTTATAATTGAACCCTGCTAACTGGGCAACAAGTGCATTTCTAATTATTTGTTATAAAAAATGGGGAAAGGAAAGACGATGAAGTCAGTGCCTTGGAAATAGGACTGATGGAGAAGAATTGGCTGGACAAACCGACTACCTCCTTCCTCATCCTACTAATATTATAAATGCGAAAGTTTGTGAGAATGGATGGATGGATGTTTATTCATGTTTCACGCTCTAACGGCTGAACGGATCTGGATTAAATTTGGCACTAAGATAGATTGTACTGTGGAATAACACATACTATACTTTTTATTCCGGAAAAAATTACGATTCCCGTGGATAATAAATCAAATTCGACGCGGGCGAAGTCGCGAACAGAAGCTAGTTAACAAGTATTTTTAACACTGTATAGGTAATACTTAATGAAGTAAATAAAAATATAACAAAGAAAGAATGAATAACTGTTACAATTATGTGATTATAATATGATAATTTAGTTGGGCACAGGGTCCGGGACATAAATTAGTTAGCAGCTGAACGAACGTTTCTTTATTGGAAATCCAAACTTTCTTCTGCATTTTTTTTTGGGGGGTGGGAAATCACCAAATAACTTCTCCCGCCCTGGGCGGGGCGGGAGTGAGTTTCAGACTTTTACTGACTAAAACCCACCCATGTTCCTTCTTGTGCCCTTTGCGTTCCGGGGGCGCGGTATCTCTTACGAACAACCCGCAGCCCCGGCCGGCTTCTTCTGCATTGAGAATGACTTTTGCAAACTCAAAAACACCAAGAGGCTGGCAGCTAAAGTTTGGATTTTTCGAGACAGTAAAAGCTGAGACGTTTTTTGTTTTAGAATGGTACTCTTATAGTCAGCAATGACCTAAAATTGATGCTCATAAGACTTAAGTAGGAAATATGAGTGGTGGTAGGTATATGAGTGTTAGACTCCCATTGACTAAAACCCAGCCGTGTTCCTCTAAAGAGGAGTCACAACAGTGGTGACTCATTCGAACCAATTCCTCAACAAGTGATCATCATCTGCTTAGCCTTTTCCCAACTATGTTGGGGTCGGCCTCCAGTCCAACCGAATGCAGCTAAATACCAGTGTTTTACATGCAGCGACTGCCTATCTGACTTCCACAACCCAGTTACTGGGCAACACGATACCTCTTGGTTAGACTGGTTATCAGACTTCCTGGCTTCTGACTATCCGTAACGACTATCAAAGATCAACGAATGGCAGCCGGGACCAACGGCTTTACGTGCTTTCCGAGGCACGGGGGCGTCACACCACCAACTTGCAAACTCAGAGCTGCTACTGAGCAAATCCTAATGGAATAACCCAATAACACTTTTTGGCCGACCTGGGAATCGAACCCTCCCCAGGCTTTTTAGTCCACGAGACCAACGGGGCAGTTCCTCAACAAGTATTACTCCTAAGTAAAATAAAAATAAAGAAGGTCTATTATACCCAGCAGTGGGTTTCAAGACTGTCAATGATGATGATGATGGAGCACATTTAAGGACTAAGTCGGTAAGCTCACTAAAAGCTACATAGTAATTAGCTGGAGACTCATTATTGATCTAGTATTAAAGGCGGTGCAATTTACAAACTACAATGTAAGGTTACATTACAGATTTACGATCTACCTTGTGATCCTAAGAGGAATACACACTGCTGTTAAAGTAAAAGACAGTATAAGTAAATTATATGGAAGATGTACGTCTTCTAAAATGTTATTGGAGGAAATGAGCACGAGAACAAGCAATCCTAATACTATAAACACGGGAGTTGGTAAGGACAGATGGATGTTTGTTACTCTTTCACGCTTAAACGGCTGACCGAATTAGCTGATATTTGAGCTGAGATGGAGAATTTTTGTTTATGTCTTTTTGTTTACTGCCTCGGTAGCCTAGTGGTCCTAAGCGCGACTGCTACGCTAGAGGTCTTGGGTTCGATTCCCAGGTCGAGCAAAAAGTTGTATTGGTTTTTCTATGAAATTTTTAGTAGCAGCTCGGAGTTTGGATTTGTGCCCGGTTAATGGCAATAGGTTCGCCCCCTATTACATGGGACCTAAACATACCGGCGGACTGTGGGTGTACATTGTTACACCTCTGCCTAACCCTTCGGGGAATACAGGCGTGATGGTATGGATGGTATGTCTTTTTGTTTTTTTTTTGTATGACTAATAGTTATAAGTTACCGTATATAAAATGAAGTGTACAAATATTGTACATATTTATGAAATTAAATATAAATTTACTTCGTGTAAATCTACTATAATAAATACAAAGGCGGAAGCCTTTTTTAAATTTAGGATTTTGAGCAAATAACGAATAATTATATAAGTTACAAGTTTTAGCGACCTGTCCGCGACATCGTCCGAGTGGCTTATTTTACACGCGTTAACTTACGTCTTTCGCTACTACTCTGCCCCCGTGGATCGTAGCGTGATATTATATAGCCTATGTTACTCACAAACAATGTTGCTATCTATTGGCGATTTGGTTAAAATCGCCAAGCGACTAGTCGACTCTTCACGTGATCAAAAGGCTGACCTTTTCTTGGGCCAAAGAATCATCATAGCCATATAACGTGGCAATGCTCCTAGCCTTTTGGGCACTTGTCCCATTGACAGCGATGTGGACGAGTTTTGTGATTCACATACAAGCTTCTTTTTTTGTTTTTTATATTAACTGTACATACTCGTAGTTAGTAAGTCTACTATAATAGACATACGCTAACGCAGCGTCTACGCAGCGTCTACGTAGCGTCAACCAACTCCAGATGTGAAGGAAAAATGTAACTTACGTAAGTTAAGTTAATGTGTACTAAGCTTTACAATACGCACTTGGCATTTTTTAACACATTCAAGTAATATTTAATGACTGTCGTCAGTTTTATGATCGTACATAGTACCACTAATTATGATTTAGTCGCTTGTTTTATGATCGACTGGTTAGCTTGAAAGAATGATAAATTTAAGACAAAATGGAACTGAATTATCTAGATAGGTTTTTAAGTTTAAAAAAAAAAACTGAAGCGGTGTTGTTAAAAAAGTGGTTTTGTTTTAAGTCTAGTGGTTTGTTATAGTCCAGGAAAATTAAAAAAAGCTGTTAAATTTTAAAGTTTTTATGGATGACTAGTTTATGCCTGCGACTTCGTTCGTGTGTCGGATAACACGATGTTTTTTTTTGCGCGGAACTTTAATTATTTTTCTAAAACAGAAGTAGCTTAGGTTGCCGGGGCTGCGGGTTGTTTTTGCCGGGGCTGCGGGTTGTTCGTAAGAGATACCGCGCCCCCGGAACGCAAAGGGCACAAGAAGGAACATGGGTGGGTTTTAGTCGGTAAAAGTCTGACACTAAGGGCGGGAGAAGTTATTTGATGATTTCCCACCCACCAAAAAAAAAAAAAAAAAGTAGCTTAGGTTACATAAACTATTTGCCATAATAGTCCCGTGAAGACGGTCTAGCCGTTTCAGAGATTAGCTGGAACATACAGACGGACAAAAATTAAAAATTATGTTTTACAATCCCTGTGAGCATTCATATTTATTTTGTAAAAACCTTTTGTTTTTAACTTTTTGCAAACAGACACTTTTTAATTCATATAAATGAAAAGTGTTTATGTGTATAGAAAAAAAAACAGCAGATTATCTACCTAAAGTATCTACTTATAGATGCTTCATCATCCACTTTAAAAGAGTAAGAAATCATGGCTTGTAAAAAAACCAAAGCTCATGTACTTATTCCTTCTATTTGGTTGAATATAACTCTCGATGTCTTGTCACCAAACTACATACAAAACATTGATTGAATAAAAAATTAAAATAACCAACAAATATTTGACCTCTGTACTCCGGAGACATGTTACCATTTGTACTGTAAATCACCTAAAATGAATCAACTGCCATAATGTATAATTAATACTTCTCAAAAACGGTTTTCTATGAATAAATCACCGACCGGCGAAGGTTACTTATGTATGTCTTGTACTCACTTATTAAAAGTTACGATTTTTAGTCAAAACATATTTAGAGTATGTCACGTGACAATAAAAAGCAAAAGAGTGGCTGTAGAGTAGTCGATTTTAAGAAAGGTGTCACTCAAAAAAATTTGTACTTTATAAAATAATATTTTGTAAGTAGGCATGTATATATCGTGAAATGTACCAAATATGTGCATTAAATGCATAGTTAAAAGATGCACCGAAAATCTTTTACTTTATCATCTGCTTAGCTTTTTCCCAACCACGTTGGGGTCGGCTTCCAGTCCAACCGGATGCAGCTGAATACCAGTGTTTTACATGGAGCGACGAGCATGGAAAAGCCAGAGAAATAGTACTGAAAAATAGGTGCAATTTTGCACTAAATTGGCAATAATTACAGGCATGTAATGACTGACGTCATAAGGAACTTTAACGTAACCTAACAGTGTTTCCAAATGAAATAATCAATCATAATCAAACATGTTAATTTTATTGATAATTATCGAGTGTTGTCGGCATTTATATCCGGTAAAGGGAAAATAAATTAATAATGTTACTTACAGATGAAGTTATTACTTAAACTGGTTAGGTTCAAAGTAGGTTGTGATTGAGTGATATGCCGACATCATTGTCGGTGTCATAAAACAGTTAATTAGACGTAATCTGAGGCTTTTGATCAAAAATGTATTGAGTTTAATGGAACAGGCCTTTACTGAAGAAAAATATGTAATTAAAAAGTTCCTTCATGTTGGAGATACCTGAAAGCTACCTAATATTAAAATCCCTACTAGGGTATATTTCACTACTTCTGTATAGACACTAATCATCAGATATATCCAAAAATTGAACAGAATTTACATGAAATGATCTGCCGAGTAATTTAATCCGAACTTACGTATACGAAGATGGTGAAATAGACCCATATTGTTTAATGTTGTCAATTTATTTGCTTAATTATTTATTTACTATCATCGGTCAGAAACTGAAAGACTTTTTATGACAAATTTATAGATATAAAAGTAAAATATATTTTTAATTCATTGGTAGTAAGCAATAATTATTAGATCATAATTCACAAACTGATTAGATCGATAATACTGAAAGCATTTAAAAAAAAATACGAAACAATAAACAGAACTAAAGTCAGTTACACACTTCATAAATGTAGCAATATACGTGTATCGTGCATTTAACCCTAAAACGACGTGGCGTGACCGATGTTAGGTAACTTCCCTAGTTTCCTTCCGCGCCACCGTCCGGTGTTACGGACCGAGCCCGTCCTTCCTTGTTGCGAAAATGCATGACCTTATTTACGGATGGTTGTCGCTAGTTGCTCATATTTTGTCATTAATTTATGGCAGGTGATTGGAATTTGGTGTTTATGGAGGTGCTTGTGTCTTAGTGGTAGTGGTAAAAATTGAATAACTGTGTCTTTTGTCGGGTTGCGTGTGTGTGAGTATGTGTGTCTGTCTGTGGCTTCATCGCTGTCGAACGCATGCACCGATTTTGATTTAGTTTTTTTTGTTTAAAAAGTGAATTAGTCTAGAGTGTTCTTAGCTATATTTGGTGGAAATCGGTTCAGCGGTTTCAAAGTTATCAGCTCTTTTATTAGCTGCGGTAGGGATTTTTATTCTTCTGTCGGGGGTTACTTAAAATTTTTAATTTTTTGTTTTATTTAAGAAATAGATCCAAAAGTATTTATTCTGCTCGGGTGACTCACTTAGCGTTTATGTGTACATGTTTAATTTTATGCCTATTGTATGTTCATTATAAATGCAATACACAATTTAATGAGTAGCATCGCCTAATTTATTTATAAACCATAGAGTGACTACGTATTACCTAACAACATAAATATCAGCATTGTACAACTTTCTCTTATGGAAATATCGAAATTTGTTATCTACTGTACTTACCAACATGGAAACTAAGAAAAGACTTTTAATTAAATGTTTTAAAATAATAATTTTCTTAATAGTTAAATAAATAAGTTGAATCACCTCAAAAGTCTTCACAGATGTCATGCTATGATAAAATTATTTATAATTAAAGTAGATAAGTACATAAAAACAATCATTAGAGTTGACATTAAATTAATTAGCTGCCGTATGTACACTGTCACAGTGAGTGATTCTGTTTGTTAATGAATAATATTTTTTTACTGCAGACAAAGGTACCTAGTATTTATTATCTAGGGCATTGGTTCCCAACCTGTGGACCGTGCCCTACGTGGGGGCGTAAAGCGATTATAGGTTTTAAAATAAAGTGTATATTTATTTAAATTATATTTTCGTAATTATATAACAATATTGGAGCACGTTCTATAGGTGTGCCTAAAATTGCGTATGTCATGTAGCAATCGTCATCGGCTTCTTGAAGTTTTGGTAGCGTTGTGATTTTAAAGCTTAGTGATGGGCGTATGATACAAGGTTGAGAACCCCTGATATAGGAGAATGTTCTGGCATTAAAACAATCAGTTTCCCTCAGTTGACATTTATGATGACTTATGTGGGAAGATCTGTTGCCGATTAACATCAATGAGTATATATTTTTATTATTCTACCTGATAATTAGAAGTGACGTAATAAACTGAAACGAAAAATTAATAAAATAATAAGTTTAAATAAAGTTCGGGTGTAAAACGGCACCTAACGAAACCGAAAGTCTACTAAACTTTTCCCATCATTGCAATTATTGTTTGTACCTTTTTTTATGCCACTGCATTCTTCAAACAGAGAAAAGGGAAACAATAACCCACATTGAAAAAAATATATTGAAAGGTGCATAAAAACCAGTGCACAAGAGACATTGCTTTATTCTTGCCGTCAAACAAACGGTGATAGAATCCGCGGTGTACCACCTATCACTTTTTCTATTACCCTGGTACTCCAATGTGATGGACACGGAAAGGGGTAGAATTGAACGGTGACAAAAATTGCGTTGAAAAACAATCACGTTGCAGTGATTGGGTTGGAAACAAAAACAAAATTATTGGCCCAGCCCTTTATACCTGCCGGGGCTGCGGGTTGTTCGTAAGAGATACCGCGACCCCGCTACGCAAAGGGCACAAGAAGGAACATGGGTGGGTTTTAGTCAGTAAAAGTCTGACACTCCCTCCCGCCCCGCCCAGGGCGGGAGAAGTTATTTGATGATTTCCCACGCCCCAAAAAAAAAAAAAAGCCCTTTATACCTACGAATAAATAAAAACTCATTTATTTTGTATTTGAGAGACAATATCTCAATTTTTTTAATTGAAAGCAATTTTAAGGTACAATATCCAATAAGGTTGTTGGTACTCGTACCTTACCTTTCATCTACCATACGGAATTAAAAATATTGTTTATTTTTTGAATATTTTGAGTTATTTTATTCCAAATGGAAATGTACGAGGTGTGTCGACTTTGTTGCACGCAAGTTAAAGGTCGCACATTCCGTAGCTTAGCAGTGGTCGTAAATAGGGTTATCTGAACCAAGCTTAGTACATTTTTGTTTTGTTTGTAGGTACTACTAGACTTCATTTTTTTTTTGTATAATTATGTCGTTTGAAGTGCCTTTTAATGGTCTAATTTAAATTAATGATTTTACCTTCGACTTTGAATATGGAAAACCTTAGAAAGCCTACGTTTTCTAATATAAAATTATGTTCTGTAATACCTACCTACTTCAGAAAACTGAATAGAACATACACATTATCTGCCACATCCTTATCACCAAAAAGAAAACCAAATAAAATTAGTCCCAACACAATTCCCACGTTTTCCCTGTCCACAGCCATCAACAGCGCGGTACAGTTGCGCAAGAGTCGTGGTGACCACAGACCGAAACATATACATATTTATGAGGTGACTTTAATACACAATTTCTATGTATTATCTTTTAGTAATGCAGGAAGTAGGAGTGAAGATGTTAACGGTAGCTGAATCTGATTTGGTGATATCGTTTAATTGGACTGATTATGATCTGGGTGGTGTGAGTCTAGAGTATTTTGAGGGTTAAAATACAAGAAGTCGCATAAAAAAAATGCTTTGGAAGTCAGTGGCAATACAGAACCAAAGCCGCTCACTTCCAAACCATTATTTTTTTGTTACGGATGGGAAAACATCAAATGACTTCTCCTTGAGCTCGTTGACTTCTAAAGCTAAAGTTATTTTTTGCATTTTTTAACTTTTGAAGGAGGTTGTTTTAATTTTACGCTTTTTAGTATCAATTTCCTGTCATCCAAATCCATAAAGTGAAAGTCAAAGTCAAATCATTTATTTCAATTAGACCATTAAAAGGCACTTTTGAACGTCAATTACATGTTAAATTAAAAATATTGAATCTAGTTGTAAAGGAACGGTTATACTACGTAAATTAACAAGACACCACTTAAAAGTCACAAGAAACCAGAATACGTAATTCGTTTACTTGAATGTCATATTCTTTTATAGTTTTTTTTTTATCCCAACTACTGAACCGATTTCGATGAAATTAATATGGGACCATCTTTGAAGTATGACCTATCAAACAAAAAAGAAGCTTTAAAATCGATTCATATTTGGCGGATATATCGATACATATAAAAAAAACGTACAAACGAATTGATAATCTCTGTCTTTTTATTATATTCTTTTTACTATATTCCCTGAAGGGTTAGGCAGAGGTGTAACAATGTAAACCCACAGTTCGCCGGTATATTTAGGTGCCATTAACCGGGCACAAATCCTAACTCCGAGCTGCTACTGAGAATTTCATAGAAAAACCCAATAACACTTTTTGCTCGACCTGGGAATCGAACCCAAGATGATTGATGATGGATATTATTAACATAATTCTAATCCGCCTTGAGGAAACGTGTTGATCAATGATCGTGACATCTTAATATGAGAAAGAGGCCTTTGGCCTGCAGTGGGACAATAATAGGTTGGTATTATAAATGTGGGTGTCTTTACTCCTGCAGGGAAACTTCGACTAAAAACGGAAAACGTGTTTTAACACAGTAGACGTAAACGTCATTTTAAATGCACAATTAAGAATTCTGTTATCCTCTACTGCGATACACGTTATTTTACACAACGAAGCAATAAATATTAAGTACCTATAGACTAACTGCTAAATTAACCTTTGATTATAATCAACAATCAGAAAAACTAGCGCCTTAATGTCGAATTAAAAACTTGTGTGCTAGAAATATGGATGACTTAACTAATAATAAAAACGTTTTCCATTACGAATGCTCACTCAAATTTTGACATAACATTAAGTTGACTACGTCACTATTTCAAAGAATCATCGTCTATTAGTTAAAAGAGATCGAATAGTACCGACAAAGTGTTTGATTTGACAGCTTGAGATGTACCCTCCAAAGGTAATTAATAAGCAGATACAACCACTTAAGATAAGTAAAAATATTTTCATCCCGAAACTGCACCGGATATAGATCGTATCGGCATGACAAAGCGTGGCGCCAAGAAACTTTTATCTACACCTCTACAATATTCAACCATATCTTTAATACATTTGAGTATAGTTTCGCTTGCACCTAATTACACTTAACAATATCGTCACCTGTTAGACCAAAATCAACCGCAAGACGAGGATCGTTAAGTACAATTTTACTTATTATTCGTTCCATTTCATTAACTTCGAGGGATTTGTCAGCAACATTGTCGTCAGCTTCAATATTAGACTTTATTGGTTCAGCTAAAGATTTATTTTTAGTTGTTGTATGATCTGAAGTGGCACAATCAGAATCTATTGATGCTTCTCTAAAAGCTTCAGCCATCTCAAGTGCAGGTGGTATGACTCCTGTGTCTCCGAAAATAAATGAAATGGTCATTGAGAGATAAGATTTCTCGGTACTGTAATGACTGATATCTTTGAGCGGAGGAAATTCCATTCAAGAGTGCATATTTTTAGAGTGTATTAATATTGACGAGGAATTTCAAGAGCAAATCACGGATAGTCACTGCCGTCTGCTGGTTTGTAGGTAGAATATATCTTACACACAAATATTTAAAAATTTAATTATTATTGAAGTGATTTGCGTTTGCGTGGTTATGTGGTATGCCTGTGACTGAACTGCCTCGTTCGCCTAGTGGTCCTAAGCGCGACTGCTACGTTACAGGTCTTGGGTTCGATTCCCAGGTCGAGCAAAAATGTTATTGGGTTTTTCTATGAAATACTTAGTAATAGCTCGGAGTTAGGATTTGTGCCCGGTTAATGGCAATAGGCTCGCCCCCTATTACATGGGACCTAAACATACCGGCGAACTGTGGGTGTACATTAGTACACCTCTGCCTAACCCTTCGGGGTATACAGGCGTGATGGTATGTTATGTTATGTGTGTAAAAAGTGTTATTAGGTTTTTCAATGTTTTCAGTAGAAGCTCGAACTTAAAATTTGTGCCCGGTTAATGGCAAAAGGTTCGCCCCTAAACATACCGACGATCTGTGAGTGTACATTGGTAAACCTCTGCCTAACCGTTCGGGGAATACAGGCGTAATAGTCTGTTGTATTTTAATACAAAAATGCTATTAATAGTATCGACTATTTCGGTGGATATTTATTTATTTTATTTGTAAGGGACAAAAAACAGTTATATGTTAAAAGCTGTACAATAGGTCCTTAAGATTAAATTACAAACATGTAACCCACTACATTGTCCACATATTAACAAAAAAAAAGTAGAAGTTACAAGGAAACAAAACGTATACAAGCACAATTGTGTGTGTAGTATTATTAAATTTAAATTTAAACTATATATTACATGTTTAAAAAAAAAAATTCATCCCTACAAAATCTGCCATGTCGATCGAGCAGTTTTCGAGTAATGGGTGATTTTTCATACATGTCATTGTGACCATTGATTTCTTAGAAGAAAAGACATGCTGTCATTACGAGTGTTTCACACAGTGAAGGTTAGAGAATTCGTCTAACAGAAGGAACCACAACAGTTCCTGATAGCATTTTTTCCGGCAATTAATTTATAACTAAGCTTTATATTCATACATACATACATAAACTCACGCCTTTTTCCCATGGGGGTAAGCAGAAACCACAGAACGCCACCTGCTACGATCCTTACATACTTCCTTCGCCTCGTCCACGTTCATGCATCTGTTCATACAAGCACGCTGGTTACGAGTACTGCGCACCCGACCTTTCTGAAGAACCTAACCAATTAGGTCATGGTAGGTCTTTCTAGGGCGTCCTCTCCCGGCGTTGCCACTCACATCTGCCATATAAATCCCTTTTGTTAGTCGCCTTTCACTCATTCTCTCAACATGACCGAACCACCTAGCTTTATATTCCTACAGTCGTAATCATAGGTCGTAATGATGTCTCAACGCGACAAGGAAAGCGTTAAGTGGAACGACGTTGTATTTTTAATTAATGTGCTTTATTAATTCGCATGTAAAATGCAAGCAATGGAAATAGGAACTGTTTAAATTAAATTCGTGGAAAACAAGTACGTACCTATGTATATAAAATAATGATACTTAATGGTGTTGTTTTCATTGAATCCATACTATTATTATTATTAAAAATGCCAAACTAACTCTGTCTGTTAAGCTTCTACGACTAAACTACTGAACCGACTTTGATGAAATTTGGTACGGAGTAAATTTTAAATCCCAAAATAGCAAAGGCTACTTTTTATTTCGCTACTTTTACGCGGACAAAGTCGCTGGCAAAAGCTAGTATTTAATCAATTCCACTTTTGTTACCTACTCAATTATGTTAACCCCCATGAAAAAGAGTGCTGTCATAAGTTTAATGTGTGTATCTGTGTGTCTGCTAATAGCATCGTAGCTCCCAAACGGCTGAACCGATTTTGATTTCGTTTTTGCTTGAATGGTGACTTGATTGAAAGTGTCTATAGCTATGATTCATAAAATTTGTTCAGCCGTCTGATTAATGGATGTGAGCATCTTTCACTATTTGTGGCGAGGGATTTTGAAATTTAAATTTAATTTAACTAAGGACAAACAACGCATTGAGAATTGTGTTTTTTTTCGTATATTAATTCTTATTAACCAACTCTAGACTACTTTTGCCCTACATTCTATTTTCGCTTTTACCCCGGGCAAAATCGGTCACACAACGATCGTTCTCCCGGTCAATCGCCTGTAATCCGGGCTTATGCGGGCAAGCCGTACTTACGTGTGTTGTACGCGATAATGGGCAGTGCCAATCATTGGCATGGCTGCCACACCGTCCTTTGTTTTTCTTAAGGGTCTGTCAATTGTTGAGATGTCATTAGTGGTTGATAGGGGGTGTTTTTATTGGTGTGTTTCAATGAAGTTGTTGCTGGTGAGCATAATTGGTGATTTTGATATGTAAGTTTCTCTATTTCTTAGGCTAAAATAAGTTTTTGTACTACGTGAAAATGTTAACCACCATTTAGAAAAAACTTTTTTTACTTTGATATAACTAGCATATATAAACTAGTCACTATTATGTAACCAGAAGTCTGTCACTGAGGGTGTAGATGAAAAAAAACTTGAACCAAGAAACTTGAAACTAGAGGCTTTTTACATGAACTTATTTTATTTAGTTATTGGGTTTTTCTAAGTCATTCCCAGTTACAGCTCGGAGTTAAGATTTGACCCCGGTTAACGGCAAAAGATTCGCCCCCAAACATACCGGCGAGCTGTGGGTGTACATTGGTACACCTCTGTCTAACCCTTTGAATATAGGCGTGATGGTATGTATGTATGTAAAAAAAAAAAAAATGCCGAACACGTGAGTAATTGGTAGCTAGAACGCAAAGACTCCTACTTCGAGACCTCTCATTTAAAGTAACAAAATAACTAATTAAAAGGCGGTGAAATTGTCCAAATTAACATTGACAATACTCAATTTCTTATTAATTAATAGTAGATAAGAGGCACTAACAGATATTTATCTAAAGTTCAGTAATCGTAGCGGAATGTTTAGGGAATTCTCGTTGTTGGCCAAAGGGCAAGGGCGGGCAAAACCACCAGACGTCTTGTGACTTGCGTCTTTGAAGTAAAGTGACGTAACTGTGAAATTGTAGTTTTTAGTGACATATTTCAAAATTAAATGATGTCTGAAATAAATTAGCAGTAACAGAGATAATTTTAAATTTAAATGAAAAAAAAAATATATTTTATTGAATCATATTTTTTTGAGAATAAAAATTAACAAAATTTTATTTTCTTCGCTTACGTTATTTTTTTTTAATGCATATGCGGAGACGAGCCGTTCCCTGTACACTAAGTACCTCTAAGTAACCTTTGCCTCATATTTTACTGACATATTAAAAAACTTCGGCAGAAAATAAATTTTTACGTGTTCAAATATATTTATAAGTAGTCGTTAACAATCACAAATAATTAATGCAGGTATAATTTCTTACAACACGTCGCCGTCGTCGTCAAAAATACAGCTAACTTGACTTACCCCACTTTGCGCCCCACACTGGTCTTTTGGACCGCAATCAATGTCCACTTGAGTGGCACGTGACATGAGCCCTTATATCCAACTAATTAGATATACACTTAGTGCAACAGACAGACATACATTACTGTGTTAATGTGTTTGTGTGTGGTTGGCGAAATAATTATTTGATTACAATGTCTTGGTACATGGTAAACATTTGCGAGGCTTAAAAGATTTTTAACTCGAGGGCTACTGCTAGGAGTCTGGGCATTCTCTTGAAGCTGTAAAATGCTCAAATGGTTGAGAGAAATTTTGATAAGAGCCTTCCATTCAAAGATTCTGTCTAGTACTTATTTGTTAGTTTTTCACCTCATCGAAGAACATTAATTAAAAAATCATGGTTTGTTACATACAGTTATTTATAAATTGTAAACTCAAATAATAATTATTAGTCATTTTGTAACTATACCTTTGCTTATCGGTTTTTATTATCTACCCTAATTTAAAGTAATATTATCAATAAGGGTGAATGACGACACTCCGGAACTCCTAAACCAAGTTAACGTGTATTTCCATGAGTAAGTACGGAGGTCTAAAACATCAAAATAACGATGAATCAAAGAGAGAAAAAAAAGAAATTGTGAAGCTGAAAACTGGCCATCATTTTGTCATCATAATTGTTCCAAATTTGAATTCACGACCATATATAAGCTACTTCACAGACGAAAAAAATAAATGTCCCCTATTTATAATTTCACAATTTTCCATAAGCTTTATCCAGACATGTTAGTCGGAATACTTCACACAATAATTTTGCAATAACTTTGTCACAGATAGCGCTATCACACCATTGCCCTTATCAGTGAAGTGTCCATCGATTTATTGTCATTTAATATTGTCTGTTTATCATTACATCAGTGTAATCACAGCACACTAGACTTGAGAACACTTGGGTAGTTCTCACGGATATTGTACCTAATTTTTAGTTTGTCATCATGTTTATGGGTTTATGGCTGTGTAGCTTGGAACGCTAGACTCAAAGTATTTTCAAGGTTACCAAAACGATACCTAAACATGGAACTTTACCAAATTGTATGTAGTAACAAAGCAACTTTATCTTGGACATCACTGACATCAGTGAAAGAAAACATAGTGAGGAAACCTGGTCTTATCACTACATCGTATAAAACAAAGTCGCCTTCTCTGTCCCTATATCCCTATGTATGCTTAAATCTTTAAAACTACGCAACGGATTTTGATGCGGTTTTTTCTAATAGATAAAGTGATTGAAGAGGAAAGTTTATATGTATAATAACGTGCGAAGCCGGGGCGGGTCGCTAGTAATGAATATAAGTCTGAAATCGCCAATTCTTCTTGAGCAAGCGTGGTGATCGATTCTCAAGCCTTCTCTGTTTGTGAAGAGGCCTTTGCCCCACAGTGGTACAATAATAGGCTGGGAAGAAAAATAAAAGTAACAAAGTAAGCATATCAAAGGCAAATTAAGGCAACCACATTTGAAACCTACAAAGAGAAACGTAACTTTACTTAGCCACCGACTTCCGAAACAATTTTTCTTTGATCAGCAGCAACAAAGAACAAATCACAATGTATTGTTTTACTATACTGTAACAAAATATACCGTATTGTTATTCTACTTTCGCAGCTTACTTTCGTTAATATCTTAAGGAAGTATGATTGATCAGCTGTTCGCACAGCTAGACGACAGTTAATAATCGCGCCCCCTACTCTAATCTCTACTATTTTGTCCAAGTGACGAGATACAGCGGCATTTACAGCGTCTATAGAATATTAGTTCTACTGAGTCCTTTAAATATTCGGTTATTGGAAATATAACTTATAGAAAAAGAGGTATTTAGTAACTGCCTCGTTAGCCTAGTGGTCTTAAGCGCGACTGCTATGCTAGAGGTATTGGCTTCGATTCCCAGGCCGAGCAAAGTGTTAACGGGTTTTCCTATGAAATTCTCAGTAGTAGCTCGGAGTTAGGATTTGTGCCCGGTTAATGGCAATAGGCTCGTCCCTTATTACATGGGATCTACACATACCGGCGAACTGTGGGTGTACATTGATACACCTCTGCCTAACCCTTCGAGGAATACAGGCGTGATCGTATGTATGTAAGTATTTAGTAACACATTTTTTTGCTAACTTAGTGAATAGAAAAGACAAAGAAATTCAGGGTTGGAGGGTCATAAATGCTACAAGGTCAAAATGTATGGAACAGCTGCTTTTTTTTTTACAGAAGCAGCAAAATCTTCAACTCCTCTCGAGTTTAATAGTATATTGAATCCATGTACCTTCTAACTTGCATACAGCTAAAGTAAGGTTCGAGAAAAAAAAACTAAAAATCTCTCTCGTTGAATTTAGATGAAATGAGGTGTCATATAAGCTGTCAATCTTAAGGTTTACTTTATTTCATAAAGATTTTTACAGAATAGAAAGACCAGGACGAGTATATCACGATTTTTCTCAAAACTTGTACCAAACGCAGTTCCTATCTTGAAAATGTTTACCGTTGACACCCGAGATTAATATTGTACAGATGGAAAAGCTGAGGGGAATTGAAAAGGTGACTTGAACTTTGCTGACAATTTTTGGTTCGGAATTGTTTTCTGTAAATTTTTGCGAATAAGTAGTGTTGTAAATGAATACTATCCTAAAGCACATTATGGCATTGTAAGGCAGAGACTTCTTGTCACGCTTGCTAACGGCGAATTGGCGATTTCAGACGTATAAAAATAAAACTCCAGCTTTCCTCACGATGTTTTCTTTTTTTGGAGTCCAAGATTAACTTAAAAAGCATATATAAATTATTAATAGTCACATTAATACTTGTTTAGTATCGAACTCACAACCTTATGCATTGGAGCCGCCCTTTTACAAAAAAAACATAGATCCGGAAATTGTAAGCAGTATAATTATTATGTCAAAACTACATGTAGTTAAAATAAAATGAAATAAAGAAGTACATACCATCACGCTTGTATTCCCCAAAGGGTTAAGCTGAGGTGTACCAGTGTACACCCCCAGTTCGCCGGTATGTTTAGATCCTATGTAATAGGGGTCGAGCCTATTGCCATTAACTGGGCACAAATCCTAACTCCGAGCTGCTACTGAGAACTTCATGGAACAATCCAATAACACTTTTTGGTCGACCTGGGAATCGCCTAGCGTAGCAGTCGCGCTTAGGACAACTAGGCTAACGAGGCAGTTCGAAAAAAAAAACAAAGAAGTCTTCTTGAATATTGCAAAATGGCAATAAATCTTATTATTTTCATGACTTGACATGACTCAACAACAGAAACTGCAAATCTCTATCGAAACATTAATATAAAAGTAATTTACAAAAAAATTGCTCAGCATTTTACTCGGGCCTTTGAAACCTATACTGGCTACGAAGGACCACAATCCATGGCTTCCAAGACCAAAATGTTCTCCGTAATAGAATTACAAAGTAATCGTACTAATCTAACCTCAACGATCTATCCTGCAAGGAAGTTGAGAAATAATCATCTATGGACATGAAAAACGAATTTCTAAATCGATGCTGCTAAATTAAAAAGTCACGATGTTGATCTGAAAGCTGTGCGGTGCGGTGTGTTTCAATTTCGCCGGATTCTGTGGGCAGTGGGAAGACCACAGATGTAAACTAATTTGAAATGGTATGAACATTTGTGGCATGTTTTTGTGTGTGTGATATTCATGTGACTTTCCATTTTTGATGGATTGTTTACTGATGTAATTTGTGTGGACATTAATACCATAAAACAAAAAAGGTAAAGTAAATGACCAATTTATTATATTATACGCTCATCCATGGGTATTAAACATTAGTCACTTTTTATTCTTTGTTATAGTATGAGTATTTTACCTTCTGTTATACCATACTGTACTGTAAATAATCGTCGGCTAATTTAATTGAACTTAGCTTGAGGTGAGCCATCAATACCTTGCATCGGTGGGAGTACAACTTACCTCGATCTCATTTCTTTAATTTCACTAAGGAAGATATTCCTGAATCTTCAATACAGACCATATCCAGAAACACTACATCCAAGACAAAATCCTTTAGAAAACGGTCGTCGGACTGACTTAGAAAATTACTTACATGCAAACCAATTCTCATAAACCGCAGGTAGGGTATGGGCGGCAAATAAACAGTGAAGTCTTTTGTCCAACCGCCACCGCAACCCGAGACAATGTCTTATACTCCGAACATTGAAACTGCGGTAGATGAGTGTAACAGAGATACAATCACGCGCATGATCCTGGAAGAAACTGTGAGAAATTCTGTTAGAATTCCTGGATAATGTCTAATGAAAGTAGAAATTCTTACTGGCCTTGCCGTTTCTAGTAATTTTTTTTGTGACAAGATTTGTGTCTAATCATACTTGGTCCTTGTAAATAATGTAGTAAAGTGTATTTAGTAATTATTGGAATTCCATTAGGTTCATTTAATGGGTTCTATAGATCCGAGAAATGATAAAGACCTGTGCTCTTTAACTTATGTTTTGCTTTCTTGTATGTTTTTATTTTTTTTAAACCACGCCATATTTTATTTACATAATTTGGATTAAAGGACCAAAAAAGAGTCTACAGTAAAGTTTTTAGCCATTCTCAATTTCTCATTTTCATATAAATTATTTTAAAGGAAGAACATTGAACTGTACTTGAACTTGATGGCGAAGAATAAAAATGTTAACATAACAAAAAAAAAACATAATTTACTTCCTCATTGATCAAAGATTCTTGATCTAAATCTTCATGTCAATGACAAAAACAAGTTCTTTAGAGGAAGATCACCTGCTTAAAGGTATGTGATCTACTTCGTAATCTATACGTCAAACATTTACAACCATCCTTTACATTGATAAGCAAAAATGAACTGTATGTAATCGAAATAAGAGCAAGTGACACAAATTAAGCCAAAACATAGATGGTTCAGACATTAGAAAGGTTGCGTGCGTAATAAACATAGAGTAAAAAGTGATGTGACCAACTTATGCAATGAATTTCGTAAGTCCCCAATTATTGCCTAAAGCTAGACAATTTTAAAATTAGGCTAAGTGGGAGTCAGACTCACACATGAGGAGTTCCGTATCACTATACAATATTAAGAACGAGCAACAGACGCCTAAAAAAGACACGTTTCTTGTACAAGGACGACTTTTCATTTTTTATTTTATTTTATTTTTAAGTTTTGTTAATGCAGTCATAATAATAGACACTTTGTAAAAAGTTTAAGTATCTGTTATGGTTTAAAAAATACAGTCTTATGACAGTAGGACAGGCAGACGGGCAAATGAGCGAGAGCTATAAGGCTCGGTCTCCACCAAAGCGAAGAAAAGAAGAGTCTCGTACAACCAATCACATTCATATCTGACCACATAATTTCAACACAATACAGTATCCTATTGTTTGTTTAAGAGACAACTCCTCTCCCCTCCAAATTAGTAAAATCTGGACCTAAAATCCGTTTGGACCTTTTCAGTACGGAACCATAAAAATGACCGATCTGTCTCATCGTGCCACCAAAGTGAGTTATCGGCCTGTTTTTTTTCTTATGAAGCAAGACAAATTCACACGGTCTTTTGTCTTGCGACATTTCAACATTTCGTGGATGTCGGTTAAGATAAGAAAGGGTTTTGTATTTTTAAATGCCGTATTGTTTTAAGTTGAGAATATTTTATGTTCGTATTGAGCAAGTGCCATTTTGTCACGGTATTTGCATAATGTGTTGTTACATTTTTATAATGAATTGTTTGTTTGCGGTGAAAGTTTTGACTTCAATTATGGTCACATAATTCAGTCTACAATGTGCAGATATTCTCTATGGTTCTCGTGAAATAATATACAATTGTTAGTTTGATTCGTTTTCTTACTTATTAATAACTATTTTCACCCGTGTTAAGAAAAGTCTTTGGTTACTGCTCCGTTCTCGTGTGTCGTAGCGTGATGAGATATAGCTTATGCCACTCACAAATAATTTTATTTTCTTTGGGTAAAAATATTTTTAAAATCGGTTTAGTAGATCCAGAGATTACCCCTACAACCTCACACAGTTTACTTCTTTATAATATTAGTAAGTAAATAAATAATGGAAGAGTACATAGAAGAGTTCTCAGTATGAGTTTTAAAAAAGGGCTTTTATCCGGAGTGTAAAGTTAACTAATCATACTGCCCAGCAAACTGAGCAACATTGAAAAATTATTGCTGGGAAACGACTTTTAATAATGGTTATCGAACTTAATTCTGGGTGTAAAATATACTACGCTTACTGCCCATCAAACTAAGCAGCATTTAGGCAAATATTTTTGCTATGAAACGACTTTGGGGTTTTAATTATCGAATTTTATCTATATAATTTAAAAGGCCTCGTTAGCCTTGTGATCCTAAGCGCGACTGCTACGCTATAGGTCTTGGGTTCGATTCCCAGGTCAAGCAAAAAGTGTTATTGGGTTTTTCTATGAAATTCTCAGTAGCAGCTTGGAGTTTGGATTTGTGCCCGGTTAATGGCAATAGGCTCGCCCCCTATTACGTGGGACCTAAACATACCGGCGAGCTGTGGGTGTACATTGTTACACCTCTGCCTAACCCTTCGAGGAATACAATCGTGATGATATGTTAATTTAAAACGATATAGTAGGTATGTTGTAATATCACAAACAAGCACTATTAAATTGTTAAATCACAAAGACCCCGTACAATTACACAAACCGGGATTTTGTGGATTAGTAATATTGTCCTATAATTATTATAAAAAACCCATTGGTGTTTTTACCAATTATGACAGCTACAATAAATAATTTGCTGCAATTATTACGTACACTAGAAAAATCAGGAATCAAGGTAATCAGGAAAAAATATGGTGTATCATTTGTTACAGTCAGCGACCAAAGTATTTCGTCACTTCAAAATAGCTGATTTTTCATTAAAATCCGATACGAAATATTTAGCATATAGGGTTGAGAATCAAGTAATGAATCATCTTACGATGAGATTATGTTCCACCTGTTGAGGAAAACCTCAAAACAATGATTACAAATCAGCGCGACTGCTACGCTAGAGGTCTTGGGTTCGATTCCCATGTCGAGCAAAAAGTGTTATTGGGTTTTTCTATGAAATTCTCAGTAGCAGCTCGGAGTTTGGATTTGTGCCCGGTTAATGGCAATAGGCTCGCCCCCTATTACATGGGACCTAAACATACCGGCGAACTGTGGGTGTACATTGTTACACCTCTGCCTCTGCCTAACCCGAATACAGGCGTCATGGTATGAAGGTACTTTTTAGAGTATTTTTTTTTGTCGGAGGTTACTTAAAATTTTGTATTTTATTATTTATGTAATATGTCGTCACATTGTAGTGGACAATCACGACCTCATTTGTCAAATTATGATTACCAGTTTAGAAGTTTTGAGGGAACAGATGAACATACATATATATCCATATACATACATTCATACATACCGATCAAAATCTTTGGAAATAATTCATTAGAACGAGGCATGCACAATTGAAACTCACTGTCGTTAACAAGGTTTGAGTAACACCATATATGCCTACACGATAAGCAGAATGGCATGAGTAGCTATTCAAAACAGTCTTAACAACAACGATCAAGAGTTGATAAATAAATCCCAAGTAATTTATCCAAAGGTGCTATTGAATAAACTACTGCTACTTATAATAATACTCAAAATGATTCCATAGATGTTGCACTTCCCTTGATGGTATGATATTTTCGAAAGCCCCCGATTTAGTAGCCTTTACCAGAACACATTTTGAGACAAAGCAAAGATAAATGAAAAGACATTAAGCTCCTAGCTTGAAGCAAGTTCTAAAACGGAGTTCACACAAAATGTCAACAGAATCGCCCACTTGTCGCCCCAGGCAATGCTTGAGCACCATACCAAAATCTATGTCAAGTACAGTTTGAATACTTTAAACAAACCAAGAATATGCAGCCAAGCGAAATTAACCTCTATTGCTAAAACCACAGGGATGGTCGCTCTCATAATAGGCGGTAAATAAAATGAAAATGCAGATGAGATTTGGAGGCATTACCTATTATGGATTTGTCACGAAATATTAATATTGCTTCGAATCCAATGTCAATGATGAGTTAATGAAGTGGTGGTCTTGATTTAATGTCGATATCTTAATTATTAATTAATACTTGGATAGTCTCAATATATCAGTCACACCTTAGTTTCCTGAAGATGTTAGTGATGGTTTACTTCGTACAACCCTGGCAAGTTATCAGTATCAAAGTGGCAATAGAAGGTGATATGAACCTGAACCTATGAATAATTTATTGTAAAACTTTTCAACATTGAACACGGATTTATTTTACATCTGTATTATTGTCCTAATACAGAGCCGAAGCCTTTTCTCTTCTCAAATACAATATATACGTGATTTCAGACTTATATTAACTATAAGTCCAGGTTTCCTGATGTCAGCGACATCCAAAATAAACTTAGAAATTACATAAATAAATTGAAATAGTCGCATTAATTTATTGAATTTCTTTGACGTAATTAATTAAATTATTATGAGTTTGTGGGTTGGCTCAACTGAGAATTAAGCTTGGAAAAACTAAGCCCAATTTAGAGTAATCAAACTAGACTTAGATAGTGATAGTGACTCATGAAACGGGGACATAGATAATTCTGATTCTGTAACACCTGCTTGATTTCCTACGCTTGATGTTTGGAACGACAACAGCTTACTCAGAGCTAAACAATAGTAATTTTAACACATGACCTGTTGACTGACTCTAAGAGGTGCTGACGCATAAAACTTGAGTGTTTAAACTTTACAGAACCGTTTATCATCAAACCATTATCTTACTTATGATCTTGAAATTTTAACACGGGCATATGAAGGTTGAATGCAGAGCTTCGAATTTCAAACTGCCTATTTCAGCCGGCACTCTTGCGCAATTTACATTACCTGTCACAATTCGCCATGTCAAAACATTTCGAAATCCGTAGACTAATCAGATAGATGATCTAAATACACAAACAAACGTACATTACTATGGACTCAACTATGTCAAATGTAATTGAAGAACATGGCCGCACCGTATTTGACCCCGTCAAAATGAAATTTTCGTCAAGATTTTATCAGATAACATGACATCCCGAATCAAACGACAAGTATTGTCTAAAAGACCGTACCGCTTGCTGGAGCCCACCACACGTGAGGATACTTCGATCGAAATGAAACGTTAACGTGTAATAGATAAAGTTTAAAATGTAATTACTGTGTGACAAAGGTCTTTGTGATTTTGCCGTCAGAATAGTAGCCATTATCTGAGAGAACACACGTTCAGAAATGGTAAAAAAAGGTCGAAATATGATTAATAGGGCGGCGTTGCGGGACTCGGCTCGTTCGTGTGTGATTCTTTCCATTTGACAGATTGTCTCGACTCTCTGACCCGAGCGCCCCGTTGAGACAATAATGATGTTGTCCCATCACTTCGAATATCGATATCGATAAAACGTTAAGTTAGACACATAATTGTTTTAACGAGATTAGTACTTATGTAGAAGAAAATTATTTATACCTATTACTTTATTTAAGAATGTACAATTGTCACATAAGAATGCTTTTTTGGTTAGAGCTATAACTTACTCCAAAATGAACCCAATCGTTGATTTTTCTCAACTACAATAAAGCTTAATTTCCTTCATCGATCTCGATATCGATACTTTCACTGTTCGTAGACATCCCTAGCTGCGAGGTCGACTGAGATTACTCTCAGCACGAGACTGTCCTGCGTCGGCGCTCGTTCGCGACGCTTTGACATCCCGACGTACACCACAACCATATTAATACACATGGGAAAAATTACATTAGACTTTATTGCTAACACAATAAAGACCAATTTAGCAAAGGTTTTGAAGTTACGAGACGCAAAAGAAGGTTCTCAGTACGTCATACGTTGATAGACGGCCCAAACAGGTCGACGTGAGAGTACAACTTTTTTTTTACATCAATTTTGAATATGCAATATGAAGATATTGAAGGATTATTAGTCATGTTTTCGAAGATATTTATTTTTATGTATTCGGTTGGCTCGGGTCACAGGAAAGTGTTATAACGAACTGTCATAAGATAAATGAAGTATCAATAAAAATTTGGATGCTCAGAAATTGGTATGTGAGTAACGGCTTAGAACATAACCATAACTACTGAGGATTGATTAACTAGCCGTTTTAAGGCCTAAGGCGGGCGAAATTAGTAGCCAAATAACCATTTAATGAAAAGAAAGTTCGGACTTATTGCAAGCCTCATTTATATTGGCATGTTTAGAAATAAGGCAAATATTTTCAATAATGTTGCTTGTCATGTCATCATTATTTAGCTTGTCATGACGATCGCAAGTCGAGCTAGATAAAAGTAGAAGAACGTACTGGTAGATTTTTTATCTAGGCCAATCACAATATAAAATTAATTTTAAAATAGTGAACAACTAGCTTAAACAAACAACTTCACGGCGATAATTATCGAACGAGATAGGAGAATACACACAAATCCACATCAAAAGCGAAAGCCAAATAAAATAATAAAAGCCAGACTTAAAAAGTCCATAAAATATTACTTGAAAATATCAAATTGCTGTATTTTTATTATAAACGATTCAAAAACATATTAAACCCAATACAAAATGAGTCTTTAAAAAGAGAAACATCCGTCATATGATATCAAAACTAGAAATGGTTTGAAAATGGTTTTATTATGCAATGAAAAAACTCATAAAATGTAAATGTGTTTGCGAATAAACTTCCCATGGCAGATTTGGAACTGACGCATGCATATGACAAATACACTTTTATATTTCTGTTGTCCGATGCTGAAACAGTCTGTCATTCGTAAAAATAACTGATTGATGCTATATGAAATAGATCAGTCAGATGTTCAGAATACTTCAACATCTATCCCACTAATATAAATTTGATCTAATTTGCGGGTGTTCGCAGGGGACTATATTAGGTCCTGTTCATTTTGATCATCATCCAAATTTATACCACTTGTTTCTCGAGCTCTTTAGCAACAGAAGCTTACCCCCATTAATTTCATAAACCAATATCTCATTAATCTTACCATATCATGTCCTATCGCCAACAATAAGAATAAAAATCACCGAGCTTAATTCCCACCATTATACATCAATCTCCTATCCACTTAGGCATTGCGAAATCCATCTGGAATGTGTCTCACGTACTTTGAAGAGTGGCTAATGAAGTGCTTGGTTGATGTGTGACCCACCATCGAGGTTCCTTAATGATACGATTGACAGTACAGTGGAGCGGTCGCCGTCCGCCAGCCCGATTGTTTCTTGACTGAAGACTTGGGGCTGGGAAGTACGCGGGCGAAGGTCGAGGTTGGTTAGAGAAAATCAATGAGAAGAAAGTTTAAAAAAGGATTTTACATTTACAATCTCATTTATATTATTTTGAAAGATATTCATGTCAAAAACAATATTTTCAATTTTTCAACCATTTAATGATAATTATATACCAGAAACCCTTAATCTAATAGTGTTTCAATGCAAAATAAAAAATAGCTTGTACAATTTAAAAAAATCAAGCGTAGAAAAAAGGTAATCAACATAGTCCAATTGTAGAACCACATCGCCCAACACTTTTTAGGGCCCCAAAAACGTAGGATACCTAAGAGAGACGTATTTAAATCCCATTGACGTCTTGTTCGTGGAACTTTGAATATAATGGTGCTTATCTGAAGGGTGTCTTTGGCATATTAAGTTTTATATTCAGCTGCCTCTATATTCAAGGAGAATGATTCTACCATGACTTGTGATCGACGGGTATCGGTCGGATATGTTTATTCACTGAGTTTTATGGTGATTATGCTATGGGAATGTACTACTTTTGTTGGTAGGGAAATAAGAATGAATGACCACCCGGCGAGGCAATAAGAGGTAGAAGAAATTATTGGATAAATGTAATATTGATCGGATAAAAAGAATGTTGCTTTAAAATAGCTCTTAACAGTTAATACCCAAGACCTGACATACTCCTAGCAACACAGCTCCTGTTGACTTATGCAACTTGACACATGCTTATTAGCAACTCTCGTTCTTTTATAGTATCTACACAAACTTCCATCAAATACAGAAAACCAACAAAACTTTCTCTAATTTCATTCTAATCCTCACCAACTGCAAAACTATCAAACTCAATTTCGTAACATTCATTTTATTTAGCAACAGAAACGCGACTGAGACAATAAATCACTTTGCATAATCTGTAAACTTAATGGATCTCAATCTTATCTTCACAGAATCCGGGAGACATAATTTGTCACTAGAAGATTGTATTACTTAAGTGAATGAGCAAATCATTCTACGTAACACTTGAGACGGTAGATTAGACAAGTCTACTGTGCAAGGTGCTATTTATGATGTCATAGTAGCTAGCACGTATAATAGAGATCTTTATTTAACAGCAAAAGGTGAATTAATTAATGATTAAAGCGATTATCTTAATGTTAGATTAGAAAGTAAAGTGTCATTTAATTTTGGTGTCGAATGGTTAATGACACATTAACACTGGATATCCTTAAGAGAGAAATTTGTTTGTGTCAGAAGATTACTTTAACGACGAATCAAATTTTAATAACCTTGCCATAAAACATTTGTAATATAGGTAATCCTCATATTAGGAGTGCCACCTGTGTTGGTCAAGTTCTTTAAAAAAAACATAAATGAAAATGTTATAGTATAACCGGATCAAGTAAAAAAGAACGGTGTTGAGTTAATTATTCAAAAGAATATGATAAAAAAATTCAAATGCATATAATTTACAAAAACGTTATTTAGACCCATGACAAAGATTAACAGTAAATCCCAACCGAACACTAAACCGCTAGTGTTCATGTAATCATAAGTCAAACGTATGAAAATCAGGTAAGAATAAGCTAAGAATTTCGATAGCAAGAAAAACAGTAATGACTAACGACTAAATAAATTGATCGACGGTCCGCAGTAATTTGTCAAATCCAATCATGAAAAATTCCAAATAAAAATTTCGTTAGAACATAATAACGGGGACTTCTCTGGTTTTTTGCTCGGCATCCAATTTAAAAACTAATTATGGGTCGCGATGACTAGGCTCCCATGATCAAGGATCACCCTACAATGCCGTCACAAAGAACATAATTTCGTCATGTTAGCGAACAGGTGACAAAAAAGCATGATTAATGGTCATACGTTGTGGTCATCACAAAAGATATGTCAGTCAAATTATACTCGTCTTTATTCACATCAGACAACCATAGCCTAACGAATCAACACCCGAAAACATTATCGCACTTAAGGATAACTTATCTTCGGAACGAAATTTAATTACTCTGTGCAATTCATAAATTCTTGTTTACGTCCCGTGGACATTACCAAAAAGTATTCAACGCTATTATGTTTTAGCCATGACCTTTATCGATCGTGATTTGAATCGAGAATCGGTCGTGACATCTAAATAACTGATGTTGAGGTCGGCTGCAATCAATGACGGAAGTGTATGTATGTATGACGGAAGGCAACCGATTGAACGTTTTCAACGATACGCAGGCACGACTTTTGATCATTTAGGTGTCGAAGGCTGGGCAAGCTTTTCAGAAATTAGTCGGAAGGTCTTGGCTATAATGGGCATAATAGTTGGTTATTTGTGGTTACTGGTCAGAATTAATGACAAGGTTTCGTGCACTGTGATTTTGTGCTTTTAGTTCAAAGTGGGTGCTGACCTGGCGAGTGCAACGCCATTGAAACGTTTGAACTTTTTTGTGCATAATTTCTCAATTGAGTGCTCAGACCTCGCTCAGATTTATGAAATGATATCGTCTAAGTACAATGTCTCTTTGATCGGTCTTAGAACTAATACTAGTACCTACAAAATATGACGGTATAGTCGTGCACCGTCAAATGCAAAAAGCAAGAAGCAATTAAGGAAAATGTCGCATTTATTATATCACTATTGATCATATTGACACTTGCTATACGTGATCAATTTCTGTAATTTTGAGAATCTAATATTTTTCAAAGCTTTTTCTGCTCACTTATTTTGTTTCATACATCTATAATTGGTTGACATCGAGTTTTGGGCACGCAGATTTAGTTCATCTATTTAAATACCAAACAAGCCTTTCGAGATTACATATCAAGATGATTATCTATACTAATATTATAAAGACGAAAGATTTGTTTGTTTGTTTGTAATGAATAGGCTCCGAAACTACTGGACCGATTTTAACTATTGTTTCACCAATATATAGCTACATTATTTCTGAGTAACATAGGCTATATAACATCACGCTACGACTCACGGGAGCGGAGCAGTAACGGAAGACGTAACTTAATGCGGGTAAAGTAAGACACGCAGACGAAGTCGAGGGCGGGTCGCTAGTTTATGATATAACTGAACCATACGGTATTTGTTGTGCTATTTAGTTACTAAGCAAACTGTGGTCAGACAGACTCTCCTTAAATAAAGAGCTTTTCACGTTGTGTATTCGACAAAAAGTTGGAAAACAGTTACAGATGTATTCTCCATTTATACAATAGATTATTTACAATGACGTTCATGATTTATAGTTGATTTGTAGTGTATGATCTGTAAGTGTTACTGCCTGTCTGTTTTTCGTCTCCCTATAGAAGTACTTATTGAATTTATACAGATATTTGAGAGTTTATTTACGTTCACTAATGTGAAATGAATAATGGTACCAACTAATTATCAGGAGAACTAAATCCTTTTTTAATCATTCATGAAGCATAATAAAATGATTCTTTTAAGTTACATAGGTTACATTTCGTCACCAATGATGTCGTTAACATCTTTAATCTAAGCTTAATTTTGCTTGTGACAAGAGTGAGTTTGCAATGACTTAAGTGCTGCTTCTGCCGTTGAGTTAATAAGTTTTTCATTTAAACTCACTATTTCTTCTATGTGTCACTGTTCTTCAGTACATATACCAATAAATCGATCTTGTAATTTAACTTAAACCATAAAATAACGAGACGTGATACAACAGGTACCTACTAATCCACTAATCTTAGAAGAATTCAATCAAATCGCACGTAAACGTGATGGGAGACAAGTGTGGCTCGGGCCTTGACTTTATCGAGTCATGGTTTGTCAATTACCGAGCCATTGTGAGCCGATCGCTCCGCCGGCGATCTTATCGGTGCGGGCGCTGTGACAAAAAATATGCCGCCTGCACTATAGTATATGGAAGATTTAAGATGAAAATGGGAACATAGAGTTTTAATTATGCACGAATTTCCAGCAAAAACCATTGACATTTAAATGTAAAAAAAGACAGTGCTAAAGTTGATCGATGGCAGATAAAATTAGAACCAAGTTTTGTTGGTAATTGGTTCAAGACTCATGTCGAAATCTATTTTATACCAAAAGAGGCAGACAAAATAAAAGTAGATAGTTGGGCAGTAAGAAAGTCAAAAGAAATTTCTAAGATGACGGATAATACTTAATTTATTATTTTTAAAGAAAAAGACATTTATGTACCTGAAATAACATCACACACACATACCATCACGCCTGTATTCCCCGAAGGGAAAGGCAGAGGTGTGACAATGAACACCCACAGAACTGTACCTGAAATAAATTGGGACAAATGAAGAGGAGGGTGAATCGGTACTGCGAGCAACATCCTTTTTCAACACCGACCTTTACGTATGTATTCCTCCAAAGGTTAGGCAGAGGTGTAACCAATGTGCACCCACAGTTCTCCAGTATGTTTTCAAGTCCGATGTTATAGGGGGCGACCCTATTGCCATTAATCGGGCACAAATCTCAACCCCGAGCTGCTACTGAGAATTTCATAGAAAAACCAAATGACACTTTTTGTTCGACCTGGGAATCGAACCCAAGGCCACTAGCGTAGCAGTTGCGCTTGGAACCACTAGGCAGATCCTTTTTCAATTTCATTTTTATCTACATTTTGCATATACTATAGAACATCGTTGTCAAACAGATGAAAGCGTACGCAATGATGAAGCGAAGATCGTCGCAGGAGATTGGCAATAATTATAATAAGCGTTTGTCCATCGGTCCACCTTCCGAAGTGTCTATCGCCATGAGGTCGATAATTAGTAATTAATGGACCAAAAATGTTGTAGCTAGGTTGAAGCAAAAAAATTACGTGTCATAGACCCAAGAAGTCCCAGGGTTAGTTCTGTGGCTGCTTGTAGAAGTTTATAGGTATAAACTATAGCTTTAGTCCGCCTCTTCGTCTGTGTTACTGTACACACAGACGAAGAAGAAGAATAACAAGAGAAAGAGAGAAATGAAGCGAAGAGAAGAAAGAGAGAGAAAGAAAGAGGGAGATAAGGTCGTTCATTAATTAAAAAGTCGCCTATGTTCTTACACAGATCTCAAGCTACCTTTTTGTCAAATTTTATAACGATCGGTTCAGTGGTGTGATGTGGCAACAAACATAAAGAGTTCTTTACCATCACGCCTGTATTCCTCGAAGGGTTAGGCAGAAGTGTATCAATGTATACCCACAGTTCGCTGGTACGTTTAGGTCCCATGTAATAGGGGGCGAGCCTATTGCCATTAACCGGGCACAAATCCTAGCTCCGAGCTGCTACTGAGAATTACATAGAAAAACCCAAGAACACTTTTTGCTCGATCTGGGAATGAACCCAAGACCTTTAACGTAGCAGTCGCGGTTAGAACCACTAAGCTAACGAAGCAGTCAGAGTTACTTTTGCATTTATAAATGCAAAAGTAACTCTGACTGCTATATCCAGTATTTTTGTCATTATTTTCATTCAAGCAATTTTTTTACGTATTAGATTCATTATCAAGAAAAAAGTCTCCAGAGGATTTTTCCGACATACGTTCAAGGAAAAATATCTTCAAATTATTTTCTTATCACCGTACAAAGCATTATAAAGAGTTCCTCAATAACATTGATAAAAACAAATACAATATTTTTTAATGATTACGCATTAAAACATTATTGTTACTTGGAACCTTGACTCTTAGGTCGCGGTGATATCACCGATAGGTACTCGTAGAGTCCGGGAAATTGTCGTCGGACATTGATATTCTACAAGATAACAAGAGGAAAAAACCAAAACAACTTGTGAAGAAGTAGGTGCGTACATTGTTTGAAAAAAAGAACATGCAAAAAATATTCATAGTAACAGTTTTATTGACGGTTCTGATAGGCTTTCCGTGAGGTAAAGGTTTTTGAAATTAATATAATAACGCTGAAGAATTTTTTTTGTTAGTTTGTTAACACGCTAATCTCTGGAACTACACGTCAGATTAAAAAAAAAATGCATAGGTTTCGTATTCGTCCATGTGAAATAGTTACTTTGGGCAGCCAAACTTTGCTATTTTGGGTTACAATATTACAGATTTAATAGGAATCTCAAATTTTTTGCAAAATAAATTATGGCCTATGTTATATCCTCGTTATTTAAGACTGCTACGCTAGAGGTCTTGGGTTCGATTCCCAGGTCGAGCAAAAAGTGTTATTGGGTTTTTCTATGAAATTCTCAGTAGCAGCTCGGAGTTAGGATTTGTGCCCGGTTAATGGCAATAGGCTCGCCCCCTATTACATGGGACTTAAAACATACCGGCGAACTGTGGGTGTACATTGGTACACCTCTGCCTAACCCTTCGGGGAATACAGGCGTGATGGTATGTTGTTGTTGTTGTATCTAAAAAATTGTCAAAATCGATTCAATAGTTTCAGAGCTTATTCGGTACAAACCAACAAAATACCTTTCCTCTTTATTATATTAGTATACCTACATGGCCAGATATAGGAAGAAATAGAATAGAGTAGAATATAATTAACCCTACTAATTATATAATTTAGTAAGAAAACTTTGGTGAGGGACTATTCTGGAATCAGGAAAAACTGCAATTTTTTTTGTTAATTTTCCTGAGGTTAGTCACTTTTTTAGGCTTTAATCGTGTACCTATGAATAACAACTAATACTTAGAACGCCATATTCTATGGTTAAACATATAACCTATTTTATACCCAACCTAACTCCTTACAATATCAAATTTATACTATTGTTTTACAAATTAAAATTTTTTTATCTTCTATTTTTTATTTAACAGATGCCCGAATGTTTCCATTTATGACCTATTAATACCATCATTGTTTCGGTACGTAGAGGGATGAAGCTATAACTCTGTCTCGCTCACAGCGGAAACTGAAAAATTTCATTTTGTCAGAGTGCAAGACTGCGCGATTTGGTCTAACCTACCACCCACTTACCTATGCTAAAATGTTATAAAATATTTACTTCAATCGATTTATAGCCAGTTCATTAAGTTCCCATAAGTAGGTGCCTACGCATCACAATGACCCATTAAAGGTAATAAAAGAAAGATGACGGTAGTACACTTTGCATACAATTTGCTTAATCACATCCTAGTTTGTGACTAAACCTAGTACAATAAATAAACTATTATGGACACATCTATAGTATCACAATGTCAGACAAACAGAAGGGTAACTCAACTAGTAAACTATACTAATATTATAAAGAGAAAAGATTTGTTTGTTTGTTTGTAACGAATAGGCTCCAAAACTACAGGACCAATTTTAACCATTCTTTTACCAATAGATAGCTACATTATTCCTGAGTAACATAGGCTATATAACATCACGCTACAACCCACGGGAGCGGAGCCTGCAGTAACAAAAGACGTAACTTAACGCGGGTGAAATAAGCTACGCGGACGAAGTCGCGGGCAGGTCGCTAGTTTATTATAAAAAGCTCGTTTCGTGTCTTGTATCTTATGCACGAAATTGCGAGTTCAATACCGAGCAAGTTCAATTTTTTGTTGCAATAAGTTCAATTTTTTATTTTATCTAAGAGATCCTTGACATCAGTTAGAGATAACAGCGTGAGGAAATCTAGACTTGTAATTAATAATAATAATAATTCATTTATTTATTCAAGTGACAAAGACTCATATACACACAATTCAATAAATAACACAATTAATACATTAAACGCACATAACACAATACATAAAATACTCCAACACAACACAAAACAAAGCTACATTGCAATTGTCAAAATTTTATTGACAGCCGACGACTGTAGGTGACGTGCAAGTCACTGCAGCGTCTTATATAAGGACAGTCGAGTCTGTCGGCTATCATCACCATCACGCTGTTGGAGCTACCGCGTACCCTGCGCACCAGAGAGGCGCACCGCTTACGCATCGTTGCATAAAAGCAGTCAACGCTAGCAGTGGCGAACATGCCCGAGGCACTACAGTGTGTGTGTGTGTGTGTGTAATATAAGTTTGAAATCGCCAATCCGCCGTCTCTGTATGAGAAGAGGCATATCTCTTGCAGTGGGAACAGTTACCAATCATACGTTGACTAGTTAAACATCTTCTCAAGATTCACGATGACAAAAACAACGTAACTATTAATTCAATCTTTTTGGGGTAAACATAACTTATAAATATTGGTAACAATAAGCTGTTCCACTAACACACACTAATTAATTATGAAAATGATGTTTTTTTTCTTATTTCAGAGTTAGGCATATAGTGAAAGTTGTTCACTATCATAAGTGCTATATTCTCTTAAACATTTTCCGATTTTTTACCTTCTCCTGTATGACTATGCGTTTTTTTTTTTTTTGGTGGGTAGGAACTCATCAAATAACTTCTCCCGCCCTAGGCGGGACGGGAGGGAGTGTCAGACTTTTACTGACTAAAACCCACCCATGTTCCTTCTTGTGCCCTTTGCGTTCCGGGGGCGCGGTATATCTTGCGAACAACCCGCAGCATGACTATGCGTTTACCAGTAACATTTGTAAAGAAGAGAGAGGCGTAATTTTTTCTACATAAATTCCAAAATCCATGGAACCATTATCAGATTTGTACTTAGTAGACCTTCTCCACCGTTCAATCGCCATTAGGTATCACGATAAGCCATAATTCAGAGAGACTGTCACTGCGCTAGACGCTGATTAAATTGCTTCACGCTAACATCGTGACCTGACGTCATTGTGGACAAGATGTTACAAGTATCGGTAGTAATATTGGTTTCTTAAGTGACACTTTGTGCCTATATAAGGGTTCGGTAAATGATTTCATTTGTTTATTAACTTTGGACTTGATTTATGGTTTAACGATACCTACAAGCATATGGTTCCTGGTGAGATTAATCTTGGTTTTCTCATTTTTTATTGTTTCTCGATGTATTTACGAACATATATCTGAGCTTTTCTTGAAAATGGCCACTCCAGCTGGTCTATCTGAAAAGTCCTTCCTTACAAAATTTTGGTGAAGTGAGTTTGAGGAGAGCTCTCATTCCACCTGATGTTAGGTATTGATAGCTAACCTCAAGCCCAAGTCACCAGCCTTACCCAAAAATGAAATAACAGAATAGCACTCCCGGACAATAGTAGCCTATCATAGATTTTCACAACTATCGGTTAGAGGCGAGTTTTAAACGGTTATCCAGGAGTTTGACTGCATGATCGAAAAAGGGGGAGTTCTTTAAAAGTAAATGGGTTGGGAGCAATCCTAAAGCATCAGCAGCAACAGTTAGCAGCAGCTAACTGGATCATCACGCAGTAAGCCTCAACCAACAATCAGAAAATTAATAATAATATCCTCCCGACCGCATTTCGGTCACGGTAGCCAATCTCAATCAAGACTGGCCAAGTACGCAGGAGATTTTATCCAACGCACAAGTGTGTGCGCAACCACAGGTGCACTCCCTCTACTCTCACTCTCATAGTCTGATGGCACGTAATCAGGCGCAGGACCAACAGCGTTACACACGATGTCACATCACCGACTTCCAAACTCCGGGTTGCTGCTGAGAAATTTGTAAATGGAGAAAAGCCTAATAAATTTACCCGACCTAGGAATTGAACCTACGGCCCCACGCTCAGCAGTTGTGCTTGCGCCTATGAGACCAATGGGGCAGTAAAGGCAGAAAATAATAGTATCTAATATAGAAAATAATAGTATATAATAATAGTATCTACAAAGAGGAAATCTAATTTGTTGAAAATGTTTAGGAAGTTTGTTCCATCATTGTGTCGACTAAGGTCATTCGTTTCTGGCAACACAGGAGGCGGTACTACCGGCACTCGGACGTGTTGTCGATTACCTTCCCGCCGTATTGACTCAGCCGAAACGGAGCTCTCATCATTTACATAATAACACCTTGTACAGTGGACGTGGAGTTACAAGTTACAAGCGGTAGCGTGTGAAGACAAAACAAGGAGTTTCTAGCCCGTTCTTTTCCATTAAGCCAACCTTCGTGTTGAATCAAGCAACTAACTTCAACTTTTTGACTAACTGATCGACTCCTTGACAATTCAGAAATGCCTGTAAATGGTGTGATTGAAATAAATGCTTTGATTTTGACGTTGTGAATAAGACGCTGGGGGTTTTGTTCCATTAACTGGATTGCTATAAAACAATAGAATGGTGTGCAATGTAATAGTTATATTTATTTATTAAAATTTATTTAAAACTGTTACAATAAAGAATAATATGAAACTTATAATTGAAATAATAATGTCAATTTTTTTATATGTTTTTATTTTTGTATTCATTAATATTTAAAAATGTATACCTAGCATGAAATTAATAAAATAAATATTTTAAAATTAAATAAAAGAGGCATTAAATACACATAAATATCAGTTTATTATTGTCACCTAAATAAAATTTTAATCCAATTCATGAATATTAACGTTGTCTGCCGCCTAGTTGTACTTATTTTTGTCATTTTTTTTTTCTTAAATCCAATATTTATTCTACTAATTAGTTAGGATTAAAATAACAGATTATAATGTTGTATATTTAAATATATATGTGTCACTTTTAAAAACTAGTTTTAAATTTAAATGTTAACAAGTTTCTGAGTGTATAATTTGTCACTGTTATGTTGTGCACCTTTCTAAAAGATTTGAAATATCAAGAAGACGTTTAATTAATCAAAATCAGATACCTATTTAGATAAAAGTGCGACTGCAGTTTTTATAAGGCTGCATAATAATATTGTAGCTTCTACGTACCGATTTATTTTTTAGTCATACGTCCAGACTCCAATTGTATATTTCTGCTTCCTTTTTTTAAATAACTCTGTTTGTGTAGAAGGGACCTACAATAAAGTATTGTAGAAATGGAGAACCTCAATATAGTTTTCGTAGTTATCCAGTTACCTAGGACTCAAGATTTAATATTGAAACAAAACCAATTTTTTGATATTAATTATGGATTAAATGAGATTTCGACTAGATTTTGAACGTTTTTAATCATGAAATAGAATTGGTCTTCAGCTACCAGTTCCCAGTTCTGACGTCTTCAGTTACAAGTTCTGACTAAAAAAAAAATTTTATTAATTGTTTATTATACTTTTTTTCATTAGCACCTCGTTTAAGGTCATTAGGGACTATTCTAGATCTTCATAAAAAACAGTCCAAGAATCGCTCACTCCTAACCCTTTAACCACGCCAACGAAATTCTAATTTCGACCAGAGTTTCCCTTTAAAACGTCCATCCAAAATATTCTCCGTCAGAGACATAGATTTGTTCAAAGATATGAGGTCAAACGGCATTGTTCTGGTTTCCTGTATTATTACGGACAGATGTTCCGATATGGAACGGACAGTATATTGTTACCGTTACTGTGATACCTAATAATTGCTTGCAAGACACTTTTTATTTCGTGCTCCGTCGTAAAAATGGTAATGGACATTGGGCAAGCTTGAGTGAATTTGGACACAATAGAACTGATGTATCTACTTATATCATGGATAGATCTTTTGCATACATACTTAGTGTTGGGTAGTAATACATAATGGATGATTTTACTGTTTTTATTTATGTGTCTGTATCTATTTATGGGTTTACTTACAGTTGTTACACTGATGTATAAAAAAAAAACTATTTTAATACTAAAAGGCAGTTATATTTTAAATCAACCAATGGTATCTTGTTAATCCTTGAAAGAAGCTGTCCTTATAATTATTACATAATGTACCATCACGCCTGTATTCCGCGAAAGGTTAGACAGAGGTGTACCAATGTACACCCCAAGTTCGCCGGTATTTTTAGGTCCCATGTAACCTATTACATGGGACCCGCCCCCTAGGGCGAACCTATTGCTATTAACCGGGCACAAATCCTAACTCCGAGCTGCTACTGAGAATTTCATAGAAAAACCTAATAACACTTTTTGCTCGCCTTGGGAATCGAACCCAACACCTCTAGCATAGCAGTCGCGCTTATGACCACTAGGCTAACGAGGCAGTTATAATAATTAAGAACTCCTTTATTGCTAAATATACAATAAACATGGAATGAAAGGCTAGTTGATATCAATGTCTTCCAGTTTCTTCAGGCACATTCTAGTTGATATACCATCACGCCTGTATTCCCCGAAGGGTTAGGCAGAGGTGTAACAAATGTACACCCACAGTTCGCCGGTATATTTAGGTCCCATGTAATAAGGGGCGAGCCTATTGCCATTAACCGGGCACAAATCCTAACTCCGAGCTGCTACTGAGAATTTCATAGAAAAATCCAATAACACTTTGCTCGACCTGGGAATCGAACCCAAGACCTCTAGCGTAGCAGTCGCGTTTAAGACCACTAGGCTACCGAGGCAGTTAGACAAGTACCGAGGTAGTTACATTCTAGTTGACCAATTTGTATTATACTTTGGTTGATAAGCTCATAGTATTATACGGTTTTCATTGAGAATTTCTTAGTAGCAGCCCGGAGTTTGGAACTTGGTGGTGTGACAACCCCAGTGCCTCGGAAAGCACTCAAAGCTGTTGGTCTTGCACCAGATCTCTCCCCGATCGTGCCGGATTGCCGCCCCATCGGACTATGAGAGTGAGGGAAGAGGGAGTACATCGGTGTTTGCGCACACACTCGCGCACTTAAAACTAATGAGTACTTGGCTAGTTTCCATTGAGATAGGCCGCCATGACGAAATCAGTCTGGACAATATTATTATTAATGCTATAAGTAATAAGAATCAACTAACAATACAGTAAACCTTCCGGGTACAACAGCAAGCAATTAATTAACAAAATTACGTCACAAAAATCTTGCATCAACATAAACAGCATCAAAAACGCAATTCCGTTTCTGTACATAACGTTAGTGACGAAACTATACATACCACCTGAGTAACTGGACATACTCGGTCATTAAATGTTGCCGCTCTGTTACTCTGTGACCACCGATCTACGTATTGTGTAGCGGCATCTATAACTGGACTGTGAATGGAGTACATTCGTATCTGTCTCTATGCTGTGGTCTTTAGTTGTTGCGATTGGTCGAAATCGAATCGCTGTGATTGGCGGTTTTGAAGGGACGCGATTAGTCGTTAGGTAATAAAGTTGATTCTATTGTTCTTTTTTTAAATAGCTGTCATGCTTTACCTGAGCTTATATGAGTATAATCGCCTATCGGCCTTGAGCAAGCGTAGTGATTAGTACTCGTATCTTCTCTGCATGAGAAGAGGCCTTTGCGCAGTTGGACTCTAATAAGCTGATGTTATTATTATATTATAATGCATGCTTATAACAGCTGATAGATTACCGCTAGCATTAATTTGCCTTCATTAGTGAATTACAACCTAAATTATTTGAATTTAATTATTATTATTTTTAATGGCATACAGTTAGTTCGTTGAATAATATTAAATATTGACGGCCTCGTTAAAAAGTATGTATTTGGACGCTATTTTGTGATCGACACTAACAATAAAAGTTTATATTGATTGCCATCTCTTAAGTTTTAATAAGACACTATTGACTCACGCGCAACTATGTAGACATACATAAGTGGTCATCAAACATTGTAAGTGTTTTATGATTGAGATGTCATTTAACTTATAGGTACTTATGCATATTTAATTATATACAGAAGCAAAAGTGTTATTGGGTTTTTCCATTAAGAAGTTTGCTGTAGAGATTTGTGCATAAGCTATACGTAACTACCAATACATATTTAGGGAAATACATATCATTTATATGGCAGATATGAGTGACAGTGCCGGGTGTGGATGCCCTAGAGAGACCTATGCTTATCTTATTATTGAGGTTCTTTAAAAGTTAGGTGCCCAGTACTCGTAACCGGTGTGCTTGTATGACCAGATGTATTAACATGGACGAGGCTAAAGGAGTATGTAAGAATCGTGGCAGGTGGCATTTTGTGGTTTCTGCCTACCCACATGGGAAAAAGGCGTGAGTTTATGTATGTATGTATGTATTAGGGGGAAAACAGTTGTGTTTTGTTTTGTTATTAAAAACCTGTTATTGCAACTGTACTGTACTGTTTGATGACACGGCTGACGAAGTGTCTGAGGGATCGGTTGCTGCGCTGCGTGTTGCTGGTTCGATTCCGGCACCTAACAAATATTTGTAAGGCCCTAAAGAAAGATGGTCTGGATCTGGCTGTTTTTATCCCAATATAGGAGATATTCTTATTGTGAGGCAACGTTTTTATTCGAAAAGAAAAAGAAAGGTCACCATATCAAAAATATTTTTTTCTTGCTTACTAAATCCACAGCCCAGATACCGATAATCATTTTGTTAAGCACGATTAAATTAAATTTACCGCCATTTTAAATAACGAATCGTATCATCTCCGAAAATCGGATCGTATAAACGTCTCAGCGTAATTAAAGGTGCTACAGATAAGTTCGTCCCCTCACGACGCTGCAATCTCGACCACCATCAATAACGAATTACTTTTGTTGCTATTGCCACTATATATTGCCATCACATTACACTAATATTAAGCTTGCCATACAATACACACGTTGTATGTACCGAGTTTAATTTCTTTTCATGTTGTCATTAAGAGAAATTGGGCTTCCCAATTCTATATATTTGTATGAGCTTATGGCCGCGATCTTCTTCGCGTGTTTTTTGCACCGAACCCTAATTATTTTTGTCTTAAATAAAATTAGGCTAAGTTACTCCATAATATCAAGTATCGTCCAGTGAACGGTTCTTCAAAAAATAAAATAAAAAATATATGTTTCTTGGTACATTATGTAGTGTGTAAACATTCACATACATAACATCACGCTTGTATTCCCCGAAGGGTTTGGCAGAGGTCTACTAATGTACACCCACAGTTCGCCAGTATGTTTTGGCCCCATGTAATAGGGGGCGAGCCTATTGCCATTAACCGGGCACAAATCCAAACTTCGAGCTGCTACTGAGAATTTCATAGAAAAACCCAATAACTTTGCTCGACCCGGGAATTGAACCCAAGACCTCTAGCGTAGCAGTCGCGCTTAATACCACTAGGCTACCGAGTCAGTTATTCATATACATTTTGTAAATAGCTGTTATTTTGTCATTATAAATAAAAGCTTCCATTTTATTTATTTTTATATAGAGTGAAGACAAGGCACTACGTTGTTGTTGACTATACCACAAAACGATGGTTAGCTCATTTAATATAGGTAAGTCTGAAATCTCCAATCAGCTTTGAGCAAATATGATGATCAATGCTCGGGATTTCACTGGATAAGAAGAGGCGCCCTGCAGTAGGACAGTAATAGGCTGGTGTTATTATAAACATATAGCCATAGTTCCAACAAACTCGAAATTTTTAGTCTAAACTTAATATTATTAAGAGAAAATACTTGTTTCCTTTTTTGTAATGGATTAACTCGCAATGAGCAATAGGCTCGCTCCCTATTACATGGGATCCAAACATACTGGAGGGAGTTCATTAGTACACCTCTGCCTAACCCTTCGGGGAATACAGACATGATGGTATGTGTATGGATAAACTTAAAAACTATCGCCTAAGGAAAGCTACATTATCAGCACATAACATAAGCTATATTTTGTTTTAAAAAAATAGGGTTCGGTATGGATAATTCACGCGGACAAAGTCGCAGGCAAAAGCTAGTTAATAACACAACCTTCCACGCCACAATCAGGCTTATTTGAGTTTTCCACAAGACCAGACTCCAGTCAGTAACACTCAAGAAAATCTACGACATCTTCAATAATTTTATCTAGAGCACTTGCTTCTAGTTTCTCAATGTTACCTTCATACGTTCTGAGTCGACCGCGCCGGTTTCAAAACAACTAATAAAATTAATAGTTCTGTTAGTCTGTACACATCTGAGCCATGTGTACGTCTGTAACAATTTGTTATGGCCATTAGTTTGTCCATCGTAGCCCGATTGAGCCTAGTTTCCACAAGGCACGGCTGCGTTTTGTGTGTGGTGCGTTTTATAAGCGTTAGCGGGTGTTTTGTGTTATGGTAACATGGTCTTTATTCTTCTATTAGAAGTCTAAATGTTAACGAATCATTATAGAATTATATTTTTCGGAAAAAATATTATTTGACCATTGTATTCATGTATATTTTAAATTCAATCGTTTTAAATTAATCAGCTAGGTGTTCCTTGCCTTCCTCTTGAAGTTATATTTTCGGAAGAGGCAATAAGATTCCATTATTTTTTCTTGTGAATGACGTTCAAAAGTGCTTTTAAATGGTGTACTTAAAGTAAACAATTTGACTTTGACGATAATCGAACTACATTTTAAAAGCGTTAAATAATAAAAGAAGTTAGTAATGCCCATTTATAAAAATTTCAACTATGAAATTAAATAAAATAACAGCGTCATAAACGCCATTTTCAGTACCAACAGTAGCGTGCTCGTCCCAACTGTTCATCTGTATGTTTACACCAACACTCGTCGACTAATTGACGGTACTTGTGTTGTGCTAAGCATATTTTTTTACAAAGAAGCCTTAAAATTCACTTAGCTGAGAATATCGTACATAACAACTTAGATCCGGTTTGTATATAAAAAAAGTGATATGAAATTACGTAGTAGTTTTACAATATGGCGTTAGAAATTATCGAACGCAGAAACTGAATTACTCCATAAACTGCAGCGACCAATTATCGTACGGATAAGGTCATTATCATCACGCTTGAAGGATATACAGAGGAAGCTAATTAAAGCCCAGGTCACGACAACTCCTAATCAAGTGTCATATAACGCAAATGCCACGATTGTTACAGTAATTGCACCCTATTTAATGCAACGTAACGGCTCAAATTCAATTACGCTCACCAATTATCACTTAAACCATACAAAAAATCGAATGCGCTACGGCAATACGAACTTCGCTATTCCGATATCAATAACACATTAACATTGGATAACCGTTAATTGATCGAGCGCGGTGACATTTCACCGCGGTAGCCTCACACGCGCGGCCCCTTTGATCTACAGCGGCCATCTTGCGTCTGCCACGTCACAAAGCGTACCGCCGCGATTAAATTCGTACGTACAGCAATGCGACACTCGTCTATTAGGTGACCGTTGCTAGTTTTTGAGCGGCACTTTTTAGGACCCTTATAAGGACTAATTAGGGAATTTAATAATTGTTGAATTTCGTTGAAACGTGTGAGGCACTGTTTACGATGGTACCTATATGACAGAGTATTTTAAGTGCGTCGGTCGTCTTTGTGCCAATTCCGCTAGCACCTTCTGTTTTGTGACTTAATTTATGTTACGTTTGCATAGTTTTTTCATGTCATTAGTGACATGACTGTATTTTATAATGTTTCGTTTATTTGCGTGGTTTGTAGAGAAAAAAGTGTAACATGCTGATATTTTTAAAACTATAAAGGGTTCCGCTTGTTTCTAATTCAACGGCAAGGCAAGACAACTTTATTGATAACTGCGGGTGCTCTGTCGACTAACATGTGTTCAGTAAGAGTCACCTGGTCCGGATAATTGTATTTATCATTGTCTTGCTTTTGCTTTTGGTAACTATCGCTCAAGATGGTTCACGTTATCTTATTACTAAGTCAGTCAAATTAACAGGCCATCAATCATGTTCTGGCATCATGGTCATGTATCCATTTGATTTTCATGAGCAAAAAATCATAACTTTACGGAATTAAAACAATATGACACTTCTTTTCTAAAGAATTCTTGGCACGAGGTCTTGGGATCGATTTCAATGTCAGGCCAAGTGTGGTGGTGGTGGGTTTCTTCATTATGAAATTTCAGTAGAAGCCAGGAGATGGGTAGTGGTGTGACGCCCCCATGTCTTGAAAAGCACGTAACGGTATTATCGATATTTACCCAGTCATGTCGGATTGCCATCCCATCAGACTCTGATACTGAGGGAAGAAGGTGGGTACTTGTATTTGTGGACACAATTGAATCTTCATTAAAATCGTCTGCCGTGACCGAAATCGTATTATTATGTAAGTTATTATTCAGTTTTACTTGTACGTTATACATTTCAAAGTCACCTACGCTTAACATTTCATGTATTCAGATGACGATGTTATTGTAGCTATTAATTTCGCTTTAAACTACCTACGATTACGTCATATGTTAGCTAGCATCAAAACCCATACCTAAACCATGTACAAATTAAGACAGTGCGTAATGAATAGGCCATACAATATTTCGCGACAGACCTGAGATCGGTTAATTAGTGACGAAAGTTTCCTAACAAGCTCTAGTTTAGTTAAATGTCTATTATGATACACGATTACTTCAAGATTGCCATCTTGGTGAAATCACTAATTAGGCTCTTTGAGACAATTTGTTTTGTTGTACATTTTAGGGGACCGTAAGCAACAAACAAGCCAGTTTGTAAATTCTCTTTGACTTCAGTTTCATCATCATCAATATTTCAGCGACAGGACCGAATGATATCCGCTGTTGGACATAGACTTTGCATAAATATAGCGATAATGTTCGGTTCAATGTGCTACCTGCACGCTTATGGCAAAATTTTCTCTAGTTTTTAATATCATTAGATGGCACATAAGCCGAACGGCCCACCTGATGGTAAGTGGACACCTCTGCCTTAAGACATCTGCAGTACCAGAGGCCTTGCAAATGTGTTGCCAAACCAGATATAAAGTTGAAATGTCGCTAGTGTCTGTAATTGCACCGGCACTAATACCCTTTTAATCCGCAACATTGCTTTGCGGCAGATATAGAGGAATGGTGGTAGTACTTCCTCAGACGAGCTTCTTCACAAAGAACAAACTTTCCTTCCTTCTTTTACAAATCAAACTATGATTTTGATAATTAAATGAAATCACCCATAATATATTTGCCAGAAATATTTCGATCTCCGGAACCCAGCTTCAAAAACTGTGGTCAGACTTGCTACATTTCTACAACATTGTTACGATTTCCTTCTACTAACTAACAAGATATTAAAATTAACCTACCTTGTAATTCCTTACGCAATCGTCAACGTCTTGACTCATGTTATATTTAGCAGAACTAAAGAAACCAAGCCACTTATTTTTTACATTATTTAATTCTAAAATCCGTCCGTAATTCATTATAATTGCTCAGTGGTTAAGGCGCCCATCTCTCATGCATGAGGTTGCTAATTTGATACCGGGCTAGTACCAGTGTGACATTTTCAGAGGAAACCTGAAAATCATCATATTTCAATATAGGCCTGAAATCGCCAAGCCAACTTGAGCAAGTCTGGTGGTCAATGCTCGTGGCTTCTCTGTCTGAGAAGAGGCCTTCGCTCTGCAGTGGACCTATAAAATAAGACTGTGTTATTATTATGTATCTATTAATATAATTAAGCTAAAGACTTTTTTGTTTGTTTGTTGAAGCCCGCTAATCGCTGAAATTACGTGTTTTGTTTTTTTTTTGGGGGGTGGGAAATCATCAAATAACTTCTCCCGCCCTGGGCGGGGCGGGAGGGAGTGTCAGACTTTTACTGACTGAAACCCACCCATGTTCCTTCTTGTGCCCTTTGCGTTCCGGGGGCGCGGTATCTCTTACGAACAACCCGCAGCCCCGGCAAGCATTGGCCCTCAGTGGCCCCTTCTCTATGCTGACATCTCTTTGAGGCGCGCGTGGAACACGAACGCGCCGTCGACACGGCCTGTCATTATGCAACGTAAGGACAGTGAGCTACCCATTGCTCACCGTCCACAGGCCCGTATCTACGGTGGCCGGGAGTCGTCTCGCGGCCGGGAGTCGTCTCGCGACCGGGAGTCGTCTCGCGGAAATTACGTGTTGGATGGGAAATTGAGAAAAAAAGAAATAGAATATGATAGCCAGGTTCATGGAGAATAGTATTGGCTGTATAAGGTGTTAGTGTAAACTAGAGACATACTTTACAGGAGTGTAGTGCTTATCAAAATAAATCAGTTTTACTATGAAATCAAACTTAAAATTGCAAAAAAACTCAGCTGTTAAGGAACATTAGGTCATTTATTTATTGGCGAACACAAATGTATGGAGCAACTGACTTTTTTTTCAATTTTACGATTCGTGCTACAGTAGCTGCCTCGTTAGCCTAGTGGTCCGAAGCGCGACTGCTATGTATGTAGGTATGTACTATAGTAAAATTTGTTCATTTTCATGAATACCTACTGCACTCCCTTAAAGTAAGCACCTCGTTTATCCTAACATAGCATCACGCTACAATACACGGGAGCGGAGCAGTAACCAAAGACGTTACTAAACTCGGATGAAAAACATTACACCGATGGAGTCGCAGGCTGAAGCTAATTAATTACAAAACACATACCATCACGCCTGTATTCCCCGAAGGGTTAGGCAGAGGTGTACCAATGTACACCCACAGTTCGCCGGTATGTTTAGATCCCATGTAATAGAGGGCGAGCCTATTGCCATTAACCGGGCACAAAACCTAACTCCGAGCTGCTACTGAGAATTTTATAGAAAAACCCAATAACACTTTTTGCTCGACCTGGAAATCGAACCCAAGACCTCTAGCGTAGCAGTCGCGCTTAGGACCACTAGGTTACCAAGGCAGTTAGGTAGTTAATTATAAAATCTAAATAAAGTTAGTAGTTACGTATTAGGATTTACCACAGTCACTCCGGTCACGGAGCGTGAAGAGAGGAAAGACCCAGAAACTGTGACATCGTAAAAAGTAATTTAGTTCATAAGAATATTAAATGATAAGGTTTATTATGGCGTTTATGATAGCGAAGTTTTATAACTATCATTAGTTGTACTAGAATTTCTGTAGTACATTGAACTTTTTACAACTGGAACAGAAAATGTTTAATGCAAATTCAACTTGTTATTGTGAACGTTTACTATTTATGACAGTATCCTGGATTTACTATGACCATGAAATCCTGTCTATACATATTCTGTACTCTATATAAATAAATGAAATTCAAGTGTCTGTTTGTATTGTCAAAATATATGTGAATATTTACGCGGTACTTACAAAATAAAACATTTTTTTATCTTTTTTGTCTGTATGTCTGTCAGTTTGTACCGGTTTAACAAAAAAATACGCTTTAATAACCGACATTTGTACAAACGAAGTCGCGAGCATAAGCTAGTCAGTAACTATATCTACGTAAACATTAAAACAATAAATGCCTCCATACAATTTTACAGCCAGCCATTTCCATCACTATTCCACCATTCCTTACCACATACCCATCATAGCTATATACTTACGTATTGAGAAAACCCGGCCAATTACAGAGATGCATATCAAATGACACGAGCATGTAGGAATAGAGACATCCCCACTGTGACTGGATTTTAATTAGAAAAACTCAATTACGGTAATTACGGCAGGTGGACGTGGTAGGTGGTTTTAAATCGCTTTTTGGGGTTCCGTGGACAGATTTAATTAAGAAAAAAAATCATGTCGATTAAGTCAGATAACTTGGATCTCTTGTTGAGGTTTCAAAAATGTAAGAATCTCCTGTACTTGGATTTTATAATATTTTGCTATAGAATGTTTACATACATACATACCATCACGCCTATATTCCCCGAAGGGTTAGGCAGATGTGTAACAATGTGCACCCACAGTTTGCGGGTATGTTTAGGTCCCATGTAATAGGGGGCAAGCCTATTGCCATTAACCGGGCATAAATCCTAACTCCGAGCTGCTACTGAGGATTTCATAGAAAAGGTAACAATTCTTGGATGAATTTATTTGCCTGTTCATACTCTCATCATCATCTGCTTAGTCTTTTCCCAACTATTTTGGGGTCGGCTTCCAGTCTAACCGGATGCAGCTGAATACCAGTGTTTTACATGGAGCGACTGCCAATCTGACGTCCACAACCCAGTTAGTGGGCAACACGATACCTCTTGGTTAGACTGGTTGTCAGACTTCCTGGCTTCTGCCTATCCGTAACGACTGTCAAAGATCTACGAATGACAGCCGGGACCAACGGCTTTACGTGCTTTCCGAGGCACGGGGGTGTCACACCACCAACTTCCAAACTCCGGGCTGCTACTGAGCAAATCTTAATGGAAAACCCCAATATAACACTTACCACCCAGCCTTAGAGCCTTAGCCTGTACGCTCCAATTAATAAATTTGTAAGGACTTTTAATTTGATAATGTTCAAGGAACGATTATGATTTAATAAGTAATTCTAGAACGTAATTTTGATAAATGTAATGCACCATCTCTTGTTACCAATTTGTACGCCACGATATGCAGCTGAAAATGATAAATCGTTTCTGTATTTAATATCATGCATACAATGTATTTACAACATGTTTATAAAATTATATAAATAAACTTGTTTACCATTCTTAAAAGTGATATGTTTGTTTTACGTATAGCTTGGGGTTGAAACACTAGGCACATGGGGTCCGAGCGCTCATCTAGTTTTTTGGGATATCGCCAAGGGACTGGTCGACTCTTAACGTGACCAGAGGCTGATCTTTTCATGGGCCAAAGAATCAGAATTGCCATAAAACGTGGCAATGCTGCTAGTCTTTTGGGCACTTGCCCCCATTGACAGCGGTGCGGGTGAGTGTTGTCTTGCATTATGTTTTCTCATTTCTTTAAACATACTTTTTAATTTTATTATTATTTATAATTTTTGTGTTTATACCAAGTATTTTATACAGTAGTAGTAGAGCTCTTTGTGAAGGAGCGCGTCCGGGGGAGTACTACCACCATACACATTTCTGCCGCAAAGCAGCATTGCTGTGTTCCGGTTTGAAGAGTATAGATGCCGGTGTACTTACAGGCACATGAGAAATTTTTTTGGCCTCTGGTATTGCAGCGCTACCTATAGACAGCAGGTGGCCAGCCGCCTTGTTTGCCATCCAATTAAATAAATAAAAAACAAGTAAAGAAACTTATTTACCTACATAAATTCTAAAACAATTTCAATTCTGACTTGGCAGATTTTTTGTGCAACACTATTTCAGTTTTTGCAACTTTGTTATTGTTTTTGAATTACGTGATGTTATCGCCCGATTTGTATGGAATATTCTACACTAGATTACAATGGTGACCTAGAATATTCTTCAATTAACATTTAACTTATGACAAACATTGATGACGTAATTGGTATAAGTCTAAAATCGCCAATCCGCCTTGAGCAAGTGGGGTGATCCATGCTCGTGCCTTCTCTGTATGAGAAGAGGTTTTTGCCCTGCGGCGAGATAATAATATTAAGCTGTTATTATTATTGACTGGATTAGATTTAAATTAGAGTCAATGGGGTTCTTCAGAAAGGTCGCGTGCGCAGTACTCGTAACCGGCGTGCTTGTATGAACAGATGTGTGAACGTGGACGAGGCGAAAGAAGTATGTTAGGATCGTAGCAGGTGGCGTTCGTTCTGTGGTTCCTGCCTACACCCATGGGAAAAAGGCGTGAGTTTATGTACGTATGTATAAACGATAAAAAAAAATTAAACAGAAAACATTTACATGTATTTTTGTTTGTAACAGAGAAACTCAAAAACCCCATAACTGATTTAAAAAATTCTCTCACTTATGTAAAGGTACATTATCAGTAACTCGATGTATTAAATAACGTCTGACAGAAAAATAAAAATCCCTACCGCAGCTTACAAAAGAGCTGATAACTTTGAAACCGGTGAACCGATTTCCATCAAACATAGCTAAGAACAATTCCGACTAATATACCTTTCAAACGAAAAAAAAAAATCAAAATCGGTTCATGCTTTCGGAAGCTACGATGCCAAAGACAGATTCACACGCACATAGACACTTCAAACTTTGAAAAATTCATGTGGACTAAGACGCGGCCAAAAGCTAGTAGTATGAATGAGGTGGATATTACAGTACTTGTCTCCATATTCTCTAGAGGTCAATTAAAGCGTATCTGATGAAGACTTGATAGCTATGACGTCAATCCCAAACTGAAATGCGCCTTATGGGATTTCTCCCAAAAATGTCAGCCTCCATCGTAAACTTCTTCGATACTATAATTTCATCTGCATCATTGCCAATAATGTACCATTCATTAACAATGTCCCATTCATATGCATCCGGTGACCACACGCGTCTCGCCATTTTACGGACACTTGTCCCGTCTTTATTGGGAATTCGTGTAATTCAGTAGAACGACGCCACGCCTTTGCCGGTCCACTTGTCCTCAAATGGGTTTACTCGGAATATTGTCACTTTGTTGATACAGGATGGTGAAGTTTGGTCTACGACGGCGAAGACATTTATTGGGGTAAGCACTAATGCAAACAAAATTAAGGAGCATATTAGTGACTTCTTTTTGTAGTTTTGTAACCTCGTCAAATTCCAGAAGGTATATAAGCTATTCGTTCTCAGCACGAATCAGTAATAAAATAAATTGTTTTTTAGTAGGTGATTTTCTAATTTTATATACACTCACGCCTGTATTCCCCGAAGGGTTAGGCAGAGGTGTAACAATGTACACCCACAGTTCGCCGGTATATTTAGGTCCCATGTAATAAGGGGCGAGCCTATTGCCATTAACCGGGCACAAATCCTAACTCCGAGCTGCTACTGAGAATTTCATAGAAAAACCCAATAACACTTTTTGCTCGACCTGGGAATCGAACCCAAGACCTCTAGCGTAGCAGTCGCGCTTAGGACCACTAGGCTACCGAGGCAGTTCTCTAATTTTAAATATTTTTTTACATACCATCACGCCTGTATTCCCCAAAGGGTTAGGCAGTGGTGTACCAATGTACACCCATACTTCGCCGGTATGTTTAAGTTCCATGGAATAGGGGGCCATCCTTTTGCCATTAACCGGGAACAAATCCTAACTCTGGAGCTGCTAGTGAGAATTCCATAGAAAAACCCAATAAAACTTTTTGCTCGACCTCGGAATCGAACCCAAAACCTCTAGCGTAGCAGTCGCGCCTAGGACCACTAGGCTACCGAGGCAGTCAGTTGCCAAATTTAGGAGGATAACATAATAGACATAAATAATTAAATATAATTAATTTATTAATACTTGTTTATTTATTGTCAGGATTTCATAATACTCCACTCAGAACAGACTTCTGCCTAACCCTTCGGGAATACTGGTGTGATGGTGTGTTATGTCCTAAATTTGGTGACTTTTTGGAACTGCACCTTGTAGAAGCAGAATATCTATTGCTATCAAGAAAATAGGATTACCACCCAGTTAGCAGTATAATGTAATTACAAAGCAATCAACATTTCAAAACGGTTTTTTGACTTGTGCAAGCAGTTGCAAACATTGTTGTGCATTACCCCAGCCACGGTTGAACACCAGGTATTCCTAACGCGAACTTTAAATGGAACTTTACCAGTAAACAACCTGGATTCCAAACATCACCGTTTGGATCCAGTGATAAATTCAAACTGCATGGTTGGCTGGAAAAACACATTGGTTACGCCTGAGCTCGAACTAACGACCATCACGTACCTAGCAGACAAATGGGCTACTACCGTTCTTATTGGAATTACCAAACGATAAAAAGTGAGAAGGTAATTATGATGACAGGGTGTTCTATTAATATTATTCAATGTTGTTGAATTCAATGGAAATGTTATCCTTTACTACTTATATGGTGTGACAAACCTTTTAGTTGTGGGGTGGAAAGATTTAGGTAAAATATCATTTTTTTACCTGTTATCACTGAAAAATGGCAATAAGCTCCTCTATCACATGAGTCCTAAAACATACCGGCCGACAGTGGGTGTAAATTCTGCCTAACTCTTCGGGGAATACAGGCATTATGCCCAGAGTACTGACTGTTGGGCCATAGCTGTTTACCTATAGGAACGACTCTTTACTATCACCAATTTAAGGGCATTAACCTTTTTACCCACTTCTCTTCTTACCACAAATAATGATTTATAGACGTAGGTAAGTTGTCTGAGCCATTGATACATTTTTGAGGTCTATGCATATGCAACTTTGAAAAGTAAAGTTTACAAAAGCTGATTGTGATCAAAATAAGTAAGCACCATTTACTTCAAGTAGGTAATATATTGCCATGTATGCAAAATGCATAATGACGGATGGGTCAGAGTAGTCACGCAGTGTCGTTGAGGGAGGCCTAGGAAACGCTGGCGTGATGACTTGGAGATATTTATAAGAGACTGACCAGAGAAAGCAACACATAGGGAAAAGTGGAAGGCGGAATAGAATAAAATTAATTGGAAATATTTGATGGTCATTGAAGAAAACAGTTGGAGCGGAAGATACTGGTGTGCATAGAATTTTGAAAGGTGTGGGACAATGTTTTATGCCCAACAGTGGATTGTTCAGGACTTGATTAACAGCTAACAAAGAACCTTATTTAAACTTGTCGGTGTTCCTAACCTACACCTTCTATAATTCATAACTGAGTAAGTTAGTACGTAGCTTCTCTTACTTTGTATATTTACTCTGAAATAAATCAATGCGAACCGTTTAGCTTGACAGGTTTATTTCACGCTGTGCAAATACAAAATGAATTGAGATGGGTTTAGAACTTTGGGATATTAATTCTGTTGAATTAATTTTGCTTTTAAAGATATCTGATTGTCAATTCTCGTTACTTTTAAAAACGTTCGCATTCTGATCTTAGTCTCAATCTGTCTAAAAATGACTCTATTTTATCACTATTCTTTTTTTAGATTTTGAAAAGGATTGTTGCTAAGATGAGATTGTAAATAAATGTAGGTTGTAACTGATTCAGATTTTTGGGGGAACACATTTTTTAAAAGATATTATGGTTCGACTTGACAAAAATTCGTGAGTCATGATTAACGATATCAAAAGTGAAGACGTATTAACTGATGCTGATGAGTATTGGTACATGAATGGGATAAAACGGTCTTGCTGTGTAGTAATTCCTGTACCTACGAAGAACTATGACAAGACTACAAGTGGTGCTATTCTGTGAAAATTTGCCTCTGTCAATTTTGCCCAGTGTCTAGTGAAACTTGCGGTAAGCTGTCAACACACCTGATGCTGGGTAGCCATCTCACCTTAAGGTCACTTTAACTAAATTCACTAAAGTAGATGTTCACAGAATAAACCCGCTGATCTGAATTTGGAAAAGACCTTAAAATGATAAAAGAATTGCGAGAGGAGATGCTATTATTGAACATGATTGTGTTATGATTTTGAATTTATGAAAATGAAAATCTATATTATGTAAGATGTAAGTAGCAGCAATAACAAGTCCCACTAAATATTTACTCTGGCTATCATGAACCATGTAGGTAGCGATCTTAATTTACGCAATATGTGCCAAAAGAAGCAAATGGTAACAATTTGCGTTTTAACGTTCGCCCACTTAATCCAAATTGTTCTGTATTTAAACAGAAGATGCCTGGGTGTGAAATTTAGTTTACAACGATGTAAAAAATACGAGTATTTGAATTACAAAAATATCAGATCCTAGATCAGTTGAAAGAAAATATTTTATATTAGCCTTGTTGTGGGTTCTAACAAGGCACTAAGAAACAGTTAGAAGATAAAATAAAATGTAGAAGTAGAAGTATTATAGAGTTGTCATGACCAAATTCGTCTAAGATTGAAGCAAGCAATTGGATTAGGGGTAAAATTAAGAAGAATAGCTGAGATTGATTTACTCAATATTTTGCGGTGGAAGCTTTATCTAGACACACACTGTTTTGGATAGTAACCACAGCAGCTGCCAATCTCGTCATCTCAAAATCTCTTCGATTTCTATAACATTTTACAGTGCGGGAGCGCGTCAACGACCCCACGTGGTACGCTTAAAACGCATCTATAATTAGCTGGTGCTCTCGCTCTGGTTTCTGTCGCGGCCGCTGTAAAAATTAATGTAAACAAATACAATCTCTCACGCCCGGGTGGGCTGACAACCGTACAGATTTAGGTGGTCATCGAGACCAATGAATTTTGAAGCATCCTGACGTGTATCCAATTTGGTCAGGCTGTATGAGTCATTGGTTATTTTTTCGGGGTACCGTTTGTCATTTGTGCTTTTGTTTGGATTACCGCTGGAGTCAATGTACATGGAGTATTCGACGTGTGGTGATTCCTTTGGCTTTTAATGTTGAGAGTGTTAAAACTTAAGTGAGATTTTGGATTTTACCAACGTGAAGACCTTTTGTGTTACTGTATAAGTTGATTGTCTTATTGTTAGCATTATCTTTTTAATTTTTATAGGAAAAACAAATAGTATTATCTGTTCTTTATTTTTTAAGTATGGTAAATCTTCAAAATGATCCCTTCTGCTTCGCCCAGAGCGGAAAAAGTCATTTGATGATTTATCAGATGTGTTAGATTCTTACTGACTAAAACTTATCCGTCTCCCTCGTAATGCCCTTTGCGTTCCAGCAACCCGGTGACTCTTTCGAACAAATTCCGCAACCCTGGGAGAAAATAGTAGCGTCCTAAGAATATACAAAGTGTTTCTTACATAATATACTACCTACTATATTTACCACAGTTTACTACTTAGAATAGCAAAGTATAGCAAATCTATTTGTAGTTAGTGTATGTAGATATGTAAGAGACTGTTGATCCTTTAGAATTTTTATTGTTTCTCTTCTCAAGACACTTCTATTGTTGCGCTACGATCAAAAGCATTTACCACACTTGCTATAGTTTCAATAATTTCAGGAAATGTATTGCTTGTTTCATATTCAGCTAGCTTGTAAGCACTTTGAACTTTTTAAACTCTCAAATCGACACTTTTGATTGAACCTCTTTGCCTTCATCACAGTCTATAATCTCGACATTTTTCATATCATCAAGTTTTTTGATCTGAACTCTCAAATCGACACATGTTCAATTTTTAAACAATCTGAATTAAATGTCGGCTCATGTCTTTATACACTAGTCTTATTTATTACTAGTTAGTAAATTTCTTTGATCTCTCTAAGTGTTATTCTGACGGGTGTAGCATGACGTTAGGTACTTACCTTGGTTTTTTTTAATAAGTATTCTGTAGCCGTTTCTTTTTCTTTGAAGACTCTTTTGCAGTATTGAACTCCACTTGTTTACAAGACTGCCGATAGTTCTTGGAAGTCCTGTTAAAGAAGGATGGTGTATTCTATGGCGAATTTTCTGTTTGCATAGCCTTTGAATTTCTAAGTCTGTGGTTTAACTGCGAAGAAAACTTGTGGTCTTAAACAATACAATATAATATTTGACAATATCTACAACAATTTCCATTGCTGCAATGTTTGCAAAATCTGTGTCTTCATCTAGTAGAATTGCGCAATGAGTAGGTTTCTTAGTAATATTTTAGAACAGAATATATTATGGCGAGACGGGAACGCGGAACACCACGTAGGAAATGGCAGGACGACTTGATCGGCCTCCTTGAGGATTAGCAAATTGGCGATAAATGAAAGAAATGGAGGGAGGCCTCAGTGGAACAGTACGGATTAGATATAATAATAAAATAATAGATTTTAATTTGCATAGATATTATTAAATGCATGAAATTTAAATAATAAATTGATTCTTGCAATCTATCTTGAATTACGTCAAACATTTAAAATTACGTTTATTAATGAAACAATCAAGTTACTAAGTAACATTACCTAATAAATTATGAATATAATCAAATATAATCAAAAAAAAAAACTCAAATCAGGTGCATTTAATTAATGTTTTGTTAGTGAGTATAGATTATTAATTATTATTCTTGATAGTGACTTGTTTTTTGCCTTTCCTTTGCACTAACAAGCGGTTAGCACAAAACCATACCAACATATGAAAAAGTCGCCATGAGCACTGTAATTGCCAATTTAAGTAGCGCAATAATGATGATGGAAAATTAATTATACTGATTACACAATACGACCGTCTTACGAGTCTCATTGACATTTCACAACACACTCGTTTTTAACTCAGCGTGTCACACAATGCATTTCATTGGCCAATCAGCTGTCACATCAAACGAAAACATATGTAACACTAATTATACTGGCTTGTTATACATTATATCAAGTGTATTGACAATAGCCAGTAACATTCAATACTAGACAATCACTTAACGCGTTATCCATTACTAGGTTTCCATATAAGTTAGTTTTAAAACATAAAACAAAATCAGCATTATACACTGAACCAATTTAAAATGTTGGCTATGTTACAGTCGTGGGAAGTTTCATATTAGATCCGCAGTACACGACACAAAACGGAAGTTTTTGCGCAATACACTGGCAGGCAGAAATAATTAATGCACCCAAGTGTACATGAGCCCGTTCACGCGTCATGCCCACAGAAGAAAGTGAGCTCGTTACGACACCCGTGTTATTTATTTTGCACTGATGTGTACTGTGTTGTTCTAATTAAGTTTAAGTTAAAGTTATTTAAAAAGATACATGCACTGCGGTGCAAAATGAATGGGACACTTTTGAAATTATTGTACAATAAATAATATGTTTAATTATTTCCTTTAAGTTTTTGGAGCAAAATCAAATAACTGTCGAATCACCTTTACTAAAAATGGTGTATCAAGACCGCGTTAAAACCTATAATAGATTTTATACGAATCCTACTCCTACTACTATTACAAACGCAAAAGTTTGTAAGGATGAATGGATAGATGAAGGAGTGGATGTTTTGTTACTCTTTGACGCTTAATCAGATAAACGCCTGAATTCCCCAAAAGGTTAGGCAGAGGTGTAATCAATGTACACCCACATTTCGCCGGTATGTTTAGGTCCCATGTAATAGGGGTCGAGCCTAAATCCTAACTCCGAGCTGCCACTGAGAAGTTCATAGAAAAACCCAATAACACTTTTTGCTCGACCTGGGAATTGAACCCGAGACCTCTAGCGTAGCAGTTACGCTAGGGACCACTAGGGCAACGAGGCAGTTAAAATAAAAAGAACCTACCAAAATCGATTCAGTCGTTTAGGAGTTTACCAATATTCACAGATACAGATGAATTTTATATGAAGCTTATAAAATAAGGATTACGTACAGTGGTGTCTCAGTGGTGGTGTAACTGCCTCGGTAGCCTAGTGGTCCTAAGTGCGACTGCTATGCTAGAGGTCTTGGGTTCGATTCCCAGGTCGAGCAAAAAGTGTTATTGAGTTTTTCTTTAAAATTTTCAGTAGCAGCTCAGAGTTAGGATTAGTGCCCGGTTAATGGCAATAGGCTCGCCCCCTATCACATGGGACCTAAAAATACCGGCGAACTGTGGGTGTACATTGTTACACCTCTGCCTAACCCTTCTGGGATTACAGGCGTGATGGTATGTTATGTGTGTCTCAAATAGTGAGGTCTGGCCAATGCAGTCCGTTTCGCTGTTAAAACGTCAATTATTAACACGTAAAATGACATTTACATAAGCAATTTAATTGCCCTACAACGCTTTTAACACCCACATACCAAGAAACGGACACTTAAGCACTAAACATTCCATAAATCATACAAGAAAAGTAAATAAATACTATCTAATTTAACTAAATAGTCTAATTTATTGCTCGTAATTCGTTGCCGACATTTATAATTTGTTTAACGTCAAACACGAATAAAAAAGCATTAATTGACTTAAATCAGCTGTGACAAACATTACTGTTGAAGACGTGATAAATGAGGGACATTTCCCATTACGAACGTGTCAATTTGATTTTGAGCTTTTAGAACTTTAAATAGAGTGTTAAATTGGTTGAGAATGTTTTGGTAGAAATTGGTGTTTTTGATGGGAAATCTGAAATATCTGGTTTCGTTGTTTTATACTTGGCTTTGTTTGATTTAAATAAATGTGTTAGTAAGTTACTATGTTTTTTTTTTAGGTTCGAGAAATCATCAAATGACTTCCCCCGCCCTGGGCGGGGCGGGATGGAGTGTCAGACTTTTACTGACTAAAACCCATCCATGTTCGTTCTTGTGCCCTTTGCGTTCTGAGGGCGCGGTATCTCTCACGAACAACCCGCAGTCCCACCAGGCATCGGCCCTGAGTGGCTCCTTCAAAAGTTTGCTGACATCTCATTGAGGCGCGCGTGGAACACGAACGCTCCATCGACACGGCAAGTTATTATGTTAAGTAGGAGATTTACTATTTTACATTTTCCAAAGTTATTTCAAATAGCTTCTTTCTCAGTTACCTTATCTGTGGAGTTGTCCCCGGAAAAAGTTTGATTTAATTGGGTTCATCTTTCGGTCTTATTAATTCCTAATCATTTCTTTTAAGCCTACAAAAACGCCAAAATCTAGTAGCAAAAAAAATACCATCACGCCTGTATTCCCCGAAGGGTTAGGCAGAGGTGTAACATTGTACACCCACAGTTCGCCGGTATATTTAGGTCCCATGTAATAGGGGGCGAGCCTATTGCCATTAACCGGGCACAAATCCTAACTCCGAGCTGCTACTGAGAATTTCATAGAAAAACCCAATAACACTTTTTGCTCGACCTGGGAATCGAACCCCAGACCTCTAGCGTAGCAGTCGCGCTTAGGACCACTAGGCTACCGAGGCAGTTAAAATCTCATTTTAACTACCATAGCTAGTATAGCATTGCTAGTAGCAATCTCATTTTAACGATAATCAACGTCAAAACATGCAGGCACATAAATTAGGAGCATGTTTAATATGATAAGATGGCGATCATTCCTAAAACTTGATACAACTGCCCCCCAAATCAAACTACCTCAATACCTGAATACATCATCCAAAAATACAACTTAATCACAAAACCTACAGACAAAAACAATTCAGTCTCCAGGCATCAAATAAACGTGGTTTTAAAAAATAAATCAACTTTAATTCGGTGTAAAATGGGCGATTGTCTTCTGTTTTTTGTCATTAATCTAAAATAGCTGCAGTGAATGGCTCAGGATTTATCTTGATGTTTTTACAGTGGGACACGTGTTGGTGCTGTCACCATATGAGCGTTTGTTAAGGGGGATGCTGTTTTAAACTTAGTATCACAGTTTTCATTGATTAATTGATAATGAACGTAAGAAAAATATAATTTATTAATATTTTTTTTTTTTTTTATAAATAAAACATTGCTCCAGACTAGGAATTTCTCCTGTGTCGTGGGTGCGTTTACAAATATATCAACTCACATACACAAACAGCCAGACCCGGAACAACTATCTGTAGGCCATACAAATATTTGTTCCGTGCGGGAATCGAACCCGCGACACGCAGCGCAGCAGCCAATCGCTCAGCCACTGCGCCAACTGTGCCGTCATAGATTTAATATATTTATCTAAACGGTTGGTTGACACTTCCTGTGACGCATAGGCTGGCTTTTACCTTGCCCAGAGGTTAAGCATTGCCATCCAACGTGACAATGCCGCCAGTCTTTTGGGCACTTTTCCGGTTGACGGCGATGCGGAGGAATTTTTTGATGCCATTTAGTTTTAGTTTCTTTTTTGTTAAAATTAAGGTTTTTTTTTATCTAATTTTAAGGCTTAAGAATTACAGAAATAGAGTTGAAAATTACGAAATTAAGTGTAAGATAAGACGGGATGTAAAAAAGATCATCACATAGCCATTAATTACGCATTTTGTCCATCAAACGTAACATGTAGGTTCCCAGGTTTGGTCACTAAAAAAAAATTATGGGAATAGTACTTAACTTTCGTCTTCGGTAAGTTCCCTTTTAGACCCGGTGTAATGTTCCGTAAACATCTTGCATTCAATTTCAACTCTATTGGAGATTCATTTTAGTTCATTATTAATTTGAAAATTAAAAGTGCTCCATCATGTGGTTTGCACTGACTTATAACGTGTAATTGTTTATATTTTTTGCATTTTCAAAGAGTTAACTGATACATTTAGTTCCATTTATATTAGTACAAAAAAGTGCTTTGCAGATAATCGAAATTTAAGGTCTTATTTAGTTCTTACATTATCTTGAATGTCTAATATGTTCTTTTATCTGAATTCAGTGTTAATTTTAATCTCCTTTATCATTATCGGATCCGAAATATATTCGATTTTTAAAATCAACAGTTTCGCCCATTCTAAATTCACCTTAACCATGCCAAAGCCGCCAGCGCAGTTTGTCACGTTGCCAACACTGACAACAATCTTGATCTGACATTCAGCTCATTTGTGAACTAATTGCTGAGACCACCGGGAAACTAATGGATGGCCAATGGCGCCACTAACTTCATTAAGTTGCCAGTATTGTTTTAATTTCAACGATTACGACATTTTTTGCTCTTTTTCCGGTTGGTAACTGGCAAGTTTCACACCGAATCTTGTATTGGTAGAAAAATACTTTAATTGAATCGGTAGCCTAGTGGCCCAGAGCCTACGCCCAGAGGTCTTGGGTTCGATTCCCAGGTAAAGCTAAGTGTTATTGGGTTTTTTCATGAAATACTCAATAGCAGGTCGGAGTTAGGATTTGTGCCCGGTTAATGGCAATAGGATCGCTCCCTATTACATGGAACCTAAAACATACCGGCGAACTGTGGGTGTACATTGGTGCACCTCTGCCTATCCCTTTATACAGGCGTGATGGATGATAGTATACTTTAAATGACATTTTAAACATTATTGATAGACGGATATAACAGTCTAGACCTTAAATGTCATTGCTCATTATAACAGTACGGCTAAAAAAGGGAATTATATGCCATTCAAGTTAGGACTTAAAATCGCGTGTGTTAAAATATTTTTTATAATGACAAGGTAAAAAGGTGACGGTTTGCAGGCGACACTGTTAGCTGACGGTAAGATTATTCAAGGAGATCCCGGCTGGGCTGTTGCCATGTGGGAAAGATGCTGTTACTTTGAGGGACGATCCTTGAATGACTTGAAACAATCAAGTATCTCAGCGTAATGATCACTGCTGCAATTGTTCTACTGTATCTGATACTTTGGCTCTAAAGTTGGTGTTTTTTATTCTAGTTAAGTATGTTCCTGTTCCTGGATTCATCAATACTGACGTCATTATACAATATTGCATTGACGAAATTCTTCAATGCAAGTCCATTTCTGCAGTATTTTTTTCAATCTAATTTTTTTGATCTCCCCAATCGTTCATTGCGACGCCACGACTGCCCTCGTCACAACTTGTCACAGTGCCAAATCTGTCAACGATTTCAAACTTTTTTTTTTTCAATTTCATCGCACAGGAAGTTCCTTTGTTTACTTATCACCGAGACCACCACGAAATTAATGGATTAGGATGGCGCCACTAACTTCATTAATAATTACAGAAAATTTTTAAATTTTCTCATTCTGACGTCAAACTTGATTTTCATTGTTTTCTTTTCAAAAATCTTTTTAAATTTCATTTACATTTACTCTGAGCAACGGTTCTTTAAAACTAGAATTTAGAACGTAAATTACAAACAAAATGTTCCATTTTCGTAATTCATGTATTCACCTTAACCGTGGCTTCGCTGCCGTACAACTTGTCACCTTGCCAACACCGCCAACAAGCCCGATCTGTCATTCGCCTCATTTGTTTACTAATTGCTGAGATACCGACTCGACATTAATGGATTTTGTCAATGGTTCCATGTCGCTAACAAATTGAACGTTTGATGTGGTTTGACTGTCATTTGTTATTTTTAATTTTGGGGGAGGGTGGTGATGTCAGGGTTAAGTTTTGAATAAAGAATAATGGTAAGTGATTTTGTTTGTTATTAAAAGGATTTCTTGACTTCCAGGGGAGGTGTTGGATGAGAATTTAATCCGAAGGCATAAACTCTTTTGATACTAATATACTCTTTATAAGTAAAGACGGTCATGTCACCTTTTGTCAACAAGTGTGGTAACTAGGGCTAGAAAACAGCCGATTATATTTTACGTGTTATACAAAAAACAATGTTTTATTCACATCTCAACATGGTACTGGTATCTTTGTTCGATATTTTTCAATTTTTAAAATATTATTTTTACAATATTGAAAATGTGTGACCTTAAAATCTTCTATTGCTTGATGAACCCAGTATAAATATAAAAACTCAACTAATAAATAAAATATTCAGTCATAAACCTTCACAAAATCGTTCCGCTTAATTTATAAATGCATTAAAATGTTATTGCTAAGATGTTTTATGTTAGATTTATTTATTTTTATTTTAAAACATTAATGTATCATTTATATCTATTTAAAGTACTTTGTAAACATTACAATAGTTTATGTTCATTAAAATGAGCTCTATTGAACTCTAAACTAGAAGTTGGCAATATTTAACTTTATGTCACTCAAAGCAAAATTAAAATTAGATCGTCAAACTTTATTTGACAAAAGCTTAAGTAAATAATCATGGATTGTCACCAGAACCAAACATGTGTGCCAAATTTCAGCCAATGGCTGAATGTTGATCGCAAAATTCCGGGACATACAATATTATAAATGAAGTTAAATAAAAGCTTAAAAAAAAGTATTTTTCTCCAAAGCTTATGTATGACGTTCATGAAAAATATTCTAATGAAGTAACAAAACAATTTCAACGCTAACTTCGCAAAACATCTGGCCATATAATTTATACTCACCTGTCCCAAATCCAACATTTTATTACCACCACATCTATTTCGATGGCTATCATTCTGGAGGAAGTTCGTCATCTCGTCATCCGAATGACATACGTCTGTTTCTCTCAACATAAACAGACCTGTCCTCAATCGGGTTCCGAGAAACTTTTACATCGTTTTAAAAACATTTTTCCAGGAGACACTTCTTAAGCGCTCTGTGATCGTCTCGTGGTTAAACTTTATTGTAGGTATCTATTTTCGGCCAAAAGTGTATCGAGAACGATTGTTTACTTTACAGGATGTTGCCTCGCTTAGCTTTTGAACATTTGCAATTGTTTTAGAAGTGGAGTTAGCACTTCCTCTTCTTGTTCACGACAGTATATTACATCATAAACAAGATCATCTGTTTCAGCCGACTTAAATTCTAAAGCATTCCAACTTTCTGACTAGAAAGACGTGTTTGTTTCCACAACGCGTTCCATGGATATAATTAGAGGTGCAAGTGTTAAGCATCCTTCCTCGATACGCTTCGACGGTTGTTTGTACGAGCAGTGGCGTCCCGACGTCGTCGCCGGCGCCGCCTGTACGATTTACATCACACACCTTCGACAGGGTTCCATTTATCAGATTGGAAACAGACGACTTTCAATTCAGCACCACAAACAATAAGACCGATATTGCGGACCGAGGAAGCACCTTGCAAGACGCTGTAATAGAAATAGTACAGCAAATACATGTCCAGGAAATTAGACTTTGTTTACTTTACGTCAGAAGACATACTCCTTTGTTCGTAGCAGTTTCGTCACAAATGGAAGACGGTAAATGGCTCGGAGGCGCCTCTGTCGCCTGTGTTGCACGCTTCAAATGTTGTTTATAGTAGACGTTGACATGAGCAAATTCGTCAGCGGAAGAAACCACATTTAGGGCGGACGGAACATAAATCCAGTGTGAGTGACAAGTAAAACTTTATTGCACTATAAATTACTAGATGTATAACCGGACAAAAATAGGACAGACGTTATTGGCGTTGATACCTAGTTGTAAAGTGTGAGCTGTCGCACGCGGTGTGACTTTACGATTGTCTTCTACAACTATTGTTGGGAAATTATGTTCTCTACTTCACGCCCACTCGTTTCAGTGTACTGTTACTATGTCACCTTTGAATTCTTTGTTACTCAAGATATTAAAAGATGTGATGGCATGGGGTTACGGGGTCGATACGGGGTAAGTGACTTTTGCAATTCATATGTACTTTCTAAGTTTATCTTGAACATCAATGACATTGGTGAAGAAAATCATCGTGAGGAAACCTGGACTTATAATTAATGTAAGTTCACAAACGCTACGCCGCCTTGAGCAAGCATGGTGATTCATCCTCGACGCCTTCTCTGTTTGAGAAGAGGCTCAAGGCTCACACTCGGTCGAAAATTTATTTATTAGCGTCGAACTATTTTAAATGTGTTATATTACTCTTCAGCAAGAGCCGTTCATCTCAAACTTATGCTCAAAATAAATTGCGTTAAATATCCAACTTCATTATAATCACTTTTCGTATATTTTTATCAATGTTTTGACTTCCTCGTTAGCCTAGGTCCTAGGGGTCTTGGGTTTGATTCCCAGGTCGAGCAAAGTGTTATTGGGTTTTATATGAAATTTCAGTAGCAGCTAAGATTTAAGATTTGTGCCTGGTTAATAGCAACAGGCTCGCCCCCTATTACATGGGACCTAAAAATACCGGCGAAATGTAGGTGTACATTCTTACAACTCTGCCTATCCCTTAGGCGACTACAGGCGTGATAGTATGTTTTTCCGCAAACACATCTTCATAATTCTCACCAAGTTTTACCCTGACTGTACGTGTACGATTTTCTTCATTATGAAGATATATGCCCAGATGGGTTAATGGATGGCCCGCAGCGCTCACTAACGTAACTGTCACCTCATTTCATTACCTTGATGCTAATGCATCGGTTTGGTGGATTGCCAGTTTAATTTATATGCTGTTTATGCCTCGGGATGATAAATGATTCGAGTTATATTTTTATGTCATTGAGAAGCGAGAAGTGATCGTTTTTTTGACTTGATTGTTGATTGTTTGTGTTGCTTGTATGGTAATGTTGAGTGACGTTATGTTGGGCTTGATATTGAAAAAGGCAAGGTATATTTGTCAGTATTGTCATTTTCAATGTTTGCTATTATAATGACTAATATTCGATGTTCGTTATTCTCATTTAATTATAACATTTGACAAAAAGCGGTTAAATAACGGTAGCTACGTTTCAGTTAGATTTTTTTACTTTGAATGGCAATATAGTTTAACGTGTACCTTTGTATTTTGAAATAACGAAGCCTATTACATGCTAATATTGAAATAACGATAACGTTAAAATGATAGTTGTCTAATTTTACAAATGAGGAGTTTAAGTGGTTGTAATTTGCCTTGATTTTTGAGGTATGAAGACCACAATTGATTCACAACTGTGGCATAATTTATGAAGTTTTTACTAAATTAATTGTCGAGTAAAATTCATTTTTTATGCTTTGTGTGTTTTTTTTTGAGAACAACTACGATTACTGTTAATTGTTAAAATAATTTAGTAAGGCAACTGCCTGCTGCGGGTTGTTAGTCAGCAAAAGTCTGACACTCCCACCCGCCCCGCTTCGGGCTGGTGAAGTCATTTTATGATTTCCAATTCCTAAAAAAAAACGGCGACTGCATAGATTGAGAAGTTTTTTAAATATCACACAAGTCCTTCTCATATTACCTACAAAACAGTCTTCATCTCCACGATACTCTAACTAAAAGTTTATTTTAAATTTTTCGACATTTAAAAGTCCCTTGACGTCATTGCGAATAAAAAACCAAAATAATGCACAAAACCGTGGAAGTTACGACTAAACACCGGATCGTTTTATATTGTTTAGTTTCACTGTGACACGAAGCTCGTAATACATTTTTTACAGCCTAATTAACTTTTTGTCAAAGAGTAACTTTTTGTTTGACGTCGTTCAGCTTCTGACAAACGTCCAACTGGTTTTTAAACCTCTGTTTTCATATTAAAAATGATACTAGTCGTCTCATATAATGTCATAACACGTTTAATACGTAGGAACACATGTGAGCTATGTCGAAACGTGTGAAAAACGTATAAAATGCTCGTAAACGAATTAGTCTGTCCAATAAAGTCACAGTCAAAGAAAACAAAGTTGCTACGAATATTTCAGATGTTAAATGCTATTTCGTGTTAATTTATTATTTGAATTGTTTGTGATGTCTGGCTGGTATTTATTGTAAGATTGATAGTCGGTCGTCAGATGTCTTTTGGTCGTAATGTATACGAACGACGGACATACGGACAGACGGCCTGAAATATCTCAAACGATGTTTGTTGACACAGTGACTGCGTTCGGGACATTACACAAGTGACAAATTTAGACATTTTTGTTACTTCACACGTGTGTTCTTGTATACATTTGTTTACATGGCAGTTCTGTAAACTGGAATGCTGTGACATGTCATCCTACTTGTTTGATAAATGTCATCCTATCAGTAACATTTTGTTTTATCATTAAGATCAATGGAATCCCATCAGATCAAATATAAGTCATATTTGAAGTTATGTTGGCACTGGAACATCAGTCTAACTTATTTTCAACTATGTTGGGGACGGCTTCCAGTCTCACTGGATTCCGGACGTCGGGAGCCGCGAGACGAGTCCCGGCCACCGTAGATACGAGCCTGTGGACGGTGAGCAATGGGTAGCTCACCGTCCTTACGTTTCATAACGACAGGCCGTGTCGACGGCGAGTTCGTGTTCCACTCGCGCCTCAAAGAGATGTCAGCATAGGGAAGGGGCCACTGAGGTCCGATGCCTGCCGGGGCTGCGGGTTGTTCGTAAGAGATACCGCGCCCCCGGAACCCAAAGGGCACAAGAAGGAACATGGGTGGGTTTTAGTCAGTACAAGTCTGACACTCCCTCCCGCCCCGCCCAGGGCGGGAGAAGTTATTTGATGAAATCACAGCACCCAAAAAAAATAGGTCTCACTGGATGCAGTTGAATAATAATATGTTATAAGGAGCGAATACCTAACAGTAACTGGGCAACATGATGCCTCTTGGTAAGACTGCTTATGTCAGACTTCTGATTACTTCTGATTACTTGTAACGACTGTCAAAGATCTGCGAATGACAGCTGTCGACGACTGTATAGTGAAAGCATAACATTCTCATACCATCACGCCTGTATTCCCCGAAGGGTTAGGCAGAGGTGTAACAATGTACACCCACAGTTCGCCGATATGTTTAGGTCCCATGTAATAGGGGGCAAGTCTATTGCCATTAATCGGACACAAATCCTAACTCCGAGCTGCTACTGAGAATTTCATAGAAAAACCCAATAACACTTCTTACTCGACCTGGGAATCGAACCCAAGACCTCTAGCATAGCAGTCGCGCTTAGGACCACTAGGCTAACGAGGCAGTTATAACATTCTATTAATTTATATTAACAGTATTTTTTACTCAGCTCGGAAGTAGATATTTATTTATAAAAACTTTATGTACATGATGTAAAAAATACACTGTACAAAGGCGGACTTAATGCCTTGGGCATTTTCTTCCAGTATACCTTTAGTTGATGCTGATACAAAACAAGATATTCTAATTAATAATTACTCAACATGAACTTGTGTTCCTCAACGCATCATACACATAAAACTATATTTACACTACCGTAGGTTTCGGACTTGACTTACTTCGTCTTTATGACCAGACCACCCGTACTTCAATTGGTTCGATCGTTAAGAAACTATAACAAGTAGCCGGGCTAGCGGTTTTGGGTAATATTTTACTAACACGAACAAACAAGCCTCGTTTGGGTGAATTAACGATGGTTTGGTTTTAATTTTCTGTTATTAGACAGTCTCTGAAAATGTGAACAGTCATTATTTGTTAGATGAAGAGGGATTTTAGCTGTATCTTTCTGTGTAAAAATAGCACATTTATATCCTGCCTGAGTTTGATTTTGCCGGAATCAACCAACATACGTAAAAATATGTCTCATTTGATTTCATTTTGTGTGTTTAAACGCAAATTTTAACGCTTCAAGGATTTTTGACATAACACTCAGTACAACACAGTTGGCACAGTAGTTGAATAATTGGATGCTGTGGTGTGTGTTGTGAGTTCGAATCCCTCACGATGGAAATATTTGTGTCGGCTATAGGTAGTAATTCCGAATATGGATATTTGTGTATGTGAGTTTATATGATTGTAAACGCACCCACGATACATAAGAAATTCCCACTAATTCTGTGTGGCAACGTTCTTTTTTCCAAAATTGAAAAAGAAAGAGATTCTTACTTATGACCTTTTTTTTTTGGGGGGGTGGGAAATCATCAAATAACTTCTCCCGCCCTGGGCGGGGCGGGAGGGAGTGTCAGACTTATACTGACTAAAACCCACCCATGTTCCTTCTTGTGCCCTTTGCGTTCCGGGGGCGCGGTATCTCTTACGAACCACCCGCAGCCCCGGCAGGCATCGGCCCTCAGTGGCCCCTTCCCTATGCTGACATCTCTTTGAGGCGCGCGTGGAACACGAACGCGCCGTCGACACGGCCTGTCGTTTCGTTAAACGTAAGGACGATGAGCTTTACTTATGACCTTAAGTTATATTTAGATCCACGTGTTAATGCTAAAATTAATGAAGACCACTAACATTTGTGTGTTTGTCGCAGAACATTTATGTAACTGTCAACACAACCACAGATCATTCAACTTTTTCCTCTTTTTTTTTCTTCGTCTCAAAAGACACTGTCACATAATTCGTTATTTCGATCATCACAATCACTCAGGCCATTCACGGTATGTACTTGTAATTAAAAATAAACTGAATACCTTTAACATTACTTTAAGAAAGTGTACTAATTTAGATTCGGTCGTTGAACCCGACTTACACTACACACGTGTACATCATTTCGTTTTTTTTGTCGCGTGTATGATGGTTTTTATGGTGACTGTACAGTCGAACTAACTATTTAATGTAAGGGTAGAACGGGACCCTAATAGTAAGACTCCGCTGTCCGTCCGTCCGTATGTCACCAGGCTGTATCTCATGAACCGTGATAGTTAGATAGTTGAAATTTTCACATATTATTATGATGTATTTCCGTTGCTACTATAACAACAAATACTGAAAAACAGAATAAAATAAATATATAAGGGGCTCCCATACCACGGCTTGTTTCTTTTTGCTGTTTTTGTAGATAATGGTACGGAACCCTTCGTGCGCCAGTCCGACTTGCACTTAGCCGGTTTTAATTATATGAATAAGAATAAGAATAATTTATTTTTAAATTCATTATTAATAAATTCATAATTAAGTACATTAGTTTTAAATAATAAATAGGTACAATACAAAACATTTTCATAATTATATAGATGTCATAAATTCAGAAATACTGTAGAAACATTTTCAATAAGCCATTACTTAAGTACGTTTCTAAAAAATATGTCCACTTTTTGGCAGCCCAATGATCCCTCTGACGAGACCAACGGGTCTCGTAAGCGGAATGTTGAGCGTGGGGTCCAATAGGAATTTCTCAGTAACAGCCCGGAGTTTGAAAGTTGATGGTGTGATACCCCCGTGTCTCGGAAAGCACGTAAAGCCCTTAGTCCTCCGCCTGATCTCTCCCCGGTTGTGTCGGATTGCCGGCAAATGGGACCATGAGAGTTAGAAAAGAGGGACTGCACCCGTGTTTGCGCACACATTTGTGCACTACAATATCTCCTGCTTACTTGGCTAGTATGCATTAAGATTAGCCGCCGTGGTCGGAATCGGTCTGGAGGATACATACATTAACTTTTTAAGCTTATGACACATTTACAACATTGTTTAATTAAAAGTAAATGTACGTAAGATGCGTGTATACCAAATAGTTTGTTTGACTGTACCTAACGCTTGTAAGATTTAACTGCTTAATAATACACTTGAGTTATTGTGTTATTGAAGTATTTTTGTTTTTGGAATAATAATGGCTGGGTTAAACAATGTGGTGGAGATTATGTTTGGTTTAAGGGATTATAGGATGGAAGGGACATTGTGACACAAACTTTTATCGACGATTCAGAACATGAGTTTAGAGTTCTCGGAGTGAACATTTTACGTTAACGTTATTTTATACCCCTATTACATGGGACCTAAACATACCGGCGAACTGTGGGTCTACATTGTTACACCTCTGCCTAACCCTTCGGGGAATATAGGCGTGATGGTATGTTATGTGTGTTGTTTTAAAAAGAAAAACAGCTGTTTTATACATTTGGACGTGGTATTTTGTGGTTTAAGGTGGCATTTTTTATGTATTTTTTTCTCTCTTGCATGGAACAGCTGATTTATTTTTAATATCCAACGAAAAATCTCAACCCTTTGGGTCGAGGATAATGAACTAAATTCTGAGGGGTAATTCTACTAACTTTTAGGGATGATGGCAAGCTAATCTCAGTCTCAATCAGTCAAAAATACGTTAATTTTGTTTTTAGTAATTTTGAAAGTTTTCATTTTCCCTTCCGTCTATAAGAACAGTCACAATTAAGGTAAGTACGCAATTATTTTTTTTTTTAAATACGTTTTTTCATGTACGTAATATGTGGATACCTACCGTTATTTTTTATTTATATCCACATACAAAAAAATCTGCATGTTTGTCAGTGTGTGTTTTTTTTAATCCAGACTCCAGCCCACATCTCCCTACACGATTTTAATCTCGCCATACAAACAAACTTAAGCGCATCAAATTAAAAACTCCCCTTGTTTACATTTGGTATCAAAGAGGAGATCAATTAACATTCTTAACTTTGTCCCTATCATGTCATACTTTCTCATAAACACGGCGATGACTGTACCTTTGATGTGCGCAATATAGTCGTTTTAAAGAATGTAACGATAAAAGTTCTAAAAATGTTTTCCTGCCCTGTTCTGGAGATGTCGGAAAAGAATTTTGGGTTGTGTTTGACAAGCAGTTTAGGTGGAGTGTAGCAAAAGTGTACAGGGTGGAAAGGGTATCGTAAGGGAATTTTTTATCAAGAATTTAGTATTTAAGACCTCCAGCGTTCACAATTTATACAGACATACCATCACGCCTGTATTCCCCGAATGGTTGGGCAGAGGTGAAATAATGTACACCCACAGTTCGCCATGTCCACAAATTTTGGATAGTTATTAAAAAAAAATCAGGGTTACGGGCGCGTCTTCTCCTATCCCATGCCTTCTTTCCACATTAAATAACCTGGTCGAAACTTACCCTGACTGCGACATCATTGCAGATGATTTAAGGGCTAAAATGTATTTTTTAAACATCATTCAAATATATAAACACGATGAGGGACATCGTAATAAAAACTCTTATCAAGGATACTGCAGGTACACGATTCTAGACCTTACAGCGTTAACATTTTTATTTGGTTAGTATAAAAGATTAGTTGTTTCATACATTTTGTATTTTTTAACCCCCGACGCAAAAACGACGGGGTGTTATAAGTTTGACGTGTCGGTGTGTGTGTCTGTAGCATCGTAGCTCCCGAACGCATGAACCAATTTTGATTTATTTTTTTGATTTTTTTTGTTTGAAAGGTGAATTAGTCGGGAGTGTTCTTACCTATATTTGATGGAAATCGGTTCAGCTGTTTCAAAGTTATCAGCTCTTTTGTTAGCTGCGGTAGGGATTTTTATTCTTCTGTCGGAGGTTAGTTAAAATTTTAATTATGTGTTTTTGTTTGTTTTATTGTGTTTGTAAATAATAAGATAAAGTCTCGATAATGTCGTTTCTTAGATACGAGTTGAATTGTCAGCTCACCGTAAGCTCACTTCACCTAAATTCAATGAGAGAGATTTTTTCAGAGTAGATCTACCTACCAGTCTGCTCTGCAATAATCTCTCTTGTGTCTAACTTGCAAGCATAACACACATACAGGCTGTAAGAGTGTCCAATTAGCATTATTATTGCATTAAGATGTTGTTTATAAGTGTCCAACAGGGACTGATCTAAGCATTACGGGTTAAACCGCAGTCATTTGACCATACTTTTAATTTTCCTCAAAGTATCACGTTTCACTCCAATGAACGCTTAATTATAATCTGTCCTGTGTTAATTTTTATCCTTGAAAATCAGTAGACAGTAAACAAGCGGTCTACAAAAAAGACGAGGGCCCCAAACGGAGGCGACCACAGAAGTTGACATTTGACAAAAACGATTTATAATATCGCGTCGTCATCGAAATCGTCCAATCTACCGTTTTGCCGACCTTACCGCGAACTGTCCAACGCGTTTAACGTAAAACCATGTTACGCAAAACTGTCCGGAAATACAATTCAGGCGATATTAAACTTTGTGATTCTTACTATAAGAATTATTGGAAGGTTTTTGGGTTGTGTAAATAATATTGTTAATTTATATATCACCAAAGTTGAATTTACTGAGTCATAAAATATTTTTTGGCACATTTTTTTTTTGTATACCGTACCGTCCTTTATCGTTGGGTGGATTTCGGTGAATATAATTAATTTAAGAAATTCCTTCGGTGTATAGGATAGGCAAAGTTGTGTAGCTGTACTAAAGCTCAAAATAAATTAGAAACAAAGACATATAACCTGTAAGCTGCCACGTCAGGCACTTGTGCCTAACGCTAGTTGAAGTTTTACCATCAACATTTTTGGCCCGGCAGTGAAAGTGTTAAGATAGATTCATGATTAAGACTAAAAACTCAACAGAGTTTAATCTGAAGAATGTTTCCACTGTGATATGAACGTTAATTGTAAATGTTTATTAAGGACTGTTTGGTGTATTTATAATCATAAACATTTATTGATTTATTTATTTGTTTGTTGACGTAAAAAAAGAGACATCTTAGGTAAGGTAAACAGGGTGCTGTTATGCCAAGAGGTGCACATATACCTATGTAATTCTAAATGAAATCATCAACTTCATCATAATACAGCCGAACGACGTCCACAGCTGGTCGTAGGACTCCTTTAAAGATAGCCACAAGGACCGTTCTGCCATGCGCTGCCTGCATCCAGCGATTTCCCGCGACTTTTACAGTTTGAAGTATCATTTATTTACATACCATCACGCCTGTGTTCCCCGAAGGGTTAGGCAGAAATGTACCAATGAACACCCAAAGTTCGCCGGTACGTTTAGGTCCCATGTAATAGGGGGCGAGCATATTGCCATTAACCGGGCACAAATCCAAACTCCGAGCTGCTACTGAGAATTTCATAGTAAAACCTAATAACACTTTTTGCTCGACCTGGGAATCAAACCCAAGACCTTTAGCGTAGCAGTCGCGCTTAGGATCACTAGGCTAACGCGGCAGTTATCATTTATATCTCAACGTTTTACAAACATAATCTACCTAATGAGAAACTAAATTTTAATAATAACATGCAGGTGATTGTGCCGATAGTCCTGAGGACGGAAGAAGGTTTAAAATACAGAAAGAAAATAAATATTTTTAAGTCTTCCAGTCAAGATATAAAAACAGGCATAAATACATACTCTCTTAAAGTATTACCCGTACAGTACATTTTAAATCAAACTACAACATCTATTCCACGTTTAGCGGACACATTGGCAACAACAATGTAAAGTAATAAGTACATCAACCCATAGCGCACTAAGCGTAAAAGAAAAACAATTCTACGTAAAGTCAACAAACAATTGCATGATAAACCCCAATCGACTGAAGATGGTGCGGTATTTTTTCAACGCAGGCGCAATGGTTCCGTTCTTACGGGCGGTGTGACCGACGCGGCCGGCCGACCGCATGAATAATGCAATATGCACTAGTGACGATCCAGTGCGGACCCGTTGTGACGAATTTGGAAAAAAAAATTGTATCTTTATATTTATTTACGAAAACCTAAAGGATGGAAGAAGTGAAAGGAGGCCTTTGCCCAGGTGTGGGACAGAAGAGGCTGGCAAAAATCTTTCACTGGAAGACCTATTTTTAGCATGGAACTTTACAGTAGATCAAATAATCGGACAGTAGAGAACTTTTTTTTGTTCAGTGTCTGTATTCGGGCTGTTCAATGTAATACCTACAAGACACAGTGTCTGAGCTCTAGTTATTTGTATTTTCGAATGAAATAAATGCCAATGGTTATAAACATGCTATTTTTATGTCGTTTTCGTAAGAATAAGAGATAACGATTTTCTGTAAAAATAAATTTCAAAATATCTTTTTATCCTACATTTTTGAACAGTAACAAAGTAGTGTCAGGACTGGAACTTACCTTTTAATGATCATGATTCATAGATTCTAATAAAAAAAAAACGTTTTTTGCAAGTACCCACCTATTTAAAATCTGATTACTTACAAATATTGACAAAAACTCTTGCCGTCATTTGTCAATGTCACCTCGCATATAAACTATTTTTTCTTTTTATAATTTGTTACTTTACAGCTTTTTTATTTAACGTAGTCACATTTAATTACTTGTGAGTAGTCATAATATGAAATCATGTCCAAATAAAAAGATCTAAAAAAAATTAAACTAATTGAAGTTCATAATCATAATCATTTATTTGCATGCCATAATGTCAGGTAAGGTGTTACAAACATGCTTAAAGCTAAGGTACAATTATGGACCCTGAAGGGCACAGCAACATAAGTAACGAGGAAAATTACAAATTAAATTATAAAGTTCAAACTTATACATGCTTGATTGCTTTATAACTGCTGTACACATACCATCACGCCTGTATTCCCCGGAGGGTTAGGCAGAGCTGTATAAATGTATACCCACAGTTCGCCGGTATGTTTTAGGTCCCATGTAATAGGAGGCGAACCTAATGCCAATAACCGGGCACAAATCCTAACTTCTAGCTGCTACTGAGAATTTCATAGAAAAACCTAATAACACTTTTTGCTCGACCTGGGAATCAAACCCAAGACCCCTAGCGTAGCAGTCGCGCTTAGGACCACTAGGCTAACGAAGCAGTTTATAATTGTTGTACTTCAACAAAAACACCGGCTACCTAACTATTTTAGACACATGTGATAGACAAAATAGTAGTTTAGTATTAGTAAAGCTCTTTGTGAAGGAGCTCGTCCGGGAAAGTACTACCACCATACCTATTTCTGCCGCAAAGCAGCGTTGTTGTGCTCCAGTTTGAACGGTCTGCCAATGAAATTACAGGCACATGAGGCATTTTAACTTTGTCTCTGGATTGGCAACGCATTTGCATGACCTCTGGTATTGCAGATGTTTATAAAATAAAAAAAAAATTAGAATATTTTTTTTAGTTAACTGCCTCGGTAGCCTAGTGGTGCTAAGTGCGACTGCTACGCCAGAGGTCTTGGGTTCGATTTCCAGGTCGAGCAAAAAGTGTTATTGGGTTTTTCTATGAAATTCTCAGTAGCAGCTCGGAGTTAGGATTTGTGCCCGGTTAATGGCAATAGGCTCGCCCCCTATCACATAGGACCTAAAACATACCGGCGAACTGTGGGTGTACATTGGTACACCTCTGCCTAACCCTCCGGGGAATACAGGCGTGATGGTATGATAGTATGTTAATATTTTTTAGAACGAACTTGTTAAAATAATATCGTTTCCTTACAATTCGTCGTAGGTAGCCCGCACTTATTGCAGTAAGCGAAGAATGGTATTTATTAACAGATCGCGATTACTTATACGGCGAGTGAATCCGTCCACTGCACGCCACGTAACAGGTCCAAGCGTTTAGGGTTGAGACGTAAAAAAAAAACAATAAACTCTTTTTTTAAATTAAATTGACAGGTACTTATTTAAATATTAAATTAATGACAGCTTTGTTCGTGATCTTCTAATGGTAATGCAGATCATAACTGTTGTATTTTTTTTTTTTAATTCTATTACTTTTTGGCTAAATCAGTTAAGATTATAGATTTGAAATGATTGAGTGTTAATTACTTTAAAAACTTTAATAATTGTTATGTTAAGGTTTCAAGTTATTTTAGTTAGTTTGATTAAACTTAAGAAACTTATAATAATCAACAACTTGTAAAATAGAGCTATATTTTGTTTTTCAACTAAAATCCGTTCGAAACTGGCAACCCTACTAGGTGTGCTCAGTGGATTTTTTCCACCAATTGTCGTGGAGCGTGACAAACCCGGCCGTTGCGCACGCGCCGCCGCGCACCCTCACCTTGTGTACGTCTTATACGACATTACACTCGGATATGTTATTAGAAAATCATTTTGAGTTATATGTATAGTAGTCGCCACGAGTCGTGAGCACAAATGTCGAGTTCATTTTTGGGTATTTGGGTTCCTTTTGGGGTTTTTTGGGGCGCCGACGCTGCACTACTATACAACGACTACTATACAAACATAGAGAAAAAGTATCTGACATTAATTATTTGAATCGAAATTGATTAAATCTTTCTGTCAATTTCAAATAAATGGGTTAGAATTTTAATCGTTTTTATAAGTTAATTTTACGTTATTTAAAATCCTGTAGTCTGTGTCTATCCGGCAGGTGGCAAAAGGCTTGGTCCAAATTACAATAGGAACTTAACTGACGCGGAATCGAGTAGTACTATCATCATCATCATCGTCTAACAGTGTCCACTGCTGGACATAGACCTCTCTTAAAGATAGCCACAATGACCGGTTCTGCACTACCCACATCCAATGACCTTTACTAGGTCGTCAGTTCACCTTGAATCTACTATAGGTACCTACACCTCTGCCTGACTTGTTAGGAAAAACAATCGTGATGATATGACATGTTAATTAAAATATTAAAGACACTTTGATATTAATAGCCCATGACATACTGTCATCGTGCATGCTTCAGTGCGCACCCTTATTTCCTGAACGTTATACACTAAAATGTGACAACATGTCTCAAAACTAACCATTACTTTTGTTATTAAAAACTTGTCACCCCTTCAATTATTATTTGTGTGTTCCGAAAATTTTATATTTCAAATTAAATAGAGCAGACACGTTAGTTCTAGGTAGCACACCGTTTCATGTTTTAAAAGACCCTACGAGTACAGTACACTACCTATTAGCTAATTAACACACTGTAGGTACGACCCGCACGCGTTCTCTGTGTTTTCCACTTCAATAGGTTAAAAGTTTCCCATGACCAATCAGTGAGTAGACACCCTAATACTAGTTGATTGTACACAATCACAATTACTACCACTGACATCATATTTCCAAATTGATCTTAACGAAAAGAAACATAAAGTGCATCATACAATTGTGGAATGTGAAATACATAAAAAGTGCCAAATTCCACTAAATAATAATATCACGAATGCCTACTTAATACCTATATGATTCTCATGGTACAATTTTATGACAAGACTTGTTTACAAAGAGTATGAATCAGAATGTTGAGTCATCAACAATAGTTTTTTTTTAGATAACATAACATAACATACCATCACGCCTGTATTCCCCGAAGGGTTAGACAGAGGTGTACCGATGTACACCCACAGTTCGCCGGCATGTTTTAGGTCCCATGTAATAGGGGGCGAGCCTATTGCCATTAACCGGGCACAAATCCTAACTCCGAGCTGCTACTGAGAAATTCCTAATGGAAAAACCCAATAACACTTTGCTCGACCTGCGAATCGAACTCAGGGCCCGATGCTCATCAGTCGCGCTTGCGACCACGAGACCAACGGGGCTTTTTAAGATTTAATAAGATTTTTTATCCACATGGATTTGTCAACCCCACTATACATAGGTACCTTATGACATCAACATCGCTGTTCCTATTTTAAACATCAACGGTTTCTCAAAGGGTTTCTCGAACGAAAAATTAATGTGACAAATGGTCAAGCTCGTCTTTACTGTGATTGGTTGAACGGATTTTCAACAACCATCATAGCAGCTCACGCGCATTTGGCAATTTATCTCATGAATTTTTCGTACGAGAAACCGGGGGGTAATGATTTTAGAAAATGAATTCGGGTGAATAATAACATTATCCGCTATAGATATAAAAAGTGGTAGTTAGTTAATGTTTTTGACAAACAATTGTTTGGGCAAGGAAAATTTTAAGGAACAGCATGTAAATTTTAATCATAACGAAACAAAAAAACATGCTATTAAAAAATGTGCGATTCATGGAAAAAACTCCCGTCGCCGTACAAGATAGTTATTATTATGCAAATAACTAACACAATGGAGTTTCCCAAGATGAGACATACATTTTAACACACGTTCCTCTACAAAACCATTACAGACCCACAATTGTACCTAGACACATCATAGCGGCGCCACTGTCTAAGAAAAACGTCAACGAAGTGTCAAATCCGGTACATTCCACTTTAGTTCCCCATTCTGCCGCCTGTCAAGACAAACCGGGCGTGCACAAAAAATACATCACAAAAATTATCATGTCGAGTTTTTTGTTAAAAAATTGTTCACATAACTGGTATCTTCTAATTACGCTGACATTAATTATTATATTGTTGTTCTGAGATAAGGACATTGGATTTTTTAATTGTTTACAATGTTTTGACCTTCAAAGTTAATGTTAAGAGTACCGTAATATAATTTTTTTAATTGTCAGCTATTAAGTTACTTGGGTTTCTAAAATGACTTTATCAACCTAATGAACGCAGTACCATAATTTTTTTTTTTTTGAGCGTCTTTTGTCTAAGAAGTGTCAAGGGTACGTACCTACTGGATTAGTCGGTTTTCATTTTCAATGTTAAACAAATCTCATCCGTTAAACACGATACAAGGTGCGGTAAACTTAATGATAATATTTCAAACTAAAGTTAGAAGATGCTGAAATAGTTATGACGGTAGCACTTTCCTGAAAATGCTCCACTAAGTGTTATGATCTATTACATTATTTAGGATCTTCAATAAAAGATACACACAAATTATGAAATTTTAATAAAAGTAATAGTCAAAGAAAGGTGTTAAGTAGGTATACCTCTTTACTTACAGAAGACCACAGCGTACACATCAATACTGATATTATAAAGCCAATTAGTTGGTTTTTATGTTTGGAAACGCTAACCAGCGGACCTGTCCTATTTTGAAAATTCTTTTGCTAATAAATTCAGACAAAAAGCATGTAATCCACAGGACCTTTAAAAAAAAATCTAAACTAATATTATAGAGCTAATCTCAGAAACTAAAGGCTTGAATTAAAAAAATATTTTTGCGTTGGATAGTTCATTTATCGAGGAAGGCTTTAGGCTGTATAACATCACGCTACGACCAATAAGTGCGGAGCAGTAACCACAGATGTAACTTAATGCGGGTGATAAAATTACCCGAACGAAGTCGCGAGCAGAAGACGTGTTTATATAAAAGTTTTCCATCATAAATGTTTTCAAAGGCATTCGCCAACATAATAATGAAATGTACCAATAACTCATTGAATCAATACCAGTTATTAGGTATGTAAGTGCGTGACAGTATGGCGTGTATGAAGCCGTAATAAAACTTAAATAATTAGTGATTGACTCCTTCCTAATATCGGTAAATGTGTTACTGTTACGATTGTACGGAAGACTGGAGGAAATTCTTTTTTGTTACGAACGCAGCCGAGTGTGGAGCGCAGTGGTTGGTGTCGTGTAAATGTCTTCGTTTGTTACCTTAAACATAATATAATAACGTGACTTTACTATTTGCTACGATAGGAACGTAGCTAAAGACCAGGCACAAATCCTAAGCCCTATCTCCTAGCCCTCCTATCCTAGCTACTGAAAAATTCAAAGAGAAACACAAAATTAAAAAAATTGAGATACCTCCACAACCCAGTGGTTGTGGAGGTCAGATAGGCAGTAGCTCCATGTAAAACATTGTTATTAAGCTGCACCCGGTTAGACTGGAAGCAGACCTCAACATAGTTGGGAAAAGGCTAAGCAGATGATGATGTGTACTATATTGTAAGTGTATGCCTAGAAAAAAACAGATGAACATACCATCACGCCTGTATTCCCCGATGGGTTAGGCAGAAGTGCAACAATGTACCCCCACAGTTCGCCGGTATGTTTAGGTCCCATGTAATACGGGGCGAGCCTATTGCCATTAACCGGACACAAATCCTAACTCCGAGCTGCTACTGAGAATTTCATAGAAAAACTCAATAACACTTTTTGCTCGACCTGGGAATCGAACCCAAGACCTCTAGCGTAGCAGTCGCCCTTAGGACCACTAGGCCAACGAGGTAGTAAAAACAGGTGAAAATTAAAAAAAAACGGGAATCCCACCAAAATATATTCTTTTTGCAAAATAATTATTAATTAGCTAACTTCCACTATGAGATGAACTTCAATGTCTCACGAAGCCGAACATAAAGTCAAAAAGCCAAATTCATAAAATGTAAATACAAAAGCGACTGATGCTTCAAAATACGACAAAAAAGTATCAAGAACTTTGATCTTTTCGCATTTTTAAATCGACCACGCCCACCTTTTTAGTAGACGGTATGCAAAAGAAACCAAATTAGTAAGACCTCTTCGTTTTACTCAAATACAGCGGAGTTTCCTGAAATTGTATGTTCTAAGAGGGGAAGAAAAGGTCTTTCAGCCTGGTCAAAGGGGTCATAATTGGCAAGCCTCGTTAATATATTTTTTAATAAGCCTACAAAGTTTTATGATTATTTTATGAAAACGTTTCTTTGTTAATATTAAAGCAATCCTGGTTTTGTTTTGTTAATTTTTTCTGGCACATTTTTAATGTAGTTTCGCAAAAGCGTCGGAGATCATAAGGATTCTATAGGTAACGTCATTTTTGTCTCATAAAATGTACTATTCATTATTTATTACTAATTATTGTTAAACTTACACAATACTCTTCTCTTAAGACAAAGTTGAGTTTTATGTACTTACTAGCTTTTAGCAGTAAATGTACCTATGTATACCCACAGTTCGCCGGTATGTTTTAGGTCCAATGTAATAGGGGGCGAGCCTATTGCCATAAAATGGGCACAAATCCTAACTCCGAGCTACTACTGAGAATTTCATAGAAAAACCCAATAACACCTTTTGCTCGACTTGGGAATTGAACCCAAGACCTCTAGAGTAGCAGTCGCGCTTAGGACCACTAGGCTAACCTGTCATTTCCATTAATGAAATTCGTTACATGAACTTACGACCCGTTTCTATTGTGATTGGTTGGTTTAAATCATCAACTGCCCATCGAATTACTTGGGTTTAAACTTGGTAATTTGATAATTTTTGTTACATAAAAAAAATCAGGTGACATATTTCATTAATTTTCATTAACAAGTACATTTTTTAACGCTGTCAGTCAAAAGTATAAAATATTGAGAACATTTAAATTTTATTGACATGTGCTAAAACTCTGATCAATAAATTGATGTCAAAGATTTAAGTGACGTCAATGACTACGTCTAATAATAAATAAAATTTTGATTTTCTTTTTCTTTTTTCAAAATCTTACAAAAAGAGAGAACGAATGAACTCTACGTGAGTAACATACAAAGATTTAAAAATTCTAGAACTTACTAAATAGACTGATACTATAAAACGTATACGTGGTACTGCGAACAATCTATTAAAAATCTACTTTCCCATATCATTCACTGGCCACTTCATACCCAGCTAATTCCACATACAAAAAAGTAAAACCATTTCATTATTCAAACTTTTTAGAACATCCATTTTGTTATGAAAAGCGAATGACATGAAAGGACCAATCCGCTAAGTAGCCTGCGCGGATCAAAGGGTCAATTGTCCGAAGGGATATGCTTTCCAATCAATTTATCATCTTTGATCTTCATATTTGATCTGAAAATTACAGGGCAGTTTTTCTGAATATGTGTATGTAGAATTTTATCAAAGACTTTCGTAGGCAGGTAAGTACTTATTATAATAAAATATCTAATGCTTTCAATTTTGTTAAAATTTGTGTATGGGAGTTTTCTGTTAATTGAACATTTTGATTGCGATGGCCTATCTGTTTATTATCATTCATCATCTTTCAACTATGTTAGGGTCGGCTTCCAATCTAACCAGATGAAGCTTAATAATAGAATTTGTATGAAGCGACTCCCTATCTGACCTTCACAACCCAGTCACTGGTTAGCACGTTACGCTTTGGTAAGAGTACCATGAGAAACCATTTTTGGAATATTGCTACAAACTGAAATTGAAAATGTTTATCTGAATAAATTAGGTTAAGAATTACAGAAAAGCTGTTTGTCAGATTTTCTGGCTTCTGATCACTATGAGCAGAAGTAGGTATTTTCGTAATCTTGTTCTGCAGTAAAAATCTCTCTCCGGGAATTCTGGTAAACTAAGCTGTCGTCAGCAGGACTGGTCATCGTGGCTATCTTTAGGAGAGTCCTATGTCCAGCACTGGACGTTGTTTGGCTGATAGGATGATGATGATCTGTCATCTCATTTAACGGTAAAAAACAGTTCACTTCAACTAAGTTCACTTCAAGAAGGGGTCTTCTACAGGATAGCACTGCAGGTGGGATGACAGCACCCACAGAGATTTCTACATAATAGACACGTTTCTTCTACAATATGGAAGATGATTATATAATATTTATGATTTTTTTATGACATTACATACCATCACGCGTGTATTCCCCGAAGAGTTAGGCAGAGGTGTACCGTATACCCCACAGTTTGCCGGTATGTTTAGGTCCCATGTAATAAGGGGCGAGCCTATTGCCATTAACCGGGCACAAATCCAAACTCCAAGCTGCTACTGAGAATTTCATAGCAAAACTCAATAACAGTTTTTGCTCGACCTGGGAATCGAACCCGAGACCTCTAGCGTAGCAGTCGCGCTTAGGACCATTAGGCTAATGAGGCAAAAATTTTATGATTAAAGTGTAAAAAAAATAAAAAAGAAGGGTCACTGCAATGCTTTTTTTAAGTAATGTTGATTTAAAACAATAATTTTAATTAAAAATGACTTGAAACAATTGATGAAAATGTTTTAATTTTTTATAAATTTGTGGGTATGGAATTATTTAAATTTAAAACAAAAATAAAAATATGTCATGTTGTCTATTTTCATTTCTTATAGAGAACTAGATATAAAACACATCACCGCATTATAACGGCACAGCGAGCGATTGGAGCTGCGGTGTCGCGTGTACGCCGACACATCACAGACTGCAGGCAATTTCCGGCAATGTCACAAAGCTGACACTTGGACTTGTACTGAACTATAGAACATAGGAATGTGTCTGCAGTTAACTGGTTATATTTTTAAACTACTATTTCATTGGTTTCAATTTTGTTTTTGCGTAGCCGTCTTTTTTTAAATTTAATTTTCTAAAATAAAATGAGCTTAAGTTACTCCCTATAACATTAGCTATCTGCGAGTAAAAGTCCCGCCAAAATCGGTTCAGCTGTTTCTGAGATTAGCCGGAACAAACAGATAGACAGACAAAAATTTAAAAAATATATTTTTGAAGATAGTATCGTATATACTTTCATATGCATTTAGTGAAAATCTTCTAACTTGGAATTAAAAACAGACACTTCATTTTTATTTATTTGTATAGATTATCGTGTTTATTAGATTGTTAGTAAGTATGTACCCTGTATGTGTAGAAAATAACTTGTGGTTGAATTTCGGTTTAATTGGACAAAATAATCTTTTTCTAAGCGTTTCGACGACAAACTGTAATATAGGTATTAAATTGTTATGGCCAGAATTTGGTCACTTTGACTGCGTTGTCGGTGGCAGCCATTAAATCTACAAACAAAATAGGACAAAGTAGTTAGTCGCATTTACATAATGATGCTGATGTTGACAGCTTTCGATTAATTTACCTGGAACACTCACTAAACTGAATTTTTTGACCAGTGTCGGTAAAAAAACCTAAAGTTGAGAAGTAATTGACACCCATCAAAACAAGGCAATGATTGGTAAACAGAATGCTTATACTATGGTCATAGTACTGCCTATTTAAGCTGCGTTAAATACTGCTTAATTATGAACAGATCTCTTAAAAAAATGCCAAATTAAATGAATTTGACGAGCGCTCCCTTGAGACCGATATAAAACCATACAAAATTCATAACAAAAAAACGAACACTTTGACAAATTAAAATGTCGCGCATAAAGGCCTTTTACACCCCTCCCAATTTGAATATTCTTGTTCACAAAAAATTGCGCGAAACCCCATCCCATACAAATAGCTACGATTTATAAAGGAGTGACCATAAAATATAAGAAATTACCGCCCTTGGATGTGGCACAGAGCCGCTTGGTATTCATAAAAGAAGGATATTATAAGGATATTTATGTGATATCGTCAAAATATTTATTATTGTCCGGTAGCCCTATAGCCCTTTGTGACGGCGTGGGGAAAAAAATCGAGGGTGTGAACGAAAGTAAGGGATGGGATTTCGTTTTATCGATGCAACAAGACTGTCGATGAAATCATTTGGGAGAACTTAGAAAGGTTTTTAGGTGTATTGCATGCTTTGTGAACCCAAAAACGGTGGTCTATCTTGACGAGTCGTCTTATTCTTGGTTGGTGGTTTCTTGCTCTTGTAAAAACGTCCTAAACTTAGGTGGAAGTAACACTTACATTGCTTTAACATTGAATTCGTTGGCGATATCAATAACGTTTCGAACTGTAGCATGTATGTTGCATTAATTAGTGAGATTGGTTCTTCAACTATGCTAGCACGCTATTTTGGTATATACCAAGAATAGCGAAATAATTCCCATTGCAAATATACGAGTCATTGATAATCATGGATGTTTTATTATTCCTACATTTATATAAATTTCTTTCACAAATATCGAGCTCCCTTAATATTTTATCGACATCAACCCATCCTTAGAACAACAGCGTTATGAAATATGTGATTCCTTATACAAGAGAAGTCCTTTATGCATCCTCTGGGACCTGCTGGTCAAGGAGGTTATCACAAGTGGCCGGCGGCGTATGAAAAATTTATGTCTCAATATACTACAATGTTCGGTTAGGATCGTGTGTTGCATTATACGGAATCTCGAGGGAAAGTCCACAGAATAGACTGGAGAGATACTACTGTGAAATTGGTATTTTTAAATTTTAAGGCAAGACACTGTTAAAGAAAGATTTGTTTTGAGGCGTTTGGTGTTGGATTTCATTAGTTTTTCTGGGGATTTGCGACCCATACTAACACATATCATATTTAATTAGAAGTACTCGTTTTCAGCATAACGTTGTAATTGTTTTAAAGAATGTCATATCAACGCTAACGTTTATACCATCACGCCTTTATTCCCCGAACGGTTAGGCAGAGGTGTAACAATGTACCACCCACAGTTCGCCGGTATGTTTAGGTCCCATGTAATAAGGGGCGAGCCTACTGCCATTAACCGGGCACAAATCCAAACTCTGAGCTGCTACTGAAAATTTCATAGAAAAACCCAATAACACTTTTTGCTCGACCTACTTTATAAGTAAGGCTAATAATATTAAACTAAAATTCGACATACAATAGTCAAAATGCAAAAAAAAAATTAACACAAAATGGATAATCATATTTTACATTTGTAAATCGACGCGTTCCGAATACTTTTATGTTGGTGCTTTTAACAAGAATTTTACATAGTTTAAAAATTGAAAAGTATTCAAAATATTCTAAAAACATAATGAAATACCATCACGCCTGTATTCCCCGAAGGGTTAGGCAGAGGTGTAACAATGTACACCCACAGTTCGCCGGTATGTTTAGGTCCCATGTAATAGGGGGCGAGCCTATTGCCATTAACCGGGCCCAAATCCTAACTCCGAGCTGCTACTGAGAATTTCATAGAAAAACACAATAACACTTATTGCTCGACCTGGGAATCGAACCCAAGACCTCTAGCGTAGCAGTCGCACTTAGGACCACTAGGCTAACGAGGCAGTTGTTGGTTGGTCGAGGCAAATGTAGACCGACAAAGACAAGACAAGAGACAAAACAAATCACTCCCACCCTATAAATCATTTCGCAAACCAAAATCAAAGTGAAATAGACTTTCATTAAAACTTTGTAGCGATTGCTTTCAGAGATAGTATTAATATTATCATTAGCAGTAAGTGGGTAGGCGACAGAAGAATTGCAAGTCATCATAAACCATTTAACCAGACCCCTCAGATCTTTTGCTCCAGTATAAAACTGTACGAGAAAAACTAAAGTCATGGCTTCTTAAAGGGTAAGTAAGAGTGGTTTTTACAAGAATATAAGATGGAAAAGGACTCAGTTGACATGTGACGTTGATTTACTATTGTCCCTTGGGATGTGCCGACGTCATTCCAGTTGACGATATCGATATTATTACTGGTTAATTATCGATATGGAGAAGGCTATGTGGTTTAATTATAGAGCTTTGGCATTTGAGCCTGTAGAGTATTCAAGATAGCTGGTGATTTTATTCAATACTTGCTTCTGCCCGCGACTTCGTCCGCGTTAAATTTCATGTCATTATTATCCCACGAGAACGTTATATTTTTCCGGGATAAAAATGTAGTATCCTATGTGTTATTCCACACTACAATCATTCAAATTTCATATAAATTCGGTCAGTCGTAAACGTAAAGAGTAACAAACGTCCATCTATCCTCACAAACTTTCGCATTTAATTCTTTCTATATGTATTCTTAGGTGATAACTAATTGAGATCATTAGGGAGGGAGGGATGTTTAGGTCCCATGTAATAGGGGGCGAGCCTATTGCCATTAACCGGGTACAAATCCTAACTCCGAGCTGCTGCTGAGAATTTCTTAGAAAAACCCAATAACACCCGCTCGACCCGGGAATCGAATCCAAGACCTCTAGCGTAGCAGTCGGGCGTAGGACCACTTGGCTGACGAGGCAGTTATATAGGTAGCAATAATAATGTAAACCTGAATTGGATATCATGACGTAACATCTGGACAGCTGTCACCCATTTTTGTATATTTTTCTTCCCTTCCCAATCTTATTTTTTTACTGTCACCTGTCGCCGAAGCCTTTGATAACAGCTTAATATCTTTAACGAGGCCATTCAAGCCAACATTGGGTGGTCCCAATCCAATATCATGTATATTCGAATTTCAATAACCCAACTTAACTTTGCTAATCAAAAGTTTGTTGAATAGACTTTATGTATAGGCAGTAAGGTTGATATTTCGCTGATTATTGTAAGTGTCGGGTAAATGTTATATTGGTATAAAATTGTTGACAAAAGAATCGGTGTGTCATCTTATGATATCTTTCAATTTCGTTTTAATTTTGTCTCCATACAAAAATATGAATGTTTATTGAAATGACAAAGAAGATGTTCGATCACTTTACCTTATTTTGAGATAAAAAGAACAAGTTTTTTTTTTCATCGGAATAGGGAGGGATATTAGTAGATGTATCCACCATTTAAAATTTTATTTCTAGCAATGGTCTAGTAGGTACTACATAAATTTACAATATCTCAGTCTTGTATCAACGCGATGTATGACGTAAGTCGTTATGTCTTAGTAAGTACATAATGAAAGACATACCTAGTAGTAGTAGTAGTTCCTAGAAAAAGGCTTCGGCAAAATCCCAAAGAAATACAATAATAATTTACAACCAAAATACCCATAAAATAAGTGCTATTATGCAAATCATTCTCACCCTTGCAACCTTAAAAAAAATATCTCACTCGATTCCATACATCACAAACTTGATAAATCACATTTCTCAAGTTGCAAGCGATGAAGTTAGCAAGCAGCAAGGGTTGTTGATACGTAGCAGGTGCGACCATCGATCAACGTCGACTGCCCGTGACAATTTGACGTATGAGACAATCCGGACGATTCAAAATGGCGGGGACGCGTAAACTGTTTTGTTGTGAGTTTACATGGAGATTTTTATGGCAAGGATTAGGATTATATTAAAAAATATTTGATGAGTGAAGTCATATTGTGTTTCCTAAAAATAATAACAAAAATATGACCTATATATAGTAAAAAGACGTAAATTAAGAAAGTGAAAATAAAGTTACTCTAGACAAAACAAAAAATAGTTTCTTTGTAATTTTACGGCTCACCTGATTTGGTGACTGCCATCTATAGATATTTTCAGCTCCAAAGGTCTCGTTGAAGCGTTAGCTGAAACATATCAACCTAGCAACGCTAAATAGATATGGGGGTTTTTTTTTTTTTTTTGGTGGGTGGGAAATCATCAAATAACTTCTCCCGCCCTGGGCGGGGCGGGAGGGAGTGTCAGACTTTTACTGACTAAAACCCACCCATGTTCCTTCTTGTGCCCTTTGCGTTCCGGGGGCGCGGTATCTCTTGCGAACAACCCGCAGCCCCGGCAGGCATCGGCCCTCAGTGGCCCCTTCCTTTTGCTGACATCTCTTTGAGGCGCGCGTGGAACACGAACGCGCCGTCGACACGGCCTGTCGTTATGCAACGTAAGGACGGTGAGCTACCCATTGCTCACCGTCCACAGGCCAGTATCTACGGTGGCCGGGAGTCGTCTCGCGGCTCCCGACGTCCGGAGCGTCTACCGCGGCGGCTGGGACGGGAGAACCGCTGTCTCAACCGTCCCGCCGCCTCCTTCTCAAGCATTACTGCCTCGCAGAAGGAGGCGACTGCATCCCATTCCCTCTCGCTCCGGACCATGGCTTGCACCAGGGCCGGACGCGAGAGTTCGCTGCCGCCGATGGCCGCCACGAGGACTCGGCGATGCTCCGCCCAAGCGGGGCATATCGCCACGGTGTGCTCCACCGTGTCCTCGGGGCGATCCACACAATGGAGATATGGGGGTAGTACTTCTAATTGAGAAAGTAGCCGCAAAATATTAGGCATGAAGTAAAAACCCATTTGGTGACGCTTTAGCAATGGCACAAATAAAGCTTTGCTCGTCCTTCAAACAAAAAAAAAAGACCTAATTAAAATAATAACTAACACCTTGTCAACGTTTTATCCGGTTTTTTTAACTCCTAACACATAAAAGGAAATGTTCGCCTCGAAATAAATAATTGTCCATATTTGGAAAGTTGTCAATGATGTCTTATCTATTAAATAATAGTTAAGAGGTGTGTCAATGTATTTATGTAGATAATTCATTTGATGAGTATGACCTTGGTCATAAAAAAATAGGGAAAATCCAAAAACTTTAGTCACGACAGCCATAAATGCTTTGTTAATCATTGTAGAGATGTTTTAAATTTAAATTTGTTTGTGCATATAACGAAACTAGCTAAACCTGACCACGGTTCGCTGTGGCTATGTATGATTTAAAAACAAAAGTTTATCGTAACAGTCTTCTCTTAAAATGCAATGTTGTGTAATTTCAGGTCAATCCTTCGACTGCCCTCTGAGTTTTTGCGGACACGGAAGCCAAATTATTAAATACAACATATTTAAAAATACCTGTTATCGATTCAGTATCTAAGTCTGAGCAAACTATTTTCAGGGTGTGCTTTTAACGTTACACGTTGTATTAAGTTTGTTTTGAAATATTTGGCGTGTTCTTTCAAGTGGCACGATTTTATACAATTTTTTATTGTATTCTACTTCGTTAATAGTAAAAAAATAACAAAATCTAATCTAATCTCACTTGTTTATAAGTCTATAAATAAACTTTAATGACTTTAAACTTTAATGACACGGATCACCAACACACAAAAAATAAAGAAATACCAAAATCCATAAAACGCATCTTACAAATTCACTACATGTAAACCCATTTCAATTTAACTTTGACAATTTACATCCCAAATAGATGCGAGGTGTCATGTTGGGGGTCGATCAAAATTTCAAATAGACTTTGTAAGTGGATTTTTAGGGGTAGAAGTACAAGTGGTGTAACTGAGGAGAAAATTGATGCTGTCAAAGGAGGCTTATTCAATTTGCGGCTTATTAATCAACTCGAGGGCGTCAATTACTTGCAGGACGCGGCTTTTGTTTTGTTAATGAATTCTTAAGTGATTTAGTGAATATTTCTTCGGCTTCAATATTGTACGTCAAAGGTTTTTGATGTATATTTTCTTGGATATTTTTTGGGTTGATGGTTATTTGAACATCAGTAATTTGAAGGATGTATCTCCAAGTAAGATGAGACAAAATCCGTATCTGCGGAGCAACTATACCGATTTTAGGATCGCATTCAGTCTAAACTTGTTAAAAATGCTTTTAATCTAGAATTTTTTAGTCATTATTTGTCGCTGAGTTGAGATTGCGACTAGATTTTGCCTTCAGACTAAATAAATGAAATTGGAAGTACAGGGTTTCAGAAAATTTATTTTTTAGGTAGCTTATCTATATTTCTATCTAGCTTGTGTAGTCTCACAGCTAAGCAAATACCTCTTTCTCTTTTTTTCGAAATACGCCTCTGGTCTGATATTGTATGCCAGTTCTTTTAGTATGCCAGTTCTTTTAGTATGCCGGGGCTGCGGGTTGTTCGCAAGAGATACCGTGCCCCCGGAACGCAAAGGGCACAAGAAGGAACATGGGTGGGTTTTAGTCAGTAAAAGTCTGACACTCCCTCCCGTCCCGCCCAGGGCGGGAGAAGTTATTTGATGATTTCCCACCCACCAAAAAAAAAAAAAAAAAAAGTTCTTTTAGTAAAAGTCAACTTTGTCCATGTACGTTATGCGCTAAGCTTTTACGAAAAAGCTCAAACAACAAAACTAATAATTTTCCGCAAACAGTCCGCTCCACAATCAATTTTTTTGTCTCCACAAAAAGACAATAACCAAAAACTGCTTATCAAGGATAGCATCGTCAATTGAAAAAAAAACCTATTGATCTCTATAATCGAAATGTCATCGGTGCTCCGCCGAAAGCAATTTAGCCGATTGGGGGCCATTATTATGTATAATCACGTTCCCAACTCGCCATTCGTATTGTCATCGTAAGGAATTATGCAATCGTCTCGATGTCGATCGATTTGAACGAGCTTCGATTCGATTACAGGCGACAGATGTCGGTGAACGTGACGAATTTCGACTAAACGATTATTCGATTAAAACATCTTACATCCGTCACTGTTTTTACTTAAATTTCAACTTTGTCACTCTGGTTTTGAGTTGGTTTTCGTGTGTGGGTAGTTTGTTAGTGTTTTCGTTGGGGTTTCGTATTGGTAATCAGTCGGTGACCGCAAATTGTTGTCCCTCGATCAGACGTTGCCAGGAAATTACAATTTCGATTTTTATTTCACGAGCTCATGTAGACAACTGAATATTTTTAGATAAAAATTACTTACTGTCTCGGTAGCCTAGTGGTCCTAAGCGCTATTGCTACGCTTTGACGTCTTGGGTTCGATTCCCAGATCGAGCATAAAGTGTTACTGAGTTTTTCTATGAAATTATTAGTAGCAGCTCGGAGTTAGGATTTGTGCCCGGTTAATAGCAATAGGCTCGCCCCGTATTACATGGGACCTAAACATACCGGCGAACTGTGGGTGTACATTGTTACACTTCTGCCTAACCCTTCGGGGAATACAAGCGTGATGGTATGTTGGTAAAGTACTTTATTTAATCACCTCCTTATTTTATTAAAAAACATTGCCGACAACCGCCCTAAACATCGTATTAGGTAAAAAAAATATTTTTAGATCTTTTTATAAAAAAATCCTTTCATCATTATTTTAACTTTTTATGGGATCTGAAAGTTGTGAAACGAATATGTTACTTTAAAAAAAATATTAAAATCCTTATTATTTCGAACCTTGTACGTACAGACAGCGTCATCAATTGGTTACCCGTCTTTTATTAAAATTTGTTTGAAAAGAGGGTTATAGTAGTCGCTACGAGTCGTGAGCACAAATGTCAAGTTGATTTTTGGGTTTTTGGGTTCCTTTCGGGGTGTTTTGGGGCGCCGACGCTGCACGTGATCGGTCCGACAGACGAACTAATCGCGTGCAGCGTCAGCAGCCTAGAAAAACCAGAAAGGAATCTTAAAACACAAAAAATAACTTGACATTTATACTCACGACTTATGGTGACTACTATACCAGTTGATGACGATGTCTGTACACCGACTTTCAGAACTGCAAATCTCTCTATTCTGGAATCGATAATACGCTTCTTCACTGTACTTTTTTTCACTCCCGTGATCCTACCTTTTCTTCTGTCTGCCTCTCCATCCCAACCATAGAATTTAAATCAAGTCACAAAACTAAAAAAATATATTGATAATCCTTTTTATCTGTACCTTACATATACTACTAGAAGTATTGTTTTTGTGAATGTCATCGCGAGCAATGAAGGCCGGGCCGCAAACGTTCGCGGTTCCCTTTGTATTTAGCCGTTGAAATATCTGTCTAATGTACAAGAGGAAGCGATTTTATACCAATAGCCGACTGCAATTAGCTTTTTATCTTGAAAGAAGTTTTTAGTGGCCGTGATTTTATGGAACTAGATGCCGCAAAATGAATCCATTTGATTGAAAATTACTCGGAAGAAAGTGAAAAAAGGAGTCGTCAGCGTTGATATTTTTTATTTTACTTTCTATTCCATCCCATTTTCAACGAAGACAACAAAAAAAAACTATGTGAATCCGTCCACATTAAAGTTCTTTCTAATTGAGAACTTCGTCTAATTGTACTCGGCTACAAGATTACATTAGCTTATTTGAGATTTGAACGAAATTATGAAAACAATGTCTTGTTTTTCTGGTACTTACATAATATATTTTAGAAAAATCGACCTCTATTATCTACTTACTTACTACCACTGGATTAAATTACAAAACGTTTCTACAGGAACTTTATAAAAGTCAGTTTTTGGCGCAAGTAGATCTAAGTGTTTTTTTTTTTATTATAAAATCTATATAAAGTTCTCAATCTCAATCAGTTAATTCAGTTAATTTTGACCAGTGTAGATATTTAAGTTACTATCTACTTCAAATCAATATTACTTAATAATAAGCACAGATAAGATAATGGTTTTGGGTTATATTGTTATTTGCAGTAGAGAATTATCATTAGATCGCCGGAAGCTTACATTTTGCATCAACAATAATATTATTAGATCGTCAACGCGTGTGATATTGGTTTCAACGGTGCCTTCAGCGTTCTGTTAAAGTTATTGCTTTGTTGTTATTTCCTTGTTCTTGACGCTTTTAAACATTTCATTTTAGCGGATTTATTAAAAAAAATACAAATGTGAATACACATTAAAGATACGATTACTTTGAAGTTTGTTTTTCTTTTGTTTTCATTAACCATTAGTACTATTTTAATTCTAACATTTCCAGAATTTTAAGACGATGTCTAGGTGCAAAGAGACCGCGAACGACGATATAGCGCGATAGCGATCGAGGATATTGTGACAAATTTTATTTCAAGGTATGATGTATGTATAACAAGATGGCCGATGGGTTAAAGCACCCGTCTCTCCTCTTGTTATCTGTTCAATTGTATTTTAAAGCTAAAGAAATAATTTGCCTTTTTCTTCGAACTTGTTAATCCGAACTACTGTTACGATTATGAAAATACTTTTAATAATAGTAAGTTTTGTTATCTCTGAGTGCTATAGACCGAGTACCTATTTTTAAATAACAAAATAATTAGGGATCTAAATGAAATTCACGCGGACAAAGCATCGGACAAAAGCTATTAATTAGTATAAGTCTGAAATTCCCAATCTGCCCTAAGCAAGCATGGTGTTCAACACTCGTGCCTTATCTGTAAGAGAAGACTGAGAAGAAGCTTTTGCACTGCAAAAGGACTTATTACGTATGGGATGTAACATTTAAAATCGACATAAGGGTAGTTGCACCCTTACCTACCAAGATCATTAAAAAATCTTACCTTCCTTTAAAAAAACGCCTTTCATAAGAATAGATACGATGACACGCAGTAGCCAAATAAAAAAACCCAACAATACGAGTCAAATCGTCGTCCCACCATCACTCGAACAATTGTTCCGGATGTCGCATCACTATCTCATACGTCACTATTATCCTTGCAGACGAAAAAATATTTAAAAATATCCGATTTGGAATATCATCGTTGGATATACATCATCTTGTCATAACATTTCGGGGTCAAAGGAGAGGATCGTTTGATAAATTGCAGTTCAAATTTGGAATAATGTCTTTTTCACTATTCACCGCGAGGTGAATACTAGGATCTTATGACTGGCGGACGGGACGGCAGAGGATTATTTTTATCAATTGAATTTAATGGTTATCCAATCGAAATAAGGTATATATTTCAATGCCTGGTGCCGCCGGGGTCGAGTGTGTGACTGTTGAAATGGTAGCGGTGTTAAATAGATCTGTATTACTTAAGAAGGGTGATCTTTGTGATATATAATATTTGATGTTGTGAAATTCGTGGTTATTTGGGGGCAAAGTTGCTTGTCACTTTATGTCTATTTGAAGATTAGGTGTTCTTATGTCTAAGCCATTATTCAGTCCAAAATATTTAAGTATTTATCTCGTGATGGGCCAGTGTTTAATTCTCCTCCCACCGCTCAAGCATGAAGATGCTCCCATGCAATTGAACCTCGAGCTTTTCAGTTAGGTTTTTAAGCATTCTCCTTGATAGTCTGCTTCTACCACAGATAAAACTTTACAAATAAATAAAACAGAAGAGTCTGTTTGTAATGTCGAAAGAACAGTATTTTACAAAATAAATATGAATGTTCACGTGATTAAATTTTTATCTGTCCGTCTGTTATCCGACTAATCTCTGAAACAGCTGAAACGAGTTTGACGTGAGTTTCACTGGCAGATAGCTAGTGTTATAAGGAGAAACTTAGACTACTTTTATTTTAGAATAATAATTAGGATACCACGCAAAATCAACTCAATATTCATGCAAGTAAAGTCGCCAGAATAAGGCAGAAAAACACACAAAAAGCTAGACCACGATTGACCACCCAAATATGCTTGTCATTAGACAAGTAATCTAAGTTTAATATGTGTTCGGTTTCACGTCATTAGTGACGTCATTTGTCAGAGATACCATTACTTACTCTTCCATTGAAAGATTGATGACAAATTGTATGGACCAGTTGCTATAAGCCGGGATTAAGGATGTGCGTTGCGTTTTTTACCCTTAAAAAGTCGGCGGAATTACGTGGTGTGGTCTTTAGGTACAGAAGATCGCCTTGTACGTTACCTTACGCGTTGTAGAAAGTAACTAAAAGTTTAGTAATTCAGAGATAGTTAGTTGAATATAGGTATTTTTTTAATTATTATGATTATTACAAACGCGAAAGTTTGTGAGTATAGATGGATGGATGTTTGTTAATCTTTAACTCATAAACGGCTGAACGACATAAGCTAATTGGTACGCATATAGTCATTCACCTTGCACATAGGATATTTTCCTGTTTTCGTGTTTCCGTGGGATAATTTAGGACTTTGCCTTAATTCTGTAGTCCACGCTGACAATGTTCGTAGCAGACCAAAAATATCAGGGCAGATGCTTGCGTTGTTTTATGGTTAAAGTAATTTAAAGAGCGGAGAATAGTGACTGTCCATTGTTTTATGAATTAATTCAAAGTATTTTCATTTGTTTTGTTCCAGAGTTGCATTGTTTGTATAATAGTTGTTCTATTTTCAAATCGTAACTGAGATCTGCACCAACGTATTTCACCACACACCTTCGAACTACACTGGGTAAGTGTAGCGCTACCAAGAAGAACGGAAGGTACCGAAAGAAAGAAACAATTTAAAAATAAATATTTTGAACTACCAGAGTAATCCTTGTCCAAGACACACATAAAGGCAAGTCCACACCCTCACCCACGCAACCGCTAAACACATCGCGGCGCTCATTACAAACTAAAGCCCATACATCATCGTCAGAGCTGAATATATGCAAGTCATGCGCAGCCGTCATTGTGATGGGTAGTGTGGAGACGGGCTTAGGACCGCGGAACCTTTTACTTACCCAATGATAGGGATATGTGTGAAAGGTTTGTTTGTTTGTACGTATGACTTTTGAGTGATATGTACGGGGTGTAAAAAGGTACATAATGTAGCCGTTAACTTTCTAGCAAAATAAGTAACGTTGTGCGTAAAATAATATTGCTGGGAAAATACTGTTTTGATACCATAATATACCATCACGCCTATATTCCCAGAAGGGTTAGGCAAAGTTGTACCAATGTACACCCATAGTTCCTCATACTGCCTCGTTAGCCTAGTGGTCCTAAGCGCGACTGCTACGCTAGAGGTCTTGGGTTCGATTTCCAGGTCGAGCAAAAAGTATTATTGGGTCTATGAAATTCTCAGTAACAGCTCAGAATTTGGATTTGTGCCCGGTTAATGGCAAGAAACTCGCCCCCTATTACATGGGACCTGAACATACCGGCGAACTGTGGGTTTATATTGTTACACCTCTGCCAAACCCTTCGGGGATTACAGGCGTGATGGTGTGTTGATGGTGTTATTATAAACCACAATTTTTACATTTCACATTTCTAATAAATAGAAATGGTCACTTCACACATGGCATTAAGGATTTAGATATTAAACGAAGAGGAAATCCCGTCACTTACCGATTCGTTGCGCTTATCAAAGTTTAAGTTAAGACCTATGAATGAACTCTTAACAAGTTAGTTAAATAGTAGGTATTAAATTTATATGCTAGATAGACGGACAGGTGATTTGCGAAAAGCCGTCTTCAATGTAACATAAGTAGGTAGGTAGGACTTTCTGTTTAGTGCATGGACAAAAATAAGCAAAAAGAAAGTTAAGGAAGAACATAGTCATACAGAAAATATTTGAAACACACAATATAAAAAATTAATGCAAGGAATATTATTATTTATTAGTTAAAAATAAAAACAAGCTTATAAATATTGCCAGACTGAAGACTCTCGTATTTCTTCTAAGATGTAATATTGGTCTGTACTTACGGAATGACTAAATCCCTTTGCATTAAAATTAGAACTTCGTCGATAGATTACACTTATTTGTGTGAAAGGTCTATCAACTCATCTGCATTTAAGACATTTTTTTATTCCAAATACGATAACTATTACAACCCTTCCTTTTTTTTTATATCACATTTACATAGTCATTTATTTCAATCATAAAACCTACTTAAATAATAATTAGATTACAAACTACATACATACCATCATGCCTGTATTCCCCGAAGGGTTAGGCAGAGGTGTACCAAAGTACACCCACAATGCACCGGTATGTTTTAGGTCCCATGTAATAGGGGGAGATCGTATTGCCATTAACCGGGTACAAATCCTAACTGCTAATGAGAAATTCCTGGGAATCTAACCCAGGACCCCATGCTCATTAGTCTTGCTTGCGACCACAAGACCAACGGATCAGTTCACTATATATAAACTATATACAGTTTATATATAAAATAACTTACTACCCTTCCTCATCTCAACTATAACAGAATCAAAATCTTTATCTTTCTCTTCTTAAAATTTTCATAACTAATGGTAAGTTCAGATCATTACCAACCAACCATAATTAAAAGGACAATCTCGGAATATTCTACGATATCTCAAGAAAGTCCTGCGTCATCGTCTGATGTTCTCGCGGTCATGAAATATGTATAGGTATGAAAGGGAGACTCATGGATCTGTGATTGTCGTTATTTTTTTTTGGTTTGATATTGGTTTTATTTATTTATTGAAACTTTAGACAACAGAAAGTACAAAGGAAAGTATACAACTGTGTTACCAACCATTTCCTTTTTATTGCTAGCCTGTAACTATTCTACTCCTGGCCAATTCCATTCCATCCACTTCTGCCTTTTCTCATCTCGCCAATTCCAGAAGAAGTAATCCAAGGCGACCTTCCATCTTCTCCTCCGTCTGCCACGACCCAGCCTAATAGTATAAGGACTCCAGTCTCATAATATGCAGGTCTGATGCAATTAATTATATTATTATAACTAGCCTGGTAAGCCCCACTGCTGGGCCAAGGCCTTGCTCTATTTTTTTCTATCTATCACAATTTTGAACTACGTCTTTTCAATTCTCAAGGAAGCTGACCAAGTCGTCCCGCCGTCTCCTTCGTGATCTGCCACATCCCCGCGTATAAGTTTCCCTCCCCAAGTCCTATTAAAATCTTGACGAATCCCATGGGAACCATTAAGAGATAACCTTAGTCAACCTTTTACACCTCTGGCTATTGTAATGTGCAGCCGTCAAACGCAGTTGTGCCGCGGTCAACAGCTTCAGCTACCACCATTAAAATCTTTTGATGCTCTCGATAAATATGAATCTGATTGGCATTGATACGAACGGCTTCCATTTGGAAGTTCATTAGAGAAGATGGCTGATAGGCGGACGAAAAACTGTGGAGAGGGCTTTGTAGGGTATAATTTTTAGGTTATTGAATGGAGACAGTACTTAATTTATTTTTGTTTAGGGATAGATATTTTTCCACATCAGAAGGTTAACTTTTGGAAATGTTAGTTTTTTAGAGCGATAAATATGTTATTGTCAGTAATATCGTGACATTTAAATTTGCTATTTTGGTTGATGCTATTATTTTTAACACATTGGTTGTTACCTCTTTGATGCTAAGTGATAATACCACATTAGTGAAGGCTTGCTTAACAAAAACCTATACACTAGGGTTTTCTCTTATGGGGAAACACAGAGATCTTATCCTATAAGCCTCCCAAAAAATATTTTAATCGAGTCGTCTCCACGCCTCTCAACGACCATCACGGGACCCCATTAGCAGCCAGCACCCTCGCGATTGACGATTCAGTCTTTTGTGGTCAATTTTTTCCACGCCTGTCGTTAATGGAGATTTCTTCGATATGCGCGGCGTATGTCAAACATGCGCGCGCATATTGTCAAATCACTGCGATCAAACGGTGCGCCGGAGTCGATAGAAGGTGGTTTAAAAAGAGGCGCGTCAAAAAGCTTGGAGTGTCCTGTCAATACACGGCACGATTATTGAAAATGTGAACTGTGGTGGGAAAAGGTTGAAAAGTTAATATGTTGCGGTTGTATTTGATTTTGGTAGTTGATTGAATTGTCTGAAACACACATACCATCACGCCTATATTCCCCGAAGGGTTAGGCAGAGGTGTAACAATGTACACCCACAGTTCGCCGGTATGTTTAGGTCCCATGTAATAGGGGGCGAGCCTATTGACTATTGATTGTCTGAAAGTTGCATTAAAATCATTCGAGGTAAAATAAATGACATAAACTGTCAAGAGAACGCTACTAATAATTGAGTTTTGAATTTATTTTTTTTTTACTTTTTTCTACACTATGAATTTCTCCTGTGTCATGAGTGTGTTTACAAACATATACAACTTACATACACAAACAGGCAGACCCGAAACAACTATCTATAGGTTATACAAATATTTGTTCCGTGCGGGAATCGAACCCGCGACATGCAGCGCAATTGCTCAGCCACAGCGCCAACTGTGCCGGATATATTATAGGATGTTTTTAACTAACTTCTGCCAGCTCCTTAATCCGCGTAAAGGTCAAGTACCTATACCATAAAACATACTCTATGGCACTAGGCAGTACTCTAGTTTTAAAAAAAGAAAAAAAATATAATACAAACAAAAAACATCTTTATTATTTTAGTTCAGATTATTTATATTATTCTTATTGTTATTATTAATTTACAGACACCTACCAGCTCTTTTAAAAACAAAGAACATTATTAATACAGGTAATGTAATAACAATAAAATTCTACCTAGAAATACTTACATTTTAAATAATTCAAGTGCCTAACATGTGAATCTAAATACATGAATATTTAGATTTAGTTATCCTAATGCAGACTAGCCAAGTACGCAGGAGATATTATAGTGCACAAGCGTGTGCGCAAACACAGGTACACTCCCTCTCCCCTAACTATCATAGTCCGATAGGACGGCAATCCGACACAACCGGGGTGAGATCAGGGGCAGGGCCGACGGCTTTACGGGCTTTCCGAGACACGGAATGTACTCATAACTTGAGTTTGAACTAAACACGTAGACTTTGACACTCAACGTGTGTACTTGTGCAAAAACAAAGACACAATCGTCTTACAACACATGAAATGTAATAGACATTTCGCAAAATACCTTATTTCGCACTATACACAAATTAAGCGCGTTATTAGGTGGAACGGTGTTACGTCCCATTGACATTATGACGTGTTTTAATTCCGCAGGTACAGACAAGCGCACGTTAGTAATAACACTTGATAGAAAAATAAAAATGAACTAGCTAGTACCCGCGACTTCGTCCGCGTTAAATTTGATATGTTATCCCACGGGAACTGTACATTTTTCCGGGGTAAACAGTCCTATAGATAAAATTTATTTTCAGATAAAAAGTCCTATAGTCCTGTAGTCTCTCCGAGCCAAGTTTCATCTAGATTCGTTTAGCCGTTTAAGCGTGACACAGTAACATACATCCATCCATCCTCATAAACATTCGCATTTTTATTATTAGTAGGATTAGTAGGATGATGATGAATATACAATAAAATCATTAATGGACGATAAAATGCTGAGATAGGTTGCTGCAATTGACAATGAAATTCATGCTACCACTGATTATAAATGCAAAAGATTGTTTGTTATTCAATCACTCCAGAATGGCTAAAAATCAGGATGAAATTTGTCACAGGCATTTATTTAATCTGGAACAGCACATAGGCTAACTACTCCCTTTATTGTGTTCCCGAGGGATAATTTAGGACCTTACCTCAATTTCGAAATCTGTGCAGACAAAGTCTAGTTTGATAATAATTTCTAACATTATGTGAAAACCAATAATCATTAGCTGATTCAATGTCATCATCATCTGCTTAGCCTTTTCCCAAGTATGTTGGGGTCGGCTTCCAGGCTAACTGGATGCGGCAGAATACCAGTGTTTTACATGAAGCGACTGCCTATCAGATCTCTAAAACCCAGTTAATGGGCAACACGGTACCTCTTGGTTAGACTGGTTGTCAAGCTTCTGACTATCCGTAACGACTGTCAAAGATCTACGAATGACAGCCAGGACCAACAGCATTACGTGCTTTTCGAGACACGGGGGTGTCTTACCACCAACTTTCGAACTCCGGGCTGCTACTGAGCTGTTTCTATTGGAAAAAAACAATAACACTTTTTGCTCGACCTGGGAATCGAACCCGGGACCCCATGCTCATCAGTCGCGCTTGCGTCCACGAGACCAACGGGGCAGTTTTAGCTGATTCAATGTAATAATTTAAAAATATTTAATATTTTTACAAAATGTTGCATCCTTCAACAAATCTTCTTTTTCTTTTTTCCAAATAACTGCCTTCCAGCTACAAAAATCACACACTAACTAAGTGGAACTATTAACATGAACATGCCGCCGACTGTACGTAGCAAGCGAAGTGGATTCGACACGCGACCGACGAATCGCTAATTCATTTGGAAAGGTGACTTGTCATTTGATGGCGTCATTCTGTAGTGTGTGAAGATGGATTGGTATTTTGAGTTTAAGTCCTGAATTAGTTAGGCATCTGGTAGCGTTTATTTTCTGATTCATCTTGTTGGCATTTCTCTGACTTCTGCATTGTATCCTTTTCTTCAACATGGTTTATGTGGGAGATAAGCAAATAGATGTAGGTAATGTAGGATGTATGAACTCCCCAAGATACTTTTAACTATTTTTTATGTTGTTATATTAAGATGATTCCATATGTACTTCATATGAAAAATGTCCGTTAGCCCACGAGGGCAAAGAATGAAGTCTTACGTTATTTTAAAACAGAGTATTTTTCTTTACTTTTCATTTTAATAAGGTTGAATATGGCTAAACTAGGCAGTTTTTACAGTACTTAAATACGAGCAAGTACTTTAAGCTCGACGACCATTTCCACCCGTGTTTTGCTGAAAAAAGTTCGCGTACTTAATGTTTTAGTACTTTAATTGACTACTAATATACCATCACGCCTGTATTCGCCGAAGGGTTAGGCAGAGGTGTACCAATGTACTCCCACAGCTCGCCGGTACGTTATAGGTGCCATGTAATAGGGGGCGAGCTTATTGCCATTAGCCGGGCACAAATCCTAACTCTGAGCTGCTACTGAGAAACTCCTAATGGAAAAACCCTATAACACTTTAATCGACCTGGAAATCGAACCCAGGACATATTAAAAAGAAGAATATGTATTTTTTCTAAATAAAGGTACCTAATTAGTCCAACCCAATTACACCACAAAACCTTAAATCGATACAAGTCAAATTCAAAACCAAAACTCATTTACCAATACACCCGATACAATTTTGATAGGTGCGGTTCACACGGCCGACTCGACACCTCCGCTTTATGAATAATCGAAACGCGCGAACTTGCCCGCGGTCATGTGTACATAGCCTATGAATAGTGGAACAGCAGGTGTGAGCTGTGTTTCCCTTCATGTTTATTTTTGATAAAACTACGTTGTTTTTAGGGTTTAGTGCAGACTGTATTTTGGGGTTAATAGGATTAAAATTGCTGTCCTGAGTCTTGGTTGAAGCGATGGGGAGGGGGGGGGGGGGGGGGAATTTTGTACTTGATTTCTAATTATATTGTTTTCTTCTGATGAAATCCTGATGTCTCATGAGAAATGAGCTTTTCGCTCATTGTTATGCTAACATTAAAACGTAGCTTTATTTGATATTGATTTTGAAGGAGATGAAATTATTAAAAAAAAGTTTATCGATCTTGTCATGCCAATACAATTATCCTATACCTAATATACCTTAATTAATATGAAAACATTTAAACTTTCTTTCACTATAAATATAATTATAATATTTTATATTTTTACTCGATATTGATTTTAACACTACTTTTCTTTTACTATTTAAATCTGTAAATTTTTATATTTACACAATTTGAATTCATTTACATTGTTTGCATGAATTTCATAATTTTCAGGAACAGACACAGCATTAAGCAAATGTTTACACTTGCCGTACTCCAATTAAAATGTTTATATCCATGTTCGTATTTATGTGGTTGACCATTTTTTATTTAAAACAAAAATTATATCATTCAGATAATAATACCAAGTCTTATTACATTTGGGATTCCCGAAACCAAAAGTGTTAAAACGAGCTTTGTTTTTCCACCCAAAATGTGATCAGTTTCGTTTTTCATTGCCGATCCAACTGTAGTCCTTACGAACATACGCTTAACCAATCCCCTGAGGTTACATAACATTAAAAACATCCCGCAAAACACTCGTCGCCATGTAACTCGACTAATAACCGTTTACGCGCATGCGCCGTGGGCGAAGCGCGCGCGCATCTGATTGATGCGTTTATAATTATGGCGCGCTTTTGCGCTCGTTCGCGGGAAAATATCATTTGCGCGGCTTAATGTCGAGAACGTGCGATTGCGTGAGATGAAGATGCTGCGAGCTATATTTTGTGGAAAAGTCTTTTGAAGATCCAATTACGATGATACGTAGCTGGAGTTAGTTTCCTCACTCTTTGTTTGTACTGAGTTTACTTTTCATAGTCTCGATTGTACTCCAAAGTAAATATCTTTGGTACCTACATTAGGAATAGCGAATTGAGAGAGCTAGAGTAGCGTAGTGCTGCTTGTATAAGAGTTCATTTGAAAAATTGGTAATAAACACATAACATACCATCACGCCTGTATTCCCCGTAGGGTTAGGCAGAGGTGTAAAAATTTACACCCACAGTTCAGGGTGTGTTCAATTCATGTTTAGGTCCCATGTAATAGGGGGCGAGCCTATTTCTATTAACCGCGCGTAAATCCTAACACCAAGCTGCTACTGAGAATTTCAGTGAAAAACCCAATGACACTTTTTGCTCGACCTGGGAATCGAACCCAAGACCTCTAGCATAGCAGTCGCGCTTAGGAGCACTAGAATATAGGCGTGATGGTTTGTTATGTAATGTTATTATATCCTGCATTTGTTTCGCTTATCCAACTTGACACCAACTTGTATTATCTTGTACCAGTATTATTAAGTAATATATTCAGAGAACGAGATATGCATCTAATGTTGACAATAGAATACAATCGCGCCACGGTGATACACCTTACAAATCATATTACAACATGAACATACGTACGGTCAACAAAACAGATAAGTAAACAGATCGACTAAAATAGTTGAAGTTTTCTTTGAAACCGCTGGTTGTTTTTAAATGAAATTTAATTTAATTAATAAACTGTTAATATTTTTATTAATAAAAATAAATCTCATTCAAAAAGATCTATCGGATTTTTTATAAACTTTGAACTTATTAGGCGACTCTGGTTACTTATCTCTTTAGGTGACTGTACATACTTACAGCTATATAAATGATGAAACATTGTATGATACAATATCAGTATGCTAATTTAAAGGAACAAAGACACTGCAAGGTAATTTGTGGTATGTGAAAAATACGGTTATGTTGGAAATAGGGCCTTAGGAATGTGACGGTAAGCATTGATTTACAGTAAAAATTAAAACCAAGATTTCCCTACACATTTTTTTTTTTACCGATGGGTAATTATCCAATGACTTCTCCCGCCCAGGGCGGGGCGGGAGGGAGTGTCAGACTTTTACTGACTAAAACCCATCCATGTTCCTTCCTGTGCCCTTTGCGTTCCGGGGGCGCGGTATCTCTTTCGAACAACGCGCAGCCCCGGCAGGCATGGCCCTGTGTGGCCCATTCTTATGTTTGCTGACATCTCTATGAGGCGCGCGTGGAACACTAACACGCCGTCGTCAAGTGACGTAAGGACGGTGAGTTACCCATTGCTCACCGTCCACAGACCCGCGTCTACGGTGGCCGGCAGTCGTTTCGTAATGTCCCTACACATGTCATGTAATTTGGATACATATCATCACGCCTGTAATCCCCGAAGGGTTAGGCAGAGGTGTAACAATGTACACCCACAGTTCGCCGGTATGTTTAGGTCCCATGTAATAGGGGGCGAGCATATTGCCATTAACCGGGCACAAATCTTAACTCCGAGCTGCTACTGAGAATTTCATAGAAAAACCCAATAACACTTTTGCTCGACCTGGGAATCGAATCCAAGGCCCCTAGCTTAGCAGTCGCGTTTAGGACCACTAGGCTAACGAGGCAGCCATTCATTCATATCCTTACAAACTTTTGCATTTATAATATTAGTAGGATTATTATGGAGTAAGATATCTTCAGCGTATTTGGCTAGTCTTCATAGAGATAATTCAGTGAGAAGAAAAAAATACAATACTTTAAGTTTACGATACCACGACACCTATCATCCTAGACATTATACACCTATTTCTTCCACTGAATACCTCGCCCTGCGAGGTAATCTATCACTAGGACTAGATAGACGTTTACAGGGTAATGATAATAATGACAAATGTTCACCATACATCATATGCTTGGGTCATATCCTACATTATCGAGGTCCATTTACCGAGGACTTGTCACTGTCGTGTCCACTCGGCTTTAACTGGTTCACTTGCTATATATGCGATTTCTTGTGGTCTCCCAGACTTCATTTATGGATTATTATGACAGTTTTTCAATGTAGAAACTGGGTATGAGATGAGAGAAGAGTGGTGGGACAGAGTTTAATTGATTGAACTAAAAACCTAAAATATGATCAGTAAACTCATTATTATGAATGATTTAATTATGATATGGGACCAACCTTTAATTCACGAAAAAATATCATCTGATTCATACATTTATACATGATCATAAATCGACTCGACGAAATGTACCTATGAATATGCTGCTTTTAACCCCCGACGCAAATACGACGGGGTGTTATAAGTTGGACGTGTGTGTGTCTGTCTGTGGCATCGTAACTCCCGAAAGCATGACCAGATTTTGATTTTGTTTTTTTGTTTGTTTGAAAGGTGAATTAGTCGGGAGTGTTCTTTGCTATGTTTGATGGAAATTGGTTCAGTGGTTTAAAAGTTATCAGCTCTTTTGCAAGCGGTAGGGATTTTTATTCTTCTGTCGGGGGTTACTCAAAATTTTTAATTTTGTGTTTTTTTTTTATTCGTACCTTGTAAAATGCTCAAAGAGTTTGAAAGCTTTGAGTTCTATTTACAAAAGCTCATATTGTTATTCAGAATAAAAAAAAACAACATAACACAAATCGTCTCAGACATTGACCTTTTGACTACTATAAGACGACATGGTTAACGCGGTGGCCGAGCGATTTCCTGACGTCGGGAGTCGCGAGACGACTCCCGGCCACCGTGGATACGGGCCTGTGGACGGTGAGCAATGGGTAGCTCACTGTCCTTGCGTCTAACAAAACGACAGGCCGTGTCGACGGCGCGTTCGTGTTCCACGCGCGCCTCAAAGAGATGTCCGCATAGGGAAGGGGCCACTGAGGGCCGATGCCTGCCGGGGCTGCGGGTTGTTCGTAAGAGATACCTAACTTCTCCCGCCCCGCCTGGGGCGGGAGAAGTTATTTGACAGTTTCCCACCACCACAAAAAAAAAAAGTGGCCGAGTGATTGGCTGCTGCGCTGCGCATTGCGAGTTCGATTCCCACACGACACTAACATTTGTATGCCCTACATATGGTTGCTCCAAGGTTATTTGTGTATGTGAGTTTAAATTATGAATGTAAACGCACCCACGTTATTGGAAAAATTCCTAATGTAGGACAACATTTTCTTTTTTAAATAAACCTGCTAATATTGTACCGAGAAAAGACAAAATCATACAAGATTGCCTTGCTATGCTATTTTAGTAATTAGACCATAAATCGAAATACCAATCCACTGCCAATCATATTTGTAATGTCGCTACAATTTGGTATCCCATTATTGAACTTCTATAATAAAGATGTCTCAAGGTAATTTAGACAAATGTCTTATTGAAGTGACGGCCAATTGGTCTTGCTTGTTATTTCTGTTTTGTAATAATTACTAGGCACCTAAGTAGGTATGTTGTTATGGTTTGAGATCTCACAGTCGCTAGACCTACGTCATTTTATAATAATAATAATTATTATTAATTATAGTAATTTATTTAAGAAAACGATTACAAAAAAGTTTCATTATAGTGCCTAAAAATAAATTTAAACTAAAATATTTTTATTATCGATGCAAGTTACGATGCTTCGGATTAGCAAAGTTAGGTAGCGACCCGCCCGATCTAGGTTAATACAAATCTGTGTTTCAGGCCAAACTGATTTTAGCCATGTTAAAATGGAGTTTTTATAAAATTATTTTATAAACTGCCTCGGTAGCCTAGTGGTCCTGAGCGCGACTGCTACGCTAGAGATCTTGGGTTCGATTCCCAGGTCGAGCAAAAAGTGTTATTGGGTTTTTCTATGAAATTCTCAGTAGCAGCTCGGAGTTAGGATTTCTAATAATATTTCTAAAATGCATTTTTATCAAATGTACTCCAAAAGTGATGCGTACTTGTTAGTTTCAATGCTTGGCCATTTTTCAGGCATCAGGATAAAAAGGTACCTTATTCACTTTGGCTGCGGGTTGTTCGCAAGAGATACCGCGCCCCCGGAACGCAAAGGGCACAAGAAGGAACATGGGTGGGTTTTAGTCAGTAAAAGTCTGACACTCCCTCCCGCTCGAAGTTATTTGATGATTTTCCACTCACCAAAAAAAAAAAACCTTATTCACTTTATTTTAAATTTGACGGCTGGTTTTATAAATATTTTAAAGAATATTGTCAAAAAACGTTATTCGTTGTTGGCAGACACTTCGACAACTTTAAACTGTCACCTATTCAAGCGTCTAGCAAAAAATGACGTACGTCGGGCGACTATGGGATCTTGGATCACTACTAGAAAGTGAGAGACTAAACTAAATTACGCACAAAATTTCTTTATTTCGTTGCGATGTGTGTTGTTTGTACTTTTTATAATGACCTAGAAAATTAGCTCTTGTTATTTTGTAAGAAGTTACATATTAGCTTGTAATGCGATTGGTGATATTCTGTCTGTTTCAAAGTAATACAAATGTTTATTTCTATGTTTTAATACCTACTTACATTTTTTTAGTTTTTATTTAGGAAAATGTATTGGATTTTCTTTCGTAACGGTTTCCCAGTCACATAGATGTTGAATGACTGTTACATACATATTTTTAGGGTTTCGTTCACAAAACGGCAAAACAAAAACCCTATTGCTCTCGCTCATCCATCCGTCCATCTGTCTGTTCATTTGTCAGAGGGCTGTATCTTTTGGACTGTTATAGGGAGATTCTTGAAATTTCTACAGAGTGTATAATACTATAGCTTGGACGTCAAATTCGACTGCTACTAAGAAATTTCTTACGGAAACACCCTATAACATTTGGCCCAACCTGGGAATCAAACCGAGGACCTCACGCTCACCAGTTACGCTTACGAAGAGACGAAATACTTTAACGGCTCCCCTTAATACATAAATCTATTTATTAAAATAGTTAGGTAAACTTCAAAACTATACGAACCTTCCTACCTTCAAGCAGTGATTGCAATAAACGAACAATTTTATTCTAGGAATGCCTCTGTCGCCCTCCCAGTCGTGACATTTTGTGTACAGTCTCAAATGTCAAAGTAATTTCGTATCGATTTGTTATCGGGTACTGCACCAGCTGAAGGCTAAATGAATTAGCCTTGGTGCCGTAGTGTTTGGTTTAAAATAATTTGAATCGTGACGTTATTTGGTAGAACAACGGCAGTATCTGGACCGGAGGGCCAAGCATAAACGCTAGAATGAACTTAGTAAAAATACGTTCGATTTTTGAATTGTAAAAACCCGTTTCGCACATTCATACGACACAAACTTTAACCATGGATTTAGTACCTACATGATTCTAAGCCCCCAAAAAATAACACCTTGTGCCGGTTATTAAAAAAAGCAGCTGTTCTATGCATTTTGACTATTTAGGTGTTATAGTTTTATACCAACAATCAACCAAGACAATCAGTAACCTAACCAAGAGGTATCGTGTTGCCCAGTACCTGGTTTGTGGAGGTCAGATAGGCAGTCGCTCCATGTAAAACATTGGTATTCAGCTACATCCGGTTAGACTGGAAGCCGACCCCAACATTGCTGAGAAAACGCGAAGCAGATGATGATGAGGTGTTGTACTGAATTTATGACCTTCAGGTGAGTTTTTTAGGATTGACTTTCACCTCAAAATCACTTTTACCTCAATTCACCGAGGGAGAATTTTACAGAATAGTACTGCAGGAATATGTTCTGTAATAACCAACAGTAGCTCTAACTATTCTGAGTTTCAAGTATATGTATCTATAAGACAAAGGTGGGATGTCTCTTCCATTGACCTCAAATCTCGCAATCCACAGGAAATTACCATAAAAAAAAGATTACCTAATCTTATTGTTCGTAAAAAGCAATTTACCTATACATAGATTGTGGACCGAGATACCAGAGTCGCCAGAGTTACGTCATTTTAGTATAGCGGAAATAAATAAAAAAATATAGTTGAATACTATGTGGTTATAAAATATGATAGGCCATTTTTCAAGTAACATAACATACCATCACACCCATATTCCCCGAAGGGTTAGGCAGAGGTGTAACGATGTACACCCACAGTTCACCGGTATGTTTTTAGGTCCCATGTAATAAGGTTTGACATAAAACAAATTACATATTTTAACGACATTCACACGCTAAATAAATGTGTTATATTACCATTCAGTAATAACAATTACAAAACTCATGTTTACAATTGACTTAAAATTAATCTGTGTTAATGAATATCCAAAATCATTTCTATAATTTTGAAAAATTATGATGTAAAAATCTAAAAAAAAACTACATTAACATAACATACCATCGCGCCTGTATTCCCCGAAGGGTTAGGCAGAGGTGCAACAATGTACTGCTCACGGTTCGCCGGTATGTTTAGGTCCCATGTAAAAGGGGTGAGCCTATTGCCATTCATTCATTCCATATTGTTGGGCACCAATCCCAACTCCGAGCTGCTACTGAGAATTTTATAGAAAATGACATTGACCCAATGACACTTTTTGCTCGACCTGGGAATCGAACCCAAGACCTCTAGCGTAGCAGTCGCGCTTAGGGCCACTAGGCCAACGAGGCAGTTTTTCAGGTATTAGGTTCAAAAGATACCTAATTCAATTACGTTCAAGTATGGTTGATTTTTGTTCTTTTGTATTACAGGGCAGGTTGTTCGTAACCAATAAACGTTATTGCCACACTTTTCATGTGCCATTATTTTATCCAGACGCTTTGAAAACTTTGAAGACCCTGACTGAAGTTATACCTCACGAAAAGAGTCCGACAATAACCAATTTTGGTTTTTTTACAATAACTTGTAAAAGATTTCCTCAAGATTTTCACTAGATATGCGTACCGCTAAAACTTACCGAATTTTAAATTATGTTAACCTTATCTTATGAAACTATTGTAACAACGGTTAATAAACTTTAGTTTACTTTAGATACTTAAAAATCAGCCATTACATTTGGATGTGAGGTAGTATTGGTACCTGAAAATGGGCCTGGATGTGAAACCTGGAAGTACCTATCAGCTGTTAGTACCTACCAACCTTATTGACTTAATATTCCTCCATCTATTCTCATGTCAGCCATGCTAAAATGACGCACGTCATGCGACTATAGGATCTTAGACCAACAGGTTGGTACTTCCACATCTCCAAATGTTACATTTTGTAACAAAACAACAATACGCTCAATGACAAAACACTCTCTACACGAACGCACCAACCAAAATCCAACCTTACACCACCACAATACGATTGAATTTTCCCACACGTAAAAAGAAAGCAAAGAAAACTGTCCCCATTTGTCGCAACGGTAGGCGTGGTGATTCACTAAGAACCGAATTTATACAATCATAACTTGTACTATCCACTCCAACTTTATTGCAGTAGTTATAGAGCTTAGAATTCCTTGTGTCACCTGCAGAATAAGCTGGTCAAGTGTAAGAGGCAAGCGGTCAAAGCAATTTGGTTGCTCGCTATTAGAGATCTTTCGTATGTCATTATATAGCTCAGAGTACGTGAATATAAAATAGAGGTTGTGCAATGTAATGGTCTCGTCTTTGTTCTTTTGTCAGTGTGCGTCATTGAGGAGATGGGTCATGGTGAAATCTTTAATTAAGTTGTCTGATATTGTATAGGTTTTTGGAGTTTTTGTGCCTTTGGACAAGAAGACCGGTGTTACCGTTTGCTGTCATTAATCTAATTCATTTGCATAAAAAGTATGTGCCTTTTTCATGGGTTTAGAAAGCCAGATATTGTGAGAGGGTTAAAGGAAATATCGAGGCTGTTTATCGCAGTGGAAAAAAACACAAAATTGAAAATTTTAAGTAACCCCCGACAGAAGAAAAAAATCACTACCATAGCTAACAAAAGAGTTGATAACTTTGAAACGGCTGAACTGATTTCGATCAAACAAAGTTAAGAACATTGGCGACAAATTAACCTTTCAAACACATAAAAACAAATGACACAGACACTCACACACAGTCACACACACACACGTGAAACTTATAACACCCCGTCGTTTTTGCGTCGGGGGTTAAGTAACTTGGTTTTGGTCAGAGGAAGATATACAATGTGTTCTAGAAAAATGTGTCTATTATCAAACAAGTAATTTAAAAATTATAAGTAACCCCCGAAAGAAGAATAAATATCCTTACCGCAGCTAACAAAAGAGCTGTTAACCTTAAAACGGACATATTTAAGAACCATCATTAGGGAACCTGCTTTCAAATAAAAAAACAGCATTCAAATCGGCTCAGTCGTTTAAGAGCTACGGTGCAACAGACAGACACACAGACACGTCAAACTTATAACACCTCTCTTTTTGAGTCCGTTTTTAAAAACTGGCAGACGATGGACCAAGTCCAATTTTTTTCCTTGGTGGGCTGCACTAAGCTGAATAACTGTACTGTATTTATTATGTCAATAATTATTAGGTTATATTGTGGAAAAACTGCATAACAGTGATATGCTTTAATCCTTACCAAATATTATAAATGCGAAAGTAACTGTCTTTATGTTACACTTTTACGGCTAAACCACTGAATCGATTTTGATGAAATTTGGTACAGAGTAAGTTTGAATCCCAAGAAAGGACATAGGATACTTTTTACTCCGCTACCTCTTGATAGCTAACATTTATGTGGACGAAGTCACGAGGAAAAGAAAGTGTAATGTATTTTAGCAGGCATAGAAATGTTGACATAATTTTAAGTAGACACAATGCAGGATCAAGATATTCTTACCCAACGTGCCTACGTTACGTGGGGTAAGTACCAAAATTTCTTACATAACCAACAAAAAACAAAAAGTTACACAAAACATCCACTGGTATGTAAGTCGTAATCATACGAATTATAATAATTGTCTAAGCGGGCTCGGGGGGCGTGGCCAAATGACAATCACGCGCCGCGACCTAATGAACGGGTGCGCGCGCGCCGGACAGGTGCGATCTAGTGACGTGGGAACGGAGTCGATGGAGTGTTTTTTTGAACAAAATAAAAAATTTCAAATGGTCTTGGTAGTTACCTACTTTGAAAACGAATCAGGGCAGAATAAGGTTGGGTTGGTTTTTAGGCATAGAAAACCAAAAAGATTTCTTTAAGATCAAAGTTAGCCTTGTTTTACCGTGTCCTAATCCAGGTGGAATTAAGAAAACACACTTTTTATTCGGCATCACGTATTTATGTCAGACTACTCGCTTCTAAAAACTTTGTTCTTTAAAGGTATGGGGAACAAGGTGAAAAGTTGCTCATCCTCCATTTTAAAAAAAAACATCCTCCGACCAGATGAGAATGTGGCTTTTTTATGGGTGTTAGCTGTAATTTCATCCCATTTGTTGTAATGAGACTTCTATGTATAAGTTAAATCACCATATTACCATCTAAAACTTTTTTTTTAATTTTGGGAATTTATTTTATTTATATTTACCTAAAATATAATATGACAAATAAAAAAAGGATTTATTACATAAACGAAACCTTCGATACATCCGCCTACCTCTATCGAAAATAGCACATCCCTACACAAATATCTAATGGTGAGCTAGTGTCGCTACGTGTCGAGTCATGCATTCATTACACGTGTGAGTTGTTATCCTCTATACCGTCACACATCTGGCACTTCGTAGTACCTAACTGCCACTGGATAGTGTTGGAATATGTTTGAAGGTACCTAAGTGACAAAGTAACCTACATTGATTGCATTAGGAGACTAGAAGATGCAGAAGAGTAAAATAAACTTCGCGGTGCTTGTAAATAATTTGAGTTGGAAGATTTATGAAGCCATAAGAAGCATTGTCTTTCAAGCGATAGTAATCTAGATCAAGAATAATTTATTTTATTTCCAGTGTCAACATACTTAGATACCTCCTTCTCTTCGAAGCAGACCTCTTAGATATATACAGTAAATAAAAGATGTTCTGAATTTTTGATTCTTGAGATGAAAATCAAGCCTTTTCGAGTTCTTTCTAGATAAGAAACTTTAACAATTAATTTTATTTGGTGCCGATCCACAATCTTTAAAATTAAAATAATACATAAAATTAATTAAATTTATGCAATTTTTTAACTTTGTTTTTTTTTTTAAGACAAATTACTTATTTTAATGACATTCACACGCTAAATAAATGTGTTATACGAGTATTACCATTCAGTAATAACAATTACAAAACTCATGTTTACAATAGACTTAAAATTAATCAGCGTTAATGAATATTCAAAATCATTGCTATAATTTTGAAAAATGATGATGAAAAAATCTAAAAAAAAATAACATTAACATAACATACCAACGCGCCTGTATTCCCCGAAGGGTTAGGCAGAGGTGTAACAATGTACACCGTGTAACAATGGCACAAATCCTAACTCCGAGCTGCTATTGAGAATTTCATAGAAAAACCCAATAACACTTTTTGCTCGACCTGGGAATCGAATCCAAGACCCCTAGCGTAGCAGTCGCGCTTAGGACCACTAGGCAACCGAAGCAGTCTAAAAAAAAATGTTCAAAGAAAATGATGATGGATATTTTGATGTAGGTTAGTTCATTTTAGCAGATCTAAACCAAGTTGATTTGAAGAATTCTAAGACGATTTAAATCGTAGCTGATTACATCTCGCAACCAACAACCAAACACACCAATTGAATATCTTTACATTTGACAATCAGACCATCAAACAAAACTAACCACAATTCCTCATCTAAAACAATATTACATTCAGAGATTCTTCCAAGATACAATTGTTAATGCCACCATTGTGTTACAAAGTCGCAATTTCCTATACCAAGGTGATATTAGACCCACAACCCCATACAATGATGGGAAAATACTGTAAAAATGTGCTGACAATTATTTGGTTCAATTGCCCGAACACCGGAGCGACTCCAACGGTAGACAAATTATAGACTATATATGTATATGAGATGTAGAAGGATGTTGAAAAAAAGGTGAAAAAAAGTTAATTTGTATGCTGTGTCTGTATGTCTGTTTCCTGAGTGTGGTAGACATTTAAATTGGTCGTATGATGTGAGCAAAAACGGTTTGCCGTTAGGTATGTTTGTAGACTCACTGGGGTGTTTCATTACAATGGATTGTGTCAGTATATTTATGTACCCGCCTCCGCCGCCGCCGCCGTTTATGTAACTGCCTCGTTGGCCTAGTGGTCCTAAGCGCGACTGCTACGCTAGAGGTCTTGGGTTCGATTCCCAGGTCGAGCAAAAAGTGTTATTGGGTTTTCTATGAAATTCTCAGTAACAGCTCGGAGTTAGGATTTGTGCCCGGTTAATGGCAATAGGCTCGCCCCCTATTACATGGGACCTAAACATACCGGCGAACTGTGGGTGTACATTGTTACATCTCTGCCTAACCCTTCAAGGAATACAGGCGTGATGGTATGTTTATTTATGTACATTTTCACATTTGTCATGTTAGCTCAAATGGAATGAGTCTAGACTTTAAATTGTTGAAACAATAGAAAACAATAGCGCACTAGGGGGAAATTCTACTAACTTTTAGGTAGGTACGATCGCTATCTTATCTCAGTCGCTGTCAAAAAAGCCTTTAATTTAACTTCATTTTTCGACAGTGATTGTCGCTGAGATGATATTGTGACTAGATTTTAATCACTATTAATTAGAAAAATTGAAAATTTAAATTGGAAACTGACATTCGGATATTGTGTAATGCGTGCCCTGATGTCATGCAATAATGATGGATGCTATAGACTGAATACTGATGGCGTCAAATTTGTAGCTAAGTTCTGGATTTATTCAGTACTAATTTCTGCCCGCGACTTCGTCCGCGTGGATATTTTCACCCATGTTAAGTAACGTCTTTGGTTACTGCTTCGCTCCCGTGTGTCGTATCGTGATGTTATATAGCCTATGACACTTACAAGTAACGTAGCTGTCTGTGAGTAAAAATTCAAAATAAATTAAGTAGATCCAGTAGTCTGGAATTCAGTTAAGTAACAGTCGGGACCCATTATTAGGACGATTTGAGCCTGTCAAGATTTTCAGTTTTTATTTAAAATTCATTTTTTACTCAGTCGGGTTATTATTCTTTTTTATACTTTTTAGTGGGAATGGTTGCTAGCCAATGTGTATATTTGTGTAAGCCATTTATAAAACGCTCTATTGTGAAGGGTTTCAGGGAAAAGAATCGACTTAGTATTTTTTTTTTTGCATTTATCATTTCAAATTACATGTAAACATACAAGTTTCATATATTTTATGAAACCCTTTATTTTGATATCACACTCGATAGGGTTTCAGAAAAAATAATAATTTTAGAATACATTATATTGCGCCAAAAATCGGTAATTTTTTTTAAAATTTGAAATAGCCTATATGACTCCCACAGACAACACAAATCTAACGACACCTCATATGTTAATATCGACCATGCCGTTTGGGCTGTAGGGCGTGCCAAAGAAATAGACCTACATACATACATAAACTCGAAAAACATAACCCTCCTTCTGACGCAGTCGGGTAATTCGTATAGATACACTGCCATTGACAAGCAAAAAAGAAAAAGAACAGTCAAAATACTGCAGCATTAAATATTTCCGCACTGAAGAAGTCGAACTCAAATAAAGACAAAAGTCTTCAGTAATTTCTGTGAAAAATTGATGGAAATTGCAAGACTTTATTTCAATTGGTACAGGAGCTGACAGTCTACAGTTTACCTATTATAATAAAAAATAAAACACAAAATGAAAAATTACAAACAAAGATTTTCCAATACCGTAATTTGGATTCCCAAAATGTCATCTCGAAAAACATAATGACTCCTAATTAGTAGAATTCTCACTTTAACAACCAAATCCAACAGTCCACTGCTGTAACTCATGGTTCTACGTATGTTTAGTGCAGTGGCAATTATCGAGTGGGATCGAACCCTCGGTTACGACCTGTAATTGGCAACCAACAGTGTATAAATATAGAGTGCGGACCATAATATTGTTTTATGAGGATTTTAAAATAATCATTGTCATACCGTAGAGGACGACGACGCGTGGCTATGGATATAGTGACTGTTATTAGTTCCTTCATTGAAGGTGATGTATGAAGTGCTTTTGAGCTATTATTTTATTATGGGTAGATACAGCTTGCATATCATACAGTCGCAAACTTGAAAATTTGGTCCTAACAAAAAAAGTTTCATTGAAATTCCCCCTTTTTTTTCGAACAAATTTTATTGAATGCAGAAGGGGTTACTAATAGATGACGCTGTCTGTACTTTGTACGTTTTTTGGAAGTGCGATAACGCGTTTGCTATTATGAGAATTTTTCAATGAAGGTGTTTGAATTAAGTATTTTTAAGTTATTTTTATGTGATAGGTAAAGAAAAGAATAGAATAAATATTTATTTGCTCAGAAGGTATATAAAATCAGTTGTATATATAAGTTTATACATAATAACAACCCTTGTACACTATCCTAACATGGCATGCAATGTAATCCTGCGTACTGACTTTGACTTTGGCTTTACTAAGGACTAATTAAACAAGAAGTTGAAGAATTTCCAAGAAATTCTGCACAGAATAACAACTACTTTTTTTTTAGGGATGGGAAATCATCACATGACTTCCCCCCACCCTAAGCGGGGCGGGAGGGAGTGTCAGACTCTTACTGGCTAAAACCCATCCATGTTCCTTCTTGTGCTTCTTGCGTTCCGGGGGCGCGGTATCTCTTATGAACATCCCGCAGCACACTACCTACTTGGAGATTCAGCCCGCCAGGCCAACTTCCACAGATGGAGGCGTTAAAAAAAGAGAGTCTTAAATTAGTAAATTGTGTGTTCTGGAAGTGATGAAATCTCGTCTGAACGGAATTTTCAATCACCGCAGCTAAGAAGCTAGTATATTTTATAGTAACTTGGGACTGAGAGTATGGAGAAAGTAAGGAACAAGTTTTCATAAAGCAATATTTAATAGTCGTGAATACTACAGAAATCTTCTCTCGATTCATACAAGGGCAGCTCAAACCCTCTACAAAACATTGATCAGTCAGCAAGGTTGGTAGCAAATAATGTCCTTTCAGAAACTGATCTTACATACTCACATCGTGGAGTTATACTTATGCAGCTTTTTATAGTCCTGGGTACACTAAATAACCCAGCTGTTCAAATAATGATGAGAGATAAGCCATTTAAAAACAAAACGTTCCAAAAGAGAATCCTATTCATCTCACCGTACAAACAAATACCACATTTTAATGTCCACAGCTTAACAAATAACGAACATGTCATCCAATTACTTACAAAGGAACCAAATAATTAAAGTATCGAACGCACTGTACCCAATTATTCTGTAATAACCTACATGAATTACGCGTAAGACCGTGCCGCGGTAATCTTCGCGTGGCTTTGTAAATGTAATCGCTTTGACATTTCGGCGGACATACGTGATCTGGTGAATTCACCTGTTGAGATCTTATACCAGCCTATTATTGTCCTACTGCAGGGCAAAAGGTATCTTCTTATACAGAGAAGGCACGAGCTTTGATCACTACGCTTGTTCAAGGCGGATTGAAGATTTTAGGCTTATGTTAATCAAACTACCTCGTTGGCCTAGTTAGTCCTATACGCGACTGCTACGTTAGAGGTCTTGGGTTCGATTTCCAGGTCGAGCAAAAAGTGTTATTAGGTTTTTGTATGAAATTCTCAGTAGCAGCTCGGAGTTAGGATTCGTGCCCGGTTAATGACAACAGACTCGCCCCCTATTACATGGGACCTAAACATACCGGCGAACTGTGGGTGTACATTGTTACACCGCTGTCTAACCCTTCGCGGAATACAGGCGTGATGGTAAGTGTGGTAATATAAATGTCTGAAACATACTTTACCTACCTACTTTCCCATTTATAAGGACCATTCTAAAAGACACTTCAACGCTTTAATTTCCCGACCTTAAAACCTGAATTATCCACAATAAAACCATCAGATATGGAAGTCCACCGCTCTATTACTATGATTATCTCTATGGCTACACACAGACGTTCGTCGAACACCTGACGAACTCGTCAAACTTTTGTAATTGAATCGACGGAACTTGCAGGGACAGAACTCTTAACATTGTCATAGACTAATGTTGAAATAGACAGGACAATATTTTTAAACCTGTTATATTCTTTCCTTGAAAATTATTTTGTATTGAGATACTCTATCTCTTTGCGTCGGGGGTTATGGGAAAAAATGAATGATTTTTTGTAGATCTGCAATGCCATTATTCATAATAATTTTAAAGCATTTGTATAAGAGAATTGGACAGGTTTCAATGTGAAGTACTGGCCGTTTGATCATATATTATCTTCATATTAATAGGTAATAAGTTAAACTTCTTCATTTTTACTCCTTGGTAGCGCAAGGGTGTACTGTTCACGGTATAACTAACTGTCTATAAAGCATTAGAAAAATAACAGCCAAATCACTGAATTTTGGTGTTTTTTTAATGGGTCTAAATTGCTTTCTATCGTCATATAATAGAGCTTATTTTAAGCTGACATTAAAATAACTATAGCGTTGTAACTTTATTCTTCTCATGTGTTTTATTGAGTGGAGTATATAATAGTCATTATTTTTTGTCGCTTTGTTACCCTGTCTACATTTTAAAAACTCTATAACCAAGCTCAGTATAGGACAAAGTTGTTTAATCGCCAGTTGATAGGTTGTGCGGTGTCATGGGGTGCCTGGTGCTCCACCCCACTCCCGATCCCACTTAATTGGCGCAGTTGATTAGCAGTGACTTAGAAATTAGATATCAAACGATGAAGATCTAAGTTAAAAGATTTCAAGTTTAATTGATAGTTGTGTCAGATTGCTTGAAGTAAAGCTTGACTGAACCTTCAAGTTTGTAAATAACGGGTTGTTCGCAACCGACCTTCTGTCGGTTTTTGAATAGAGTTAAGTTGTGTCAGTAGGTTAAGTTAGTTGCAGAGATATGGACCTTAAGTACCTACAGCATAATGAAGGATTACAAAAATTGGCTCACAAACAAAACAAACTTAGTTTTTGATTAGCCTAAACCTGAAAAAGGTTCATTGCACTTTTATTTAAGGGACCAACTTAAATACCGCTAAACAGGTTCCCAGATGTAAGTAAACAAAACAAAGCTCATAAATGAGCTTATCTTCCTGATAAACCAAAATTCAAAAACTTACTTATGTCTATTAAACGCTTCACGGTAAAAAAAACGTTGCCGCAGATTTCTCCTGTATCGTGAGTGCATTCACAAATATATATAAACACATAATTCCTATCTTTATTCTTCGTCTAAGCGTGTCGATGGCAGTAAAAATTGTTTAGACCTAGAAATGTGGTACGACGGCACCAGCAGTAGTGTCCATCAATTCTCAAGAGTAGAGGCATTACGGCTAGCAAGACACGATAACGCGAGTCCAAATGTTTGAGGAACAACACCATACTCGTATTTGTATCCAAAGCTAGAATCGACTCCATGAAGTTTCTTTTTCGTTCTTTTTTATAGATAATTACCTACCTATGATTTGGAACAAGCAACTAGTCTCAACTTTTTGACTAATTAACCGACTCTTTGACAATTTAAAAGTACCTGTAATTGGTTTAATTGAAATTAAAAAAATGACTTTGAATCTACATTCAAATTCTACAAATTTCAATGCAACTCCATAGATTCCTTAGCTCCTTTCAAAAATCCTTCTAAACGTTCTAATTTCACAACTCCGCGACGTAAATATCGAAAGTATCTAATTGGCGTTACCCTCTTTGTTTTAAAATACACATTATTTCCCCCGGGGAAGACAAAAGTCGCGGATTTCATAACTCAATAATAACCCACTGTTTACCCGGTCGCAGGAGGTAATTATATAGAGACGTGATTTCGTACGGGATGCTCGAATTAATATCAATGTTCTTGGGCCTAGATTTTAGAGATGTGCCGAGGATAAGGAAGTTGTCGATATTTTTATCGATATTGTTATGCTGACTTTGTAAAATTCAAAAATATTTGCACCTGCCGTGTTAACTCTTCACCACCTTTGGTTGACTGGTAGAGAATGCTAAAGGCATTAAGTCCGCCTTTATATTTTTTTCGTTGCATTGGCTTAAATAAATAAATATTGTTTATTTCATTCCAAAGGAAAGAGGACTATTGAGAAATTCAACAAGTTTTTTTTTTAATTTTCCAATTAGGTGCCTACTGAATACCTAGGTGAAGGCTACTATTATATTTTATTCCAGAGTTTTTTTTTTCAGATCAAAATGTGTACAAAAAAAAAACAGAACAGCTATTTGACGGACAAAGAAACAAGTAAACCTTTTGAATAAACATCGACATGAAAGGTATTTGACAACAACAATACCTACCCATCACTACCCTTAAGAAAATGAAGACAAATGCTAACGCCAGCGGAGGGGCCCGGGTTCGATCTCAGACGGGGCATGACAAACTGTCTATGACATACATAATTTTGTAACGGCTTCGTTATTAATTCATGAACCAGGGGGAAGCCTGTCCAGGAACGATATTCTGTACTAATCAATGTCACTTAGCTGCGATGAAATTACCTTTAACTTTCTTTAGCCTAGTGGTCCTAAGCGCGACTGCTACTGTAGAGGTCTCGGGTTCGATTCCCAGGTCGAGCAATAAGTGTTACTGGGTTTTTCTATGAAATTCTTAGTAGCAGCTCAGAGTTAGGATTTGTGCCCGGTTAATGGCAATAGGCTCGCCCCCTAATACATAGAACTTAAACATACAGGGTAATTGTGGGTGTACATTGTTACACCTTTGCCTAACCCTTCGGGAAATACAGGCGTGATGGTATGTTATGTTGCTTATTTTTGTGTTATTTGGGAATGTATAATGAAGCAAGGTTTTCATATCTATATCGTAAGGTAACCTGCACTTATCCATAGGCATTCTGTCTTGAACAATATTTTTCTTGTTTGTTTGTTACCTATTTTATATTAACCTTTTTTTTTGTCTTAGGTTTGATAAAGCAAAACATTTTTATGTTATGTCGGTCACCTTCGCGGCAATAAATGGTTTTTATTTATTTCTTTCTTTCTTTCTTCCTAATACATCAAAGGTGAACAGTATTTTTATTTAAACGCCCTAATCTCTGTAACTACAAGTCGGATTGGAAAAAATCTTTTTATATATGACAGCCACATTCTTGAGGAACAGTATAGGTTATATAACATCACGCTAAGAGACACAGGAGCGGGGCAGTAGCCAAAGACGTAACTTAACGCGGGCGAATAAAACCAGACGGACAAACTGCCTCGGTAGCCTAGTTGTCCTAAGCGCGACTGCTTCGCTAGAGGTCTTGGGTTCGATTCCCAGGTCGAGTAAAAAGTGTTATTGGGTTTTTCTATGAAATTCTCAGTAGCAGCTCGGAGTTAGGTTTTGTGCCCGATTAATGGCAATAGGCTCGCCCCCTATTACATGGGGCCTAAATATACCGGTAAACTGTGGGTGTACATAGTTACACCTCTGCCTAACCCTTCGGGGAATACAGGCGTGATGGTTTGGACAAAGTCGCAAGCAGTTTAATATCATCATCATGATAAAATCATGATAATGATATTAAACTGCTACAAGGATAAATCCTTGTTTTCTTTCACTTTGTAAGCTTGTTAGCCTCGATCGAGGAAAGAACCCAGTACAAGTGTTAGCACTCAGTCTTTATTACAGAAATGATAGGAGCCAATCAAATGTAAATTTTAAACCCTTGTCGTTTTAAATAATCATTACATACACGTTTCAAATTCTTACCAAACAGCTTAAACATTTAAACACAGTAATTTGTACCAAAAGATCGGAACGATTCTTAAAGCCCATTCTTTCCAGACCTCCATATTTGAATTTTTTGGCTTGTATGAGGGGTCAGGTTAAGTTTGCATTCAGTGTTGGTAGTCATAAAATTATAAATTCTACTAAATATGTCATAGCCGCAGGAAAGCCATTGCTTAGATTTGAATATTTAACAGGTAGTTAAAGTATTAAAATTCAAGGTCTTCGGGGGTCCCAAATTGTTGAATTATGAAAAATAAGGGCCTCTTGTAAGTTATTCAGATTGTTGAGTTAGAAACGTGCTGTTAGAAATTATGATTTATACCTATAAAGATATGTTATGTTTTACAATGGAGAACTGTAATAATGAAATCAAACAATAATAAGCAATATCAAAGTCAAAGCATGTTTTTCTAATTAAACCATTTACAGGCACTTTTGTATTGTCAAAGAGTCGGCTAGTTAGTCAGAAAGTTAAAGCTATTTGCTCGTTTCTAAACATACGTCTCCACGAACAAAAACCAGCAAGAAACTCTACGGACACTCTTTTCAATCAAGCTTTTAAGAAATTTTGGAAATCAATTTTAAAAAAAGAACAACGAGGAAGATATTTTACAGAATAGGCCAGCTGATATACTTTATGCAAATTCTATATTCAAAACAGAACAACAAAAGAGGTTACAATAATAATCAACTGCCAAATGATGTAACCTATTTCGATTACAAGCATTTTCCAAAGCCAAACGTGTAATCAAATTGTGATTTACTTCTACTAACATAATTTATTTGTCTGGTTGTCTTGCAACGTAAAGCCCACGTAAAGCGTTTAGCACGGATAGAAAATAAGTATTTTGTGTTTTTGGAACAATATTATAGATCAGTCTTTATATTATGAATACTACCTACAGTTGATATTGTTTTGTGCGCTCCTTAAATATAGGTAACTGCCTCGATAGCCTAGTGGTCCTAAGCGCGACTGCTACGCTAGAGGTCTTGGGTTCGATTCCCAGGTCGAGCAAAAAGTGTTATTGGGTTTTTCTATAAAATTCTCAGTAGCAGCTCGAAGTTTGGATTTGTGCCCGGTTAATGGCAATAGGCTCGCCCCCTATTACATGGGACCTAAACATACCGGCGAACTGTGGGTGTACATTGTTACACCTCTGCCTAACCCTTCGGGGAATATAGGCGTGATGGTATGATGATGATGATTAAATATAGGTATGTACTTCTATTACTTGTAGTATAGTAATAGAAGTACATACCTATATTTAAGGAGCGCACAAAACAATATCAACTGTAGGTAGTATTCATAATATAAAGTCTGATAGAGAGGCCAGTCCTATTTTAAGGACTATAATTTTATATTACTGCCTCGTTAGCCTAGTGGTCTTAAGCGCGACTGCTACGCTAGAGGTCCCCTGTTCGATTCCCAGGTCGAGCAAAGTTTTATTGGGGTTTTCTATGAAATTCTCAGTAGCAGCTCGGAGTTAGGATTTGTGGATTGATGGCAATAGGCCCGTCCCCTATTGCATGGGACCTAAACATATCGGCGAACTGTGGGTGTTCATTTTTACACCTCTGCCTAACCCTTCGGGGAATACAGGCGTGATGGTGATGATATGTGTAATATTATATTATTGAACATTAAAATTACTGGTAATAAATAAGATAAAGTCTATAACATGGTTTAACCACCGTGGAACAAAACAAGACGATTAATTACTTTTTATAAGTTTATCTTTTACATCAGTGAAAGGAAACATCGTGAGGAAACGTGGACTTATAATAAAAATAATTCTGAAATTCCGAGTCCGCCGCCGAGCAAATAATAATAATAATAATTTATTTATTTCTTACCACAAATTACAGAGAAAGTAATTAAATAGTCTACAGACAGAATTGTAAATTAATTTGTGGAAGACTGGTGCCTAAACTAAGTTTTTTACAAAACCTGTATGTCAGGTCACCAGACCCCCTGAACTGAGTATTAACAGTATTATGTTGTACTGGAGACGATCTGAATCGCATACAATGTTCAAATAAAAATCTCATACATTATAATCATGATAATGCAAAAATGCTCGTAAAACTAGGTTTACAAAAGCGAAAAATAAATTAATTTATTAAGGATACATGCAAGGGAGGATGTATGTAGATGTGCGTGGTATGTTGGGTGAGTGTGTGTGATGTGGAGTGAGCGTGTGAGGTGTAGGGTAATTGTGTATGTGTTGCAAAGGGAACATTATGTTATGATATGGTTTTGAAAAGGTCTTCGATTTGGGCATAATCTAAAGTGATGAGCCAGTCAGTTATTTCCATTTTAAACGTTATTAATGTAGTGATCAATACTCATTTGCTCATGCCTTCTCTGTAAAAGAAGCAGTCATTCCTTGGAATGGACCAATAAATAGTCATGTCATATTAATAATAAAAAAAAACAGTTTCAAAGTCAATGTCCCAATCACATTTTGACAAAAGCAAATTAATTGAAAATGGATTGCTGCACACGATTCCCATTAACATTCGGAAGCCGACCACGACCTAACACAACACACGATAACCGACACACAGTTCCCAGTTATCCGTAATAAACCGTTTGGGGACCAATCAGGCCACATCAAAGGGTGCAATAACCATTGGGCCCAATCGACGGAGGACCAATTACAATGTTAAAAGCGGTCGCGCCGCAGGGCACACATGGGAACGAACAGAATTTGAATTTGAAATTTCGGGACCAATTTACCTTGAGGTGTAAGGCGACAGATACCAAAACGTAGTGCCGGGAAAGGAGTGATCACAATTTTGTAGTATATGTAACTGCCTCGTTGGCCTAGTGGTCCTAAGCGCGACTGCTATGCTAGAGGTCTTGGGTTCGATTCCCAGGTCGAGCAAAAAGGGTTTTTGGGTTTTTCTATGAAATTCTCAGTAACAGCTCAGAGTTAGGATTTGTGCCCGATTAATGGCAATAGGTTCGCCCCGTATTACATGGGACCTAAACATACCGGCGAACTGTGGGTGTACACTGTTACACCTCTGCCTAACCCTTCGGGGAATATAGGCGTGATGGTATGTTATGTAATGCGCAGAAGGTTTGAAATTAATGAACGATTTTGTCTCCATTTACATATTAAAAAATAAATTATGAATTATTGCTATAGGTAGTGTCTATTTCCCGTAATTACTTTTTAATCCTACATAATTTATATTATTTATTCTTAATAAATTATAATGTATCTTTGCTAGATAATTTTTCTACACGACCTATATAATAGAAACGAAATAATAAGATTTACAATTAATACTGTTGAAGCAAATGAGAATTTTTTTTTTGTTTGCGATTTTTTGTTAATAAAAATACACCAACAATTGTTCTGTAATTCTAAGATATACTACGTTGGAGTCACAATATTAATACCGGGTCGCGTCGCGCATCTCCCGAGGGGTTTCTAAATCATCCGTCCCTGTCGCTCCCTTGCGCACGGCGCTAACTTGCACAACTTAGTGTGGATAAGACCGGGAATAACAATAATTATTGTAATGTTTGTTTTTCCTCTTGAAACAGACTAGGCCTCTGTTCTTCTGCTGGGGAAAGTCATCTCCTTATCGCAACCAGTATCGCAACCAGTCTTTGTAGTACGTGTCCAGGTCATCTCGCAACCTTTTGTTGTGAAATAGACATTAAAAAAAAAACTAGACCTGTCATTTTAATTGATTTTCCAGGAAAATGGATTGAGATCGGTCAATTCTTTTTTAGAGTTCCGTTGAGATATAATAGGTGGTACACAAATATAGGTATGTCTATCTATGGCCACATACTAATAGAAAAAGCTTAGCTCAACTACTATTCTTTAAGAAGTGTAAAATAAATGTTGATTGTCAGAAATATTTTTTTTATTATTAGTTATAATAAAAAAAAACTTTTAAAGCACTTTCCACAAATTAATTCTGGTTAGGGAGGATCCACACTAACCTAGCGAAGCCGTAGCGCCCCCGGTAACATTCGCTTTACGGTGTAATTTTTCTTATGTTATTTATTTATTTATTACGTTGTGAGTGATCTATATCACGTCATATCTTACACTCTTGTAAATGGGCCAGCATTTATTCAGAGACGCGCCGTAGTGTTCGTGTGGTAAGTCTTTTACTTTCGTTTGTGCTGATAGATTCGTAATTGTTTCGGGTTTAGACATATTTTTTAAAAAGAAATACACCCCTATTTAGTACCACTTTAAAAAAAAGTGGTACATAGTAGATATTCTAATCAGTAATATATCTTTAAAGATTGCCCAGGCTATAAAATCTGACAAAATGTACAGTTTTACGCAACAGTTATGTGAAAAATAGAAACAAATTTCACGACATTTAGTGACCCTATTTTCGAACTTCAAACTCAGTCCTACCAAACAAATCTCGCAGACTTCAGAAACGACCCAACCAAAGATATATTTAACCCTAAAAATAATAGACAATAATACTAAAACTATGAGTTTTACGATCCCATAACAAAATCCATAAGGGAAATAATGACAAAACCTCAGACCTGCAATATACCACCTACCATCGCTAGAAAACATTTGAAAAATTATTCTTACTCGTTAAATGGCAGATGAAACTTCGAAGCTAAGGGCTAAGGCGCAAATTTAATAAATATGGTAGCAAAATAATGGGCGAAGCTCTTAAAACGTAGTTTTTAAAACTCTAGTGACATTTATGTTTTGTATGATATATTTGTGTTTATGTTAGCTGTACTTAATGTATGGTAGGAGAGAATGAGGGATGGTAATTAGACGCGTTATGCCAATTGGCATTTTTGCTGGAATTTATTTTCTTAGTGTGAGATATTGTGGAGGCATTTTAACTAAGTGTAGTAAGTGGCCAGTACTTTTTTTTTTTTTTTTTTGGTGGGTGGGAAATCATCAAATAACTTCTCCCGCCCTGGGCGGGGCGGGAGGGAGTGTCAGACTTTTACTGACTAAAACCCACCCATGTTCCTTCTTGTGCCCTTTGCGTTCCGGGGGCGCGGTATCTCTTGCGAACAACCCGCAGCCCCGGCAGGCATCGGCCCTCAGTGGCCCCTTCCTTTTGCTGACATCTCTTTGAGGCGCGCGTGGAACACGAACGCGCCGTCGACACGGCCTGTCGTTATGCAACGTAAGGACGGTGAGCTACCCATTGCTCACCGTCCACAGGCCAGTATCTACGGTGGCCGGGAGTCGTCTCGCGGCTCCCGACGTCCGGAGCGTCTACCGCGGCGGCTGGGACGGGAGAACCGCTGTCTCAACCGTCCCGCCGCCTCCTTCTCAAGCATTACTGCCTCGCAGAAGGAGGCGACTGCATCCCATTCCCTCTCGCTCCGGACCATGGCTTGCACCAGGGCCGGACGCGAGAGTTCGCCGCCGCTGATGGCCGCCACGAGGACTCGGCGATGCTCCGCCCAAGCGGGGCATACCGCCACGGTGTGCTCCACCCCACCGTGTCCTCGGGGCGATCCACACAAAGTGGCCAGTACTTGAACCCTTCTTTGTGTTTTCTTTTTGTCATGGTATTATTTCTTGTCACTTGTCAATATACGAAAATTGTCAGTAGAGGTCTTTGTGAAGGAGCTCGTCGGGGAAAGTACTGCCACCATACTTATTTCGGCCGCAAAGCAACGTTGTTGTGTTTCGTTTTCAAGGGTGTACAGGCAGATAAGACATTTTGACTTTGTTTCTGGGATGGCAACGTATCTGGGCTTCTGGAATTGCAGATGTCTATAGGCAACGGTGACTACTTAACATAAGAACAATTCTACTAGATTCTCTCTTAGATTACGATCGTTCCTAAGAGTTAGGAGCGATCGCAATCTAACTTCAGTGTCATTTATATGTGCTCAAAAGTACATATAAATAGATATTGCGACTAGATTAGAACGCTTTTCATTGGTAGAATTGTCCTCCTCCAGATGGGCCATATAACGTCATAATAATATAAAGATAATGATTTTGATAAGGTTTTAATATGGAAAAAATCCCGTGATCATAAAAACTTCTGCTATAGGTACCTATGTCTACATTTTCTCAACACCTTGGTTAAAAACATCAAAGTAGAAGCGCCCAATCAATAAATAAAACTAACCAGATGTTAACTAAAGCGTGGATCGTACATCTGCAAGTTCATACAAAAACAATTGACTATTGTTGTTATTTTTTAGTTCATCAGTGACTTACTGTTACAAGCGCGCCGTGAAAATGAATTATCTTCCGAGTGTACTCCAAATCGAAGCTGCATCTGCCGTAGTGAGAGGAACTTATCGATAAAGTCAAAATCAAAGAATCTACAGAAACTTTTAAATTGATAAGGAGTTGGTCTGTTGAAGTCAGAAAGTTGAAGCTAATTGCTCGTTCCAAAACATAAGTGGGTTTTTAAGGCGAAGAAAGAGCAAGAAACTACACGGACTCTCACCCAAAAAAGTGTAAAGAAAAGAAACATGTAATTAAAAACAGAAGTAACTTATAGAGCAGAAGGAACAAGATAAGCGAGGTATGCAATGAGTCTGATACAATAACATGTCACCATAATATGACAATAAAGGTTGGTGGGTCTATTTTTGTCCAATGACATTGATGTCAACATATGAGATGGTAAAATATACATCATTACTCTCTGTAAGAGAGTTTTATATTATGTTTAGTTACTTAATTATATTTTAAGGTGGTCCAAAAAAAGCTAATTGGCAATAAATATTATTCTCAAAAATAATTGTGTATCAACCCTAAAAAATTCACACAATTGTAACTTTTCTTAATATCGATATACTAACTATCGACAAACACACACCCCTAATCAATCGCAACCGTGGTCCGAGTTTTTTACAGTTTGTTAGTAGTTTTTATATTTTTTATCCTTTTTGCCCCTTTCGGGGATTCATTTTGAACAATAAAATGACCGCAGATGTAATCGGCAGGTGTTGCCATGCCAATAATGAAGGAATCGCACTCAATCAAGATCGCTATTATATATATTTTTATGGGTATAACATTTAATGCATGGTCATTTTATTTGGCTGTTAAGAATTTTCGTGGTTTGTTATACTAATTATTTTCTTTAGCAGATGCTTGATTGTTCTTTTATTTCGTAGGTAACTACTTATTATGTTGAAGCCTGAATCTTGTTTCAGTGTTGTTGTGTACTTAGTCAATTTTAATTAGAGATTCATTTGTTACGAATTTATTTTTTTGGATATTTTTATGAAGAGTTTTTGTCCTTATAAATTATCTAGATTATTATGTTTATTATAATTTAAAAATATTTTATTTTAGTTTTTTAAAATCAAAGAAGCTACATAGGTAATTACTATTTCTTACGGGAAAAAAATTAATACATACCGCTTAGTGAAAACAAGGACTCTCATTATGGTTAAGGCGCCCGCCTGTTATGCATGAAGTTTTAAGTTCGACTCCGGGCAAGTAACAATGTGATTCAAATGTAGTTTCTAAGTTTATCTAGGATATTACTGTCATCGATAAAGGAAAATATCGAAACGAAACCTGGACTTTTGAATAATATGAATCTATAATCGCCAATCCGTCTAGAGCTAGCGTCTTTGCCCTTCAGTGGGACAATCATATATTATTAATAATTTATTATATACTATTGACTGCCCCGTTGGTCTCGTGGTCGCAAGTGAGACTGATGAGCGTGGTGTCCCGGGTTCGATTGCCGAGGTCGAGCAAAAAGTGTTATTGGGTTTTTCCATTAGGATTTGCTCAGTAGCAGTCCGGAGTTTGGCAGTTGGTGGTGTGACACCCCCGTGTCTCGGAAAGCACGTAAAGCAGTTGGTCCCGGCTGTCATTCGTAGATCTTTGACAGTAGTTACGGATAGTCAGAAGCCAGGAAGTCTGACAATCAGTCTAACCAAAAGGTATCGTGCTGCCCAGAAACTGGGTTGTGGAGGTCAGATAGGCAGTCGCTTCATGTAAAACACTGGTACTCAGCTGTATACGGTTGGACTGGAAGCCGACCCCAACATAGTTGGGAAAAGGCTAAGTAGATGAAGATATTTATTATATACTATTTCAGAAGCAAGACTGCTATAAATATAAATATACCATCACGCCTGTATTCCCCGAAGGGTTAGGCAGAGGTGTGACAATGTACACCCACAGTTCGCCGGTATATTTAGGTCCCATGTAATAAGGGGCGAGCCTATTGCCATTAACCGGGCACAAATCCTAACTCCGAGCTGCTACTGAGAATTTCATAGAAAAACCCAATAACACTTTTTGCTAGACCTGGGAATCGAACCCAAGACCTCTAGCGTAGCAGTCGCGCTTAGGACCACTAGGCTACCGAGGCAGTTAAGAAAGACTGCTACTAGTTCAATTTCACAAACGTACGACACTAATAGTTTCCATTACAATAAAGTACTATCCATTACATTTTATCTAAATAAAAACACGTAATTAAATGCAAATAAGGACGGGCTGACAGAATGTCGATATAATTCAAGACGTTTTATCGACTATCGACAGTTTGCGTGTGGACTTATCAAGTTTATGGTTGTTCGTGTGAACGGTCTATCGGTGGAAGTAAGTCAACGTCGCGCTAATTGTGTCGCTGTGACGACTTGTGACGATATATCGATAGTTCCTGACGGTATACTGACGCATCTTGATACTTGATAATTGATTACTCGATTTTTGTGAGTGTTTCTCGCGTGTTAATTTGTTGATATGTTACTAACATCTGTAATTAAATTAATTTCGTTCTGTTTTATTTTAATACATTATCTGTTTGTTTTAATTAAACCGAATTAACACGCTTAAGTAGTACCTTTACTGACACATATCACTCGATAAAAAGCAATAAAACCAGTATTGGTGGTGTTAAAAATATCACACAGATAGTGTAAGTAAATAGACAGTATTTTAAAAATTGTATTTTCAAATTGAATAGTATCAAGAATACCGATTGGATTAGGATTATCGATACTTTCGAATGAGCGTTACTAAATGTTTTTTTAAATTCATAACAGTAGGTATCAGCACTGTTTCAATAATTCTCTAAGTGTCTACATTATTATAGTTTTCATTGCTGTATATGACAATAGGCTCGCCCCCTACTACATGGGACCTTAACATACCGGCGAACTGTGGGTGTACACTGGTACACCTCTGCTTATCCCTTCGGGGAATACAGGCGTGATGGTATGTTATTCCTGGATATTTCACAACTGGAAATTCTATAAAAAAAACCAGTTAATCAAACATTTTGTTGACTTACGTAAACATGTTTGGGTCAAATGTTTTTTTTCTTCATGATTTCAGGGTTGGTCAGATTTACCTGTTTTCGAATTTTCAGTTAATTTAATAACATCTTGTATACGGGCCTTATGGTCAGCAGTACCTATCGTAAATTATAGGAATTTCCATTACTACTTTAACGTAACCTACTTTCAAACCGCGAATTTATTGTTATTAACAAAATTAATACACGGCTCTTATCAAATACGGTAAGGTGTGAGAATGTCGCCTGCTACCACAGGACGCAAGCGAAAACTGGAAAACATAATATCAAATAAAATACAACCTTATGTTTAAGTCATAAAGATCATATTAACTCAGCCGGACTGAATGTCATAAATTTGCTGAGTGTTATCAGTCACCAAAGCACAAACCGATCTACAAATCCTTGAACAAAGTTACACACAAACAACAACCTTATTGCATCCTTATAAAGGTCACAAAAAATGTATCAATTCAAAAGTACAGTTGGCAACATAATTATCGAGTCACGTGACAAGATTGATGCATGTCAGCCCGTCACGTCTGTCCATATCTTCACACTAAGTGCTTGAGATGCCGACCAGAATGCAAATGATGTCGTCCCTGTATAAATATAAGAGCACTTTACACTGTATTTATGATATTGTCGTTATCTGTACATGAAAGTGTATCTGTCAAAACAATTTATTTATGCGCCGATTGGGGATCGTGACTAAAGTGGTACAGTCGAGGTAGGAAGTAGATGACCTAGTTTTGAAATTGAACAGATGGGCGGTGGTCTTATAGCAAAGTGCGTGCAAGGTGCAATAATGACCGAGCTTGGATTGAGTGAACTGGGGAACTTTAAGTCAATATTGATGAAGATTATGAAAAATTTAATTTGTGATGGCCCAGATGTTAAGGCGGTCCACCTCTTGTGCATGAACTTGTGGTGTTCGGTACCGGACAAGTAGCAATGTGACTTTTTAATTTCTTGAACTTCACTGATTTTGGTAATAGTAAACATACGGAAACCTGGTCTTATCATTTATATAATAAATCGATAATCCACCTTGAAAAAGCGTGGTGATCAATGATCTTCCTTCTCTGGATGAGAAGCGATCTTTGTGTAATGTTTAAAGCATGCTGTTTATCTGTCAATGATAAAGAATTAAGTCAATCTCAATCTCATCTGGATTATCTATATCTCGCTATCAAAAATTTGACTTTTTGTAACACCGCCAAACCTACATAAGATATTTCAAGTTTTTAAATTTTTTTACCGACTTGTTAGCCTAGTGATCCTAGACTGCTACGCTAGAGGTCTTGGGTTCGATTTCCACGTCGAGCAAAAAGTTTTATTGGGTTTTTCTATGAAATTCTCAGTAGCCGTTCGGAGTTAGGATTTGTGCCTGGTTAATGGCAATAGGCTCGCCCCCTATTACAGGGCACTTAAACATACCGGCGATTAAAAAAATTTAAGACCTTTAAAGGTGACTAGTGGTCTTTATGATGTGGTTAACACTTTAAAAGACACTAAACGAGACACAATAGAAGTGTTATTGTTATAACGTCTATGGGCGTTTAGTGTCCTTCAAAATGTTAAGAATGAAAAAGCCTTGAGCCGAAAATAATACAATTTAATAGATAAAATTAAAATATTACGTGAAAATTATAGTAATTCTATATAAATGACAATAAATTAACAAAACTACATCTTGAAATGTCAAAACAAAATATACTATCAAAAAGAATAATTAGGACTAAAAAGTTCGAAATATAAAGGAGTTCGTAACAACATTTTTTAGATCAAATTAATCCTAAAAACAAGCACATGTACCTCTCTCACACAGTCAGCATAATAATGTAAGTACGTCTGTCTCATATAAGCCAATCTACTTATAAAACTTTAAAGCAAATTTTATGTTGTAGGAACAAAAGGGACACACAGCCCTTACGCGTTGATTAGTTCCTCGGAATCCTCTCAGAAGAAACAGCATGGTCAGAAACCTATAATTATCTAAAGCGAAACAGTTTTCGGAGGGAAAAGATGATTTAGTTAAACGTTTTTTAAGATCTTGTTTTGATTTGTTACCCAAACATTAGTCGGACATGCGGCTTGATCGATCGACCAACAATCGGTATGTTCGCGATGAAATATTGGCGATAATTAGTTACAGTCGACTTGGATTAAAATAAAAATATTTGGATTGTGAAGACAATTTGTTTGGATATTATAAATTACTTCTTTTATAGTTATGGACTGGTTTTTTTTGGATGGTCCTGGGTGCTGTCAGGGGTTTAATTTTTGCAAAGATGGTTTTTATGGAGATTGTACTGTATCAAGACAAATATTTTGAAGTACAACAGGTTTTAAAGTACATATATAAGACGTATATTATGTTGAGTTTGAATTGTTAATGAAACACATGTGTTGCTCTGAAAAACAAAGTTTTATTTTAGTACAAACTTAAATACCCTAATAACTAATATATAGGTACACTAATAATATTTTTATCCTACCTGAAAAACAAAGAAACGACATTAAAAGTGTATAACATAATAACAATCCCTTTTTACTTAAATCGAACAATAAATGCGATGTAATACATTTTTTTTTTTTTTTAAAGAGTATGTATGGAGTTTCTTGCCCGTTCTTCTCCATACGAAACTACCTTTTGGAATGGGCAACTAGATTCAATATTTTTAATTTAACATGTGATTAACGTTCAAAAGTGCCTTTTAATGGTCTAATTGAAATAAATGATTTGACTTTGACTTGACTTTGACTTTGATGATAAAAACAGTTGTCAAATTCCCATCCACAGAATAGCTCCTTCTATGATCCAACCTGTTTTACTCACCCTCTTTCGCATAGCGCCATCTTTTAGAGTAGTATGGTACAGACTTTACCGACAGAGGACACTATCAACCTTATTAATGAAATTATAATTTCTTTACACATATACATTTATACAGATTGGTCCAACAAACAGCACCTACCGGATATAAGTTCTTGAATGCACTGATAAATAATACTCATTCATGAACAAACAGGACACTGTATTCTTACGAATGTAAGGCGTGACGCGAAATTGTAAATTGTTTGCCGAAAATTTATATTCTTTCTAATATCTATTATCGATTTTCTTTTCTTTTTCCTAAGCTTAGTTACATTTATCTCTTTTTGATTAATTCATTTTTGGGTACACTGCCTACCCGGCCGCGTCGTGCCCCATGCCAGATTTTTTAGTTTCTGAATTATAAATAAATATTTAATAATCAGACTCATAAAGCACTAGCTTTTAATTATTTATTTATAGTAAAATTAATTTCTTAAAAAAACATCGTTACTAAATTGATTTTCCTGTGCGAAGTTCTACCCGGCCGTGTGTATAAAATGTGAGGTTGTACCAAAATGGCCGGTTCTCTTGTCATGTTACAATGGGGACTAATTAAGAGCCCTCAGAGATAATTAGCTCTGGGTTTTTGGTAATGCCATGGAAGTTAAATTTTTGCTTTGTCTTTCGTTATGAATTGGGCTTACGCAATTTGTTTGGAATATTCAGAAAGAAGAGTTTCGTTTTTGTAAAATTACTTTTTGGTGGCCATGTGGAGTTGTTGCCCTTTATTTTAAAAATTTCAGGAACTTTGAGTTTTTTAAATTGTTATGTAGAAATTTCACAATTTACCCTCATAATTATAATATACAAAATTCAAATGGGAGCTTCCTCAGGAATTGGCATGATGAGGTAAAACATTGAGGGATGTGGAAGGAATGGGTGGGAGGCCTTTTGCCCAGGAGTGGGACAAAAAATCTAGCAAATTTCAATCGTCTGTTGGTCGGCACCCTCCTCGTTAATTAGAAGCTTTAATCTATTAAAGGTAAGGTCCATGTTCCGAAAACATAACAAGATTACCTATTAATTAAAGCAAACGTTTTAAAAAAAGTAGGTAATGTGCAACTCAGCTATACAACTTTACACAACATCATTTCTCATAGAAGACAAGGCAGGTACTTAATACAACTGCTGGTCTATTCTGAAAAAAAAATTCTTGGTGAATTTTGGTGAAGTGAGCTAGTGGTCTGTTTTTTTGGAGGGAGGGGGGGGGGGTTACAATCGTAGCTTCGCGTCGAGGATGCTGACCAAATCCCGCCCTGTGGTACTTCAGCTACGTCATCTTAGATGGATATACCGCCAACTGACGGATCCGGAAAATGCTGGATGCAAGGCGTTTCCAACTGGTCCTGCACTTATATTCATCAGGATTTTTGTGGAATACACCAGCTGATACTTAGGATTGACAGCTTACATCAAGATCATGGTCTGCCTAGCCTTTTTCCCTAATATGTTGGGGTCAGTTTCCAGTCTAGCCAGATGCATCTGAATACCAATGTTTAACATGGAGCGACTGCCTATCTGACTTCCACAACCCAGTTTCTAGGCAACACGACACTCCTAGGTAAGACTAGTTGTCAGACTTTCGGTCTGCCAACTACCCGTAACGACTGTTAAAGATCTACGAATGTCAGTCTAGACCAAAGGCTTTGCGCGTTTTTCGAGGCACGGGAATTTTGCAGAATAGCACCTCAGGTCATTAAATAGTACCTCATGACGTCAGAAAACAGTCAACATAAATATGATATGAATTAATAGAAGACGGAACTCAAAGCCACCGACATAGATCAGGTGACTGATAAGAAGGAACAATGGACGGTCTCATATAACAATTTGTATACAAACGGCGGGAATGAAATCTCTTAATTTGTTGCTTGTTACTTGTCTTTGCGATTCGACGTTTGATGAGATGTATTCTGACGGTTTGGTGAATGGATGTGGTAATGTTGAAGATTTTTGTTATTTCAAAGGCTTGTTCGAGCTAATTTCACTTTCCCGTCTGGTGTTGAGACTGGCAAATTTCATAATTTCATAATATTGTACGATGATATGTTATTTATTATATTAACCCTCCGGGGAATACAGGCGTGATGGTATGATATGTTATTCTTTCTAGGCAACTCCGACTCGAACTTGGCCGATTTTCATTTACTAAATCTGGACACTTATTCCCGCTACTATTTCGCTACTGGCTCATATTTAGACATAGCACATACCATCACGCCTGTATTCCCAGCAGGGATAGGCAGAGGTGTACCAATATATACCCACAGTTCGCCGCTATGTTTAAGTTCATGTAACAGGGGGCAAGCCTATTGCCATTAACCGGGCACAAATCTTAACTCCAAGCTGCTAGTGAGAATTCCATAGAAAAACCCAATGACACTTTTTGCTCGACCTGGGAATCGAACCCAGGACCTCTAGCGTAGCAGTCGCGCTTAAGACCACTAGGCTACTGAGGCAGTTCACATTCATTGGTTCATTTAGACACAACATAATAATAATAATTATGTGCCTTATACATGTAGGAAGAAGTAAAAAACAACTCACCTTGAGTGGCCAATACCTTCTCCATTTATCGCGTCGTAGCTCTCAGTTGAACAATAGTATGAGATGTGTGAAGACACTGTCGATTAGTATCACTGGCTTGTGAACGAAAGGTACTAAGCCCTGGTTTCACGAGCTAAACATGATTATGGCAAATTGTCAAACCCACGTAAGTTGCTGTGATTGGTCGTTGACAATAAAGTCAAATAATCATAGCTATTTACGGAAGGTTGACACTTTGGTTGTTGCTGTAATGCCTGAAAAAGTGGTAGCTAAAAAAAAATAATTTTAATTTTAGAATACACCACCATCAATCGCGTAATGCATGACCATTTTTTATGTAGATAATGCAGTAAGGAGGCAGGAGAAGTCACGTGAAGTACATAGGATCAAAATGAAAATAACGAAACTCAAGCCTGAGAAACTTAGGCCCCCTTTCGTCAAAAACTTAACTCAGGATTAGTTGCTAACACGAGATTAAATTACAAAATGACAAACATAAAATGCTCGTGTTAACAACTAACTCGAAGTTTAAAGTTAACCTTGACTGTTGCAAACGGGCCTTATGTCTACAAATTTCATAAAGTAACAAAATTTAAGACATTCCGTGACCAATTTCAATAGCGAGAATGACAGACAAACCATTACAAACCGATTTCATGGTTGTTATCAAGTACACTGCGACATTTACATATTACTCCACCCACCACAATTCAATTTAGAACCTTATTCTCAAAGCAATAAAGTTTTTTTTATAAATTGACAGTTAAAAGTGCAGATTGTATGCAAATTACAAATCAATGTTTGCCAATAAGCCATAATTATTGTAATGAGCGCGCGTTTTCATGGCCTTTAATGTGTTAATTGATCACTTTATAAATTAATTACATTGATTTTATTACTTAATGTGTGAACAATAATATAGGTTAAAAAAAATAGTAGGTGGGTATTGAGCGATGAAAGCTTCAAGGTAAACTGCAAGCAGATTAATTGAAATCTCGAAATTATCTTTTAAGATATTTGATTTTCACGAAATAGTCTTAATAGAATTTGCTTAGTAGCAGCCCGGAATTTGAAAGTTGGTGGTGTGATACCCCCGTGCCTCGGAAAGCACGTAAAGCCGTTAGTCCCAGCTGACATTCGTAGATCTTTGACAGTCGTTACAGATAATCAGAAGCCAGGAAGTCCGACAACCAGTCTACTAACCAAGAGGTATCGTGTTGCTCAGTAACTGGGTTGTGGAGGTCAGATAAGCAGTCGCTCCATGTAAAACACTGGTACTCAGCTGCATTCGGTTGTACTGAAAACCGACCCCAACACATTTGGGAAAAGGCTAAGTAGATGATGAGTCTTAATAGAAATGGCCCAGTGCTTAACATGAAAAGAAAGTACATTTGGATTAAGACGGTCCCATTGGTACAGATAGCGTCATCAATTGGTTACCCCTTGCATTAAAATTCGTTCGAAAAGAGTGTAACCAGTTGATGGCGCTGTCTGTACATGCCCAGTGGTTGCCTCTCATACATAAGGACAAGTAGCAATGTGACTTTTTCAATCTAAATGCACTTTCTAAGTTTTTTTTATACATCCCTGACAGCGGTGAAGGAAAACATCGTAAGGAAACCTGAACTTATAATTAATATCCACCAATACGTCTAAAACAAGCGATGATCAACACTCGTACTTTTTCTGTATGAGAGAAGGCCTTTGCCCTGAAGTGGCTCGAAAATATGCTGGTATTACTTACTTTTTGTATCATTCTAGATCAAAACTACATGTGTGCCAAATTTGAATAAATATCATTCAGTCGTTTAAGCGTGAAAGAATAGAATATAATATATATTTATTTTCTTACCACAAATTATACCGTAACATTTAGACACGCAAGACGACTCCCGGCCACCGTAGATACGGGCCTGTGGACGGTGAGCAATGGGTAGCTCACCGTCCTTACGTTGTATTACGACAGGCCGTGTCGACGGCGCGTTCGTGTTCCGCGCCTCAAAGAGATGTCAGCAAAGGAAGGGGCCACTGAGGGCCGATGCCTGCCGGGGCTGCGGGTTGTTCGTAAGAGATACCGTGCCCCCGGAACGCAAAGGGCACAAGAAGGAACATGGGTGGGTTTTAGTCAGTAAAAGTCTGACACTCCGTCCCGCCCCGCCCAGGGCGGGAGAAGTTTTTATAAAAACCTGTAAGTCAGGTCATCAGGCCCCCTGAACGAACAACTTATATTATATAATATTGTGCTGGAGACGTATTGTATACAAAATAGTAGGATTTGATTATTGATTATTATTAATTAAGAATTCATTATAAAATGACAAATTATTATTTACGCATACAATTTGATTAGATTGATACAAGTACTTCTTACATACGCGTATATAATAGTAATAGAACAACGTCATCAAAATTACCGCGTACCTAATGAGGGTTGGTAAAAAACGCTGCCATTTAAGAAAACTGCTAGAAATTTCAAATTTCGCGGATTACCTTGACGAATCTCTATAAAATATTGATTTATAAGCATCACCATAGCAACAAAGCTTCATTCCCATCTTCAGTCATTAAGTAGTAAACTGTAGCAGTTACCGTAGCAGTTAATTACACCATGATTGCGCTCCTACTTTGCACATAATGAAGACAGATGTCACTAGTAACAAATAAATTTAATTATTACCACGGGGATTCTAGTACTGTTGGCGACAAAAGTCCTTTTACACTTAAGATTTTTTGATCCGAATTATTGAGCACGGTAGACGACCGAGAGGAAGACGCTGGATGCAGGCCGCTTATAACCGGTCCTTTTGGAAATCTATGGAGGACGCCTATGTCCAGCAATGGACGTGTTATGTCTTTGGTTACGGCTCCGTTCCCGTCGGTTGTAGCGTGATGTTCTATACGTATAAACCTACCTCTTTAATCACTCTAGGTATCTATTGATGAATATAATAACCGCAATTAAATCTTAATAAAAGATAAAAGATCTTAACGTACAGGGGTTTTTTTTTTTTTTTTTTTTTTTTTTTTGGTGGGTGGGAAATCATCAAATAACTTCTCCCGCCCTGGGCGGGGCGGGAGGGAGTGTCAGACTTTTACTGACTAAAACCCACCCATGTTCCTTCTTGTGCCCTTTGCGTTCCGGGGGCGCGGTATCTCTTGCGAACAACCCGCAGCCCCGGCAGGCATCGGCCCTCAGTGGCCCCTTCCTTTTGCTGACATCTCTTTGAGGCGCGCGTGGAACACGAACGCGCCGTCGACACGGCAACGTACAGGGGTGCAGACGACGGGAAGTGACTTTGTTTTATACTTTGTAAATATACGTAATGAGTCTCAAAACTAAGATAAAATTAACTCTAGGTAATTACCTTAACAACTGAAAAGTAAAGCTACGTGTCGCATGTCGATCAATACGATATTTTTAAGTAAATGTATTAATCGACTTTTGTCACTGACTATACCATCATCTTTCCTCCGAACAGGTCGGGCAAACCTATTGTTTCTTCTTGACCTTTTAGATCGACCACAGATAGTAAAGTTTTATGAATTATTTCGTGTTTTGTTGCGAAATATTATGTAGGTAGATATGTATCTATTTTGACAAACGTTAGAATGTGATTGAGTGTGTCTGAATTCTCACATTACGAGTGGGTTGAATTTGTTCTTTGTTAAGACTTATACATATTTAGTCTTTGTTAAATTTAATTGATGTTGTGTGTTTAAACTTTTTGGTAATGGTTTGGTAGGTATCCTATCCGATCGTATATTTTCCTCCGGTAGGAATCCTACCTTGGGAGGAGCAACTAAATTCAATTTTATTATTCTCTTGCAAATGACGTTCAAGCAGCACAAAGTGCTCTGAGACAGTGAGACGAACTGGATGGATTCCTCCAAATCCGGCTGCAAGAAGCACTTAATCGCGAAATATTAAAACAGTGAAGTGAAGTATTTTCTAGAAAAGGAACAGAAAAGGTTAACATATAAAATAAAATACGTTCAAAAGCGCCTTTTAATGGTCTAATTGTAAAACTGGTAGATTTGGATCTGGTGGACTTTGATTTTCGTTACCTCCTTAATTTGCAGCTGTTTCTCAAAATCTTACTAGATATTGGTATGAACACTAATCTTCATAATGACTCGACCGACATACACAGTCTTGATATCAACCAGACATCCAACAGTCCGTAAAATACAAGGAATTCCCATGACACATCACAAAGAAAAACATTGACCGAAAAAAAAGGAAAATTCTTTTCTCGGCACAAAACGTTAGTTCTCAGAACTCCACTCCACAGATAAACAATAACAATTTCAAACAATGTTTACCTACATTACAAATTTTGCGCTGGCAACCGCATCCGTTCTCGCGTAGGATATCTATTTTGAGTGCTGGCAACATTGTCCCACCCGTGCGACAGAACGCGCGTGCCGACATTATAAACACCAATACTTGGACGTTCGAATTTCAAAAACATTGTGCACCGACGTGACGTTGTATCCGGTGACGTTCAGTTGCGGAATAGAATCTGGAAGCATAAGAATAACAGTTTAGGTTGAAAGGACGCCAAGGCTAGAAAGGGCTGTCGCAATCGGTAATCGATATGATGTTTTTTCTGTAATGCACCATCAAACGGTGATATAGAAGATTTTGTTGGATGTTAGCAACCTTCTGATGTTAAAATAGAATTTGAACAAGCAGTTGAACATTATCCTAATAAAAGAATTGTTAAGACAAGTGACTAAAGCGAGGGGTCTTATAATGGTAAAATTTTCATAATTGATTCGTCTTTTACTTTGATAGAATAGCACCTACAAGCAATTGCTTTGAGTGTTAACGTACTATGCATCGATATTCTTGTCAACCAGTTATTTGTTGACTTAGATTTTTCATTACAAATCAACCTTAAGTACAGACAGATAGAGTGTAGTCCTCAAGATCGAGATGTCTATATTGAATTATAAATGATACCAATCAAACAGAAGACAAATTAATATTCCAAACCGCCAAAAATGTTCCAAACGACCAGAACAGACGTCAACAAGAACAAAACAACCGTCTAACAAATTAACTGCCCACAAACGATCACAAAATTAAAATTAGAACAAAAGAAAGAGTAACATGGCGCGACAGAACATAGCCAATGGCAAACTTTATAATAGGACCCGCGGACCCGCAGTCCCGAAAGTTAATAATTTACTGACCTTATAGAATTCTGTGGAACCCTCAGAGGCGGGGACACGATATAAACTCGGTCCCATATCGTCGTTTTTTGTCTGCAAAGCTAAATTAAATTGACTTAAGGCCGAAATATTAAGGGTTAGCCTTGGGTGACAGAGGTGTAGGTGGTGTAGATAGATGTGGGCTTTTGAGGACTGTAATTGAAAGTGAGAAGGGCTAAAAGTGGTTGAAGTTTTTGGAGAATTTTGTGAAGTAAGTAAATAGGGTAGGGGTCACGTCATTGATGTCTGGCCAAATTTGACTGAGTGAGATGTGTCCATAACTAAAGCTATTTTTCCAGAAAACTTTGCCCCACTCTAGGAATTTCTTCTGTATTGTGGGAGCGTTTACAAATGTAATATAAACGACAATAAATTACATATAGTTCCTACAAGCAAACGTTAAAAAAATATGGAATTTAGTCACACGATCATCAATTACCTTTTCTGCGTAATAACATGGTTCTGAACAGCTTAAAACCTTTTTCACAAAACAAAAAAAAAATCTAATGGGCCCGTGAATAGATTGTCTCAGAAATAAAATTAATAACAACTTTCTAGTGTGACAGTTAACCGAAAGCCTTAATTTTCTTTCGTCCACCGTCAAACGGGGCGTGTTTTGTAAAAACTGCTCGTCTGAACACAACCTTATTTTTTCACATCCGCTATTCAATTATGAACCGTAAACAGTTGGCTTAAGGACTATTTATTTTTTGTAAGTGTAATGAATATTTATGTGGAGATATTCGTTCGCGTCAGTCATACCTATGCCTCAATGGGCGGACATTAGGACATTGCAATATTATTAATAATTCATTTTTAATGTTTTGAAATAAAACTGTTTAAATTTTAATCAAGTTCTGACAATTAATGTTAATTTAGTAAAGTGTCTATGCAATTAAAACTATGAAATGGATGTTTGTTTGAATAATTTTTACGTAAATATAATGTTGATTATATGTATGTCTTTTTAGGCAGTTATTCAGCTACAACAACATACCATCACGCTTGTACTCACCGAAGGGTTAGGCAGAGATGTAACAATGTACACCCACAGTTCGGCGGTATGTTCTGGTCCCATGTAATAGGGGGCGAGCCTATTGCCATTAACCGGACACACATCATAACCCCGAGCTGCTACTGAGAATTTCATAGAAGAACCCAATAACACTTTTTGCTCGACCTGGGAATCCAAGCCAAGACCTCTAGCCTAGCAGTCGCGCTTAGGACCACTAGGCTACCGAGGCAGTAAAAAGAAAGTACATAAAAAAAAATATGTATTAATCATTTTAATAACGTTGTTTCGACATAAATACGGATTTGATAACCAACCAAGCTATTTTTAGCTTAGTCAGTTCAATTATTGATGAGCTGCCTCGTTGGCCTTGTGGTCCTAAGCGCAACTGCTATGCTAGAGGTTTTGGGTTCGATTGCCAGGTCGAGCAAATGTTATTGGGTTTTTCTATAAAACCACTAACCCTGGCACAAATCCTAACTCCAAGCTGCTAATGCGAAGCAGCTCGGAGTTAGGATTTGTGCCTGGTTAATGGCAATAGGCCTGCCCCGTAGGTACTACATGGGACCTAAAACATTCCGGCGGACTGTGGCTGTACGTTGGTGTAAATCTGTATGTATGTATATATGTAATTGGTTACTGTTGATCTCTTTAAAGAAAATATTCCCGAAAGTGCGCTGTACATATGTAGTTTAGTTTGTATTTTATTCAAAAAGTAATTGAACTCGAATTTTGTAAATAGGATAATGGTGCTAATATCTAGGTTTGCGATTTGTCAGTTTTCTGCCAAATAACTTACTTTTAAAATTATGATTGCACTTACCCTTCGGGGTCCTTGCATGCCAACTATTCTTATGCCATTATCTTTGTCCTTAGAAATTAATTACTCTAATTAATTTCTATTTGACATAATTTGCATAACAGCAATTATTTTGAATCCATAATAAGTGCAGTGACAATAAAATTTCTGTCATTAACACGAGTTGAAGAGGCCATGGCTATAATACTTCAACTTTACTATAACACTCTACAGTCAACCTTATTCATATCTCTATAAGAACTACAATAATTATTGCAAAAAATATGGACAGGATTGTCAAGTTATACAGCCAAATTAAAGTTGCAGTTGGGAAAATGGATGTTCCACCTTACAGTCATTATTATAAGATCGCCCAGTTTCGACTGATAGTATTCAAGGTTTGTCAACAGTAGATAAAGATTTGCATAATTTGAGCAATTAAGTAAGCAATGCAAATGATGTCTAACAATGGTGTGACAATTAGTGACAACTAAGTAGTTATCAGCAATGTCAGGATGAGTCAGAAAATATAATATTCGAAGACTAGATTATGCTGGAGTCACACGAACGGTACCTAAGCATACTCTTTTGCATTTCACAATGGTAAATAAAATTGTACACAAAAAAAGTCGCGTTGGTGTCAGTTGCAAGTACATAAATTACATACAAGAAAGTTACCCAGTTCAAACGCAAACTGAATTATTTTATTAATCGACATATTCTTGATATCTATACCATTGACCAATTTCTTGACGACAAAATTTTTGACGACTGATCCTGTAGTGAGCATTTATGATTTCTAATGTAATATTTCCATCTAAAGGCTCTGAAATTATTAGAATTTTACATACATAGACTCGCGCTTTTTCACCATGAGAGTAGCCAGAAACTCCAGAACGCCACCTGCTACGATCCTTACATACTTCTTTCGCCTCGTCCATGTTCATACATACAAGCACGCCGGTTATGATTACTGTGCACCCGACCTTTCTGAAGAACCTCACCAATATGGTCAGTGTAGGTCTTTCTAGGGCGTCCGCTCCCGGCGTTGCCACTCACATATGCATATAAATCCCTTGTGTTAGTCGCCTTTCACTCATCCTCTCAACATGACCGAACCATCTAAGCATACTCTTTTCTACCTTTGTCACTACATCCTCTTTTAATCCGAAATATTCTCGTATAACAAGAATTTATGGAGGATAAAATGTAAAATAGAGTAGAAACATATAATATGTATGTGTTGATTTATTTAAAAGCTATTTGTAGTTATTTTTATTTTATATGACATGTTTTCTTAATAATTGAAATAGATAGTTTAAAATGATTAGATAAATAATAGATATTATGTAGTTTGCAATATTAGTTATGAGTTATCTTGCTGCGCCCTAACAGGGTCTTGTACTTACTATTTTTTAAGCTGAGCCTGTAAAACTGGTTGTGTACATTGTGCATTAAATAAATAATTATTATTCGGTTAATTATATTAGAATTGTATTGTATTTAATTTATAATTTTGTTTAATTAATAGTGTAGGTATGTCTGTAAGACCTGTTATATCACCAAAAATTGCAATACAAAAAAGAGATACATTTTTATTAATTTTGTTTTTTTTTCCGTAGATCAGTATCTCTAACCCCAAAATGCCATGTCGAAGTCTATGTCAAATTTCAAAGCGACAAGATATCAATAAATACTCATCCTCATTACTCAGGACCACTGCAACAATATCTCTTCTACCAAGTGGCTACATAACCTGTCACTAACCCCATAACTAACCTTTTAATTGAACAATTCCTTTCTAGCTGACGCATCAAGCTACCTTGTAAGTCCGCTAAGCAAAACAACTGCGGTCATAAACCACTCTATAAGTCCACCATCTAGCCGAATTAACTGGCCGTAAATCTATCGAACGATCGCTTTTAGACCGAATTTATTTTATACACGGAAGTGTGACCTACATGATCGGGCGATCGTCGATCAGGAATACACTTAGCATTTTAGTGTTATGTTTTGAACGGGTGATGGGTGGGTTTTGACTTAATTTTTGTTAAGAAATTGATCCTTTGATGGATGTTTAGTAGATTTTATAAGGGTTTTGTAAAAGTTTATTAGTTTCTTATTTTAATATTTTTATGGAGATATTTTTTTTTGGAAGTGCGCAGTAATTTGTATCTAAGCTCAGAAATTGTGTAATAATTTAGTTATTTTGACCAAGATAACATTTTAATAATGTTGTTTAAATGCTTGAGTTATTTATAGATATAAAAGTAAATTTTGTCTTGCAAGTCCTGGAGCCTGTTTCATCACCTTTAGGAACTATTCACCAGATCCATTCAAAAGATCCAATCCATTCCTTTAATGTATCTGGTGCTGGATTGGTGTCTTCCAATTTAATTGAAAGTTGTACAACAGGTCTTAAGCCAAAAATTGGCCCTTCCAATGTCAAAAATGTAAACCTTCCATTCCAACATGTAACAAGTGAAACGTAAAAAATAAACAACAGAACAACTACATTCCCATCAATGAAACCCCACTACCAGTTCCAAGAACAGTTTCCAAACTGTTACCAAAACGCTTAACCCTCTCGCGGCGCCCGTATTTTTCCAACGTACACGCCACGAGCGCCAACTTGTAACAATTTCAGCGACTACATTAAGACATAAACCACGCTTCGGATTCCACTGAAATTGCTCACGGCATTCTATAAATCGGACGCACTCGACGACCGTTCGGTCTATTTCGGTAAAAATAAATAAATATGTGCGCGAGCGGGCGCACTCGTGGTCATACCGAGATGTGGGGTTACATTGCTGGATGTGCTTACTCGTGAGTGCAATGTTGTAATGGCATTTTTTGTGCCAACTGGGAAATTGATCATCGATGAACAAATATTAGTAGTGGAAACTGACTCGGTAAGACCTCAAAGAACTATGCGTATTATTTTCTTAATATCTTCATATCTAGCAGCTTTATTTGTGTAGACACCACGAGGTTTACTCCTCTTTCTCCTCGTGTCGTTTCAATCAATGCTGAGGGTTCTAATCTAGTCTTTATTAACTTTTTTGCCAATGAAGTTACGCCTCTAAGTTTGTTTCCAGCAGCGATACGTTACGTCAAACTTTACCACTACGTATTTACAAACAGGCATTAGCAGCTATGCCACTTATCATGATAACCGTCCACAATACAATGCATTTAACCTTAATCTTTTAAAAGTTCGACTGAACAGACTGCTTCTGGGTAAGCTCACTCCATCGTGTACTTTGTCTTTGTCACCTCTGACCAAGAGCCAACCCATCTCAAATAAAAAAGAAGTACTACATTATTTCATAATTTCAAGAAATATCACATTGATATCCGGCACATCCATTCTCCCTCCATCATCGCTCAGTGCACGACAAGTCGTCCAAATATAGCGGCACTTGATAACGACGTATTAGACGAATAAATGTTTTACGTCCGCCGGTAAGTGTTCCATATTTATAATTTTGGTTTTTGAACGATGATGGAACGTCTATCGGCTAAACTTCCTGTGTCTTTGAGCAGTCGCGGCGGAAGGGTTGAGTACTAGATATTTGGTAATTTTAAATGTCATAAAAATTCTGTGAAATACCACCACGCCTGTATTCCCCGAAGGCTTAGGCAGAGGTGTACCAATGTACACCGAAAGTTCGCCGGTATATTTAGGTCCCATGTAATAGGGGCCGAGCCTATTGCCATTAACTGGGCACGAATCCTAATTCTGAGCTGCTACTGAGAATTTCATAGAAAAACCCAATAACACTTGGCCCGAACTCGAAATCAAACCTACGACCTCTAGCGTACTAGTGGCGTTTAGGACCACTATACTATCGAGGCAGTCAAATAAACACACAATATTTTTTGTGTAATTTTTTTTTATTCTTTTGTTTATTCTCATTACAAAGAGGTCACTTGTTTGGCTTTGAAAACGCATGCACCTATCTACAAGATAATTATGTAAGGAGGGTAGGTGTAAATCAGATTACCTTTTATTGTGCGCTTATTTAACTAAAATTACTGAATGACTTAAATGCCTTACCTATCGTCTATAGAATGATGCTTACTTTTGAAATATTCTACCTGTCTATAAATCTTGAGGGACTGAATTAATTGGTATTTTGAGTATATTACTAGATGTAGATATCTATATGGGTACATCATAATTTCTTGTGTCATTCAGAAAATGCAAAATCAATCTTCAAGCAGTATGTAAAACCTTCAATGGTATCTCTATTTGATGAATGACCGATACTGCAGCCTAAAATTCACCGAAATTTTAAATTACAAACTCCACGCTAATGAGTAAAATGCGGACAGTCCTGCTAATGTCAAAGCGGCCGTTAAATTACCACAAGCGGCGCATGAGACTTAATAATCGACGGAGCAGCTTGTGTGACGCCCATCGCGTTATACAGACTCCCTGCTATGGTGACCAGTTATTAAGCTATTTGGAGGACACAGTCCCTTTAAGAAGTTGGGTAAGAATTTGAAGGTCTTTTTAGTATCTTATATTTTCTTTAAAGTTAGGTTTTGTGAAGGATGGAAGGATTGGAGAGAAGTCTTTGTCCAGGAACGGGACAGGACAGGCTAAAAGTTTTCTTCAAAAGATACACATAAATAATGCAGTATGAGATCCAAAAAAATTTAAAAAGTGATTAAGTGTTAAAGATCTCTAAGGTGTTAAGGTTCTCTGAGTTCACAAATGTCAAGTAAATTTTTGGGTTTCAGGTTCCTTTCTGGGTATTTTAGGCCGCCGACGGTGGTCGACGATTGGTCAGTCAGATGGACTGATCGCTAGCAGCGTCGGGTTTTTAAAGCACTCCGAAAGGAACCCAAAAATCGATAAATTAACTTGACATTTGTGCTCACGACTCGTGGCGACTAATATACTAATCTAGTGGCACTTTTGACTAATGACTAATTTAGTGGACTGCAATATTGTTAATACTTCTTAGGAGCCCAATTATTGTTATTTGTAAACATTTTATACCGTAGCTGTTTATTGTCCCATGATAAAAAATAAATAAAAAATATATTTTTATTTCTGTAACTTATTAAATAATCATAAGTAGTAACAGGTAACGCCATCTATGTTAATTAGCAGAAACTATCCTTACCGGAGATGCATCGTTTGAACTACTCACAGTCTTATAACTTCTTCGACTACTCATTTCTCTTATTTCCGCTACATTTTTCAAGCAGTGTCCCACCACTTCAGCAAGTCTGCTCGCTCTACTTAAACGTGGGAACAGTGTGCGTACGCACAGCCGAGGCGGCGCGGGCGTGGTCAGCCAGCGCTTTGTTTTTCAAATAATTTCCGGACGCCCGTTTTTGGGAATTACGATTTTCGTCCGGCCTGATGATTTATGATTATCGGAGTTACAACTAATTATCTTTGGGAGTTCAGGCCCTTGTCCTTTTGGGCGTGACCTGATGCGGCCTCTGTTTAAGAAAAACCGACTTTAAAATTTTCTATGGGAAACAGCAGCGGCAGCGTTGCTGTATTCCGGTTTGAAGGGTATAGGTGCCGGTGGAATTACAGGTACATGAGACATTTCAACTTTGTCTCTGGGATGGCAATGCATTGCCTCTGGTATTGCAGTTGTGTATAGGCAGAGGTGACCACCTAACATCGGGTGGGCCGTTGGCGCGTTTGCCGGAGAAAGGGTCAAGGCCGCTGGCCAAAGCGTTCACGATTTGACTACTGCAGTTTATAAATTTTAAAATTCACTTTGCAAAATAATTTTAGCGACTCCAACAAAAGTAAAAACATCAAAACCCCAAATGAACATAAACATACCATCACGCCTGTATTCCCCGAAGGGTTAGGCAGGTGTACCAATGTACACACACAGTTCGCCGGTATGTTTAGGTCCCATGTAATAAGGGGCGAGCCTATTGCCATTAACCGGGCAGAAATCCTAACTCCGCGCTTCTACTGAGATTTTCATAGAAAAACCCAATAACACTTTGCTCGACTTGGGAATTGAACCCAAGACCTCTAGCGTAGCAGTCGCACCTAGGACCACTAGGCTACCGAGGCAGTTGAAATGAAATGAAATCACTTAAAATACCTCACAGAAGGACACACCATTTTTACTTTCATAATTGCTTTTAAAAAAAGAACACAAAGGGACCGGCCGTTCACAAAAAGGTAATCGATTAGGATCGGAACGATTATAAGTTGAATCGATTATCCAATACATTCGAGTCCCGTGTCACCCATAACTAATCGGTGTGGACCACAAACAATGGTATTTCTTCATCACGAACAAAAACGGTGTGAGGCAGAATATGGGATTATGAAGTATTGATACCTATAGTGATGTACAGGGTGTTTGAAAACAAAACACGTTTAATCAGTTAAATTTTGTGAAAGAAAATAGACTTTATGTTTATCATTTAATTGAATTTAAATTTGTATAAGGTAAAATATTATTCACAAACAGACAATATTTTTATGTGACTATTAAGTAGGTAGTTAGATTAAAGGCCTGTTTCACCATCCGATAATAAGTTCTGATTAAAACAAAAAATAATGATAACGTAAAAAAGGCGTGAGTTTATGTATGTGTGTAATAATAACAATAATAGCCTTTTATTGTCCCATTGTATGACAAAGACTCTTGCAGTAAACACAGGAGCATTAAAAAAATCAGATTGGTATATACTCAGTATTAAACTTGCAAACTCATGCATGACAGCCTGATCTATAATACACATTTTGTTTTAACTCAATCGAAAATTCATCTAACGTCGACTCATTATCATTTAATTTTCAGTCCACGCCGAATTCTATTTTTGAAACATAATATTCTATGAACTCTGAAGTCCAAAAATGTTACATTTATCTTCTACGAAGTTGCCACTGACTACTCACACGAATGTATTAACGAAAGATAACCATCTCTAGGTGCTACAAAGAATCTCGAGAGCCACTTAAATAACAACCGACAAAAAATAAAAGAAAGAAAAGATTGACACGCTCTACACGCTGTATATACAGTTCTTGTCAGCGGGGGAGGGCGCTTAGTTCATCGGATCAGCAGGACGCGGCGCCGGCGCAACCTTTGTACCCGAGAACAGACGATGTTAGCCGAATGACTTAAGTTCAGCTTTAAGTGGACAATAGGAATAAGATTTCAAGAAAAAGTTATGAAAATTTCTACAAAGTATAAAACAAAGTCGTTTTCCGCCGTTTGTATGCTAAGCTATGTTATTGCGGTTTTCATTGTTAGATAAAGTGATTAAAGAAGAAGGTTTATAGGTATAAACATCACACTATGACTAACAGGAGCTTAGTAGTAATCAAAGACGTAACAGAACCCGGTCGACACCGCGGGGTATACAGGTCTAAAAATAAAAATAAATCCTTCCACAACCGCAATCGTAGAAGTCGCCAAATATGAGACAAAAAAAGAAATAAATACGACACAGGGCCGGTCACCCAACACCGGGTGAAAGTCCCGGTTAATGCTTTTAAACGTGACAGAGTGACAAGCTGACACCGACGTCCGCGCGTCCGAAACGGTTAATTTAGAACGAACGTGGGTGGCATTTAAACGGCGATTTGTGATTTGGTGCAATCAACTCCGGTTCTTATTTTGAATTGATTAATTCGAATTTGTGTGAAACTGTCCTTTATGACTGGTATTGGTTGCAGGGGTTCTGTAGAATGTTGATATGATAATTTTAGCCGAAGATTAGACATGAAAGTTGCAGTTTAGCTATGTATCTTGTTGTCAAAAGTAAATTCTATATGATCTTTGTTCTACTGCAGAGCAAAGGCCTCTTCATATGTTGAGAATGCATGAACATAGATCACCAAGCATGCTCAAGGTGGATTGGCAATTTTAGATTTATATTTTAAAGTTCTTTCTCTCAGTTTTTATAACTGCCTCGGTAGCCTAGTGGTCCTAAGCTCGACTGCTACGCTAGAGGTCTTGGGTTCGATTCCCAGGTCGAGCAAAAAGTGTTATTGGGTTTTTCTATGAAATTCTCAGTAGCAGCTCGGAGTTAGGATTCGTGCCCGGTTAATGGCAATAGGCTCGCCCCTTATTACATGGGACCTAAATATACCGGCGAACTGTGGGTGTACATTGTGACACCTCTGCCTAACCTTTCGGGGAATACAGGCGTGATGGTATATTTTAATGTTCCGATTTTCTTTGCTGATGTCAGTGATGTCCAAAATAAACTTAAAAAGTACATACAAATTGGAATTTGTCCTGATTTGAACCTTAACCGCTGAGCATCATCATCATCTACTTAGCCTTTTCCCAACTATGTTGGGGTCGGCTTCCAGTCTAACCGGGTGCAGCTGAGTACCAATGTTTTACATGGAGCGACTGCCTATCTGACCTCCACAGCCCAGTTACTAGGCAACATGATACCTCTTGGTTAGACTGGTTGTCAGACTTCCTGGCTTCTGGCTATCCGTAACGACTGTCAAAGATATACGAATGACAGCCGGGACCAACGGCTTTACGTGCTTTCCTATGCACGGGGGTGTCACACCACCAACTTCCAAACTCCGGGCTGCTACTGAGCAAATCCTAATGGAAAAAACCCAATAACACTTTTTGCCCGACCTGGGAATCGAACCCGGGACCCCACGCTCATCAGTCGCGCTTGCAACCACGAGACCAAAGGGGCAGTTGAACCTTAACCGCTGAGCAATCGCGACATTTTTATGGCAACTATGACTAGATTTTCGTTCCAAAAACCAGTATTATAACTAAAATTGCATCCAAATTCCTTTAATAATCATCTTTAATACCCAGCACCAACAAAAGTTCTCACCGAATCCATTCCACTAAAAGACCGACTCATCATCCCTTTGATATCACTCCCGCCTCGCACCTTCCATCATTACCAGTTCTTAATTGCTACAAAATGTCCATCTAGTGTCGTCCGTTGTCACGAAAAGATGGATTTTTGTGCCATCATGATATTTGATGAGACTATGCCTTTGTTTGCGGTGCTCTTTGATACTTTTGTTAGATGGTAATGACATGTTGTATTAGAATGTGAGCGTCATTTGTTTGGGTAATGACAATGTTGGTTTAGGGTAAGAAGTAATATTTATTTATCAAATGGAAAACCAGCAACTGTACATAAAGTGAATGCAGAAGTTGAGAAAGTTACATTAAGCCAATTGCAAAAAATCTGTAAATATCACAGAAATATATCAGAAGAAAAGTAAAGAGAAGTTTAAGTAAGGGCAGGTAAAAGAGACGTATACCAGAGAATATGTATGATCTGTTTCTAAAGTAATTTTAGCGCATTACTACATGAGCCTGAACTGCCTCGGTAGCCTAGTGGTTCTAAACGCGACTGCTACGCTAAAGGTCTTGAGTTCGATTTCCAGATTGAGCAAAAAGTATTATTGGGCTTTTCAATGAAATTCTCAGTAGCAGCTCGGAGTTAGGATTTGTGTTGCCCCCTATTACATGGGACCTAAACGTACCGGCGAATTGTGGGTGTACATTGTTACACCTCTGCCTAACCCTTCGGGGAATACAGGCGTGATATTATGTTATGTTAAATGAGGTTGTGAGGTCAAATCTGGGCAAATACCAATGTGACTTTTTTAATTCCTTTGTACTTTTTATGTTTACTTTGGACATCACTGACATCGATGAACGAATACATTGGGAGGAAAGCTGGACTTATATTTTATAAAAGTCTAAATCGCGAATATAAACTAGGTGCCTGTGGTGTACTTGCCAAATTTTATCCACATAGGTCAAGTAGTTTTTGAGAATTCGGTTACTGTCGGTAAGTGGCCTTTCGCTTGTAGAATTTAAGATCAACAAATCAATGAAAACTCAACCATATTATAATGGCGAAAAGTTGTTTTTATTTGCCATTGAATTACAAACTGACAACCTGGTAGGTACATTATAATTTTTAAATCACTAAGGTATAATTTATTATACATAGAAGAAATAGCTACAATGCTAATTAAATAATAATAATATACTCGTCAGTTAAGTAAAAGTTACCAAATGGTGTTAAAATTATGGTTTTAATTATTAAAAAACTAGTTATGGAAGATAAGCATCACTTAGAAAGAGGTAAATTATTTTAATCGATACTTATATAATAATCAGATACAAATCAAATTATCTATTTACTTTTACAATAAATTAATTAAATAAATCATTTTTTTAATTTCACGTTTGAGACTATTCATAAAACGACCCGACAACTGGCCACACTACCTCTAATTAATTTTAAAACTGCTTTTTTTCCTCGAATCAATTCCAAAAGTCACATTCAAAAAAAGAAACATTCAATTCTCACACATACGTGACATATGTACGGAAAAAAATCCTTTTGTATTCTGCTCCAATTTCCTTCAGGATCTCCGAAGCGATGACACTGCTGATTTTTGACACCTCTACCTTACCGACTGTACCTAACGTTCAACTTACAACTTTATTCCTTGAGTTACACGATTCAAAATTTAACAGCTTAACGTGAATACCGCAATCTTAATGACGCCTTTAAGCAACCATTCTTACAAGCTTAAAAATAAGGTTCAATTTCCTTCACAAGTTATTTTTCTGACACCAAACTAAAGGTGGTTGCACAAAAGCTATCAAGGACCGTTATTAAAAAAAAAAAATAAAGCTATGTCCTCATACGTCTGATGACAAAAAAATAAGGATGGCACGTTAATTTTGCATGAAATTATTTCGACGAGAGAAGGTTCTGAAGTGGTTATTGTAATAAGAATGATTCTGCGCATATGGTGACTGAACAGGATGACAGAATGAAAGATGGCGTCAAAAAGATTTTTTTAAAACAAGAATTCAAAGTCGAAAAATGTATCGCAATAGGCCATTTATAGGCATTTTTGAATTGTCAAGGCGTCATTTTGTTAGTTAGAAAGTTAAAGCTAGTTGCTTGTTCCAAAACATATTTTATGGAGAAGAATGAGGAAGAAACACCATGGAATAGAAACTTACCCAAAATTAGGGGAGCTATTCTACTAAGTTTTAGGAACGATCGCTATCTTATCTCAGTCTCAATATGCTGATGGTGAAGGAAAACATCGTGAGGAAACCAGCTGAACTTTATAGTTAATATAAATCTGAAATCGCGAATCCACCTTGAGCAAGCGTTGTTCAATTCTCGTGGCTTCTTTGTATGAGACCTTACTAATTACTAACGAGTCAGGATATCATAAACAAAAAAAAAATCCAATCAGACTGGTAGTTCCAAAGCTTAGCGCTTTTAAACAAATAAAAAAAAACAACAAAATAAAAACATTTGCGAAAAATATTTTTAGCTTTAGACACCAGTCACCCTTCAATCGCACTGACGACTTATTTTCTTACCGCGAATTGTCTATAGACTCCTAATGTCTTATAGGAACATACGAAATCTAGTTGGAACGGATTAAGCAGGTAGCAGTATTTCAAATTCCATCAAAAGCCTCTTTCCATTAGGATTTTCCAAATGGATACACATAGCGTTTCTTCTCCTTGAGAATTAATGAAAAATCTAACGAAATCTTTTAGGTACCTACTTGATATAGAAGTAGGTCATGCGTCAATGCCTAGTTACCTTTAAGTTGCCGATAAAATATTTCCCCGAAGACCAAACCCTTTTCTTTTGAATATTTTACAAACATGTGCAATTAGAAGGTAGATAGGCACCTAGATACTATACGAACCATAGGTTATCTATACTAATTAAATAAAGATGAAGAGTTTGATGTATGTTTGTTTAAACCCGCTTACCTTTGAAACTACCAGTCGGATTGGAACAAATCTTTTTGTATAAAATTGATTAGGAATCGTATAAGCTATATTAGATCACACATGGGGGCGGAGTAGTAACCAAAGATATAACTTGACGCGGGTGATAAAAACACGCGAATAGAAGTCAGTCCTCGATACTTTAATTTTGGAGAAGCTTCTGTTAAACAATTTGTCAGTTAGGTAGATAAGAAGGCACTGTAGAAAGTTTAGCATGGTTTAGCCATATTCAACCTTATTTTTACCCGATGACTGAGGGTTACAATATCACTTTACGATACCCTGGAACGAAGCAGTAACCAAAGAAGTAATGTAGCGTGCGTGAAAAAAACCACGCGTATGAAAATGCAGGCAGAAGCTAGTAGTATAATAAGCTTTATCTACGTCTCAATAAAGCACATTGTGTTTTAATCAAGTACTTTGAAACCCCGGTACCGTGACTATGTCAGAGTGGTCATAGTACCTAGGTCTTACTTGTAGACTTGTGTGTTTTGACTAGGTCTGATTAAGATTTAGTTCTTTTTAGGAAATTTTGTAGCTATGCCTTGCCTAATTATAAACACACAACCTTCAAAATACATGTTTCCAAAAAAACTTCAAAATCACCACCAAATTCTAAGAAATCTATTGACTAAATAATCACCAGATTACCTTGACCTCCCAAAGCCCCTTCATCAACGTTTCTACCAAACATTTTAACACCAACAAAGGGAATGTTAGAAGGTGTTCTTAAACTGGTTCTATTTTATGGTGTATAGGAATCTTTGATTCTCGCGGCACCTTCTAATTAAGATGTGGGGACATAAAGTAGGAAAAGGTAAAAAAAAAAAGTTCGTATAATTACCATGACAACACTTTTATGGTGCAAGCTATGGCCCTAGGGTTGTATGGGGTTTTATTGATAGTGTTTATTTTTTTATTGTAGGTAATGATGGGATTTTTAGTTTTGATTTTGAGGCTGAGATTAATAAACTTCAGGACTTGTCACATACGAGTACTTTAGCTTAGCTATCTGCTAGCTGTCTCTATTGTAGTCTGTTCTGTTGACAGTTGTACGGCTACAAATAAATGGTAACAAAAAATTTGTGTGTGTCAGCTTCCGACACACGACTGGATTTTACTCCTCAGTATATCTATTCAGTTGCCTGTCTCGTTAGCCTAGAGGTCTTGGGTTCGGTTCCCAGGACGCGCAGAGTGTTATTGGGTTTTTCTATGAATTTCTTAGTAGCGGCTCGGAGTTTGGATTTGTGCCCGGTTAATGGCAATAGGCTCGCTCCCAGTTACATGAGACCTAAACATACTGGCGAAATGTGGGTGTACATTGGTACATCTCTGCCTAACCCTTCGGGGAATACAGGCGCGATGGTGTGTGGGTATATCTATTTAGTCCATGCAGTCGTGCAAACTCTGTGGTGGGAAATCGGCAAAATATAGCTTGCAACGCATAACGCGTTTGATTTTACTCCCATACATTTTCATACGGGCTGCGGGTTGTTCGTAAGAGATACCGCGCCCTTGGAACTCAAAGGGCACAAGAAGGAACATGGATAGGTTTTAGTCAGTAAAAGTCTGACACTCCCTCCCGCCCCGCCCAGGACCGGGGAAGTTATTTGACGATCTCTCATCGGTACAAAAAAAAAAACAAAAAAATACCTATAGTAAGGTATGCATATATGTTACCGCCAATTTGATCCCAAACTATTTGCAATATTTGTAGTGCCCCTACACTAGGGGATATCGCTTCCGTTGTGTATCGCGCCTCGGGCTGTTACCACTTCCGGTGCGGATTTGTGTGTTTTCTGTGTTTGTGTATTATCTATGCACCTACCTATGTATATATATGTTTGTGTGATCACAGTTTTGGTGTTCCGAATGTTCTAATATCTGGCTAGAGGCCTCAAAGTCACTAATCAATTGACGTGCTTTTTATGAGCTGACAAAACGCGGTGTCTCCGTAGATTTTGTATGACAATACTAAAATATGACGTCACTTTTTTGACACCTCAATTCATTAACTATTTAAAGATTTCAAAGCAACTAAAGATCAAATTTTATAGTTATTAAAAAATTAATCGGGTTTTTAGATATAAAATAAACTGGTTTTTTTTTGTCTCTAAAACATGGGATTACCTATTGTTTAATGGTAGGTATCATCTACCCAATTAGGTAAACCATTTAGACACTTTTGTCAAGGAGAGTTAAAGCTAGTTACTGAAAATGTAGGTAGGTCTATGAAAACAATATATGTAGGCAGGTCTATGGAATCAATATATGTAGTACGTAATTACTTTAAACCCTAACAATTTTGTAATCACCTAATTAGTTGCTGGTGATGTAAAATGGGCATTTAGAGATGTCCCTAAATGAATATCTAATTTTATTATTTTTTATGTGAACTAACTGCTAGATTTATGAACGTGGATGAGGCGAAAGAAGTATGTAAGGATCGTAGCAGGTGGTGTTCTGTGGTTTCTGCCTACCCCCATGGGAAAAATGCGTGAGTTTATGCATGTATGTATGTAGCTGCAAGCAAGGAAGTGTTATTTGGAATAAAGATACCTAAGTTGGTAATACACATAACACAACGTAACTTACCTATTAGGTAGATATGTGTGTTGTTCAGGGTTACCTACTAATATTTACTTACTTAAGAATAGTGTTCTAAGGGCTGATTTTTCAATGGTCAGATAACTTTTATCTGACGATTAAATATGACAGTTTGACATAACGTCTATACAAAAGCTGTCAAACCGCCATATTTATTCCTCCGTAAAGAGGTATCTGACGATTGAAAAATCGACCCTTAGGAAAATTATTTTTATTTCTTCGTCGCCTTTGAACACTTTTAAAACATAAAAGAAGTAGAAAAAAAAAAAAAGTTTCTCTTTATAAAATAGTTCAAACAATGTATAATAGATGGCGCTGTCTACTCTTAGTTATTTTGTATCAATCTATAAGGCTGGTTCTTAATATGTTTGGCACAAACTGGTGACGCGTTTGTTTGAGAAGAGGCTCTCTTTGTCAACGTCATATTTAGGTATTTATTTGTTTGTTAAACATTCCATAGCAAATAAATTTTAAGTAGGTATGATTACTGGTAATTGTTCATCTGTTAGCAATGACGAAATATTCAATTAGGTACTAAAAACATTGAGATAAATGTCACACAGCAGTAGATACTAAGAATTACCAAAATACTTAAGTTAATTTATTCACTTTAAATTAAGATTAATCAAGAAAGTATTACAAAAAAAATTGTAAAGTAACTTTCTAAATATATTTCATAAGTTAACCCTACCAATGCAATGTCAACCAAAACCCGAACCGCTTATTGGCTACGTGTCGACTACAGAACAAACTCCTATGCGCTACACGAAGCTACGATAAAAAACCTGAATGAAACCGAACCACGTGACATAGGCGTGGACAATCTTTCCCGATGTCACCACGATGTCATTGGGTGCACGCGACGTTTCCCATTGGTCGGCATTGTCGCGAAGGCCGTGCGACATTGCCTATTGGTCGCATTTGTCACAGCGTAGGCGGAGCTTACGTGTTCCAATTTTAAAATAAATAGTGGCCCACGTGGTTTGAGTTTGTTGACAATGTTTTTTCTTTGAGATTGTACATTCTTTTAATTTTGCTCTGTGATTTTGCTTTGAACTTTATTGTATTTTTCTATATGATTTACTTAAAATTTGTGGTACCTCCTTCATATTAATAAAGACGTTTTGTAGGTAAGTTTAGTATCGAATAGATACTGCACTATTCAATATGCAAGTCTTTATAATTCCATCTAAACACTAATATGAACCCCTAGTAGGTACTCATTTCGTCACTAGTACTTCCCCAAGGTTAAATTGCTAATAGGGTTAGTTTTAAATGGGCGAAACACTTTGAAATTAAACATTTTTCTAATCAATGTAGTACCTACTTGGTGTAACTCAACGAAAAATGTACTTAATTGCCATAATATTACACACCTATTTCAAATAATTCCATAAAATACTCATGTAGGTTATATTGACCCAACCCTAAAATATCGCATCATGACCATTAAAAAAATCGCCGTATGAAGTGGCATTTTTCTGTACGCCACTAGGCGAGGACGGGGTGTCGCCGCGGGGTGCGGGTGGAGATCAGTATTGATCGTGAACCCTCCCGACACCCCCAGTCCCGCCAAAAATTGTTGGCAGACCAGCGCACATAAAAATGAGAGTTTGTCTAATGGCACAACCACCTACGTCTAACGGTTTGATGTCCATTGAGGCCATTATTATGTGAGATTTATGTAGGCTAGGTGTACATTTCAAGTAAAGTGTTTTGTAAAGTATTTATTTTGAGAGAAAAACTCGTAATAAGTTATATTAGATACCTAAGTATATTTTCATGTAATTGACACGTACAAGAAGGTACTTGACAATACCAATCAATTGATATATTTATCTACTTTTAATGAGCGACGTCACTTATTGGCTAACTCAATTGGTTAGCTATTATTTTGTTCATTTCAACACAACATACCTACGACCGCGCTTGTATTCCCCGAAGGGTTAGGCAGAGTACAAATGTACACAGTACGCCAGTATGTCTAGGTCCCATATAATAGGGGGCGAGCCTATTGCCATTAACCGGGCATATATTCTAACTATACGAGCTGCTACTGAGAATTTCATAGAGAACCCAATAACACTTCGCTCGACCTGGGAATCGAACCTAAGATCTCTAGCTTCGCAGTCGCGCTTAGGACCACTAAGCTGAATTTTTTATTTACTCAAAAGAGGTTTATATGCTAAAACAAAATTGAAACCAATAAAATAGTGAACGCGAACGAAATCGCGGGCAACAGCTAGTATTTAACTAAAACTTAACTTCAATTAGCGATGGTACAAAATGAGTTTATGAAGCATTAATTACACCGTATGATAACGCCACTGTATCAATTATTTATGATAATAAACTAACTAATTACGTGCCTATTCCATGTCATCGCTTTAGTTTATAAAGTACCTAAGTATAATTATCTTTTTAAAGGACATAATATAATTTTTGCAATTTGAGCTGTAATTACATAATATAAGGTTTGATTTTGTGGTAGCGAGTTTTAAGCTCGTCTGGTCCGGGATGTCTATTACACCGTAGTGTAATTTTTCAATGTTGTTTCTGGTTTCCAATTTCGTTCGTCAAGAGGATAAATATTTTTGCTAGCCATTGCATAATCAGAATGCTGTGAAGTTTCAGATACGAGATAGAATTACCTTTTGACGTGGTTTTTGAATGCAAAACATGGGCAAATTGATACTTATTCCACTTTTTAACCAGTACAAACAGAAAAGAAATTATACTGCCTAGTAAATAATTAGTATTTATCATACGTGTGTTACCACAGTGTCACACTCAGCCAACACACGATCTGAACCATAAAACAGTTAATTAAAGGCGATTGGTTAAAGTCTAGGTGGACGGTGGCGACCTGCGGCCGAATGTGGAACTAACCGCATTAGACATCCGTCGCCGAGCATTCATTTAATTACTTTTAAAGCTATATCATAATGTATTGGAGTTTTGTAATGGCTTTGTTTCCCTTTTATTGTTCCCTGCGAATCTGAAACAATCAGATTAAATCATTAATGTCTGCCGTTACAGAAAATTACACAAGCACCAATACTCATACAAAAATCTTGACGACCAGAGACTGTTAATGGCAAATCCATAACTATTATCTAGCTACGTAAATAAATAAAAGCGAAAGGTTTCTCCGCGAATAAACAAGAAATTTGGAAGTGCAAATGTTTAATAAAGAAACTGTCGTGCTACATGAAGAAGAAGAGGAACATGATATTCAAAAACTTGCCCGGTAGGTAGTTTACGGGAAGGAGATGTGAAAGCTTTGAGAGCTAAAAAAAGATTTGGAGACAGGGCTGAATAAAGAGGTATTTGACTTCAAAACGTTAGTGTACCTTCCTATAGAAATATAAATAAAAGAAAATGAATATACAAAAAAAAAATTGAAACTTTGTCACATCACTAACTACAATCGCGTTCAAAGGGTTAAGTTTAATTTTAAAATTTCTTCTGCTGCGATTTTAATCACTTCGAGGATCATCCACTTTATAGATGGGTGTAATGGATAAAAATCCAATTAAATTTAAGTAGAAAAATAATAAAAATTTCCTTTGTAGGTAGCTTGTGGTGTAAAATGTTTTATTACTAGCTTCTGTAAGTCCCATTAGAGTTGTAAAAGTAATTAAAAGTTGCGAAATCTTCACGTTTGTTATATTTTATTGTGTGTAAGGGCTGTTGATTGGTTTTTCTGTAGTGTCCTTGGACGTTTATATTTTGGAAAAAAAACGAGTACCTTATCATTGGATGGTAAATAAGCCGGCGGCCCATCTGATGTTAAGTGATCACCGCTCCCTATAGACATCTGAAATATCAGAGGCCTTGCAAATGCATTGCCATCCCAGAGTTAAAATGTATCACGTGCCTGTAGTTACACCTATATCCTTCAAACTGGAACACAGTAACGCTGCTTTGCGGTAGAAATAGGAATTATTGTAACGTAATCACCATGAGTCGTGAACACAAACGTCAAGTTCAATTTTAGGGCGCCCACTGACGGCCCAATCGCGTGCACCGTCGGTGACCCAAAAAACCTAGACAGGAACTCAAAAACCCAGTAATGAACTTGATATTGGTGCTCACGACTCGTGGCGGCTACTATAGTACTTCCCTGACAGGCTCCTTCACAAAGAGCTACCACTACTCTATTTGTTTGTTTTTTTTCTCGTTATGTTTTTATGTAATATTTTTAAGGCATTGCAGGAGATGTTAATAGTAGCTCAGTTGTCAAAGTGGTATTAGCCTTAAAATAAAAAAAAATAAAGTAGTGAATTCTGACCCTTAAAATTTCCATACTTTCCTACAAATAAATGTATTAACTACACAATTTATAACCGTTAAAACAACCCCTAAAGACATGTAGCCTACCACCCACCGCAGGCATATGCAACACAATCAAACAATGGGTTATTAACAGGGGCAGATGCGCGCGCGCCACCTGAACGGAACACTCGTGATCACTAAATCATAATGTTTGTTAACGACACGATAAAACACCCATCGGTACTGGGTCCATGTGTCCTCTCTGCCTGACTAAAGTATTTACTGAAAAACATTGGTAGGTACATTTTTTTTTTATTTTTTGGCTTTTTGTTTTTGCTATTAAAAATACATATTTGTTGTCTAGTCCTTTCGAGAAGCCTGTTGCATTGAACATTTTGAATAGCCATTTACACATCTGCTAAGTTTACTAATAGAAGTTATCCAAACGGTTGGTTGATTCTTGTCAAAACCAAGTTGACGGTTTAGATTGTTTTTTTTTATTGTGATTAGTTTTTATGTTATCTATAGATTACCTACATAAAAAGATTCTACCAATTTTGGAGGAAACAGAAAAAAATACAAAAAGAAATCTTTTACAATCAAACTCTCGGAAACTAAAAAACGCAAAAAATCTAATTTAAAAATCATTTCTACATGAACTATTAATCCTTTTTGCTCTAATATCATTAACCTATTCATATCAATGAGCGATGACGTGAATGATACATCCCCTAGCGACACAAAAGAGGTCCGTTAGACGCATTAATATTACACCAAACAACACTATTCTATTTCCATGTTTTTTTGTGCGCTGACAACACCGAAAATTTCGAATGTCACGCCTCGTTCATCGACAGCGCGGGAAAATAAACGAAAGCAGTTCTTTTTTTAAAACGGGCGCCAGAAAAAAGTTTATTTAAGTTTAGAACATGTTTGGATTGATGCCGTTACATCTTTGCCTGAATCGTTGTGAGTTTATTTGTGGGAAGTTCTAATTAGTTTGAAGCTGGAATTTATGGTTGATTCTGTGTTTTTATTTAAGCCGATTAATTAATTGCCTTACCTATCAGAAATTAGAACTTTTAAAAGATACGATAGGATTTGATAATAATACTGATACGAGCCTAATATTATCCTACTGTAGGGCAAGGGCCTCTTTCCATACAGAGAAGGCTCGAGCAACGATCTCCACGCTTGCTCAAGGCGGATTGACGATTGCAAACCTATAATATTAATTAAAGTCCAAGTTTCCTCACAGCATCTTCCTTTATCAATGTCACTGATGTCCAAAATAAACTTAGAAAGTACATATACAATAGAAAAAGTAACGTAGGTTTCCCGGTTGCGAACCCACAGCCTCGTGGGCTTAATGGTCCATTACGGTGATAGAATATGATATAAAAACTATTAATAAAAAATACGCTTGCATGACAGGCAAAACCGAGGGCTTCTCTAGTTCAGTCTCACGATGAGTAGCTGCCGCCATACTGTTCCAGTTTTTTTCCTTATCTTCACAGCACCGAACAAAATCGAGTTTTTGACAAACAATATGGGATTAGATTGGCTTCTTTATTGGTATCCTTTTAAACAAACTGAATTGTGCGTTGACTGTGGTGTCCTTGATTTTTTATTGGCTATGCCTAATTGAAAGTGCGCCAAGGTGTGTTAAAGATGAGTAGATGTTTTCGTAAATCATCTTTTTTTTTTTGTGTGTAATTTTTGTCTAATATTATAATATTTCTAAGGATTGGACTCAATACCTGTTCGCTATACTACGGTTGGGTTAGGTTAATCTAATAAATAGAGGTCAAATTGTTTGTTTGTAAAAGTTAATCTCTAGAAGTACCTACAGATCCGATTACAAATAGTTTTACGAAGTTTGTATAGAGCTAGTTCTCTGATCTTACTATAATTCCCGTGCATCATATCAATTGTAATAGGTATACACTTGCAATTTATAACAACAAATTCTAAAAATAAAATTTAAATTAAAAAGCTAAAAGTCCCCTAAAAATCTAGGTATATTCGTATCTAGTGTTAAATATTACTCAATGGTACGGAACCCTTCTTATGCGACTCAGGCTCGCACTTGGCGGGTTTATATAAAAATGTACATCTCTAAATCCACCAATCAACAATGGTAGTACAGAAGTGTCCCGTTCCCATCGATGGTAACCGCCCGTGGCCGAAACAAGGCTGTAATTACACCGATCACATTTACGAATGTAAATGCGCTGGTGTGTCCTGTCATAAATCATGTTGCGGTCATCTGCCGCCCGCGGCGACACTAGCCAGTGACCAGTGGACACTGAGCTGAGAAGTGGACGCCAGATTTAAATTCCTACTAAAATATTATAAATGCAAATGTAACTCTCTCAGTCTGTTACGCTGTCACGCTTAAACCGCTGAACCGATTTTGATGAAATTTGGTACACGAATAGAATAGACCTTGGAGAAGGAAATAGGCTACTTATTGTCGCGAGAAAACGGCTTCAAGGGGTTGAAATAGGGGATGAAAGTTTTGTATTGGAGTCCATCATTATTAAAGATTAAAACCGGGAAACTTTGTATTCGGGCACTTGATAAACATTCGTTCAAAAGCGTTTCTGAAAAATTAGCACCTTAAAATTAAAAAAGGCTGCCCAAAGTAATTATTCCACGCTAACGAAATCGCGGGCAAAAACCTAGTTTATTATACATGTCGAACTTTAGTCAAACTAACTTTACTTATCTATGCTCTCTTTGATGCCAAGCCTGACTGTGATGATTGTGTTCGCGGACGAATGGAAGACAATCTTGTCAGTATGTTGGGAGTATTTTGAAATGAGCGTGTGAATGTCGTTAAATTATGTATTTGACTAAAGTAATTGGCCAATGGCCGTTTTTAACCCCCGACGGAAAAAACGACGGGGTGCTATAAGTTTGACGTGTCTGTGTGTGAGTGTGTGTGTCTGTCTGTGGCATCGTAGCTCCCGAACGCATGAACCGATTTTATTTTGTTTGAAAGGTGAATTAGTCGGGAGTGTTCTTAGCTTTGTTTAACGGAAATCGGTTCAGCGGTTTAAAAGTTATCAGCTCTTTTGTTAGCTGTAGTAGGGATTTTTATTATTCCTCTGTCGGGGGTTACTTAAAATTTTATACTGAAGTAAAATAAATAAAGGAAGGTTTTAGTTTCTTCGTTGTTATGTAGGTACCTACTGCAAATGATTAGTAAAAGAATGATATATGATAAGCAATGGTTTACTTTTTTTACCAAAATAACGCCTATAGTGTAGAGTTTTAAGTGGTTAGGAAATCGGATACTGTCTCGTTAGGCTAGAGGTCTTGGGTTCGAATCACAGATCGAGCAAAAAGTGTTATTTGGTTTTTCTATGGAATTCTCAGTAGCAGCTCGGATAGGATTTGTTCCCGGTTAATGACAATAGGCTCGCCCCCTATTACATGGGACCTAAACATACCGGCGAACTGTGGTGTATATTGTTACACCTCTGCCTAACCCTTCAGGGAATACATGCGTGATGGTATGTTATGTGTGGAAATCAGATACTTATTGTTACTAACTAGGCTACTTGGCCCACATGATACCAACCTATTAATGTCCCACTACAAACCAAGTTCAACGTAAGCTTCTCAGACAGAGATAAGGCACGAGCATTGATCACCACCCTCTTGCTCAAGGTGGATTGATGTCCTTTAGTGGGCTCCAGTAAAATCCAAGCAGTTAATGACTTCTAGTTAGACATAGATTCTAAGACTCTTAAGATAAACGATTATTCTATAATGTTTTATATAAAAACATGTTCAAAACATACCTACATCGCACAGTTCAATGTACACTGGCCGGCTTTCAAATGTGTATCAACGCATTATGCGTTCGTTTTTTGAATCAGCGGGCGCCTGACAGATGCAAGTAATGCCATGTGCACCATTTGATATTGAATTATTGTTCTGGCAACATTTTGATAATATGGGGTCGATGTATTGAAGTGCATATTAGTAGGTGGTATGAGGATAGTGTAATACAGCAAGCTACTGTTTGATAAATAAGTAGTTTCTGTACGTACTTGATACATTCAATACTTCAACTATTAATAGAGTAGGGTAAAATGCCATTATCTCGATAGGAGAGAGTGATTTGACATACCTAGGTAAGTAAATACACATCAGTCAGTATTTCTAGATAGTATAATAAAATAAACTAAAAATGAGAGGAATAAGAATGGACATAGCAGTGAACTCAATGTAAAAAGTACTGTAGATACTGAACTAAAAACCTTCCACAAAACATATCATCACGCCTGTATTCCCCTAAGGGTTAGGCAGAGGTGTACCAATGTACACTCACAGTTCGCCGGTATGTTTAGGTCCCATGTAACAGGGGGCGAGCCTATTGCCATTAATCGAGCACAAATCGTAACTCCGAGCTGCTACTGAGAATTTCATAGAAAATCGCAATAACACTTTGCTCAACCTTGGAATCGAACCCAAGACCTCTAGCAGTCGCGCTAAGGACCACTAGGCCAACGAGGCAGTTACAAAGACACAAGTACTTGCAAATAATAATAATTCAAATCAATGTAGTTAATGCAGGAATAAAATGCGCCATTGAGGTCATTAACCTTACAAATGCGAGCTCTATTTTCAACCCATAAGCACTACAAAGAACTCATTACAAAAACAAAAATCAATACCTAAAGCAGTAATCTTCCGTAAATTAAAATCACATGTAGCTACAGAGATGTATCGATAACCGTTCCGCGAACCCGTCGTTACGTCACGTCCGTGTCCGCCCGATGACAGTTGCACGAATGGACGCCGTTTGAACATCGAACGTTGATTGAAAATTGCAATATGGCCGACGTTCGACCGTTGAAATTTAAATACCAATACCAATTTTGGATACACGGGATTTTATTATTATTAGGGTTGAGATTTTTAAAGGGTTCTTAGAAATGGCCTTTTTTCGTATTTCTTAGTTTTAAATCCGCACCAACCATACGGGCAGCAGGAACAGCTGTCAGCAAGGACATATTGGGTCGGGACTGACTGCCCAGTACACGTGCTGTTATATATAAACAAGAGAAAAATAAGTAGATATTTTTGAGAAGAACCTTGTTCAGAGAAGTACTCTCACTACCATACCAATTTCTGTCTCAAAACAGCGTTGCTAAATTCTGGTGTGAAGGGTTATGAGTGCCGGTGTAATTGCAAGCACATGAGACTTTTCAACTTACTAGAATTGTAACGCATTTTATAAGCCTCCGGTATTGCAGATATATGGAATCCATAGAAAAAAACATGCACCTCAATGTCCCTATCAATATGTAGATCACATACGAAAAAATAGTTAAAATAATTGAGTGTCAATATAATCTTAAAATTATAAGTATTAATAATTAACTGCCTCGGTAGCCTAGTGGTCCTGAGCGCGACTGCTACGCTAGAGGTCTTGGGTTCGATTCCCAGGTCGAGCAAAGTGTTATTGGGTTTTTCTCAAAAATTCTCAGTAGCAGCTCGGAGTTAGGATTTGTGCCCGGTTAATGGCAATAGAACCTAAACATACCGGCGAACTGTGGGTGTACATTGGTACACCTCTGCCTAACCCTTCGGGGAATACAGGCGCGATGGTTTTTTTTTTTTGGTGGGTGGGAAATCATCAAATAACTTCTCCCGCCCTGGGCGGGGCCGGAGGGATTGTCAGACTTTTACTGACTAAAACCCACCCATGTTCCTTCTTGTGCCCTTTGCGTTCCGGGGGCGTGGTATCGCTTGCGAACAACCCGCAGCCCCGGCAGGCATCGGCCCTCAGTGGCCCCTTCCTTTTGCTGACATCTCTTTGAGGCGCGCGTGGAACACGAACGCGCCGTCGACACGGCCTGTCGTTATGCAACGTAAGGACGGTGACGATGGTATGTTTACTAATTAAGTAGTTTTAATTTGTAAAGAATGTGAGTACCAATACAAACCATTTCTGATTTACTGGCACAAAATTAACTTACAAATTTGAAAAAAGAGTATATAAAAAGTATATGGAAGCTATGGTAGATGACATAAGGCTCATAATATATATAGGTTCACGAGTTACAAAAGCAATCCATAATCGAAAAAGTTTTTCATTAAGCAACGTTGTCATGTCAGTTGTTCGAAACATAACGATCAGATAACTAACCCTGAACAGACCCTGATAATTGAATTCAATAACTGACTAATTTATTACGTCCTCGTATACGATAGCATCTTTCATTTTAGACGTTCTCTAAATACGCTCTACTAAAGGAAAACGAGCTTTAACTGGAAGAAGAAAAAGTTGGCTTTAGGTTGTATCAGTTTTGAAGTTGTTACGTTTTAAAATGATCATGAAAAAGGTTGTATGAAGGATTGTTAGTTAGGTTTTGACAATGGGATCGCGATGGACGATTTTAATGACAGTTCGGTAGGCGACTACTGAATCCTTTTCCGATTTTCCGGAATAACTAATTTTGTTGTTCTAACAACATGACATGAATATATTGCCTTGTATCAAACCTACTTTGTTGTCTATGCTGTCTAACTTAGTAGTGGTAGATAGAGCTCTTTGTGAAAGAGCGCGTCCGGGGAAGTACTACCACCATACCTATTTTGACCGCAAAACAGAGTTGCCGTGTTCCTTTTTAAAGGGTTTGGGTGCCGGTGTAATTACAGGCACATGAGACATTTTAAACTTGTCTCTGGGATGGCAACGCATTTGCAAGGCCTCTGTATTACAGATCCCTATCTATAGGCAGTGGTGACCACTTAACATCAGGTGAGCCGTCGTCTTGTTTGCCATCCAAAGAAATTTAGAAAAAAAAATACTTTTGTCTTTAGCCTACTACTCTTGCGTGACTATAGATTGTGACTGAGGTGAGATTGCGACTTGAATTTGTAAGTTCTTAATTTGTAGATTTTTCTAGTTTTTCGGGACATCGCCAAGCGACTAGTCGATTCCTCACGTGACCAGAGACCTGGCCTTTTCTTGGGCCAAAAAATCAGCATTACCATACCACGTGGCAATGTTGCCTGCCAGCCTTTTGGGTACTTGTTCCTTTGACAGCGATGCGAATGGATTTTTTATGCCCTATGTGGTTCCTTTTTTTATAAATTGTACATAGTTTGTAATTTAATTAGTATTTCTAACTTTTACGATTGAAAAATAAACAGACCTCGTAGATTTGGCCTTCAGGACGAGCCATTTCTAAATATCCCCACATGAACTCTTCCTGGCTAATAAACTCGCTATTCACATACATACCATCGCCGGTATGTTTAGGTCCCATGTAATAGGGAGCGAGCCTATTGCCATTAACCGGGCACAAATCCTAACTCCGAGCTGCTACTGAGAATTTTATAGAAAAACCCAATAACATTTTTGCTCGATCTGAGAATCGAACCCAAGACCTCTAGCGTAGCAGTCGCGCTTAGGACCACTAGGCTAACGAGGCAGTCTCAGTCGCTATTCACGTGCCTACTTTTTATTTGCGTCGATCGAATTCTCGGAGGGTGCAGTGTTTGGTCGTGCGATCACGCGGCAGAGAGAAAATGGCGGACTCTTGATTACAGCGGGGACTTTTAATTGATCAGCAAGGTTTTTTGAAATCAGAAGGGAGTTTTTTTTTTCTAAGTGCCTATACACATATAGGCACTCAGAAAAAAAAAACTCTCAAACAAAATTAAGTAAATATGTACCATCATGCACACATGACGGTACATATTTACTTAATTTTGTACCTAAGCATAGGACTTCTTATCTTTTCAGGACGAGTAGAAGGGCCTACAACGGATAGGTTTATCAAGTTGCATGGCAGACCTGGGACTTAATAAATCTTCCTCTGATTGGAGGCTGTATTTTGTTGTGTATTTGTTTTTATACTCATGTGTGTAAGTGTTATTACGAACATAGTTTTTAAGTTGTTCTCTGTACTGAATACTAACACGCTATGGGCCGTCGACGCCTGAAAATAAACGATTTTTTTTGATATATTAATGTTCCACTGTAGAAAATACATATGAATTGAATTTTTGCCTAGTAGAATTGCCTAGTATCGAACCCACAAGCTCTTGTGTACTCAATGGTAAAATTCAACCTTAAACAAAAAAAATCTCTTTGGGCAGTCAGCAAGTTATATAGCAGCGCAGTCAAGTACACAGCCGGACATAATTAAGTAACATCACATCACTTCTAGAAAAAATAAGTAGGTACAATCAAGAACAAAAGTTAACTACAAAAATTGTTTGTAATAAATACATAACATAACAGATCATCACGCCTGTATTCCCCAAAGGATTAGGCAGAGGTGTAACAATGTACACCCAAAGTTCGCCGGTATGTTTAGGTCCCATGTAATAGGGGGCGAGCCTATTGCCATTAACCGAGCGCAAATCCTAACTCCGACCTGCTAGTGAGAGAAAAACCCAATAACACTTTTTGCTCGACCTGGGAATCGAACCCAAGACCTCTAGCGTAGCAGTCGCACTTAGGACCACTAGGCCAACGAGGCCTTTTGTAATAAATGTTAATAAAATTCTAATTATCCTTGTTATTCCGCTAGACAGATGTCCATTATTGTCCATTTATTATGTTATTATGTCTCATAGAAAATGTTTATAGTTTAAATTAAAAGTAAATTAAAAGGCAGGCTGGCTAATGATAAAGTCGGGGGAACTATTACATCTCATTATAAAAAAAGTACAAGTGACTTGGTATTTGTTAGTTCTAAGAAATTGTATTATGTTCGCTCATGTTGTGTTTAAAAATATTTTAAAACCTAAGGCCATTTAAAGCACAAAATGATGTAGGTTTCTACTTACTTGAATTGTAGTCAATTTTGCAAAAAAGAATCAACCCACATCGCAATTCCTAATGATTGATTAATTTTTAATTTGTTCTTTGCTTAAGTTTAGGGTTGAACTTGTATTGCTGGATAGTAATGTGACATATTATACATATAAAATAGCTTGGTATAGGCTTTGTAGGTTGGCTCGTTTTAGCAAAGTTAATCTCAAATATGACTATATATTTTTTTCAATAACCCTTGTACACAGATAATCTATGACTTTTAAATTAAAGCAAGGTTGTCACAGAGTCAACCTAATAAAAAAATACTTATAAATTTTCAGTATCGTGACTTCATCCCTTAATAAAAAGAAAAAACAATATTATCTAAATACAATCAACACTTCGTATCCAACAACATAAAGCCGCAAACAAACTTTCCCTTCACAAACTAAGTCCAATAAACGAACAATAATCTACCGGAAAATCACCCGGTCTCAACCAATTTGGGCGACAATAAAGCAATTTGACAAGAAACGCGCGACACTTTGATTAATTGCTGGCGCCGGTGTCGCGATGTCGCGCCGCCGGTGCCAGTCGCTGCGTGTGAACGTGGCCTTATGGCGTATGATTGTAATTTGTATTGATTATTGTTTGTTGATGGGCTGGTTTTTTGTCGTGATGTAAGTGGGTAATTGTATTTCTTATGTCATGGAAGTATTTTTTTATCATGACTAAAATTTAAAGAATACTCCGTTAACTATTAATATTGTTATTTTTTATATGTATTATTGTTATTTAAATTTTATATTCTTACTTATCTAAAAGTCAAAAATCACAACAAATAATTTGGAAAAATATTATTTTCCCTAACAAATATGAACATAAGCAGATCTCGTGCACGATTCTATATCTCATTATAATTAAGTAGTTTGTAATACCTATCCATGATATAAAGTAACAAACGTGCACAGCTGCTCACAATCTCAAAGCCTTTTACTACTTGATTCATTACCATACTTAATGCACAAAATATACTAAAGACTAAAATTTATTACATTTAAAAACTAAAAAATTAATCAATTTATCATTCACGTACATTTCATGAGCTCACATAAACCATACTACAGAAACCTATTAGCAATAATCTTCACGCGTTCACATCTGCATATTCCCAGCATAAATTGATTAATTCTCCCAATAATTGAGCATGTAAACACAGCAAAAAGTACATTGTAATTGTCACTGACCGGTACACGTTGACGCGACATCGCCCCGCGGCTTTGCCTGTTATCGCTTCAATTATGCAAATTCAACGTTAAATTACTGCGCGGGCGTGTAATTGTTTCGGCGAGTCGCGATGCGACGCGTTGGTTGTTAATTTTCTCGTTACAACCGTCACTTATGTGTGGACGTGGCCTAATAACTCGGTTTGGGACACTTTGTACGTTACTATATTTAAGTGAGCGGTTTTGAATGAAAAATGTTTTATGGCGATTTAATGTAGTTTTTTTTGTTCTTTTTATATTATGTAGGAATATAATAAATGTGAATAAGTTTCTAAAGGTAAAAGATGAATTATAATGAGTCGTTTATGAAACTAGTGGAAGGCCGTAAATGTACTCAATGAAACTGTTCTATTTTTAAATGTTTTAATATAATTTATAATCTATACTTTTATTATAAAACTGAAGAGTTTGTAGTTTTTTTTAGTATGCGGAAATCTCCGGAACTACTGCTCCGATTCTGAAAATTCTTTCGGTAATAGAAAACTACGTTACCCCTGTCCTGCTATACGCAATTTAATATAATTAAAAAAAAATTAAATCTGTAAAAAAATTCACGCAGACGAAATCGCGGGGAAATACTAGTGGTTCGGTTATAATTAAAAACTGGTTCAGTCAGAATCAATTCCAAAGTCAGAGTCAATATTATTATTAACTTCAAAACTTACCGCAACTTAGTAAGACTCTTCTTTTACTATAGCAATGTTAATGCCATCAACAAGTACAGGCATGCACTACAGCTGTTCAACCACAAATGAATGACAATTACACAATATTATGTTACATAAAAAATACCCAAAAAGGTCACAATAAAGCCTAATAACGATAAATTAAATTGATTAAAAATAAGGCTTTCTCCACACACGCGACAATCGTATGTCGCCGTCAACCGCAGATTACAATAACGACCACATGACGTCACATGCGCAAGCCGCGACCAAATCGACCGCTAATTGTGCAACAAAAACCACAATTTACATTAAATTATGGCGAATTTACGACATTTAGGGCGTTTGTGCACTACAAAGAATTTTACCGTCCGGCAGTCCGATTTCTTACAATTGTCAATGAATTTCAATGAGTTCTCAATGAAAGTCTATGTAAATCTGACTGCCGGACGGTAAAATTCCGTGTAGTGCACAAATGCCCTTATGCGAATTATTGTCGATAAGGACAATAGTGTCATCAATACCACGCAATATCGACAGTTCGTTTTGGGCTTTATTTTCACAGTTGTTTAGGATGTAATGCAAGTAAGTATATTTTGTATATTTGCAGAGAGCTATGGAGCGTTTTATACATACATACATATATACCATCACGCCTGTATTCCCCGAAGGATTAGGCAGAGGTGTACCAATGTACACCCACAGTTCGCCGGTATGTTTAGGTCCCTATAATAGGGGGCGACCCTATTGCCATTAACCGGGCACAAATCTAAACTCCGAGCTGCTACTGCGAATTTCATAGGAAAACCCAATAACACTTTTGCTCGACCTGGGAATCGAACCCAAGACCTGCAGCGTAGCAGTCGCGTTTAGTACTAGGGTAACGAGGCAGTTAAGCGGTGTTTCATACAATAAGGTAATAAAATATTATATGTGATGTATTGAAAAAATCTAGTTACTATTACTTATTATAAACTAGTTGAACTAACTAAGAAGTTTGTTACTGTCTCTTTCACGCTTAAATGGCTGAACGAAATGAGTAGATTTAATTGCTAATTTGACACACGTATGGATATTAATCTAGCTTTACACAGTATATTTCTTAATTGTCTCGGTACCCTAGTGGTCCCAAGCGCGACTGCTACGCTAGAGGTCATGGGTTCAATTTCCAGGTCGAGGAAACAGTGTTATTGGGTTTTTCTATGAAAATCTCAGTAGCAGCTCGGAGTTTAGATTTGAGCCCGGTTAATGGCAATAGGCTCGCCCCCTATAACATGGTGCCTAAACATACCGGCGAACTGTCGGTGTACATTGGTACGCCTCTGCCTAACCCTTCGGGGAATGCAGGCGTGTATATGTTCTATTTTTTTCCCGTTTTTGTGTTTCCACGGCATAATTAGAGAGTTTGGCTTAATTCTCAAGTCCAAGCAGACTATGTCACGGGCAAAAGCTAATAGGTGTCTATGAAAATAAAAATGTATAACATAAAAACTAGTATGTAAACCTACACACACAAAAACTGCACAACAGCAAAAAAGAACTTGAAACTGCCGCCATATTTGAAACGAACATGCAATTAACCCTTCGCCGGTTCACAGCCCTTTGTTAACCCTTTAATACTACCCATTGTGTCAACTGTCACTCGGGGTTTGAATTAAAAGTGGGCGGATTAATTTTTTTTCTACCCCCAGTAAAAATAGTTGGAACTGGGGTCATGAGTGGGTAATGATAAGGTACGTGAAGTGACAGGCATTTAACTATCTTTTGAGTTCTTTAGTGAAAAAAATGTATGGTAAGTGCTTATTTGCTGAAAAGGGTAATTCTAGTTTGCATGTTAGATTGTTTGGTTTGTTGTTGAGAGCGAGTTAATAAGAATTTTGAGGACTGTCACGAAAAAATGATGAAGGGGAATTTGCTGTTATGGATGCTTGTGGGTTCTTATACTTAACTAGCTTCTGCCAGCGACTTCGTTCGCGTGGTTTTTTCACCCGGATTAAGTTACGTCTTTGGTTACTGCTCCTCTCCCATGTGTCGCAGCGTGACGTTATATAGGCTAAATCCTTCCTCGATAAATGAACTATCCAACACAAAAAGGATTTTTCAATTCAAACTAGTAGTTCCTGAGATTAGCGCTTTCAACCAAACAAACTCTTCAGCTTTATAATATTAGAGTAGATTAAAATCATCATTAGTATTTTTTCGTCGGGAGGCCCATATATAATGCTTCATCATCATCACAACGCTGGCATTCAGGGATGACGTAGCTATGTATTAGCGAAAGAAATTTTCATTATCCGACTAGTAGTTCTGAAGATTTGTACGTTCAAACAGAAAACCAACAAAGAAAGTCTTCAGCTTAATAATAGGTACTAAGTATAGAAAACGCTTCTGGGTTTATGGCTTCCGATATAAATCTGAATTTGTATTCGTCCACATGAGAATTCACAGCTCCTGTAATAAATTTATGAAACATATGCAACATTTTTCACTGTCGCTGCAAGTTCTTTTCAACTGTCCGGTTAGCCTAGTGGTCCTTACCGCGACTGCTACTGCTGGGTTCGATTTCCAGGTGGAGCAAAAAGTGTTATGGGATTTGTGCCCGGTTAATGGCAATAGGCTCTCCCTCTATTATATGGGACCTAAACACACCGGTGAACAGTTGGTGTACACTGGTACACTTCTGCTTAACTCTACGGGGAATACAGGTATGTTATTATATGTGTATGTGCACCATTTTCGTACTTGTGCAGGTAATTAGTAAAAATACAAATCTATTTCACTATATTAATGCAACTATTGTTTTATAATTTCTTATTCTTCGTTTTGTGTCGATTGACTCATTCAATTTGGCCGACCAGTAATCATTATCTTCCTGCCCTAATCCCATGTTACTTGGGTTCGGCGCAACACGTCTTCGTCTTCCACGCCGTCCTGTCAACCGTCATGCTAATTTTGTTCTACCAGTATTATCCGTTAGTATGTACTTACCTTCATAATTAACTTACGTAATTTAATCGAACGCAATACCTCCATAACTACACAGTATGTAGGTATATGAGCAGTGTTCAAAGTGCGCACTATTCGAACAGCGTCGTGCAACTGAGCCGAGTTCAACATAATGACGGACAGACGCGATCACGCGACGCGCGTGATGTGCACCGCGTGTGTACACGCCTTAACTATTGTATGTAGCGTTAGCAAAAATAAAGTTGTTTATTTTTGTGTGTAGAATTTTGTAGTTACGATTTTCACTACCCACTAATGTAAGAAAAACCGGGATCGTTTTTCTGTCAGAGAGAACGGAACATATGAATTCTATCATGCCAACGCACACGTCCTACAAAAAGTCGGTCCCACGAAACTACGGATCTAGGTATTTAACGATCCGATTCCGATAATCGGTCCTACAAAAAGTCTTACGTGGGCGGAGGCCGTTAAGAAAGTCATACAAAAGTCTGGAACCTTCTGGTTATGGAGATATTAATGGTCAAAATTTAATTTTGTTTGTCCTTTTTTTACAAAATCAATGTTTAACTGTTATAGCTCAAGTTTTAATACCACGATCTCTATACAGTAGAAAGCACTCGTAGGCACAAGATTAAAGTAAAAAAGTCCTAACAATATTTCTTGCTGAATATTACGGTCAAACGGGGTGAATCGAAACAAAGGTTTAAAATTAGAATAATTATGGTTTATTGCTAAAAAGGACACTAAATCGTTAATTATGATACAATAAAGTTGTGCTTGCACAATCTTATTATTGAAAAATATATGTGTCATTTAATATATATGTCAAAATAATAATTTTGAAACTATAATCCCGTTTAAAGTTTTGTTTTGATTTACTCTGTTTTATGGTAAATTATTTGATTGCCGTATGTGCGTAATTAACGGCTATCTGATGTCTATTTTTACACCCCATATACTTCTCAGAATGACCAACCTAAGTTTTTCATTTCCATTAAAGACCTAGTCCTATATTTTCCTATTCCGTCTTAGTTCTCTGTCAGACGTCATTAGAACTTCCTCAACCGTGTCTAAAGCAAAACGCACAAGAAAAATTTAGTAACTCTAAAACTAAAGAAGAATAAAAATCCCTATCGCAGCTAACAAAAGAGCTGATAACTTTGAAACCGCTGAACCGATTTCCTTCAAACATAGCTACGAACACTTCCGACTAATTCACCTTTCAAACAAAAAAAACTAAATCAAAATCAGTTCATGTGTTCGGGAGCTACGATGCCACAGACACACACACACATGTCAAACTTATAACACGTTTTTGCGTCGGGGGTTAAAACCAAAATTTGTTTGCAAACTGTACAAAGAGTTAGAGAGGTTATCTCAGCTCCCATTGACAGTACATAATTGAAATTATTATTTACTATGATTAAATAACAGTTCGCCGTTACTGTCTGAGCGACGTGCATCATAAGTAGGTATATAAGTAGGTACACGTAACTTTGGCAAAGTGTTTTATAGAATTTTGCTTCCTACTTGTGTAACCAGTGTGTATTTGAGAATGCATGTTTTACTTCATGGTATAATAATAAATAATAATAATAAAACCAGCCAATCATTGTCCCACCGCAGGGCAAAACGGTAATATTCTGAGAAAATCCATTTAGAACAAAACTAGCTTCTTATTGCGACTTTGTCCGACTCAAAGTTGATACATTTACCATGGAAACCGTACGTTTTTCCAGGATAAAAAATATCTTATGTGTTTTTTCACACTACAATCTATCTCACTGTCAAATTTCATTAAAATTCGTTCAGCCGTTTAAGCGTGAATGAGTTACATCCGTCCATCTATTCATACTGTCAAACTTTCGCATTTATAACATTAGTAGGATTATAATAGTAAGTAAGAAAGATAAGATGTGCAACCGACTCGGAACATCGAATCATACATATCATCACGCTTGTATTGCCCGAAGGGTTAGGCAGAGGTGTACTAATGTATACCCACAGTTAGCCGATATGTTTAGGTCCCATGTAATAGGGGGCGAGCCTATTGCCATCAACCGGGCACAAATTCTAACTCCGAGCTGCTACTGAGAATTTCATATAAAAACCCAATAACACTTTTTGCTCGACCTGGGAATCGAACCCAAGACTGGGAATAGGACCACAAGGCTAACGACATCACATCATCTACATCGAACATCGAATCACCTATAATTAAAATCTCCCTCATACATAGCCGTTTACATATTCAAATTTTAATAACACATCCCCAAAGAATGACGTCGAGATTCAAAATGGCGCATCTCAGCGTAATTACGGTTGACTAAATTTGAATCGTTGTTCAAATAATAACGGGTGAAGGGGGCAACCCTAGGACTTTGAGCAAACATCTCAATTACTGTGGTTATTAATTCAGGGGTGATTATTAATCGTCGTCTTTTGTCTCGGAGGTAGTGGGTCTTGGATAAAATGTTTGTTTACTTTGACTTGGGTACTTTTCAAAGGTTTCTTGCACATTCGTCTCCATACGAAGTTACCTTTTGGAAGGAGCAACTGAATTAATTCTTTATTTTTCTTATACATTTAAAAAGTGGCTTTTAATGGCATATGTCTATAAGTGATTTGACTTTTCAGTCAAGTGATATCTGGGTATTTTTTCTATTTGATAAAGAAAACATTGTGAGGAAACCTGGATTCATAATTCTGCCCGCAATTTTATCAGTGTGATTTTTTTAAATACGTGACATCTGTGGTTATTCCTCTACTCCTGTGGTTTGTAGCGTGATGTTATATAGCTTGTACTAATGTTCGTGAATCTGGCTATCATATTATACTTAAAATTATTTTTCAAATTCGAATAGTAGTTCCAGAGATTAGCGCGTTTAAACAAATAAACAAACAAAAAAGTACTACAGATTTCTTATGGTGACGATTCAAGTATACTATCATAATTATAAGACTTTTTCGTACTAACCCTCTATGGATTTAACATATCCAATATTTTTTATTCTGTTTTGTGAAGCTGTAAGTATTCTATAGTACTTAAATAAATAACTATAAAGCTTTTCTTTTTTATAAAACCAATCTAAAACCTCACTTACGTAACACACGGCTAATATTTAGGCTCGTAAAGACATTAGCCAAAGGAGTTTCGTTATCAAATCCGGCAGGTGGCGTTTCGCACGGCACGACCATTACGTTAGCACATTTATTATCTATGTATCACACGACAACCGACATTTGCTCTTTACCTACGTACTAATGTACTATCAAAACAATCAGCGATTAAAGTAAGTACCTAATCAGAAAAACATATATCAGCCTATTATTGTCCTACTGCACGACAAAGACCTTTTCTCAAACTGAGAAGGCACGAGCATTGATTACCAAGGCGCTTACTGGCTTCTACCAGCGACTTTGTCCGCGTCAAATTTGATATATTATCCCACGGGACTCGTACATTTTTTGGACATGAAAAGCATCCTGTTTGTTATTACACACTACAAACTATCTTAGTTCCAAATTTCATCTAGATCTGTTCAGCCGTTTAAGCGTGAAAGAGTTACAAACATTCATCCATCCATCCTCACAAACTTTCGTATAGTAGGATAGGATTATTAGCATATTTGACAAATGCTAGTAGGATTGTACATAGCTGATCAGATCTTCAGATCTAGTAATAGTTAGATGTCATCAAAGACAACTTAATCGATACGTCTACCAATTAATCCAGGAACACAAACCCACTTAGCGGCAACAGTATTAACAGAGACATGTCAGACTACGTGTTACTAATAGGTAACAGGATCCGTTCGCAATTTGCATCCCTCATTAATGAAGCCTCGTTAGTCATGGAAAGGAGATAGATTGTGAGGGAAACTATGATGGTACAAAGATAGTGTTTGGAAAAGTTGAAAGGATTGTGGAAGAGGCTACTTATAAGCATGCTAGTGATATGGGTGTTGGTGGATATAACGTAACAATTCATCTACATTTCACCAGTTACAACAAAGGCAGAATGCTAATGAAAATAAATGATTTAAAAAGTATTCGTGAATTGATTTCATTAAAGCTTAGATTTTTTATGTTGCAGATCCTGTATCGATACGAGATGAGACAGTACCGTATGACGTAACATAAGGATACATTAAAGAGAAAGCTGTACCTACAGAAGATAGATGGATCACAATATTGAAAAAAAAAGAAAGAAACAAAGAATAGCATTAATAACATCACGCCTACATTCTCCTAAGAGGTGAACAGAGAGGTATATTGTGGACAATAATAAAAACTGGACATGTACAAGTAGAATTCGCACACGTTGCCACCGTAGAATATTTGTTGTCATAGAAAAAAGAAAAAAGATATAGCACTGTGACAAACGGGTAAAAAATATTCAACAATTTGGGTACCCAACCCTAAAAAGAAATGCTAAAATCAAATTCTTCAAGCCATTTAATCGAGC